>JAKSZU010000002.1:108664084-110129918 GCA_026018925.1 Tupaia tana
GTGGGATATAGAAATGGCTTACTGCCTGCTGATGATAATGTGTATAGTATTCTCAACTGGACTGGCCTGAGTTGTATTTCATGTTGGGTAAATTCCTTTAAAAGTTAAATGATGTTGGGACCGGCACTTAGTGTAATGGCTATGTCACTGGACTCCCACGTAGTTGACCGCGGTTCGCGTCCCGGACCCGGTGGCTTAAACTCACGCTGGGCGCGTGTGCGTGCGTGCCCAAGATCCCGAGAGGAGAATGGAGGAGAAGGGATTGCGGCGTGGCCATCCCCCCGGGGGGTGATTTCTCACTTTCTATCTCTCTGTCTGTCTGGCGAGTGCACATGCCCTATAGCAAAAAACTCTCCCCCCCAAAAAAAAAAGTCAAATGATGTATAGCAATCAAATGTTTAAAAATAATAATAATAATAATATAAAAAAGGTAGTATTATGAAGAACAAAAACCTGACCCACACTGGGGAAAAAAAAAGAGTTGAATAATTTCAATTAGTAACTGCTTACTTCATATGAAATATGCATTATTTATATAATTAATACGTTTTCAATAATTTTGGTTTATGTCTATATACATATATAGACCAAAATATATAGGTATCAGTATTATTTATCACATGATATCTATGAGTGTGCATATATGAAAATATGTATTTATATCATGGTTTTGTTTTTCAGAGACTTTTTATTTACTCATATTATTCAGAATTTAATCCTGAAAAGAGTTTATGATGGCAAATATTAAAAATTCACATTTTTACTATAACATAATTTATAAATTATATGAGAGCAAAAAAATATTTGCTCAAAGAAACAAATGCTATATAACATGCCTTGCATATAATTTTTCCTGTCAGACTTATTCCACTCCTAGGCAGAGTAAACACACAGGTAATGTCATAAAATAGAAATCAAAAGTGATTGAATTGAATAATTATATCAATCCAAAAGATGTTTGTTTTTTGTGTGATAAGCTTGCCTGATAATAATCCCTTCACAAACCTACCTATATCTCAAGGGCATTTTGAGATTAAAACTTAATTTAAAACTTGGTTAAGAAATGCCTTGAATTCCTTAGAGAAAAAGTTTAAAGTAAATGCAAAGAAATTATCATCAAAGTCAGTCAAAGCAATGATTTGCGTTTTTCCCCCTGGAGAACACAAACACTGAATTATTTTATTAGGTTGATTTTAAAAAAAATTTTTATTACATTTACAATGAGTTGTTTTACTATGCCTCATTTTATGAAATCATTATATATATTTTCTCCTTTGAAATAAAATTTAAGTATTAAACCAAAACTGACATACATAAATATTGGGTCATCGAGAAAGTCATGACACATTTTTGCACCAAAGAACATAAAAATATGCCATGACTTTCCCAATAATCTAATACACATATATATAAAACACATACGAACACACGATTATGAGGCGTCTTCAAATAGTTCATAAAAATGAATACATGTAGATTTCAGAATTTTTGCACTAAAATAAACTCATACATTAATTCTGGTTTCCCACATACATTTTGAAGTCCCCTCAGAGGTATATTTCATCAAATTAGTTATATGCATATATTTAATATTTTGTATACCATGTTGAGTGAAATTATATATGAGGATGTTGAAAACATTCTTGTTTTCCAAACATTACTCTCAAGAATCAAATCTATCATTTTAAATATTATAATAATTGTAGCAATATTTCCATATCTTAAGTGGGGAACCATCTGACTTCATTATGTTAGTGCAGTGCTTGTTTCCATGACAACTCCTTCGCTTCACTGTTAGTATGTTAGTAACCATAGATTCACAGCTGTGGATGGGCTTGAAAAATAAGTAACAGAATGCTTTCATTGTTCAATTAGGAAATGGAAGCCTAGACTCTCAGATTTGTGACCAACTCTTGTCAATCCGTAGTTAACAGGATCTCTAAGACGGGTTTCTGATGCCCATTCCGGCATTCTTTTGAGTGTACCCTACCATTCACCTCTATTCTAAATCAACTGACAAAAAAAATTACATACATGTAAATATACTCCATATATACACTATATGCATAAATACCAGTATATGTAATTGGATCAAACCATTTTAAGACTCAGAGTAGGCTTTTTTACGATTTTTCAGCAGTAAATGTTGTTGCCTTTTGGTACGATTATAACAAGATGACTCATTGGTCGTGGGTCTTGGATACGAAAATAACAGCTTAACTGGAGAAAAATAAGTATTAAAGAATGATTTTCTCTTCTTAATGTCTCAAACTGCTCTACGAGAATTTTTCATTAGCTTTGTTAAAATGTTTGTTGTTCAGGAATTTACCATTAATTCTTTGTTTTTTTTTAATTTTTAGAATTTTTTTTTTTTTTAATTTGACTAGAAATGGACAGAGTGAGAGAGAGAGAGCAAAAGTGAGAAAGCAAGCCACCAGGTCTAGGACTCGAATTGTGGTCTTCTATGTGGGAGTTCAGCACCCTTAACTACCACACCACCTGCCAACCCCACCATTAATTTTAAATTATGAAAATTCAAAGATATAAAATCTTTAATTAGTGATATCTAGAAAACTTATTTTATGGCTTCAATTTGCTGACCACTGTAAGAATAAGAAATATAAAACAGTATGATAAAAAGCAATCATCTGTTAACAATTTTATCTACACATTTTTTATTCTAGAATCTAGATCTATGCTGTTCAAAGCAGCCAGTAGCCACACTGTTGATCCCTTGAGATGTGAGGGACCAGCAGCTGGCATAATGGCTATGTCACTGGGCTCCTATGTAGCCGACCACAGTTCGAGTTCCAGACTGGGTGGCTTAAATTCACGCCAGTAACGTGTGCATGTGTGCCTAAGATCCTGAGAGGAGAATGGAGGAGAAGGGATTGCAGCGTGGCCCTTCCCCCGGGGTGATTTCTCGTTTTCTGTCTCTCTGTCTCTCTGGCAAGAGCATGTGCCCTATAGAAAAAAACTCTCAAAAAAAAAAAAAAAAAAAAGAGAGAGAGAGAGAGAGATGACTAGTCTGGATTAAGATTTGCTATAAGTATTAAAAAAGAAAAAACTATATAGAAGATTTCAAAGACGTCAAAGACTTCGCCCCCCTCAAAGGAAATATAAAACTATCTCAAGTTTTAAACTGATTATATGTTGAAATAATATTTTAGCATCAAATAAAATATATTATTGATGTTACCTATTCTCTTTATTTTTATTTTAAAGTGATTACTAAAAATGTAAAATGTGATGTGACTTTTATTTGTTACTCACAATATATTTCTATAATTTAATGTGGTCTAGCCCACTCACATGCTAATTCTCCTGTATGAAGTATCTCAAATCCAGAATCTACCCTACATTATCAGTCATGCCCTTCCTGAATCCTTTTCAGATCTCTCCCATCAGGAAGTGAGCTCCCTTCTCTAAATTCTAATAGCATCTTTCTTCTGAGTCCACTCAATCTCTATGACTAGGATGAAAGTTATTGGCTAGTTGAGTCTATAGGTTGTCTTATGTATGTTTGTCACCTACAGAAAAATCATTATGGAGCTTTTGTAAAGGGTCAGTAAACTTTTATTGGGCAAATAAGTGAATAAACTTACAGCAGTAAATTTATTCTGTTTTCTTTTGCTCAGATAAGTTTGTCTTGAGAGAACAGTTTTCCTGAGTGCATCTTTGTAAGAAAATAGATTTAATGTACAAATAATAATAATAATAAAATGCATACCAGCGGCCAGAAGGTGGTGTCGTGGTTAGGGTGCTGGACTCCCACTTGGCCGACCCCAGTTCCAAGTTCTGGACCTGGAGGCTTGAAAATCACACCAGGAAAGTATGTGTTTGTGCCCAGAATCCCAGCATGGCCATCTCCCTGAAGGATGATTTCTTACTTCCTCTCTCTCTCTCTCTCTTTTTCTCTCAAGCACACATGCCTTATGGCAAAAAACCTTAAAAAAAAAAAAAAAAAAAAACAAGAAAGGAAAGAAAAGAAAAAAATACTTACCAGTTGGCTCTCAGACACAGTAGAGGATGGTGAGGAGAGATTTGCCTGCAAAATATAGACAATATAGTAAAATTCATAATTTAATAATATATCTATATCTTTAAGTATCTGCAGTTCTTTTATTATTAAAGTAATGCATATCTATTGTAGGATTTTGAAAAATATAAGGGAAAAGAAAATTATTATACTATCCAAAATGATTTTTAATCTTTTTAGAACAAGACCTTACAATACTTTTCCTATGCATTTTTATTCATTTCATAAAACAGTAAATATAATTTTTTATACATTGCTTATTCTCATCTTAACATAAGCATTATTAAATGACCTCAAAAATTTAAGGTTACATAAAATTTTATTCTTTGTATATTTTAGATTTCACTTAAACATACCAGCACTGTTAAAATTATATTTACTTATACCAAGTATTTATAAAAATAAATATAATTTTAATGTATAAATTATATTTATTAAAGTATAAATATAATTTTAATGTATGAATTATATTTATTTATACATTATTTATACCTTAATGTCCTTCCTTAGGACATTAAGAAGAAAAATGTCCCATTAATGGGACAAAGAAATCAATTGACAAAAGAAATTACATACATGTAAATATACTCCATATATATTACACACATGTAAATATACTCCATATATACTCCATACATGTAAATATACTCCATACATACTCCATATATATATATGTGTGTGTGTGTGTATATTTATCTGTTGAAGATAACTTTATAATATTATCAACTGGACAGTGGAGAAATGCACACATGTTGGAATATTCACTTTGCAAGCTAAATAATGTGATTGTATGGATAAAAGAACTCAAAATAAAATTTTTAAAAATTTAAAAAAACAAATAACAAATTTTTACCATTATATGAAATGGAAGCCATAATGAAGATTTTTGTTCTTTAGAAACCAAAATGACTTAGTTTATTAAGTTGCTAAAAGAGCAGGTTAATGCTCTTTCTTCATTATTTGTTCCTATATTTTATTCCTGTCAACTGAATTTATTTTCTATATTATATTTATCATGGCAAGGACATTTAGCATGAGATATGCCCACCTAACAATTTTTTTTTTTTTTTTTTTTTTTTGGATAGGTTTTTGCTATAGGACACATGCGCTCCCCAGAAAGACAAAGAGTGAAAGAAAGCGAGAAATCTCTCCTCACTGTGTGTGTGTTGCGGGGGGGGGGGGGGGGGGGGTTGGCTCCCTTGGGGGGGGTGGCCACGCTGCAGTCCCTTCTCCTCCATTCTCTTCTCAGGATCTTGAGCACTCACACACACACAAACACCTGGCATGAGTTTAAGCCACCAGGTCCAGGACCCAAACCGCGGTCAACTACATGGGAGTCCAGCAACATGGGAGTCCAGCGACATAGCCATTACGCCATCTGCTGGTCCCCCACCTAGCAAATTTTTATGTACATAATATGGCATATCACAAGAGCGTAATCATTTTTGCTTAACTGAAACTATGCCCATTGTTCAGTAATTCCCAACTGCCCCTTCCTCCTAGCTTACAGAAGTAAATGTTTTGGCATATTTTTCAGAACTTAATGTCTGAACTTTGAAAATATTTTCATTTTGTTCTTATTCTTGAATAAGAGTTCAATTGGCCATAGAATTCTAGGATAATGATATCTCTCAGCCTCTAAAGATGCTAACCTGCTGGTTCTGACTTCTGTTGTTTCTGTCAGTCTAAATGTCTTATCTTGGTAGATCACCTGTTTTCACATTTGATTAGCATTTAACATTTTTCTCCACATCATTCTGTGTTTTCACTATGATGGGCCTAGGAGTGGATATCTTAACTTATCCTTTCTGGGATTTGGTGAGCTGCTTCATTCTGAGTATGAATATCTTTCTCCAATTCTGAAAAAAAAATCATTCATAATATCTCTTCAAATATTGCCTTTCTCCCATCATTTCTTTTTATGAAACTTCTTTAAATATATATTGGGCCTTCTCAATCTGTCCTCCATATTTGTCTATTTATGCTGTATTTTGATGGTCTTCACATATAAGCCTAATAGTTAACTAATTTTTCTTCAATTGAATATTAATATATTTAACACAGCAATTGACTTTTATATTTTAGTGACTTTAATTTTTGCTTCTAGAAATTCTGCTTCTTCTTTTTCAAATCTTGTCTTAACAAGATTTAACATCTTAAACATTTTAAATATATTTATGATTTTTTCCCAGATTTTCCTAGTTCCCAATTACTAAGTCTTCTATTGTTTATATTTGATGACTCTCTTTCATTTTTCTCCATCATGATATTCTTTAATCATTTTGTCATTTTTTTTTTTTTGAGCTTACCTTCAGTCAGAGTAATTTTGGTGATTTCTGTAAATAGTCAAGAAGCCCTGGTTGGGAAACTATTCCTTCAATACATTTTACCTTTCCCTTGTAGGAATTCTAGGAATTGCACTCATTCTGGACCAGTTATTATTTTATTTTCCACCCAGATGTTCCTAAACCTTAAGGGTGACAGATGACAGATACCCACATTTCATGTTTCATGTTTCACATTTTGAGTCCCTTTAAAAAAAAAAAAAAAAAAAACAAGAGAGCTTTTTGTTATAAGGTGCATGCACTTGCAGGAGAGATGGAGAGACCAAAGGTTAGAAATCGTCCCCAAGGGGGGTGGTCACATTGCAATCCCTTTTTCTCTATTTTCCTCTTGGGATTTTGGACACACATGCACACGCGTCCAGTGTGAGTTTAAGCCTCTGAGTCTGGGACTTGAACCACGATTGATCATGTGGGCGTCCAGCAACCTAACCATTATGCCCTCTTGCTGGTCCCTAGAGTCCAATTTTTTATAGGTCTCTCTTTACCACCCAAGAGTGTAGGGTAGGGTTGGGTTCTCCTCCATTCTTCATGATTGGTGTGGCCCTCTAGGCTCTACAATATGCACAAAGGAGTCCTTTATAGGTCTTTATCTTGTTATATAGAAAAAGGTAGAACCTAAGCTCTTGGCTACTATTATTGATTCAGACATACTTATGTTCTTTCAGAGCTCTAGCTTCCTCTTCACACTCTGACTTGGCGCTCCCACTTTATTTATGACATACAGAAGTCTTTTCTTTAGGTTGTATAATTTATATATTTTAATAGCTATGTTTTATCAAACATTTCTACATAAACAGAATCTGAGTCTCCACATCATTTTAGCCTTCAATATTGACAGGAAGTTGTCAACATATATATGCATAATCATAAATATGCTTGGTTGAAATATGATAAAGTTGTGTTCCTAAGATACGCATTTTTTCTGAAATGATAAATATTGCAGGATTTACTGTGGATGTCTGATGACTGTTTTTACTTGTAGAGGGATACGTGAAAAATCAAAGCTTAGTGGTTCTGTGGTATTGTCAAGTGTGTAGGTGTGTGAATCACCAGATATAATGACGAAGCCACCTGCTGTCCTTTCCACACTGTGTCCAACCTTATTTGCTTTCTGCTGGTTGACTCATGCCGTTCTTCACAGGGATTGTCACTGCTTGCTGCCATTCCTGGCTGCTTTATGGTGGCAGGGTGTCTTGGATAAGTGCTCCCCATCTTTAATTGCTGTGAGTCAGGTTACTGTACACTAAGATTAATGAACATTGCCCTTCACAATGCCCATCTGTGGGTTTTTTTTTAGCGCACCTAGAATTTCATTTTTTGGCCTCACAATGTAATATGAGTAATAATAATTTCTTCTAAAACCTTAGTATTTTTCCCCTCCTGTAATGAATTTTTTAATATTGTAATAATGAGAAAATTCTCAGTAGGTCTCCTAAGTTAAATGAATTGCTTCTGTGAAATATACTGAATTAAATGCATCTTGACTACAATAAAACATGTTTAATTTTTATCTCAATTAGTATAGAAAAAGAGAGATTATACATTTAAAGTATTTGAATAATTTACCTATATTACTGACATGTTTCAGTATATTGTGCTAAGTAATTCAAGTTATTATGTTAAAAATATCTAAAATCCTCATATAAATACATTAATTAAATTAAAAACAACCTAAACATCTTCATATCTAGTCTTCATAAGTCCTCCACTGGGAATGATGATATAAAAAAGATGTATTTTAGACACACCCAGACATTTTAATTTTATTCAGTACAGTGTTCTTCATGTCACTGCTATGAGAAACTTACCAGAGAGAAAGGACAAAATTTAATACAACCTCAGGGTGGAGAGGATATAGATAAAGTCAATGCAAATTTCCCTTATTGAAGAGGAATAATGGCACGTATTAATTTTTTTAACTAAATAAGCAGGTTATTATTTTTTTTGAGAGGTTTTTGCTATAGGGTGCGTACACTCACCAGAAAGACAGAGAGAGACATAGAGACAGAAAGCTAGAAATCACCCCCCAAGGGGATGGCTACGCCACAGTCCCTTCTCCTCCATTCTCCTCTCAGGATCTTGGGCACGCACGCATGCACACGCACCTGGTGTGAGTTTAAGCCACCGGGTCCGGGACTCAAACTACATTCAGCTCCATGGGAATTCAGCAACATAGCCATTACACTAATTGCTGGCCCCAAAATAATCAGGTTCTTTCAATGAACTCAATCATGTCGAACCATTGAGAAGTCTTCCTGTCCATGCCTCATTGGTTTAATCCTGTTGATCAATAGCTGTAGCTACAGGTGCGTTATTAATACTACAGCAATTATTACAGAAACAATGAGGAAAGATCCTGTTTAGTGGGTTGGGTTGGGGGAGCAGGTGATGTGGGGAAGCTAATACTTGTGAACAACTGTCCAACAGTCACTTAAAGGTAAAGAAACAACTAAAGACTTTAAAACTAAATTTGAAATTGTATTTGAACAGTACTAAACATTTGGTAGTTCTTGTCTATTTATGTCAATACTAACTGAAGAGATCAACCTTTGAAAAGAGTATAAGCATAGCTCTTAAGTAAAAGAAAATTGTATTATGTATATACTACAGCCTTTGGCATCATTTTAATTACAGAAGAAAGAAAAGTGAGAGAAAGAGAAAAATGACATTTTAGTTATTGCATCATCATCATTTAAAAACAGCAACTCAGGAAAGTCAGTTTCTTCAAAATAAAATCTATCAAAAGGTTAAGTTATACACTGGGTTGTTGGGAACGTCATGATGCATTTTTGCATAGAAACAGAAAAATACATCATGACTCCTGACAATGAATAAAACTAAAAGAGTTGAAGACTAAAGGGCACAGTTGCTGTGGTATACACTACTAAGACACTGTGCTTTGTAGGTTCGGACCACCACGTGGGATTCCTGGTTCAATTCTCAGTCTGACCTAAAATGGCCAGACATGGTAGCATGCACCTGTAACCCCAGAGGCCCAGGAGCCTGAGGCTGAGGCTAAGGTAGGACGACAGAGAGCTTCAGGTTGGCCTTGGCAACATAGACAATTACTGTCTGAATAAACTAGAGAAGTGAGAATTTGAAATCCACTGAAAAATAAATTATAAATTACTACTTACGGCCACAACTGTGCCAAAGCCAACTTAGGAGAAGTCATTTTTGTCCCCCAAAGATTTGATGCTTGAGGCACATCAAGTAGCACCAAGATTTTTAGTTTTTGTCTATAGTTCTTTTCCTTATAAGCTACAGTTTTCTGCCAGTCTTTACATGTGCGCTTTCATCTGGCATCACTCTGACAGACACACTGGGGAGCTGGGGCTAAAACAAGTTGGATAGATTGGACGACAAAGAGTTACTTTTCTCTTCTGCACTTATTTCTGGCATGCTTTACTACCTTTCTTATGTCAGGTCCCTCCTACCTGATATAACATCAGGGTCACCATCATTAAGATCTTTCTCTTTGGACCAGCAGTTGGCCTGGTGTTTCAGGTGCTGGACATTCCCACACGACTGACCACGGTTCAAGTCCCGGACCTGGTGCCTTGCCTTCTCATTTTCTATCTCTCTGGTCAAATTAAAAAAATAAATGAATGAATAAATAAAACTAAATAAATAATTCTTTTAAATTTTTTTTTCTCTTTTGCCTTTTCTCTCTGAACTTCAACTGTTCTGAGTTTTATTCTCAAAACTCAAAGAACTCCAGTCTGTGATAATGTGCTAAGTGGATTATGTTGTTTCTCCTAAAGACTGATGAACAGGTAGGCAAAGACGATAGCCACAATCTTAATCGGGCACCTTATAGTCACTGAGTGCTGGGTTTGTCACTGAAGATGTTAGAAATTATAAAATGTTAAGATGCTTCACCTAGAAAGTTTTTGAACTTAAGTCACTGCTCTAAACAATGACCTGAAGAGTAAGAATGTTAGGTACTGAGGCTATAGATATGTATTATAACTCGTCACGTCCTCCTTACTTCTCACTGTTTATTCTTACTATCTACAGATCTTATCTTTTTTTTTTTTTTCCTTTTTTTTGGAGAGGTTTTCGCTATAGGGTGCGTGCACTCGCCAGACAGACAGAGAGAAACAGAGAGACAGAAAGCAGGAAATCACCCCCCAGGGGGGATGGCCAAGCCACAATCCCTTCTCCTCCATTCTCCTCTCGGGATCTTGGGCACGCACGCACACATGCCCGGCGTGAGTTTTAAGCCACCGGGTCTGGGACTCGAACAGCAGTCGACTACGTGGGAGTCCAGCGACATAGCCATTACGCTAACTGCTGGTCCCTATAGATCTTATCTTGTATGAATATCTCACCAAAGGCCATTTTTATTTTTTGGAGAAGTTTTTGCTATAGGACGCGTGTGCTCACCAGAAAGACAGAGAGAGACAGAGAGACAGGAAGTGAGAAATCGGCCCCCAGGGAGGATGGTCACACTGCAATCCCTTCTCCTCCATTCTCCTCTCAGGATCTTGTGCACACACGCACACGCGCCCCGCATGAGTCTAAGCACCAGGTCCAGGACTTGAACTACACTCGACTACATCAGAGTCCAGTGATGTAGCCATTACACTATCTGCTGGTCCCAGCCAAAGGCCATTTTCTAAAGGAACAATATGCCCTCCAAAAGACCTAACTATAAAAAGTAGGTTTGGAAATATGTAAAAGTTTGAGTCTAAAATAGGGAATGATGATTAACTGATAGAAAAAATTAGGCCCTAGTGACCAGTGACCGTTCATATGTGCAAAGGTTAAGTTTCAAGACCAGATGAAGGGAAAGTTCAAATATGACATCGTTGTGTTTGATGAAGTCTAAAATGGAGATAAAATGAATAACAAGGCATAAGAGGTGTTTCATTCAACCTCTTCTCTTTCTGCATATTTAGCAGAACCTGGATGGTTTTCTTCCATTTGCACCTTAACCTCTTTTACACATACATATGTTTTTAAAGTATTTCTGAACTATGTAAAAAATAGAAAAGTTAGAATGATCAGTATAGCTCTTTCAGTGGACATAATCATGTCACAACACTGTTCACAATTCTTCCTGTAACTCATCAAATCTCTGGCACCATGTGAAACCACTGGAAGCAGATCTAGGCTGGAGTTGAATTTAAGTCACCTCTCACCTAAGACCTATGACTGGTGGTGCACATCACCTCTGAAACTCTGAAACCCAGCACAGCATCGTCCCTAAGCATAGTAGGAGGGGACTGTGTGAGCTGGGTCAATTGGAGGACATGACTTGTATAGATAGTAGGAAATATACCTGTACATATAGTAGGAAATATTCCTTTTTTGTTTTTAAATTTATTTTATATATTCCATCACAATTCATTCCTTAGCTTGTAAAGTGAATTTACCCAACATGAATACACCTCACACCAGTCCAGTTGAGGACACTACACACGTTATCATCATAATGAAGTTTTACACATTTTTTCAATATCTTGTGATACTTTGGAAACAATATACTTCAATCATAATGACATTTTCTTGTCTCTTAAGCTCATTAAAATGAGATCTTACCTATATATCTTATTCAATATTCAGTAAGACTATCTCAGTTATTTCCCTGCCATCTAAAATAATCATGAAATGCAGAGTATATGAAGTAAGTCGTTATTAATAGAATGTTCCCCATAATGATTTTTGTGATAAATTAGTAAAAAGTCCAAATACATGCCCTATTTTCTGAAGTTGCCTTTTATTTTCTTTCTTTTCTTTTCTTCTTGTTCTTCTTTTTTAAAATTTATTTATTTATTTATTATTTATTTATTTATTTATTTATTTATTTATTTATTTATTATTTGCTATGGGGCACATATGTTTGCTGCAGAGAGCCAGAGAGGCAGAGAGAGAAAGAAAGAGAGAAAGCACCTCCCCCCTGGGGGGGTGACCACAACACAATCCCTTCTTCTCCACTTTCTCCTTGGGATTTTGGGTGCACATGTGCCCAGAGTGTATTTCAAATCACCAGGTCTGGAACTTGAACTGCCCAGTGAGCCTTATGAGATCTAACTGCCTTAACTTCCATGCTGTCTGCTGTCCTGCCTTTTATTTAGGTTTCTACCATAGCATGCTTGTGTTCTCCAGAGACAGACAGAGAGATGGAGAGAAAAATCACACCCTGGAGGGGTGGGGCAGGGGAGTGGCCACACTACAATCCCTTCTCCATTCTCCTCTCGGGGTTTTCAGCACACATGCACATATAACCAGCATGATTTTCAAGGTACTCAAACCTTGGTCAGGCATGTGAGAGACCAGCATTTTAGCCACCATCATACCTGCTGGCCTCTGCTCTATTTTTTGAAGCTTTTTTTTTTCTTTTGTGAGAGAAAGAGAAAGAGACAGAAAGAAAGAGAACCAAGTATCCTTGACAAAGCCTCCCCATGCCACAATCTTCCCTCAAGCCACTTAGGCAACAGGACCATGGACATAACCAGTATATTCAGATCTACCCAACAACCCAACCCAGGCTCCCACAGCATCACACAGCAATGTCTCTATGGCTGGGCCTAAAGTTGCTTTACATTTTTAAAATTTATTTATTTGTTTATTTTTCCATAGGGCATACACATTTGTGGAGACAGGCAGAGAGGGAAAGTGAAAAATTACACAAACTCATACCCTCAGGAGTGACAGCCATGTCACTATCCTTTCCCTCCCATTCTTGTCTGAAGATTTTGGGCACACATGTATATGTGCCTGGCAAGAGTTTCAAGCCACCAGTTCTGCAACTTGAACTATGGCTGGCCATGTGAGATTCCAGCCCTTTAACCACCACACTGACTCTTTTTAAAAAGAGTATACTGGGACCAGCAGTTAGCATAATGGCTATGTCGCTGGACTCCCCACGTAGTCGACCGCGGTTCGAGTCCCGGACCCGGTGGCTTAAACTCACACCGGGCGCGTGTGCGTGCGTGACCAAGATCCCAAGAGGAGAATGGAGGAGAAGGGATTGCGCCGTGGCCATCCCCCCTGGGGGGTGATTTCTCGCTTTCTGTCTCTCTGTCTCTGTCTGTCTGTCTGGTGAGCGCACGCACCCTATAGCAAAAACCTCTTCAAAAAAAAAAAAAAAAGAGTATACTGTAGTTTTGAATCACATAGTAAAGTGAATTTATACTGTTATTAATGAAAAATAATAAATATTTACAGGCCAGGATAATGCAAAAAAAAAAAAAAAATTCCTCCTAAAGCTGATAGTGTGAAAATAGAAGAAAAAAGAAATTCTAATAAAAATGCGCTGCTTTTCTTAGGGGGAAAAAAAACTATTTAAAATTAATCTCATGAAAAACAATGACTTGTATTCATTATCTGATATTATTAATTAATTTGCATGTAAGTGAGTAATTTAAAACATTAGAAATAGTAAAACATTATTGTCTTAGATAATAATGTGACCAACTATTAAACTATTCATCCAAAGTTCAGACTGAAGCTTACTGGCCATGAAAATATAATTTAGACCCAGAATATAAATATTAAAGGATAAAATATTTAAAGAACACAAACTATTTTCAGCTTTTCAGCTTGTACAAGTACATATGAGTGTGGGTGGCAGAGGCTTTACCATGAAGGAGACCTGGGTTGGGTTTTGTCTACTCTGGATCTTCTGAGATATGTGTTCCCCTTCTGTAAAATGGAGATTTTGTAATAATAATGTCCACCTTATAGGGTTGATTTATGATTTATATGTGATAGTCCATCTTTATTCGCAAGATAAGAGCTAAAAAGATGCCTTACTGTTGCTCAATTCAGTATCTTTTTTAAAAAAAGCAAGTGAAATGTGGCTGATAAATTAATCTAATCGAGCATGCAAGTGCCCTAAGGCTTTCTACCATTCAACATATTACTAAGCCAACCTAGTTTCAGCTCTATTACACTTAAGAGAATCGCAATTAAATTTCTTTAAACTAGCTTTCAATTCAAGCACACCAGGAATTGCATAAAACCTTTACTTTAGTGCCTTTACACTACATGGCTCATTCTAAAAAAAAATCAGACTATGTGAAATGTCATAATACATGCAATAAAGAATCAAAGAAACATCAACCTTTTGCATTGATTTTCTTCTTCTTTTTAATTTTTTTGAGAGAAGGCAACTTTATGCCAAAGGCCCATAAAATGGAATTAGTCATACAGTTTTTCATTATTTAATTCAACCATTAGGATCAGTCCATTCATTCATTGAAAACTCTCACCTTTCTAAATTTCTTTTAACATCATTCAGCTCTCTAACCAACTCCTCTTTTTCTACAGGAAATAAATTACTCATTTATTATTTTAACTTTTACTGCCTTTTCCATTGAAATACCTGTTTCAGGAAGGGGGATCTTGCCAGACCAGCTGTGGCATGGTGGTTAAGGGAGCTGGCTCTCATATGGCTGACTGAGCAGTTCATGTCCTGGACCTGGTGGCTTGAGAGACAAGCCTGCTGTGTGTGTGCATGTACCCAGAGTCCTAAAGGGAGAATGGAAGAGAAAGAATTGCAATGTGGACATCTCCCTGAGGGAAGCTCGCTCATTCTCTCTCTCTTTCTCTAGCAAATACACATACCCTATAGCAAATATTTTTTAATGGAAATTTTATCACTGAGTCATAATATTGACCCCTTTTGCCTCAGTGATGCCTCATTGACTGGTGCATGGCAGATACTTGGTAAGTATTTGTCAAATCCACTTAAAAAAACATAGAAAATTGAATAATAGAGCTAGAAAATAGTGACTAGTTTTTCTCCTAGTCATGATGTATGGATTACACATCATTTTTTTAAAGAATTATTTTATTTACGTTTATCTATTTACTTATTTTAATAGGACCAGAGAGAGACAGAGTGAGAGTGAGAGAGAGGGAAAGTGAGAAAGCAAGCTGCCATTGGCCATGGACTGGAACTGCCATTGGCCATGTGAGAGTCCAGTGCCCTTAACCACCATGTCACCTGTTGGCCCCACTAAAGTTTTGGACACAACCCTATATACTTTTTAGTATAAAGACACAACCCCCCAGAATAGGGGTTTTTGGGTGGTCATTGCCAATCTTTGGAAGATGTTCTCAATGTTAATATAATTTTTCTTTGTGACTCTAATTAAATTCTTGGATTGTCAGTGCCCATCTTTGGAAGATGTTCTCAATGTTAATAAAACTTTCCTTTGTGATGCTAATTAATTCCTTCGTTTGTTCAACCACCTCTGTGACACAGGAGTTGGTAAACTGCATGATCTCTGATTTTGAATATGATCTGAGAATCTATACAAAGTCAATGACACACTGAGTCCCAGCAGGTACATACTCTGAAGATGCCTTCTTCTTCAAGTACTAAAGGCTGGTGAAATATTGAAGTGCTAAAGTCTGTACACTTTTTAGAGTTGCTTTGGAGTTTCCATGGGAGAAGAAGGGAGAGAACTGGTGGGAAATTAAGTGAAAACCATTCACATTAAACTTAGGGTGAGGCATCCACTGCTCAGCCAATAATGAATTTAGAATTTTTAAAATATCACAATATAATTTATTTTAAAAATCAAAACATACTGTATTAAAAACAGATGGTTCACATAAGTTTAAGACTTATAAAGTGGACTTTTCCTCTAAAATTTTAGTTTTTGTCCTCAAAATAAATGTATCAGACATCACTTAGCAAATACAATAAGTGTAGCTGAACACCTACCAGTGTGATTTATCTGAGTTAACACCAAAGAACTTTTTTTTTTTTTTTTTTACCTTCCATTGTAAAATAATCCCTTATGGTTTTCTCAAACACATCAACACATTGGAGGTTTCTCAAACAATTCAAATGTCATTTGTAAGAGAAAGTAAAAAAAAAAAAAAAAAAAAAAAAAAACACAATAATAATAATTGGACCAGCATGTGGCATGGAGGTTAGGGCAGCTAGATCCCACATAGCTGACTGAATGATTCAAGTTCTGGACCTAGGGGCTTGAAAATACACCAGGTGGATGTGCACGTATGCCCAAAATCCTGAGAAGAAAATGGAGGAGAAGGGATGGTGGTGTGACATACACCTGGGGGGTGATTTCTCCCTTTCCCTTTCGCTTTCCCTTTTCCCTTTTCCCTTCCCCCTTCCCCCTTCCTCTCTCTCTCTCTCCCTCTCTCTCTCTCTCTCTCTCTCTCTCTCTCTCTCTCTCTGTTTCCATGGAGTCCAGACACTCTATGGCAAACTAAAATAATAATAAAATAATATAAAAGCAAAGATTCTTCTTTAAAAATAATTAATCAAGACCAAGAATCTTATCTGAATCAGAGTTTATATTTGTTCTAGTCTATACTGTATGATGATTCAGTGTTAACTTTGAATGACTCAAATACTCTCACAAAGTTAAAAGTGTGACAGTTGGCCTACTTTAAAGCCTGATAATAGAATGAAAAGGAAAAATAACTTTAAATAACCTGTGTACATGAAGATTGAAATAATACTCCAGAATTATTCCCACTGTTACCAAATTAATTACCCTCAGGGAGAAGAGGGTAGAGGCATCAGTCCTCTGGACCTCACCGAATTACTAGTCTAATTAGAGGTACTTTGCTGAAAAGGAGGAGTAGATGAGAAAGGAAGGTGAGAGAGCAAAAATTCTAGCTCCTTTTTCTTGGGTCTATTACTTACAGAACATATTAGTCACAAAAAAATATAGATTTATATTTAGGAAATTTATTTTCCATTCCCACAGAGAATCAAGGTAGCCAATTAAATCATAGTGCCTCCAGTCTACCAAAGACAGGTAAGGAGAAGAGAAAGGAGGGGGTGTTGATAAAGGCAAAAGGGCAGGGAAAAGAAAAAAGGGGAAGACCCCTTATTCACTGAGCAATTCCTCTGTGTCAGGACTACGTTAAGAGCTTTTTATACATGAACTAATAAAAATCTTACATCAACCAAATAAGGTTATTAGTATCTCCATTTAACAGGCAACAAATACAAAGGAACAAAAAGGTAAAATGACAAGATATTTACCCAAGATCAGAGGATTATCTAGAAGTAATACTGTGAATTAGACTTAAACTTAGGTCCAGCCTACTAAATGCCTCCTCTCATTTTAAGTGTTACTCCAAACAGTTTCCAACAGTAATGGAAATAATGAAAGCTGCAGAAATGCTCTAAGCAATGTTCCTACCCATGTCCTCCAAATGTAGATTCCTGGATGTGATAAAATTTAGTCATTTCACCCAGTTTATTTCTTATTGCCTTAGGGAGACTCAAATAAAGTCAGAATTGTAATGATGACATGCACAAAGTACACACTTAATAACTATTTACTTATAATGATGACTGTAACAAAAACTTCATAACAGAAAATGTAATGTGTAATTTAAAAGGAGTACTTGACTGCTTTGTTTTAAACTGAAAACTAAATATTTGCTTAGGCAACAATCCTGTTTCTTGTTTTTTAAAAAACTATTTTTAATTTTATTTATTTATAATATTAGTTTTTAATTTTGCTATAGGGCATGTGTGCTCAACAGAGAAAGAGAAAAAAGTGAGAAAGCAAGCTTCCAGATCTAGGACTCGGACCACAGTTGGTCATGTGACAGCCCAGTGCCCCACTCACTACACCACCTGCTGACCTGATGCTCTTGTTTCTATTAAAACATGTGTCGTCAGAAGTAGCACTTAACTGGGGGGCTGGCAGATGGCATGTTGGTTAAGGTGTTGGACTCCCACATGGTCAACCACTGTTCAAGTCCCAGATCTGGTGGCTTGCTTTCCCTCCCACCTGCCCTCCCTCCCTCTCTCTCTCTCTTTGGTCAAATTGAAGAGTAATAATAAAAATTAAAATTAAATAATTATTTTTAAAAAGTAGAACTTAACCACATGATGGAAAATGCAATTATGAGGTGTGGAGAATGCTGATGGGGTAAGGATGTCTAGTAAGAGCCAGCCCCCCACAGTTACCTGAATTAAGTGTGTGAGTCCATAGTTACACATCCTTTATTAATCTAGTTTTGCTCATAAGTGGAAATATGTTTATTTGGTAATAATTTACAAGCAAAAAAACAATAAACAAGTCAAAGTTGATAAACTGACAATCCTATTGAAAATAGACAAACCTTTTTATAATTTCTTTTCTAAAATTATTTTTTTAGATTTATTTATTTATTATTTTTAAATTTGCTAGAGGGCATGTGTGCTCACCAGAGAGAGAAAGAGAGAGAAAGTGAGAAAGCCAGCCACAAGGTCCAAGATGGAACGAACCATGGTCAGCCATGTGGGAGTCCAGCACTTCAACCATCATGTCACCTGCTGGCCCCTTTTATTTTTTTATATAATTTCTAATGTACATTTAATTGTTTTATGTCTTTGTGGGGTCTAATATGGATTTTCAAAACTTGAGTGTAGTGTATAATAATCAAATCAAGGATATTACCACCTTCACCATTTTCAGCAAAGAACACGGCATTATGATGTGTACCTTCAGTTTTTGCTCTACTAGTTGGGTTTTTTCCTGTTATATAGTTTATTTATAACTGGCATTGTATTTTTTTCACTCTGTTCTGATATGCTGTTCCACAACCCATCTGATCCACATCTGTGCATCCTGTGTTGTTAAACACCTTTTTCCCGAGCCCATCCCATCTACCCCAACACCAACCCCTCACGCAGTCTCTGGTACCTACAGTTGTTCTCTCTACTCTTGTATCTTCAAATCTTCCCATTTCTGCCACATAGCATAAACATTTGGTATATATTGGAAAAATACACAAATCTTACTGTTTCAAGTATATGAATTGATTACTTTATAAGCACAATAAACCATTACAAAAATAAACATGTCATCTAAGCTTTGATAGGAAGACAGAAAGCAGGTGTTGCAGTTCTGTTTTACTTAGAAAAACTAATCAAACTAGACCTTACTGAAGAAGGAATTTATTTAATAAGCTTACCTGATGTCTTAGCTCTGAAATAAACTAGCTTTCCATATCTGGGCCAATCATACCATCTTACCCCTTTCCACTTAGGAAAAATTCAACTAATTCAAGTTAAATGACTTGCATAATTGAGTTCTTTACAGAGCATACATCGGCACCTATCTAAAAAGCAGAATATTTATTTATAAATGTACTTACATATTTGGTTTCTCGACCAGCTGCTCTTGGAAGAGTTGTAGGAGTCTGTATGAAAATAGAAATAATTATAGTTTTGAAGTCATTAAGTAAATAATATTCAAATCTTGGAATAAGAATTCACCTTTTCCTCTATTGAGACTTTCTAACCATTACTCCCTATTACTGTTGTTTTTCAGAAAAACAATAAACCACCAACCTCAGATGGACCATACCACCCATTTCCCCGTACTTGTACTAGAGAAACAACAATTTCCTGAGAAAATTCAATCACACTAATTGATTTTATTTTAAATTAATGATTTCAACTTCACATGTACTTTCTGGTAGCCTCTTTTTTTTCTCTGTAGGCCTATTTTCTGAGAAGACATGGTTATATGAGCCATTCATCTTGTCAACAAATATTTATTGTGTAGCTACTGTGTGTCAGACGCTATTCTACACCCTGGGGACTTGCCAGTGTCTTACCCTTGGAGAGATTACATTCCAGAAGGAGAGAAAACAAACAATAGAAAAATAAATAAGTGGGTTGTCCCTGTAGCCTAGTGGTCAAGAAAACTGAATCCCACAAGTAGCAAGATTTTCAAGCCTAGGGTTATATGTTCTTCCAGAGGAAATTTTCTTTGCTCCTGCCAAATATCTTGTATTTTTCTGGACCATGCAGATGTTAAAGAAGTCAAGAGTACAAAAACTTTGTTCTGTGGATATCAAATAAAAGACATTCTGACTAGAAAGAGCAAGTGCAAAGTTCCTAAGGTGGATTTACACCACTCAGAATGGTGGTGAGAAAACTCAAAAAAAAATCCATCCACACATGATAATTAAAAAACTAAGTGTGAGACCAGCAGATGACATAATGTTTACATTGCTGGACTCCCAAGTAGTCAATCATGCTTTAAGTCCCCGACCCGGTGACTTAAACTCACTCCAGGTGCATGTGCATGCGTATCCAAAATCTCAAGAGGAGAATGGAGGAGAAGGGACTGTGGCATGGCCATCCCCCCAGGGGGTGATTTCTTACTTTCTGTCTCTGTCTCTTCAGTGAGTGCACGGGCCATATAGCAAAAAATCTCTCTCTTAAAAGAAAACAATGAAATATTGAAAAATATTTTATTAAGGACATAAGTAGAGTGAAAAGATAATGAATTACTGGGAAAGAATAGGATTCTGAAGAGATAAGTCTAGCATTTGATACCCGCTTTTGACTTGGAGATGTTTATAAATAATGAGTTGTTTGAGAAGCTTATCCAAATTATTGATATCTTAGAAGTCTAAGAAGATAAAGGTCAGAGACTCATGAGTAAGAGTGATCCAGATGATCTCTTATGATCTTCAGCTTGATGGTAAGTTATCTGAAAATGACTGTTTTGAAAAAATAATCTCAAAATCTTGGAATCAGCAGATGGCATAATGGTTACATTGTTGGACTCCCATGTAGTAGATCACAGTTCAAGTCCTGGACCCGGTGGCTTAAAACTCACACCGGGCACATGTGCATGTATGCCCAAGATCCTAAGAGGAGAATGGAGGAGAAGAGACTTCAGCATGGCCAACCCCCCAAGGGGATGATTTCTACTTTCTGTCTCTGTTTCTCCTGCAAGCACATGTACTCTATAGCAAAATATCTCTGTAAAAAAATTTTAAAAACTCAAAACCTTAAATAAATTAATTTAAGGTAGTCCTTCTTTGATAGAGCTCCCAGGATCTGACAGAAACAAGATAAAACAAAACAAACACAAGATTCATACTGGAAAAAAAGTAATATCATCCAAAATATCAGATAATTTTTTATAAATACTTTTAAATAAAATATCCAGCACACAAATCCAAATACATAAAGAGGTAAGACAATGTGGGTGAGAATAAGAAGAAATAAGGAACAACTGGAAAAGACCCACAGAGAATCAAAAAAAAAATTGTTTTCTAAGAACCAGAGTAAGAAACAGCCATACTTAATTATTTTATGTAGATAAGAGTTAAGCCTGCAATGTTTTACAGGGAACTAGAAACTATGAAATATGATACAACTAATTTGAAAAGAGCTGCATGGGCTAAGACAGGAGCTAGTGTGGCACATTTAAAGCACAGTGAGGACGTTAACAGGGCTGGGTTAGAGCAAGTGCAAGGGACTCAGAAGAGAGCAGATCATGGAAGTGTTGGGAAGCTATATCCTACAGGCCCTTCCAGGACCTTGTTAGGACTTTGGTTTATTTCCTAAGGAATATGTGTAGGCACAACTAGCTTGAGGTAAAGGAAGATGACACTCTTTCTCGTGCTTTAGAAAGTTCTCTTTAGGGGTCAACAGGTGGTATAGTGGTTAAAGGTGCTGGACTCCCACATGGCTGACCACGGTTAGAGTCCTGGATGTGGTGATTTGCTTTCTCACTTCCTCTCTCTCGGTCCCTCTCTGGTCAAATAAAAATAAATAAATAAAGTTAAATAAAACAATTCTTAACAAAAAAAGCTCCCTTTCTATTTGATGTGTAAAGAAAGGGTTATAATGAGGCAGAGGTATGGGGAAGAAGCAAATTGTACAATCCAGCAAAACATGGTCTCTCAGTAGTGAAAAAGGTATAAAATAATTTATTCGACATATATTTCAAAGTTACAGCACCAGGATGTCTAATAGAAAAGATGTGGAATGTGAAAGAAAAGGAGAAAATCTGATGCCAAAGTGCATGGTCTTGAGCAAATGAACAACTGAAATCATATCAATAAGGATGAGAGGGCAGCATGTGGAACGTTTTTGTGGGAGGTAATGTAGATTTAATTTTTATACATATTGAGCTTCAGACATTGTTGAAACTTTAAAAGAAGAATATGTAGTTGAGAGTCTGGAATAGGGGACAGAATTGTGGATTAGAGATATAAATTTGAGAGTCATCAGCATATGCTTGGTTTTTAAAAAGTTCGACTGAATGAGAACAGCAAAGTAACGAATTTGAAAATAAGAAGTCTGAAGATGGAGCCCTAGAGTGTTTGGTACTAGTAGTTTGCAAGAAGAGGATAAACCAGCAAAGGAGACTAAGAAAAAATAATGAAAAATGAGATTGGAGAAAAGCTGAGAGAGCATGATGTTCCATAAGACTGTAAGGGAAAGTACACCTAAAAGGACAGAACGCTCATAAAATCTGCAAAATAGCAATGTATTCATTTTCAACTATTTTCAAACTCTTTCCAATTTATCTTCCCCCTTTCATCGCAGTTAAACAATCTTGAAACTTACAAGGAGTCTTTGAAAAGTTCATGAAAAATGAACACCATGAAAAATCTATGCATGGATTTCAAAATGTTTTTACACCAAAATAAACTTGTATTTTAACTTCATTTTTCATCAAAAGGTATTACTTATAAAATAAAGATATTAGCTATAAAATTCTTTGTTTTCTCACTATTGCCCTGTAAATATTATTGCATCTATACTTGTCACACCCTTTACTTTCTATCTTATTACACCAGAAAGTATTTCTAGCTTCTTATCTAAAGATAATGTCTTAGTTCACTCAGGCCATTTTAATAAAATTCCATAGACAAGGTGGCTCTTAAACAACAGAAATCTACAAATAGAACTACCATAATATCCAGCAATCCCACTCCTTGGTATCTACCCAAAGGACAGAAGAATTCTTAATCGGAAAAGTGCTTGCACATCTATGTTTATTGCAGCACTATTCACAATTGCCAAGACATGGAACCAACCCAAATGCCCACGAATAGATGAATGGATCAAAAAACTATGGGACATATACTCTGTGGAATATTATTCAGCCACAAAAAAAAACATGGCTTTTGACAGAAAGTGGATGAATATGGAAGATTTACTGCTGAGTGAAGCAAGTCAGGCTATGAAGGAGAGACATTGTATGTCCCCACTTAATATATATTGAGTGTCTGCACTCTATGACTGAAAATGATTAACTAAAAGATATAAAAACACAATAAATGGATGAAAATAAAGATATAGTGTGTGTGAAAGAGTAGGGTTTGAGGAAGAACAATTAGAAGAAAAATGGGGAGGAAAAGCAGTAATAGAACAAAGAAAGGTGCCAGTTTCTGCTAAAGATATATTATAGTTTAGTCAACTGGACTAGGGAGAAATGGTCACATGTTAAAATATTCACTTTGTAAACTAAATAATGTGATTGACTGTATAAAAGAAAATGAAATTAAAAAGAAAGGAAAAAAAGACAAAATGACTAATAAAGGCTTCTATGTAGAACCCACATCTATTGTATGAATTTGTTCTTTATAATTTTTGTACTTTGTTGTAGTTGCCCTCAGATGTATTATGCTTGTTTAATCAGATAAACCAATCATGTAGTAAACTTTGTGGGGAAAAAAAAAAAAGAGAGAAAGAAATTCCCTCAAATACTAGCAAAAAAAAAAAAAAAAAATTAATGAGAATGAACAGCACCACATAAGGAACAGCAATATAGTTTGGAAATGTATAATTTGAATGTAATAAACACTTCTGCATTTTTATTTTTCTCTTCCTTTTGGCAGCAGGCAACATAGTATATCTCCATTAACACTCCCCTCTAATTACCATGATGCCACACAGCCCTGTTTTTTCTCTTAACATCACCGCCTCTTCGTTCTCCTGTGCTAACTCCTTCTCCACCTCTGTTGAGCCAGTGATGCTGTGTTCCATAGAATTCTGCACAGGCCACGCATGACATCCGTGGGCCAGGGATCCCTAGATGTCTCCCACTAGCTCCAGACACACAGGTTTGGGCTTCCTAGATACACACCTCAGACTCATCCTGTCCAAAGCCAGTCTAGCACTGCAGCTCCTTCACTGCTGTCCATCTGTGGCTCATTAACGACTCTTCTCTCCTTCATTTCTCACATCCAAACCCCAGTGGATCCTCTAACTTCCATGCTCTCTCTAGCTCCTCTGAACTCACCCTATCCAGGCTACTATCACTGTCTCCCTGATCTCAGTGGCCTCCTCACAGCAGCCATACTTATCATTGTAAATTTGACATTATTTCCACCATGTATGTCTCCCCATTTCCCTCAAAATCTAAGCTTTATGCCATGACTGATAATCTTTTACACAGCAACCCACAGCCTGCCTTCTCCATCTCATTTTGCACTGACTATACTGAAAGCACATTGGCATTTATCTTGATCTTCATACACTAAGCTCCTTCTTGCTTCAGGAAACTTACTCACATCTCCTCCTCTGCCTGAAAGCTATTATCCCTGATGTTTCTGTGGCTGACTCCTTTGCATCTCTGGGTCTCAGTTGGAACTCTACTTCTTTTTTTTTTTTTTTTTTTTTTTTTTTTTTTTGCTATAGGGCGCATTCGCTCGCCAGACAGACAGAGAGAGACAGAGAGATAGAAAACGAGAAATCACCCCCCAGGGGGGATGGCCACGCCGCAATCCCTTCTCCTCCATTCTCCCCTTGGGATCTTGGGCATGCACACACACGCGCCCGGTGTGAGTTTAAGCCACCGGGTCCGGGACTCGAACCACGGTCAACTATGTGGGAGTCCAGCGACATAGCCATTACGCTAACTGCTGGTCCCGGAACTCTACTTCTTGATCACTCTGTCCAAAGTATGCCTGTGAGATTACTCTGCCTTACTCGACATTGTCTCCCTGGTGCCTCACAGTCCCGAACACGTACTAAGCCCTGGAAAAATAATTATTGCATGAAAAATTGCCTTAAATTTTGTGGCATCAAATGCCGTGTGCATTTTATTTTTAAACATCATAAGAATTAAATGTGTTAAACAAACCAACAGTATTGACTGTTATTCACAAATTATTTCTTAAATCCTATTCTTATTATATTTAATATAATATAGGTTTTTCCTATATGCTCAACAAATAAAATTAAAAATATTACAAAATATATATAATTTCTTTGGCAAATAAAACTTTTAGATCAAAAGATTAAAGATAACAAAATAAATTTTCAATACAGAAACTATAATTACTCATTTGTGTTCTTTTTCATTAAAATGTAATTCCTTGAGCCACTAGGTGGCATAGAGTTTAAGGAACGGGATCGTACTTGGCCAAGCCCAGAGGCTTGAAAAATCACTCCAGGCACATGGGCGTGCGTATCCAAAATCCCAAGAACAGAACTAGAGAAGACAGGAGGGTGGCATGGCCATCCTCCCTGGAAAGATTGTCACATTTTCTCTCTCTCTCTTGCTCTCACTCTCTGGCACTTGCCCTGTAGCAAAAACAAACTATATATTTTTTCTTAATATTGACAACAGTTGGTTACTGGAGTTTTATGTAATTATTAATTGATGTCTGTCTATGATGTCCCTATTGAAAATCAGGATTACTCTTTTAGACATGAGCAATTTTATTTAAAACACTTCTCCAGACACAAATTCCACATTTTTAAAAGGACACGAAAAATACACTACTTCCAAGAGAGAAAATAAAGCTAACCAAAAAAAAAAAAAAAAGAAACCTCACAGTTATAAATAATGGGAAAACCACAAGCAATTTGAAATTTGAATGAATAAAGCTACATCAAGTATGAAATAATAATGTGGAGTAATGTATTATTTTATCCCATCAAACAAAAATAAGTAAATTAGTGTGTGCCCAGAATCCCCAGAGGAGAATGGAAAAGGGATTGCAGAGTGACCAACCCCCCTGGGGAGATATTTCTCACTTTCTGTTTCTCTGTCTCTCTCTGGTGAGCAAAAAGTTCTCAAGAAAAAAAAAAGTAAATTATAAAAAGAAAATACCTAAGTACTCAATTACAGCAATTAATAATTTAGAAGTACACTAATAATCTAAAATATACAGGCTTCTGTCTCTTTGAAGCAAAGAACAAAATTAATTCAGTCAGCACTCACCAAAAAAAATAAATAAATAAATAAATAAAATCCAGAAATAATACCTTTGTTTAAGCGCTTAGACTAATGCTGCTTTAGCCTACTTTACTTTCCCTTTCTTCAGTTCCAAGTAGCTATAAATTACATAAATACTGAATCTCTGTATGTTATGAGAACAAGCTACAAATTCTTCCTGCATTTCCACAAAATGGCAGCTACAATGGCATAGTCTAATACTACGCTGGCTTTCAAATTGTTTGACCCTGACCCGCAGTTACAAGTAGCTTTTACTTTGCAGCCTTGTATGCTCATATCTACATGTGTACATGTAAATAAATGAAAGCACATATCAAAAATGCCTACATACTACTTGGAATAGAGTCTGATATATTAATGTTTTACAAATGCTGGTTGCTGACCTGGTACTTAAGGTTGTGGACTCCACATGGCTGATTCCACAGTTCAAGTCCCAGACCCAATGGCCTGGAAAACATGATAGGCACGTGTGCATGCACACCTAAAATCCCAAGGAGAGAATGGAGGGGAAGGAATTATGGTATGCTCATCCTCCAAGGAGGTGATTTCTTACTTTCCCTCTCCCTCTGCCTTTCTCCAATGAACACACACACGTACAATAGCAAAAAATCTAAAAAAGACAAAACAGGATGATGATACACTAAATTAATTTCCTTATTCACCATTAAGCCTCAACTTGCAGTTTGAAAATCATATATCTAGTAAATAGTTCAATAAATTACATTAAATATATACATACTTTCATTGTGTCAGAACCCAACAATGTCTGTAGGGACCTTGGAGGAGAATCAGAAGAATACTAAAAGGAAAAAGAAAGAAAGAAAAGACAAGGACAAGCCTGTGAGGAATCATACTAACGCAGAGGGAAATGGAGAGAAGCAAAGCAAATGTTTGAATTGCATGTTCTAATCTAAGGCATTACCATAGACAAGGAATCCTGTAAGACCTTATCAATGGTAGCACAGAGCTCTTCAGTTTGCTGCCTGAGCTGTGCAGGGAAACACAACTGGAAGAATTGAAACCAGGTGCTGGGTTAGCAAGGAGTTTTGGGATTTCATACCAAAAGAAGGAGTAATGTTAGTTGTTTTTACCTCCATAGGTAGGTCTAACGTGTCATCCTTGGAGGCACTTTCAGGCTTGGCTGGTTCATCTAATGCCTAGTGATAAATGAAATAGTTCTCATGTGAGGCTTCTAGTCCAATACAATTATAGTAAAAAGTCTATTCAAAGAAAGCCCTGTATAAATCAATATTTCTTAGAAAAAATATTTGAATCATCTAATGAACTATTTTCTCACAGGAAAGCATCGTCCAGTTTCTGCCATGGATTGCTACCTCTAATATAAGGTGGTATGGTAAAGAAATGAGGTTGCATTTTTCTTTTTCTTTTGTTCCATTTTTCCATGAGGCCATGAAATAAAACCAAAAGACAAAAACAAAATAAGAAAAAAGATATTTAAATTTATAATTTTTTAAAGAGGTTTTTGCCTAGAGACAGACACAATGAAAGAGAAAGTGATGAATCCTCCCCCCCCCCCCACCAGAGGGGGATGACCATGACACAATCCCTTCTCTTCCATTCTCTCCTTGGGATCTTGGGCACATACACACACGTGCCTGGCATAATTTTCAAGCTACCAGGTTCAGGACTCAAACCATAGTCAGCCATGTGAGAGTTCAGAGATGTAACCACTATACCATCTGCTGGTCCTAATTTAAAAATTCTTAAACATCACTGAGTCAAAAGGAAATATAGACCCACTGATGTTTCAGACTAGGCAGGGCTTGGCAGGACAGTTGAGGGAGTTCCCAGACTGGGATCTGACAAAGGCTCCTCACTGACCTAAGACTGACTTAAGACACAGCAGGACTCTGGTCCTCTGGACTTCTCTCTTCTTGTGTCTCTGCAGTAGGACTGCTCTGAGTTCTCTTTTTAGTAAATTTTTAAATAATTTATTAAATGTGTTTTTATTCTTATTTTTTTTAAAGATTTTTGCCTTAGAGCATATGTGCTTGACAGAGAGAGACAGAGGGAATGTGAGAAATCACCCCTTTGAGTGATTGTTGGTCATGCCACAATCCCTTCTTCCCCATTCTCCTCTCAAGATTTCAGATGCACACACACATGCGCCCGGCATGTTTTTCAAGCCACCAGGTCCAAGACTCTAACTGTGGTCAGTTATGTAGGAGTTCAACGCTTTAACCACCAAACCACCGCTGGCTCTTTTATTCATTTTATTTTAATCCATTAATTAGGACATGTAGCAGAGACAAGATTCTATGTTCACCAGATATTTTCAGTTTCTTGGGCACAGTTATATAATTCTTGAATTCAAGAATTTAGGTGTGGGCTTGTGACTGATTCTAGTTGAATACAATCAAAAGCAATGTGTAACTTCTGGTGCAAGGCAGTTAAAAATATTACTTTTCTCATTTTCTCACCTTCTTCAGACTACTGAGATGGAAGATGGAGGCAGACAGCATTACTGAGTCACTATAAGAGGAGAGCCATATGGGAGAGCCAAATTGAACCACACCAAACGATGATGTTGGAAGAAAATAAACCTTGGTTGTGTTAAGCACTGAAATGCCAGGATTTATCTCCTGTGGCACCTAGCATTTCTTACATCAACTCATACAGGCACTGAAGGGAAGATACTTTTAAAAACTAACCTTGAAATTCTTCCATTGATACTAAGATCTAACCCAAGCTATAGAACTACCTTGTAATTACACAGTTCAATTTATACTCTTCTGTTTTTATGTTCTAATCATATTAATTACGTTTAAACATATTATTATAAATATTATGTTGAAATTTTTTGCTTTATATAGTTATAGATATTTAAAAGAAGTTCTAATTAAATAAAATTTTGTGTTTCCCCACATATTCATCTCTGCATTTCTTCTTGAAGTTCTGAAAAAGATCCTTGAGCATTTTTTTGTAGTGTAAATCCACTATCAAGGAATTCTCTTAGTTTTCTTTTTAGCAAAATATATTCCTATTTTATATTTTTCTTGAAGGAATTTTTCCTGAGCATAGAATAATAAGTTTCTTTTTCTCCTTCTGCATTTTAAAGGTATCAGTCCATCAACTTCTGTTCCCGGCAGAGTCCAAATGTTAGCTATCACTCTATTCCTGTTTCTCTGTCTATGGTTGCTATTTTTCTTCAGCTACTTTCTAGATTTAATCTTTCTATTTTATTTTAGCAATTTTATCGTGATGTACCTAGGTATGGTTTCAATTGTATCAAATCTTCTTGGAATTTTCTGACCTTCTTGAAAATACACATTTATATATTTTATAAATTCCGAGAAATTTTGGCCTTTAGTTTTTCAAATATTTTTTTCCTGCCCATCCTCTCTTGCATCTCTTCTCTTCCCTTTCTGAGGCTCCAGTTACATTTTTTTGTTTTGTTTTGGAGAGGTTTTTTCTATACGGTGTGTGCACCCAGAAAGACAGAGAAAGACAGAGAGACAGAAAGCAAGAAATCACCCCCCGGGGGGATGGCCATGCCACAATCCCTTCTCCTCCATTCTCCTCTCAGGATCTTGGGCATATACACACACACACATACCCAGCGTAAGTTTAAGCCATCAGGTCCAGGACTCGAACCATGGCTGACAACATGGGAGTCCAGCAACACAGCTATTATGCCAACTGCTGGTCCCACCTCCAGTTACATTCTGATATTACACAAAGGTCACTAGGACTCTGTTCAATTGTTTTATCTTTTCATCTCTATTTTTCAAAGTAGGTCATTTCTATCAATCTTCAAGATCACTGGCTCTTCACTGGATTTTCAACTTTCTCTTAAACCAATCATGAATTTATTTCCAACATTTCTTTTTTACTTCTAGAAATTCCATTTGATTCCATTTTATAGCTTCTCCTTTTGTGGTGAGAATCCCTTATACATTAATTCATTATGAGCATTTTTTCCTTTACATACTTGAGAATATTTATAACAGCTTTAAAATTCTTGTCCGCTAATTACAACATCTGGAAGATCTTTGGACTGATTCTTATAAATTATGTTTTCTCTTAAGTATGGGTTATCTTACCCTAGTTTTTATGTCTAGAAAATTTTGATTATATGCTGAATATTTTGAATGCTATAAAAACTCTGAATTCTGTCACGGTATCTTGAAGAGTATTATTTTGTCTGACTACTTTTAATGTGTAATTAATTTGGTTCTAAATTGTCTTTCTGAGGATGAACAGCAGCTGAAATAGTCATTCAGTTATTTTATCCTTAGCTGGGCTTAAAAGGCATGTGCATAATTCAATAGGCACCCAAGATTTGGGCAGTTTATACACAGCATTCAGGGTGCCCCTTCTGTGACTCCCTCTTTTCCTGGATTCTCTCTCACTATCCAGCTCCTACGTCTTATACTTTGTTTTCTGCTACCTGATCCAGTAAGTCAATGGACTTATTGCTAAATTTTAGCTGCTTCGTGGCAAGTAGACAAGGGGTAATCCTTAAGATAAAAAACCATAAAATCTAGAAACCAAGCCAATGCAAAGTTTCTTCTTATAAGCATTGGTTCTTCTGCACTTTATGTCTTCCCTTGATCATACTCTAGTATCTCCAAATAGTTCTTTCTAATATTTTGTCCAAAGTTTGTCATTTTTATTTATGAAACAGTTGGCCCAATACAAGTTACTCCTCTATTTCCAGGAACAGAATGAAACAAACTAGTCTAATTTTAATTTTTCAGCATACATTTTCTTTATCACAGAGATAATATAAATTTGAATCTCAAACTCACTTCAGGATAGGTTTGTAGCTAAAAGGTGTTTTTTGTCTTTTGTTATTTTCTATCCTGAGCCCAGAGAGATGTAAGAATATGTGCTTCTCTTTTCCATTTACATGTTTTTTTCTCCTCTTGATATTGAGCATAATCTTTCAAAAATTCATGCTTTATTTGGGAGATGCTATTCCAGTGCTATATCTTGCTTAGCCCCAAGTCTTTCTTGCTCCTGGTCATGTTAACACAGTAAATCTCAGTGCTTACCCCTAATGAGTATAATACCTTCAGAACAACCAAAGCCTCAGCACCCTGATTAACATTCTGAAACTCAGCCAGCTTTGCTATTTGACCCTCCAGGATTTTCCCTACTTTTTTCTTTCTTTCATTTTTTTTTTCTTTAAGAGCAGCTTTTGCTTTAGGAAGCATGTGCTCACCAGAGAGACAGACAGAAAGTAAGAAATCACCCCTGGAGTGGATGGCCATGCTACAATCCTTTCTCCTCCAGTCTCTACTTGGGATTTTGGGCACGCACGCATACATACTGGCATGAGTTTTAAGACCCTGGGTCAGGGACTCGAACAGCAGTTGACTATATGGGAGTCTAGTGATGTTACCATTATGCCATCTGCTGGTCCCAACCTACTTTTTTTTTTAATAGGGTAAGGTTTGTATTGGTTTGAACCCCACCAAAAATGCTATTTAACTGAAAATGACATAAAGATGTCAATTTCATTCAACCTATTTAAATTGATTTTTAAAACTTTTTAAATTTCAGTTTCCTAGGTTCAGCCTTGGCAGCACAAGAAGTAGCAAAGTGAACTGCAGTGTTGGAAGCCATATGACTGACACAGGTTCAGATCCTGAGTCAACCAGAAAACATGATGGGTGCATGCATGCCCAGGACCCTGATGAATACAAGGCTAGGAAAAGGGAACGGCAACATGATGGGATTCCGTTCAGGATCTCTTTCTCTCTCTCTCTTTTCCTCCCCTTCTCACTTGTTCTTTGTCATGAATAAAATAAATAAACTTTAAGAAGGAGGAGGAGGGTTGTTTGGCCAGTAAGCCTATCTTCAGGAATAGATGGTAAAGCAAACCTGCAGTTAGACCATTTGAGGCTCTCCTACCACCAGATTTCAAGGTAGCAGTCAATATTGATACTTAATTTTAGGTCTTACATGACACATAACCTCTACTCTAGTGATAACATGGACAGAAAAAGTGTCAAGAATGTTGGGACCAGCAGTTAGCGTAATGGCTATGTCGCTGGACTCCCACGTAGTCGACCGCGGTTCGAGTCCCGGACCCAGCGGCTTAAACTCACGCCGGGCGCGTGTGCGTGCGTGCCCAAGATCCCGAGAGGAGAATGGAGGAGAAAGGATTGCGGCGTGGCCATCCCCCCTGGGGGGTGATTTCCTGCTTTCTATCTCTCTGTCTCTCTCTGTCTGTCTGGCGAGCGCACGCGCCCTATAGCAAAAACCTCTCCAAAAAAAGAAAAAAAAAAGTGTCAAGAATGCAAGCCCAGGTTGAAGAACACATTTCTTAGAGAGAAGGTTATTCTCCTTTCCTCACCCTTCCAACACACGTTCCCTCCTATCTGCCCCTCACATGTGTATTATTCTTTAACCACAAAAACCACAGGAGTGAATTCCTTGGATTTGTGAGGTTTTGTACTACATATTACCCTCTCTCCCTAGATTGTCTTCCTCCATTCTCCGTTCAGTTAGAGAAGATCCCAGTCAGACTCCTTTACAATGTCTTTTCTAGCTCTTACACCAGGCAAAATCTGTCCTTTCCTGGGTGGGTCACTAACACTTTCATGTACCTTAAGTAGAGTGTATCGTAATTACTTTTTAAACTGTATCTACATCATCCTGGACCATTTATCCTATTAAGTCCAGGAAAATATGGTATTTATCTTTGTAGCCTCAGGATGAAGAACACAAGAAGTTCGTAGTGAAGATCTTCAGAATGGATTGTAGGGTAAACTAATGAATTAGTGGAGTTAAATTAAATGAAAAAATAAAATAATATGATTTTAATATTTTTCGATAAAATGCTCTAAATAAATAATGTTAAACTCTTTGAGGATTGTAATTAACAAATAAACTTTGCTTTCTGAATATCACAATTAAACGACTTTACTATCAGAGATCTAAGCATTTATTCAATGTTACTGAATCAGATATCTTTTTTTCAGGCCAAACCAAATAAGGTTGATATTTAAGTTAGTCTATGGGAACTTATTTCAGACAAACAGCTTTTGTCAGGCTACTTGAAATCCTGGAATTCATTCAATGACAAAACGGTCTTTTCAGGCCTCTTGGAAAACAAGAGAAGATAACTGATATCAGGTCAGTAATGTTGACACTTTCAAATGAGACAGATAAACTATGTTAAAAATATTGGGGAGGGGAGCTTGTTTGGGGCTTAAAAAGCCTTGAAGTTTACAAGAACTGAATATTTTGATTAGGATTTATTTGTCAAATGTATCGTTTTATTCACGTATTATAGTAGCCATAAAAAGCAGCTTTTTTTTAAACCTCTTTTTCAAAATTTTATTAAAAGAGAACCTTTTGGGACCAGCAGCTAACGTAATAGCTATGTTGCTGGACTCCCATGTAGTCAACTGCGGTTTGAGTTCTGGACCCAGTGGCTTAAACTCACACTAGGCACATGTGCGTGCGTGCCCAAGACCCCAAGAAGAGAATGGAGGAGAAGGGATTGTGGCATGGCCATTCCCCCTGGGGGTGATTTCCCTCTTTCTGTCTCTCTGTCTCGCTCTGTCTTCCTGGCGAGCGCACTTGCCCTATAGCCAAAAAAACCTCTCCAAAAAAAAGAGAGAGAGAGAGAACCTTTTGGGATCAGCAGATAGCATAGCAGTCATGTCGCTGGACTTCCATGTAGTAAACTGAGGTTTGAATCTAGTACCCAGTAGCTTAAAACTCATGCCCCACGCATGTGTTTGTGTGGTCAAAATTCTGAGAAGAAAATAGAGGAGAAAGGATTGCAGCCTATTCATCCTCCCTTGGGGGTGGGGTAAAGTCTCACTTTCCATCTCTCTTTCTCTGTTTCTCTAGAGAGCACACACACCCTATGGCAAAAATGTTTCTTAAAAAATAAAGAGAGAACATTTACAATTTCCATTGTCAAGTCTGGTTACAGATTTCTTTTGACAAGTTAGCTAGCAGGACTGTATTATAGTTAGAGTTATTCCTTATGGTGGGGGTCTCTCAAAACACTCTCTAATATTGTTATTTAAATATAGTTTCCTCAAAATTGGACTATAGCCATTAAAACATGAACAAAGATATTTTATGAATCACACTTTTATAGATTCTTAGTTAATATAAATTTTCAGAAATACTCTCAGTTAGAAGTGTTTATATTTTCCTCAGAACAACCCACTTTGGGGTCCATATTTTGAAAAGAGAGCTAGTAAATCTGACTTTTAGCAGAAAATAGTTTCTGAGTTTAATTCTACATTCTAACTAAGAACCAAAGACTATGAAAATTGTAAATCGAAGTCCTTCTGTGAAAATACACCATAAACTGTGATAGACATTTCCCACTTAAAAGGAGTATCTCTGATGGAATTTTATCTACTTTTTAGTCCAAAACACTGAATTGGCCTAATCTGTTTTCTTGGGAAACAGGTTTAAGTTCTAAATTTTGAAGATTGAATGAATTAGTCATACCTTAAACAGAGTTGGAAAATCAACTACTCCTTAAGGAAGAGAGATCTGGGACCAGCAGACAGTCACTGTACTCCCATGCAGTCAACTTCAGTTCGAATCCCGGACCCAGTGGCTTAAACTCATGCCAGGTGAATGTGCGTGCATACCTAAGAACCCAAGAGGAGAATGGAGGAGAAGGGATTGTGGCATGGCCATCATCCCTGGGGGGTGATTTCTTGTTTTCTGCCTCTGTCTCTCTCTGTCTTTCTGGTGAATGCACACGCCCTAAAAAATAGAAAGAGAGACCTAAAAAGACATGTAAACTTGCTCATGCTTAGATTGGATTATTTTCATGTTTGGTTGAAATTTTTCAAAAACTGAGAAACTCTACTTGCTATTTTTTTTTTTTTTTTTTGAGAGGTTTTTCGCTATAGGGCGCGTGCGCTCGCCAGACAGACAGAGAGAGACAGAGAGACAGAAAGCGAGAAATCACCCCCCAGGGGGGATGGTCACGCCACAATCCCTTCTCCTCCATTCTCCTCTCAGGATCTTGGGCACGCACGCACACGTGCCCGGCGTGAGTTGTAAGCCACCGGGTCCGAGACGCGAACTGCGGTCAACTACGTGGGAGCCCAGCGACATAGCCATTACGCTAACTGCTGGTTCCCTCTACTTGCTATTTTTAATAACAAGAATTTTGGAAGGGTAAATGTCTGTTCTGCCTTCCATACAGAGAGAAGTTTCTGCAAACCATTACAACCAGTTTTAAACCTGTTCAATTAAGGCCCAGTGGCTGAGGGGCACTTATCCTTCTTCATTTAATTAAGGATATTAGAAGGGTTTTCCTTATTTTCATTCAAAACTTTCCCCATCAATATAATTTGCCAAATCTCTTTCAGTAGCTGAAGGTAACTGGCCTGGTTTGTAATTCCTCATTCACTCAAGTCTTCACAGAGCTAACTTATTTTCAATTGTCATTCATTGTTTCTCATGAAAACATAATACTCTATTACTCTATTTTTTTTTTTTTTTGAGAGAGAGATTTTTGCTAAATGGCTTGTGTGATTGCCAGAGAGACAAAGAAAGAGACACAGAAAGAGAAACTGTGCAATCACCCCCAGGGGTGGGGTGTGGATGGCCACACCACAAACCTTTCTCCACTTTCCTCTTGAGATTTTGGGCACATATGCACATGTGCCTGGCATGAGTTTAAGCTGCTGGACTCAAACCGCAGTGGGCCATATGGGAGTGCAGTGCCTTAATCACAATGCCACCTACTAGCCCCCCTTTACTCTAATTTTATAAGGATTTAAATACATATTAGTAAGTAATGAAAAAGTATTATAGACATGGAACTAAAAATCGTCATCTCTTCCTCACTATTTCAGTTCAGCTACCTGATGTCACTGTTGTATGGTAAACAGTGATAGGCTGTGAGACCACCAGATCTGGTTTTACGTCAGTTCAGCAATTTATTAGCCCCAGTACTTTGAAGGATTTGCTTGGTTTCTTTGAGCATCAAATTCTTCGCAGACTTGTGAAGATGGTAAGCATTTAGCTCAGTGTGTGAAATACTTAAATATTTGATATGACAGGCATTGTGATTATACTGTCTAATCACCAAAAGGTGCCACATCTAAAGCCAACATACTTCCTTTCTAGCAGACAGCTTTTCATAGCTTTTTCATTGAAGTGGAATTGATGAGGCACATTATACCCTCAAAAAAGACTATTATTATTGTTTCAGTCATCATGCACTAGACCTCTTTAATGTTACATTCCTATGAGGATAAATTTGCCTAAAGATCCTATGAATAAAACTGAAAATTTTATTAGAGACCTATTTAGCCCCAAACTAAATTTATTCATTCAATTAACATTTAACAAAAAGCTACCTACTTTCCTTCAAAAAGTTTATGTTGGAGAAAGAAATCGACAAGCACCCAAAATTAAATAGGGTTTGGTAAGTGTTTTAAAAGAGATCTGCATGTGGTAGACAACAACCTGAAGAGAACATATTAGAAGAGGTTTAAGTCTTATTCACTTTCTTATTGCTAAAGAAATTGGGAACATGCTTGCCTCTTATAGTAATCTAAATTAAGTAATGTCTCTTCAACATAGGTGATGTGCTAGATTGGCAACCAGAATTTATTAAATTTTTGAGACAAGTGGAGCTCTTAATATACTCTTGACTCATGGACGCATTTTTAATCTGATTGGAGTTTACAAACTCATGCTTCAAACAATTCAAATGGGCTGGATCCAGCAGGTGATGCGACGGTTAAGGCACTAGATTCCCACATGGCGGATCACAGTTCAAGTCCCAGACCCAGAGGCTTGAAACTCATGCTGGGCAAGTGTGCATGTATGCCCAAAATCTTGAGACAAGAATGGAGGAGAAGGGATTGTGGTGTGACCATCCACCCTAGGGATGATTTCTCACTTTCTCTCTCTTTGTCTCTCTAGTGAGCATACATGCCATATAGCAAAAATCAATCAATCAATAAATAAATAAATAAAAATAAAAAATTAAATAGTTAACTTAAGTATATTGATTTGACAAACGACAAGATATATTCAAGTTTTCGCCTTTATATTTTGATTCCAAAGTTTTCATTACTGTCTTCAAAACACCTACTTTTATCTTCCATCTATCAGAAAGAAAAAGGATTTTAATTCTATAACTTCCCATTTAAATTATGAGTCCTACCATTTTTATTGGCCACACATAAAATTGGGCTGTTCTAGAATTCCCCTGTCAGACATATGCACCTTGAACTAAATGTACCTTGAAAATGCAGATAGTAATGACATTTTTAGAAAACTTTCTATCTAACCCTAGCCTTGATTTTTATCCTGTGGAAAGAAGAAAACAGGGAATTTAAATTACTTTTAAGAAAAAAAATGTGTAATTTCATGGAAAAGTATTAATTACTTGTAAGAAAATAAAGATAAATATTATTTTATTTAATATAATTATTCCTTCCTTCATTTATTCTCTTAATAGAATTTTGTGATAAAAATGCTAATCCACTTACTTAGAATATTAATATTCACCAGCTTAATTTTTAAATGTACCTGACTCAGATGATAAGAATAAAAATTAGTCAATAGGAGAACAAAATCTTTAACATTCTCTGAGAAACACAGCAATACACACAGAAAGAGTAAAAATAATGTTAATCTCAAAGTGATTTTGTCTTTTTTACCTTAGTATATTAACATATTGTGCTAGTGACTATTGAACGTATTGTACAGTCTGTGGACAGACACAAACACAAGCCAAACTGACTCCTTTTTTTTTTTGGAGAGGTTTTTGCTATAGGGCACGTGCGTTTGCCAGACAGACAGAGACAGACAGAAAGCGAGAAATCACCCCCCAGGGGGGATGGCCATGCTGCAATCCCTTCTCCTCCATTCTCCTCTCGGGATCTTGGGCATGCACGCACACGTGCCCGGCGTGAGTTTAAGCCACCAGGTCCGGGACTCGAACCGTGGTCGACTACATGGGAGTCTAGTGACATAGCCATTATGCTAACTGCTGGTCCCCAAACTGACTCTTTTATAATCACCCATAATATTTCATTCTCATGTCAGTCTTGGAGGAGATAATTATTGGCAGGAGATTAAGGCAGAGACACTGAAACCAACACATTAAAGTATCATGTCTTACATTTACTTCCTCCTATAATGCCTTAGTTAAGACAAGCTAAAAATACTTCCTTCTTAAATGTTCACAGGGAAAAAAAAAAAAAAAAAAGATGGGCCATGGCTATAAATTTAAGTTTTGATGCAAACAATAGATTAAAAAAAAGGAAGTACCAGAAATCTCATGTCCTCTGCCAACAAAATGTACTCTTTTGAAAATTATGGTCTTCATCAAAGGTGATTAAAGTGGAAACCAATTCACTGATTCAATGATAGCTTAATGCCTCATTGCAAAGGATGCCTGCATTTCAATTTGGAGAAAATGTTGCTTTTAAATATAGTATTTTCAAAATACAATTTTGATTTCTCATTAGTTATATGTATATTATATAACAATATTCATGATAGGTATAATCTGGTTGAGAAAGAATTAACTGTTGAAATAAAGACTTGAATTATACATTTTAGTTCTATATCCAAGGCATTCCACAGCATGGATTCTAACCAAATATTACAAGACAGCATCTTAATCCCATGTAATGGCAAAGAGATGTCAGAAAGCTTCTATGATTTACAATATTCCAAAATGCTAACAATTCCCCAAATAAATAAGTTTTTAAAGATTATAGTCCTAATTTTCTCACATAATTCAGAAATAAATGGCCTTGATTTCAATGACATAGGATGAATTCTATTATATAAAGAGATAGGTCAAAAAAAAAAACCTAAATGACCATATTTATTTTTAGAAAACTACAACATTAAAAAAAAACAAAATATCATTCAATAAATATTACTGAAAATAGAAATAAACTCTCATAAAAATTTTTAGGTGGCATAGGGTGTGTTGGTTAAGGTGCTGGGCCCCCACATGGTCAGCTGCTATTCAAGTCCTGGACCTCTCTCTCTCTGTCTTTCTCTGATGAGCACAATACCCTGTAGCAAATTAAGAAATAATAATAAATAAAATTAAAATAAATAGTTCTTTAAAAAAAAATGTTTAGGTAAGATTGGCATTTTTAAAAAATCTTTCCAAAGTGAAATTTATCATTGGGAAACACAGAACACAAAGAGTCAGCCAAAATATGTAGACTTACAAAGGATCTAAATAAAAAACACACTTTCAAATAGTACCTTGTGACTTTCTTTGGATTAATTCAAATAGTTATGATTCAAAACTATTTACTCTAGCCAAGTGAAAATAACCTCTATCAGTGTTTATATAAAAATCCATTCTTCTTTGGAATAACATTATTTTCAATTAAATTTCACAGTATTTGAGTTTTGTTGTACCAAAAGTAAAAGTAGTAATTATTTGTGGAACATGTTTTATTTAAAATTAAAAACAGAAAGGTTCTCTCATGTGAACTTGTATTAGGTTGATTAATATATATCAGTACCACCATATAGACTTATGAAATGTGCTTTTAATGAAATTGAGAATTATTTATTTATTTATTTTTTTTTTTGCCAGAGGGTATGTGTGTTTACCAGAGAGAGAGAGAAAGAGAGAGAAGGAAAGTGAAAAAGCACTGCCCACGAAGATCAATCATACCACAATCCTTCTCCTTCTTTTCTCTCTCTTCTCAGAATTTTGGGCATGCATACACATGCTCTCAACATTTTTTACAAGCAGCTGGATCTGGGACTAGAATTGCATAGTTGGCATTGTAGGATTCCACTGTCTTCACCACCATATCACGCTGGTCCTGGTAGTTCATTTTTAAGGAATAATAGACATATTATAATCTCTATAACCTAGCTAATGAGAGGAGCAGAAAGCTGGTAGACAGTTATTCAGACCCATACTGACATCCAGCTTTATCTCACAGAAGATTGATAAATTAGTAGTAGCATCACAGAGTTCCAGGAGAACGTGCCCAGGTTTGTGGACAAGCATGAAGGGAAGGCACTATAAAACCATACAGCAAGCTCCTGGTCTCTCCTTTGCCTCACTGCTGAGGGGCAGAGTGTCTCTCATATCTGTAAAGGCAGGCCCTGGGACCAGATTCCAGAAATGTCCATTTGAAATGGGCAATGGTAGAGACACTGCCACCATAATCAGTGATAAACTTAGCAGGATACAGGGTAACTGGGGAAAGTGTCCCTTCTCATGTCTTCCTGATGAAATCAGTGTGTAGGCCCATCTCTTCTTTCAACAAACCATCAAAGGTAGAAATTCAGAATCAAAGTTTAAAAAAAAAGCTGCATATTTTTCTACAGCCTACACACCCTTCAGTTTAAGATAGTCATATATACATATATGTATATATGTATATATGTGTATATATATATGTGTGTGTGTGTATATATAGATAGATAGATACACATATATATATATATGTATGTATATATATGTGTATCTATCTATCTATATATGTATATATATATGTGTGTATAGATAGATAGATAGATAGATAGATAGATATGGCACATGTGTTTTAGACCATAGGTGGATAATTTGGAATTATTAGAGATAATAATTAATGTTTATCTATCTGCATTACTCATTAACAGTTTCTACTTTCTAGACAAGAAGTTATACAGTGATTTTATTCTCCAGATCATGCTATGAATATAGATTCAAAAATTAGTGATCAAAATGCCACCTGGTTGATAAACATTATCATTTTAATAAATGATAGTAACGCTATTTGAAACATAGTAAAATTACACAGAAAAACATAGGTCTAATGTATTAAGGAATAAGTTACCTAAAATAATATATGGAATGAATAATTTAACAGGCTAGGTAACTGATTTCACTTTGTATTATGAATCTTCTTTTTGGCTTTCATTTGAGCATATGTAATGTGCTTGATAAACAAATGGCTTTAATTTAATTTACCTTCTAAAGTAACACCCTGTAATTTTATAATTACTGGTTGGTTGGTTGGTTGGTTGTTTTTTTTTTTTTATGTTTTTGCCATGGGGCACATATGCTTTCCAGAAAAAGAGAGAAGGAATGTGAGAAATCACCCCTGGGGATAGACATGCCACAATCTCTTCTCCTTTATTCTCCTCTTGGGATTTTGGGCACACATGGACATGCACCTAGTGTGATTTTCAAACCACTAGGTCCAGGACTTGAACCACAGTTGGCCATGGGGTAGTCCAGAGCCTTAACCACCATACCGTTTGCTGTCCCCTAATTAATGATTCCAAATAGCAAAGCAAAAATGCCCTGGAATCATGTGAAAGCATTTAGGTCATTAGGAATGATCTCAATCTTCCCTCCCTTTTATGGAGATACAATAAGTGACTGGAAAGGATAGATGAAGAGATTTAGCCCATGATGGAATCTATGCAACTAAGCATGTACTCAGCAATAGTAACCCAGCACCAGTGTAGTATACTGGTGGGAGCCACTACTAATCATCAAGTCTTGACCAGTCCATGATCATGGTGGCCAGTTAGCTATTTACAACTCATTTCACCTTGACTTTTTTTTTTCTTGAGAAATTTTTGCTATCGGGCATGTGTGCTCACCAGAGAGACAGAGAGAGAGAGACAGAAAGTGATAAATAATCCCCTGGGGAGGTAGCTATGCTGCAATCCCTTGTTCTCCATTCTCTTTTATGGATTTTGGACATGCATGCACACACACCCAGCATGAGTTTTAAACCACTGGGTTCAAGACTCAAACCACAGTAGACTACATGGGAATCCAGCGATGTAAACGTAAGTATTAGGCCATCTGCTTGCCCCTACCTAGACACCTTGGATAGATTAAAAATAGTGGTAGTGGACCAGTCCATGACCTGGTGGTTCAGGCAGCTGGACCGCAAATGACTGACCATGAAATTCAAGTCTCGAACCAGTGGCTTGAAAAGCATGCCAGGTACATGTGCAAGTGTGCCTGAATTTCTGAAAGGAAAGAAACATGGAGAAGTGATTGTGGCACGACCGTGCCCATAGGGGTTGCTTTTTCACTTTCCCCTCTCTCTCTCTTTTTAGCTGTCTCCTTCACTCTCCTCTGGCAAAACAAAAGAACAACTGTAGAAATATAACAACTATTTAAAATTCCAATGGATAGGGATCTATCCAAATCTGAATCAAGCCTCCCAACACAGCTTGATAGTAGACAAGACATCTCTAGGCTCACATCCAGCCTCTAGTGATAAATCAATGATGTCTCCAATTATATTCACCAAGATGTTTTCATCAAAATGTCCTAAATTAAAAGTAGCATTTTATTTTAGTAAAGACAGAATTGTAAAACAAAAATCTCCCCATCAGGAATTTTAGACAACATTACAGAAATGGCATTCAAAACATCAAATTCACTCTGCTTTTGAGCCAGCACTGACCTTCTGTTCCAAAAGCAATACGTTTGTAGGAATTGCTGCGAAAGCCTTGTAGTTTGAGTTGGTCTTGTATTGCTAGAATAGGGAACCAGAAAGTAAGAGAGGAGATGAACAGGGGAAGAACAAAACATAATTTTAGACAGTTCTGTCAAGTTAAATAACATGCTATCAAATAAAGATTTACTATGCTTAAACAACTTGTTTCTGACAGAAAAAAATTAGCTCACTATGTTAATATTTTATTAGAATGAGTAGCAAAGAAATTCCATAGTAAAATATCAGTTTAGAGATTATAGGCAATTACATGCTACACAATCTTAGAACTTAAAAACATCCATTTTCACAAAGTTATATATAAATTTCTAATTAGCATTAGTACTCATAGGAGTACCAGTCTATAAATGAGCAGGCTTTTTTCGCTTGATCCTCAAGGATATGTGTTTTTTAGAATGCCATAATTAACAAATATTATGCCAATAAATTTAATTAAGCTCTAGATACATTCTCTTACATCATTCATAAAAACAAAAATTAGGATATATAAAATTTAGGCAAGTTTTTTAAACAAGCAGCAGTATAGTCAGCAATTTGAATATCAGTAACACCAGCAATTTAACTTCTTAATGGAAGAATGATAAATAAAAGCTCTTGATCCTGAATTCATTTTAAAAAACTTCAGCATCTCTTTCACTTTCTAATATACTGATGTTAAGGAAGCAAATGATAAAATTTCCTGAGTTTTAACTAACACTCTGAGTAAAACACTTTCATTTTGTGGAGTAATTGGGGGAAAGGAATGAACATAAGGAAGTTGTAGAAATCAGAATAAAATGTGTAATCAAAAGCCCAATTTAGATATTGCCCTGGGTCCCAAACTGCTTAACAAAGTTCAAGGTTCTTATCACTTCAAATGTTCTTGTAGAAGGCAGCTTCCCCAGAGACCCAGAACCAGAGAAAAAACTGACTTAGAGCAATAGGCTGTCTATGTCCCTTGAAAACCAGGCTAAAGGGTCTGCAAAAAAAAGGTAGTCAGATCAAATAAAATCTTGAGTTTTGCAGGTGTAATTGTGGTAATCTTCATTAAACTTAGATGGGAAAATTTGGCGTCAAGTCTGTAAGAGACTGACATATTTCATTTTCTTTAGGAAGAAGTTGAAGTAGGGAAATCAAAGTGCCAGACCTAAAGAAAGTCAGTTCAGCTAGAAGAACACATTCTCCCTTCCAATGCTTGCTTTTCTTTTTGTCTAATGTGTTATATAAGGAAGAGGAATTAGCACCCTGAGGCCTGGATGCAGCAGGCGACATAGAAGGCCAGTTTAGCCAAATAATCACACTCATTCACCCAGAAACATGTACACTCACACACAGTAACACAGAGATATACATATACAGATATTCACATGTGCTCACTCACAGATGCACAAAGTTCACACTCATACCCAAACACAGTGAAATATACACACAATCTCAGAAGCTACATACTTTTTACCCAGGGAACGAAGTCTAAACGTTTACTTGTGCTCTCTCCTCCAAATCCTAACCAACTCATGCTTCTACCTCATAAGGGAAAACTGGGTGACAATGCACATATCTCAACTCTTCTAGGTCCCATGCATCCATCTTCTGCATGAGGGGTGACTGCTGAGGAGGTCTCAGGTCCCTCTAAGCTCTGAGTTTGTACATTGACCTGCACTGCTCTGGTTTCTAGACAACAATGTATTTGAATTGAAAATATTAAGAAAATACCATCTCTTCATGGGAAATAAGGAGTTGATATTTATCAATTTGCCTAGTGATTTTCCTACAGACATTGCCTTATTTTTTTTTAAGAGAGATTTTTGCTATAGGGCACATGTACTCATTGGAAAGACAGAGACAGAAAGAGAGAATTCACCCCCCCAGGAGGGATAGCCATCCTGCAATCCCCTCTCCCCCATTCTCCTCTTGGGATCTTGGACACACACTCACACGTGTCTGGCATGAGTTTTAAGCCACTGGGTCTGGGATTCGAACCGCAGTCAACACACAGGAGTTCAGCAACATAACCATTTCACCATCTGCTGAGTCCAAGGATACAAAAAAGTCTCAAAATCAACTGTCAGTTACCTTGAGAATCAGAGATTTGGACTCACAGATAAACTCTGAGGGTACATAACAAAATAACTTCAGATTTCCTCAGACCCTGAGGAAGGACATTTGGGGGAGGGACAGGGAGGAAAAGCATTAATGGCACAAAGAGGTGTGGTATTATCTGTTGAAGATATTTCATAGTTTTATCAACAGTACTAGGGAGAAATGTTCACCTGTTGAAATATCCATTTTGTAAGACAAATAATAATGTGATTGAATGTGTGGAAGAAAATGAAATGAAAAAAATAAATAAATAAATAACTTCAGATTATATGAACACAGGAAGACAGAATATTAGTGAAGAGCTTCCTGTCATTACGGCCAACTTCTGGAAGCATCCATGCGCAGAGATGAAAGCACCACTCTAAACCTACATTTCCTGCTCCTTAGTGACTATGTCCGCAGTGCCAGAGGCAGAATCTCCCTCTGCTCTGCCCTGGCTCAACAAAAACCCTGATTCAATATATAAAAGAGTAACCAGACACCTTCCTTATATATGAATTACTGGCAAAGCACAATCTATGATTCTGAAAATGGAAGGGGTGGGAGTGTGGGACAGAAGTAACTGTCCAAAACTACAGACCATGTACTGGGCATAGCAGATGGGAGAGGTGGCTACTGAGAAAACTTCTCTGGTCCTCTCTCCACCTCAGATTTATCTTTTTGTGTTTCTAGCACCCCAAACATATAACATTTATTTCATTGTATTATAATATTTTGGTATCTCTATTCACCTGCTAGGTTCTTCAAGAAGAGTTTTATATTATTTCTCCTTTGTCTTCAACACCTAATACCAACCTGGCACAACACATGTTCATCACATACTTGCTGATTTAAATTGAGATATCCAATTGAAGATAACAATAAGATTCAGAGGACAGGAAAAAACACAAATTTTACTTTCTCACCTATTGTTGCAGTCCTAGACAAACCTAGATAATTAAAGACTTTCTTTGCCCATTCGAACATCCCCTAAGGGCATTTTTAACACATTAAATTTCTGAAGTTATGCTCCTTCTTGATGTAAACTTGCAAGATTTGAACTCATGACCTTGGATCCTTGTGCCTCTCCTCATGCTTTCAAAACTCTCTTTGTGTTAAACTTCACAGCCCTCTTCTCCACAATTAAAAGGCAAACAGTTCAGGGGTTGTGGGAGGGCGTAAAAGGGAAGCTTTTGCCAATTATGGACACATGAGTATGTATCATTACTAACATGAGTTCAGAGAGGCTAGCTGGAGAAAAGCAAAGAAGATGGGACACAGAACTAGTTAATGTATCAATAGAAGCTGAGAATCCCCAGAAAGACAGTTAGAACCTTGTGAAGGGGGTGGAGTAAAAGGTAGCGAGCGAAACCAAAGGGGAAAAAGGAAACAAGTATGCCGATAAGTCTAGTTTCAGCTGTTTCATCATTTCACCTGGTTCTAGTAACTGCCAATGTTTGCCTACCTACAAAATACATACAGAAATCTTACCTTCACCTTCACTGCTATACCCTAACCGGAGCCGCCAGCAACACTTGCCCTAATTGTTGCAATAGCCTTCTAAGATCGCGTCACTTCCCCTCTCCTCACTTACAGTTTATTTTCAACACAGCAGCCAGATAGGTAAGATTGTGTCACTGATGTATTTGACCTCCTCCAAGGACTTCCTGTCTTACCAAGTAAAAACTGGAGACTAAAGAGTGGCCTACAAAACCACTCCAGACCTAGATCTCAGTTATATCTCCTCTTACAATCTCAATGCCCTGTCGCTCATTACACTGTTCCCAAATCTGTTCTTTGGATAGTGACTGTCAAGAACTCCCTTGCCTTGGGGCTCTTTCCTCACTATACTCCCATCAGGAGCATCACCCTCTTAGATGTTACCTTCCTAACAGCACGAAGCAACTAATTCCATATTAAATCCAACACCATAGGTTAAAATACCGTAGATTGGCCTTTAGATTGTTCTCTTTCTTTTGCTTAGTAAGTCTTGCTTAATAGTTAACATGCAGAACATAATCATAGTTTTGCTAAGATTTTGCAGAAATTAGGAGCCTTCAAACCAGAAAACAGATGTGTTCAAGGAAGATAAAAATGTCTGCTCTCATTATCAGGTCAAGTGACTCCACCACAGCTGTCAACAACCCTGATGTCAACAAGCCTCTTGCATGGACTAATAAAGGAAATGATGAACTGCTGTGCTGGGCAAGGCAGTACATACCCCCGGCCTTACTTTTCCTTTGAAAATCCCCCTTAGACTAAGAGTGGGGAGACGGACTTTGGAAGTTAGTCCCATCTTTTCAGGTTGCTGGTATCCTGAATAAAGTTACCTTTTCCTACCAACACTTGTCTCTCCAGTATTGGCTTTTGCGTGGTGAGCAGCTAAGCCTGGATTCAGTACTGTTAGCAGTTTCACCCGGCAACACCTTCTCAGTGAAACCTACCCTAACCACCCTACATAAATTTTTACACTATTGCTTCCCTATTTAACTCTCTGGCTATATTTTTCTCTAAACCATTTATAGTCTAATACAAAAAACAATTTATTTACTTGAGAGGTTTATTATCACTTTTTTATTTTCCAGCATAGAATATAAACTTTTCTGGAGCAGGCATTTTTGCATATGTTATTTCTTCTAATATCCTCAGACCTTTGAAAAGCACATATTATGTGTGTACTTATTGAATAAGTGAAAAGTGTCTGGACTCAGTTCATAGAGAAACATTCCAAATTGCTCTTTTCCTAAATCATGTATGGTTCTGTGGAAATGGAGAAAGTCACATACAGACTGCTGCCTCTCAGTTGCCACTGTGGTGTATTTAGGAATGTTTTGATGCTGAAGGGAATGAAAGTTTTATCAAGAAAGAATCAGATCTAAAGGCTCATGAAATGCCAGAAAGCTCCCAGCTGAGTCCCTAAACAAGGTAGGTTTAGGGAATAGCTTTAAGGTCAGAGCAGGCCTCATAGTCAGAAGAGACCTTCAAACCATCTTCAGTGAATAGCAGACTAGATGAAGTTCCAATGTAATGGCATCCTCCGTTTCCATAACTCAATTTCTCCTAGTGATAATCCACTAGGAGAAAAAGTTTAACTATTTCATAGATGAAGACAAAATATATTGGGAACCCAGACACAACCCTCTGGTCGCAATTTATGATTTCTGGAGACTGGAGGGGGATTTTTTTTTTTTTTTTTGGACAATACAGATGTTGATTAAAGAGTAGCCTGAGCGACATTCAGAGACACCCATCTAGAGCCATGATTATAAGGTAAACTATTTCTAAACTACATCTAAAATTAACATAACAATATCATATTAATACAAACAGATTAAGGATCTTAAGACTCTGTCTCTAAAAAAGAAACATCACATATGCTTTATATCAGAACGTAACTCAGCATTCTCTGGCTCTTCTATTTTATTATAATATCAAAGGGCAGTTGAACCAGACTTTAAACCATTATCCTTCAAACCTTCATGTTTTAATTTGATGACCATCTGTTCTTGGGCTTCTATCCTTTCAGGATCTAGGAGTGAATGAAGTTGACCTAGCCATAAATCTGAAGCTCGTTAAGCTTCAAAAAGAGCCTGTGAACAAATTAACACCACACTGGGAGGAGTAAGACAAGAAACAACCAATAAAATCATATATGTCCCGGCACAAAGAGGTGTGGTATGATATGTTGAAGACATTTCGTAGTTTTATCAACAGTACTAGGGAGAAATGTTCACCTGTTGAAATATCCATTTTGTAAGACAAATAATAATGTGATGGAATGTATGGAAGAAAATGAAATGAAAATAAATTAATTTTTAAAAATAACAAAAAAAATCGTATATGTCCTTTGACATCATTTCTATTTCCTCCTATCATTTCATAAAGTAATGTTGACAATTTAAATAAAACTAGTTAAAGATCAAAAGAAATTTAAGTTAAATGTATATATCCCAGTACCAATTTTAGTAAATTTTTAAATAATTTTTTTAATTTTTTAAGTTAAAAGTCTTCAAAATCATACTTTGTGATAAAATAAATGTAGGCAAATTTTCTGGTTTTTACCTAGAGAGGTAAAGATCCCAAGGAGAAAATAAACATAAAAAAAGAACAGTATATGTCAGAGCAACTATTTTTACAAAAGCTATTATAAAATTTACCCATGATCATTTTTTTTCTCTGTTCAAAGGAATAGATTAATAATTTTACTGGCAGGTAAATTACAGTAATTTTTCCTATTTCTGTGTCATCAAATTTATTATTCATTTCTATAAGACTGAATTTTTTCACTCAGAAATAAAGAAAATAAAACCAAAAATGTGGCAAATGCTGAAAATTCTTTAATGTTGGGAGCAGGAAGAGAGCTAGAGAAAAATAGGTCTCCAACAAACAGGCATTTAATTTATCAAAAACCTTTCTGGGCTCACCTTCTTCCAACTCTGACTCTATCAAAAACAAAACAACACATGAACAAAGCACAGTGAACCACAAATAGAAACACTTTGAAGATGCTTCTGAAGTAAAATCACTTTTCCCAAAGCTTATGAATAATTTAGGTGTATGATGGCATCCTTTAGGAAGTAACTGTTAATAAATTCAGGAAATGATAATGATTAGATTGTTTTTAATATAACCAAAATAAATTTTACAATCACACATATATATTGATAAGATAATAACCAGGTTGTTTTACCTCAAAAAATTGGAATTTTAAATTTAGAATAATAAAAAGTGTTAAATTTGTTCATCCTATTGCTTTGAATATTTAAAAGACAAAGACTTAATAATCTCTTTTTTTGTTGGAGAGGTTTTTGCTATAGAGCGCGTGTGCTCGCCAGACAGACAGAGAGACAGAGAGATAGAAAGCGAGAAATCACCCCCGGGGGGATAGCCAAGCCGCAATCCCTTCTCCTCCATTCTCCTCTTGGGATCTTGGGCGCACACACACACGTACCTGGCGTGAGTTTTAAGCCACTGTGTCCGAGACTCAAACTACGGTCAGCTACATGGGAGTCCAGCAACATAGCCATCACACTAACTGCTGGTCCCAAGACTTAATAATCTCTAAAAACAGATTTTTCAAATGACTCATTATATAAACTGAGAATTCCATCCATATTTCATAATAATAATTTCCTCTGTGAGAATTCTAAAGTCAAACCAAATTGATAATTAATATAGCTTATTACCTTATAGCTATAACCATAGAAATAAAGAACATAGCTTCAAGAATAAGCAGATTTAAATTAATATAAATGTTGGCTCTGTACCAAATATGTGACCTGGACAAATTATACAATGAACATTAGTTTCTTGGTATACAAAGTAAGGATAATAAAATTACTGACCTCATATGGTTATTAAAATAAATGACATAATCCATTTAATTTATATTTGAACTACCTGGTATAACTAGTAGCATGGTTCCTGACTCACATAAAGCATTTGATATCTGAAATTATAGTTACTAATATTACTATTCACTTATATGACCAATCTTCTATGGCCACATACAGTCTTCTAGGATTATCTTCTGTATATTAGTCAGGTGGTTCTCAATCTTTAAAATGCCAATTCCTTCCCTCTTCATTAAGCTAAATCCTAAGCACTCTGACAAGCTTAACACTTACAACGTTTCTCAATAGGCATATCCCATAACGATATTCTTGTTATACTGAACTCAGTCAACAATTATCTTATTTACAATCTGCATTAGTGCTACTTTGCCTTTATACTTGTTTTCTAGTTGTATTATAGATTTCCTAACTCTAGCTTCTCTAAATTTTAACTTTATTTTCTGCTGAATAAAATTATTTTAAGACACAAAATGATCTCTTTTTTGTTACACACACACACACACACACATATCACACACACACATCACACACACATATGCATGCCAGAGGAAGCTAGTACAGTGCTGGGCACACAGTATGTATTTAATGCATGCAACTGAGTTGAATCGTATTGCAATACCATAAACAATTTCATGTGGGTTGTTTTCTCTATTCAACCTTATGTTCATCATTTGAAAAATGACAGACTTAAACATACTCTCTATGGTACATCAAAGCTCTAAAGCTGTATAATTTCAATTTATTAAATTGAAAAGTCCCATCGACTCCTAATACGGGGGCTTTCACATGATTTTATATTTACATAACAACTACTGAATTCCAAGTGTATAAGAGCCATGTTCTGAGTGATATGAGACTAACTGTGAAGTTGGCATACCCTACAACAGAGCTACCTCTGGCCAGGAACTAGATGACAGTGTCACTCCACAAGTTTTGCTTCTCAGAATAAATGCTTATGTTTACATCTTTGCTTAATGGGCTGCTTTAGTGCATTTAAAGGCCACATTTCTCTTACTTCTATTTCCTTATACCCAGCTTGTCATCCTTTTGTATATTTCTGAATTGCCAAGTAATTAATATACTGGGTCATCAGGAAAGTCAGGACACATTTTTGCAAAGAAAAATATGCCATAACTTTCTTGACGACCCAATATATAATGAGTTAAATATTTTCTTATATAAAGAAAATTTGTTTCTTTTTTTCCTACATGTAAATATCCAAATCCCTATGATTTAGTTATGGCCTGGGGAATAATCACCTGGAAGAAGAGGAAAATAATTAATAATAATAAATGAATGTAGGTAAAGGAAATAGAAAGTTTTGAGGTGGCTTGGCCATATTTAAGCCTGGATCCAAGATAATAACCCATTTTATTTATTTTTTTAAAACATTTATTTGTTGTGATTTTGGGGCCACCAGGTCCGGGACTTGAACTGTGCTTGGCTACAAGGGAATCTAATGCTTCAACCACCATGTCACCTGCCAGCTCCATCCCATTTTATACTGTCCTGTCTACTATTCTGTCAGTGTAGGATATTTTTATGGATAATAGAGTGCCTATATTAAGTAATCAGAAATGTGTCATATGCCCGTATCTTAACTAATTCTTTTAATTCTGTCATTGGGACCAATGAGAAAACTTACATTGTGCCTGTTAAAAAATATTTTTAAAGTCATAGGCATACGTTATCTCAGGAAGAACAAGTGTAAAATGAAAGAATTTTACAGAGATGTGTAAATTTAGACATGTAAATTCATTTCACAGTCAAATATTCTCAACCCTAGCTTCCCACCCTAAAGTACTTTTTCTACCCCAGTGTAGGAGTCAGGTGAATATAAGTATTGATTTTTCCCCCTGAGAAATATTTTTCCATATTTCAAAATAAGCATGCAACATGCAACATGCAAAAAAAGTACCTTGGGTTTCTTATTTTCAGGACCTGGTGGCATGGACAATGCACAAGGTGAAATCATCTCCTTGGTTCTCGTTAGAGAGATGGGAAGTGATGGGGTTGGAACAGGTGACCAGTGGTTGCATATTGTGCTTTCAGGTTTCCCAAGTCTCGAAGGCAGGGTACCACTCCCACAATTGGGGTGCAGTGCTGAGGGACTGAGCTGCAGTGCCTGGGTGGGCAGATTAGCTTGAGAGAAAGAATGGGACCCCAAGTTTGGAAGAGAAGCAGAGCTCGCACTGGAGGTGGGGAGTGAAGGAGGAGGTGAAGGATTCAGCCCCTTGCCAGCTAGTTGAGGTGATGCTCTTTTGGATCTGTTTATCAGGTTTGAAAGAGTTTGGGAAGGATGGAAGCATTTCTCCGGAGAGGAGAGTGTGTCTCTTTGACTGATAGGAGGAGATACAGAAGCTAAGACAGAGGGGGCTGACAAAGGCTGTATGTAAATATTGGTGGACTTTTCTGAACCCCTTAGGTCACCCTCCTGTTTGCCCTTTGAAGAACAAAGAGAAGAGGTTGGAGGGGCAGGAGGAAGACCTGCAGAACTGGATGTGTCAGTTTGCAGCAGGGAGGGTACTGTATTGCTCTTGGAAGAAGTGGGTGATGCTGTTTTCTCTACATTCAAAGCAACAAGACTGCTTCTGTCCTGTTTTGTAGGGGAGAGGGTGGGCACCTGAGAAAGGGGTGTAGAACCGGTAGAGAAAGGCAGGAGAAAGGATTGCTGTGCCAGCTCAGAAAGCCGGTGTTCTCCTTGTTCTGGAGACCCTGCTCTCAAAGAGCAACTTGAAAGCGATTTCTTAGGCATAGGTGGGGTTTGCTTCACTTTTTGATCAAGTGTGAGTGTGGAAGAGGCCAGGGAGTTGACAGAGAAAGTAGGACAGGAAGCAGGAGAAAAGGGTCTTTGGTGAGAAGGGTTTGACTTGAGAATAGCGGTGAGAAGGGAAAGCCGAGAGGGCACCGGGGATTTTATCCCTGACTTTGAAAGACTGCCACTGGATGACCTATGGCTACAGAGGGTGGAAGAAGAGCCGTGGAAAGAGGAGGTAAATGGCTTAGGACTTGGAGAGAGGGAGTGCGTGACAATGCGGACTGGTATGTACGAGGTTGAATTCGACTTCAGAGAAGCACCGGAGGATGGTGAAGAGGTTCTCGGAGTTTCTCTGGGGCTAAGGACATGCGAGGTGAGAGTTGGCGTCTTCTTCGGGGCTTCTGATGTCAGTTCAGGTTTTTGCTCTGCTGCACTTGGACTGGATAAATCAGTCCCTGACGGTTGAGTGGAATGGGGAAATGGTAACACCGAGGAGGCTCCCTTCGATGAAGCAATGGGTGCAGAGTGAGCGGTGGTTTGAAAATACGTAGCTGTTTCTTCCACCAAGGCCCCACTGACATCCAGCCTCCTAGTGTGGAACTCCTCTAGGACAGAGGCTCCGTCGAGGTTAACTGGGTCGAGTGGTATTTTCTGATTAGTTGGAGAAACAAAGGAGAAAGCAGGTGGTTTACAGGCAAGCTGCTCAGAGGTAGTGGGAGAAGGAAACTAGAGAAAGAGAAATAGATAGATTGAAATAGGATATTATTTGTGAAACTTCCGAAATATTCTTGTCACAGTGTGTTATGCAAACAGTTCTACTAAGTTACACAAAAGGAGATACTTTAAATTCCATAAAAATGAAGAAAATTCTGTTTTGCTAATAAGGCATTGTTTTGAATTTGAAATAAGATATAAATAAGCCGTGAAGTATATTATACCTTATACCTCATTTATTCCCAGAATAAAAATCAATATAATTGCATTGCATATTGACAATATCTTAATTTGAAAGTATGCAATTTGAAAAGATTTAAATCATCAGTATACATTTCAAAATTAATTCTGGAAATGAAATATATTTCTTCCACTCTAAGAATATGAGCCACACTATAATAATAATGACTACAATTTTTTAAAACAAAATTAACACATTTCAAGTGTTAAGAACTCTAAAAACTTGAACGACTTGCTCCTACACATTGTAAAGCTGAAAAAGTGCCCAGAATTCAAAAGATAAAGTACCCAAACATCAACACAAAATGATAAATTATGGAGAGTGAAAGCAAAGTCCAAAATAGAGAGGGAGTTTTAGCTTATTTTCCCTGGTTGCTTGCCAGGATGAACATTTAACACGAGCACTTAATGAACATTTAACAAATGATTTGGGTTATGCTGGAAGGAATACGTTCTCTTTCACATCAAAAGAAGCCAGAGCACTTTACAAGTATAATCCACCTAAAACAATATGACATACCATTCCCACATGAAATAAAGAGAAAATAAAGAAACGATTTATCATTGTGCAAGAGAAGCTAGGGAGAAACTGTGAACTAACCAGGTATATAAATTCTTGTCCCATTTTTAAATTTGTCCAGTAATGTAAGACAACTCTTGAAATCATAAATGATTCTCAAATTTTTAAAACACATTCCTCCTCAAATTCTCAATCAGCAGCTCAACACCAGCCCTTCATTGTACCTCATCTCTGTAAATCCCTTTCTGGTAACACTAAACTTCTCTATCCATGTCTAGAAATTATTTCTATCCCTTCTTCCTGTATTAACTCCTTGTGTTGTTCTCTAGGTTCATTAATGATACTGTAATTCCTTCTCCCTAAGACTATTTTCTGTCTTCACTGCTATTTTTTTTTGGGAGAGGTTTTTGCTATAGGGCGCGTGCGCTCGCCAGACAGAGAGAGAGACAGCAAGACAGAAAGCGAGAAATCACCCCCCAGGGGGGATGGCCACGCCGCAATCCTTTCTCCTCCTTTCTCCTCTTGGGATCTTGGGCACGCACACACACGCACCCGGCGTGAGTTTTAAGCCACCGGGTCCGGGACGCGAACTGCGTTCAACTACGTGGGAGTCCAGTGACAGCCATTACGCTAACTGCTGGTCCCAACTGCTATTTTTTTAACCTTGTATTTGCTGATTCCTTTTCTTTAAATGCTTCTCTGGAACTGCCCGTATCATGTCCTCCAGTGCCGATTACTCCTCACGTTTTCTGATACCCTCACTACACACTTCCTCCAAAGTCATTCTCAAAACCCTCTTGTAGAAATACCACCCTGAACTCTGGACTGTCTTTACAATAATTTCAGTAACAGAAGAGTCTCACAACATGCTGCTCTCATTACGTAAATAATCTTAATCATAAATCTACCCATGGATCCTGTATATTAGAGACTATTGGTTATCTGAACAACCAGTCTCTACTGTACAACTGCCTTATAAGTTCCATAAACCTAAGATATACTGCTCTACTATGTAGTCAGTTTTCCCTAATATATCTGTGAGATTTCAAATCTGAATAATTTATATTGAAACAAACACTGAAATCATCAATCAACTATCTCATGTCTTGAATAGTTCCTGAGGGTTGGATAGCATCAAATGTTGGTCCCACCTGTCTGTGCTCTTCCTCCTGAGTCCATGTAGCCATGCAAGGCAGTAACTCTAGATTATCCATTGTTCCTTACTTACCAATCATCTATATGGCTGCTTACCTCCCAAACGTATCTACTGATTGGTCCTCTTCTCTCTGATGAGTACTCCCTCTTCTACAGGGCAGCTTCTCAGCCTTAACTAACCTTTTCTGGCATTCCTGTCCATAATTAACTCCACTGAATCTACCATCAGATTGACCTTTTAAAATCTGATCAATCTCTGCCTATGCTCAAGACTTCTTCAGTGCTTTCCCTGGGTCTACTGTGAACTAAGGATCATATTTTCCTGACAAAATTCTTCCATCTCTATCTAACCAATCTCATCTCCCAAATCCCCTATTTTTCATTCTGTGTTTCAGTAGCAATTTGTTCAATCACCACCTTCTTGCCAGCACTGTCAACATTCTAGCTGTCTTGGTGTCTTGCCAGTTCACTTGGCAAATCCTTATTCTTAAATGAATCTTGACAACTACCATTAAGTTCCTAGACTTGCTCTATTTAAAGCTGCTGTAAGAAAAAAAAAAAAATGGACACCACCCTACTAGCTGGCAGGACCACTGCCCTTGATTTACAAGTTTTGTTCAGTACAAGGGCACCCAATGACAGTGGAGCTGAACACTTCTGCACCCATGGAAAAGTGGTACCTTCCTCAGTACACTTCTTTAGCCAACAAACCATAAAATGACATCCCTAGGAGTCCCAGGTTTATATAATCCCATCCTTCTGAGGGGGGCGGAAACTGTGATTTCCTTTTAACTAATAGAACTTGACAAAGATGAAGAGACTTTTCATATGTAATTAAGGTTCCCAATCAGATGACTTCAAATTAATTAAAAAGGAGAGTATCCTGGGTGGGTATGATTTAATCAAGTGAGCTCCTTAAAAAGTTCAGAAGATTAGTGCCTCAAAGTAGCAGAGATTCTTTTTCTGTTGCTGGCTGTAAGGAGCAAGCTTCATAAATTCTAAACCTCAAGGAAATAAATTCTGACAACAACATGAGAGAGCTTAGAAGTGGATTCTTCCCAGGCTGAACCTCCAGATATAAAGGCAGCCTGGGGCCAGCAGGTGACATGGTGGTTAAGGCGCTGGACTCCCACATGGCCTACGGTGGTTCATGTACCAGACCTGGCAGCTTGCTTCCTCACTCCCCCCTCCCCTCATAAGCATATGTGCCCTATAGCAAATTAATAAAATAATGATAAATAAAAATAAATAGTTCTTTTTTTAAAAAAAGGCAGCCTGAGTGACACCTTGATTGCAACCTTCTGAGACTCTGAGAAAAAAACTTCACCATGCCAAATTTCTGATCTACAGAACCCAGAAGAAAATAAATAGGTGAAATTTTTTAAACCACTAAATTGTGGAAATCTTTTGTACAACAATTGAAAAATAATATGCTCCTGGGCCAACCAGTGGCCTGGCAGTTAAAGTGGCTGGATCCCACATGGCTGACTATGCAATGTGAGTCTAGAACCTAACAACCTGAAAAACACAAAGGGCACCCAAGAGTGCCCAAAATCTCAAGAGGAAAACGACATAGAGGAGAAGAAGGAATTTTAGCATGTTCATTCCCTATGAAGAGAGTGCTCTCTCACTTTCTCTGTCTCTCACCAGTGAGCATACGTACTTTCTGGCAAATGAATAGAAGGAAGGAAAAGGAAAGAAGGAAACTAATGCATTTCCACTACTCCCACTCACTGAACAGTCATTTCCACTACTCTTCCACAAGTAGTGTTATCGCCATGTTTTTCTGCTTTGGTTTGAATGTTGTGTCCCTGCTGAAGCTCATGTTATAATTTTTTTTATGATAAGTATTATTTTTTATACATTCAATTGCTATACATCATTTAGCTTATATAGAGAATTTACCCAAAATTAAATACACCTCAGACCCAGTCCAGTTGAAAATACTATACACTTCATCATCAACAGGTAAGAAAACATCTGTTTCCCACAAATGTCCTACCTCTCCATGTTTTCTCTCTAACTGCCTTCCCTACACTCTTTCCCTCTCTGACACTGTCTTGGTGTCCATAGCTATTTTTAATGCTTTTATGTCCTCCAATCTTTCAGTCTCTACCATACAGTATAGTTGGTATAAGTGGAGAGATACAATATCATTCTTTCATAATCTGACTCACTTCACTCAGCAATAAATCTTCCATATTCATCCACTTCCTATCAAATGCCAGAGTCTGGTTGTTTTGTTTTGTTTTGCTTGTTTGTTTGTTTTTATAGCTGAATAGTATCCCATGGAGTATATGTACCACACTTTTTCAATCCATTCATCTGTTTACATTTGGTTTAGTTCCATGTTTTTAACGATCGTGAATAATGCCCACAATAACCATAGATGTGCAAGTAGTTTTCCAACTGAGCATTTTCCTGTCCTTTGGGTAGATAGAGAACCAGGAGTGGAACTTCTGGATCATAAGGTAGTTCTATTTGTAGGTCTTTGAGAAACTTCCATATTGTTCTCCATAGTGGCTGTATCAATTTACATTCCCACCAACACTGTAGGAGAGTTCCCCTTTCCACACATCCCTGCTGGCACTCAACATTTTTTGTTTTTTCAATCTTCACCATTCTGACCAGGATTAGGTGGTATCCCATTGTGGTTTCGGTCTGCATCTCTCTCATGGTGAGGGATGTTGAGCATTTTTTCTTATCTTTTGACTGTTTGTATATCTTCCTTAGAGAGTTGTATATTTAGCTGCTTTTCCCATCTTTCAATTGGGTTAATCATTTTTTTCTGGGTAAGCTGCTTGAGTTCCCTGTGTATCCTGGTGACCAGTCCTTTATCTGGGGCATAGTTTACAAAAATATTCTCCCATTTCAAGGGTTGTCACAGTTTGATCCCCAACATAGTAATGTTAGAAGGCCGAGCCTAGTTTCAAGTCCTATGTGTTTAGAACACTGAGAGAGGATCTCTCTAGAATAGATCAGGGCTCTCATAGTTCTTCCTAACTAGTTCCCACAAGAATGAGTTATAAAAGTAAGTTGGTTGCCTGCAGGTCTCTTTGCATATGTTTGCTTTCCTTTCCATTTTCTCTCAGACATGTTGTTCCATAGCACCAGAGACTGACCAAATGCTAGTGTCATGTTCTTGGACTTTACAGCCACTGTAATCATGAGCCAAATAAACTTCTCTAAAAATCACCTAGCCTCAGATATTTCTGTCTTAACAACACTAATAGGGTAATACATCTATAATGATTTATTTTTTCCCAAACCCAATAGGCACTTGGGCCTCTTATCCTTTTCTGATTTCTCTAGAGAGTCTGACCTTCCAATTTTTTCCCATTTTTTCAAAATCCTTTTATCAGGGACCAGCAGGTGGCATAGTGTTTCAGGTGCTAGATTTCCACATGGCCTACTGTGATACAAGTCCTGGACATGATGACTTGAAAATCATGCCAGGCGTGTGTGTGTGTGTGTGTGTGTGTGTGTGCCCAAAATCCCAGGAGGAATATGGAGGAGTAGGGATTCCAGCATGTTCATTCCCTCAGGGTAATTTCTCAATTTTCCTCTCACTCTCCAGTGAGCACAAGTAAATGAAATTAAAATATGAGTTTGATTTGGAGAAAAAAAAATTCATGCATTTTTTCATAATACATGTTTTCCCTGAACCTTTTGAAGACTCCTCATAGTGTCACCTTGAAGACGCTCTCCTCAGTCATTGCTTTCTCTTATTCTGCTCTAAACTGAACAGTGAGGGTGGGTAGGTGCTAGGAAGCACATAGCCTCTGATGTTTGATCCAATCTTTACTTCCCCAGCCAAACAAAAACTCAAATTGTGAAATCAACAAATGAGGAGACTCTCCACTGAAAAGGTTACATTATTGTTCTGCTGGAATTATCAAATCAATTTTATGTGCCATAAATGCACTTCCTCTGTCTAAGGGTACCAGTTAACTCACCCATAGAAAACAGTGAGTCAGCATTTGGGATTACAAGGATACCAGCAGTTTCAGAGCAGACTCTGGGGCCTCATAATGATATAGAGAAATTCTCCTACATGTGTCCAGTCTCATTCACCATGGAAGATGATAAAGAAGATAAAAGGAGGAAATCACATACTCAATATAAGCAAGAAAAGAAATGGGTAGTTGGCAGCAGGATGATCACTAGAGAATGGTTGTTAAAACAATTAAGTGACTTGCTCAGAAATTTGTTCAGCAATTAAAAAATGAGGGCCTCTGAATTTTTAATGCTTCCCAACTACTCTAGACAATTAAAAGATGAAGAGGGCTCACCTAAAATCTGAGTTACACTTGATCACCTCTCACTTCCTTGTGAAAGGTCAGACCCCCTTCTGTTCTCTTTGCCATTGGGCTTGTGTTCTGCCTGCAGTTAGACAGTCATTCAACCAATGGTCATGCCATCTTAATGAAAACCTGCCATGTTTCAAGAACTACTTGTAGCATTCCAAGCTAGTCCTCCCAGCAGTCAGGAGACTCCAATGTGAAAGTTTAATGGCTTCCTGTACCCCCAGCATCTTTCAGAGTCTGTTTTAAATCCCTGAGGCCAAACTATAGATGATTCACTTTAGTAAGCAAAAGACAAAGCAACAACATTAACTATGAGGCAGGAATCCTCAGCTTTCTCCCATACACTGCGAAGGTTTTCTTTTAGTTGTGAGTGCTCACTAAGAGAGTTTACATAACAATGTCTATTCCCTACTGATATCACAGGGTCATGTGAAAAGAAGAATCATTCATCCATTTATTCATCAGACACATTCTAAGTACCCACAGTATCCCAACATTGTGGTAGATGATAGAGATTAGGTCTTGGAAACTCCTACTTTATTTGACTTCATTTTATATTCCCACATGTGTTATCTCTCATATCTATGAGAGAGAGATTTTTTGTCATCAAGGGGTTCAAGAATTTTTTGGAAAGAAGCACATATAGGCTATTGTAATACTATGTGCTGGTGCAAATAGATATTTCATCATAAAATTGAGAACTGGGAGTATAAGGAAGGTTTCTAATACCAAGTTCAATTTGTTGCTATTGTTTTTCCATGGATCTATAAAATCTAGTTATTTAATAAATATATGTGCTAATATCCAAATCCCCCAGAATTTCATAAGAACCTGCTATATTTGATCCCAGTCAGTTCTTCTGATCTTACTTTCTCTGTCTTCTCCCAATTTTTATATCCTACCTACATTTGAACAAATGTATAAAGCCCCTTCATCTCCACATATTTTAAAATTCTATACCTCAAAGCTTGCTATCTCAAACTTCTCAAAGAATATCATTTCTTGAAAAAACACCATGGACCAGGCACTGTTCTTAGCACTTTATATATATTATGCTATTCAAACTTTAAAAAGAAAGTTATATTATCACCTCATTTTACAAATGAGAAAACCGAGGTTTATAATTTTGAATAACTTGCCCAGAGGCACTTGGCCAGTAAATTGCCTGCCTCCTTAGGAAAACTAATTCCAGAAAAAGAATGTCTCTAAGAAGGGGTGTTACTGAAACCTCATTTTTGTACAGTCATGCCAACCTTCCAACAGATGACCTCCCTGTCCTCATCCATTTTTCAACTTGATTTCTGTTTCCATCACTATTCCCACTAAGGTCAACTAAATGACCTCCTAATATCCATCCTTAGTGGGCTTGGAAGCTCCTACTTTATTTGACTTCCTTTTATATTCCCACATTAGACTCCTCTTTCTATGGAAAGGATTTTCAGCTTTCATTACACAAAAAGCCTTCTCTCTAACTTACTTGGTTCTCTCAATCTTTTGCAAAACCTTTCTTCTTTCACAAGTCCTTTGTTTTGCTCATTTCTGGCTTAAATCCTAAATCCATTGTTCAAGATTCTTTCTCTGAGTAAATATCTCTACTCTCATCTCTTCACTTTGTGTAGTTAAATGCCTCCAGTCTCCAATCACTCTTCTATATTCCATATTCAAAATTCCGACTGCTTTGTAGATACCATGCAGTGCCACCACCACGAAGGTACCTCAAACGATACCAGATATCTAATTTCTCCCATCCCCTCCTACAATCTTACTCTTTCAATTAATGATCTCAACGTTCATCTGATTTCCTTGGTTATAATCTTCATCCATCCTTCATTTCCCCCGTGTATTAGCTGTGAATTAGCATGGCTAATTCTACCTCATAAGGCTTTCTTTCTATTGCCACTATCACTACTTTAACTCCAAGCTTTATCATAGATCGTTCAAATATCTGTGGTTGTTTTGTGTGTATTCACCTCTCTTTTACTTCTCATGCTATGTTTAGGTAAAACACAATTTATAGACTTACATGAACAGTCAAGTCTCTTTTTTTCTGAAATTTTTAAGAGAATTTTAAGTCAACTTCATATTTTACGTACCATTTTTACTTTTGACTTATACTTCAAAATTATTTAGTGGTTTTAAAGAAAAACACACTTTTATTTTAACATGCCATTTCAAAGAAAGTGGTTTGGACATATAATATACATATTTAATGTAAAAATTATATTGACTATGTTTAAGATAATATATTAACCACTATAGGGAAAAATGTTTAATAAAATACGAATTTAATGTGGGTTTTACCTTTAAAGACTTTAAGATCTGTTAGAGGAGATAAAGCATATACCTTAAGAGTTATAAAACATACTAGAATACAATAAACATAAAAAAGTATAGAAAAACACTACTGGAATCACACCAAGAAAGCATTTGCTTTCATTAAGGGAACCCAAGCAAACTTCACAAAGACCTGATCAAAGATTTCAAGAATGAGCAGAATATGAACTTTTGGATATTTATTCTCCTCACATACCTTATTGAGCCCCACTTTATGCAAGGTACTGCAGTAAGTGCTAGAAATACAGAAATACACAAGAGAATAAAAGACAGACCTTGCCTTCAAGTCATTTTCAGTCTACTGAGGAAGAAAGAGAAACCTAATTATTATACCAGGGTGAAAAGGAGTTATAATGGAGATTTTAAAAACAGACTACAAAGCAATAAAGAAAATCACAAAGATGGAGGAGGAAAACTAACTTCTCAACAAGAATGTCTCTAAGAAGGGGTGCTACTTAAACTGAGCTTAGAATATCAAGTAGACTAGACTAAAATGAAAATGGGTTTGGGAAAGACAGAAAAGCGTTCCAAAAAAAAAAAAAAAAAAAAGGCATTTCAAACAGAGAAATCAAGGGCTCATGATAGAAATGTATCAAGTATATTCCTTGGTTTCTTGGTGATGGTTCAGGAGAGCCGAAAAAGAGACATACAAGATATGGACAGAAAAAAATCTTGTCTGAGTATGGAAAAGTTAAAGACCAGACTAAGAGCTGAAGATATTTCTTTTAGGAATAACTTCTCAATGACCACTAAAAATTCTGAGGAGTAATTCATTTTTACCAGAGAAACCACCAATTTACCTAATTGACTGCATTTCTGATTAAAATTGATGTGGCTGTTATCAAGCATGGGAAATTTTCTAGACTTTTTACATTAAAATTCCACTAATGATTCTATTAAAATGCCTGTACTGTCTTCTTTGGTGCTCTGTCATTTCTTAGCTTATGTTTGTGCTAACAGTCATCTACTTTCATTTCAGAATGGCCTTACCTTTGTCACTCAGATTATTATAGAAAATAAAAACAGGAACAATGGCTATTTCCACAACATTTTAGGATCTAGTATTCCTCCATTACTTTAATTTTTAACCACAACTAATGAATTAGGTTGAGCTTTGTTACTTATTTGGAGCTTTGATAACACAAACTATAATCTACTCCTTAATAACTTCCCAGGGAACAAAAAAATCAATAGTATTTATTCAGCCTCTAGTTTGACTTCTATTATATTTGGTCTTAAAATCAAAATAAATGGGCAACTTAAGAAAATAAATCTACCAGTCCAGAGAAAGAGTAAATCAAAATCCCAAAATTTGTTCATTAAAAAAAAAGGGGGCAAGACTGATGGTTAAGGCAGCTGGATTTCACATGGCTGACTGCACAGTTTGAGTCCCAGACCCAGCAGATTGAAAAATCAAGCCAGGCATGTGTTCATGCATGCCCAAAGTCCCGAGAGGCGAATGGAGAAGGGCTTACAGAGCAGCCATCCCCCCAAAGAGTGTTTTCTTTCCTTTTCCTCTTTCTATCTTTTTCCAGTGAGTATACATGCTCTCTAGCAATTTTTTTTTTTTTTAAAAAGGATATTTCTTCTTTATATTTGATTCCATGACACCTACAAGTTCTTATCAAAGAGGCCACAAAAAGCTACTCTCCGCTAGGCCAGCCTCATAGGCTAGTGGTTTAGGGAGCTGGATCCCATGTGGTCAACTACAATTTGTGACTTGAAGATCAGGTAGGGCATGGGTGCACACATGCTCAGAATCCCAACAGGATGCAGAAATAAAAAAAATGTGGCATGCCCATGCCATATTAGGGTGTGCTTTATCCCTGTCTCCACCCCTGTGCCTCTGTCTCTCTTTCTAATGAGCATATGCACCCATTAGCAATTAATAACAAACAAACAAACAAAAACAGAAACAAAAACACAAAACTGTCCTCCGCTGACTATCGAAATATCTACATCTCCAACTTAATTATTCCATCATCTTTCTGGAGGAAGAAAAGAAATGTTTTCAGCCTACCACAGTTTATTGAGAGTACCTTTAATTATATTATTGTAACATTATAATATTAAAATGCTGTAAAAATATTTTATTCTCATAAATAAACCAAGCCGAGAATAAACTTCAAAAGAAATTGATGTTTTAGTCCAGTAGGGCGAGGAGGACAGGTAGTACAATAAAAGTCCTCTGTTACCAAAGGACAATATGGAATACTAGATTCATGGAAGTAATAAAAATACACAGCAACAGGAAATCAGCAAAGGCTGTATCAATAAACATGAGGTGAAGCCAAAAATTAAGTGTCTATTCTACAATTTTTACAGTATGTCCTAATAATGCAAAAAGACCAATGCACCAATAAAAATGTCCTGCATATTATTTTGAGCTGCTTAAAAATCCTGGTCTAGTATTGATAGATCTTAGCCAGGACATCTTGGTAACAACTTATGCTCAACATTAAAGAGTTAGTTCTTCATCCACTACCTACTCTCAAAGCCAGCCTATGTATTCTAACAATATCTTTTCAAATTCACCTTATATTTTAATTCTACCAAATAGTCAATCAATGGCAAAATCTTCCTATTTTTTTCCCTTTAAAATCCCTCCTTACCCACCCCCTTTCTTTTCTGCCATTATAGATGTGGGATTTCTATTGCAGCACAGACTCTTCCCCTGAAAGCAACCATTCAATCTTGCTGCTAAGTTTTGGGATGGAATATTCTCTCCATTCCACTGAGGTCAGCCCCCGGTTGACTTCCAGGCCACAGTTGATAATTTCCCACACATGGGAAATTATTTGCCTCACACAGTCTTATTTCCTGGTTTATCATTTGACTGTTGTTTTACAAGTTTAAAAGAATTGTGTCCACATCTAATACCCAGTTAATGTCTTCTCACTGGATCTTTCTCGTATATGCTTCTTGATGTACCCAGCTCACCATGCACTATATATTTACTAAAGAAACTCCCAATATCCACCTTCTCCAAAAATTGTTAAAAAGGAAGAAGTAATACTCTCCTCTCCAGTTAAATATGTTGCATTTTTTCCCAGTCAATTCACAATATAATTGTATAATCCTATTTTATCCTATGAATTTTTATCTAATTTTGCATTGTGATGATATTCTATTTTGGGATTTGGGTTTTTTAATAGATTTTTATTTGAGAGTTTTCTGTGCCTTGAACAGAAAGGTTTTTGCATAGGACCCAGGAAAAGAGGTATGTAAACACTTAAAGTTGTTTATTATTACAACAGGAAGACAAAAACCCACCTGCCCATGCTTTGGCTGAGGGGCCATCCCATGAGGTATTTCAGGATGTAAGGAGGGCTTAAAATCAGCTCCTCTTGTTTTGGGGCGCACCACTTCGGAGACCAGGCTGGAAGAAATTGGTAGAGACTTGGGTCGGACCGCTGTGGTGCCTGTTCCTCCTGGGGAGCCTTGTTCACCTCTTCTGCTTGTAGTTTCATCTTCCCCTTCAGAGTCCACGATAAAGACATATTCAGCTTTAAAGAGATCACCTTGCTGCATTATTTGAGATTCGTTGGTTTTAAATATCCTTCCTTGTGAAATCTTCCCACTGATCTCTGAAGGACAAGTCGATGTCCCTTGTTCTCTCTCTTGTTGGCCCTCAGCATTCAAGGTCAAGTAGTCACTGAAATTAGACTGTAATAAAATAGAGAGATAAAAAGATGGCATTAGTTTGATAAATGCTTCTTTTTACACATGTACACTTATAAGCTTAACCTGCTTATAAAGAGTTTTTCTTAAATATATTTAAAAATCAGGTCTGTCTAAGAGAGGTCAAGTTGAAGTTAATGGTTTAGTATTACTAGCCCACCTGCTTGCCCTGGACCCAAACCAAATAACTTAGGACTCAGAATCAACAATAAGAAGCAAACTGTTGGGAACCAGCAGTTAGCGTAATGGCTATGTCGCTGGACTCCCACGTAGTTGACCGCGGTTCGCGTCCCGGACCTGGTGGCTTAAAACTCACGCCAGGCGCGTGTACGTGCGTGCCCAAGATCCCGAGAGGAGAATGGAGGAGAAGGGATTGCAGTGTGACCATCCCCCCTGGGGGTAATTCTCACTTTCTGTCTCTATGTCTCTCTCTGTCTGTCTGGCGAGCGCACGCGCCCTATAGCCTATAGCGAAAACCTCTCAAAAAAAAAGAAGCAAACTGTTTATAAGTAAATCATGGTATTATTATTATTATTTTTATTTTGTTTTTTTGTTTTAGAGAGACTTTTGCTATTGGGTGTGTGCACTCACCAGAGAGACAGAGAGACAGAAAACAAGAAATCCCCCCTCCCCTCAAAAGAGGGTATGGCTATGCTACAATCCCTTTTCCCCCACTTTCCTCCTGGGATCTTGGGCAAACATGCAAATGTGCCAGGCCTGAATTTTAAGCCACCAGGTCCAGGACTCAAACTGTAGTCAACTACATAGGAATCCAGTGGCATAACCATTATGCCATCTGCTGGTCCCCATGGTATTATTTTTAAAAGAGAGAGAAAGAGACATTTTCCATGAATGTATTCATGAAACAAATGAAGATTGGTCAAGAGTTTAATGGCCAAGCAACCTACATAGCTTTTACAAACCAGGGTCAGGATGGAGAAGGGAGTTCCCACTGAAAAGGCCTAAGTCAATATAAATCTCTGTAAAAATCTAAAATAAAATTAAATAAAATAAATGCATATATAGTCAGGAAAACAATCAAAGTTAATGGGAAAGATTATGTGAATAGGATACTAAAAATGATACTGATATTTTTAGTACAAAATATTTGCACTGTTATCTTGCTTTGGATTTGTAATTCTAAGTCTTTTCTCATCCAATTTTCTATGAATACACAGGAGGTTTGCAAGACTAGAACTAAAATAGCTTTATCAAGTTTCTAACTTCCATTTCTAAAATGATAACTGGCATGTATGCTAAAGATTGTATTAAAAAGACTCAACGTCAATTTCCTTATTTTGATAACTATACTATGTTACTATGTTTTTCTGCAACTTCTCTGTAAGGCTAAAATTACTTCAGAATGAAAGTTAAACCACTAAATATTCTAAAATAAACTAACAATTTCAACTATGGTGGTGAATTTAATGTGTGCTAACATGTGCACATATAGGGTGCACGTGTGTGCACGTGTGTGTAGGCAGAAGACATTGATTAGATACAACTAAATGAAAGAGTTGATTGTATTGGATTGTCAGAAAAGTCATGATGTATTTTTGCATAGAAAAATACCTCATGACTTTCTCGACAACCTCATATATATCTATTCTACACTATCCAACTGATGATAATATAGTCAAGATAAAACACAAATTCCCTCAGATAAGGATTTCTCTTTCTCTGTTCCTTTGTGTCAATGAATTATTTTTCACAGCATTTCACCTGAGACTTCTTTATATATCTTTCATTTTTTTTCCATTGTCTGCCTTCCCAATAACAAACTATGTGAGTCTTCATTCACATTGAACCCAAGCACCAAAAGCAAAGCATATGCTGAGTAAACGGTTGTTAAAAATATAAATTAGTGAGAAATTACCCTGTTCTAATATTGAGCTGTTAAATAAGTAGGAGGAAAAATCTTAAACCTTTAAAAATGTGGATATATATATATATATATATATATATATGTATGTATATATATATATGTTTATACACACACACACACACACACGCGCACGTATAATTGCAATTAGCCCATGAACACTCCCATCTTGGGTAGTTTTGGAGTTCTCCAGCAAGATTGGTTCATTTGGTCATAGTCTCACACTATGTATAGGACCTGGTAACCACAGGTCCTATGAACATATTGTATGTAGCTAAGTGTTGTGAAGGAAAAACTTCCCAAAATACCATTAATAGTATTCAGGATTTTTCTAAAATTATTTGTTCCATTACTCTTTGAAATAAAATAGCAGCACTGAAAACCCTGGAATCATGAATTCATTGCTACTTTATAGATAAGATGTTTTCATATAGGCAAGGTAAATTTGATTATTCTATCTCCTTCCAGTTGTCTCATGAATAACAAAGTTTCCCCAATCTCATTTTATTTGTAATAATATTAAAATACATCTTAAGAAGAAAAGTTTTATCCAAAATTTCGCTATTCTAACACAAATCAATTTCAAATTTTTTCGCTTATTTAATTTCATTTCCCTTTTCTTAAGAGAGATCTTTGCTATAGGGCTCATGCACTCACTAGAGAGAGACAGAGACACAGAAAGTGAGATATCACCCCCCCCGGGGGGGATGGCCACACCACAATTCTTTCTGCTCCATTCTCCTCTCATGATCTTGGGCATGCATGCACATGTGCCTGGCATGAGTTTTAAGCCACTGGGTCCGGGACTCAAACCATAGTCGATTATATGTGGGAGTCCTGCCATGTAACCATAATGCCAGGTGCTGGTCCCTCATTTCCAAATGTGGTCTAATTTTAGATAGGTATAGTCAGGGTATGCAAACAATTTTATAGCCTGTTTTATCATCTAATATTATAATCTTAATATATTCCATGGAGCAATATAATCTTTATAATGATAACTTTCTCAAGGTTATATCATATTTTTAATTTTCCTGTAATTATGATATATTAGGGTTTTTTTCCATAATTATTTTCCAATAAAACTTTTTTTAACACTATTTCCTTCGGATACATTTCCAAGAGAGTTAAGATATTAAAAGATTAGAAAAGTTTATCACTTTTATGACTCGATAGTTATAGATAAGGGTTTTCCACAAAAATATGCAAATTTATAAAATTAGCAACAAAGTGTGAACACGCTCATATTTCCACAACTGTTCCAATACTGAGCATTGCATTTTTAATGTTCCTGAATTATTACATAGAAAATAATAACGTCTCACTATTTTATTTTGTATTTTCTTTCAAGATAAATTTAAACACTTTAATTTTCTTTTTGTATTAGGATACATTTGGGAGAAGGTGGCAGGTAGCAGAATTTTTCATGTGAATGACAAACAACAGGATGTCAACTCGGAAGAGTTGAGAATACTGTATTAGCAAGAACCTGGGATTTAATAACAAACAGATTCCTATTATATAATTATATTTTAGCCAACCTTAACTTTCAGAATCTTCTCACTTTAAACACAGGATATAAACCATTGATATGAATTTTCAAGTTATTATTTTGAACCATTTAATATAATTGTTTAAAATTTTAAAGAAAAGAATAAAAACAATCCTACCCTATTTACAGTTTCTGGACTCCTATCACTTGTTTCTTCGGGAATTTTAACAAGGAATTTAGAGGTGTCAGCCAACTGATTGTGGGTTGGTAGTCTTCTGACAGTAGGGACAAATGTGAAGATCAGAGGTTTGGCTTCAGAATCACCAGAAGAGACCTGTGAGATATGTAATAAATTAGACTTTGTCTTGTCAAAGGTTTACCTTGACCTTATTCTCTGTATACCATGTTTATCCCATTTATTTTGATAAACTGACCATTATCCTGTGATCATGTGTATGGCTGCCAAAGTAAATAACTACTAAAGTCAAGTATATCAGAACCTTTTTTATGACACCATTTACCAGAAAAAGAAATACAACCTCAAGAAAATCCTATGTACCAGATGGCAGCAAAACAAGTTTGGCAGGCTGATGAGCTGAAATTCACCAGAGCATCTCTACTTCAGTGGGGTCATCACAAAGACAACCTCTGATCTCAGTTGCAGAAGCGACTCTATCCACCAACCGTTGGGTTGGCAGTTTCTTTTTTTTTTTTTTTTTTTTTTTTTTTTAATTTTATTTATTTTATTTTTTGGAGAGGTTTCTGCTATAGGGCGCATGCGTTCACCAGACAGAGAGAGACAGAGAGACAGAAAGTGAGAAATCACCCCTCAGGGGGGATGGCCATGCCGCAATCTGTTCTCCTCCATTCTCCTCTCGGGATCTTGGGCACGCATGCACACACACCCAGCGTGAGTTCTTAAGCCACTGGGTCTGGGACTCGAACCGCGGTTGACTATGTGGGAGTCCAGCGACATAGCCATTACACTAACTGCTGGTCCCAGGGTTGGCAGTTTCAATGTACTGACTCATGAGCAACAAGTATGCAAGAAAATTTCAACATGTATCATTAACAAGAATGTCAAAATATGGATTAAAAATTTAGAATATACATATGAAAAAATGCTCAACATTTCTCATCATAAGGGGATATATATCAAAACCACATTTAGATACCACCTAACCCCAGCCAGAATGGCAAAGATTAAAAAAAAAAAATGATGTGGTTATGGGGATGTGGTGATAGGGGAACTCTCCTATAGTGCTGGTGGGACTATAAATTGGTCCAGCCACTATGGAGAACAATATGGAGATTCCTCAAAGATCTACAAATAGAACTTCCTCATTATCCAGCAATTCCACTCCTGGGTATCTACCCAAAGGATAGGGGAATGCTCAATCAGGAAAGTGCTTGCACATCTATGTTTATTGAGGCATTATCACAATAGCTAAAACATGGAACCAACCCAAATGTCCATGAACAGATGAATGGATTGGAAAAGTGTGGCATATATGCTCTATGGAATACTATTCAGCCATAAAAAAAATATTCTGGCATTTGACAGAAAGTGAATGAATATGGAAAGTTTACTGCTGAGTGAAGAAAGGCAGGTTATGAAAGAGAGACATTGTACATCTATACTTAATATATAACAACTATCTACACTCTATGGCAGAAACTGAAATATTACAGGAAAAAGAAGCATGGAAAAAGGTTATAGATACTGGAGACAGTATGAGAAGAAGGTGGAAGATGGGAGAAAGTATGAGGAAAGAAATTAAGGAGAGAAATAGAGGGACAAGATATTTATAGGACATGGAAATGAATTATTTATTGTCTGTTGATGATAACGTGTATAGCATCCTTTACTGGACTAGTATGAGGTGTATTCATGTTGGGTAAATCCACTTTACAAGCTAAGTGATGTATAGTTATTGAATGTATAAAATAAATAAAGATCCCATTAACAGCAACAACAAAACAATTTAAAGAAGAAATACATATAACAAAAGAGGTCCAAGACTGATACAAGGAATAGGTTATCAAAAGTTTTCTCAAAACGGTATGTAAAAACATTAAAGACATCTTAAATAAAATTTAAAACATATCAAGAGTATGCCTACCACAATGCCATTCCCTGCTCTTGAGGATATACCTTCTTTTTCATTTATTCTTAATTTCTTCAAAAATAATTTTACTAAGTATATGCATCCCAGCAGGCACTCAGGAGCTAGGGAAACAACGATGAATAGGAAACAGTCTGTAGACTACTCACAAGTAGAAAAAGGACATGCCTAGAATGTTCATGAAACAGTGATCAGGATGCCTACCCAACCTGGGAAATGCCATGAGAGGCAATAACTAATTGTTGAGTCAAGGTGAAGAGAAGGATAACGATCTCATACTTAAAAAGCAGCCACTGTGGAGTATTGAATTCAGACTTTGTCCTATGGAGAACAGAGAATCCACATGTATTAGAATTTCTGATAACTTTTGTTGTAAAAATTACAGAACTAGAGACAAAGACATAAAAGCCAAAAGCAACAGAAAAAGTTATAGTCTGCCAGTTGCGTTCTCCAAAAAGATCATAATTGTATAAACTGAAATGACCCATTATCTCACTTGTTCTTAAAATCAACTCTGCCACTCTAACCACTAGGATTACATTAGGAATAACTGAAAGGATATAAGGGTGACCAGACAACTTTGGGGTGTTTGGGGATCAACTGCTTGTTGAATACTTTACAATGGACAGTGTGAGTACAAGGAAACAGGGCCCTAGAGTTCTCGCTATATTCTCAAAGAACTAGGTTCACTTGTTATTTCAGTTCTCCATAAGATCCATATAACAATCTCAGAAGGTCTAAGAACCCAGATATCCAATGGGAACAGGAATTTCACAGCACCTCAAAAACTCCTGTGTTCTTAAAATAAAATCCCATTAACAAAAAGTAGAGATGGGGGGGGTAATAAATTGAAGACTGGGAAGAAAGAAGCAAAGAAGATGACAATATAGACTTTCCTTTCAAAAAGTTAGATAACTTTTTGAAAGGAAAAGGGAAAGGTTGAGAGTAGAGAGGGAAGCAGAGTTAATGAGGTGCCTCTGTCGGTCTCCTAATGGAGTAGATCTGAACATACCTGCAGACTGAGAGGAAATCCAATAAAGAATGAAAAAGGAGCAAGATCATGGAAGAAGCAGGCAGAATAAATTAAGGGAACAATAGAAGGAACATAGCACACTTTGAGACTGGAGAAAATAAACTAAGATGTTGAAAAACTAATGAATGCAATAGAGTTGGGGAAGCAAAAAGAATGGGGAGACAATAGAATTAACTTTAATGTAATCAATTTTCATGATAACCTCAGCCCCCTCCAGTCAGAGTAACACTTCCCAGATGGCTACCTCCATGTCTCTGTCAGAAGAAATATGATGTGTCCTGGCAAGACTTTCACTCCCTCTTTCTTCAAGCTGTGACACCCTCTGATGCTCTTGACCTCTCAAACTTTCTGGCCTTATGGACATGCCTTTCAACCAGGTTCATGTCAGTGCTCTGTCAGGGTCAGGTCTCTGAGTCATTCCTCAATCTCTGAATGCTATGTACACCCCCAGTTTTGTTCCCATCTTGCATCCTGTTTTGACTCTTGAAACCTTTTCATTATATAATACATCTTCTGGAATTCAGTCAGCCATTACAAAAACCTTCATATCCTTTCTTTCCGTTCAAATACCCCCTTTATCTTCTAGTTCTAACTAAAATATGATCTCTCTGAAAGACTATTTCTGAAGAAGTAAATTTCAGTAGTCTCGGTTTTGTCTCACACTCCTGTACCAGTGAGAGTCTGGAAGTAGATAAGGGTTCTCCCTATTTTCAGGCTTTCTTTCCTCTTACCTAAACACTTCCAGTTTTTAATCTTATTTCTCCAGTCTATGCCATTCCTCTCCTGGCTCTGTTCATTGCCCGTAACCCACAAAAACCGTTCTTTCCTTGGAGATTTAGATCCTGATTTAGTGTCGCTCTAACACTCTGATTTTTATAATACCCAATATTCCATCTCAAGGTATAATTTTTCTAATGTTGTGTTTCCTTGACCTCTCATTTCCCTTGCCTCTCACTTCTTTAGCCTAGACCAATAGCTGCAAACCCTTCATAATTTCAAAGTTTTTTTCATTCTTTGATCACCACTGTCTAACTCTCCACTATACTCTAATATTCCAATTCCATCATTTCCTGGACCCCACCAGTTTTAAAATATGTTGATAATTCTAAAATTATATTTTCCCACATTTGTCTTCTTAGCCAGATATGTTTACCCACCTGCATCTTTATTTACCCTTTTCCATGGTCTTCAGTCCTGCTAATATTTTCCTATTAAAACCAATCCTCACTTAAATAGTTTGACTTTAATTTATTCACCTAGGTCACATTAAATGCATAGAATAATATGCACTTAGGCTGTCAGCAAAGTCATGATAAATGCTATGTACTATTCCAGAGACTGATGAGATGACTGTGAATAAAATTTCCTGTCCTCATGGAGCTTACATTCTAGCGAATGGAGATAGACAGTCAACAAATTTGCGAAGTGTGTAATACCTTCAAAAGTGCTAAGGAAATTTGCTATAAGGCTATTGCAATAAACCATGGGAGAGGAAATGATGGGTTGAACTTGGGTTGCTACAGAGAAAGTGGTAAGAGGAGTTTAGATTTTGACTATGTTTTAAAAGAAAAACTTAGAATTTGCTGGCAAATTGCAGGTGAGGTATGAGACATAAACAAGAATCAAGATGAGTACATTTTTTACCTATATAACTTCAAGAAATAAAGCACTACTAACTGAAACAGGGAAGACAATAGTTGAAGCCGACTTGAGAATAAGGATCAAATCAGGGACCAGCAGTAAGCGTAATGGCTATGTCACTGGACTCCCACGTAGTCGACCGCGGTTCGAGTCCCGGACCTGGTGGCTTAAACTCACGCCAGGCGCATGTGCGTGCATGCCCAAGATCCCGAGAGGAGAATGGAGAAGAAGGAATTGCGGCGTTACCATACCCCCTGGGGGGTGATTTCTCTCTTTCTGTCTCTCTGTCTCTTTCTGTCTGGTGAGCGCATGCACCCTATAGCAAAAAGACCTCTCCAAAAAAAAAAAAAAAAGAATAAGGATCAAATCAGATATGTTCAACATACATCCAAGTGGAAATGTATGAGAGCTATTTAAAGGAAAGCCTGGGCTGAAGATATATTGCTAAGGTTGGGAACCTGTAAATGGAATTTAAGACCACGAGGCTAGTTGAGATCACCAAGGGAGAAAACACAAAGAGGAAAAGAAGAGGTCCAGAACTGAGTCCTACAAACTTTACAGTAAGTGAAACAGCAGCTTGGACCTGATCAGAAACAAGTTGACAGACCAAACAGAGAACCACACTTGAATAAAATCCATGAATTAATTTGTACTGTGCCATATTTTTGCCTGTTACATGGTCATTCTTTCAAGGGATGCTAAACTGCCTAACAAACAGAGAAAGTGGAATGGAGTATAGCACTTTTTTTTTTTCTTGCTATAGGGTGCATGCGCTCGCCAGAAAGAGAGAGACAGACAGAAAGCGAGAAATCACCTCCAGGGGGGATGGCCATGCCACAATCCCTTCTCCTCCATTCTCCTCTCAGGATCTTGGGCGCACACACACATGCGCCTGGCGTGAGTTTAAGTCACTGGGTCTGGGACTTGAACCGCAGTCAACTACATGGGAGTTCAGCAACATAGCCATTAAAGTTGATATTTAGTTTTAGAGGTTTTTACTATAGGGCGCATGCGTTCGCCAGAAAGAGAGAGACAGAAAGACAGAAAACGAGAAATCACCCCCCAAGGGGGGATGGGCACACCGCAATCCCTTCTCCTCCATTCTCCTCTTGGGATCTTGGACATGCACGCACACGCGCCTGGCGTGAGTTCAAGCCGCCGGGTCCAGGATGCAAACCGCGGTCAACTATGTGGGAGTCCAGCGACATAGCCATTATGCTAACTGCTGGTCCCTAAAGTTGATATTTGAAAGTAGTTTTGGAAGAAGGATATTCTGTGTGTAAGGAAAGTAGGGATAGTGGAGAGAATACAGCAAACGAGCAAGCATGGAGTTCAATGCAAATAGGCAAGGAAGAAGGACCCTTAACTTCAACAGACGAGTTCTCTGTGGCTCAGAAAACAGATTGGATACAATGGTAAGTATTTGAGAGAATGACTTGGCGTCATAATATGGTATGTGAGAGTTTAATAATTAGAAGTATGGTAACTCTAAATAGTTAATAAGCTTACGCTTTGACCTTAGACTAAACATCTGAGAGAAAAGGCATGGACATTGTGAAGGTCAAAGAACTGAGAGACAAGAATGTTACTGAGCCATCCCTTTGAAAAGGAAAGCCAATCTGGATGACGGCAAGACAGACTGATAGCATGGTGGCATAATTTTGAATAAATGTAAAGCTGGAATTAGAAGGGTCCCTGGAACAGAATATGGGAGACACTAGATTATTCACTAGAGATTTTCTTTTTGAGGGTGAAATCAAAGAAAATTGGATGTCCTTGTGGGAGACTTCTTCCAGTTCCTAGAAAGCTTTATGAACTAACTTTGGACCACTTATCACAAGGTGTAACTTCCTGGTAACTAAATCACTTACACTTTACAGAAACAAAGCATATTCCTTAGAGGGTATAAAATATATAGGCAAGCTGTCTGAGCCAATTTTTTTTTTTTTTTTTGGGGGGGGGAGAGGTTTTTCGCTATAGGGCGTGTGCGCTCGCCAGACAGACAGAGAGACAAAGAGACAGAAAGCGAGAAATCACCCCCAGGGGGGATGGTCACGCCGCAATCCCTTCTCCTCCATTCTCCTCTCGGGATCTTGGGCACACACGCACACGCGCCCGGCGTGAGTTGTAAGCCACCGGGTCCGAGACGTGAACCGCGGTCGACTACGTGGGAGTCCAGTGACATAGCCATTACGCTAACTGCTGGTTCCCAAGAGCCAATTTTTTAATATTTCTTTCTGCCTTTAAAAACAGCTATTGTCCTTCTCATTGCAGTCATATCACAATTCCCAGGTGGCAGCTTACCACTAGAAAATAATAAATCACTGCTTTCCTTTGTAGGAAGGAACATTAGATCCCTTGTGAGATTTAGGAAGCCCACTGGTCTAATTAGTGAAATAGAATACAACAGATTTTGTTGATGTATTATTATCTAGAATGATTTCTTTACATGACTAATCTCATCAATATCATGATAGAATGGTGAGTGGTTTTGGCAAGAAAATTATTGAGAATAGTTCAGATAATCCATCTTAGAATTTCATTTGGGTAAACAATAAAGATAATCCTTCAGAACCAAGGAAGAAGAGATGAAATTGTAACCTTGTCCTCAGGTTCTGTTTGTAGACCTTCTGACATGATGACTCCAGGTCTAACTAAGTTGCTATCCAAATGAAATAGAAATACTGGTAGACGAAAGTCTTTGTCATAAGCACCCCATGGTTATGAAATACATATAACCATTATAAACAAGTAGCTTAACTTCTAAAGCATGTATAATGATAAAAATTTACTTCTCTAAATATCTTACATAATTTGTATAATTTAGTGCTATTTAAATCTCTTAAATACAAATCGAGAATTGATACATCATGAACTATAGACTGTTTAAAGGTTGATAGCTATCATTTTACTGAATTAATGGAAATTAAGTATAAATGAAAACTGCTGCTTAATGAATAAGGTATATATTTATAACAATACCCTCAAAGGAATTTCTAAACATAAGCACACACTGACAAGGAAGGCCATGGAAAAGAAGTAATTTTCTTCTACTTTATTGTTACATATTCCTATAAAACATCCATATCCTACATAAAATTTCTTCACCAATGTAAGAGTACTTTTTAGAAATTTTTTAATTGAACCTAATTAAAATCTAATAGAAAAAATCTAATAGAACTAAATGCTTATTCATCTTCTTGGGTTGCTATGGGAGAGTAACAAGATCCTCTTCACACACATATCCTCAGACGAATAATCACAAAAAGGGCAATAGTTTTGTATATTCTCTTTTAAGGTACTGGTACCCTGTTCCCATGGGGATCTTTTTACCATGTTTACTTAGTATCCTCTAATCTTACCATAGACCTAATATTCTTCTGCAAAAAATTCCAGTTGAAAATGGATTTGAAATTACACCAACCATACTACACGGCATCGATATGAAGAGCCACACATTAGCGGGTATGCTGTTGAATTCCTTGTTTAAAAAAGAAAAAAAAATACTTTTATTGCATGCTGTGGCCAAGTTCCAATGGAGCCCAAAAATGAATTGCTATGGTGATGAAAAATCATTTTCCACTCAAAGCAGAAACAGATGCATGTTAATAGCATTGCACTTGTTAATTGCCAATTAACACTTTCAGTTGTCAATGCCGATTAAAGATCGTAGTTCCTATCCTTGGGAAGCTATTTTAGTAATAGAAATAAAAGCCGAAAGGATTAAAATCTTTTCCTAAATATCCTTTGAAATGCTCAAAATCTCTAAGCCTGTCCCCTTCTCACCGGACAACCTAATCGTAGAGAAATGTTTCCCCCATGCCACTCAGGCTAACTGCTCCTTTGCTCGGTTTTACACTGCAATGTCTCCTTTCTTAAATTTCCCTGAAAGTTCTCTTCCTTCCGATGTTGACACCCACACTCACAGATGGCCACTAGCCTCCTGTTGAGAAGAGGCATGACAGGGTATCTTAGCATTAACACTATGCCAAGTGCAGTCCTGAGCGTTTTCTTTACCCAATAAGAAGCAGATTTGCCTTTATCAGCTCACCCTTTCCTCTAACTGTAGATAACATTTCATTTCCATAGACTGACAAATGTATCTACACCCGGGAAGCTTGCCCCAATACCCTCTTGCAGCAAACACCACGAGCACAGGGCACTGCTTTTTATAGTTATTGAAAGCATTAAGCAAAGACTTCCTTTTACCTGAGGTGTGGTCTGAAAGCTCCCTGCTAAGATGCACGAGTTCATTTGGAAGTAATTGTTCTCGCAGTCACTCAGAAGCCCCTGTTCTGGAAGCATTGATTCATCACATAAGGGAGTAGGCAAACCAATGACTGAGGTGGGAAGGGAGCCTCTTACTAAAACAACACACACACATACCACATGCACACACTCACACAGAAAAAAAAGAGATTCTAAAAAGAGGTAAAGCAGAATCCTCTCTGAATTGAAGGTTGTTAGCTCCAAAGAGTAGATTTATGCTTCGACAATTTTTAGATTTAGAACTTCATGAGAGGTCATACTGCTGAAATGGAATCAGAAATAAAAATGACCACCTACATGAGTTTGCCCTCTTTTCTTCTCATGCATGGATTCCAATTATATATTCTACAAAAGGGAGAGGGAAGAAGCCAAATTGCACAGCAGCAAGAACCTGATTGAAGGGCCATAGCATACCCAATCTCAGTGATCAGTTGGTCACACTCACGGAGACACATAGAGGTACAAATACCTACAAACATGGTGCCTGACCAAGCACTAGAAAACATACTGATTCACTTTTTAATCATATTTGTATTGGTCCTTGGTACATAAATTGCAAACAATGATACAGGAGCATCTTCAGGGACTGAAGTTTTGCTATTCACAGATTTTGATCTAAAATAGAGCTTGCAAACAAATAGTTGTCAAAACAAAATTCCACTCCAAGTTTCCAGGGCTATAGTGAATGTCCTGACTATACACAAAGCTCAGAACTTCACATGTGAAATTGATTGGAGTCTTCAGCTTTCAGTACTTCTATTTTCTAAGCATTGATTTTTTTTCTCCAAAACTGTAATATCTATATTTGTGCTTTGGCAGTGAAATATGTAGTGACAAAAGGGTTAGGTATAGACCAAAGGCTGTGGGAAAGAATGAAGGTTTTATTTTAGGGACCTAGGTCATGACTTTTAATCTTTCAACATTATCAGAAGCCTGAATTCATGAAACATTATGAGTAAAGTATTTGGTATAGTGGTTCTATTAGCACAGAGGAAAAAACTATCCAAACAATAGTATATTTTGATGTAGAATGTGGGCCAAATTTGTGTTGTATTATACGACTAAGCAAATAATGTGCCTTCTTCTATGTTATGTATATTTATGGATACACAAAAGAAAATATAATACCCTCCTTCCCTCAAAACTGTGCAGTACAATTGAGAATATGAAACAGGCATACAGGACCAGCTGCAGTGACACACTCTGCTAAGACACTACTACGCTTAGCACGCTGGAACCACATGAAAGGCTAGGGTTCAATTCCTGGTCAATCTAAAGATCGGGTATAGTGGAAGCCTTCCACAATCCTAGCAACTTTTGAGGTTGAGACAGAAGGATTGTGAGCCCCAGGCTGGCCTGGGCAAAGGAGCAAGACTCTGTCTATAAAAGAGCCTGGTATGGGGCCAGCAGGAGGTGTGGAGGTTGAGGAGTTAGATTCCTACATAACTGACCATGATTTGAGTCCCAGACTTGACAGCTTGCTTTCTTACTTTCTCTGTCTCTGGTGAGCACACATGTCCTACAGCAAGTTAAAGAACAATAAATAAAATTAGATAAATAATAATTTTTTTTTAAAGTCTTGTAGGGTGATGCATGCCTACAGTTCCAGCTGGCAAGGTTAGGTACGATGGTAACACAATGAGATCCTATCTTAAAAGCAAACAAACAAACAAAAAAAAAGAAAAACAAGACAAAAAAGTAGGTGTATAAGGGGACTTCAAAAAATTATGAAAAAATGGAATTACAGTATGGATTTATTTTGGTGTAAAAAGAATTTTGAAATTCATGCACTTTTTAAAATGTTTACATTTTTTATTACATTTTCTTTCATACATTCAGTCACATTATTTAGCTTACAAAGTAAGTAAATGTTCACATGTTGAAATACTCTCTAGTCCAGTTAATAAAACTATATCTTCAACAGATAATACCACATTTCTTTGTCCCAGTAATGCTTTGCTTGCCTATTTTTCTTCTAAATGTCCTTCCTCAGACCATGCACTTTTTTATAATATGCGTTTTCCATGAACTTGTTGAAGAGATCATGTACAAATAATAGAAAAAAGTGCTTTTAATAAGTTCCATATTGCAGTTCTTCTCATGCATAAGCATAACCCACCTGGGCATCTTGTTAAAACAGTTTGTAATTGAGGACATATGGGATGGGGCTGCAGATTCTGCACTTCCAACAAGCTCCCAGGTGATGACCTGCTGTTGGGCTGTGATGTTCTACGTAGCAAAATCTTAGAGGAACTTCAGAGGACAGTGAGATTATAGCCACCTGGAACAAAGTAATTCAAGAAGGTGGCATTTGGGCTCTAGTTAGGATAGGAGAATGGATACCCATAAAGGTGGGATGGAATAGCACTTATTTCAAAGAAAAAAGTTTGCACAAAAGTACCTATCAGAACAGCAAAAGCAGTAAGTAACAGATACAGTCATCAAGCATAGTATTCTGGAGTCAGATATCCTAATCACAGGACCTCAGACAAGTTACCAAAGCTCTCAAAGACTCAGTATTCTTGCCTGTGAAAATTATACAGGTTCTTGAGAGGATTACAATTAAATCCAGTAATGTCTTTGTCTTGACTAATACACATGGTAATTGTGCTGGAAAAATAAATGTAATACACTGTAAAGATATATGTGATTTGATGTAATATAAAAATATTATGATAATAAATAAAAGTAAATTAAATAAAACAATTAAATTCAGTAATGTAAAGACCTTACCTCTGGGCCACAAAAATATTTAATATATTACTCCTGTAGGTACTGTTGTTTTCATTTGATAAATAATGTAAGTGAGAATAAAGGCAAAGAAGGCTAGAAAATCAGGATAAATCTAAATAAAAAATATTGAATTAAGATACCATAACTTGGGACCAGTAGGTGGTGTAATGGTTATGTCGCTGGACTCCAATGTAGTTGACCTTGGTTTGAGTGCTGGACCAGGTGACTTAAAACTCATACCGGGCACACATGCATGCATGTATGCCCAAGATCTTGAAAGGAGAATGGAGAAGGGACTGCAGTATAGCTATCACCCACTGGGGGAAAAGTGATTTCTCTCTGTCTGTCTGTCTCTCTCTGGTAAGCACATGTGCCCTATAGCAAAAATCTCTCTCTCTCAAATATATATATATATATATATATATATATATATATATATATCACAACTTTATTCAGTGAGGAATATGGATGGATATACATGGCTATTCCTCTTTATCTACAGGTTCATCATCTGTAGACTCAACCAGCCATGGTTCAAAAATAATCAGAGAAAAAAAAAAAAAAAAAAAACAGTGAGGCCATCTGGCAGCACAGCAGTAACACAACTGGACCCATAGGAAGGCTCAGGGTTCACAACCTAGGGCTACTTGATATATGCTAGGCACACATGTATGTGTCCATGGTCTGAACTGGTAAAAGCTGACTGTGCATCCTGTCATAAAGACATTATTGGAAGAATCTCTCTCTCTCTCTCTCTCTCTCTCTCTCTACCTACCTACCTACCTACCTACCTTTTGCTCTCTCTTGGAAGAAATTTAAAAATTGAAAGAAAAAAAAAAGGTACATGTGCATGCTTGCCCAAAATCCCAAGAGATGGGTGGAGGAGAAGAGACTGAAGTGTGGCCATTACCCCTGGGGAGCGATTTCTTGCTTTCTGTTTTTCTCTGTCTCTCCAGCGAGTGTGCATGCCCTATAGCAAAAAAATCTAAAAAGAAAAAAAAACTTGAAAAAACTAGTATTGAACTGGTCCTATGGCCTAGTAGTTAAGGGAGTTGGATCCCATGTGAATAACTGTGGTTCAAATCTCGCCCCAGCAGCTTGAAAAACACATTTGGCATGTACGCATTTGTACCCAAAATCCCAACATGATGGAGAAATGGAGAAGAAATAATTGGGGGGCTAAGCCCCATGAAAAGGTGCTTTTCCATCTTTTTCTCTGTTTCCCTTTGGTGAACACTTCTGGTTATTTAACAATATTGGTTGCATCAGTACCAAATATGTACAATTTTCTTTTCTTGTCATTCCCTAAACAAGATAACAACTGTTTACAGAACATTTATATTATACTGGGTATTATTATAAAATCATCTAGAGATTATTTAAAATACATGGGAAGATGTGTGCAGGTTATAAGTAAATACTATGCATTATAATAAAGACTTTAACATCTATGGATTTAAGTATCCACAGCTCCAAACCCCTGTACATATGGACAAATGATTGTATATAAATTAAAACATAAAGAATAGCATCAATAAATACTGGAGGTCACTCTTAATGTTCTAATTGTGGCTCCCCATGGGTAGGTGACAGTCCAAGCCTTTGCCAATAGTTTAATCAATTTACTTAAAATGAATTCAAATAACTATGAAACTCTTCTTTATCTCATTCCATTCTTTCCCCTCTGAGCTTTCCTTTCTTTCTTTCTCTTTCTGAAACATAAAGCAATACTTGAGCAAGTTGGCGCAAATTTAGAAGAGGCAATACTTCAGTCCTTTTGCCCCACTCAAAGTGTTCCGTGAATCATTTTACAACATGAAAGCCATTAAGTTCATTAATTCATTGTTTAAATTTTTATATTCTTCTCTGTAGCGTACTGGTAACTTTTCTCTAACTATTTTCTTTCCCCTGTTTTATTAACTAATAATGATTGGGATTATAGACTTTTCTTATGATAGAAGTCATCCTTTCATGTAAAATAAAAATAATAATGGCCAGGCATTGTAACAGCATGCTTCAGCCATCTGGTTAGCAACTACATATAACCTGAAAGAACACACGTTTTGTGGATAATATCTGAAGAAAGTATTCTCATTTGAACAGAAAGTGATGGTACCTGGTAAAGGAAAAAAAAAATTCTAGTGTTGGATGACAACAGAGCAGATAAATTACTTGAAGTGTAGATGAGGGGGAAGTCTATTCTCCAATTACAGTCATTTTTTTTTTCCTATAGAGAAGAATCATCAAAGCTCTACCCAAGACCCTTAAGTATTTTATAAACAAAAACTTTTAGTAATCTCTCGCTCACTAAGGAACACAGACCAGTCTACTGAATAATCATAGCCCAAAGGAAATTAAGATTTATCAAAGTTCACAACAGATAAATACAATTCTCATTTCTCTTTAAAAATCTGCAGTTTCGATGACTGAAGCAGGCATACTTTGCTCTTTTTACTAAATAGATATTACTGCAATGATTTGAGCCAAAAGACTTAAGATATTGCTTTTAAAATAGTAATATAGAAAAAATGTTTTTTCTTTCTGACATCATAAGAAACTTGAGAAAAAAATTAATTAATCCACACAAATTAGCCAAAAAACATGTAAGTGATTAAACAGATCCAGCTGCCAAGGTTATTCAGAAATCCCATTTGTCTGTTCTTATGCCGTGTGCATGATAACAGAAAGTACTAGAAATCCTATTTATTTATCTTAATGAACATCTGTTGAGTTCCAGATGTTATCCTAAACTCTAGGAGACATAAAGATAGAGACATGGACCCTATTCTCCACAAGGCTTATAGTCTGATGAAAGGGCTGCCTTCACAAGTGACACCACCAGTGGTGAATTAGAGGAGAGTGAAAAGTGATGCACTGTATGGAAGCTGCAAGGGAAAATGGACTCAGACTGTTTCCATAAGATTTCGCTTTGAGCTTCTACATTAAGTCTTCACTCAAGTGAACATTAGAATACTTAATCTGTTTCAGCTGTGGGTAGTGGTTTCGGAGGAGATGAGAATCATATGGAGTTGATATTCCTGTCTCCTATGTAATGGATGATTCCAGGGATCCCAACTAGTGCTATTTCAATTCACAGACTCAGCACTGTGTTTACAATGTTTAAAATGAATCCTGAGGGACCAGTAAATGGCATAATGATTACATCATTGGACTCCCACGTTGTTGACAGCAGTTTGGGTCCCAGACCTGGCAGTTTAAACTCATGCCAGGCGCATGTGTGTGAGTGCCCAAAATCCCGAGAGAATGGAGAAGAAGGGACTGTGGCATAGCCATCCCCCCTGAGGGGGAGGGTGATTTCTCACTTTCTGTCTCTCTGTCCCTCTGGCAAGCGTATGTGCCCTATAGCAAAAATCTCCCTCTTAAAAAAAATAAAATGAATCCTGACTTTCCATCAAGGTGCATGAAATTCCATCACAGTCTAAATTTGACCTCATCTGTGCTAGATAGATTGACCTCCAGCGGATAGTTTCTACGCTTGTTATTACTGCTTTTACATTCTTTTCTTGAGATACTGTCTCTTAGTCAAAGAGGATATTAGTAGCCTTCCTTATTAAAGTAAACCAGAATCTTCACAGTATCAGAGAAAGTCTAACACCTAAGCGAAAATATCTGACATAATTAGACATTTAGAAGCAATTAATGTATCCTATACATGGTAAAATTAGAGAAAGGAAAGAGACAATGATAAGAAACATTTACCCATCTGGGGTAAGCGTATGTGGTTCACTCTCTCCTTGTTGAATAGTGTTCTCAACTTGGCTTCTGGCAGCCCATTTCCTCTTGGTCCTCTTCCCATGCCCTGGACACTCCTCTGTCTACTCCATGCCGTCTGACCCCTCAGCTTTGATACTGCCCAGGAGGTTCTCCTTGGGTGATCAGAGCCAGTTCCTTCCCATTAAATGGCATTTTTAAACCAGTGAGTTTCAAATTTGTTTCCCCAGCTTGGATGGCTTCCCCGGATAATACACTCATACAAGTATCTTTACCTGGCTCTTCACTATAGTCCTTCAAACATCAGCACATCTAAACTTGAATTAACTGTTCTCCTGAAACTGTCCTCTATACCCCAATATTTTCCCTAACTCAATATATAATGTCTTCTTATTTCTAGTTGCTTAGGCTAAAAATCATGGATCTATATTAATTTTTCACGGTTTCTCATAATCTTCTGCCATATATCAGTATATCTTGTTTATTCTCTGAATAAGCCAGAAAATACACACACACACACACACACACACACACACACACACACGGACTTCAAAAAGTTCATGGAAAAATACAATTAAACTGTGGATTTGGTGCAGAAAATTTTTGAAATCCATACATTTTCCACAAATTTTTTGAAGACCTCTTATGTTTACCTTCTTTTGCTACTTCTAATATCTCCATAGTAGGACCTACCATCATTGACTTTCTGAATACTTGCCTCTTAAACTAGTCTCCTTGCTTCCATTTTGTTTCCTAAAATGTTTGCCCTGACGATCGATGGATATCCCCCTTAGATTTGGTCCTCAGCTGCTGGGAGTCCTGTAGCTGTGCTCAGCTGTTGTCTTCTCCAGATATTTCTGTAAGCTGAATAAAGCTCTCACCCAAAGCCACTCCCCTTGCCAGGGGCATCCATTGGTTAGTCAATGCACCCATACAAAGGCCTGACACCCCACCCCAATCCAGAAAAATTCTAGAGAGAAACTGTGGTTTCAGAGTTCCTTGTAAAGCTTCTTAGGGTTTGAATCTACATTCCAGCCCAATTTCTCCCTGTTCCTGCCACTTTCACATCTCCTACATGTGTTGTTCCTGAGCACATACTCCTTGATAAACTTCCTGCTTCCTAATCTCCATCTCAGAGTTTGCTTTTCAGGAATCAAATCTAGCACATTTTTATATAGCTATTTTTCGCACAGTAGCAAGATTAAAGATTTTAAAACAGAAGTCATAGGGCCAGCAGGTGGCGGGGTGATTAAGGTATTGGACTCCCACATGGCTGACCATGGTTCAAGTCCCAGACCTGGTGGCTTGAAAAATCACACTGGGGGTGGGGGTGTGCATGCATGCCCAAATATTCCAGGAGGATAATTGAGAAGGGACTGTAGCATTACCATGGACCCTGAGGGATGATTTATTACTTTCTTTCTCTTTGTCTCTCTCTGGCAAGTACACCTGCCCTATGGCAAAACCTTTAAAGTAATAATAATAATAATAAAATAATAACAGAAGTTAGAATACATCATTTCTCTATGCAAAACTCTCCAACAGCTTCCCTTCTCGCCTGGAATATAAGACAGTTTCTGTATAATTGTCTATAGGCCAACAAGATCTGGTCCCTACAACTCCTTCCTCCTGCTCCCACAGGTCCAGTCTCAATGAACTTCATATATTCCTAGAATATGCTAATTCCACTCCCTGAAACATTCTTTGCAAACCTGTTACTCATCCCTTTCTTCTTATGCCACTGCTAAAATGTCATATTAACAGTAAAATATCCCTACTTCCCTGTATAAAATTGCAAACACAAACCCCAACCTCGTCCTCTGGACAACACTCTCTGCACCTCTTAATTCATGTTATTTTTCTGCCAAACAGTTCCTAACCTCTGACATTTGTTTACCTAATTTCCTTCATTGCATTTTAAGCTCCATGATGACAAGAACTGCGTTCTAATCACTGCTATTTTCTTAGTATCTAGAATAGTATAAGACATGTATAAGCATTCAATAAATATTTGTCCAGTGAACTTCTTCTCTAACTGTGATCTCTTTATTTGTGAACATTTCTTAAACTTATTTTCTTCTAATGAAAAGCAAAATTATTCAGGTAAGCTTTCACTAGAAAATCCAGAAGAAAACAGAATCAACCTCATCTCTTCAGGTTCCTTAGTTCCACTGGAACAGCTATCACCCAGGTGCACAAGTCCTTACTAAGACCCAAAGGCACAGGAGCTAAAGACAAGAGCAGAATGAGTCTGACCACATGAGCTCCCTCCCTATGATGCTTACATACAAATGCACACAGAAAGAGACAACAGGATGCCCAGAGCCTGGAATGCCCAGCAGTCTAGATCACCCACAGACAAAATAGGTTCCGGTCTCAGCTTTTCCACTGAAAGTTCTGAGGTCAAAGGCAAGCCCTTTACTATTCAGTGGCAAGTTGTTTATCAAATGAGGTTTTGAATCAGTTATTCAATGTGTCCTCTTTAGAATGCCAGCCTTGCAAGTCAAATAGTGAGAAAAGGTCTCCATGGTCAAGGAATTTAGGAATTGGCATAGTACATATTCTACATTGGGAGGAGTCTTACAGTCAAGAGGCCTTTCAACTGTTTGCTCAGTTTTCCACAAGTATTTGGCCAAAGAACCCGTTGCTTACATAGCGCACCCTTGCACAATACTGTCCCACTCACAGTAGGGACTGTGATTTCTAGATAGTCCACAGATCCTTTCTTCTGCTATAATACTCGATGAATGTATAAAAAGAAGGGGCATGACAAAAGAAGAAATGAAGGAAAGAAGTATGGAAGGAAGGAAGGTTGGTTTTCTGAAGTTACTAAATGTGAAATAAAATGCTATTCTTAATGGAAGTCTGGGCTGGGAAGAAAGCACAGTGAGATAGATGGAAATCAGCAGAAGTGATCTGAGTTAGAAGGAAAGGAAAAAGAGTGGCATCCATTTCAGGGCTATCAACTACAAAGCCGGTTGTGCCACAGTGGTTCACAAGCAACAGATATATTCAGCAGCCGAGGAATAAGTACTGAATAAAAGGATGATGAGTTGGCTGGAAGATCTCTAAATATATCCAAAGAAGTACTAAGAAGGTGTGTGGCAAATAGTTGGGAGTAAGTATATGGTTTTTTTTTTTGTTTTTGAGAGAGTTTTTTCCTATAGGGCATGTGTGATCACTAGAGAGACACAGAAAGCAAAAAATCACTTCCCAAGAGAGATGGCCACACCACAATCCCTTCTCTTCCACTCTCCTCCTGGGTTTCTGGGCACACATGCACACGGGCCCAGCGTGAGTTTAAGGCTGCCGAGTCTGGGTCTCGAACAGCCGTTGACTACATGGGAGTCCAGTGACATAACCATTATGCCATCTGTTGGTCCCAAGTATATGATTTAATAATGCTCAGAGATTTCTCAGTGAATCATTTCTATAAACATAAGATAAACAAATTCTGACACACTATACACTTCATAAAACCTTGTTTTGTTGTGATTTTTTTAGAGATTTTTGCCTTAAGGCATATGTGCTTGCCCGAGAGAGACAGAGACAATAAGAGGGAAAGTGAGAAATCACTCCCCAGGGAGATGGCCGCAATCTCTTCTTCTCCATTCTCCTCCTGGAATCTTGGGCATGCATGCACATGCACCCAGCATGTTTCAAGCTACCAGGTCAGGGACTCAAACATCAGTCGGACATGTAGGGATCCAGCAACATAGCTGCTATGTCATCTGCTGGCCCTAGCAAAACCTTGTTTTTAAGTGGATAGAATAATATCAGCATCTTTTCAGGTAGCATCATAATTCCAAAAAGGAACATGACCTCATATTTATTTCCAGTATGCTGTTGGTATGACTGGTTTCTTAAGTAAAAAGAGGGGAGGGGAAAGGAAAGCAATAGCATCCTGTTTTATGTTGCTGATACATTTACATGTGAAGAACACTTTCAAAAAGCTTTTGCTATGATAAAAAACTGTGCTCAAAAAAAGTTATTAAAATGGCTCGAACATAAAAGGGTCTAATTGATTATTTTAAGGAGCTCTAAGCTCTTTATATTCAAACTGCTCATCAGGGAAAGTCATGAACCTCCCAGCCCACAGGGTATCATGTCAGAGAAAAGAACAATGATAACCTATGTTTTGTCAGTAGAGTCACATCGTGAGTTTCAGAAGCAATTGCATTTTAAATGAGCTTCCTCATACTTGGGCAACATAAAGAATAGGCTAAATATAAGCACTAAGATATGCATGTCAAGAAAAGAATTACTACTAGCTATACGTATCTTATATTTGATCTTATCGCATCATTTCATATTTCTTATTTGTACTTTAGAGAAGTACATGGCTCTTAACAGAACTAGTGAAGGCAGATGGCAGAGAGCCTGTGGTTGCCAGTTTTATCATAGGGACCCTAACCTTGATTGGAAGAATCGAACAGAGAGTAGTACAGGAGTAGAGTCAACAAACTGTGTTCCCAATTTAGTGGGAGAACATGAGTTTGGGATCAGGGAGTACTAGCGTGGTATGGTCCCACCCTCTGCACTTAGCTTTATGAACCAAGGCAGATTCTTAATCACTCTGAGCTTTATTTATGGCCATAAAATTGTCAAACTGGGACATTCTCAAGGGTGAAAAGAGGGGTCATTATTAGTAATTGCCCTAGAACAAGAGGCATAAAATAGAACCACTTTAAGAAACCCAAGACATAGCCAGCCTACTTAGTTGCAATTTTGAGACAATAGCATCTCAGAATTTTTGCAAAATGGCATAACATAATACGCTATACAGGAAGTCTGAGACACATGCGTGTTCAGTAAGTTACTTCTCCCTTCTCATTTATGGATACTAGGCATTGGTTAGAGGTCGGGACAAAATGAGGGATTTGTTGTGTCATCTTTTACAAGTGGATCAACTGGACTGGTCTGAGGTGTTTTTCATGTTGAGTAAATTCTCTATACAAGCTAAATGATGTACGGTGATTGAATATATAAAAAACAATTATAAATTTTTTTTAATAAATCTTTACCTACTTTTAAAAAATGGAGTGAGATATATGACAGATATGCCACTCTCTGCCTGGAACACTCTCCCACAATGGGCTCCCTAGTTAGTTCCTTTGCACCCTGATGAGCTCTAAGAGACTCAGAGAGCAACGGGGAAGATTTTAATTTACATCATGAGGCCAGCCCAATTTCTGACACCCAACATAGCTCATAAAATCTTTCCCTAAGAAAGGCTTCCCTGGGGGCCAGCAGACAGCATAATGGCTGCATCTCTGGACTCCCATGAGGTCGACCGCAGTTCAAGCCCTGGCCCCGGTGGCTTAAACTCATGCTGAGCACATGTGTGTGTGTGCGAGAACCCAAGAGGAGAATGGAGGAGAAGGGACTGCAGAGAGGCCATCCCCTCTGGGGTGATTTTTCGCTTTCTGTCTTTCTGTCTCTCTGTCTCATGCATGTGCCCTATAGCAAAAACCTCTCCAAAAAATGGCTTCCCTGTCTCCACGGGTTAGGTACAACCTCCTGGTTTACACTATTTTACCACTTTGTACTTCAACATAGTGTTTGCTGCTTCAAAATTACACAACCATATAGCAAATTATTTAGTATCTGGCTCCATGTTTGGAACATAAGCACGTGGATGATAGGAAATTTCTCTAATTTATTCTCAGCTGTATTCTCAGATAATATCAGGTCATCAGGAAAGTCATGATGCATTTTTGCATAGAAGAATACATCATGACTTTTCTGACAATCTAATTTATAATACCTGTTTATTAAATTGGGCCAGGCAGTGACACAACAATAACACATCTAGACCCACTGGGGGAAGTTTGTGGATTCATATCCCAGGCCTTGCTGTACACACTGGGCACACAGTCATGCCCATGATCCAGACAGGCTGGGATTGGGAATTGATCTTGGCATGAAGATCCTGCTAGGGGTATCTGTCTTATTTCTCTCTCCCTCTCTGTTTCTTTCTACCAATGGAAGAAACAAATCAATAAACTTTTAAAGAAATACAGGTTTATTAAATAGATGAATGAGTACATTTATGTTAGATGCATGGAGAATTCAGGAAGCATTTATAGTAAAAGATTTTAGAATCAAGGTCTACAGAAAAACAATAGTGATTTACTATCACAGTGATAATCATTGTATAATTTGTTGTTTTAAGGATACATCACATACAAAAATAGCAACCCATGCAGAATGCCAGAGCTTTGGATGTTTTAGGAACATGTGAGAGAAATCAGCATGTGAGGAGCTAGAGCGAGTGAAGAAAATGGGAAAATATCCCTGATCTAAATTGCCCCTCCCCTCCCAACAGTCCTGGTCTGTCACCCTGACAACTTTGAACTCACAATAGTTCTTCTTTTTTTTTTTTTTTTCTTTTTTTGGAGAGATTTTTGCTACACAGCACATGTGCTCACCAGAAAGACAGAGAGAGACAAAGAGACAGAAAGCAAGAAATCATCCCCCCAAGGGGGATGGCCATGCCGCAATCCCTTCTCCTCCATTCTCCTCTCAGGATCTTGGGCACGCATGCACACACGCCCCATGTGAGTTTAAGCCACCTACCTGGTCTGGGACTGAAACTGTGGTTGACTACATAGGAGTCCAGCAACATAGCCATTACGTTAACTGCTGGTCCCAACTCACACTAGTTCTTGAGAAAAGATTTTATTCTATGTAGAATACATCTAAGTACCACATAATGAGTTTCTTATGATGTTCTTATTATCTATATACATCAGCTTTTGTATTTCTCACAGCAAGTCAGCAAGACAGTATTATGCCCATCAGACAAATAAGAAAAAAAGAGACTTGAGACTAAATAATTTGCTCAATCAGCGCATGATGCGGCTGTATTTGAACTCAGGTCTCCCTGGTTAGAACCAAAGTTCATGTTGCTCTTATTGGCTCCCTGCTTCTGCCAGCTTTACCTTAAAAATACTCATTTATATAAAAATGATACAAAAGTTGATAGTAAGAGGATATTACAATGCAGGAGCTAGCAAGGATTTTGTTTTTAATGTGATTCTTACCAAGAGAACTGGATTCTGATGAATACTTTTTCTCAAGTCTCCAGTACTGTTTTCCAAATATTACTACAGAATGACTTTCCTGTCTTTCATAGATATTACTCTCTTCCTGTCTCTGCCCGTTCTAGATACAAATCAATGCACAGTTATTTTGGAACATAATTTTTTTTTTTGAGAGGTTTTCACTATAGAGTGCGTGCGCTCGCCAGACAGACAGAAAGAGACATAGAGACAGAAAGTGAGAAATCACCCCCCAGGGGGGATGGCCACGCCGCAATCCCTTCTCCTCCATTCTCCTCTCGGGATCTTGGGCACGCACACACACGCGCCCGGCGTGAGTTTTAAGCCACCGGGTCCGCGACGCGAACAGCGATCGACTACGTGGGAGTCCAGCGACACAGCCATTACACTAACTGCTGGTTCCCGGAACATAACTTTTAAAAGGAAATGAGATATCACCAATGAATACTATTACATTGGCACAGGTATGAGTGCTAAACTACCTCATTTTCAATATGAACAGTGTGACATTTTCATATGAAAATACTGTTGAATTACTACATATGGTTACCTTAAATAGCAGACATTTATCTTCAAAAACATCTGAAGTAATGTGTGAGCTCTAAATTGACATCTTATTCCATCAGTTTATTAATTGTGCTAGTAGAAACCATTGAATTAGGAGTCAAAATTAGATTCAAATCATAAATCTACCTATTAACTGATGATCCTTTGTAAGTTACTCAAATTCCATAACCTTATTTTTTTTTATTTATAAAATAGGCATGATAAAAGCACTCAGGAGGCCAGGTGCTGACACAGCAGTAAGGCAATAGGACCCACAAGGGAAAGGTCCTGGGTTCGTCTCCCACACCCTCTCTGTGCATACCTGGCACATGTGTGTACATACCCATGACCTATACCTGTTGAATCTGTGGATCACAGCATGAACACCGTGTTGGGGATGCCTATCTGCCTGTCTCTCTCTCTCTTCTTCTTCTTGTGGAAGAAATAAGTAAATAAACATGTAAAGAAAAATAATCTAGGCCCATTCACAGTGGCGCTGGCTGTGGCCTGCCACTCTCAATGCTGGAGCCACATGGCCAGCAGGAGCTCGGATCTCAAGTTAATCTAAGGCACACTGGATGTGCTATGCAGTCAAGATCCTTTCTGGCTGCAAGGCAAGAGCAGGGACCCGCAGCATGAAGAAACCCTGCTGTGGATGCACGCTTCTGGCCTGCGCTCACTCTCTCTTGCTCTCTCTCTCTCATAAAGAAATAACTTAAAAATAAAACACATCTAATCCTCATAGGATGGAAGTGAAAATTAAATGAACTGGCATAGAAGACCTCTAGTGTACAGCCTGGCTCATAGTGGGAACCCAATACATATTAATTTCTCCTTCCTTCTTTTGAGGATAAATTAAATGCATGTAGTTTAATAAACTTCTTAATTGATATGAGTGCCACGATGTTTACTTATATCATTTCCTTTTTTTTCCTCTCCATATAGTTTTTATTCCAAAATAAGACAGAAAGGCAGATTTTTAAGAATCTTGACTCTTGTCTGCTATCATCCAATCTGTTTTTCAACTGTGTCTCTCATCTGCAACAACTGAACGCTCATCAGGAGTTATACAACAATCAGTGGCAAGTGAATAGATCTAACATGTGCTCCATATTCTCTGGAATCAATCACCTCTTAAACTGAAGAGTTATTTTGAATGAAGACACGTATGTACTTGTAAAAGATTGAGTCAGTGAAGATTTGCAGGTGAATCAAATTACAGAGGGATGGTTTTATTCTTTTGATTTTATGCTTGACATAGTCATTTTCATGCAGAGAAAAACAAACCAGTTAGCCTAGATTCCACAGTATGGGAGGTGTCCTGGGGACCAGCACCATGCAGTCTCCCAGTAAGACAGGAATCTCTTAGGATCATCATTGCATCCCTGTTGCTTAGCACTTAGTACATGATATTACTGAATGAATGAATGAATGATGTATATCTGCCCTAAGGAAAATAAGAGGTAGGAAATGAAAGTGCCATGGGTCAAGTTAAAGAAATGGAAGATAAAAGGCATAAAATCATCTTTCCCAGGAGTCTCACTGGTTAGTGATAAGCCAGTAGCTGCACCTATAATTTAACCTTCCATTGTCTCTCCTCTGAATAAACCGCATTAGATGATAGAAAGCTTCCTTAAGTCAGAAACGGCTGCTATCTAGGAGGTAAAATATAAGAAAAAATATAGAAAATGATATGGGGAAAACATTTTTTATTTTCTATTCACAGTGTGTAGTGAAGTAACAATGCAGGATTAAAGAAGAAAAAACTCCAAGTTAATCAAAGAACACCCTATTTAAAGGTATTTTGCACATGACAAAAGGGAAACTGAAAGAGCAACTATCTTACCTGAAATAAAACACATTATTCTTCTCAGATATACACACTGATTGACATGAGGCACTATTAAAAATTTACAACAAAGAATGTCCCCTTCATCTTCATAAAGAAACTGAATTATCCAAGTCTTTGGGATTTAGTGAAAATGAAATCAAACTAAACATGGGATGTACCCAATATGATGCCTACCATATGGTAAGCTCCCCAAAATGATTATTGTTGCTGTAGTTATATAGAAGATCTCTGAATATTCTATACAGCAATATTCAAAGTAGCAATTCAACACTAACGATATATTCAAAACCAATGCATGCCATAATTATTTTTAAAATTTAATTAAAACGCTGTTACTGAATATACTCTGAAGTACATTTCTTTAAACTCAGTATTTGATTTCTTTATTTCTTCCTGATCAACTTCTATTTTGTCTTGCCTTTATATTTATGTCCTTACATCTTTGTATTTAATAAAAATCTGTTCTCACATATGATTTTATAATTGATCAGTCTACATGAAAAGCAAACCTTTTCCTTTCAAATCTGCCTATTCTAATTACCACCAAATGCTAAACATAAGCACTTTTCAAGAAGTCTTTGTTTTTGAACATCACAATACTATTTTATTCCAAAAAATCTGCCTGCAGTGTTCCAGTTGGAAATATTTTAAGAATCACTTTTCAGTCTTTTGAAAGCACATATTGTTGTTAGTAAATCTGATTACCTGAAAAGGGTTAGGGGTGCCGAGCAGACTGGCAATCTGCAAGCCTTAGATTCCAACACGCTGTACAGTCTGTGTCGTGCACAGCTATATATGTATATATGTAGTTCATTTTTTTCCCCCAAATCAACATGTGACTGTGTAGGAGATGGGTGAGCCTTCAAACTATGTGAAAACAAGTTCTGAAAGTTCTAATGACATTCATTTGAACAGTCTGTAGGCATAAAGGAATTTTAAACACAGAAAATCATTGTTCCGGTTCATAGTTATTAAACTGTCTTGCAATAGAGTTAGAATGCACTCTTTCTTTTCAGAGACATTTACTAAAGTTCATAATGTATCATTTCAATTCTCTCAATCAGCTTAGTAAAAATGTAATATATTTGGCTCCTGGTTTTCAAAATTCACTTAAATTGTTTTAAAAATAATAGTCATATTTCCTTTAAAAAAAACTGACATGGAATAAATAAGAAAAATCTAATCCCTCTTTTAAGCAGTTATTTTTAGGGAAAAATGAATGAATGATCATTCTATGAAAACATACAGTGATTCTGTCTCAGAAAAATGATCTGTAGACTTTTTCTAGTTTGTTGCTTTTCTAGACTACTAAGCATGAACTCAGTAACCAGACCACTTGAGCTTGAATCCCAGCCCTAATTTCTCTCTCTCTCTCTCTCTCTTTTTTTTTTTTTTTTTAGGTTTTTACCATAGGGCACATTCATTCACTGGATACAAAGAGAGAAAAAGTAAGAGATAACCCCCCCTAGGGAAGATGCCATGCCATAATCCCTTCTCTCCATTCTCCTTTCAGGATTTTGGGCATGCATGCAAATGTACCTGGCATACATATAAATTCAGGACTTGAACTGTGGCTGTTATGTGAGAGTGCAGGACCTCCACCACCACACCACCAGCTGATCCCCCTAGGTCTACCTTTTAATAGCAGTATGACTTTCAATGGATTATTTTTCTTCTCACTGCCTCCATTTTCTCATCCATAAAATAGGGGTGTAAAAGTAGCTACTTCCTAGGGTTATGGTTGTATGAGCTGTTAAACATAAGCCCTTGGGATGTAACCTGGTATATGACAAGCACTCAGTAAATATTAACTGTTATCATCAGCTATTACTAACACTAGGATCATCATGTATGTCTTAAACAATCATTTTTTTCTTTCTCCATGTATTCCCACATCCCACTTTCAGCACTTTGGAAGATAAGGAATGTGTGACCTCTCAATATTCAGTAATTAATTTTTTAATTAATTTTTTGAATCTCTGTATTACAGACATCACTGGCTCCTCTAATCTTCAAGAAAGTCTTTCTCCTGGTCATCTCTGACATCTCCCTATCCTGGTTGTTCTCCAGTGCCTCCTTGTCTCCTCCTCCTCCAAGAAAGAGTACCAACACTCAGCCCTTACCACTCTCCTCTTTGTGCTCACAAGTTCTCTATTTCCTGACTCTACTTTCTCATGGCTTCTCTATGGTCTCATGATTTCAACACTCGCGAGAACTGGCTGACTCCAAAGGACACCTCACTCTTATCCTCTCTCCTGAACCCCAGTTTCTGCCTTTTCCCCCTAATTTTTGCTATAGAGTGTGTGTGTCCACCAGAGACAGAGATAGAAAGAAAGTGAGAAAGCAGCCCCAGGGGGAGATGGCCATGCCTCAATCCCTTCTTCTTTATTCTCCTCTCTGGATTTTGGACACACATCTAGCATATTTTTCAAGCCACCATCCAGGACTTGAACTGCAAGGGTGGCCATGTGGGATCCAGCTACCTTAACCTCCATGCCATCTGCTGGCCCCACACAGATTCTCCTCTTTGATGTTTCACTCACCAGTCATAATATAAGCACCATAAAGTAGTTAGGTTGTGGAGCTTGACAGTTTGAGGCTATTTACAAGTTGTATAACCTTGATCAATTCTCTTCATTTTTCAGTCTGCATTTCCTCATCCATAAGTAGATCATTTATAAAACCTACCTCACAGGCTCTGTGAAATGACAGATGTAAAGCATTTGGCATAATGCCTGGTACATGGAAAACATTCCACATATGTTAGATGATTATTAATGTTAATCTCTAATTGAACATGTCTAAAAATCTCTTGGCTTTCTATATACATATATAATAATTCTTTTTCCTTGCATTTCTAGAAATGTTTTACTGCCATCATCATGTTTAAGACACCAGCTTTTAGCTTTTTTTTTTATTACTGTATCTTATTTTTTTCCATTATCTCAAAAAAAAAGTTATAGATTTTAAATCTAAAAAGCAATTTGGGGCTGTATAAGTTGTCACCTAGTTTAAGGGCTATATTCTTTAGCCTTGCTCATTAACAGATATGGCCATGCACCTCAGCTGTGACCACTGAAATGTAACTCTCCTGGAACCAACCTTGGCCTCCCAGTGTTAGGTAGTTGAACCACACATGGCTGACTGCACAGCTGAAGTCCTGGACCTGGTGACTTGAAAACACACTGAGCATGTGTGCATGGCAGTCCAACATCCCATGGCATGACCATGGCCCATGGGAAGTGATTTCTCATGCCTCCAGCCCCACTGCCACAATTTAAAATAGGTAAATACAATAAAGTAGCTAACCTTAGAATTGCGGTTATATGAGTTGGTAAACATAAGCCCTTGGAATAGCATCTGGTATATGGTAGGCATTCAATAACATTGACTATTATTATCAGCGACTATTAGCAATAGAAATATCATACATGTCTGAAGTAATTCATCATTATTTCCATCTACACTCATTCCTTTTCCCCATTCTGGCTCTCTCCTATGAGAGCAGGCACCTTCTGGAAAAATAAATAATAATAATAATAATAATTGTCCTTCAAATGGTGTGGCATGCCCTTCTTTATCTCATTATCTGTCTTGCTACATGGAATTTGGAGGTGATGGCTGCATCTCTAGAACTTAGTAAATCATGATGAAAAGAACTTTTCTCTAGAGTTGACAGAATAATGAAGAATTGACAGGAAGAGACCCCAAACAAGATCAGGACTGACAACTTCTGAACTTTTTTGTTTTAAGGTGGAAGAGAAGTGAACATTTGTCTTTGGTTTTCTTTCTTATACACAGCCAGATCTAATCATAGTGAATTAACAGCAATGCAATGTATAACTCTTCCCTAACATGCAGCCTCCTTTCTACCCAGGCCACTTACCACACAGTCCCAGTACTTGCCTTGGCTCAGTCTGCTTCCTTTGTCTTTCCTCTTTTCTCATTCATGGTGCCTTAGTTCTGCCCAACCAAAAAGATTCTGATCTATCAGGAGACATCTCTGATTTCTGAAGTGCTCAATTCTCTTCCTGTCATCAGAATTGCATTTGTATTCTATTCTACATCATCAATGATCTGCATGGGACAGTCTTGACTCTTGGGTCTATTTGTAAGACCATTAGTAACTGGGTGTAGAAGGTTAGGTTCTCAAGAAACAGATCTCAAGACAAAAATTCAGTTACTAGATATTTATAAAGGGTTGATATTGAGGAGGTGATAGAGATGGGAGCAGGACTGGCAGAGGAAGAGGTTGAACTGTGATATAGACTGAAATGAGCCTGAGATAACTGAACAGTGAGCTCAATATTTCCCTAATGAGCATACCTCACAGCACTTGTAATTAAGGATTACCCATGAGGATATCCCATATCCAGCCAAACAGCTAGGGCTTCACCCAGTGTGGGCTATCCTGGGAAGCTGTGACCTCAGGGAAGCCTCTCTCTGCACATGAAGCGGACTTTGAAGAAGATAACAATTGCTATTGCTATTGACCAGCAAGACCTCTTCAGAAAGGCATCTGGACACCACCTTTGCGTCTACCATGCTGGGTCTGCATTTTATACTTCTCTTTTCAAAATACCAATTTGAATACAAAGCCTACAGTAGGTGTTTGATAAATATTTATAGAACTCTTCATTAAAATTTATTCTATGCCTAGCTTAAAAAATGTAATCTATACAAACTTCAGGAGAGTTCCTTTGTGTCACCAAAAAAAGGTATTAAAAAAAGCTTCTTCATAACAACAGCAAGAAAAATCTTTTCAAAACCTTTCCCTTGGGCTTCCCGAAACTGGCATTCACTTTGCCTAAGACCAAATTTCCTGGTTGTACAGAGGGTGCCTTTTTCACTTAACATCAGATGACACCGTCCACCGTGACAGAACCTGCTAGGCACTCCAGACTCCCTCCATCTGTAGTCCAGCAAGTAGCATGAGCTGCTCCTTTGACTTATTTATTATGCTATTTGGAAAAATCTTTCAAGAAAGAAAACTTGCTACTCATCTTGAGATTATGAAAGCAAATTCATTGTGAGAAATCTGTGATCAGGTTTCTAATATCATCAGTCTAAACTCATATGCTCTTTCACCCTAAGCTCATCTGGGGAGAGTCTCAGAAATTTTTAGGAGTCTCAGAAATTTTTCTCTTCCCTTTATTAAGGGGTCAGTAGGAAATGACATATCAAAGCAGACAACATTCTGGTTTACATAGTACCCTCCTGTCTTACCTTAATCATGCTATCCACGCCCAGTTGTATTCTAGTTACAGCAGGAACTGGAATAGGATGGTGGAGGGAAAGAAAACCCAGCATTGAATTAAGGTCATTAGTAAACAGGACAGCAACGGGGGGGGGGGGGGGGGGGGGGGGGTAGCAGGGATAAATAGTAAGATTTATTAGTATTATTAGTCTAAAGATATTAAAAATAAATGAAGTCAGTCCAAGGGTTAGCTAAGACTCACCTTCCTCTCACTTTGCCCTAGCCCTGTGAGTAGAGAGAGCAGAAGTCTGCTCTCTATAATGTATCTAAGATGGGACTCATGCATTTATTTCAGTCTAGAGATAAGCAAGATTGAGCAATCGCAAGGTGGGTTCACTTTGTGTGGCTGCAAATCTCCCTGTATCTGTGTCTATCTGCTGCTTCCCAGAATATATCTTTATGGTAATTTAGCCACTTTAAGAATCATTGCCATCTGTTCTCTGCTACAAAGATAGCTACTTCAAGAGATGGCTACTTTGCTGGGTGATGAGGAGGGTGGTGGTGACGCAGGCTGACACACAGTCTACAGAAAGTCACCTTAATGTGGTTTCCCTTTGTACTTCACCACTTGAGTGTTTTTGAAATGTTTGTGTTTTTTCGGATGTTGTTTTCTTCATCTCCCTGAGCCAGAAGGCCTTGTCAGAAAGTCAAACTTCAAAAGTGACAAACTGCTCTGATCATAGAAGGGTGGTTTAGTTGCTAGGAAACTGCTTTAAAAGGAGAAACAAATCTTATTTGTGAATTTATAACAGAGAGAAGACACAGATGCTAGGTTTCTGAGTGAGTCTAATTTACTTTGAGACACATTTGGGGTCTATGGGTGGCGAGAATGAGGGTTTCATATTTCAGATCCTAGACAGCAAAATCATCTAATTTATAGGAAGCCTTCTTACTGTAGCCCAGAAATTATGAAGAGAAAACAAGAAATTCTTTCTTGTTCTAAGTTTTATAAATCTAAAGAAATAAAATATTAAATCTAGCAAGAAGGACGCTTTTGGGATCTGAGAAAATGACCAGGACTCAACAACAAGGCCCTTACAAATAAAACCTGTTGACAAAGTCTGACAATGTGATTTCAGGAAAAGCAGAAATCCCTAGTGAATATGCCACAGATACTCTCAGAAGAATTGTCCAGAATAAAAAAGCAATTACAACTATATTAGAAGCCATTTTATGCATAAATGGACAAGGAATAGGCCTCAGTTTCCTCAATATGAGTTTCTAAAATATAAAAAAAAAAGTTCAAAAGGTTTATGGGAAAAAAAAGGAATTAAACTACAAGTTTATTTCAGTGTGGGGAAATTTTGAAAGCTATGCATTTTTTTTTCATAATATACATTTCTCATGAACTTTTTGAAGACCCTCCCCTTATCCTTACCTATACTTGTTAATTAAGCCTAAAATATCTGGAATTTCATTTTTTTTTTATTGCTAGAGGGCATATGTGCTTTCCAGAGAAAAATGGAGAGACAGAAAGGGAGAAAACACATCTCAGTGGGGCACGGCCATACAGTAACCCCTTCTCCATTTCTCCATTGTAGTGGTTTTGGGGGCGCGCGCACACACACACACACACACACGCATCAGCACATTTTTCAGGCTGCCAGGACCACAATTCAAATTATGGTTGACCACGTGGAATCCAGTTCCCTTCATTACTAGATAATAGAGCCAGGAAAGCATCATTTTTTTTTTTTTTCTTACATCAAGTTTCAGATCCTTTTGTGAGAATAAATTGTGATACTGGGGGGAAAAGAAGATCCAAAAATCTTGTCTATATGGGCAAGATGAGGAGTGGTTTATAGAATAGAATTAAAAATTTGAGGCTGATAGCCTCCCCCAAATCACTTATAGTATTATTGTCATTGTCATCATTTTCATCAATGCTATCATAATTTAGTATTGTTATTACTATTATCGCCAACATTTTCATTATAATTCATCATCTTAATCACCACAGCTACTACATAATAAAAATAGCTACTCTTCTTTGGGTATTTACCATGGGCCAGAAATTATAAATGCTTTACATTTACCATAAGATAGTTCTCAGGAGCTGGCAAGCTTTTTCTCTAAAGGGACAAATATTTTAGTCTTTACTGACAGTATAGTCAGTATAGTCTCTGCCACAACTATTCAGCTCTACCATTGCAGGGCAAAAGCAGCCAAAGAAAGCATACAGATAAACAAGCATGACTGTGTTCTAATACAACTTTCAGCCTGGTGTTTTATGATGCCAGTAATAGAATAAGAGTGTGTGTGTGTGTGTTGTGTGTGTGCACATGTGGTGGTAGTAAGTCATACTCCCTCTATTTCCATCAGAGCAACTTCAAAATACTTTCTAGAATAACCCTAAATCATCTTCTAAGTAACGAACGCTAAACAACATTTGAAATTCTGCATATGTTTTATGTAAAAGAACACTAGCGGTGGTGTCCTATGAACTGCTTGACCTTAGACAAGTCACTTTATGCTGTCAATCCCCTGAGCACCCAACTGTAATACACAGCTGCTGGACTACGTCAGTGTTTTTCAGGCCATGAGTTGTGGCTATGAGTAGGTCCTGTTCAGTGTTGTTCAAAAGGAATTTAAAAAGAAGAGTAGAATGGAACAGAACAAAATACTGAATAAACAGAATTTCAGAGATTGTTTCACATTTATAAAAATGTGCACATGCACACACACACAAACACACACACACACTTGTAATTCACAAATTTAAAAGCCAGTGGATCAGATGATCTGAGAGCTCTGTGCAGCTGTGATTCAGTACCTCTATAACCTATCCTCACTGCAATAAAGTCACTCAAACCACACACCGAAGTAGTGGAAGGTCAAGAGAACTGTAATTCCTACAATTCTCAACTCACTAAAGTCTTGCAGTTGCTGAGAAATAGTTTTGTTTTTTTGTTGTTGTTGTTGTTTAAGAGAGATTTTTGCTATAGGAAGCACGTACTTGCTGGAGACACAGAGAAAGAGAGACAGAAAGTGAGAAATCACCCCCCAGCCCCGGGTGGGGGAATGACCATGCTGTCCTCCATTTATCTCTTGGTATTTTGGAAATGCTTGCACATGCACCCGGTGTGAGTTTCAAGTCACTGAGTGTGGGACTCAAACCATGGTCAACCACATGGGAATCCAGCACCTTAACATGCCACCTCTGGCCCCAGAGAAACTGTTTAAAAAGCATTTTATGGTTATTAGCTGATGAATTCTATTATAATGCTATGTCTAACATTATTACAACACTATTCTATCAATAATACTGTTAGTATAGTAATCTACAGTAATGGTATTTTTTCTATACTATAGACATAATAGCATTATACCTATATTTAAATATATTTTTATTGGGAAAATAAGATCCATAAAGGAAAAAAAAAACAACAGCAATATCCACCCAACTTTTGTGGTACTTGCCTACCTATTAATAAAACAATGACATCAAATAAGATGCTCCTTGCCTGTCAAATATGAGACTATTTTGAAATATATTGAACCTGTGCCAAGATACATGGAAGGAAGGAAGGAAGGAAGGAAGGAAGGAAGGAAGGAAGGGAGGAAGTAAGGGGAAGGGAGGGGGGAAGGGGGGAAGGGGGGAAGGGGGGGAAGGGGGGAAGGGGGGAAGGGGAAGGGAGGAAAGGAGGGAGGGAGGGAGGGAGGGAGGGAGGGAGGGAGGGAGGGAGGGAGGGAGGAAGGAAGGAAGGAAGGAAGGAAGGAAGGAAGAAAGAAAGAAAGAAAGAAAGAAAGAAAGAGCGAGCGAGCCAGGGCATTTCTAATTTCCATTGGAAAAAATAGTGTATGGATATTGCTAGGCTGATAATTACGATTTGCATTGAAATTGCAATTCACCAGTATGTAGAACAAGTAGCCAAAAGTACTCAGCCCTTTTGGTTCTGTTTCAATCTGGAAGCCCTAGAGGAAACACCACCTCATTTGCAGAAATGGTAGCACCAGTGTGTGTGACAAATTGAATGAAAAGGACAGAAAAAAACATTTCAGTTTTTGAAAATGAAACCTGCTCTATTTTTCCTCTCTCTCAGGTATTTAATTCCAGACCCTCTTCAAGTCATATTATAAAAACTATCCAGGTCGACAAATTATCAGTGCTTCACTTAGTGGCAAACTCAAGTCTAAAAAGAATCTTCGTAGATTAGTATTCAGAAACACAAGCCTGAGTTAGTGCCAACTGTGATGAATAGAAAGATGACTCTGAAAACTGAAGAATCAAATGAACAAACAGAATTGGTTAAGCATGAAAAAAAGACAATAACTAAAGTTCTTATATGTTCTGCTTATTTATAAGTTCTCAAACAACACGTGGAAGTAAGAGTAGAAAAGATCTATAACTGAAGGCCTAGGGCTTAGAAAAAAATCACAAGAATTGATCTAAAGAACAGTAGTTGAGTTCACAGAGTTGTTGCCAGACACCAAGGATCAAGTCATTTCTCGCTCTCCACTGCAGCTAAGGAATGGTTAGATTTCACTGGCAGTTAACATACCATTTATTTGGAGCGCAATGATTTTTTTTTTCCCACAAGATCTCTTTTTTTATTATTTTACTTATTCTTTGATTTATTTAATTTGATCAGAGAGAGACACAAAGAGAGAGAGAGATGGAAAGTGAGAAAGCAAGCCACCAGGTCCAGGACTCGAACCATAGTCGGCCATGTGGGAGTGTCCAGTGCCTTAACCACCATGCCACCTTCTGGTCCCAATATCTTAAAAATATACCCTTCTTCCTATCTTCTCAGGTAATGCTAATCATGTATCCCAACCAGATGCCCAGAATAAAATTTTCCTACTCATTATTTCATCCCATATTTAATAGCTAAATCATTTCTCTCAGATGATGTTGAAGTAAAATATCTACTTGGGTACACTGATACTCAACAGGAAAAGGAGATAACATTCAGGTCAAACTTCACTGAATAGGATTTTAAGGTGCTTCAGCCATCACATGCCTTCCAAGGGAATATAGACTACAGTATTTTTTTTTCATACTTAATAAGTGCCTTAAAAAAATAAAAAGAAAAAACACAAAATATTTTAATCTGTTTTGTTTTTTATGAATGAAATGTACTCATAAAATTAAATAAAGTTCAATTTATGATAATTCACCTATAGGAAATATGAGTACAATTTATGATGGTGTAACTGTCACTTATTATCCAGAGATTTCAACTACAGAAGTGGTTCTGAATTCCATTTAATGTATCTCCCAAGGTATATTTGACAATGTTTGGAAACATTTTTTAAGTTAATTTATTTACTTCTTCCATAAATGAGAGAAAGAGAGAGAGGAAGAGAGTGCGCATACCCCAAATGGGGTCCCATTATCACAATCCACCCCTGGCTTTTAATCAGCCCTACGACACAAGTTCACATGTGCCTGGCATACCCAGGTCTCCAAACTTGGACTGGGAACCTTCCGTGTTGGATTGCCTCACACTGTGTTGCCTTTTACTGTTGTGTCAATATCTGGCCTCCAGAGACATTTTTGATTGTCACACGAAGAGTGAGAGGTACACTGCCAGCATCTAGTGGGTTACAGCAAACAATAAATATTTACCAGGTCCAAATGTCAACATTGCTGGGGGAGAGGAACCCTACTCTACAGTATTTTTCCCACAAAAACATGAAAAGTTTATTGGAACATGCTGCATTGTTTAGTCTGTGCACTTGACTTAATCCTTAGCAAAGTGACTTGCTCTCCTGTATTAGCCTCAAATAAATGAGATTCTAACTCACAGGCTTAGCCAAATTGCACATTACCTCCTGAATCCATAACTTGGACCGTCAAAATTGCTTGACTGGTGTCAGCAGGTGGCGTGGTAGTTAAAGCACTGGACTCCCACATGGCTGACCACAGTTCAAGTCCCAGACCTGGCTACTTACTTTCTCACTTTCTCTCTCGCTCTCTCTCTCTCGCTCTCTCTCTCTCTCTCTCTCTGGTGAGTGCATGTGCCCTGTAGCAAATTTTAAAACTAATAATAATAAATAAGTCTTAAAAAACATTGCTTGAGAATTTCAAAGTCACATGCCAAAATCCACTGTACTATCTTGTATCGTGTCCCTCTCTCTGTCATACATACACATAATACTTAGCATAGACAGAGTCCCCTGAATACAACTGGTGCTCATTATAGAATGAAGACTAGTTTCCATACCAGCCAGTTGCCAAGACAGAAAGGATCCAAATTACTGTGCTGGTGTCAGAATAATTGATGTACTAATAGCCCAAGGAACTCACTCCAGATAAAAAGTCAAAATGAAAACAAACTAATGTAGGGACCCTGAGCCAGACAGCGGTGTAGTTGGAATGCCGCTGGAACCCCAGGTTCGTCTCCAGAGGCCTCCCTGTATATGCTGGACAATTGCATGTGTGCCCATGATCCAGGCTGACTGAGGCTGAAAGTGGACCATGACATAAAGACCCTACTGGGTGCCTGCCTCTGTCTCTCCCTCGCTCTCTGTCCATCTCTATTTCTGTCTCTCTCTCTCTCATGGAAGAGATAAGTTAAACTTTTAAAACGTTTCTTAAAATGTGGAACACCCAAAATAAGGCTATCAAATGTGTTAACTGGCTATAGAGGTAATATCTTTCCAGGAAAGATTCAGTAATTTTTAAGACCAGTCAACTCCAACAGAGGATAGGTATCTTCAACTTGATTATTGTGTACAACTTTTATATCTCAAGACACCCTCATAAGATAGTTTGATATACTTTGTACCACTGCATGAGCATTTTCAGTTAGAAGAATTATGATGGGAAGGTTATCACCAATGGAAAAGTTGAGCAGAAAACTTAAACCTTGTAAGGATCAGATTCCCTCTAAAGGTGGAAAGGCAAAGCTGGATAATTGCTGTTTATGTTGCTTTACACTTGTAATATGCAACAGCACAAGAAAAGACATGAAAAGAGAATAAATTTTAAAAACTGACATATTGGGACCAGCAGATGGCATAATGGTTACATTGCTGGACTACCACATAGTCAACCATGGTTCAAGTCCTGGACCCACAGCTTAAAACTCATGCTGGGCACGTGTGCATGCATGCCCAAAATCCCAAGAGGAGAATGGAGGAGAAGGGTCTGGAGCATGGCCATCCCCCTGGTGGGGGGAGGGTAATTTCTTGCTTTCTGTCTGTCTTTCTCTGTCTCTACAGTGAGCACACATGCCCTAAAACAAAAATCTCTTTCTAAAAAAAAAAAAAAAAAAAAAACTGACATATTCAATTCATTTTAATTTCTCTAAGAATGATGCTTCCAATTTAGAAAGACAGTTACTTAAAGGACGAGAGATACTGAGAGCAGAAATGAATGAGAAAATCGGTTGTGGTGGTATAAGTACCACAGGGACCCTCTTGCTGGGAGTAGCTTCAACTCAGAAACTAATGCAAAGGCACTGGATCAAATCCAATTTCATTCAGAGAACATATTGATGGCCTAGTTCTGTTACAGTAGCATCATTTCAAAAACACTGAAGTTTGACAACAGCCTAAACTAGATACTTTAAAAATATACTGAAGAATATCTAGTACAGATTTTAATTTGAAAAATAAGCTCAATATTTGTACTCCATTGAGACTTCGGCAAATTCTTCAAGTGCACTTAGTGCTATGGTACATACTATCTTGCTTTATTTTCTTTTTGAAATTGGTTCTGATTCTTAGTCCAGAAAGTCTCAAAGGATCTGGTGTAAATATTTTGTAAGAGACAGAATCTCAGAACTAAAGTTATGTTGTATGAGCCATCCATCAAAAATGGAACTTTCTTAAAATCTAAGTTTTTCAGCAACCTGTCATTGCTCAAAACTGAAATGTGTATTCAATCACACTGCTCTTCATAACGAGAGAAAATTCAGCTTGAAATCCTGGGAGTGACATTACCCTCTGGCCTTAGGACACAAAACTAATCAGGTAATATAAAATAACAGCAGACTCAAATTCAAGCTTACCTAAGGTAATTCCCAATAGTATTTATATCCTGTAAATAGGTATTTCAACCTTGTTAAAATATTATGATTGTGAAGAAACTTTCCTTTTTAATAATTAAAGCTATGTGATCACGCATAGCTATAAATGAGGAGAGTCTCTGCAAACTCGTACATGTCTTTTACGTCCTGAGTCACTGTATTAATTAAAACAAAACTTACATAGAAAAACAGATTTCTTTACAAGAAAGGATGCTAACATTGTACTTTTGTCATGGAACATTATCTTAAGTGTAAATATCTTACTTCTCTCACATTTTTTCTTCCACTTCCACTAGAACCAGTTCAAGTCGTTCACTATTAGACAAAAAATGTTAGTTTGGGGGGGGGAATCCTTTTTGAAAAGAATTATTTTATTTTATTTATTTAAATCTTACCAGAGAGGGAGAGAGAGAGAGAGGTGGAGGGAAGTGAGAAATCAAGCCCCCAATTCCAGGATTCAAACCACAGCTGGCCATGTGGGAGCCCAGTGCCTTAACCACCATGCCACCTGCAGGCCCCTAGGGGGGAAAATTCTTAATTAAAAAAAAAATGTAAGAAAATTTGTTTGGCTTTCATTAATAACATAAAAACAAGCGTATCATTAGAACAAACTAAATCCCTTCAGTAGATCAGTGTCTTCTATCATTCTGAAGATACAGGAAACTGATAGTATTTATTAAACAGTGAAAGATGAAATCCCAGCCACAGGGCATGAGCACATAAGGGTTGTTTAAGTTGGGACAGTGGTCTCCAAAGTTTCTGGAATATATACTCCTCCATAAAATAATCAGAGCATATATTTCTACTATATGAATGTTTATTTCTTTAGCATTATATAAACTTCTGCACAAATGTATGCAACATGTACCTAAATGAAAACTAAAATGGTAGAAGTAAAAACACAGATTAAAACACACACACACACATACACAGATTAAAAAATTTTTTCCATGCCCTAATAGATTACCTGGCATAACCACTGAGGTATAATTAACAAATATGACATCACTACAATAGACATAACATAAGATACTTAAGCATAGTGGCTAATTGCTATAATGTATTAAGCTTTTTGAGCTTAATAGGAATCAGCAAATTATACTCACCAAAGTTGAAAAATTAGACTGCTCTAATATCGAAAAGACAGATATGCTTTGGGAGACATCCTTTGATGCCTCTGTAATTAATAAAATGGGCTAACCCCAATTCTTCTTATTTCCAAAAAATCCAAATGGAAGGATTCTTCCCAAACTCATTCTATAAAACCTCTATCATCTTGATACCAAAACCAGACAAGGACATAACAAAAAACAAACAAGAAATTAAAGACTAATATGTCTGATGAACACTGATACAAAAATTCTCAACAAAATATTAGCAAACTGAATCCAAAAGCACATTTAAAGCCACCATGACCAGGTAGGCTTTACCCCAGAGATACAAGGAAGGTTCAACATATGCAAGACAATAAATGTAACACATCATATTAACAAAAAGAAAGATAAAAATAATGTAGATGTAGAAAAAGTATTTGATATATTACAATGTCAATTCATGACCAAGACTCTCAGCAAAATAGGGGTAGAAGGGACATTACTCAACATGATTAAAGCCATCTATGACAGACCCATTGCTAATATCATACTGAATGAGGAAAAGCTGAACACTTTCCCATTAAAATCTGAAATAAGACGAGGCTGCCTACTTTCTCCACTCCTTATCAAAATAGTGCTGAAAATCCTAGCCATTGCAATCAGACAATAGAGCAAATTAAAAGACATTCAGATAGGAAAAGAAGAAGCAAAACTATCCCCATTTGTAGATGATATGACTATATACATAGAAAATCCAAAGGAATCTATTAAAAAATTCCTAGAAATTATAAGTGAATTAAGAAAAGTATCAGGATACAAAATTAATATACAAAAATCAATGGCACTTTTATATATCAACAATAAACAGACTGATATAGAATTAAAGAAGGTAACCCCATTTATTATAGCTATAAAGTGAATAAGATACATAGGAATAAATCTAACCAAAGAGGTAAAAGACCTTTATAAGGAAAACTATGAAAAACTGAAAAAAAGAAATAAAGAAAAAAGGAAAGATATCCTTTGTTCTTGGATTGGAAGAATCAATATAATCAAAACGTCAGTTCTACCCAAATCAATTTACATATTCAATGTGAGCCAATCCAATTGCTGGTGACAGTCTTTACAGATATAGAAAAAACAATCATAAAATTTGTCTGTAATCATAAAAAACTCTGGATCATCAAGTAAATATTGGTCAAAAAAGAATAAAGTAGAAGGCTTCTCCCTACCTAACTTTAAAATGTATTACAAAGTGGTGATACTCAAAAAAGCATGGTACTGGCCAAAAATAGACACACAGACCAATAAAACAGAATAGAGAATTAAAAAATAAGCCCTGAATCATACAGCCAACTGACCTTTGACACATGGTGCATGACAATGCAACAGAGAAAAGAAAATATTTTAGGCAAGTGGTGATAGAAGATCTGGATATCCAGATCTTATATCAAGAAATAACCCAAAATGGATCAAAGATTTCATTTTAAATGTGAATACTCAAAATATAAGACTACCGGTATAAAACTTTGGGTGAAATCTTGAAGACAGTGTAGTATGCAGAGATTGTTTAAATGAGATCCCTAAAGCAAAGGAAACAATAATTAGACTGAAAAAGACAGCCCTTAGACTGGGAAAAAATATTTGTAAATTATTTCTTAGACAAGATTTTGATAACTAGTATATATAGGAAACTTGAGCAGCTCACCTGTTTTTTGTTTTATTTTTTAATTGAATAATACAATTTAAAATTGGACAAATGAGCTGAATAGACAACTCTCCAAGGAAGACGTTCAAATAGCCAAAAGACATATGAAAAAATATTTATTCAGTCTCTTGTCATAAGGAAAATGCAAATTAAAATCACAATGAGATACCATACAGTCCCAGCTAGAATGACTAGGATCAAAGAAATAAAGAACTACAAGTGTTTGCAAGGCTGTGGTGTAAAGGACACCCTCTTACATTGTTGGTGGTAATGTAAATCAGTATAACTTCTGTGGAGAATAATATGGAGGTTCCTCAAAGACCTACAAATAAAACTATTATATGACCAATAATCCTACTCCTTGGTATTTTCTCAAAGGATAGGAAAACAGTTACTTGGAAAGGCACTCGCACGTCCATGGTTATTGCAGCATTATTCACAATTGCTAAGACAGGAAATCAATCTAAGTGTCCAAAAACTGATGACTGGTTGAAAAACTATGGCACATATATACTCTGGAATACTATTCAACTATAAGAAACAATGAGAGCCTATCATTTGATTCAAAGTAGATGAATATAGAAGACTTAACTTTAAGTGAAGTGAGTTAGTCTTTGAAAAATAAATATTGTATATCCCTGATCAATATGTACTGAATGTCTACCCTCCATGGCAAAAATGGAAAAATCTATAGATATGATAGTAGAGAGGATAAGTATAGATACCTAAGACTGTAGGGGAGAGGATTTTGGTAGAAGGTGGATCGGAAAGGCAAAGGGAAAAATAATTTAATGAACCAAAAATGCAAAGTTCTGCATTTAAAAAAAATCTGTAATTTTTGCTTTATAAAACATTTTTACATAATTTTTACCTATAAAAATGCTTATAGGAAGAATAAAGACCTTCCAAACAACATAATATCTGTTATACATTAAAAAAAAAAGGACCAGCAGTTAGCGTAATGGCTATGTCTCTGGACTCCCACGTAGTCGACAGCAGTTCGAGTCCCAGACCTGGTGGCTTAAACTCACACCAGGCGTGTGTGCGTATGTACCCAAGATCCTGAGAGGAGAATGAAGGAGAAGGGATTGCGGCGTGGCCACACCCCTGGGGGGTAATTTCTCTCTTTCTATCTGTCTCTCTGTCTGTCTGGCGAGCACACACGCCCTATAGCAAAAACCTCTCCAAAAAAAGAAAAAAAAAAAAAGGATGTGTTATCAAAAAGAAATAAAGAAAAAAGAAAAAACAACGAGCCAAAGTAAGGTAGGAACACTGGCATATATTTGCATGTTTAAGGTTAAGTCTTCACAGCTAGTAATGCTCTTTGACCTCTTTCAAAGACAGAATAAGATTGTCTCTTCTACCACAGAACCCCAGGGAAAGCCAAAAAGGCTAAGACAAATATTTACTGAGTCTTAACTTGAGTGTTCTTTGATCTATCCCTTGTATCTTCCACTTAGGTCAGATTCTCACTTCCTTCTTCCCCAAATCTCCAGCATCTGATTTTTGACATATTCAGGAAGTCTGATACCTCAAAAACCTAGCAGAAGTTTTTTTCCCTTGGATTTTCTAAGAAAGGACAAACTGTTTTATCTCAACTCTAAACACATCTTGCTTAAATTAAATGTATAAAGTTTGAAAAACATATTAGCATAAGAATATGTACATTTCCTCTTTGGAACAAAAGCTAAAATGAAACTAACACCATGGCCCTGTCTAAAGATTCCCAGCAAGAGCTGCTCAGCTTGAGTTCAATAATGAGCACCATCAACCCACCCAGGTGCTCTCTTTGGACACATTCCCCAAGTAGAGCATCAGGCCCCCAGAAAGTCTGGTCACCAGCTGGCAGGTGGGCCTTGTGATAAAGGGCAAGGATCTCACACAATGGAAGAAATCATAAAAGGTATTTCCCCCATAAGCATCTAAAATATCTCATGCTTTTTTAATTTTTTCCTAATCAGTTTGGTAAATGGCAACATCACCCAGGCCAAAGCTGCTTTATTTTATGTAGGCAAAGTAAATTTCTCACCACAAATGGTCCTACACAGATTCTCTGCCTTCTCATTGCCCCACACACTTTGAGAGCATTTGCCACATGGTGAGAAGCAGGAGTACTCAGGAAGAGTCACAAGAACTTTCTAGGATGTCCCTAGTAATCTGGAATTTCTTGGCTCTTTGCAAGGGATTAATTCTTTTTACTCTCTTTCTGTTTTTCTTCCTGATTACCTTTTTCCCATTTCTTCATTTTCTTCTTCAAATTACACTTCCTTTCCTTGAAACGCTTTCCTTCAATGAAACCACCCACCTTAATTTAGTCACTGAGTCAGAAGAATGGGCTGATGCTGATTAATAAACAAGCTGAACTTCAAAGATATTTTCTATAAACAGGTGGGGTAAGGGAAGAAAGGACAAAAGTTTAGTTTTGGAAATGCTAGGTTGGAGAGGTCTTTTTGACATTCAAGCCAAGATACTGAGCTTTGAAGTTGAAAATATGAGGCCGGAGTTTGAATGTGAGGTCTTTCCTGGAGATATAAATATGAGCGTTATCAAGAAATTAAGAGCATTTAAGGGCTCAAAATTAAATTACTTCATCTAACCAAGGAGCAAGTATAAAAAGAAAACAAATACATATGCAAAAGTGGTAAACGTAAGGAAGATTGAAGGTTGAAAAATGTAGAGTATTCCTAGAAAACACCCAATAGTTCAATTTCTAGGACTTATGAATCTGCAAAGCAGAAGTTCAGACTGGCAATGTCAGGTCCAGGAGAGGATACAGGGGGTCTGGGATGCAGCCGAAGAAATTTCTACTTTAGGATTCAGAAGGGAGAGCAGACGTACACTTGGAAGTCATCAACGTAAAGCAAAGTGAAGTTCCATAAGTTGATGAGATTGTTCCAGAAAAGCAATAATAATAATGATAAAAACCTTGAGACGAGGATAGAACTTTGAGAGAATGAAAAGAAAACAAGCATGAACCGACACTTGTATAAGGACAACCACTGGTAGGCAGCCAACTCTTTCCACAGGTTGTATTCAAAGGAATGAGTCTGTGCTTAGTGAGTTGAAAGCTTCTCCCAGAATACTGCAGCTGTACTCATAAAACTGTCAAGATACACTCTGCTGGGCTTCCACCCTTTAATCTCATTAATTCCTTTGTTTACCTGTATCCTAGCTACTAATGAGAAACCTGACCTTGTTCTCTTTAAATATCCACCATAGAATTTTGACATGACCAGAGATGATGGTAATCACAGTATCATGATAAACATGACGTTTGATGCTAATATGTATGCTTACTATGTGCCAAACATTTGTTAAGAACGTCCTCATTTAGTCTCCACAAAAGTTCTATGAAATAGGCACTATTTAATATGCTTATTTAACAAGTGGGAATTCTAATGCTTAAAAATTGTTTAAAAACTTTGTCTAGGGACCAGCAGGTGGCATAATCATTACATTGCTGGACTCCCACATGGTTGACCATGCATGCCCAAAATCCGGAGAGGAAAATAGAGAAGGGACTGCGACATGGCTATCCCCCATGGAGGGGTGAGGGTGATTTTGTTCTGTACCTCTCCTGTGAACACATGCACCATATAGCAAAATCTCTCTTAAAAAAAAAGCAAAACAAATCAAAAAAAAAAAAAAAAAAAAAACCTCCTCTAGGGTCATACACCAAAGAATAGATCTAGAACTCAAATCCAGATGTCTCTGACTCCATAGCACTGCGATCATAACTGCTACCCTGCAGAGTTTCTCAGAGGTGCCATCTGTAATGGCCACCACCTAGAAACTATCCAACTGTAGTCAGGAGGAAGGAGTAGTATGGAGTCAAAGCTGTTACTTATTCTGATCTTATACCTCAGTTATCCATTGAAGACACTCATTTGGAGCCTGAGATTTTTTTTTTTTTTTTTTTTTTTTTGAGAGGTTTTCACTATAGGGCGCATGCTCTCGCCAGACAGACAGAGAGAGACATAGAGACAGAAAGCGAGAAATCACCCCCCAGAGGAGATGGTCACGCCGCAATCCCTTCTCCTTCATTCTCCTCTCGGGATCTTGGACACGCACGCACATGCGCCCGGCGTGAGTTTTAAGCCACCGGGTCCAGGACGCGAACCGTGGTCGACTACGTGGGAGTCCAGCGACATAGCCATTACGCAAACTGCTGGTTCCCCTGGAGCCTGGGATTTGTTAAAGATAAAACATCTCTCAAGGATGTAATTGTTAATAAAAAAAAAAATGTACAGGATAAGCACAGTGGATTTGAAATCAAATATATCCATGTTGCCTGATCTTCCGAGAAGTGGGTACTTGCTACAAAATCTAAACGCATTTCCAGAGTAACTCCTAGCATCATCTCAAAGAAACTTTGTGTCTATATACACACACCTTATAGATAGAAAAATTAAGCAAAGAAAATTTTACAGCAACTCACAATGCCTGAATTTTTAAAGCTTTTATTCACTATTCAGCTGTTCCCTTGACTTGAGATAAAATGACCTTTACAATAACCAAGGTATATTGAGAATAAAGCTACCCTAAGAGAATAAGCTGAAAAACCAATAAAAGTATACTAATATCTCTTAGTTGAGGAACTTGAGAAGAAAAAAGGTCTGAATTTGCAAAGCAAAGAGTACTTTTTAATCCTATTAACCTAAATATAAAGTTTCCCGGCTATTGCACATGTATGCATATTCACCTGCTTAGAGGTATAGAAAATACAACCAAATCACTCCAGAATGCATTCCTGGTGGGTTAGATAAACCTTCTTCTCCCTGTCCTATTGCCCTTCCATCTAGGTAATGTGACCTGACTGAAGAGCAATGTCTTGCAAATAAAAGCTGCAGGAACATTCAGTACCCATGTATTATTCCATCGGCATCAGCTTGACACACCCAAGAGTAATGTAATCACGTATAGCACCATAAACAATGTCATCTCCGGTTACTGCTGGGGATAATTCTGTTTCAAGGGACACTATTAGGGAAAAGAAAAAAAAAAAAGTAACAAAACTTTGTAAGTAGAGTCCTGGCTTTACCTGAAGAGTGGAAGAATATTTGGACATTAGGTTAGTAAAGAAAGGAGGGAAGACAGAGACACACACTGAAAGAGAAGTTCAAGGAAGGACAAGGGGAGAAAGCGAGAAATGTGGCTTCTGTAATTTGTAATCAAAAAGCATAACTAAGAATATGTTCAAAAGTTAGAGCTACATTGCAAGATGTATTTCAAAATCTAATTCAAATTTAAGCCATGATGCATTGTTTATATTCCTAAGTTCTTCCTACTTAACATTTTTTAAAAATTAAAAAATATATCATCTCAAGATTAATTTTCAGTTACAGCCTAAATGCAAAACATTTTTTAAAATTCACAATGTTCACTCTTATTCATAAGTTACTTACATTTCCTCATTATATAAAGTCAGAGTAAAACTTTTCATTACATAAAGTTATAGTAAAATCGACTTTTCACGGAATAATTCCAAAGTTGAGGAAGCATCAGTCCATAGCGAATTCAACATCTGTTGTCTGCTACCATCATAAACAGCCACATCAACTAAAACAGAATGACTGCAATACTAAACAAGAAACCCAAAGACAGCACACAGCTATCGTGGATGTCAAATGTGTAACATAGTGACAGTACCAAGGCACTGTACTAATAATGCCACAGAACTCACAGTACATTCAAGTCCAAGGTACCAGCTGCAAATGAAGTCCAGTGTCACGTGTCAGACAAGCAGATGTCAAGAAAGCAGTGGTTATAACGACAAGGTCAGTGCCAGCCAATAGAATTCATTGACAAACACTTGCCTGTGTCAGCTGCTGATATTGATGAGCTGCAAAGATGACAAAGCATGGTATAAATCATGACCTCCTTCCTCCCTGCTTCCCCAACAACTTCAGACTGGAAATAGCAATGCATCTGTTATTTCAATCCTGTTTGAATATATTAACCTATTTTGACCTTAGCAATGTTCTAAGAGAAATTTTTCCTTTGCCTGGAAATTGAGGGAAGCCCTTTCGTAAAACTTCATAAAAGTGCCTAGTCAGACTTTATTGCAAAAACGTTACTCAGTCAAACGATAGATATGTGTACACATGTGTATATAAATAGGTGTATATACATATATATATACATTATACACACACATACACACACACACACACACACGCCACATGACTAAGAGTTGGCAGAAATGCCTTCAAGTTGAAAGCCTTCAGTAAAATACTCAAATTTCCATAGTTTCTACATTAAAATAAGTGGCACTCTCAAGTCAATTCAAGCAATTTTGCTAGAAGTAATCTATGTGCCAGGAACTGAGGAAATCGGGGCGGGGAGGGGACTGACAGAGGCAAAGCAGTAGCACAATGCTCTTTGAGACTAACCCACACGGGAAAGTTCTAGATTTACATCTGGAGACCTCCCTGAGCAGTCCAATCACGTATGTGCCTATTACCGTGGGCTGGGGGTGGATCATGGCTTGAGGACCCTGCTGGGAGCCTGGCCTGGTGGCATAATAAGTAGCAAACTGAGTTGTAGTGCTGGAAGCCACATGGCCAACGGCAGGTTCAGCTGGCTTGAAAACATACCAGATGCACGTACACATGCCCAAGATCCTGATGGGCTGGAGAGCCAGAAAAAGGAGATTATGAAGTGACAAGCCCCTCTGAAGGGTGCTTCTTTCTCTCTTACTCTGTCTCTTTCACTCTCTCTCATGGGCAAAGGTATCCTTTCTCTCATGAATAAAATGACCTTAAAAAAAAAAAAAGACCAGGTTGAAGATACCCCTTTCTGACTCTCCATTTCTCTGTCTCTCCCACTCATGGAAAAGGTAAATAAACTTTAAAAAAGAAATAAAAGTGTGTTTCTAGTCTCACTCATAACCTTATGAGAGAAAGCAAATAGACAAACACAAAACATTCTACAACGAACTAACTGCTTTGCTGGAAACACGTGAAAAAAAGTGTTGTGCTAATCCAAAATTCAGGAGACGTTACTTGCAGTACATAAAATCAAAAATGAACTTACAAATCAAAAACATTTTAAAGTACTCTACAATTCAGGTTTTTAAAAAACAATAGAACAGTAAGCAAATTATGTAAGAAGAAAATACACATAACAAAAAACAAGTGCAAAAAGAAGCCATAAAAGGTATTCATTCTTACTGGTAATGAGGAAAATGCAAATTAAAACTATAATGAGGGTCAGCTGGGTGGCTAGATTCCACATTGCCAATGATGGTTCACATCTCAGAACTAGCGACTTGAAAAATATGCTGGATGTATGGCATGCGTGGTCAAAATCCTGACATTAGGGAGAAATGGAAGAGAAGGGATTGTGGCATGATCATCCTCTATGAGGAAAGAGGGGTTTTTCTCACTTTTCCTCTCTCTCTGCCTCTCAAGAGAGTACACACACCCTCTGTCAAAAATTTTAAAAATAAATAACAAAACATTATATCCTACCCACCAACTGGCAATACCAAATGCTGGTAAGAATGTGGAACAACGGGACCAGCAGTTAGCGTAATGGCTGTGTCGCTGGACTCCCACGTAGTCGACCGCGGTTCAGGTCCCAGACCCGGTGGCTTGAACTCACGCCGGGCGCGTGTGCGTGCGTGTCCAAGATTCCGAGAGGAGAATGGAGGAGAAGGGATTGCGGCATGGCCATCCGCCCTGGGGGGGTGATTTCTCGCTTTCTGTCTCTCTGTCTCTCTCTGTCTGTCTGGCGAGCGCATGCACCCTATAGCAAAAAACCTCTCCAAAAAAAAAAAAAAGAATGTGGAACAATAGGTAATGTCACATATAGCCAAAGGGAAAATAAGCTGGTGAATCTACTTTGGAGAGCAATTTTGCAAAATCACAGAAATGATAAGTTTGAGTGTCGCTTTGACTCAATACCATCCATAGGTATATACCATAGGGAATCTCCTGAACTTGACCCAAAAATTCATGTACTTGAATATTTTATAGATGTTTCACATTACAGGAAATCAAGAAGAAATTTATATATAGGTCTATTAACAGGAGAATACACAGAAATATTAATATGTTCATTCATTGCAACAGTAAAAAGCAATGAACTACCTAGATTGTATCAACATGTCATATCTCAGAACAAAATATTGCAAAAATAATCAAATTATAGAGTAACTACCACATTAACATATGTGTTATATTTCAAAATGCAAAACCAGCCATATATAATTTTATTAATGCTTACAAATGTAACTTTAATGTAAAATGCTCATGAGAGTTAGAAACACTACATCGGAGATAGTAAAGTCTGGGACGGGTGAGGAGAATGAGATAGGGAGAAGGGTACGCAAGAAATTTTAATAGATATTATAAGTTCATTGTTCTTGTCCATGTGCCTAAAATATTCTTAAATACTGTAAGTTCAAAATGCAACAGAAACACAGTAAAAGAGCAACAGTTCTGTTTGAAGATAAATAATACTGAAAGTAAAATGACTGTGAGTCATCATGGATGCAAAACAATCTGCTGTGAAGAAGTTAAAGTATCTTGAAATTTTCGTATAAAAACATTTTGACCCACACCCTTAGTTTGAGGTTCCACTGCCTTCCTACCTATTAGCCTGCAACAGGAACTCTTCACCCAAGGTAGCTACTAAGAGCAAGTACTCCATGCAATTTGCATAAGTGGCGAAATCTCCCCTTTCGCTGTCACCAATGAAGAAGAGCAAGAGTGGTGTTTTAAAATAATGCAGGGAGGAGCTCCACAGTGGCTGATGCATAAGAGAAGTTTCCAGATTCAGTTTGGAGACCTCCCTCAGTACACAGGGCATACATGTGCCCATGATTCAGGCCCGGCTAAAGCTAAGTGTGGATCAGGGTATGAAGATCCTGTTGGGATGCTAGTCTCTCTGGCTCTCTCTTCTTTCTTTCTGTGTCTCTCTCTCACTCATGAAAGAAATGAACTAAAAAATGTGTATATATAAAGAATTATGAAAGTAACATGTCCTCAGGATCTTGTTCCTCCTCCATATTAAACTACTAGACAGTAACTTACTTTCAAGGCAAAATCTTCTCTGTACTAGGTAAAATATGATCACCTCAACAGATAGTCAGAGATGGGACCAGCAGTTAGCATAATGGCTATGTCGCTGGACTCCCATATAGTTGACAGCGGTTCAAGTCCTGGACCCGGTGGCTTAAATTCACGCCGGGCATGTGTGTGTGCATGCCCAAGATCCTGGGAGGAGAAATGAGGAGAGGGGATTACAGCGTGGCCATCCCCCCCCCCCGGGGGGGGTGATTTCTCACTTTCCGTCTCTCTGTCTCTGTCTGTCTGATGAGTACACGCACTCTATAGCAAAAACCTCTCAAAAAAATAAAATAAAAGAGATAGATTTTATCAGCCTCCTTGACTCCTCCATGCAGTGGTTCATTGACAGAGTCAACAAATACTTCTACTAAGCACCTTCTGTGTTCCTGAAACTCCCACAGAGACTAGTGAATAAACAAGGGCAGCAGAGACTGATATATCGGTGTCAGAAAGTACCTGGGGAGATGAGGAGGCAGTGAGACTGATCTGAAAAATAAATAATATGGTCGCTTGTTTGAGTCTTGGAGGGCACTTGCAAAAATTACAAAATCATGAATTATAGACCTAGAAAATAACTCATTTTTAAAAAACCCAATGAGGTTTGGGTGAGGATGGTAGGGAGAGGGGAACATAAAAGGGGGAGAATAAGTGTTCTTTCAACCTCTGGTATGATCGGTGATAAAGTCTTGCCCAACTTGCCCAAGAACACAAGAAATAGTCTGGCTTAAGGTTTTTTTGTTTGTTTGTTTGTTTTAAAGCTACATTTCCAAAATTTCATCTGGTTCTTTAGGAATCGGTATGTATAGGTCATATATACATGAAATTTTTCTCATACAAAAATATCACATTTTTGGGGGGGTACCAGCAGATGGCATAGCAGTTATGTAGCTGGACTCCCACGTGTCTGACCGTGGCTCAAGCCCAGACCAGGTGGCTTGAAACTCACATCTGACATGTATGTGTGCATGCCCAAAATCCCAGGTGCAGAATGGAGGATGAGGGATTGCAGCATGGCGATCCCCCTCCTGGGGCGAGGGGGGGGGGGGGTGATTTCTCATTTTCCCTCTGTCTCTGTCTATCTGTCTATCTCTTTCTCCTTCTCTGGAGAGTGTACATACCCTAAGACAGAACCCTCTAAAAAATTACTTTTATCTTGTGAGTTTATGATATATATTTTTAAATATTGAATATGACCATTTACAATTATTTTTTAAATCTTTTTTCATTGACATGAAATACAAAATAAAATGATTGTATAAATGAAAACATGCACATTCCAAAAGCTTTTGCAGTGTAAAATTATTAACATCAGATCAGTTTGCCAATCTCATATTTTATGGTGGGGTAGGTGGTTTACAGGTTCCTAGGATTTTCTGGGGAAATATACATGTGTGCATACATTTTTCATCTGAAAAAATTTAGAGCTCCAGGAAAGGCCAAGGTGGTAAGGAAGTTAAACAAAGTCTACAACTCTGAACAATGAAGTCATGCAAATTTCCAGGTTCAGAGTCTAAAGAAGGTGGGAGAGGGGACCAAAGGCAATCGGGAAAAAGATGTGCAGACCCTAGGATAAGAAGACACAACAAGTAGAAGTCTTGGTGAAAGGGGTGGGTTTTAGAATTATAATACAGCAGGTGGTCGGGGCTCAAGTGAAAAAGCTCTACTGGTGGGGATGCTGGAGAGACTGCTAAGAAGGGGATGTATCATAATTGAAATCCAGTGACTTCCCACTGCTATACTGCAGTCCACCTCCGCTAACTCTAAGCTTCAGCAAAAGTCAAGTCCACGTACAGTTTTGTGTTAATGGCATTTAGGAAAATGTGTCAGAGGTACAATTACTAATGCAAGGTTAAGTAACATAAAAAATGGAAATGGGATAACTGGAGGGGTGATTGCAGATCCATTAAAGAAGAAAAAGCCAAGCCCTTGGCATGGTAATTAAGCACTGAATCCCATCTGAGTGGTTGGTGATCTGGACCCATGGGCTTGAAAAACACAAGGGTATGTGTGTGCATATGTGTCCAAAATGCCAAAAAAAGAAAAAGAGAAAGGATTGTAGTATTACAGTTGGCCGTTCCCCATTGGGGATGGGTGGAGGAGGGCCTTTCTTACTTTCTCTCTCTCGGTCTCTCTCTGGAATACAAGTGCCCTCTGACCAAAACAAACAAACAAAAAAGAATGGGGAAAAACAGATTATACAAAACAACGTTGCTTTTGCTTTTGCTTTTGGTGAATTGTTGTAAATATTCTGGGACCCCTAGACTCCCGACATATGAAGGAAGAGGATCAAGCACATTTATTTGGTGACCAAAGGGGAAGATGACCTTCAAAGGTGAAGTGCTTTAGAATACCCAAGACATCCCATCCGCTCTACTTCTTAGGTATGTATATGTGTAAAAGATTGAATCTATAAAACCTCTAATGTTTATAGTAGTTTTCTCTAGATAATAAAATATCGGCATTAGTATCTTTTTTTCTTTTCTTCTTTTCTGATTTCCAAATAACATACGACAAAACTTAGAATGAGCCAACAAAAAGCAAATGATCAGGAACAGCAGTTAGCGTAATGGCTGTGTCGCTGAACTCCCATGTAGTCGACCACGGTTCAAGTCCTGGACCCGGTGGCTTAAACTCACACCGGGCACATGGGCGTGCATGCCCAAGATCCTGAGAGGAGAAAGGAGGAGAAGGGATTGCAGCGTGGCCACCCCCCGGGGGATGATTTCTCCCTTTCTATCTCTCTGTCTCTCACTGTCTCTCTCGCAAGTGCACGCGCCCAGTAGCAAAAACCTCTTCAAAAAAAAAGGGGGGGGGCGAATCATTAAAATAAAGAATAAGCTTGAACAATTTTAAATCTTCCCTGCTCATCATGAATTCGGGAAGCATATCTCCACAGTGATATTATTCTCCCCATATTTGCATTAAAAAGATACTTTACCTACACGACCCCAATCTCAGCCAGCCAGCGATATGGCATAGAAGTTGGCACTCAACTTAGATTCACCAATGACTATTATCAACTAGAAGTACTTGCATTTTTCAATTTTAGTAGCACTGAGTACAAAATATAGTAGCTAGTTAAAACTCCAATCACTATTAGGTTGGTGTCAAAGTCATTGGGGTTTTGAATTGTTGAAATTAGCTGTTTGATATGGGATATTATCTCAAATAATTGTGGTTATGTTATGCATGAACACTCCTCAGTCTACGATTTTTCACTAATGATGTGTTGCTGTTTATTTTATATGTATTTTAGACTATGGAAATGATGTTAGACAAAAAGCTAATTTGAGTGTTTTTTAAGATTTAATTTTATTTATGTATTATTATTTTTTGGAGAGGTGTTTGCTATAGGGAGCATGCCAGAGAGACAGAGAGAGATGGAAAAACGGAGAGAGAGAAAGTAATAAATCACCCTGCAGGGAGATGACCATGCCATAATCTCTTCTCTTCCTTTTTCTTCTCAGGATTTTGGGCACACACGCATGCATCCCCAGCATGAGTTTCAAATTGCTGGGTCCAGGACTCAAACCACAGTCAGCCCCGGGAAAGTCCAGGGTAATAATCACCATACCACCTTCTGGCCCCTATCATTATTTTAGCTTTGCTAGAGGGTATACACGCTCACCAGAGAGAGACAGAAAGAGAGGCAGTGAGAAAACAAGTCACCAGATCCAGGACTCGAACATGGCTGGCCATGTGGGAGTCCAGCATTTTAATTGTCAAACTACCTGATGTCTCTCAAGCAATTTTCTTCCTCCAGTTTGAGTCATAAAGCAGCAGACACAACACACCATCAACAATGCATTGACCAGGAAATAGCTAACAAATGTACTGTGCAGTGGTGGTTCAAGTTTTGCAAAGGGCACAAGAGACTTGATGAAGAGCATAGTGGCTGGCCATCAGAAGTTGACGATGACCACTGAGAGCAGTCATCGAAGTTTATGCTCTTACAACTACATGAGAAGCTACCAAAGAAGTCAACATTGGCCATTCCATGGTCATTGGGCATTTCAAAGAAATTATAAAAGTGAAAAATTTCTATAAATAGGTGCCTCATGAGTTGACTAAAAATCAGAAACATCATCATTTTGAAGCATCATTTCTTGTTCTAATACGACAATGAACCATTTTTTGATAGAATAGTAACATGTAGGGATCAGCCATTGGTGTAATGGCTATGTCGCTGGATTCCCAAGTAGTCGACTGTAGTTTGAGTCCTGGACCTGGTGGCTTAAACTTATGCCAGTCATGTATGTGTGCGTGCCCAAGATCCCAAGAGGAGAATGGAGGAGAAGGAATTGTGACACGGCCATCCCTCTTGGGGGCTGATTTCTCGCTTTTTGTCTCTCTGTCTCTTTCTGTGTTTCTGGCGAGCACACGCACCCTATAGCAAAAATCTCTCAAAAAAAAAAAAAAAAAAGAAGAACAGTGACATGTGACAAAAAGTGCATTTTATATGACAGCCAACAACAACCAACTTAGAAGAAACTCCACGGCACTTCCCAAAGCCAAACTTGCACCAAACAAAGGTCTTGGTCACTGTTTGGTCAGACTGATCCACTAAAGCTCTTTGAATCCCAGCGAAACTATTACATTGGCGAAGGATGGTCAACAAACCAATGAGATGCACTGAAAACTGCAATGTCTGCAGCCAGGACTAGTCAACAAAAGGGCCAAATTCTTCCCCAGGACCACAACCTACCACACATGGCACAACCAATACTACAAAAGTTGAAAGAATTGGGCTACAAAGTTTTGCCTCATCCACCATTCACTTGACCTCTTCCCAACTGACTATCACTTCTTCAGGCCTCTCGATAACTTTTTGCAGGGAAAACCCTTCCACTACCAGCTGGAAGAAGATGCTTTCCAAGAGCTTATTGAATCCTGAAGCCCAGATTTTTTATGCTACAGGAATAAACAAACTTATTTCTCACTGGCAAAAATGTGTTGATTGCAATGGTTCCTATTTTTATTAATAAAGATATGTTTGGGCCTAGTTACAAGGATTTAAATTTCACAGTCCAAAACTGTAATTTTATTTGTACCAACCTGATAGGTCTTGCTTCCATATGTTAGGGGGCTCAAACGTGAATTTTATATATATACCATATAGGTTCTTAGTATCATTATGTTCCATCAAATATTTGGGATGAATAGTACAGTATCAGTATGTCCCAAATATTTCATGCAACATGTTTATACTAAAAGATGGTTGTTCATCTAAAATTTAAACTTAACTAAGCCTCCTATATTTTTATTTGCTAAATCTCACAATGCTTGTTCTATACTTATTGTTAACAAGTGCTAGAGAACTATGTACTATCTGTGTGGTATTTTATGAGGATACATTTTTAGATAGAAACTAGGGGAAAATGAATTGATTACATATCCATTTTCAAGCACTGTTAACCTAATGGGTGACAGTAAGAGGCACTAGGTATCTCAAAGGTGAACGCTTTCATACCACAAAGAACCCCCTGCCTGTCAGGAGAGGTAAAATAAGGCCAGTTGAAACATTTTTGCCAAAATGACAGCAGGTCCTATGGGCATACCATCTATTCAGGTCATCATTCCATTTTTCAGTTAAATTGCTCAGTGAAAATGAGAACAGCCTGGACCACAATGAAGTGAATCCTAGATATAAAATACTGTTATTTTTGACCTGCATATAAAGCTACTTTCTCGTCAATGAAAACATGTTCCAGAATCCTCAATAATAGCTTAAATAATTCAACTATATGTCTGGCAAGGAAACATATGTTCTAGCTATGTATTTGTAAGATAAATCCTCTTAATTGAGCTTTATCATCTGCTTCTTAAAGCACTTGCTTGCTTGCAAACTTTATAAATGATATGGCAAGATCAGTCAATGTTCTAAGTCTATGCAGCTATTGGTCCCCGTGCACACTAACATATGGCTTTTGCCTTTCCTTAATAAGATTTACAGTTTCCAACTGCTATATAGAGAGTGGTTTCAAAGTCCCTCACTCTTTTTAATCTTTTAATAAAAATGTGGGTTTGGTATGTTTTTCAAGTAAGATCACACCTAATAATTATTTTCAGTATTAAAACTCTTAATGCAGTCTACTTTCTGTAAATGTGCCAGTAATGGTCTAAATGAGGGGTTTGCAGCTAAGAAGAATAATAGCTAGGAAATAGTTATCCAGCTGCTATAAGAATCAGGTTAGTGGCCAGCAGGTTGCATGGTGGTTAAGGTACATGGCTGACCTCGATTCAAGCCCTGGTCCTGGCAGCTCACTCGCTCGTTCACTTGCTTGCTCGCTCGCTCTCTCTCTCTCTCTCTCTCATGAATGTATATGCCTTACAGCAAATTAAATAATAGTAGTCAATAAAATTAAACAAATAATTCTTTTTTTAAAAAAAGAATCAAGTTAATGATCTGATTGTATTTTTCTCTTTGTTTTTCATCTTAAAAATAAAAATAGTTTAAAGTTCTACCCTCTGGCAAATCCTATCTCCCAAGAAAACACTAGCCGTAATTAAGCTTAGAAATAATACTAACGCATGCCGCAATGATCAGTTTGTATACTTCATTTCAGGAGCATAGAAGATGCACATTTTCATGCAAGACTGTTTAGATGAAATTGTATTCAGGCTTCAATCTTGGTGGTGCCTCCAGGACACTATCCAAAATTTATTCTTTGAAGCCTGGACAAAGCTACCCAGAAGCACTCTCTTGGGCTGCTATCCATTTCCAACAGGAAATCCCGCAAACATTGGTCACAGACATGCCTCATTTCAGAAAATATGTGTGCTACATTGCATTCTATTAACTAAGTCCTACTAGCAGGGCTTTAGAGGCAATTTCTTCCAGAAATGAGGTTCAGTAACCTTTCCAAATTATAGGTCCAGATAATTCCCACTGCTTGTGCAAGGGTGATCAAGGGTGGTACCAAATGCGGCTTTGTTTAGACAGGAACCAGAGATATCAATCTGGTTGGAACTGGATCTATGCATCGGCTACACATTGAATTTTAGTTAGATTTATGCATCATTGATTTCAAGTTCATAGAGGGAGAGGATAGGTGGTTTTAGAAAGAAGTTAATGCTTCTCCAGGGAAATCAGAAATGTATCATTCTGATACTTTCTAGAGCAATAGGCTTTAATAGACTGAAAAACCAGTGAAATAATTTACCCTAATATTAAACAAGTCTTAATCATGTCCTTTGTTCTACTTGTCAGCCATTAAAAAAAAATGTTATATCATGAGGAAAGATAAAAATTCAAAACCTCTGGTTTTTTCTTTTTAAGTTCATTTTCTTCCATACCCTCAATCACATTATTATTTTTCTTACGAAATGGATATTTAAACAGGTGAGCATTTCTTCCTAGTACTGTTGATAAAACTACGAAATATCTTCAACAGATAATACCACACCTCTTTGTGCCATTAATGCTTTAAGTATAATGAAACTTGAATAACAAATGCAAATCTTGGGTTGGCTTTATGGATCAACTTCTCAGGTTGTTTCCAGCAGAGTAGAATTCCTTGAAGGATACTGCTTTGGTGCTGGGGACTCACTCATTGAGAAAACTACCTTAGTGGCCTGGACAACAGCAGGCCATATGAAACAAAAGTGGAAATGGCTCTTTGAACAATACCTCTGTGGCGGTATCTTAGCTTCATCCTGACTACAAACCCACTAAAGTGTTGGTCAGAAAAACAGCACTTTTACTTTTCAAAACATTGAGAATCTGGAACCATGTATAATGGAATCTCTAAATAGTAGTTACTAACGATACCACTTTTATTTACTGAATAAGTGGCATGTGCTAGGTAACAATAGTAGAGATTTTCAATATTTATCAGCCTTATAACAACCCTATTTATAAGTTTTACATAGTTAAAAATTATTTTGGGGGCCGGCAGGTAGCATAATGGTTAAGGTGCTAGACTCCCATATGTCCGACCATGGTTTGAGTCCCGGACTCGGTGACTTGCTTTCTCACTTTTCCTTTCTCTCTCTCTATCTCTCTCTAGTCTAGTTAAAATAATAATCATTATTTAAAAAAAAAAAGTTGAAGAATTTGACCAAATTGGTAAAAGTTCAGACTCTTACTAAAATTCAACAAACCAATTGCATATTCACCTCGACAGTGGACAAAAGCAAGAACAAGTATAAATCACCTTGGATAAAAATTCACTAAGAAGTAGATAGGTGTTTCTCCATTATTATTCAGGGATTTGGGATTTTAATAATCAAATATAGCAGCTGTTCATTTGCAAATGAAGAATTTAGAAAACATGGAATTTATAAGCAAATTGAAGAATCTCCACGTCTAATAACAACTTTCATTTATTGGCTGCCTTTTGTGTTATCAGGGGTTTGGCACCTACTCTTTCTAATTCTCACAGGCCTGTAGGCTCTGTGTGATTTTCTCTCATTTTGTAGACAAAGAAACTGAATATTTGCCCAAGCTGGCATAACTAACAGATGATACAGTTGGGCTTTGAACTCCAGACGGATGTCCCTATGGTTGGCCTCATTCTTTGATGCCATTTGGCTTCCCTAGCTGTGTGAATACCTTTTAATGCAGAAAGTTCTCCTGTAAACACTGGCACAAGAAACATACCCATTGATTTGCATAAACTAAACCAAACCCCAGCTGCTTTCACTCATATGTAAACCTCCTTAACCCAAACTATAAATATTACCACTTGGGGGAAGGTAATGGAGCTAACTGGCTGCACTGTAATCAAAAGGTATTTGTTTTTGAAAGTGAGATCATGAGGGCCAACAACAACAACAGAAAGTCATGACTTTGATTTAATTTCTCCCTCAAGAAAGGAAAAATAATCCCTTGCTCATTCACCTACCAAACCTAGTGGTTTGTGGTGACTAGCTAAAGAATTCACCCCTTGCAATTCAATTCGCACAACTGCAAAGTGTAGGAAGGTTCCAGAGTCGAGCATTCCACGCTACTATAAAATCAATTACATTTTTTCACCTATCAGAGCAGAAATGCACTGGGAGCCATTTATCAATAGTGCCTCAAAAAAGGAAAAAAACTTGTCAATTTCAAACTAAAAAGATAACACACTTGGTGGAAATTTAGTTTTTTAAAACTACTGAAAAGCAATACTCAAGAAAGTGTAGCTCAAAAGCAAAAGAAATGGTTAGAACGAGTAGTCATCATGAAAAAGTAAACTTGGGTTTGTTTAACACAAATTTAAAATGTGAATTTAGGGCCTAGCCTCTGTAGTGCAGCAGGTAGTAAACCAGGTTGCAGAGCTGGAAGCCACATACCAACTACAATTTTTGTCCGAGTCAGGCTGAAGATATGCTGGATGCTTGCACAGTCCAAGATCCTGGCAGGCTGGAGGGCTGGAGGAAGGAGATCCCAGGGTAACCGAACTCTGTGGAGGGCACCTTTCTCATTCTAACACACACATCTATTGTAAATGTTTTAAAGTGTGAATTTGTGAATATTAGCCCATTTATTGCCAACCTGTAAAAAATGTTTGTTATAAATTGTGGAGATAATATCTGATAGCAAACTGAAAATAAGTAAGTAAATATACATTAGCAAACAGGGATGTACCTCCATTTAGTTGAGTCTTTGCTAGAGAAATTAAAATTCATGTTCTCATACAAATTTAAGATTTAAATCCTATTAAGAATTGCAGGGATAAACAGTAATTTTAGATCTGTGACCTGTCCTCTAAGCCTAGAGATTATAGGTTAGAAACCTATGCTTCTCAAAGTCTGTTTGTGGACCAGCAACATGTGATCCCTAGACTTACTAAATCAGGAACTCTGGAGGTGGAGTCCAGGAGGTTATGTTTTAACAAGTCTTTAAGAAGTATTTATGGGACCAGCAGTTGGTGTAATGGCTATGTCGCTGGACTCCCATGTAGCCGATCGTGGTTCAAGTCCCGGACCTGGTGGCTTAAACTCATGCTGGGCATATGTGCGTGCGTGCCCAAGATCCAGAGAGGAGAATGGAGGAGAAGGGATTGTGATGTGGCCATCCCCTGGCGGGTGATTTCTTGCTTTCTGTTTGTCTCTCTCTGTCTTTCTGACGAGCACACGTGCCCTATAACAAAAACCTCTCAAGAAAAAAAAAGTGTTTAAATCTGAGAACTGCCATTCTAGGATCCATAAACTCAGTGATCTAGTTTAGAAGAATGGTTAAAATGTGTGCATTGAGACTAACCAAAGGAAAAAAACAAAGTTTAGCAAATTCTCAACTTACATAAAAGTTTACTTGCAAAATGTTACTTTTCTGTATGATTAAAGGAATGTACTAAAATTCTCAGTCAAATCCACAAAGCCAACTTAACTTACAATGTAAGGCTATCATACTAAAAGTACTGTGTCATAGGTATCTTAATGGAATGTCCTTCCAGAGAGGTAACTATGGAAACCCAAGAACTGATTCATGGGGTGGTAGAGATGTAAGAAGCATCAACTTGCTGCAGCACAGAAGCACTCCAAGTACCACCCCAGCCTTTCTACCTCCCCTTTCAGAGCCAGACTCACTTGGGAAAGCAGAACGGAGTTGGGCAAGGTTGGCAAAATCTCCACGGAGGAACAGACCAGGGCAGGAGGAGGATGTGAGTGATACCTGGCACCATGGCACCTCTGATGATGTGGGGCAATGCTGGGAGTGAGTGTGGTGAAAATATCCAGGGATTTCAAGCCTACTGGTTCCTACCAAAAGCTGCCAAAGTCAATAACAGCTCCAAAGTCAATAACAGTTACTCAAAGTGAGACAGAGAGATTGACCTAGGGAATAAACTGAATAGCTGTCTTAGTAAACAGCATAGTAGACAAGCATTGATATCCTTTAACACTTAACACTAAAGACAAAAATTAAAACAAAAAATTGGGTGTGCTTTACCCCCTAGAGTAAAACAGAAGGAAAATATAGAGCCATATGTTTATTTGATATTTCTGCTATCCTTCAAAATATATGTATTTTTTGGAGGGGGAGAGATTTTTTGCTTTTAGGGAGCGTACGCTCACCAGACAGAGAGAGACAAAGAGACAGAAAGCGAGAAATCACCCCCCGGGGGGGATGGCCACACTGCAATCCCTTTTCCTCCATTCTCTTTTCGGGATCTTGGGCACGCACGCATGCACACGCGCCCGGCGTGAGTTTTAAGCCACCGGGTCCGGGACTTGAACCACGGTCGACTACATGGGAGTCCAGCGACATAGCCATTACGCTAACTGCTGGTCCCCTTCAAAATATTTTTGAAATTTCTTTCTTAGAATTAACTTTAAAGGGGCCAGCAGGGGTGATTTCTCGCTTTCTGTCTCTCTGTCTGTCTCTGTCTGTCTGGCAAGCACACACATCCTATAGCAAAAACCTCTAAAAAAAAAGAATTAACTTTATAAATGATTTACATTATAATAAATTGATCTCACAGACTTATAGCTACATTTGTCTACAGAAACCTACATAATATAAATCATTAGCAGCTCTTCCTAAAAATACCACTGTCTTAGCAAAATAGATACATGTTCATTAAAGAAGATAATCAGGACTGGAAAAGGGGGATTGCAATGAGATGAGACTCTGTGGAGGGTCCCTCTCTCTCTAACACACAAACATGCTCTCTGTCATGAATAAAAATAAAAATAAACTTTTAAAACACATATTTCAGTGTCAGCAGGTGGCCTGGTGGTTAAGACTGTGGTCCCATCAAGCCGACCACAGGTCGAGTCCCAGACCCAGTGGCTTGAAAATCATACTGGGCACATGTGTGTACATACCCAAAATCCTGAGAGGAGAATGGAGGAGAAGGGATTGTGGCATGGCTATCTCCTCCCCACGCCAAGGGGTGATTTCTCTCTGTCTGTCTCTGCCTCTCTCCAGAGTGCATGTGCCCTTTGGCAAAAACTTAAAAACAAAAAAAAAAGCAGGTTTTTCTATATCATGATTTGTTATATTGATACCTAAATTTCAATGTAAGTGATTCTACTTGTATATGTTTTATAATATGCACATAAAAACCATATGCCAAGAAAAGAACCACAGGATCCTCACACTGTCAAAAGGATATAAGGCTCAAAAAATTTAGGAATTTCTGCTTTATATAATGAGCTCATTTGTTATATTTATTTTTTCTTTGACTAGAGCAATAAAAATATCATAAGATACCATTATAGCTATAGTAAAGGTTGCTCAAGGTTAGAAAACAAATTTTGCATGTAATAAATTTGATATGCCTTGCATTTTCCAGAAACAAATGCAGCAACATAGTTCTAGAGGCACTTTCCGTAAACAGTCAGCTTGGAAATCACCGGCTGGGTATACCCAGTATATCTCTGTGGTCAAAATGTGAGCAGGGAATATTTGCCTCAAGCAATCCAGTTTAACAATTTACTATTATCTAGGATATCAATTGTGGGGGGGGGGGGGAACAAATGAAAAATCTAATATTATATCAAATTGTGCTGGACCCAGCATGATACCATGTCACTGAGAAAACTAAAGTAGAAACAACAGAAATATTGAGTGAGACAGAGAGACTGATTTAGAGGATAAATTGAATAGCTGTCTTAGTAAAGAGCGTAGCAGACAAGCATATGTATCCTTTAACACAACATTAAAGACAAAAAAATATCATTTGGTTTACTTCACTCCCCAAGAGGAACAGAGAGTGGAAAAATATTAGAACAAGGTGAGGAACCATATAACAGATATGTTGTTGACAAAGAAAAAAAATAGCAAAAAAGATTAAATATGCTGAAAAGAATCACCTTTGAACTCCATCACTCCACATTTTGCCAGATTTTTGTCATAACTTTCCCAACAATTTTGTTCATAAAACATTATGATACCAAAGAAAAATAAATAGTTCAGGCTTGCTTTGTGGGTCAGTCTATTATGCTTGAAATAAAAATACAGATGAGGTGAGTCTTTTTTAAAAAGACATATCTTCTCATATTTTTGAGAGCTTTGATTTTGAAGTAAGAGGCATTATTAGCATCAAAAAGCAATTGTCAAGGTCCCCAGCTGACTGTGTATATGTGAATATATTTGTTATACTTGTTATCCATAATTGTCTCGGTGAGAAGGATTAACCCACTTACAAAAAGGGAAAGAAAAATAACTTTCTTTAAATAATCTCAAAATTACCTCAAGAAGAAATAAACATATCTCCTAGTCCTAATAATAAATGAAATAGTATATTTAAAAAAGTAAGCCTTGAGTGAAGTTCAGACCCTGTGTTATAGAGTTAGAGACAAAGCAATGACTTTTTTCTTTAATTAGAGAGAGAGATTTTTGGTATAGGGTATGTGTGCTCACCGGAAAGATAGAGACAGAGAGACAGAAAGCAAGAAATCACCCTCCACCCCCCGTGGTGGTGGCAGCCATACCACAACCCCTTCTCTTCCAGTCTCCTCTTGGGATCTTAGGCATACATGCGCAAGCGCCCTGTTATGAGTTTTAAGCCACTGAGTCGGGGAATCGAACTGTGGTCCACTATGTGGGAATCCAGTGACATAACCATTACACCATCTGCTGGTCCCAAGACACAGCAATGACTCTTAAAAGACACTTGAAGCAGCACTGAACATGAGATGACTTATCAAATGTGCTCTTTTATCTGGGGAATTAAAAATTGCTGGGGTAACAAATAACACCAAAATCTTTGGAGGTGTCGGTATCAACACTGAGGACATCTGTTACACTGACCTCTTTTCTAGGGTGTTTCTCACTTCCAACCTACACTTCCATTTTCACTACTCTGAGAGTTGACATATTCCTTCATTGCCCCTTCACCTGGCCATGAACTAAGAGGAGATGAGCTTAATCACACAGAGATGGTGGAGGCTCTACAAAAAGATAAAGATGAAATCAAATCCTCAGTCCAAGTCCTAGCTCTGAGATTTATTAGCTAGTGAAGCCACACAAATAACCTAACTCTTTAAGTCTCAATTATGTCATGTATCAAATAAAGTTTATAAATTCTACCTTATAAATTGTTTTGACTCAGAAGGTTAAAAATACATTCTGGGTATTTAAGACCTCATCTGGGGACTGGCAGGTGGTGTAATGGTTAAGGGCACTGGACTCCCACATAGCCAACTGTGGTTCGAGTCCCAGACCTGGCAATTTTCTTTCTCACTTTCCCTCTCTCACTCTCACTCTCATTCTCTCTCACTCTGTTCCTCTCTGATCAAATTTAAATAAATAAAATTATATAAAATAATTTTTTAAAAAACCTTTACTTTAAAAAAAAATCCTCATCTCATAGAAAGTGTTCTATTATTTCCTTATATCAATCATATTTAGTGCTAACACCTCATCCAAGCTGGACCAACAAGACTTTCTTTTGGATTTTTAAAATTATAGAATGGATTACCCTATGGATGGAAGGACATTAAATAAGGAAGAAAATAATCTGCCTGCTATAAATTGTCTTCAAATGAGAAGTAATTGTGCATGTCTATTCCTGAGAAATGATGCAAACTTATCTCAGCCGAGATCTGGATATTTAAGCTTGGTTGGGATGTGTCAGTAAATACTATTTTGGACTAAACTATGTAAAGTTTGATTCCTACCACTTGCACCCTATCCTAATTTAAAAAGTTAAGATGGCTGCAGTTTTATGGCATCCTAGACTTCCTCAGTTTCCCTCCACCTACAATGTTCAAGGTGTAAGGACAGCTTTTAACTTCCCTGTCTTTTTGCTATGAATATTAAAACACGGAACTCACCTCAGGTGATGAACTATCAACTTAAGAGAATCTCAAAATGCTGATTGCCTGTTTAAAAGAGAGCAGCAAAATTTAACCTTAACGTGGAGAAAATGGTCAAATATAATTCTAGAAAATAAATTGAAAGGAGCTGATGATTCTGAAGAAGTAAAACTTCAATATCTATTGGTAAAGAATCTGCTACTTTAAGGATTCTGTAGACATAGTTGAAGGTTAATTAGGGATGGTTCTAAAGAAAGGATTAAAAGTGCCAATTTCAGATTTTACTCTTTGTTTAACTTCTGCACTGTGAATTTTATTGAACTTTTTGTACATTTAATTAATGCAACAATCAAACAGTATACCAAAGTCAATTCCTTTCTTCTTCTTTATCAATTTCTGTATGTTTAATTCAGTAAGAAATGCATACAAAATACACTGAATTAGTCTTAGTGTTGTACTAAAGTTCAAATGCCAACCCATGAATTTTAAAATTCATGAATGTGCTCCTATTGATCTCAACTTCCCTCTACACAGAAGAGATTACGCCTTGATAAAGAAATGCCTTTAGTAAATTACAATAGGTTTGCTTTCCACAAGGGTGTCAATTTCAAGTTTCCCATATATTTTCACATGTCAGTGCCATTGCTAAAGGCAAAAACAAAAAAGCTTAAGTAAGTAATTTTGAAAAGTCTCCTGGCTTTAATTTAGAAATGAAAATAAAACTTCTTTCTCTGCTATGATCAAAATATTATGTTGAATATTTTGGTTCAAGATAAATCATCACTTCATCAAAGTGGTTTCTTTCTATATTTAACTCCCACATTAGTTTTAGAGGAAATAGCACTTTCAAGTTCGCATCCTATTGACTGGCGGTCACCCGTTACCTGGTTTGACAGGAAGGTCATTGAGAGCTGTGGGTGTGGCTTGTCCATCTCTGTTGCCTCCACAGTACAGATGCAGTGTCTCCTGCATATTGTTTCACACTGTGAAGCCCATCTATTCTTATTAAATGATAACATAATGCCAGAAGAAATGCCTTATCTGATCGCTATCTGACTACATTCTGCGTGAGCTTGCTTCTTTAAGTAGGCAAATTTGGCACACTGCTTTATGTCCTGATATAAACACTGGGGAAAGTCTCCTTGCATGCTAATATTCAGAAGGATATGCACACACATACATACTCACACATTGCTTAGAATTTCCTTCTAAAATGAGGAAGGGAAAGTCAATCAGCCATTTATACATCTATTTGAGTTTCATTAGTCAAAGTATTTCATTCTTATATCCTCAGGAATTAGGGTAATAGGAGCTTTAAGGCAAATACACTGCATACATTTAATGCTAATAAAATTGAAATTAGCCTATTATTATGTGTGTGCACTTCTGCTTCTGTGTATCCCGATATATGAAATGTTTAAGGCTTTGCCCTAATAATCTGAATTTTTGAATCCATGATGAATAAATATTTGAAATATAAAAATAATTAGCAAAAATAGTTATCAGAGTATTTTAAAAGAAAAATATAGGGGTCAGGTGCGAGGACAATGATGGTCTAACTGGATCCATGTAGGAGAAGTCCTGGGTTCATCCTGGATTGTCCTAGAACCACCATGGGCATGCTGGGTACATGTGCCTGTGATTTGGATGAAGTGAAGCCGGAAGTGGATTGTGCCATGAAGACCCTGTGGGGATGCCTCTCTCTCTATCTCCTTCTGTTGTGAAAGAAATAAGTTTTAAAATCTTAAAAGATTCATGTAGGAATTTAATTCTATAGCTAATATTTTGTATTTTATATAAATATAAAAAGGATATAGAATATAATGTTGAGTAGATTTAAGTACAAAATTCTAGTTTTGATTACAACTCCATACAATTTCATTTGTATGAAAAGAGGAAGAAAATGGCCCTCACATATAGTTATTAGAGTCAGAAACCTATTTTCTGCCATTATAAAGATTATTTAAATAAAACAAGTAAAAATTTGGAACTAGCAGATGGCATGATAGTTACATCGTTGGGCTCCCATGTAGTCAACTACAGTTCAAGTCCTGAACCCAGTGGCTTAAAACTCATGTCAGAGGGGTGTGTGTGTGTGTGTGTGTGTACATGCCCAAAATCCCAAGAGAAGAATGGGGAAGTGATTGTGGTGTGGCCATCTCTCTAGTAGGCAATTTCTCCCTTACTGTCTCTCTGTCTCTCTCTGTCTCTATAGCAAGCACACACGCCCTATACCAAAAAATCTCTCTTTAAAAGAAAGGAAAAACTGTGGAATCCACAAAAAGTTTGACATAAGGAAAAGGAAGGGTGAATGAAAATTTATATTGACAAAGTCAGTCAGAGGTGGCCAAGACTGATATTCCAGAAAAGGCTTGAGAAGCCCATGAGAAGAATAGCCAAATTACGTAAAAGAGCAGAGGGATCCAACATGCAAACCAACTATTATTTTTCATAAACAAAGATTGACCTTCCTGAAATATCTCAGGGAGGCAATGGTGTTCTTTATAGAAGATTCAATAACTTCAATCAGTATTAATAATAAGTCTTACTGGCAAATTCTTCCTTATATTTTCTCAAATGTCCTTATGCAACTGTTTAAGACTTTCATGATTGCTTTTCCCTGAGAATAAGGATTTAATAAGCATTCCTCCTCAATGCAAATCCTTTTATACATTTAGTAGTATCTTCAATATGTTTCTAAATCCTCTGTAGAAAGAAAGAAGCACTCTATCCTCTATTCTTTTAAACCAGAGATGGTTTCAATGTAGTAGTAAATGATGATTCCTTATAATTTAGTCTTGAATAGCAATAGTAAACATATAATAAACATGTACTAGGCATCTTTCTGGGTATTTAACATGAATGGATTCATTTTGGCATCATAACAATCAAGTGATATCAATACAGTTATTTCTCTTAGTCTTCAGATAAGGAAACTAGGAGGGAAAAGTTCATTGTCTAAGATTTTACAATTTAATTCCAACAGAGCTAGAATTTAGACTATCTAAATGAAGAGGCACTCAATCATTCACAAGACTGCTTTCCTTGAGCACCCTTAACTCCCTCTTGTTAAAAATCATGAGTCTTGGGGACCCAGCAGATGGCAGGATGGTTACATCACTGGACTCCCACATAGTAGACAGTGGTCTGAGTCCTGGACCCAGCTGACCTAGCATGACTTAACCTCATCTGAGCACATACTCACGCGTGCCCAAGATCCTGAGAGGAGAATGGAGAAGAGATTGTGGGGTGGCCATCCCCCCTGGGGAGTGATTTCTCACTTTCTGTCTATCTCTGTCTCTCTGGGGAGCACATGTGCTGTATAGCAAAAATCTCTCTCACAAAAGAAAAAAACATCATGAGTCTTATACTAAAAACTGAAAGAATTGTAAAATTATGCATTGAAATATCAGTTTGCATTTTCTGTGGATGATTGTGTTGATTGGTAACTCTCAAACCAGGTCATTAGAGAAAAATTCTGGAACTTGAGTAAAAGAATATTAATTTTTTTTTAAAATCATGACTCTTGGGAATCTCAAATATATATATTAATGGAGATTCTCAAATAAACAGCTGGTTGTTAATTCTCAGTTCTCACAACCTTAAAATCAAAAGTAACTATGGTATAGTGTACAGCATGATTAAACTTCCCAATGCTTCACAAAGTTGTCAGTTGCTGAAAACTTGAGTTACTTGGACAGGTGTTCCTAAATCCTGTATCCTGTATCCTCACATATTACCAACAACAAAGGCTACAAACTGTACGTAGTAATACAAGTGTGTGTGCAAGGATAAGACACATACACACACACACACACAAACAAGGGGACTTCAGAAAGTTTGTAGAAAAATGAAATTAAAGTACAAGTTTACTTAGGTGCAAGACATTTTGAATTCCAAGAAAGATTTCTTCACAATATGCATTTCTCATGAACTTGCTGAAGATTATATTTTATATATATACCCATCCACACACACATATTTGGCCTTTTGGTTTTGGTTTCAGAAGTTTAGGAACAGCTTCAAAGGGTTAAAGATGCAAGTCTGATCTTCTGCCCTTTCAACTGTTCCCTTTGCTCCCCAAAGCAGGTCAAGAAACTAGCCCCAAAGAAGGCCATAGAAATTCTAACTTTACCCCACCTTTCTGATAGTAAATTACAGAATCCTCATTCCAGAGGGGTTCTAATTCATAGCCAGAAGGACTACACAGAGAGGCCAAGAAGACTCTGAGCAGACAGACCTTGCTGGATTGTCTCTCAACTGGTCTATTATCATTAGATCATAGTCTTGTTCATTCACATGACTGTCCATACTTCAGTTGTGCCTGTACAATGAAGTCTTTATTTAAAAACAAAATGAAACAGAACTCAATGAGTTTCTGTTTAGCTTTGCACATATAGACTTACAGAAAAGTGAATGAGAGCTCATTCATGTGCTGGAAAAGTGGTACACCCCAGTTCCACAGAGAAGGAAGTTCCTGGGCTCAAGAATCTTCCAGACCTTATCCTACATGTCTTTTTATTTCATTTGGTTGTTTATTTTTATCCTTTAAAATATCCTTTATAATAAACTAGCAATGTTTCCCTGAGTTTTTTGAGCCACTGTAGCAAATTAATCAAACCCAAAAAAGGGACTCATGAGAACATCAACTTACAACTGGTCAGTCAACATTTCTGAAGGCCTGGACTTGTGACTGGCATCTGAAGTAGAAATCTCATGGGACTGAGCCCTCCACCTGTGGAATCTGGCCCTATCTCCACTGGGTTGCCCAGCTCGAGCTGTCTGCAGAATTGATGGATTGATTGCTGCTGGAGAGAAGTCCCCACACACCTTTGGCCCCAGAAGCATTCTGTGTTCATTGTGGTGTGAGAACAGCAAACGAACTGGTATTTTTTACACACTGACCTTGACTCACACAGCAGAAGTATGTTTATCTTTAGTTAATAAAGTTTGAGGGGCTTTTGAAAGACATTGAATCTTAAGATTCTTGAATTATAGTCTTCCTTTCTGTGCTGATAAATTAAATACCCACAGTGCAGGTACTGACGGTGTTGGAGAGCAAGCGGAAGGGGACCAACCTTCCTGCTGCTATAGGTTAGTAAGTCAATGGCTTGATACTATGAAAGCTTTCCAGCTGCTAATGCTCCTTTCCCCAGACTAGAATCCGTTTAATCACACACCCTGGACTACAAATACCATGTGCCTTATTGTTAACTCCTGAACCTGAGGCATGATTGGAGCTAAACACACAAAATAGGCAGATAAATAAAAGTTACACAGGGTCCATCATTCTTTCTGTCTCATTTTTATATTCTATTCTTTAAAGTCAAAATTATTCCCACACATCTGAATTTTTTCCAAACTAAAACTGATGGTTTTGAGTAGTTGGAAAGTCAGAGCTCCCCGACACTATAACCTCTAGTAAAAAATTCAAATTTCTCAAGTAGAGTTAACTGGCTTCCAATGAAACACTAATTGAAACTTCTCGATAAAATACATTATTTAATTTTAAGTCATAAGTGTCCTTACTACCACTTTGATTATACCAATTAAGTTCAGCATAGACCATAAAAGCACACAATGGATTCTCTAAGCACAAACACCTGCCTAGAGCAATACATTTAGAACAAGATTTTCATTACTATATACTTAGAAAGCCATCACACGCACACCATTGCCCTATTTCTGCTTCCGCCCTCTCCACTCCTTCTAATTACATCTATTTAGTAGAAGTTTAGACTTTTTAGGGTGTATCTACCTTAAACAAATTTACTTACTATAACAATGTTTGACCCAATAAAGCAAATGTTTTAAATTAATTAATGCCTATTTGCAGTACATTTATACCTAAATGATAAGCACAAAAATTAGTCATATGTACAGTTTGTACACCATTGTTAAATATGCCAAAGTCATAATATATTTAGCATATGTAAAATTTTCCTAGAAATAGTACAAGTTTTCAATGCAATTTTTTTCTCCACTTAATTTTTGAAGTACATATAATCTCTCTCTCTTACATACACACATACACACACACAAACACATAGATTGGTAGAGAGAGCATTAGGAGTTCTGATGATAAATGAGAAAACAAGTAGTGGGGGAAAGGTGGGGAAACTGAGATCTGGTAACAATTAAAAAAAAAAAAATCTCACAGGCCCAGGTAAGTGAATGCAGTGATGAAGGCCATGTGGCCAACTATAGGTTTGATCCCTGGCTTGGCTTGGAAAAGACCTCAAAATTTTACCAATCTGAATTCTAGTCCTGAACATTCATTTATTCATTCAAAATACATTTATTGGGCACCCACTATGTGATAGACACATGATCTGATCATGTCTCAAATATATTTGATCAGAGATCAGATTATGTGTCTACCACATTTATATATACATATAGACATAAATATTTATATATATAGATTGTATAATTATAGATATATTTTAAATTTTATATATTATATATTATAGAAATATATTATAAATTTTATATATACACACACACACACACATACACACACCAGCAGGTGGCATGGTGGTTAAACTGCTAGAATCCCACATGGTGGACCAAGATTTGAGTTCCAGACCTGGTGACTTGTTTTCTCATTTTCCCTCCCTCTCTCTTTGTCTTTCTCTGGTGAGTGCACATGCTCTATAGCAAATCAATAATAATAATAAATAAAATAAAATACATAATTCTTTAAAATATATATTTATATAAAAAAGCTGTCTTAAACTTGACTTCCTCCTTATCTTCTCATTTTTTAATGACCATTAGTAATTTCCTTTATTTTTTTATTAAAAATTTTAAAAATAGATTAAAATGAAACCCAGATTAACAGAAGCTTGGGACAGAATTAGACTAGGAATGAGTAAGCATTTCTTCAATATTTCCTATTCTTTTTTTTTGGAGAGGTTTTTGCTATAGGGCGTGTGCACTTGCCAGACAGAGACAGACAGAGAGACAGAAAGAGAGAAATCACCCCCCAGGGGGGGATGGCCACGCCACAATCCCTTCTCCTCCATTCTCCTCTCGGGATCTTGGGCACACACGCACGCACGCCTGGCGTGAGTTTAAGCCACCGGGTCCGAGACTCGAACCATGGTCGACTACGTGGGAGTCCAGCGACATAGCCATTACGCTAACTGCTGGTCCCAATATTTCCTATTCTTCATCTCCCTCTTCTTTCCCCTTTAGCTCCTGACACTTTTGGAAATAAAAAATGAAAGAGTCTTGCCTTCTGGGACCAGTGAGTAAATCAGATTAGAGTCATAGGCTCAGAAGGGTAAATTATTAAAAAACAACCTACATCATAGATGGTCTTAAAGTCTAAAGGGGTTTTGATTAACCATGAAGGAGACCATATAAAAGTTTTAAATAATACCTGATTCATTTAACTGATTAATTTTTTTAAACAAGGACCTGGCCATGCTTTAATCCTCCTGCTCGACCTTCCCAAATCACTGGGATTACAGGCACATGCCACTGCACTCAGACTTTAGTTTGGACCAGAAATTCACCCTGAGCTTCCTATGTGGTACCTGGCTCTGATACATAGCATCTTAGCAAGATGTGCCACAATGGCTAGGCCAACATAACTTATTTAAAGTGCTTTCAGGCTATAATATGCATGGTAAAATGGAGAGGGAGCCTTGGCAAACAGTCCCCAAAATACCCTGAGACAGGGCCAGCAGGTGGCATGGTAGTTAAGGCACTGGATTCCCACATGGCTAACCACAGTTGGAGTCCTGGACCTAGCAGCATGAAAATCACATCAGGCATGTATGCATACATTCCCAAAATCCTGAGAGGAGAATGGAGAAGAAGGGGTTGTGGCATGGCTATCTCCTGCCTTGGGGCATGATTTCTCACTTTGCCACTCTGTCTCTGATAGTATACATGCCCTATGGTAAAAATCTAAAAAAATAAAATACCCTGAGATATTAGTTGTAGAAGGGTAGTTTAATTAAATTCAGATAACATTTACAGAAAAATTTGTCAAAACTTAACAAAGGAAGTGATAAGAAAAAGAGAAAAGCAAACATTGTGATTGGGGTAAGAAGGGTATCATGAACAGAGAAAGAGAAAGAACAACTTGTTTGAAATAAATAATACATTAGTATTTGGATTGGATTGGGTAGAAATAAAGACCACTACCAAAAATCTCACATTGTTTTAATATTGAAAATAAATGCTCAAGTGGAATTACATCAATCTAAAACCTTCTTCACGTCAAAGGAAACAACAATTACAGTAAAAAGACAACCTTCAGAATGGGAGGAAAATATTTGCAAATTATTCCTGAGACAAAGGATTTATATCCAGAATATATGGGGAATTCAAGCACCTCACCTGCTAAAAACTACACACACACACACACACACACACACACACACACACAAATAATCCAATTTAAAAAGTGGCAAATGAACAAAATAGATAACTCTGTAAGGAAGACTTATGAATGGCCAAATGCATATACAAAAATGTTCAAGTCTCTTGTCATAGGGAATTCAAATTAAAAACACAATGAGGTACTATTTAACCCCAGTTAGAATGGCTAGGATCAAAAAAATAAAGAATGACAAGTGTGGGCAAGGCTGTGGTGAAAAGGGAACCCCCTTACATTGTTGGTGGAAATGTAAATTAGTACAACCTCTGTGGAAAACAAAGAGGATATTCCTCAAAAATCTATAATTTGAACCAACAGATGTCCCAGTAATCTCACTTCTTCATATTTACTTAAAAGACAGGAAAGCACTCAATTGGAAAGATACTTGCACACTCTTGTTTATTGGAGCATTATTCATAATTGCTTGACATGGAATCAACCTAAGTGTCCAAAAATGGGTGACTGGGTTGAAAAACTGTAGCAAATAGACTCTATAGAATACTATTCATAAGAAATAATGAGACTCCATTATCTGATTCCAAGTGAATGAATATAAAAGACTTAATGTTAAGCAAAATGAGTCCAACTATGAAAGATATACACCATATATCCCCACTCAATTTGTACTGAATGTTTTCACTTTGTGGCAGAAACTGAAATATCTGAAGATATGAGAGTGGAGAGGGTAAGTGTAGATACCAGAGACGGTGAGAGAGAGGAATGGGTGGTAGAGAATGGATAGGAGGGTCAAAGGGAAGAAACATTTAACAGATCAAACAATATAGAGTTTTCTGTTGAAAAAAAAAAGTTCTGTAATTTTGCTTTATAAAAAATTTAAATTCAAAAACAAAAAGATAGCAAAAGAAAAGGAATGGCTGTCCACTTGGGTTTCTTTGCCCTTGTCACTTAGATAAGGAAAGACTGGAAGTTACTTCTCAGTAGACTATTACCTTTGTGATTCCAAAAGCGTCTGATGTAAAATTGGGTCAACTGGAAAAGATTTCAGAAGTCTCCTAAAGTGAAATGCTTAAAATGTGCAGAGCCAGAGTAAGTACAGTTCAAAGCAAGGACTTTTAAAAGGCAATGGTTTGAAAAAAAATGTATAACCAACTTGAGGAAATAATGGGATTGACACAAATCCCTAGACAATCTTGGTACTATAATCCAAGTAGGACTTCTAAATTGACCTTTGTTTTATTTTTCCACTCCTTCTAAGACTTTCCTGATTAACTCTATAACACTCTGATTACTTTTCAGTCTTTCACACCTGCACTATTACTCTTATAATACAATTTACAATCATATTTTACACTAATCCTTCAGTGCAAACTTCACAAGGTAAGAAGTAATATATTTGATTTTGCATCCTAACACCAGCACAGTGTTTAATACACAAATGCTCTCATTTATCCAATGTCATTTAAATTCAAATTCGATTTTTTACTTTCAGAATTATATTTAATCATCAAAGGCTAAAGTCTTGTGCTTAACTAATGTCTTGAGCAAAATGGAGGAACAGTGACAGTTGTTATTTGCTTATTTTGGTGACTTTGCAGTCAGGAAAGAAGACATACTACTTCATTTGATCTCTAAACAAGTCCAGTAAGCCAAGGTTTTATTCACATTATGAAAGCAAGCTCACATTTTACGTAACTAACTCAAGACTACACACTTTGTTAGTACAGTTAGACTTAGATTTCTATGTAGACCATTTTGTCCACTATTTACCTGGTTCCTGTCCTCAAGAAAAGTCACTTTTTTAACTTAGCCATTTCCATGTTATTGCCTCCATCTCCCTGTTGAGCCAGCTGCATTTCTAGTAATATGGTGAGATACTTGTAAATCATGTTGGAAAAACTCAGATGGGTGAAAATAACAAATTGTTGGCAGCTGCTTCTAGGGTCCCATATACTTCTGCAAGATATCTCAACTCCTTTGGCACTTTTGCCAATTTTCCACAATTGTCTGCATCAACTATGGCTATCAACTATATGAAACACAAACAAAATAAAAACTATTTTGCCAAAAAAAGATGAAAGGTGAAATTTTGATCATGTCGGTAATTACCATTCTCTACATCTTACTCTCCTATTTGTCTCTGATATCCTTACCAGGGTAATTTTGCTGGATAGCATTGGTCTCTGGGTATCATGCAGTAAGTGACGATCAAATCAAGGATATTACCATATATATCATTTTCATCAGAAAACTTTACATTCTTGTGTGTTAAATATTTCTTTTCTGAGCCTCTCCCATCTACCCTCTACTGTCCACTTCCCTCTCTTAATGTCTCTAGTATCTACACTTGACCTCCCTACTATTATATCTTCATATCTTTCCATTTCTGCCATAGAATGACATTTGGTATATATTAAGTGGTGACATACAGTGTTTGTTTTTTATAGTCTGGTTTAGCTTAGCATTAAATCTTCTATATTCTTGTATTTTCCTTTTATAACACTCATTACATAGTTATTTGTTTAAAGATTGGCGTTTCTGTTAAAATTCAAGTTATGTGAATGTAGGCAGTTATGTGAATGGTCATGAGTCTGCACAACACATCAGTGCTGGCAAGACAAAGATCACCCTTTCTGTAAGCCAGCGAAACTCTGCACCACGGTGTCCAGCTTGTCAAGTGGGAGGCTGCTCACACTTCATCCCACTCGAGTTCTTGACAGTGAACATGTAAACCACACACAAGGTCCTAAATGCAGAGATCATCTCTGACTTTTTACCATTGTATCTCTAGTACTTAACATGAAATCTGACACCTGGAAAATGGTTATTTATTTAATTGGATTTTGATACAAAAAAAGACCTCATTGTAATTATAACCTTTCAATTAATTTATTCAATTAATTTTCCTACATTTTTCCTTTGCTCTTCTTAAAACAAAACACACACACACACACACACACACACATCTCTATGCACAAATTAGTCTTTTTTCTGAGCCTGTGATCAAAAATTATTGCTTAGTTTGATTACTATAGAGTGGCTACCATAACATAGCTTTTTAATGAAAATTTCAGAGGTAAAGTGAAAAAAAATTATGCAAGTTAACATAATGTATTATTACAGGTCAGATTTTTTTCTCCCTCTAAATGGTGCTAATATTTTTGTTGAACATCTAGTCTCTATTTTTACTTTCCTGTCCTGAACAGTTTGTAAAGGTCTCTGACATTCATTTGATAAAACCGGTGCTCTATTTCACTACAGAGATTTCACACTGTATTTTGGAATCCTTAAATAAAATACTTTATTACACTCAGGAAATAGATTTCAATCCAATATTGTTAAAAAGAGAAGAAATTTCCCCAAATTAGTTATCCCCAAATAGAACAAATTACCTCAAAAAATTAGCAGAGTTGCCATGACTGAGCATAATCAAGCAGAAACAGGTTATTTGTCATGGATGTTGTAAAGATTCCTACAGAAAAAGAAAACTTTGAAGAAGACTGAATGCTTAGCATTTCCTAAGAATGCAGGTTCTGCTACCAAAAAAGCAACCACCATTTTCCTGAATGCAAATTTGTTCATTTTTCTTTGTATACAAAAGACTATAATAGAATTGCTGAAAATATTTTTGTTCCAAGTTCACTGTTAATGGTTATGAAAATCTTGAGACGATTCTGACTTATTTCCACACCCTGAGGCAGTCTTCATACCACAGTTGCAACTATTGATGTTAGAAAACTTCCACAGCTCAGGTTCCATCATTTCAGTCCTCGTGTTTCATCCACCCAGTGAAGTAGCCATAGAGGATACTGTTTAAAGTGTTCTGGGTTAGAACCAAGGCTTTGCAGGGATAAATACCATTTCTGGCACTCAATCACTGTGCATGTGCTTGGGTGTTATTGAATTGCTAAGTACCTCATCTCCTGATATGAAAAATTGGGACAAAAATAATATATGTAAAGTATTTAGAACCAGGCCTGACACAGTTAAGCACTCAATAAATGTTAACCCTATGTCTTAAGGCAATTTTTCTTTATCTGTTCTATGTCTTAGTTTTCACATTTATAAAGCATGGACAAAACTAACCCTACTACCTTAGAGCATTGTCTAAATCACAGGAGAGATATAAAACTGCTTTGAAATACATTGACTTCCATGCAAATATGAAAAGTGAATAAAACTAATATTATGATGCTAAAAAAATTCTCCCTTCCTTCCTTAAGCTGCAAGCACTTTTTAAGTTTCTTTCTTTGCTCTGTAAGAAAAATATCACTGAAAAGAACTAAGAATTTCACTTTAACATAGACAATACCAATAGAAATCAAAGCATTTTTGCCAGAAAGCTTCCATAGAGGAGGTTTTAGCATTTTTCTACACGTAGGACAAGGGAACGTTTTCAGTAAGTATCACAGAATAAACTAAAAACACACTACACAAAAATACATAAAAGCATCCTCTCGGAAACAGAAGAGTTCACTCACTCCTGGGTCTCTGACTGTATTCCTTCTGCCAGTATTTCCTATTGCATCAATTCATAGAGCAATTTCTCAAAAGTGAGAGAGCAGAATGACCTCCAGTGAGGAGAGAAAGCAACATCTTCCCAAAAACGGGGGAGAAGATAGAAGAGCTGAGCAAAAGCCTCTGTGAATTGCTCCCAAAGGTCTGCTTGACCTTTCACATTCAGGCTGCCGTATAGTGTGTCATACTTCGGTTTTTCAGTAAAATCTTACAATTTCTCAAACTCGATCAACTTAGAGCCAAAATGTAAGAATGCAAATGCTAAGACTTGCACTCAGGCCAAAGGAAAGATTGCCTATGTGCTTGACAGATGAGTCTTGGGTCAAATAGCAGTTCACATAAATGAAGTTAAGGTGGTAGGGTGCTTACAGTCAGGGTACGTGGCATAGCATATAACACTAACAAAATAGTTTAAGCTAGTATTTTTAAAATTAAGATGTCATTTTGCTTATTACAAAAGTATGTGGATGTTCAAGAAGAGTTTGACAAAATTAAATATATACAAACACTAGCGGTCTTCAAAATAGGGCTATGGAAAATTTATAATTGCATGAAATTATAAATGTTTTTGCATTAAAATTAATTTTAATTCCATCTTTCCATAAATCTTTCAATTTCCCTCTTATGTAAGATGCAAAAAAAAAAATAAAAATAAAAATCGACTGGCAGGTAACATTAGACCTCAGATTCTAATCTCCACAAGGGCAGGTATAGCCCTGCACTAAGCCACGTAAGAGTCACCAAAAGAGGCATGATTCCTGCCCTTGAGGGGGCTCAGTGGAAGACCCTCCCTAAGGTCTTTAATATCATCTTCTCAGATAGCCCTTGACCACCCTATTTTAAATTTCATTCCGATACTCCCCACTTAATTTTTCTCCTTAAATACCTTTAAAGGGTGTGTGTATACACATATTTATAATCCTATTTACATATTGTCACATACATTAAGAAAAGTAGTAACACATAAGTGACTGCCCTGATTCCATATTATACACAATCTGACTTCCTATAGTATTCCCAAAGTTTAGGCAATACCTGAAACAGAGAAGGCATCCAATATTTGCTAAGTGAATTAATGAATAAGCAGGGACTGAATAAAAACATGCTACAATGCAGTTTTTAAAAAAAATTATTATTTTAATTTACTATAGGGCATGAGTGCTCACCAGAGTGGGAGAAAGAGAGAAAGTGAGAAAGGAAACCACTAGGCCCAGCACTCAAACCAAGGTCGGCTATGTGGGAGGCCAGTGCCTTAACCACCATGCCACCTGCTGGCCCCAAGTTTTTATTTTTTTTAAATAATTATAAATTATGTTTCCAATGAAAGGACTGAGTGAATTATGATAATTCTATAAAATAAAAATGTATTAAAATATGTATCTCTATGTTTAAGAGCATGTAAAATTTCTACCATAAATTTGTTAGATTTTGAAAGTCAGATTACAAAAGAATATGTGATGTAATACCATTTTAAAAATATACATATATTTGTATATTTATATCAATACATAAGCCTTGCTATGTCTGGGATCCTCTTACCTACTTGGGACAAAACCGGAAAAGAGGAAGAAAGTGTACTTGAGAAACAAACATAAAAAGATAGTGATGATACAATTTGGTAAGCACTATAACAAATATAGGTACATCCCTTCTGGTTTAGGAGAGGTCAGGCTCTTTGAGAAAATGAGTAACAAAAGATATAATCAGAAAAGAAGTTCTTTACTTACACACACACACACACACACACACACACATAAATTTTAATGGCCAGGTTTCCAGGAAAAATGTTACCTTGTTGATGCAATGTTCTACCTACCATTCAAAAGCAAAGCCATAATTTCTATATTGTTCATGATCACAATGAGACCTTGCAAGTAAAATATACACTATTATGTCTTTACATTTGTAATGTAGCCCTAAATGTGAATAGGAGCAGGGTGAACATTCAGTGACTCACACATAAGTATGTCTCTGGTTTTGGTGTGCATTCCGTTCTATGGTGCCATGTCTGCTACGCAACTGGACTCTCGACGGGAAGCACCACTTTTTTTTTTTTTCCTTCTTTTCCCACTGTTCTTAATACACTAAAGAAAGTAGAGACTCAGAAACTCAATCTGACACAATCCACCCTGTTTGTCATCAGCACAATGTGTCATTTACAAGTTCATCCAGTCTCTTCCATCCACTGCTGGGTGTGGAGCAGCTAAGAATAACTGCAGAACTTGACTCTAAGCTGCTTGCCGGGAAGCACTAAACTTGCTGCATGACTCACTGTGGGATGTAAATTCTTGTTAGAGTGCTGATAAAGAAGGAGCTTTCCAGCAAGGATAGGATAGAGAGCCTTTTAATGGGTTGCTATGACTACTCAGAACTTCTACCACTTCAATCTTGGTGTGAAAAACAGCAAAAACTTAGGCAACATTCCTGAGCATCTCTAAGAGGAACATAAGCAAATATTTCACATGCATCTCAGATAACAAAGCTGGATAATTTCCATTAAAGAAAATTTAAATTCCAAAATTAAGCTTTGGTCATAAACACCACCAGGAGCTTAGATAGCAGAGCCAAGATTTAAATAGGAAAGGAGTGTTTGTGTACTCATTTCAAGTCATTTTTGTTTTATTTACAAAAATGTATTTGCATTTTGTCTTATATTAATCATTAGTGTACTTGTATCTGCCAAACATCTCAGAATATACCAAATGGATACGATTCTCAGATATACACTTAAAAATACCAAAATAAAATGAAATTAATAATAACAGGAAAATTGTGTTCAGTGAAGACTGCACCAAGCCCTATGCATTTTCTAATTTAATTTTCATAATAACTCTACAAGGTATGTTAGATGATTATGACTGAATTAAATTTAGTTACTCACAGTCACAAAACCGGCATCATGATAACATTCAGCTATTTGGCATCACTTTCTTCCATTTTAATTTCACAACCACCAGTCAAGAAATTAATATCATGCCATTTGAACTTTATAATGAAATTTTGTACAAGTCTCTGCCTATGGTAAAACTATTAATTCAAACTTTACATTACATTTGCTCAGAATGAGGAGAATTGAAAGATACTTTCTCTAAACTGTGAAAGAAGAGACATAAATGTTCATTGTCCTCATATAAGGTTTTAAAGGTAGAAAAATATCAAAAATATCAAGATCACTTCCTTAACATTCAAAAATTCTGGCCATGTATAGCCTTTCACCCAATAAAATAGTTGATGTTTGACATTTTAAACCATAAAAATTAGACTTTTGTATGGCCCAACACTCTAGATAAAACAATGGTGCTTAAAGCATAGACATCAGGGCCAGCAGATGGTGTAGTGGTTATATCACTGGACTCCCACATGGCTGACTGCAGTTTGAATCCCAGACCTGGTGGCTTGAAAATCACATGTGCATGTGTGTCCAAGATCCCAGGAGGAGAATAAAGGAGAAAAGACTGCAGTGTGGCCATCCCCCCCTGGAGTGTGATTTCTTGCTTTCCCTCTCATTGTCTCTGTCTCTCTCTGGCAAGCACACACACTCCATGGCAAAAACCTGTATTAAAAAGGAGAGAGAGAGAGAGAGAGAGAGAGAGAGAGGCATTAAAGCCAAGCAGACCTGGACTCATAGCCTGCTACTGCCACTTCCTAACCTGTGACCTTCTCACATTTTAATGCTCTCAGTCAGACATCCTTTCATTGTAAAACAGGGCTAACAGTGGTGCTCAGTTTTCTGAGACAGTGACACACATGAAGTACTTACCAAAGTACCCAGCACGGTTAGTAGTCAGCAATGCTGTAGGATAACCATTGATTATGCTGTCCATTTACTTTCAAACCCAGCCAACAAGTCCTCCAATGCACATACCTTCCCTTCTCACAATAGCCCGAAAGTCAAAGTAGACTAGCATATTAACATGAGAACACATTTGCAACCCTATCCCTCCTTCCATAAAAGTAGTGACAGGCTCATCTTAAAAACAAATAAAAACAGTTCTGCATGTAATTCGTTTTCTCATTATAGAATTACATACTTCTACTTTGTCACAATGTTTTCTTAAATTTCTATTTTGGACCATTACTCTCCCATTCTCAATATATATAACCTATTTGCCTTATAATTTATCTCTTAAAAAAAAAAACAGCAAAATGGCATTTTTGAATATGTGGTAACATCAGAGACTGCAACTCAAAGGACTCTTAGCACATAATAAAACTATTCCCGACAATGTTTACTCAGTTTTATGTAGATAATTACTTACTGTTTCAGTTGTTTTTGTGTAAAAGAAAAATAGATATGTCTTTTAAATTTTTGCCTATAAATAAAAATGCTAATTAATGCTCTAAAATAAGAATTATAACACATAAGCTAACTCTTTTCTCTGGAGGCTAGTGGAAAGAATACAGGCTTTCTCAGTGGATGGTCTTAGACTTTGAAGTTGTCTTCTGCATCAGATTGCCATGATTTTAACAAGAGCTTACTATGCTTTCCTGATGCCACTGTTCCGGGTCCTAATTATCACAGTTGCCCCAGGACCACTTAGGCATTCATCAGAGCTTAGGATGCTTCTATATTTCTTCCCTTGGATCCAATACTGAGCAAATTATTACGTCTTTAACCTACACTGGGCAAATGAGAATTCTCACTCATCATTTTCTTAGCTTAAGGCTGTCCTCATTCATCATTTCCTTCATAACTCATGAGCCTACTTAAGAGTGAAGCCAACCCGAAGAAGCCAGAAAACAAATAGAGAAAAAAGCAGAACTTCAATGCAATGGAGAGAGAGTACATCTGAGCCCCCGTGTTTAGTTGTGCCTGAAGCTCCTATATTCAGTTATACCCTGAGGTCTTTCAGTAATATCAACCATAAGTTCCTTTTTAGTCAAAGGACTTTGAATTCAATTTCTGTTACAATCCACCAAAAAAATAAAGTGAAACATTTGGCAAAAAATAAGTCAGTACAGAAAGTACTCTAAACTTTATCAATATATAATGTACTTCAACTTCCATGCTTTAAAAAAAAAAAAAAAACAGATTTTTGTGATTAGATGAGGCCATAGAGATCTTTTATTCTTGGTCCCTCATTTTCTGGAGAAATTGAAACCGAGGGAGGTTAAAATATTTCTAATAATTAAATTGCTCTTTATTTGCACATCGGGCAATCAGAATCTAAATTTTTTTCTTCTACATATTATATTATCACTTCCCAAAAATAGCTACAATGTGGATGTTACCAGACTAAGTTAAGGCATAGGAGAGTCATCAGAAGCTCTCAGACACTGGTAAAAAGAAAAAAAAAATGAATAGCCTGATTGCAAGCTGAGTTTTCAACCTATTTTCTGTGTTTGGGATTTTATACATTTTTCAGGCAAGAACAAGGTAATATCAAAGAATTAAGATTCTTTTCCATCTTTGTTATCACTACCCATCACCTGCATTTGTGTTACATTAAAAAAAAATAAAAAAAAGAGAACATATTTGAAGTGGTTATTTAAGTTAGACCAATTAAACAATTCACTTCAAAGAATGTGCAATGACCTACACAAATATGCACCCGAAAAGCACCATGCAATGTATTATGAACAAAACAAAGATAATTAGAACATACTCACTCTAGAATACAGTTCTTCAAATATTTATACTAAGTGGCACATAGTAGATCCAACACAAAGAGAGAGTGTGTGTGAAAGAAAGGGAATTGATCAAGGACACAAAACAGAAGGAGATAAATTCCTCTTAAAGGGCCTAAAGAGACTTTCATGAAAAAGTAACCATTAAGTCAGCTTTACTGAGTTGGATTTCAAAAGCATGAGATGTAAATGCTGTAAAACTAAAACATTCCAGGTGCAGTAAACACAAGTAGAGAAATCAAGAGTAAGTTTTGTAAACTCAGAAGTCACAGATCTATGAATTCATGGAAAGATAAAAACAATGTCCTATAAGGATTCAGGTCTTAGTATTTTCAATAGGCTTTTAAAATTCTCAAAATCTCAGAGAATAGAGGAAATAACATGACAACAATTATACAACTTGACAGGATATTAAAAACAAAATGGATCCTATTGCCTACTTTAACCAATTGAGCAAAACAACTTCCTCTTCTGCCATTTTATGTTTCATTTTATGTTTCAAAGTATTACAAACTTTTAATCTTTGAATCTCACTAGAAAGATATTTAATCCAACACTATTTATATTAAGAAAAATTAAAAAATTGAAGCCAGCAGGTGACATAGTGGTTAAGGTGCTGGTCTCCCACATAGCCAATTACAGTTCAAGTCCCAGACCTGGAGGACTGAAATTAATGCTGGATGGATGTGCATGTATGCCCCAAATCCCAGGAGAATGGAGGAGAAGGGATTACAGCATGGCCATTCCCCCGGGGGTGATTTCTTGCTTTCTCTCTCTCCATCTCTCTGTCCCTCTAGTGATTGCACACATCCTGTAGCAAAATATATCCCTCAGAAAAAAAAAAGAAAATTCAAATTATAAACAATCAAAATTTTCAGCAGCAGATTGTTGAACAAGTTTTAATATCCAAACCATGGAATACTACTTAGATAAATTTATATTGTAGAATATTTAATGAGAACAATATTCACATATACTATAAAGTGAGAAGAAAGTTTAATAAACACTTTATATGGGATTAATCCCTTATGTACACATGCACATGTGTGTCTATGTGTGTAAGCATGTGTGAATGTGTGTGTAGAAAACAAGATTATATTCCTAGGCATTAACAGTGGTGATTGCCGGATGGTAAGGTAAAAGTTTTAAAAGTGTTTTTATTTTCTTTTCTTGATTTATTTGTGTTTCAACCTTTACTACAGAAAATATTTATTACTCTTGTAAAGTAAAAATCTATGTGTATGGATGTACTTATGTATAAGTTTTAATTGTTTAAGTATGAGAAAGTAAATATAGAGTAGACACTGGATTTCAGAAGTTTACTCAAAAAGAAAATGAATAAATCAATGAATGAACAACCTCTTTTTCTGAAATAAGAACTCCCATGTGAAAAAGTCTCTTTACCCCCTGTACAATGTTCAATTCTGAGACAATCCTCAAGCTATGTGTCATCAAGATTTCAAACAGAATACATGCAATTTTGAGCTTTAGCATAATAAAATTTTATGTAATATGATTTTTAAGTAATTAGAAGAAAGGAATTAAATCTTTTTTTTTTTTTTTTTTTTTTTTTTTTTTAATTACCAGAGGGTACAGGTGGCTGAGAGAGGGAGGGAGGGAGAGAGAGAAAGAGAAAGGAGAAAGTGCTCCCTAATGGGTTCTGGTCACGTTGCAATCCTTTTTCCTTTCTCCATTTCATCAGGTTTTGGGGAACATAAGTACTTGTGCCCAGAAAATTTTTTTTCATATTTATTATTATTATTATTATTATTATTATTATTATTGTATATACTTTCAATCATATTGTTTGGCTTACAATGAGACCATTTTGATATGTGAACATTTCTCCCCAGACCCGTTGATCAAAATATCTTCAACAGATAACACCACACCTCCCCATCCCGTCAATGCTCTACCTCTGTATCCCTTCTCCAAATGTCTTTCGTTAGGCCCCACTCCTCCACATACACCTCATCTGACATTCACACCCATCTCTTGTGTTTGTTCAACTGGTAGTCAATCACTTTCAGTCATAGAATGCCCAGAATATTTTTAAAGACCCTGAAATATGAATTTGAACCTCAGGGGCAGAAGGTGGTGTGATGGTTTTGGTGTTGGACTCCTACATGGCTGACCACGATTGAAGTCCTGGACCTGGTGGCTTGAAAATCATGCCAGTTGTGTGTGTCTGTATGCCCAAAATCTCAGGAGGAGAATGGATAAGGAATTGCAGCATGGCCATCCCCCCAGTGGGTGATTTCTTATTTTCCTTCTCATTGTCTCTCTGTTAGGAGTGCACATACCCTATGGCAAAAACCTTTAAAAATGTTTTTTGAATAATTTGTACCTCAATCGATGATGTGAGATCTGATTCCCACATGCAAAGGGTTTAACCATGACACCATGGGGCCAGTCCAGGAATCAGACTCTTTAATTCCCATTAGACATTATCTCACAAGGAAACTTCAAAACAATGCAGACTCATATTTATTGTGGCATTATTCACAATTGCTAAGACATGGAACCAACCTAAACATCCACAGACAGAAGAATGGATTGAAAAATTGTGGCACATATACTCAGCTATATAAAGCAATGAGACCCTGGCATTCAATAAAAAGTGAACAAATTTGGAAGATACACTGCTAAGTGAAGCAAGCTAGACTATAAAAGGGAGGCATTGAATGTCCCAACTCGATATATACTGAATGTCATTATTTCTGGCAGAAACTGAAAGACTGGAAGGTATAAAGGCATGGAGAGACAGTGTGGGAGGAGGGTGGGAAGTGCGGGAGGATAAGAGGGAGGGAATTAAGGGAAAAAAGAAATAAGTAAAACATTTAAGGAACATAAAAATGGAAAATTATCGGTTGATAATATGTATGGTAATATCTTTGACTTAATACAGTATATTCATAATGTGAAAATTCACTTGGTATTCATTTGGTAATGATACACAGTGATGAGTGTAAAAATAAGAGAAAGAAAAATAATTTAATGAATACTTCAATGAAACCACAAATAATTTGCATTAGATTATTAATGTATGCACAATGTAAATGACAGAAGAACTCAATTTATGTAATTTTGAACAATATATTAAAGATTGGGCTTGAGGCTGACTCGGTGGCCTAGTCAGTCACTAGGCTGACTCTAGTGGCCCAGATCAGGTGCTTCTGGATCCATATGGAAGTTCATGGGTTTCATTCACTGGCCAAATGTACATGTTGGGCAGATGTATCCTTGATCCTGGCTGGCTAAAAGGTCTGGAAGGATGGGGTGGTACATCACTGCATAAGACCCTGTCAAATGTGCTTGTCTTTCTCTCTCTTTATTCCTCACTCTCACAAAATAAATAAATAAAACTTAAAGAAAAAAAAAAAAAAGAGGGTTTAGAGTTAGGAATGTGGGTGGATGGTGATTTAGCTGAGCACTATAGAACCCACCATAGACAGTAAAGAAAGCTTCTCTATATGCTAAGGTTGGATGCTAGTCATTCCTTACCTTATTGCCATAAATATGATGTTTCCCAATTTGCTTCCCTTCACCTAATCCTTATCTTTGTGGGAGTTGAAGGGTAGAGTAATATTGATAGCAAAACAAATGCTATCACACTAATTCCATTTGTGTGTCATTATTCCTGCAGCTTAGTAATGAACCAGCAATAAGAGATGCCAAGATTTATTTACAACACTAGACTACTAAACCAGCAGAAGTATGAGCATCCAGGTGGGTTCACCTTTACAAAAGGGTTGTTCAGCTATGCTCCTGTTTTTCTGCACTTTATATAGCAGATGCTTTCAGTCTTCACTATACATCAGAAGTACTTGACTAGTATTTTTCAAATACATTACCAGAGCCCTGACCACAGAGATTAGCTATCCATTGGTCACTGATGAGTCCTAGATATTTCTAGAAAATCTTCGGATGATTCTAACTCCTAAGGCTGAGAACACTGATTTGGTGTTAAAATGATGTATATCCACATTTAAGACATTAATGTCTTACTCTTTTTTGTTTAAACAAGTTTTGTAATTTTATTACATAAACCCTTAAGAAAAGTCTAAACATAGTAAGACAACTCAAGACAAAATTAGCATTACCTTTTTAAGTGCAATACTTCATTTTTCCTCACTATTCCCCTGACTCTTGGGAGCAGCACTGGGTACTGAATCTCAATTGTTGAAGAGCAAGTTACAAATACCAATAATTAAACCCTGCTTAGAAATTTCAGAGAGGGGAGTATGGTCTAAAACTCAGCCAGTTCAGGACTCCTCCCCATCAGGCTCTCTCATCACTAACAGGTGTCCCCAGTTTATTTCAAACCTAACCATAAATAATTCCCACAGCATAATATCACTGGAGACTAACCCTGGGGCCTTAATTTGTGCCCTGTAGAACCACTCTGTCCTTGAGGAAAAACATGAATCTAGCTTATACCTTGATCATTCTTGTACCTCCTCCCCAGTACCTGAAGCCTTCACCTTCCTTTGTGACCTCTTTTCCTTAACTGTCTTTCCAACAGAGTTGATGACAGCCAGCCTTTCATGGCCTTTCATGAGCACATACACACTGGAAATTCGACATGTGCCAGGCACCCCTCAATCCCTGATATCCTTTTCAGTCATTGTTTTGAGACACTTCTATCTTCTTTTCTCTCAAAATTTGCATTTGCCTCAAGCATTGCCTCTTCCCAGCCCTGTATCTGTCGTCTCCTGCCTCCAGGATCACTGCACATCATCCTTGATGATCTCAACATCTTATTTCTCAACCCATTCCTTTCTATATCCCTTAAGTATTAATGCTGGTAACCCCAGAACTCTGACCTCAAAATAGAACCTGATCTTTTTGGCAAAAAAAATGGCTTTTATTTCCACTGTGCTTTAGTCATAGACATCAGCATATTTTGGACTCTCACTGAGAATGGCTCTACTTTCAGTTCCTGTCTCTAGACATCTCTCTCCTACTTACCATTTCCCTTCTTTCTATTGGGCTCTCTCATGGTTTTCTTCTTTAAAAAGCAAAGTTTCTTCAAATAGGGGCCCCTCTCTGCTGCTCCAACTTTCCTACCAAACATTTACTCTATAACCACTTGGCATCTATATGGCTAAAACAGTGAGTTGAGAAATTAAGAGTACAGTCCTACATCCTGGATTTGTGTCCTAGATGTGGGACATTGTGTGATCTGGGGGGAAATATTTCATTTCCATAGACTTTGTAGAAAAGGTGGACAATAAAAACTTTCACTTCATAGGCATTGCTATGAGAATTAAATGATCTAATGCAATTGTGCTTAGCTCAGTAACTATTGCATAGAATATTAGCACATTCTTCTTGCTGTTGATATTAATTTTCATTATCATCTAGCTTGTCTATCCACATTCATTTGGAATTTCTCAGTTTAAATTCAACAATGACATCACACCAGTAGATCAACAAATCTCAATCCTCATCTGTTTCCAAAATTTCATTCCTGTTGGATTCATCCTGACCCTGCATTCTTCTTCTGCTTCCCTGCCTACACACTTCCTGACATATTTTTCTTTTTTCTTTTATTTTCTTTTATTTATTTATTTATTTCATTTTTTTTTTTTTTTTTTTTTTTTGGAGAGGTTTTTTCCATAGGGCTCGTGAGCTCGCCAGACAAACAGAGAGAAACAGAGAGACAGAAAGCAAGAAGTCAACCCCCAGGGGGGATGGCCACACTGCAATCCCTTCTCCTCCATTCTCCTCTCGGGATCTTGGGCACGCACACACACGTGCCCAGCGTGAGTTTTAAGCCACCGGGTCCGGGACACGAACCGCACTCAACTACATGGAAGTTCAGTGACATAGCCATTATGCTAACTGCTGGTTCCCTTCCTGACATGTTTTTCACTTTAACCTTCAGAATTTCTATAGGGTCACTCATTCCCACTATTAGTTAAAACTATAAATTGCATTTACTTATTGTTCTAGTTCCAATTTTGCATTTCCAACTCTCTCCTGGGATATCCTTATATAATTAAATTGTAGAAGCTCAAGTAAAATGTATGCAACAGAATTTATCTCATTTTTACATAGTTGTTCTTCCTCGACAAATCACAGAACCCTCACCCTACCTCTAGGCTCATACCATCTATTTTTCTATCTCCCTCTTTCCTAGTCACACATCCACAAACTCCATTAACACCATCTCCCTCCCATTAGCTGATGATTTTTTCTTATTCAGTACCCAGTATCTGACTCAAGCAAGCTTTCTGATCCATCTGCCATATGACTTTGACACTGACCAAGAATTACAGCTGCAGTGACCAGCAGTTAGCATAATAGCTATGTCGCTGGACTCCCACGTGGTCGACTACGGTTCGAATCCTGGACCCAGTGGCTTAAACTCACGCCGGGTGCATGTGCATGCGTGCCCAAGATCCTAAGAGGAGAATAAAGGAGAAGAGATTGCGGCATGGCCATCCCCCCTGGGGGTGATTTCTCGCTTTCTGTCTCTCTGTCTCTGTCTGTCTGGTGAGCGCACGCGCCCTATAGCAAAAACCTCTCAAAAAAAAAAAAAGAAAAAAAAAGAATTACAGCTGCAGAGAAACTACTCTGGAATCATGAATATCTCAGTCATGGGTAACTTTCACATAAAAGGCACTGCATCTAATTCCAAATGCTGTAAACTCAGTTTTATTACCGTATTTCCAAACATCAGAGTTGTTTGGTTTCAATACAGGACAGATAATCTACTTTTTTGTTTTCAACCTAATACAAAGAATTTCCAAACTTTTAACCATTTGCTTTCACTTTTCTCCCTCTGTGAGTGCCAAGTTAGTTCAATTTCAGTTAATTCAAGTGCTGACAGACAAGGCTATTCTCAGAAGTAAGTAGAGAAATTGTCTGAATAGCTAAATTTAATTTCAAGGGACAGAAAATTTAAGGGACAAAAAAATTGCTGACCCAGGCTCATGGGCAATGAAATGTCACAGTCAAAGTGTATTTCTCCTGTGATGATGACTGTATTTGAAGAAATAGTCTGAAAGCAATGCCAAATAATAGTGGATTGTTTAAATTACTGGGGGGTGACCCACTCAGAAGGAGAGGGAAAGCAGGAATATCTGGTCTCAATTCCCTAACAAAGCCCCCTGCCCACCCTAGGATAGGGTAGGAGGGGTATCTGTCCTGAAGATAACCACCTCAATTCCTGCAGTTGCAGAGTTAGAAACACCTAGTCAGTCACATAGCGACCAGAGAGGTTTGGTGACAAATGAGCCAAACATCTGAACACAGTGAGGCTCTGCGGAAACTCTCTTGCTATACTCAGCCCAGCAAAAAAGAGGAAAACAAAAACAAAAACAACTTCTCTCTGTAAATCTGAACTCAAAATTTCCACGGCGAATACCATAATCCCACCCTCAGTTGAAGAGGGAAACTGGCACAGAGCGAATTAACATCAAAGGGAAGCACACATGTAGATTTGGAGAAAGCTACTCCAAAGAAGTAGGAAGAAATGAATTCATCACTAAATGCCTAAACATCACAGCAAAGCCTCAAGAAATATGAGATAACCAGGAAATACTCCTCCTACCCCCCAAAAAAACACAATAACTCCTCACCAATGATGGGTAAAACACAAGAAATCATAGAAATGGCAGAAAAAGAATTCAGAATATTTATCATAACTATACTCAATGAGATGCAAGAGAACACAGACAACTAATTTCAGGACATGAGAAGATCTTTCCATTACTTGAAAGAAACTCCATAAAGAGATAGACACCTGAAAAAGAATCAAACATAACTTTCAGAGATAAAGATTATGATGCAGGAAGTCAAAACCGCCCTTGAAAGTATTAATAACAGATTAGACCATGCATAAGAACATCTGGGGACCAGCAGATGGTATAATGTTTACGTTGCTGGAATCCCACATAGTTAACTGCAATTAGACTCCCAGGCCCATCAACTTGAAACTCATACCAGGCAGGTGTGCATGCATGCCCAAACGCCCTAGAGGAGAATGGAGGAGAGGGGATTGAGGCATGGCCATCCCCCTCAGGAGATGATTTCTTGCTTTCTGTCTCTCTGTCTGTTCTCTCTGGTAAGCACACATGCCCTATAGCAAAAATCTATTTTATATATATATACATATATATATATACACATATATATATATATATGTATATATATATATACACACACACACACATACACATATATATATATATATACACACACACACAGATACATATATATATATATATACACACACACACACATATATATATATACACGCACATACACATACACACACATATGTGTGTGTATATATGTATATATTTTAGATATATGTGTGTGTGTGCGTGTGTGTATACATATTGAAGACAAAACTCTGACTCAGTCCAAGCAACAAAGAAAAATAGAAAAATAATCACTAAAAATGAGGACAAACTACAGAAAATTCCAAACATTCTAGGGACCAGCAGTTGGCATAATGGCTATGTCACTGGACTCCCATGTAGTCAACCGCGGTTCAAGTCCCGGACCTGGTGGCTTAAACTTGCGCCAGACGCGCGTGCATGTGTACCCAAGATTCCGAGAGGAGAATAAAGGAAATGGGATTGTGGAGTGGCCATCCCCCCAGAGGGTGATTTCTCGCTTTCTGTCTCTCCATCTCTGTCTTTCTGGCGAGTGCACGCACCCTATAGCAAAAACCTCTCCAAAAAAAAAAAATCCCAAACATTCTCTAACAGCCAAATATTCACATAATGAGTATTCCAGAAGGCAAAGATGTGTAAAGGCTTAGAAAATCTCTTTCATGATATATTAGTTGAAAACTTTCAAAATTTAGAGACACATACAGAAATCTAAACCCAGGAAATACAAAGACCACCAAGTAGGTTTACCATAAGATCATTCTTTCCAAGGCACGTCATAACCAAACTAGTAAAAATCAAAGACAAAGACAATATCCTAAACATGACAAGAGCAAAATGCCAAGTTACTTACAAAGATTACCCCCATTAGACTAACATCAGAACTCTCAACTGAAACAATGCAGGTAAGGAAAATATGGGAAGACATATTTAAAAACCTTAAAGAAAAAATTTCAGCCGAGACTACTATACCCAACAAGATTATCCTTCAAATGAGAAGGAGAAATAAAATCATTCTTAGATATACAATGAAAGAATTCACAAAAAGTAGGTAAACCCTTCAGGAAAAACTTAAGGGAATATTATGGGAAAACTAAAGAGAAATAAACAGAAGCAAGAGAACACAAAATGACTACAGGAGCGGGGGAGGGAGGAGAGTAATTAAATGACAGGGCTAGGTCCACACACATTGATAGTAACCTTAAATGTTAATGGATTAAATTCCCTAACTGAAAAACACATAGTGGCTCAAAGATGAAAAAAAAATGGAACTCTCTACCTATTGCTTATAAGAAATATATCTCTAAGACAAATATATACATGGACTGAAACTGAAGGGCTAGTAAAAGTTGTTTGATGCAAACTGAAATGAAAAAGGCAGGAGTCATAATATTTATATCAGAAAAAATAGACTTTAGGATAAAAAGAGTAAAAAGAGACAAAGACACTAACTACATAGTTAAAAAATTATTTCAGGAAGAATATATAACAATCATAAATATTTTTACATCTCATGCCAGGGCACCCAAGTATGTAAAAGAAAGACTCCTAGATCCAAAGAGAGATATAGACTGCAACAGACTAATTTTTGGGAACTGTATCACTCCACTGTCACCAGTGGACAGGTCATCTAGACAAAGTAAACAGAGTCATAGGCATTAATTGATACCATAAGCCAATGGACCTGACATAGATATAGTATTCCATGTAGCACCTAGAAAACGTACTTTTTTCTCTTCTCACATGGAACATTTTCAGACGTGTGTACATACTCAGAGTCCTGACAGGATTGATAAATGAAGGAAAAAGGATTGGGGTGTCACTGGGATCCATGATGGTTAGAGTAGTCCTTTTTCTTTCTTTCTCTATCTCTCCAACATATGCACATACCCTTTGACAAAAATACAATAAAAGTTTTCAAAAAAAAACAATTCCTGGAGCCACAAGATGGCATAGCAATTATATCACCAGACTCCCATGTGATCAACTATGGTTCGAGTTCCAGACTTGGTGACTTGAGGCCCATATCAGGCCTATGTGCGTGCATGCCCAAAATCCTGGGAGGGAAAAGGAGGAAAAGGAATTGTGTCATAGCCATCTTTCTGGGGGTGGGGGAAATTTCTCAGTTTCCCTCTCACTGTCTCTGTCTCTCTATCTCTCTCCAGCTAGCACACATGCCCTAAGGCAAAAAAACTTCTTCAAAATAAAAAAGATAATCCCTATGGATTTAAATATAATCTTTATTGGTCACAATTTAAAGTTAATATACATTAGGTTATTTGATCTTCGTGGAACAAACACTTTTTTTTTCTCTCTCTCTTTTTGGAGAGGTTTTCGCTATAGGGCACATGCGCTAGCCAGACAGACAGAGAGAAACATAGAGACAGAAAGCGAGAAATCACCCCCCAGAGGGGATGGTCACGCCGCAATCCCTTCTCCTCCATTCTCCTCTCGGGATCTTGGGCACCGCACGCACACGGCGTGAGTTTTAAGCCACTGGGTCCGGGACACGAACCATGGTCAACTACATGGGAGTCCAGCGACATAGCCATTATGCTAACTGCTGGTTCCCGTGGAACACACACTTTGATGGACTCTTGAAGAGGAGCTGAGTTTCTGAAGACACTAGTGCTAAGAGAAATATAGCCACTAGTGACTTGGCTACTAAAAAATAAGTAAAAAAAATATTAAAAAAATCAGCTTCCCCATTTAATAATTTTGCCTGGAAAGAGCCTGCCACCAAAACAACTGACCTTAAAGAAATGCAAAATCAGAGGTCTCTGCTGAACATCATGTTATTCTCTCAACTTCCACGGAAACTCTATCTGCATAGTGAAATAGGTCATGATGATTCCCAGGGAAATCAAATTTATAGATTTTCCACTAGCACATTCCTTGAGAAATTTAAAGATCTCAAAACTTGGTCATGCACACTGTACCACAATTCTTCAATTTCTCATGAGGAAAGTATTATTTGACAATTTCAAACCAAATTGAAAATAACCATGTTTAAAGTAAACAGATTTTTAAATGAAAATCTAGAATTCCCTACATGTCAAATATCATGTATAATCCCACGAGCTATTTTCTGTTATACATCTTCAATATGAAATTTGACCCTGTTCTTGCCTATTGTAGAGAGGAAACAAGCTGATGTACTTCATCAATGCTAAAGCAAAACTTTTGGAGAAACTTTTCAAATAGGAATTATTGGTTCCAAGTCCTTTCCATTGACCAGACCTTGCTATATCTTTCTGACACAAGCAGCATTCATTTCACTAACTTAATACTTTCATAAGTTTCATAGTAGAAATACAAATTAAATAATGGTTCTAGAATAAACCTTAAAGTCTTCTTCTAAAGTCATGTGACTCTGGGGGAAGGGGGAAACAACCTACTACTACTAGAATAAACTTCTTTTAAAATCTAAACATTGGCAAAAGAAAAAAAAAAAAAAAGCCATGTATTTGACCTACCTACATGCTTGAACAATAATGAGTAAGGGCCTGTTTATTTCCCAAACATTACATTCCTTCAAAATGAAAAACCAAGCCAAAACAACAAAAACAACCCACAGGTATATTTTTAAAACAGTACAGAGAGATCCTAGGACAGAGTGTCCATTTGAGCCACACTGAATGGATTTATATGGGAATAGAATGAAGTTAATTCCAAAGCACACAAATAGCATTCAATCCCTCATACTTAGTGACGGCAACTTCAGGTGAATTGGTGGAGGATGGTTGTTTTACATTCTGTTTTCATTCCCTCTTAGAGCCGTGTGGCAGCTTTTTAAATTGATCGTGGCTTTTAATTCTTGAACCAGAAACCAGAGTCCAAGGTAATTGGCACATCTGTCAAATTCAAGAACTAAATACCTAAGATGACCAGACTGTTTACTATGTTTGCTGAGAATCACTAAATCTGGACTATCAATACAATTATAAATAAGCTTTCTCTTTTAAAAAATCCAAGAAATTTGGCCTTTACTTGCAAGAGAAGACAGAAGTACTAAAGTTAACATCTCTTTGTTAACTTTTTAAGATAAAATTGAAAACACAATTTCCCTTAGGTCTGAATCACTCTGGTTCCACCTTCTCTTCATGTCCTTTGGGCTAACAGTGCCTCTATTGTCTTCCCTACTTCCACTTTCTCTTCATTCTCATCCACTCTACATTGTTGCCCTACAAAATTTCTATGATCCCTCTTTAGCATTTTGGTCACTTGACTTTTTCTTAAATAGCTTAAGACTGTGGGTTTCCACTACTTATTCAAGATATGCTCTTCTGAGTAACTCCCTACTTTTTTGTCCATAATAATTCCCACCACTAACTAGCATCATATTCCCCCACATAGATATGGAGCATATCTACAAGAAATACTTCGCTATGCTAGTTTTGTGGTGCCTTTATGTAGAGGTAGGTGGACAATGTACTTGGCACAAATGTAATACAAATGGTAGATGGGCTGTGTGTGAAGTGGCCTTCCTTGAAGCAGAGTGAGGCTGAGAACTAACAAAAAATCTAGAATAAACCAAAACACCAAGAAGAGAAATTACATAGATGACTGACATACTGTATTGAGCTTCTTCAATACATATTTTTTTTCAAGATAAACCATTTCAGTTCATTACATTTTAAACAACAAAAGAGAAATAGGAAAAAGTTGTATTTTATTTTATACATACAATCACTATAGCTTGTACAGTGAATTTACCCAACATGAATACATTTCACACCAGTCCATTTGAAAATGCAATAATGTTATCAAAAGATTTTCATCCATTTCTGTGTCTTACCTATTTTTCTCCTCGATTCCTTTCCTCACATTCTCCCTTCTCCCATCCTCTTTACACACTGTCATCAGTGTCTAAAACCATTTTCCATGATTATATATTTTCTAATCTTTTAGTTTCCACCATAAAGTGAGGACAGTTGATATATATTAAGTAGAGACATACAATGTCTCTCTTTCATAGCCTGGCTTGCTTCACATAGCAGTAAATCTTCTGTATTCACCCATTTGTTTTTTATGGCTGAGAAGTATTCCATAGAGTATATATGCCATACTTTTTCAATACATTCGTCTGCAAAAAGTATTATTAATTTAAGACATTGATCTTTGCTGTTACTGCTGAGCAATGATTATCTCTTGGGACAACTGGTACAAATGTCACAGGACCAGGGATAAGAGAAAGCCTTGAGACAAGAATTGGAAGTATGATCTGGGAAACCCTGCTTCCCATTCTAAGATTGGCCCTCACCACACACATACAACCCATATGTAGAGGTAACAAAAAATACTGTGTTCTGAAGATGGGCATGCGAGACTTCTCCTGGGGATCAGAGTGTTGCACATGCAAAGCACAGATCATTGGTGATGTCTACAATATCTCCAGTAACAAACTGGTCTGCACCAAGACCAGGTGAAGAATCACATTATGTTCATTGACAGCACACCGTATGGACAATGGTACAAGTACCTGTTCACACTGCTGCCTCGGCTGCACAAAGAGGTCCAAGTTGACTCGTGAAAAAGCAATGATTTTAAGTACAAAATAATCAAAGAAAATTCAGAGCCATTATTATGAGAGGAAAAAGAATGCCCAAATCAGAATTCTTCTGGAAGGGCAGTTCTCACAATGCGAGCTTCTTGTGTACACTGCATCAAGACCAGGCCAGTGTGGCTGTGCAGATGGCCATGTGCTAGAGGGCAAGGAGCTAAAGCTCTCTCTAAGGGAAATTAAGGCTGCGAAGGCAAATAAATCCTCCTCCTTCACATCTTAGCTCATTGTTGAAAAAAATTAAGACATTATTTTTACTTGAGAACAACTACAAATATATTGTGAGGTATTGTAAAATGCAAAATTCCCAATCATTTTTTTAAGATAAAGTGAGAACATTTTCTAAAAATTTCTAACTTGGAGAAGACAGCATTAGGCTAAACCAAAGTCTTTTGGTAATACTCTCTCACTCACTCCTTGGATGTAACACTGCAAGGAAGCAGCACTGGACCTAAAGATTTCTGGATACTAGAGGAAAAAGAGTGCTATGTTAGTAAAACTCTCTGCACACTTTGGTTGAAAATTTAATGTCTTAAGACTGTATCCTATAGTTCATACTGAACAGACATAAATGGACCTAATCTTCCTCATCTTACATACTTCATGTCTCCTTTCCTATTCATGTCTCATCTATCTCAAGTCAGCAAAAAACTAAGGGATGATGACGGTAATGGTGATGGATAGATTCCTACCTTTCTGGATCTCAGAGCATTGTGATATACATTATCCAATTGATATAAATAAATACCATGTCAGATTTAAAGAGGAGAAATTTTATCCCTAATGCATTATACAAATGTGGGAACTGAGGGAGAGAAAGATTAGGTCACACGTCCCTGGTGATGATGTTTATGTGATTCCAAAGCTGCTGCCCTTTCATGCTAAGTCACTGTCTACAACTCTTCTGTCCTTTGTTTTCTCAACATGCTCAGCTTATATCAAAGAACATGGTTTACAGATGTTTTGTGACTGGTCTCGTGTAATTTCATATTTTGTCCCCAATTATACTGTGACACTTGGGTGACAATTTCAGATATTATGTTGTTCAATTTTATACCTTCTGTTGTCATAGTCATTACTTTAAAAAAAATTGCCTTAGATCTTAAAATCAGTTGCCAGGGAAACAAGCAAACAACTTAGTCATAAATCTATAAATAAACTTACTGCCCTTGAAGAAGAAAAAGAGAGAGAAGTAAAAAAGAAACAGAGAGGGTAAGGAAGAAGAAAGAGCAAAGAAGGATGAAGAGGAGAAGGCATATAGGAACCACTACAACCCGTTCCTACCTGTCTTAGCTAGAAAAATCTCAAATACTTTAAGGTAATGGAAGAAACTTAGTTCAGAAAAACATTTACTGCATTGGGGGGGGGGGGGGGATGGGGTGCTTGTTGGTTCTTCATTCACAGAAAGGTTATGAATAAAGGCCAAAAAGATGCACAGAATGTTGAGAAAAAAGTTGAGTTAAACCACAGTAAGCACTGCTGATTGGTTGATCAAATTTATCTTCTGGTGGCATGGTGGTTAATGGCAAAATATTTGGACAACAGTGAAAATTCTTTAATAGTTACTTAACCAATGAATGATATATAAATGGTAAATCTGCTGAGGAAAAGAAGTTAAGTATCATTAGCCATTAGGTATGCAAGTTAGAACCATATGAGATGTCGAAACACACATATTGGAATGGCAGCAATGAAAAATACTGAAAATACCAGATGTAGGTGAAGAGGGAGGGTAGCTGGAGCCTTACACGTTGGTGATGGCAATACAGAAAGTTCTGACAACTCTAGAAAAACCATTTGACCCTTTATTATACAGTTAAACATTATTTTATTTTATTATTTAATTAGGATAATTATTATCCTAATTATTTATCTTAGAGAAATAAGTGCTTACATTCACAGAAGAACCTACACACTAATGGATTTGATAGTTCTATTTATAACAGCCTAAACTTGGAAACAACCAAGTGTTCTTCAGTGGGAAAATGGCTAAACAAACAGTGTAACACCCATCCAATGAAACACCTACTCAGCACCAAAGGAACAGAGACTTGATGTATTGAGTCTTGCCATGACTTGGACAGATCTCAAAGGCATTATGCTGTGTGAAAAAGTGAAACATGGAAGGTTACATGTGACATGATTCTGTTAATATGACATTCTCAAAAAGACATATTAATAACTATATTTTTGGATAACAAAGTAGTGCTTGCCAAGAGTTAGGAGGCAGGAGAAGATATAACTTTAAAAGGGCAGATTTTTAAACTTTACATTTTTTATCCACAAGGGAGATTTTGACATGATTGATCTCTGTTTTAATCTTAGTGGTTTTTATATGAATCTATACATGAGTTAAAATTTATAAACGTGTACATAAGAAAGTGGATTATTTCTTAAAATAAAATTAAAAATAAAAAAACACAATCACTGGGATATTAATTCAATAGTTTATTTTGTAGCAGAGTTGTCAGGAACAAACTGAAATGATTCAGCAAACAATAGGTGTGTCTATTAGCAAGTAACAGTGCATAAAACAGGGACAGTTTAGTGGGAAGAAATCATTTCCGGATAATGATTTTACTTCTGAGAGCAGGAGTAAAAGAAAGTCTGGGTCTTAAAGGTTTGGTAGAATTTTTAATTTTAAAAAATTTTTGTAATTAACATTATCAGGAGCTGGACAGTAATGCAGCAGTAAAATGCAATGCTCTGTGAGGCTGATCTACATAGGGAGGTTCTGGGTTCACATCCAGAGACTTCCCTGAGTACATGGGGCATGTGCATCCCAGGATCAGGGGCTAGCTGAAGCTGGGAGTAGATCCCAATAAATTGGGTGAGGGGGTGAAGGGGAGGGGATCTTTGTCAAGGACCTTTCTCTTTCTCTCCCTCTCCCTCTCTCTCTCTCATGCATATGCATGTGCTCTCTATCACAAATAGAAAATAAATAAATAAAACTCGTAAACTAATCAAGTTCATTTAGAAAAACAGTTTTTTGGAGAAAAATATTCACCTGAAATTACCTCAAGAAATATATAACTTGTTAATAACTGAATAATAATTCATGAGTAAATAAAATACATACGCCTAAGAATTATCTTATGTACATGATGTCAAACATGTGTGTTTAGAGTGAAATGAACAAGGTAGTAGTATAGGGGTTTCAGTACTCATCCTCCCAACAGAAATATTAATTTGAACAGTCATCTATTCACAAAAAAAATATTTTATAAGAGCTAAGGAATCCAACTGAGAGATTATAGTATTTGGGTATATCTACAGACATAAGAAAAAAAAAAAACACATTAAAGAGGGTAAAAAAGTCAGGTTCACATTATCCATATTGTCCCTCCCCAAAGCTCAGGCAATTCAACATGGAGAAAGATACAATTTCACAAGAGGGAATGAGAGTGAAGTGACTTTGCCACTGATCCCAATACCAGGCTTGCATCACTGAAACCCAGTACTAGAACAGCCTTCACAGACCCCAGGCTGAGACCTATTTGAGTGCTCAGCCAGTCCTTATCATCCCAGGCACCAATAGAGTACCTGTGGACCCAAGTTTCAGATCACTCCCACTCAGACTTAGTTGGCAAGCCTATCCAGTTGGATGCCAATTTCAGGACAGCTAACACAGACCCAGGATCCAGGCCCATCCAGTGGACTCAAACTCCAGGTTGGACCCCCTGTACATAAAAAGTAGGAGGTCAGTACCCTATGAACTCAGGCACCAGACCCACTCACCTGCTGATTTAAGCATCAGGTCAGCCTGGCAAAGGACTCTGGCAGCAAGCCCATCTGTGGACAGGCATGATGTCCCACCCCAACATTTCTGGACTGGCAGACTGGTGAAAAGGTTTCTTTTTCTTTTTTAGAAAGATTTTTTCTGTGGTGAGTGCACTCACCACAGAGAGAGAGGGACATACAGAGAAAAAAAAGGAGAAATCACCCCTTAGGGAAGATGGTCAGGCCACAATCCCTTCTCCTCCATCCTCCTCTCAGAATTTTGGGCACACACACACACACACACATACCCAATGTGAGTTTTAAGCTGCCAGGTCTGGGATTCAAACCACAGTCAGCTACATGGGAGTCCAGCAATGTAACCATTATACCATCTGCTGGTTCCAAAGGGGTTTATTTTTATAATCAGTCTGTAAAGATTAGAAAAAGTGCTACTTCTTCAAATGTGCAGACACAAATACAAGGCCACAAGAATCACAAATAATCAGGGAAATTATTTGTTTCATAAGATGAAGAAAAAAAAAAAGCCTACAGAAAGTAACGAAACCTAAAGAAATGGAGAACTACAAACTTCCTGGTAAAAAATTCAAAATACTTATTTTAACTACAAAAGCCCAATGACCTGCAAGAGAATACATATAGATTATGAAACAGAATTGAGAAAATAATACATGAACAACACTGGAAGATCAACTAAGACTGTACAGAAGAATCTAATAGAAGTCTTGGAGCTGGAGAATATAATGATAGAATTAGATAAAATCCATAGAGAGCCTCAACAGTAGACATGGTCCAGTAGAAGAATCAATGAGCTCAAAGAGAGGTCATTTGAAATCATCCAGTCAAAAACACAAAATGAAAGAGAGTGAAGAAGGTCTATGACACTTGGGGATACCATCATGGGAACAAATTATACATTGCAGAAGTCCCAAAAGAAACCGAGAAAAAAGGAGAAAGGGGGAGATAGCTTATTTAAAGAAATTACGACAGAAAACTTCCCAAATCTGGAGAAGAAAATAAACATTTAGATTCATGAAGCCCAAAGAACCTTAAATCTTCACTGAGACACATTATAATAAAATTCTCAAAAGTCAATGATAAAGAATTTTGAAAACAGCAAGATAAAAGCAACTTGCTATATACAAGGAAATATGTTTAGCTAAGATGAACACCATACTTCAGCTGTAAAATATTGGTTTCCTTAACCAAAAATGAAGATGTTCTGCTGAGACTTCCCCCTCCAGACTCATTTCTAGTAGGTAGGGATAGCTCTGTGTCTCTTTCTCTCATTTCTGTCTATCTCTCTCTGCCTGGCTATGTCTCCCTGTGACTTTTATTTTTTTTTTAAGGTAAAGTATTCTCTGGCTCTCAAGCCTCTCCTTTATTATATTAATTGGTGCCTTTCCTCACTCCAAGACACATTATAGCCAGGTTGACCAAAACCACAAAGACAAGATACTAAGATTGGCAAGAGAGAAATGACTAGTTACCTACAAAGGATATCCCATCAGGCTAACAGTGGACCTCTCATTGGAAACAATGCAAGCAAGGAAAGAACAGAAAAATATATCCAAAGTATTAAGGGAAAAGCAATTTCAACTGAGAATACTGTATCCAGTAAGATTATCCTTCATATGGGAAGAAAAGACAAGAACATTCTTAGATAAACAAAACCTGAAACAATTTATCAGCACCAGACCAGATCTCTAAGAAGTTCTCAAAGGAGTGCTATACCAGGAAAATTAAATACAGACACACAGAAATAAGAGTTCAAAAACTAAGGAAATGGCTAACTTAATTGTAGAGACATGTATAAAATTCAATATTATATCCAGAATTTCATCAGAAAGATTGGACCACAATAGAAGATTAAGTATATGAGACTGAACTGGTGAAATAGCATTTTATGACTTTTGATGAAAACATTGCTGATTTTCTTCTAGGCTTTGTTTTCCAGTTTTAAAGACTTTTTTTCTGCCTTGAGCTGCCAGTAGGTTCATGTACCTATTTGGACAGAATCCTACCTGTTTCCTGGCTTTAAGGTTTAAGTAAAGTTCCTTAGCATTTCTTTGATTTACTAAAGCTAAAACTGCTTTTGTTGAAATTAAAAAGCATATTTAAAAATACCTATTTAATGACCATACTAAGTTTCATAGCATCAGCTAGGTGCTACCTTATAGTATATTCATTCTACTTAGAGTTGCACGTCTAAAGTCAGACATGTATTCACTGATACGTACATACCAGCTAAACGTGTTAATTGAAAATAGTTAGATTACTTAAAAAAACTTTGTGAATCAATAAAATGTGGGGGGGAAGGAATGGAAAACAACTGTAGACAGCTAAGATAGTGTGGGAGGAGGGTGGGAAGTGGCAGAGGGTGAGAAATAGGTGTAAAAAATATATATACATGTATATATATGAACTAGAAATGGAAAATTAGTTACAATAACATGTATGATTAAGCCACTATTCAGTACATTTTGGATGGAAAATCACATTTAATATGCTATGACAATGCTCAGGGAATTAATGTAAATTAATTATCAGAAGAAAATTACAGTGCACTTGTAACTAGATTCGTTTTGCCCATAGTTTTAGCTGAAGGTATTTTGTGAATCAATAAAATGTGGGAGAGGAAAAAAAAAAGGAAATCTGTTTAAAATTATACGCAGATTTCACAGAATAAATCTTACAGGCCAAGAGAGATTAGGATGATAAACTGAAAGTGCTGAAATTAAAAAAAAAAAAAATTCAACCTATATTATTATACTCATCAACACTGTCTTTCAAAAATGAAGGAGAGAAAAATACTTTCCCAGAAAAACAAAAACATGGAAGTTTATAAATATTGGACCTTTCTTATAAAAAAAAATGCTAAATTGAATTCATCAAATAAAAAACAATAACCACCAACATGAAACCATATGAAAGTATAAAACTCATTGTAAAGATAAGAGCATAGCCAAATTTAGAATATTCTAATACCATGACAATTGTGCATAAATTGCTTTTAACACTAATAAAAAGAGAAAAACCTATATCTACAATAAATTATTAACAAATAAACAATATAAAAAGGATGTGAGCTGTAATAGTGCATACAATGTTAGAGGAAAATTAAAGTGTCGAGTTGTTGTCTGTGGTTGAATTTAAATTGTTACCAACTTAAAACATATTGTTGTAAGATGTATAAGTTGCTTTATGTGAACCTCCTGGTGACCTTGAAGAAAAAAATCATAGTAAATACACAAAAGAGTTGTAGTTGACCAAAAAAAAATTACATATACAATTTAATACAAAAATTAGTAAGAAAGAAATAGAAACATCTTAACAGACTATTATCTAAGGAGACTGAATTAGTAACAAAAAAACCATCTCATCAAATGTAATCCCAGGACTTACTGGCTTCACTAGTAAATTTTATCAAACACTTTTCGAAGAATTAATGCCATCTTTCTCAAATACTTTAAAAAAATTGAAGAAGAAAGAATGCTTTCAAATTCTTTTTTAAAGGCCCAAGATTACCCTGATATCAAGTCAGATGAGGATACAAAAAGAAAAGAAAAATATACGTCATATTGCTGATAAACATAGATAAGAAACCTTCAACAAAATAGAGGAAACTAAATTTACAGCACTTTTAAAAGATCACACACTATGATAAAGTGAAATGCAAGGATGACTCAACTTATGAAAATCAATAAATACATCAGATGAACAAAAGATGAAAATTATACAATTATTTCAACAGTTGAAGAAAAAGCAATTGATGAAATTCATTATGCTTTTGCAATAAAGTATCTCAACAAATTAATATAGAAGAAACGAACCTCAACATAATAAAGGCCATATATGACCATCACACAGCTGATATACCCAACAATGAAAATCTAATGTATTCTCCTCCAAGAATAGAAACAAAAGTAGGTAGGATGGCAAACTTGCCACAAAACTAGAAGTATCACACTACATGATTTCAAAGTATACTGCAAAGCAATAGTAATCAAACCAGCATAGTACTGGCATTAAAAAACAGATATATGGATGAGTGGAACAGGTAGAAAACCCCCAAATTAAATCCATGCATTATGGTTAACTGATCTTCAACGAAAATTTTGTCCCCAAGAAAGGATTACTTTTTATTTTAACAGATTGAGTTGGTCTACTGTATTTTTAGTTATCAAAATAGACCTTTGGGACTTTGAATTGGTCAATATTCATGATGTGTGAAGAGCATGATACATGCTATACTGAATGATCCCAGAATTGGATGCTGTGTGTACAAACAGGTCCTAGAAGGACACATCCCACTGTAAGCTGTTTGTGACTGTAGATGACTTTGTTCTTTGCTTCTTGTGTTTCTCCATTTCCTATAATGCATAATTAACTTTTTAAATATAAAGGTTATTTCAAAAACCTGGGGGGAAAAAGTGCCAAGAATATACAATGAGAAAAGGACAAGCTCTTAAATAATGGGAAAATGGAATATCCACATGTAGAACAATGAAATTGGACACTTACCTCACACAAATGTAAAAATCAACTCAAAATATAGAATTAAGCGCATGACCTGATATTGTAAAATCTATTAGAAGAAAACAAAGGAAAAAAAGCTTTTTGACATAGTTTTTTAAATATAACCCAAAAATAACAGGCAAGTAAAGCAAAGGTAGAATTACATCAAACTGCAAAGTTTATGTGCATCAAAGGAAAGGAAGGGACAACCTATAGAATGGTAAAATGTTTGCAAACCAAAGATTGGAGTTAATATACAAAATATATGAAGAATTCTAACAATTTAATAGCAAAAGAACAAATAATCTAATTTATAGACTGACAAAGGACCTGAACAGACAATTCTCAAGAGAAAACATACAAAAGGCCAATAGGTACATTGAAAAGTGCTCAACATTACTAAACAGAAAAATATATATCAAAACCATAAGATATCATCTCACACTTGCTAAAATGTAGAATGCCTAATATCAAAAAGAAAACAAATGTTGACAAGTATTTGGGGCAAAAGGAACTTGTGTTGGTGCTGGTGGAAGTGTAAATTGGTACAGCAATAGTGGAAGACAGTATGAAGATTTCTCAAAAATTGAAAACAGACTTATCAGATGCTCCAGCAATCCCAATTATAGGTATATATTTTTTAATGAAACCCACATATCAAAGAGATATATGCACTCCCATGTTCATTGCAGAATTATCACAACCACTATGATATGAAATCAATCTAAGTGTCCATCAATTAATGAATAAAGGAAATGTATATAAAAAATGTAATACTAGTCAGTCTTCAAAAAGGAGACAATTTTATCACTTATAGAAACATGAGTGGAATCTGGAAAACATTATGTTAAGTGCCTTAAGATCTTGTATGTGTACTCTAAAAATATCAAATTCATAAAATCAAAGAATAGAATAATGATTGTCAGGAGCTGTGGGGTTGGAAAGATGGAAAAATGTTCATTAAAATGTAGAAAGTTGTGGTTGTGCACGATGAATAAATTCTGGATATCTACTATACATCATAGTGTCTATAACAACACTACATTGCACAATTAAAATTTCTTAAGGTGTAGCTCTTAAATGTTCTTGTGATATACATACACATAGAGAGATGGTAAATATGTGAAGTGACAGATTTATTAAATAGCCTAATTATAGTCATCATTTCACAATATATACCTGTATCAAAATATTGAACCTTAAATATACTTTTGTCAATTATATCTCAAACAATGGAATAAAACAAGACTGTGCATGTTTAGCTAAATTAGTAATGTATGATTAGACTTTTGCTATTTTCATCTATATCCCTAAAGATTCAAGTTAACCAAAAAAAGTTAATTTAGTGTATCCCTATTGGAAAAAATGAGAATCCCTTCACATTCAAAGTCATATTATATCAAATATATATGCAAAGTATTTTTTGGGGTTTTTTTTCATTGAAAATAGGATATATACAAGATCTGGTTTTTTTTTCTTTTTTTCTTAACAGTGTGTCACTGATAACTTGTCAGTATAATTAGGTTGCTCTTAATTTCTTAATGACTTATAATTTAACCAATAATACACTGACAAGAATTTAGATTGTTTCCAGTTTTTGCCATTATAAAAAAATGGCTAAATGAAAGGTTTATGTATTGCCCCTTATGTAATAGTTTCCTAGGGCTGTCATAACAACTTACCATAAACTTAGTGCCTTAAAACAATAGAATATGTTCTCTCACAATGCTGAAGATGAGAAGTCTGAAATCGAGCTGCTGGTGTGACATGCTCTTTCTAAACCCTCTAGAAAAGAAATCTGCCTTATCTCTTTCAGCTTCTAGTGGCTCCATGCATTTGTTGACATGTGAAGGACACTTGTTGGATTAAGAGCTTACCCCATATCATGAGGATCTTATCTACAAAGACCATTTCTCTTTTGAGAGAGAGATTTTTGCTATAGGGTGTGTGTGCTCTCCAGAGTAAGAGAGACAGAAAGTGATAAATCACTCCCCAGGTAGGAAGGTCATGCTGTATTCCCTTCTTCTCTACTCCCCTCTCAAGATTTTGGGCATGCACACATGGGCGCCTGGCATGAGTTTTAAGCCACTTTGTCCAGAACTTGAAGCACTTCAACCATGGGGGGGTCCAGCTTTAAACACTACACCACCTGCTGGTCCCACAAAAAACACTTTTTTTTAAGAGAGATTTTTGCCATAGGATGCATGTGCTTGCTGGAAAGACAGAGACAAAAAGTGAGAATCATCCCCCAGGGGGTATGTTCATGCCACAATCCCTTCTCCTCTCAGGATTTTGGGTAAGCGCACATACATTCCTGGTGTGAGTTTTAAGCCAGAATCCAGGACTCAAAACACAGTGGACTACGTGGGAGTCCAGCAATGTAACCATTACACCATCTGCTGGTCCCTCCACAAAGATCACTTTTAAAAATAGTGTCACAGTCAGAGGTTCTGGCTAGGCTTCTCTACTTTGGAATGAGGTGGGTGATTCATTCAATCCACTACACTTTATGGGCACAAGGAACCTGTAAGATTTTGTTAAATGGCAAAACCAGGGCTAGCAGGTGGGAGTGAAGGGTTAAGCTACTGGATCCCACATGATCAACTGTGTGATTTGAATCCTAGACCCCATGACTTGAAATCATGCCAAGTGCACATGTGTGTGCATAACCAAAATTTAAGAGAAGAATGGAGGAGAAGAGATTGTGGTGTGGCCATCCACCCATGGGGGGGGGTGTAACTTCTCTCTTTCTCTCCCCTTTTCTTGCCTCTCCTTCTATCTCTGTCAAATGAACACACCAGATAGCAAAAAAAAAAAAAAAGGCATAACTATATAAGGTACTTAAATTCAAATTGTGATAGTTATTTCACCTCACCCTGCGTATTACTGGTATTGTTTGTATTTGCTAATGAAATAAGTTAAAATGATACCTTGTCTTAATCTGTCCATCTTTGATAACAAGAAAAAAACACCTTTTTGTATGCTTATTGCTATTTCCTTAATGTGTATGTATGTATGTATGAAGCTATATATAGATATATATAAATAGATGTAGATATACCTATCTATATACATATATCTATCTCATGTCCTTTGGTCATTTCTTTAATCTGATATATCTTTTAATTTAAGTCATTTGATTCATTAATTAGTGATGGCTTTGGTTGCCAAGATTTGGATATATGAAATTGAGAGAAGTGAGTATTGTTAAACCTGACTTCTCCTTCCTCTGGAGGCTGTGTGTATGAACAATTCAGGTCTGGAGTTTGTGTGGGGAGCTACAGTTATCCACTGTAGGAACCCAGGTCAGGCCTCGAGTCATGAAAGCTAGAACTACAGATGGTTGGTTTGCTTGTATTTTTGTCCAGCTTAGGTAAGGCTCTAGTCCATTTCCACTAGGCACTATAACACATGAGCTAAAAAACAGACTGTAAGTCAAACATACCTTTAAGAAAATAATATACCAGTTCCTCACTTTGGTATTTGGATAAGTCAACATTGCATAATTTGCTTCCTCATTTACAAAATGAGAAATATATTTAAAAAAAACAAGATGCTAAAAGCCCCTTGTACCCATTTTCCTGCAGAGAATACTCTCCATTGTCACCTGATCAAATGTCAGCTCCTGAGAAAGACTTTCCTAAAGATCTCTTGCATAGTTACCGTTTACTCTCTCACTTCTATCAATCTCTTTCTTCACTCTGCTCTTTTTCTACTTACTCTCAATTGAAACTATACCTTCTTTATCCATTTGTTGAATGGATTATCATCGGCCCTTGCATCACCTACCATTCTAATGTTGGTCCCATAAAGACTGTGATCTAGTTGATTCTGTCCTTTCCTATATCTTTTTTTTCATTATTTTGGAGAGGTTTTTGCTATAGGGCACGTGCACTCACCAGAGAGACAGAAAATGAGAAATCACCCCTTGGGGGGGGGTGGCCACACCGCAATCCCTTCTCCTCTGCTCTCCTCTTGGGATCTTGGGCATGCATGCACACGCACCCGGTGTGAGTTTAAGCCACTGGGTCCAGAACTCAAACCGCAGTCAACTACATGGGAGTCCAGTGACATATGCATTAGGCCAACTACTAGTCCCACTTTCCTATATCTTTAGTACTTAGACATGGTTTGGATAATGGCTTGTTCCCCAAATGTTTCTGCTTGGGAATTTGGTTCTGGTAGGAAGTGATTGCATTATGGTGTTTGGAGCATGGAGACACTAGCCTCACAAATGGATTAATGCTGTCTACTGAGAGACTTAGTTCTAGCTTTCATGAGGCGTTAGCTCTTGTGAGAGTGGATTGTTGTAAGAAATCTATAGGCAGCTCTCTCGTTCTCTCTCTCTCTCTCTCTCTCTCTGTCTCTCTCTCCCCTCCCCCCCTCCCTCCCCACATGCCTTCCACCCTCCCTACCCCAGTCAGCTACGATGTTACATAGGCCAGCCTGATGTCAGCTCCATACTTTTGGACTTTCTAACCACCAGAATCATGAACTGAATAAACCTCTGTTCTTTATGATCACTCAGTCTCAAGCATTTCTGTTAGCAACACAATAATAGTAAAAGATGGTAGTCCCCAATGTTTTGGGCACCAGGATAAATTGTGGAAGATAATTTTTCCGTGTACTAGTTGGGGGCAGGGGAGGAAGGGTTATAAGAGAGCACAGCCTACAATGGACCCCTCACACACACAGTTAACAATAGGGTTCACACTCCTATGAGGATTGAATGCCACTGTTGATCTGACAGGAGGTGGAGCTCAGGCAATATTGTGTGCAATGAGAAGTGACTGTAAATAAAGAAGCTTCGCTTACTTGCCTGTTGCTCACCTCCTACCATGCAGCCCAGTTCCTAATAGACCGTGAACCAGTACTGGTCCATGGCCCAAGGGTTGAGGACCCTTAGACTAAATTGCCAGAATGATGCCTGATAGGCAGAAGATGCGTAAAGATATTTTTAATAGATAAATGAATTACTAATGAATGAAAGTAAATAAATTTACACACATCAGGAGCTCAAAAAGAAGGCAATATCTAAAGCTCTATGATTCTGCTATATTCAACACCAAAAAAAAGTAATTTGCTATCACATGCCTGTGCTCTCAAAGTCTCTTTCAGACCAAATGTTTGCTTAGTCATAGTCACCATCTGCTGAGCAGGCACTTTCTGATTTGTAAACACTCTAGCTATCTAAAAGAAATTAATTATGTAGTTATTGTTTGCTGTTACTCTAAAAATGGTTAGCATTTTTACCATGGCTGAATAGCTCAGAATACAACTCATTACAACATAGAACAAACGCAAAGAAATGGACATAATTGATAACTTGCCACATATATAGTCATGTGTTACTCAACAACAGAAATATGTTCTGAGAAATGCATTTGTAGGCAATCATGCTGATGTATGAGCGTCATAAAGTCCATATACACAAACTTAGATGGCATAGCCTATTATACATCTAAGGCTGTGAATCTATACTGCCTGTTACTGTGCTGAATACTGAAGGCAATCAGGTACCGAAGAGTTAACACAATGATAAGTGTCTTCATTTCTAAACATATCTAAACACAGAAAAGGTGCAGCAAAAATATGGTGTAAAAGATTTTAAATTAGCACATTTACATAGGACACTTACCACAAGTGAATCTTGCAGGACTGGAAATTGTTCTGGGTAAGTCAGTGAGTGGCGAGTGAATATGAGGGCCTAGGGCATTCTGTACATTATTGTAGAATTTATAAACACCATACACTTAGGCTATACTAAATTCGTTTTAAATTATTTTATGTCTTCAATTAAAATAGCCTTAGTTAACTATATTATTCTTTTACTTTATGTACTCTTTAATTATTTTAACTTTTTGACTCTTTTGTAATAACTTACCTTGAAAGACAAACTGTACAACTGTAAAAATAATTTATCATATCCTTATTTTATAAGCTGTTTTTTTCTATTAAAATTTTTTTTTCACTTTTTAAAATACTGAGATGCAAACACACACATTAGCTCAGGCCTATACACAGTCAGGATCATCAGTATCACTGTCATTCACCTCCACAGCTTATCCCACTGCAAGGACCATGATCAACAAAACAACACGATACTAAATCAAGAATAAGATGAAATGATGCAATCAAGAGAAGCAATTAACATAAGCTATGTGAGGCTGCTGCTGGCATAACAGCATACTAGTTTACAGTAAACTTACTTTTATAAGCAGCAGCACTATACGTTAAAATTAGACTAAGAGTGAGCCGATGGCCTGGAGCTTATGGTAGCTAGATTTCACATAAATGACTGCACGGTTTGAGTCCCAAACCTGAAAACTTGAAAAGCACACCAGGCCTTTGTGTGTGCATGCCCAAAATCCTGAAAGGAGGAAGAAATGGAGAAAAAGGGATTGCAGCATGACCATGGCCCATAGAAGGTGCTTTCTCCCTTACCCTTTCTCTGTCTCTCTCTAGAGAGTACATGTGACATCTGGAAAATTTAAATAAATAAACAACAATAAAAATTATAGTAGAGTAAAAACATAAAACAGTAACATAGTCATTTATTATTAAGTATTACGTGCTGTGCATAATTGTATTGCTATAGTTTCTTTTTCAGATAGGGCACATGCATTTTCGGGAGAAAGACAGAGAAGGGAGAGTACTGAGAAATCACATGGCTACACCTCAATCCCTACCCCACCATTGTCTTCTCAGGATTTTGGACATTCATGCATGCATCTGGCATGATTTTTATTGACCAAAAGTTTCTTAGATGTGGCACTTGACTATATTACAATACATTACCCCTATGCTTTTCAACTTTATTTTATAGATTTAAAAAAAGCACAAGAGATTGGATAAGTTCAGGGTCAATTAGATTACTATGTTGCTAATTTTCCCATTTTGCTTGGTTAGGTCATGAAATAAACCAGTATCACAATTTCACACAAGAGGCTAGTACATATCCACTTACTGAAAATCAAATTCACAGTTCAGCATCATACCAAAGACAATTTCCTAATTTATGACTTAGTACACTATTTCTTTTATTCTTTACATCCAAAAGACACAATTACTTGTATTTTAAAGACATCAAAGGTGCATGGTATCTTTTGTTTTGAAAGACAGGTGAGCTCCAGTTCAGAACTGGTCTTGGCTACTAATACACTTCAGTAACATTCACCCACCTTAAATCAACATATTTATTCCTACTGAGTTATTTTATTTGTGTTTGTTTATTTTTAAATGGCAGTTCTCAGCATGATTTTCAGAAGAGAATGATTTAAAGTTCAGAAAATGTCATCACACAGTTCTACTTTCTCTAATAAATTACCTAGGAAACCAAGATGAAACTCAAACTTAAACCACTAAAATGTTTTACATGATATCAAATTACTGGAAGTAGCTATTTTCAAAGATCTTAAAAAGTTTTGCTCATATATATTAGTGAAAATTTTATTCAAAAATCCAATGGATGTCAAGCTTAGAAGTTATTTAAATTGACTTTATAGATATTGTTATCTTATGTTTTCCACCCCAATCAGAGGGGAAAAAAATCCACTGGCATATTTTACTATATTGAATTATATCACAGGACCAGGGTTTATTGTGTATTTATGTTCAAAATCGTTGTTAGTTTTGAATTTAACTCCCTCGTGTGAAAAGTAAATGTGCTTACTTACCTGTGTGACAAAAATAACTTTACAAAAATTAATTTGCACGTGTAAATATAAGAAAAACTCATTTGTTTGCCAAATATAAAAAAAATCGACATTCTAAAAGAAATAAAATGAGATAAAATACATGCTAAGAAACCACTTTGGTAATTATAAACAAAAATTAAAATGTCAAAAAGAGTGGTCTTCTGGACTTCTGAACTTCATGGATCAGTAATGTTTTTTTAAGAAGTTATAATGGAGCCAGCAGGTGGCATGGTGGTTAAGACACTAGATTCCCATATGACCAATTGCTGTTCAAATGCTGGCCCACTGGCTTGAAAAACAGACTTGGAATGCATGCATGCAAGAAGAATAGAGAAATGAAGAAAAAACAGATTGCACCACGACTGTACCCCACGGGGGTGCTTTTCCTTTCTCTCTCTCTGATGTGCACACATATTCTCTGGCGATAATAATAAAACTCATAGTACCACCAGAAGCTGGCAAGGATGTAAAGAAATGGAAATTCTATAAACTACTGGCAGAAATATGCAGGTGATGTAGTGGTAAAGGTGCTAGACTCCCTCAAGGCTGACTGTGGTTCAAGTCCCAGACCTGGTGGCTTGAAAATTATGCTGGGCACATGTGTGTACATGCCCAAAATCCTAGGAGAAGAATGTAGGAGAAGAGATTGAGGCATGGTCATCCCCCATGAGGGATGAGTCTCACTTCTTCTCTCACTATACCTATCTGTCTCTGGCTATCACATGTACCTTATGGCAAAACTCTTTAAAAAAAAAAAAAAAGAACTAAAAAGTTGATGTACCATGTGTTCCAGCAATTACACTCTCAGGCATTTGCTACAGAGAAATGTAAACCTACTATATACAGAAAACTATACACAAATATTCATAGCAGCTTTATCTATAATATCTAAAATTGGAAATCACCCAAATACCCTTCAATGGGTAAATGGTCAAACGAACTGTGATATAACATACCATGGAATACTACATATCACAATAAAAGGAGAGAAGGACAGAGAGAAGGGGGAAGGGAGGGAGGGAGGAAGAAGGAAATCATGGATTTGTACACATCATATGAACATTAAGGAAATTATGCTGAATGAAAAAAGTCAACCTCTAAATGTTATGTATTGAAAAATTATACTTGCACGTCAATGTTTATTGCGGTATTATTCACAATTGCTAAGACATGGAACCAAACCAAATGCCCACAAACAGATAAATTGATTGAAAAACTGTGGCACATATGCTCCATGGAATACTACTCATCCATAAAAAACAACAAGACTCTGGCATTTGACAGAAAGTGGATGAATATGGAAGATTTACTGCTTAGTAAAGCAAGCCAAGCTATGAAGGAGAGACATTGTATATCTCCACTTAATATATACTGAGTGTCTGCACTCTATGACTGAAACTGAATGACTAAAGGATATAGAAACACAGTAAATGGTTGTGAATACTAGATGTAGTATAGGAAGAAGGTGGGTGAAGGAGTAGAGTCTGAGGAAGGACATTTAGAAAAAAAATAGAGAGGCAAAACATTAATGGGACAAAGAAATGGGGTATTATCTGTTGAAGATAACTTTATAGTATTATCAACTGGAATGGGAAGAAAGGTACACATGTTGGAATATTCACTTTGCAAGCTAAATAACGTGACTGATTGTATAAAAGAACTTGAAATAAAAAAATTAGTGAAATAACACTTATAGTTGTTTATGACATTGTTCATAAATACAGATGAAGAATAAATTACTCATTGTCAAAGGTCTCATGTTTAAAGAAACGTCAAAATGATTCTCTAAGCTTACACACTAATAGAAATTTGAAACTTTAGCTAAATTGTTAGATATTCTCTTTCTTTGCATTCAATTTGCCTCTAAGAAAATAATTAACTAAAAATTAGGTCTCCAAAGTGTAGTCAAAATTCTCACAAAACTCCTTACATCTGATTTGAAAGTTAGCATTCTATCTTACTGTTTCTAGTAAAATTTCAACATGCTGTTCAAATGTATCTCCCTATTTAAAAATAAATTAGTTTAAGTGATGTTAAGTGTATTTAAGAGAACGTTTGAGTACAAGGGGTCTTCAAATACTTCGTGGAAATGTGTACTATGAGAACATGGATTTCAAAAACCATTTTGTACCTAAGTAAACTCGTATTTTAATTCTATTTTTCCACAACCTTTTTGAAGTCCCCTTGAACTAACTTTTCATATACAGCAGGAATATTTTATTCTAGTTCACAATGTCTAGATGTTAGTCTACTCTTTTAAAAGCAAAGAAAATAAAGTCCTCTTAAAGTAAATGTCAAATTTGCTTATTTATTATACATAGAAGAAAACAAAAAATACATGTTTGCTCTGAGGAAACAAGAAATCATCACAAAGGAGTGATGGTGAGGCTCTGAATCTGTCATGAGAGGGGTACAGGTGTTGGTTAGGAAAGCAGAGACAGAATCAGACTGTCCTGAGGCCAGACTCCTCCATTTACCTGGATGTGTCCTGCCTGACTGACTTAAGACTTAATTTCCTCAAATACAAAATGAAACTATCATCTACCTTCTAGAGTTGTTACAAAGATGATAAATACTTTACCCACTTCTTAAAACATGAAATGTGGTCTAATTAATATTAATATCTAGACAAAATTACTGTTTATCTTAAGTCATCAGTCAATAGGAATTTGGTTTTCATTTCTGATGTTTCATTAAAAATTAAATAAATTAGGGACCAGCAGATGGTGCAGCAGTTATATCATTGGATTCCCACATGGCCAATTGCAGTTCGAGTCCTGGACCCGGTGGCTTCAAAAACACTTCAGTGTGTGCATGTGTGACCAAAATCCCAGGAGGAGAATGGAGAAGAAGGGATTGGGGTGTGGCCATCCTCTCAGGGGGAGGGAGTGATTTCTCACTTTCCCTCTGTCTGTCTTACTATTAAAAAAATTAAAAATGTTCTTTGGGCCAGTCCCACAGCCTTGTGATTAAAGAAGCCAGATCTCACATAGCCAACTACAGTTCAAATCTTGCTCCAATAGCTTAAAAAACATTCCAGACAGCTGTGTATGTGACCAAAACCCCGAGACTCTGGTGACATGGAGGTGAAGGGGTTGTAGAGTGGTCATGATCTTTTGGGGAGTGCTTTCTTCCTCTCTCATTTTCTCTCTCTCCGCCAGCAATTAAAAAAAAATGTTTCATAAGGATAATGTCATAAAATATGTAGACTACTAGATGAAAGCATTCAGAGTTGTCCTATTAATAGTAAAACACCAATAAAAAGAGTAATGATAAAAACGTCAGCATGCTTCGTGCCTTTAGAATAACAAGCTCATACCTTTCTGTGATAATTGATGCCAACCTAAAGTCGTACCTAGGACTTTAAACACATATGGAACCAAAAAATGATCCCTTTTTTTCATCAAGTATTGTAGGAAAAAAACAGGCCAGGCCCAGCCCAGCCCAACCACAGTGACACAAGCAATTCAAGGCACAAAACACCAGAGCCATTTGGGAAGGCCCAGGGTTTAGATTTTAGGTTGACCTGCACACTCCAGGTGTGTCCCTGGGTACTATAAACCCCCTTAGCCAAAAGGCTAGGGGAAGGGGATTGCAGCATGGCAGACTCTGTCGAGTTTACCTCTCTCTTTTAACAAATAAATAAATGTTTAAAATATCAAAAACATCAAGTTATGTAGAAGTACTCTGCTTTACCTGATCCATTCTGCTTAGTGGTTATTGTGGGGTATTATAGAGGACAATTTATAATCAGCACTGGATTTTGGTAGGATAAGAATTGAAATAAAATAAACTCTTCCAAAATAAACATGGAAATTCTAAAAGAATAACCCAATTTTTATTTATTTTATAAGCATCTCATTCATCATAACTGCCAGTGGTAAAGAATTTGTAGATATCTTAAAACATCTAAAAAATCATTTTTAAATATTACTTATTTTTCATAAAGGAATAGTAAATATTACCTGCTGGTAGTGAATTTTTTTTTTGAAGGAAAAAAGTGATCAGGTTAACCATCAAAAATAATACTACAGGGACCAGTAGTTAGTGTAATGGCTATGTCGCTGGACTCCCATGTAGTCGACTGCGGTTCACTTCCCGGACCCGGTGGCTTAAAACTCATGCCGGGCACGTGTGCATGCATGCCCAAGATCCTGAGAGGAGAATGGAGGAGAAGGGATTGCGGCGTGACCATCCCCCTTGGGGGGTGATTTCTCACTGTCTCTCTGTCTCTGTCTGTCTGGTGAGCGCACGCGCCCTATAGCAAAAATTTCTCCAAAAATAATAATAATAATAATACAGGTACTAGCAGATGGTATAATGGTTATGTCCCTGGACTCCCACATAGTCAACCACAGTTTGAGTCCCAGACCTGGCAGCTTAAAATTCACACCAAGCACGTGTGCGTGCATGCCCAAAATCCTGAAAGGAGAATGGAGAAAAACAGATTCCAGCATGGTCAACCCTCTGGGAAGTAACTTCTCACTTTCTGTCTCTCTTGTGAGTGCATGTGCCCTATTGTGAAAAATTTCTCTTAAAAAAAAAAATAGTATCACAAAACAGTATCTCTATAGATATACTCCGGCCACTCTGAGAAAGTTTCTCAATCTCAGCATTTCTCTTACTGCCTCATGACTGGTGCTTTGGCTGACATGTAGAAACTACCATTTTTCTCCTGAAGTATTCTAGCTCACTGTTACACTCTGTTGATGCTACTGCCAATGCCTGAATCTGCACTCCCACCACCACTGCCATGGCTGCCCACTGAGGACCACCTCAGGGCGTCCAGGGATCTGTGTCAGAAGTACTGACGCATCTGCCAAGCTGCCAGCACCAAGCATGCTGATATTTAGTGTTCTTCAAATTGGACATTTAATGAAAACCATTTAACTCTCCATCTTGACTGATATAGTTGAGTTAAAAGTTAATCAAAAGGGGAAGAGTCCTGCCTACTCAGGATATCTCGATTTTCGTAAGGAAAAGTCCTATCTCATCTGTTTCTTGCCTCATACCAAGTCTCTTCCTGAGAGACTCATCTATATCTCTTGAAAAGCAAATCTTTGAAGAGGCCAACCTACCAGCTATCCAGAGGAGCCAAATCTCAAGGGGAATTTAGGATCCCTGCCACCTAATAAATCAAAGGACATCATACATGTGTGCACACACACTCACACATGTAAAGGTCATGCCTATGCAGTTTGAGCAAGGTTTGTTGAGTGCCACTTCTCACGTAGGAGGCTTACCAGGTGCCAAGAACATAAAGTCTCGGACCTTGAGGAGCTTGCAGTCTGCTGGTGGCCACAACTGTAGAAGTAGCTGCATGCAAGCACTCGAGGTTTCTGTAAACCTGCTCTCAGATGAAGAACAAAGCTCCTCATATCAGATGTCCCTGCATTCCTTTCTGAGCTACTCTTCAATTCAGCAGGATCATTACCAAAACAACAACACTATGAGCTATTTAAAATTTTAGTAAAGCTGTAAAATAGGATTCAACCCATGATACTGTTGCCTTTATTTGGACTATTAGGATTCCAGGGGTTAGCTAATAGAGATGGACTGTACACAAATGTCCACTAATTTAAATAATGTACTGTCAAAATGGAGAATCTATAAAAGGACCAGTCTCTGCATAACACCTGTACTTTTGTAGGGGGAAAAAAAGCAATGGGCTGTCTATTAGACTAATGCCTCTAAATTTCCTTATATTGTGTTATATTGGCACCGAACGCCCCTATTCTGTCCATTATTATTTTTTTTTATAAACAAAAGAGCAATGAATAGCATAACTATTGGTGTATTTCTTGGTTTCAAACAAATTAAGAATAAAGTTACTTAGCCAATAGATATGTACATATTATCTAGAAAAGCTATATCAATTGATCCTACCTATGATACATGAGATTATATATTTTATAGAAAGATTCTTAAATAATAAATTAACTATTGTGTGTTTTTCTAGGAAAATATCTTATGTAAAAGGAAGATAAATGTCAGATGAAGGTAAGGGGGACAAATTAATAAACCTAAACAGAACAAAGAGTTTCCATGTTTAAAGCTTTTTGAACCAGACAGTGCTATGTATTTACAACAATCTTGAACATTCTATATACACACACATGCACCAAGATGCCTACCCTAACTCTTTTTTTTTTTTTTTTTTTTTTTGAGAAGTTTTTGCTAGAGGACACATGCACTCGCCGGAAAGACAGAGAGACAGAAAGCAAGAAATCACCCCCCCGGGGGGATGGCCACGCCGCAATCCCTTCTCCTCCACTCTCCTCTCAGGATCTTGGGCATGCACACGCATGCGCCCGTCATGAGTTTAAGCCACTGGGTCTGGGACTCGAACTGTGGTGGACTACATGGGAGTCCAGCGATATAGCCATTACGCTAACTGCTGGTCTCTACCCTAACTCTACTTACTTAGAGTCTTTCAGTCCTATAAATATCTTCCCTTCATAATAGATAATAGCCAATTTATTAATGTGGTGTTTGCATTCATGGAATATAATTATTCTCCACCAAGACTAAGTCATAGTGACTTTCAGAATAGATATCATGTTTGAAATATTCTTATTTTTGAAACTGTCACTCTGGGCAGATATCCAATTAAAACTTGAAGTTTTGATCATGGCACACTTTCTAGTGGGAAAACAAGCATTGTCTCTGGTCTGATAGTTTGAAATATTATATGGTTCTGTTCAAAGAGAACAATTCTCAATAATAAATTCAGGAGTCTTCCATATACAAGTAGTAATTTGTGTATCACTGTGGTTCTGAGTTCTTTAATGGGTGGCATTTATTGAGTGCTTATTATATGCAGGTACTTTTCAAATATTTCCTCATTTTTAGTCCATGTTACAGATGATGAAACTGCACTTTAGGTTGGGTATGCAAGAGGCCAGATTCAGTACTGATGCCAGTGTTCCTGCATTTAATCACCCAAAGCACTATGGCACACAGAAAAGTGATAAATACTATAATATAAACTGAATTTTTTTTTTTTTGGAGAGGTTTTCGCTATAGGGCACGTGTGCTCGCCAGACAGAGAGAGACATAGAGACAGAAAGCGAGAAATCACCCCTTCAGGGTGGATGGCCACGCCGCAATCCCTTCTCCTCCATTCTCCTCTTGGAATCTTGGGCACGCACGCACACACACCCGGCGTGAGTTTAAGCCACCGGGTCCGGGACGCGAACCGCGGTGGACTACGTGGGAGTCCAGCAACATAGCCATTACACTAACTGCTGGCCCCAATATAAACTGAAATTTTTAAACCTTCAGAAATGACACAATTTTAGTTAAGTGATCAGAATATATGAGTGTGCATTCAAAGTTTATACAACAATTTCACATGTGATGATTATCTGTTTTCTTAATCCATTTGTGCTGCTATAACAAAATGCCTGAGACTGGGTACTTTATAAAGAACAGAAATGTATTTCTTCACAGGTCTGGAGGCTGAGAATCCAAGACCAAGGCACTGGCAGGTCTAGGGTCTGGTGAGAGCCCCTTCCTAATAGATGGCACCTTCTAAGTATTCTCACATGATAGAAGGAATGGAAGGTGAACAAGGAACAAAGGCTGTGTCCCCACATGCCAGAAGAGAAAAATAACAACCTTCTCCCTCAAGAGCTTTATAAGGACCCTAACCCCATGTACTAGGGCTCTACCTCACATATTAATCAGTCAGGTCCTAAAGGGCCCACCACTTAATACTATCATATTGGTGATTAAGTATTAGCATACTTTGGAGAAGATTTTCATAACATTTCTCAATAAAGGATAATGATGTCCCACATATTCAACATCTATTAAAAAGACTTTCCAATACAAATAAATCATTGAGAGAGAAGCTTAGAAATAAATCTTGGGGTTTCTGGTTCAAGATGGCTGATGGAACATATATTTCTCTTGTATATACGTTTCTTGACCCTATCAAAATGAGAGTAAAGAAATTTAAAAGAATAAACCAACAGTAAGAAATCTGGCATGGAAAGAATCAGTACAAAAAAGCAAATTACAAAATGCTAAATGATTAAAAGCAGATGGATGTATAAGGCCAGACAAAGCCTTGTTGCCAGGAAGGGTCCCTAAATAATGCCTTCCTAACTCCAGATGGTACCAGTCGAAGAGGGCGAATTCCACAAAGGCATGACTAAAAAGCAGGGCTGAAGAGAATTCAAGGAAAGTCTCTAAGACAGCTCCTCCTCCTGCTTCCCCACTCCATGCAAAGAGGTACCAATAGCTGACAGGTTAAGCTACATGCAGAGGCCCACCAGGGTGATGAATGGATGAATGAATGAATGAATGAATGAGCAGAAGCAGGGCACAACCAAACACACAGAAATTCCCAGATTGAATGCTGAGCTCAAATGGAAAAACAAAATAGGAATTTAAAAATAAAAACAACTTTATCCCATGTTTCCTTTACACATTTTGAGAGAACACCCTACTACTCTGTGATAAGCTTACTAATTCATGCTGACATTTTCTGCCTTCAAGCCTCCCACTATGACATGCTATCCCCAGAGAAATTATATCAGGTTCAGGAAAGCAGGTCTACAGGCACTCTCATCTGCCCATAAGATAAATATCAAGCTAGTATTTAAAATTGTGAGGTGGTCTCTGAATTGCAACATTCTCAGATCCACAAGGGTACTAGGCCTATTTAGGAGAACAAGCTGGGGGTGACTCTGCCCCAGAAGCTACACATGCAATGAAACACCCATTAACTGTGAAGGAAATTGATTAAAAAAAAAAAAAAAAAAAAAAAAAAAAAAAAGACCCTTGAGAATTTTTGAGGTTATAAATAACAGCAAAAGACCAGCAATTAAACCCCAAATATCCTCTAACCATTTCTTAAAATCATCTCCTTGTTTTTATGAAGGTCATGGAGCAAAATAAAGATGATGACTCTCTAATGTAATTTTATCACTAATACAATAGTCTATTTGTCATTCCCTTTGAGGAACCATACTTGGGACAGAACATTAGACCTGTAATTATCATTTCCACAATAAGAACCTAGAAAATATTTCGCTGCACGTACAGCGTGTTATAAATGTCACTGTGAAAGCACAGCTCGGCTAAAGTCTGCAATCCATCCCTCTCCCTTCTGTTATTCACCATCACACAGAACTCTATCAAAAGATCCATTCAAACAGTGCATCTCAGACTTACATTATCAGCAGACACTGCTTTAATTAGCAGTGATTTTTCAAAGGATTGATGGCTTCAAGGACTTGATTTGAATCATAAAGTAGAAATCTGGATCCTTATCAGTTTTACTTCCCAACCCTCAGCTCCCTTTCCTGGGTTCTATTAGGCACAGCCCTCATTTTTCTTAAAGGAAGAAAGAAAATCAAAATGGTGACTGGAGCATTGCAATTCCTGTGCGTCCAATTTTTTCTCATCCTTCAGCAATGCAGAGGGACAAATTAAGGTTGCGAAGGGAATACGCTATCTGTGTCAGGTAGATTGCAGGGCTGGTAAAAATTACAGAAGGAAATGAATAAGAGTTAAAGAAACTACCACACTCATACACACAGACATAATTCACTCCAAATTTTTTTTATTCCTAATGAAAATACATCTTCTACAGCCCCTTCATTGTAAGAGTTCTTCCTAAGAAATAAAAATGAATTGATCTTACTAAGATGTCAGAAGGGATATTGACTCCAGAAATTCAAAAATCCCAATTCTGAATTCCCCCTCAGTTGCCTTATCTTGGAGAGATTCTTCTTGAGGAACTTTCTGTAAAATGGTGTTCACTACCTCCCAAATCTTCTTTGAAAAGAATTATTTCCACAACATATTTTGGATGTCAACTTATTACAGAACTCTGGCCCTCTCTGGATAAAAGTGGAGAATGAATTCAAAAATATACTATGATAGAAGAGCCAAACTGAGGTCATAAAATGCACCGGAGGCAACGCCAACAAGTTAGGAAGAGCAGCTGCACTTTTAGTGATGCTGGAGTGAATACCCACCATTTCCCACAGTGATGTCACTTAAACATCAGCCAGCAGCACATGAGAAAATAGAATGCTTTATTTTCATACTTCCTATACAAATGACTTTTATCTTCTATTTGGTTAATGATGATATAAAAATTCCAGGTTCCCAATGTTTGTTTAAGCAAGCACCAGTTGGTTTGGAAAGGATTTAGTAAGTCGACAAAGGACATCTTCTGTAATTTTATAAAATGCCAGGAATCATAGCAATTCTTTTTCAAATTTTTATGGTTCCATAATTTCTGATTTAACTATGATTGGTGGACATTTTTATGGCATATAAGATGGTTTTTCAAAGTATGCATGGAGTGTGTGATAAACAAATCAATGATATGACCACATGTATTGTTTTCAACAAAGAACGTCACATTCTTGTATTTGTCAAATGCCTTTTTCCTAGTTGTAATGACATATAGTGACAGAATGTTTAAAATCATACGAATTTTAAATGCTTTATTCCTGAGTAATTCTTGCAAATCTAACCAACCTCATACTTTATAGATAAGGAAATCAAATATTAAGTGATTTATCAGAGGCCATACAACATCCCTTTATGATCAAGACGCTCAGCAAAATCAGCATACAAGGGTCATTTCTCAACACAATAAAAGCTATCTGTGAAAAACCCATCGCGAACATCATCCTTGAATGGAGAAAAGGTGAAAGCTTTCCCACTAAAAACGGGTAACGAGACAAGGATGCCCACTTTCTCCACTCCTTTTCAATACAGTACTGGAAGTCCTCGCCAACGCAATCAGAAAAGAGGAAAAAATTAAAGGCATCCAAATAGGAAAAGAAGAGGCGAAACCCAAACATAACTCTTAATACTGGTCTCATGGACTAAGATTCAACAAGCTTTTCACCACACTAGATGGAACTCAGGAAGGGCTAGAGAGCTTCTTCAGAATAAGACGTCTGCATCACCAATATATGTACACCCCAAAGACACAAGATTATTTGAATTTCCACAGATACATCAAAATGGTATCTGGAACACCTTCATGCACTCTCATACCCTGACACATCAGTTTCCCAGTCTCCCCTTATTCTGCAATTATGCACACTAGAGTTTTAATTCCCTCTACATTTTAAGTTTTCATGGATCCCCACTGTCTACCACCATCACAAATTCTCACCTCCCCTTTTTGTAAATTTCATGCTATGTATTCTTCCATAATTTTTAAAAATATTTTTGTTACTGGCTCTATGGAGGAAAGGCTAGAAAGTAGTTAGGGTGGATTATTTCTTATGTAAAATAGATCTAAGAGCAACTGCTTAGTTTTTCACTTTATTTTGTCAAAACAATGATCAGAGTTCATGGTACCTGTTTGCTACTATACATCTTCAATTGGGATAAAGCCAGAATTTTCTGATTATTCATAATACTAAGAAATGTCTCAGTTCTTTGGAGAATGTTATCTTAATCATTGAACTAATATGTGGAGGAACCAATCCTACAACCCCTTCATCCTAAGAGTTCTTCCTAAGAAATGAAAATGAGAGACCAGCAGTTAGCATAATGGCTATGTTGCTGGACTCCTACATAGTCAACAGCAGTTTGCATCCCGGACCCGGAGGCTTAAAACTCATGCCGGGAGCGTGTGTGTGCATTCCCAAGATCCCGAGAGGAGAATGGAGGAGAAGGGACTGCGGCGTGGCCATCCCCCCTGGGGGGTGATTTCTCGCTTTCTGTCTCTCTCTCTGTCTGGCGAGCACACGCACCCTATAGCAAAAATCTCTATAAAAAAAAAAAAAAGGAAGGAAGGAAGGAAGGAAGGAAGGAAGGAAGGAAGGAAGGAAAATAAACTAATTGGGACCAGCAGTTAGCATAACAGCTATGTCACTGGACTCCCATGTAGTCAACTGCACTTAGAGTCCTGAACCCAGTTGCTTAAACTCATACCAGGTGTGTGTGTGTGCGCGCGTGCCCAAGATCCCAAGAAGACAATGGAGGAGAGGGGATAGCATTGTGGCCGCCCCCCCCCCCCCCCCCGGGGGTGATTTCTTGCTTTCTGTCTCTCTGTTTCTGTCTTTCTGGGGAGCACGTGTGCCCTATAGCAAAAACCTCTGAAAAGGAAGGAAAAGAAAGGCAAGGCAAGGCAAGGCAAGGAAAAGAAAAAAGAAAAGGAATTGATCTTACTAAGATGTCAGAGGGGATATTGACACCAGTAAATCAAGAATCCCAGTTTGAATTCCCCCCAATTGACTTATCTTGGAGAGATTTTCTTGAGGAACTTACTATAAAACTTTGTTCACTACCTCCCATCTCTTCTTTGAAAATAATTATTTCCACAACATATTTTGGATGTCACCTTATTACAGAGCACTGGCCTTCTCTGGATAAAAGTGAATTCAAAAATATACTATGGATGGGAACCAGCAGTTAGCATAATGGCTATGTCGCTGGACTCCCACGTAGTCGACCACAGTTCACGTCCCGGACCCGGTGGCTTACAACTCACGCCGGGCGCGTGTGCGTGCGTGCCCAAGATCCCGAGAGGAGAATGGAGGAGAAGGGATTGCGGCGTGACCATCCCCCCTGGTGGGTGATTTCTCGCTTTCTGTCTCTATGTCTCTCTCTGTCTGTCTGGTGAGCGCACGCGCCCTATAGCAAAAAAAACCTCTCCAATAAATAAATAAATAAATAAATAAATAAATAAATAAATAAATAAATAAAATATATACTATGATAGATGAGCCAAACTGAGGTCATAAAAAGCACAGGAGGCAACAAGATGTTAGGAAGAGCAACTGCATTTACCCACCATTTTCCACAGTGATGTCACTTAAAGCAAACATGAACCAGCACCATAGGGAAGTTGAGGTTTGGGGACAGATGAACTCACATTGTTCATGATCAAAATTAGCACTCAGATTAAAAAGACAGCAAGGCAATCATATCAGTTGAATCAAGAACATAGCAAGAGCCGTTGGCTGAGTCTATGAGCACAGAGAAGTGGTAGAACTCTTCCAAAATAAATAATTCAATGCCAAATAAAGAGATGTCATTGGTAGCTTTCACCTTTTCTTCACTTTTCTCATCACCAAAAGTAGCTTATTAAAAATTCAATGCAATCAATTATAATGGGAAGTTACATGGACCCAGTAGTTTATCTCTGGAGATTAATCACTTATTTAGATTTAACTTCAGTTCATCACTCATCTTATGAAAATACCTTGTAAGGAATGTCATATAGGTTAGATAGAACATTCAAGGCACTGAAAATGAATCTAGATAATACGTCAGAAACATTAACAGTATAAACTTTTCTGTTGTTATGATGTCAGGGCCTACAGCTTACCTTTTACTAATGCCTCTACTTTAAAACAATTAGAAAGAAAAATGAACGTATAAGTACTATATGATTAAAAAACATGTTATTGCATAAAATTCTTTATAATTGTTCCCACTGTGAAGACATTATGAGGAATGATTACAGACTTTCTAATACAAGTCTATGTGAGAAACTGGAGTATCTATGTTTTATACACTGAAAGTATTTCTGAACTACTAAAATGTATCATTATTTCACAGCATACTTAAAAATGATAAATAATTGCCTTAAAAGCCAGGACTTTAAATCTTGATCATGTGTATTCCCACTGTAACCCATAGTTGCTTGTCTTGTTTAATACAGCTTATTGGGAACATATATTGATTTAAAAGTCTCTATTTCTTCTGAGGACATTTCTACTCAATAGGCACTAAGTTGTATCTTTGAATGTGCTTCCAACAAAACTCAAATTGCCATCAAATAATAACCTCAGAAATTATAACCAAAACACTTACCCCAGGTTTTTCATTTGCTCACAGATTTCTTCTTAGAAAGTAATTTTGCCTGTATTAATGAAGCTATTAATTACTAATTCATGTAACCTTAAAGAACTTTCACCAAATTATCGCAGAATTTTTAAATGTATAGTTCTTTGTATTTTTACATTTTATCCACTGTTTTCAATTTTTCTCTCTTGTTGAACTCAAAAAATAGCTGATATTAAACCCTTTTGTTTTATAATCAAGAAGACTGTTTAACTATGAGATCATAAGTTTGTATACCATTGAAGAAGATATTCATCTTTAAATTCAAAATAAATCAAAAATGATTTTTAAAAAGTAAAAGTTAAATTATTTAAAATATAAGATTTTAGCTCTTTACATCAGATATATAAATCTAAGATTTTAGCTCTTTATATCAGATATATTTGGTTAAAAATAGTCAAATGATATATTTTCTTTCTCAATCTCAGAGTTACTTTTACTCAAGGAAGCAATAGTTATGACATTCAGAAATTGCCTACTGTGTTGATTTGCTTCTACCAAGTTCCAATAGAAAATGAGTTGGATCACATACAAAGGGATTTTCAAAAACTAGTAGGAAATGTAATTAAAGAACAAGTTTATTTGGACACATAAATATTAGGTCATCAGGAAAGTCATGATGTATTTTTCTATGTTTCTTTATGCAAAAATGCATCATGACTTTTCCGATGACCTGCTATTTTGAAATCTATAATTTTTTTCAATAATACACATTTTCTATGAGCTTTCTGAAGGACCTCTCCCCTCCACACCAGTTTTCTTGTTACTTTTTTTTTTAATGTTATAGAACAGTCATTATTTGGGAAGCTAAAAGTATCTCTTGAGACATATTATATTAATGCAATAAAAATTATTAGATTCATGCATGAGATCAATTTGTTCCTATCTTCTTTTAGAGAAAGAACTATTACTATGTCAGAATGCCCTGAAGAGTGTTCACCATATTTTCCTATACTAAAATATGACTCATTGTGAAATTACAGTAGAAGAAAGAGAAAGTGCAATTCTTTATTGATACATTAAACAATTTGGAGAGTAGTCAAGATTTGCTGCCTTAGTTTTATTTATTTATTAAGACATTACTAAATAGAAACTTACACTTTTTTTTTTTTTTTTTGGAGAGATTTTCGCTATAGGGAGCGTGCGCTCGCCAGACAGACAGAGATATAGAGACAGAAAGCGAGAAATCACCCACCAGGGGGGATGGTCACACCGCAATCCCTTCTCCTCCATTCTCCTCTCGGGATCTTGGGCATGCACGCACACGCGCCCGGCGTGAGTTTTAAGCCACTGGGTCTGGGACGCAAACCCTGGTCAACTACGTGGGAGTCTAGCAACATAGCCATTACGCTAACTGCTGGTTCCCACTAATACTTATTTTTTAAAACTATTCCAGAAGTAAAGATACAATTTTTTGTTATACAGAAAACACCTACTTTGAATTTATTTTTCTGTGTATTTCCCTGTGCTACCCTTAGGCCTTTGCTGCAGAGCAATGTTTGTGAGTTTTATGACAGCTGCTACCTCTGAGGAGAGGTTTTTGCTCACTTCTAGATTTATAGTTTTGCTCAAGATAGAGTCATCCATGCACAGGCCTGAACTTCAAATAGTGAGACCATTTACACTTTTCATACTTGCCCTATGTCTACTCTGTTTATTTTCAAAACTTCCTATAAAAGATTGCCAGGAAGCTCAGGGTCAAATTTCACATTAATACATAGCAACTTTTTATTCATGTATTTATTTACTCCCTATCTAGTTTCAAAAATGTGTTATGACCACGAAGACCTTATGCTTAGCATATCTGAGTTTCCCTGTTACTTTAAAATGCATTACAATTTTCTCTTTCTGTATTAATAACTTTGAGTATATGCCTTTTAAGTAAGGCTAAAAATGGGCCAAAATAGGGTCATGCCAGGGACTTCACATACATGATAGTTTTTAATCTTCACAGAAGCCTTCAAATTACATATTAATGAACCCCCATCTTGCAAGTGAGTTAACTGAGACTCAGAAAGATGAAACAAAATCTCCTAGTCTTACAATTTAGAAGTTGTAGAGCAAGAATTTTTACGTGGGCCTTTGTGACTCAAAATCATGGATTAATTCTACAATGCCACATGGCCTTCCAAAATAGTCAAAAAGCAAAATAGGCAGTGGTCATTCCGTGTTTGGACAATCACCTAAAACAGAGGTTCATTGTTGATATTCAAAGTGATTATTCGAATAATTTAAGATAGATTATATTTTATCCAATATATTTCTGTAAGACCTTGAGATTCTTGAGTTTTTCCTCCATTTTTCAAGTTTTAATACAACTAATAGTACACAAGCTTCAACTTCAGATATCCAGAACAATACACTCCAAGTTCAGTCTTATTATGGTTGACATGTTTTTACTTTTTGCTACTTGTATTGTGATTAAAATTAGTTATGTCCTGCTCTAATGTTAACTCTATGGCCACCATAAATTTACAAACATAATTATCCACCTAGACCCATCAGACGAACCAGATAGAGAACGTATTCTACTCAAGATTGTGTATTTTGTGTTAGAGCAAGTATAAGTGATCTCTATCATCCATTGACACTTAATTGCTTAGGATGAGGATAAAATTACTTTTAGCACTTCTACAGGAGAGAAAAAATTTAACGACAACTTTAAGAGAAAACGTTAGCCTTATAACAGAAGTTCATTACACGTACTCTGCAAAACATTAAAATATACTATAATATGTATATATTTTCCTTGACTCACATTTCCAGTATCTCTGAGATAAATCAGACTTTGAAAAGTTGCTAAGCTTCATATCAATGAATAAACAAACCTTCCAGTATTAATCAAAAGACAGTTTCAAAATAAATAGATTCCAGTTTTTAAAATGGAGGTAAACCACAGCATTTAACTAAATCAAATTAATTGCACAAATAATTTTATCACATTGTTTTAGGAAAGGCGGTGGAACTTACTGATCTCAAGGCTGCAGGCCAGCAAAAGATGAAGATGTAGTCTGGCTAGTACAAATTTTCCAATCTGTGACAGTTGCTCTTTTATCCTGTCAGCTACATTATAAGCCTATGTATGCTAAATCTCACAAACTTACCATCGATTTCTCCTCTAAATTCTTGTTCAATAACCTTCCTTGTTCATGCTTTTCAAGTTCCATGTTGAAAGAGAGTAAGACTCACAGAGAAGGAGAGGGAGAGAGGTATTCAGATTCTGTCGAGAAAATTATTTGACGTGCTTACATGTTAGATATTGCAGTACATTCCAAGTTGTGGGAGCCTAGGACACTATCAAAAAGCACTGGCGATAATTTCTGGTTAGCTAGTGTTTCCATTTATAGATGTCCAAACCCCATAAACAGAACACTGAAGAGAAGTCAGGCAGCTGGCCTTAGATAATGATAAATGTCACTAGATATAAAAGCAAACTCTTCAACAGGAGAATATTCCAACAGGTTAGGTTCCCGGAACCAAGAAAGATGTGACAAAAATCCAGTATCAAAGAAGTCATTAATAGCTGTTGGAGTAGAATAAAATATACGCTAGAATATGACTTAATTATCCAGTTTAAAAGGACAAAAATTATAGTCATCTCACAAGTAGGAATCAGCATGTATAGTTCCTCCAAATTTTAATTTACATCCTGGTCAGATATTTATGTATAACTTTGTAGATCACAAAAGTGTTGCTTAAAGGGAAAGGAAAAATGGATAACTAATTAAAACTGCAGAAACTGAAAGATTAGATATAGAAACATGGAAAATGGTTATGGATACTGGATACAGTGTGGGAAGAGGGTGGGAGGAGGAGAGTGTGAGGAAAGACATTAAGGAACAAAAATTGAGAGGGAAGACTTTTATGGGACACAGAAATGGATTATTATCTGTTAATAATGTGTGTAGTATTCTTTTTTATTTATTTTTTTATTTTATTTATTTTTTATGGGAGAGGTTTGTGCCACAGGGCTCGTGCGCTCACCAGACAGACAGAGACAGAGAGACAGAAAGCAAGAAATTACCCCCTAGGGGGGATGGCCACGCAGCAACCCCTTCTCCTCCATTCTCCTCTCGGGATCTTGGGCACGCACACACACGCGCCCGGCATGAGTTTTAAGCCACCGGGTCCGGAACACGAACCGCAGTCAACTACGTGGGAGTCCAGCAACATAGCCATTATGCTAATTGCTGGTCCCAATGTGTGTAGTATTCTTGACTGGACTGGTGTAAAGTGTATTCATGTTGTGAAAATTCACTTTACCAGCTAAGTGATGTACAGTGATTGAATGTATAAGAGATAAATTTTTTTAAATATCTTTTAAAACCTATACATCTAAAGAATATTGCCATTTTTTTCCATGAAAAGTTGACAAATGATGGTTAGAAAAAAGCATGAAATAAAAGTGGTGCTTTTCTTCACAAAAACTGATTTTATTCCTCATTGTTTTCTTTTTCCCACACTAGGAACAGAGTTATGACACAGGAGATGAAATTCACTGTTCTAATAGAAAAACATTTACAGAATTATTTAGAAAATGTTGCATGCCTTAAAGAAAATGAATCGTGCAGTTTAGTGGTAATTAATTCTATGTTTTGTAGAAACACAGACATATGAACAGCAATTTAAAAAGTAAACATGCTTTCAGAATAAGCTAAAACTAATCTTCATGATGACTAATCCCTTGCTGTTTTAAATGTCCCTAATACCTGATTTGACCTTAATTCACATTGCCTATCAATTTTCTCTTCATTTTTTTAAGAAAGCGATTGAGAAAAATGTGTTGTGAGACTTTAACCTTTAGAGTGATTGTAGCCAATTCTCAGTTGCCAGGCAGGGTTGTTCTCAAGTTTATTCCGCATCATGATGGAAGGGTTTAGGACTTCAGAAGTGAAATATTTAGAAGGAAATAAATCTGGCCTTGCTTCAGGATAAGGAATTCAGAAACACTATACTAGATTCATGGGCAAGAGGGGATTCCCCTTTTGGCTCAACTCTGAATTCCAGAAAGGAAATCTATGCTAGTGGTGGCCCTACCAAGTTAGAAAAAGAAAATCTTGAAAATTTATTAGCATTCAATATTGGTATGTGTGAAAGGTAAGACAACTGTGAAAATTGTGAATAAAATTTCTAAATCTTTCCGGAAAAAAAAAAAGAAGAAGAGAAATCAGGTTGTGACTATAAAAGAAAACATAATTCTTTCTCACCATTGCTGGCTGAATGCCTAAAGACAAAATCTGGAACCCAGATCGGAGGCAATGGAATGGTATGTTGGTGTGTAGTGCAGAGTTAGTGAAGGGACAAGATTTTGACAGTGGTATAGAAGGGATGTGCTGGTGGTGGGAGGAAGAAAAAGTTTTCATTCAACAAACATATACTGAGTACTTATAGTGGATGAGGATTATCCTAATCGAAGGTATATTTTTTAAATGAAAAATAAAATAATAATAAAAAGATACAGTTCTTAGATTTCTACCCTCAATAAACTCACAACCTAGGCATGACTGGATATTAGTAAGATAATAACACTCTTACTTAACACACTTCCATAGCACTCATGTACCACATACTACTTTAAAACTTTCTATGCTGTCTCTATTAATTATAAAACCCACTCTAGAAGATGGCTACTATTATTTTCCCCATTGTTAGGGGCTGAATTGCAACCCACCTCCCAATTTCATGTTGAAGTCCTAATCCCTCAATACCGTAGAATGTGACACTCTTTAGAGATAAGTTCTTTTTCTTAAGATTTAATTTTATTTATTGTTATTTTTAATTTGCTATAGGGCAAATGTGCTCACCAGGAGGGGTGGAGAGGAGCATAAAAAGCCAACCACCAGGTCTGGGACCTGAACCATGGTCAGCCATGTTGGAGTCCAATGTCTTAACCATCACACCACCTGCTGGCCCTAGAGATAAGCTCTTTAAGAGTTCATTAAGGTTAAACTAGATCACTAGGGTAGATCCTAATCCAACAGGCTTGATGTCTCCTAAGAAGATGAAATGAAGACACACCCTACTCACAGAATGAGGACCATGGGTGGGCCAGCAGGTGGCATGGTGGTTAGGGTACTGGACTCCCACATGGTAAGCTGTGGTTCAAGTCCTGGACCTGGCGTCTTGCTTTCTCACTTTCCCTTTCTCTCTGTCTCTGTCTGGTCAAATTAAAAAAAAAATAAATAGTAGTAAATAAAAATAATTAAATCATTCTTTTTTAAAAAAAGAAATAAACAAACAAAAGAAAGGGAACCATGGGAAGACTGAGAGGAAAGGCAGTCATCTGCAAGTCAAGACAGAGGCCTCGGAGGAAATTAACCCTGCTGACGCCTTCACCTCAGACTTCTATTCTCCAGAAGAAATAAATTCCTGTTATTTGAACCATCCAGTCCATGGTATTTGTTATGGCAGCCCTATCAAACAAATATAGCCATGTCATAATTGAAAAAACAAGTTACACAAATGCTAAATGGAATCAAGTGGTCCCAGCCCAGATTCCTCTTAGTCACTGTGCATTTTATCTCCTCTAAACAAATAATTTCCTCCCAGGTGTAAAATAATTTTCATCCCAAGTAAGTAAGTAGCACTAGCATTATATGGCAAATACTACCTTCTCCATCCCTTTTCAGAGATATGCATAAGTATAGTTCCTTTTAGAGAAAGGAACTGTTCTTAGATGAGATTACGCACATGCAAAAGCTAGCTCTCAGTCACTTACTGGTCAAATAGAAAACAGACTGAACACACTGGTCTCCTTTCTGCTAGTCCCTCAGAACAAATGAGCTCCTCCCTTAGGAACTTTCTTCCCGCAGTGCTGTGCCCCCAGAGAGTTAAGGGCTCAGTTCTCACTTCATCCAGGTCTTCCCCAATGACCCCATCTAAAATAGCAAGCTCATCATTCTCCATCCAATCATTTGCTGTTTTCTTATACCTCTTATTGCCTTTGACATTAAACTATGTCACATTATATTTTACATTTATTCATATCTACTTGTTTGTTTGGTCTACTGCTAGAATATAAAGCACCTAATTATGCTTTATTTGTTATTTTATCCAGGTACTTAGAACAAAGTAAGATAAGGACTAAATACAAACTTGGAAAGATGCAGGAGGAGGAGGAAAGGAGAACAGAAAAGAAGGAAGGGCAGGAGGGAGGGAGAAAAGAAACATATCAAATGGATAAGATTTTTTTTGAATAATTTCTTTGAGAGGTTTTTACTATAGGGCACGTGCACTCACTGTATATGTATATATTTCAGTTTGGCCAGAGAGGGATAGAGTGGGAGAAGGAAAGTGAGAAAGCAAGCCGCCATGTCCGGGACTCAAACTGCAGTTGGCCATGTGAGAGTCCAGCACCCTTGACCACCACGCCACCTGACAGCCCCCATGGATAAGATTTAAGACACAGGATACATATTAGGTCATTGGGAAAGTCATGACACATTTTTACCTAGAAAAACAGAAAAATACATCCTGACTTTCCCAATGACCTAATAATCACTTAAAGACATTTGGTAGGAAAACAGGACAAAAGTGCATATTTATCCAACATAAATTGTACTATATATGAATACCATGTTAATTGTTCAAGACACTGACCTTAGACAACTATTAAAGGGGACTTAAGTAATAGACTTATGAAGCAGGGAGAATTTGCAGATTCTGACACTTTCTAGTTGGGTCACTTTGATCAAATACCTTAATTCTCAGAGTTCCAGTTCCCTTTCCTGTAAATAGATGAATGGTACCAACTTCAAAGTATCATTACAAAAAGCAAGTGTGGTAATAATATGTGCAAAGAACTTCCTGCAGTGTCTGGCATCGGGCCAATTCTCAGTAAGTGTGTGTCCTTATTTCTCTGGGCTGCATGACATTTACCTACAAAAAGGTTACTTGAAAGATAGCTTCAAAATTCTAACATATGTGCCACAAAAATTAACAGAGAAAATCTCTGCAACTAATTACCTGAAAAGGAACTTTTATCCAGAATACATTAAAGAATTCTGAAAGCTCAAAAATTTGAAAAAAAAAAATTTAACTAGGCAAAGAATTTGAATCGATATTTCTCCAAAGATGACAAATTACTAATAAGCACATGAAAATATGCTCAAGGACTAACATTTGGCCTAATGGTTAAGAGAACCATTAGGTAATCAGGAAAATCATGATGCATTTTTGTGTAGAAAAACAAGTCACGACTTTCCCAACGACCTAGTAGATCTCTCATGACCGTCTACAGTTTGAATTTTGACCCCAACAGCTTGAAACACATGTTGCTTTTGAAAAACAGAAGCATGTGTGTGCATGCCCATGATCTATATGGGATGGAGAAATGGAGAAGAGATTTCAGTATGCTCATACCCCACTGGGGCGGGGTCACGCTTTCTCTCTCTCTCTCTTTCTCTGCCTCTGCCTCTCTCTGTCAAACATACGTGCTCTCTGGCAACAATATAAAGAAAATATATTCAACATTGTAGTAATTAGAGAACACAAAACAAAAACAGAACATTTCACAGTTAAGAGGATGGCTGAAATAAACACAGAGTAACGCAACATATATTGCTGGTGGGGTTGTAAAATGGTACAGTCACGTCAGAAAGCAGTACAGCAGTTCCTTAAATGTTAGAGACAGAATTACCAGGTGATCCAGCAATCCCCCTCTTAGGTATATACACAAGAAAAGAGAAAGCATGTGTCCACATAAAATCCTCCACATAAACATTTGTGCAGCCTAGTTAGAAAGTGGAAACAACACATTTACCAACACATGAATGGTGAGACAGATGTAGCACATTGACACAGTGAATATTATTCATCAATAAACCAAGTGTTGATACATGCAACTACCTGGATAAGCCTTGAAAATATAATGAGCAGAACAAAGCCAGCTCAAAATAGACCGCACATTATCGGATTCATTGATATGAAATGTCCAGAACAGACAAATCCATGGACAATGAAAGGTGATCTGTGGTGTGCAGAGGTTGAGGAAAGGCAGAATCGAGGCTCAGTGTTTCTCCTTGGGTGATGAAAATGTCACAAAATTTGATAGTGATGATGAGCACACAGCTCTGCAATGACACTAAACTCACTGAAGAACACGTACACTAGAAAAGACTGAATTTTATGGTATGTGAATTATATCTCAATAAGGCTATTTTAAAAAATGCAGAGAAAGATCTGCATTTCTTTTTAAAATGGAAATTTGTCATTTTTTCCAGCAATATAACATGCACAATCAGTCATTCCAAACAGAAAATTAAAATCCAGGCTGTGATAGACAAGCAAGAATTTTATTTGAAATGAAAACAAATGGTCTGCTATTCTCTTATATATAGTGCCAATATATAGTGCCACCTCACTCTATTTCTTTACTTCATCACCATGTACTTTGCCTGTAAGGGGTGGTGGCTGTGTACCTATATTCAAAATCTGGGGAAGAGTGGATTCTGCTGCCATTAAATTTAATTGTGTATTTACAGGGTCATAGAGCACGTTTTCTCGGTTTTTACTTTTTACTATAGGGCATATACACTCGCCAGAGAGAGACGGATTGGGAAGGGAGAGAGAAATTAGTGGAATGACCATGCTGTGATCTTTTCTCCATTATCCTCCTACGACTTTGGGCGTACATGTGCACCTACCTGGTCTTTTCTCAATCTGCCAGTTCTGGGACTTGAACCACACAGTCAACATGTGGGATCCATCCCCCTTAACCACCACACCTCTGGCTGGCCCCTAATAATGGTGATTTTCCCATATCTGCTATTAACCTAACTTTCACCTCCAGTAGAGCCCAGAAAAATGCTTTATTGCTGAAACCTTACAAGGAAGACCAGACAACCTCAAGGATGAAAAGCAAATGCTGTTTTCTTTTGAAAGAATGACTATATGCAAAACATAGTGTAGACAACTCAGCATCTTCTACACATCCTATGTACCAAGGATACATCTCTTTTTACTAAGACAGGGGTCCTCTTATGAGACAACCAATGCTTTTATATGGGTTTCTTACCATTGCACCTAGCCAGTCCGGGACACGTGTCTTTGTGATCCCCACAGATCAAGTCAGAAGCCCATGGCACCTCCACACCCATTCAGTGATGGACCAGAATATTACACTCAGCGCATGCCCTCAGGTGCCACAGCCTGTCCCACAAATCACACCAGGAATATGTTTCCTTCAGTTCCCAAGGGCCAAACGCTAATCTAGCTCGTATCAAGCACTGAGAACTGATCTCATTCAAACAGCTAATTTCTGATGTGTCAGTAGAACTCTTAGTTCACAGTTTAAACTGATGTCTTCAGAAGGTTCTGTTCCATTTGACAGTCAGCTCTGGGGGTAGTGAAACAATGAAGAACAAAACACAGAGAATAAGAGAATAGTTCCCAGCTCTACCTGGTTTTTAGTGTCCCTACTTGAATATATTTATCAGCTTCAATAACTCTCCTTCTATAACATTCCTCTGGCGCACATCCTTGTATGTCAGCAGAGAGGCAAACAATAGACCTTAACTTCTTACCACAGACAGTTTTGAGCCATCCCTCACAGCTTCTGCAGGCCAGTAGTATGGGATGCTGACTCGTGGTAAGTGCTCACATCAAAAGATGTCTATAGCAGGATTCCTCATAGTTTAATTTGCCCCTATATAATAAACATTTTTTTGTAAGTTGAAGCTGCCAAGTGGATACAAAGGCAAACCCCAAAATATCAGTATATGATAATTATGATAATGATGACTTAACAAATTTGTATCATTTAATTACCACTCTTCAATGGAAAATAAATCTTTTCTGTTGTAATATATTTTTACTTATAGTATGGTCTTCCTCTTTATTTTGGTCCTGAGCTATATTTTTTTAAATGACTGTAGAAAAGACCTTTTAGTCCACTTAAAGGAAAGAATGTATTCTTTTAAAGAGTCACCTCTAAGACACAGCATTTGTTTGAAGCATTAGAAAATAGCTCAATCAAATGGAAGCTGTGAGAACTTTGAAAAAATGTTATCTTTTAAATGTATGCATATAAAAATGCAATTATTTCATCCAAATGTATTGAAAAGTAAAATGAACGGTTTTTAAAATACTAATACTACAATACTGATGATAATTTCTAAATAACAATAATTCTGATATGAAATGAAATTCATACCTGTAGAGTCTATAACATACAAACTGTCTGAAACCAGTTGGAGAGCTAGATCCCTTTTCTCAAATAGTCTGTACTCAGCATGTACCCTGTCCAAGGGCCTTTGATCCGTTTTGTCTGGTTCACAGTCATGTCCACGGAGATGTTGGTTGAACATGTTTTGCTCTTGCATTCACACTTAATATATTCTAGCCACATTTTGAAAAGGAGATAAATGTCCTGCTGGTCAGTCTTTGCCTCTCTCATTCTCTTTCTCTCTCACTCACTTACACACACACACACACACAATTGCCATTTCAGGAGTAAAACCAACAAGCCAAATATACTGACAAGACTTTAGGATAAAGAACTCAGAAACAGAATAATAGAAGGAACCACTCACTTCAGATAATGGTTCTGGATTTAAGTTTTTCTGTCTTTGTGGTGTAATCAGAGCAACCAGATTCAGCACTGGAGCTCACCCCTCCCACAGACACAGTAGTTTAGCTGTCACGGTTATATCGACATGACAAATCACTTTGCCCCAAAAGTCACAGCTCCGTGCCCTTTGAGACAGAGTGTCCAGGATATACTTTTAGTTTTATCAGTTGAAATTGAAACATGTTCCAAAGCCATCTGCACTTAGCAGAAAGAATGCTTACCTTTCCACTGACTTGGAAGCAGCCTGTAGGATGGTAATCCATCAGGGAGGTCACTGGCCACATTCCCAGAGCAGCTGACCCTGTCAGTCTTTGGAAAATACTGTTTACTCTGTGACTAATACTGGATACCAGGCACAAGAGACAGAAACTAAATTAAAAAAGAGTTAGGCATAAACCCTAGGCCCATTGGGACCACTTCACGAAAACAGTAGTTGCTAGGTTTCCCCCAAATGATTTCTTTACAAGAATATCTTAGCAAAAGAGGGGAATTGGAGTCAAGTGTTGAAAAAGTTTTGCAATATATCCAAACTACCCACTTCTTAGTGTACTGATGAAAATTCTCTAAGCTTCCCTAAGGATATAATTGGTAGAGGCGTAGAGATTACTGAAAATGGAGTTTCTCTTCTATTTATATTAACTGGATTTTTCAAAATAAAATAGAAAGTCTTCCTGAAATGAAATGTCAATTACTCCAGAGAAGGAAAGTCAGAATTATGCAATAGGTAGCCCACGGCAAAGCTGAACAAACTCTACAGTCAGGCAGGACAATTACCCTGAAATCCAGACACCAAGATATACCTAGAGAGGGCAAGTTCCCACTGTACTTTCCTCAGGCCCTGCAACTTAACTTTCCTAATAGCTCTCAACTGAAGTGAGTCCATGTTACCCCAAAGACCATCAAGTCCATGTCCAGTTTTTCTTCTGGATGATTCAACATTGGGCTCTCATTCAATTAGAGGTCCCATTTAAACCACGGCCCAAGGAATCCAGAATTTGAAAAACACATCATTACTTATTACTTGACTATCTGTGGAAATACATTGCCTCAGATTGGCCTTATCATCCCACTCAATACATATATCATCCTATCCTGAATTCTATAATATACTGTTTTTAAAAAAGAAACTATCACAATTATGTAGTTACCATTTAGGACCATTCACATCACTGTTGTCTCTTAGGATTTTTCCACTAGTTGAGCTGATTTATGTTGACTCTTTCCAAGTGAATAATCAAGTAAAAAAAATAAATAATGTTACTTTAAGATATCATTTTATGGGATGGCAGGTGGCACGGTGGTTAAAGGTGTTGGATTCCCACATGGTAGTTCTAGTCCCAGACCTGGCAACTTGGCGCACATGCACGCGTGCTCTCTTTCTCTCATCAAATTAAAAATAACAAATGGAATTAACTAAATAATTCATTTAAAAAAAAAAAAAAGATTGTTTTACTGTTTTTCACCCATGCCAATAATTTGACCATTGGTTGAGGACATCCACATCACTGTGCTGGTGCTATCAGTTTTTGGAAGTGTTCAACACATAGTCTAGAATCAGGAGCTTAGTTAGGAGTGAACAGAACCACATATAGCAATGCACCAAAGCAGGCTGGATGTCACAGGTGTTAAATTAGGAGTAAAAATGATGGAACCAAAGACAGAAAAGATCATTCTGGTTAGGGACATTAGATATAATTCCATGCAGATGTTGGATTTGAAGTGGGCCATCTCAGCTCTCACCAGTAAAAATGGTCTTTGGGCAGCAACATTTACCTCATACGGGAGTTTATTTTTTTAAAAAATCAAAATAATGGGGGGAGGGGGGTCACCAGGTGGCATGGTTGTTAAAGGCACTGGACTCCCACATGGCTGACCACAGTTCAAGTCCCGGACATGGTGGCTTGCTTTCTCACTTCTCTCTCTCTCTCACTCTATCCTTCTCTGGTCAAATTAAAATAAATAAATAAAGTTATAAATATTTTTTAAAAATCAAAATTATGGATGTCATCCTATACCTACAGAGTAAATATCTGCACATTAATAAGATCCACAGGTGATTCATATGGTCACTAAGTACTTTCAGAATTGATAGCTATATGGGAAGAAGGATGTGTCAGAGACAAACAAAAAAAAAAAAAACTGAGAATCATAATATGCACCATGCACTTGAGCAATGACAGAAGAAGTGGAGAATTTATGGAACACATGGGAAAGATTGATGTCTGGCACTAATGGTAATCATAAAAACACCACGACCATTTGAACAAGTGACTCTGCCAAATGATTGATAGAATGCTATCTCATATTGTGCTCTCAACAACCCCATGAAGTAGCCACATCCCTGCACAGATAAGAAAAATGAGATTAGCAAAGGTTAAGTAATTTTCCAAGTCCACACAGATATAGAAGCACAAAGCCAGGATTCAAAACTAATACACACCTTGGCCAGTGCTCTCAGGCACTACCTGCTCTAAGCCTTGGATCTCTTTACCAGGAGCAAATCCCATTCTAATATATGCTCTAGAGAGCAGAGAGAGGGCCAGAATCGCACCGGTAGAACACCCAAGGCAGCATAAGATTTCCTTCATCTTCTTTCCTTCTTTCCTTCTTTAATTCCTTTACCTAATAGAATCAGAAGTGAAGACTGACAATACTGTTTTGGAGACAAAGGTAATTTTTTAAATTAAAAATATAACTTCTAGGACCAGGTGGTGACACAGTAGAAGCACAGCTAGACTCAAAAGGGAAAGTTCTTGGGTTCACATCCCAGGACCTGGAAATGGGAATGGATCATAGTGTCAAGACACTCGGGTTTTGTCTCTATCATGGAAGAATTAAATGAATTAACAAGCTTTAAAAATATAATGTTTATATTTACTTTATTACCAACAATTCATATATACTATAGAAAATTTGAAAATAAGAAAAAGTACAAAGAGAAAAATATAAATTACCTATAAAGCTGCAACTCACACACCACAATTAATACTAAAGGACAGTCCACTGTTTAAATTAAGAAACATTTCTTTCCAGGTTTTTTCATTTATTTATAATTTTTGTATGACTAGGATTAAACCATGCACATTGTTTTCTAACCTGTATTTTCAAATTGGACAATACATTATGAGTAATTTCCTCTGTAATTGATGCTTTATCCATAAGTATTGCTAATGGCTAAATGATGGTAAAGTAATTCTTGTCTGACCTGGCCAGCCATCGGAAATGACAAAGGTGAGAAGGGGCTGGATGAGATCCCACCTTAATGGACAGTTATCCCCTTTATCATTTCAAAATTGAAATTGGTCGTATTAAGTTTGCTTAAAATAAATACCTGCATGTTAGAGCCAAATAAAACTATCAAACTTCCCCAAATGAGAAAAGATCAGGTAAAACACTATAGTCCTATGGCCATGAATGATCTATACTTCTAACTTGATAAAAATGGCATATCAACTGGAGCTCTTAATAAAATATATACTGCTTTTTCAAAATATAGCAATCACTATAATTAGTGAAAAATAATATGATAGTGTTCATTCATTTTCAAAAACAGACATTTTTTAAAATACTAAAAATAAAGGTCTCTTATTTATTAACATTTAATTACAGGTAACAGCAACTGGCTTGAAAAAAAATAACAAATTATAAGGCACAAGAATATCTCATGGTACGCAGCCAGGCCTTATTAAGGTTAGAACCAGAAATTAGAACATCTTCAGAAAACTATTGCTTTCCAGAATCCCATGATCTCTTATTTTTTCTTTCTTTGGATATCTACTCTTACTTTTCTGAAAATTTCATTTCTTTTTCTTGTTTTAAGCTTATTGATTTCTTTCATGAATGTGAGAAAGAGAGAGAAACAAGCATCCACAACAGTCTCTCACACCATAAACCACCACCTCTGCCTTCTCATCCAGCCGGGACTGGGGACACACAGGCCAGCATATACATGTAAACTGAGGAACCAAATCCACAATCTTCCATATGAATCCAACTTCACTTGAGCATTATCACTGTGCCATTGAGTCAGCACAAAATTGACTTTCTTTGTGCAAGTGAGGGAAGATAGCTGCATCTTCTGTCTAAAACCCAAGTATTTCTCAGTCCAGGACATGCGTACAAATTGAATTGCTTTTGCTGAATTCTCTACAGTCCCAGAGAAAATCTAATTTTCCCACCTTAAGTCGGGTGTCCAGCATGATACAATCTGCCATGAACAGTCGAAGATGGAAAAGGGACGGGCTAGGGTAGAGTCATGCAGTCTCAATGCAAAGAAGTCAAAGAGACATCATTAAACGGTGTACTAAAAAACTGAAGAAACAAAAAATACAACCAAATATATTAATATTTTGATGATTTTCTTCTAGTCTTTTCCGTTCTTTCATTTAATATTTCTTTCTAGTTTTTCTTTATGTGATATAGTTCAGTTGTGATAGTGAGTCATAAACTTTTTACCTTAATATGAAAATTTTTTATATCACTATAGAATCTTGAAAAAAAAAACTTAAATCAGTAAGAAAGCACCAATTAGTGAATATGCCAGATCTCACTATTCCCATTTTCTTAGAAACTTAGATTATTTCTAGTTTTCCATAATTTCAAGCAAACCTGACATAAGCATCATTGTGTGCAGAAAGCTATTTCTCCATCTTGAAAAATGTCACTAAAATTGTCTTTCTGATACTAAATTTTATCAGACTGAAGGAAACAACCATCCAAATTCTTGAGAGATATTGCTAAATTTCTCTCCAAAAAGATAGCCTTAATATGCTTTTTATATACCCTCACTAGAATAAAGTATTGTTGTGTTTAAAAATTTGTGAGCGTGGAAACTTAAAATAGAAATAAGGTTCACTGGCATTCATAAAGTCTTAGTAACACAAGTATTGTCTTTTCTATACAACAGCTGAAACTCAGTTGCCACACGTTGGTCAATTAGCATCAATTCTTCTTTGGTATCAAGGATTAAACATGCCATCTTTCCTTTGTAACACCCTTCATTTACCCAAAAAATACTATTTGAGTACCTCTTAGCTGCCAAGCACTGGAAACTTGGAAATAAAAAATATATTGACACATGGTCCCTGTCCTTAAAGGGATTGTTAGATGAAGGACACAAAGGATGACAATCCTTGTGGGAACAGATCCAATGGAGACACATCATTGCATTCTACACTCAGAGCTCTCCTGCACAGCACTGGAATTCTTTCAGTTACACATACTTAACAGGTCCTCTGCCAGCTCTGGTCCAAACCTTCACTTCAGGAAACATCAAGGAATAGGGTAGGTAGCATTCTTAATGCATTTCAGCCCTACAGCCCATCCCTAGCACATGGCTATTCTTACATAACTGAAATCATAATGTGTAAAAATATTTTAAAGAATAGATGAAATGTTTGTTTCAAACTTTTTCAACATATTGAAGTTTTAAACCCAACTATCAGGCTAAAGCAGACAAAATCTCCTCTCAATAGTAGATTTTCATGTGTCTGTCTCTCTCTTCCTCTCACCAGCTATGATTATTAACATAAATGTCTCCCAATTTGGAAAGTTCATTGAGGCATAATATAGAATTAATAAGCTCAGGCAATAGTATACAGTGAATGTACAAGTTAGGAATTTAATGTCACTACATAAAACCAAGTCTTTGTGATTATCCAAGTACCAGCTGTGCACTGATCAGGAACACAAGAGGAACTTTGTTAATTTCCATTACCTAGAGGAAAATAATTAGTTGCATTGTAGGTAACTAAAACAAATGCAGCTATTTTAATTTTAATTTCAGTCACTGAGGTTGATAAAACTCACAATTGTTCTATCTATTTATGAATATCATGAACTCGTTATCACAGAATTAGCAGATTATATGTTAATCTTCATGTTCATAAATTAATTGGTACAGTATTCATTGGATGATTGATATATTGTTTTAGGGGACATGAAATAATGACCAAACCATGAGGTAAAAGGAATGATTCAAATACCCTCAGAGAGGATAATGTAACCAAGTTTTCATAAGACTTCAAAGCATTATAAAAATCTCATTTATCTCATTATCTTTTCCTTCAAACATGATAAATTGACTCATTCTCTTCCACACCTTGCAAATGTGGAAATCATTAAATACAGATATCTCAAAGATGCTAAAAAAAAAAAAAATGCCAAGGAGATCAAAGAATCGTTTTAAATTTTCTGGAGCTTTTCAGAAGCCTACAATGTACAAGTAGACATAAATATTATACAACGAAAATATCTGAGGCGATCTGACCAGAGTCAGATAAGCAGTCACACCTTTGCCCTAAGATCTAGAATAAAGGCATAGACCTGAAAATCTGGATTTTTACAAATCCATCTCACTTCACATTTTCATGTCATTAATTAAAGGCATTTTTGTATAGCTCTAAACATCTTCCAACAGATTAGTTTTGCTACACAAGTCCAAATAAGAGCTTGAAAAAGTATTTGAGTCCGATGTCTATCTATACAGCTTTAGCCACTTATATTCCCTGAGTCTTAGTTTCTTATTAGAAAAATAAGGATAAGGACAACTCTCTCATAGTACTGTCTGAGAAATGAAATGTAAAAAATGAACAGTACACCTTAGTATTATTTTTGTGAGAGCTGTGTTTCCTCTCATTGCTCTAGATTGTCAACTGATGCACATGCTACCCAAACCACAAACTTCTATTTATTGGTAAGTGTCCGTGGAGAGAACTTACTGATGTAATCAAAGGAAACAAGTTAGTGACACAATACATTTAATGCTTTCATCATTGCTGTTGTGTTGTACATTAATTGGGTGTAAGTAATAAGCTATGGATACAAGCATCTATAGTTAGTATTACTTTTATAGTCAAGTCTATTTTATTTAAATTTCTCTCTTCTTATTTTGTCCATTCTTCACATCTGTAATCAGCATTGTTGTTAGTTTTTTCAGTGGCTTCCATATACTCATTTACAAAACAGTCACCCCCATTAAAAGACAGAACCCCTTGCCCTTGCTCTTACCCAAGGCTTGATACTTCAGTCCATGCTAACCTTTTCCTCTGAGGGATGTGGCTCTAGAGGCAATGAAACATCTAGATCATAAGGCCACATCTTTGTTCTCCTTGGAGGGCAACGGAAGACGAGTGGAGAATAAAGAAGAGGAAGCAAGTCAGTATTCGTGAAAGTATTCCGAAGAATTTGGCACTACGATGCTTTACAGTTTTATACCTACATCTCACCACTCCCATAAGAGAGCTATTGCTACTGCCTAACTTCTACAAGTGAGAAAGTTGCACTAAGTAAATGTCCAGTAAGTTTCTCAAGTCCCCAACTAGAAAGGAGCAGAATGAGAATTCAAATTGATATATCCTCCAACAAAAACCCTCTACTGCTATCAGAGCAGAAGTCTTGAACTCCAAAGCATGCAGGTGTGTGGCCCAAGGCGAGCAGCACCCAAGGACATGGACTTCTGAATCCTAGGAAAAAAGAATTTTGAAAGAAAGATGAGGAAGATCAGGATCAGCAGATGGCATAATGGTTACATCACTGAACAGCCACATGACCAACCATGGCCAGCCTAGCAGCTTAAAACTCATACCAGGCACGTGTGTGTGCATGCCCAAAATCCCAAGAGGAGAATTGAGGAGAAAGGAATTGCAGCATGATCATCTCACCTTGGGGGTGATTTCTCATTTTCTGTCTCTGTCTCTCCAGCAAGCACACACACCCTGTAGCGAAAATCTCTTAAAAAAAAGATGACGACGACAAAGATTAAGGATTAATGGGAAAAAGGGAGAAGGATTTGGTCAGTACATCATTATTTTTGCTATAAAAATTTCACCCTGGGAAAGGCAATGGATGAACTCAAAAATATATCACTTTACCCAGGGAAGTAGAACCACAAAGAGCAATATGAGAAGAAGAGATTGCTATAGGAATTAATGTCTATGCGATATTTTAAAGAGCAAGAGAAACAAAAGTGTGGAAGAAGGAGTTGAGAAGACATAAGAGTCATTAACCGGTTATCAGGAAACACTGACTCATGTAGACAAAGGAAAGCTTTCAAGAGACCCAAGCCACTAAGCCCAGGTCATCCTCTACAGTATGGCCATGCAAGGGAGAAGACTAGCAGGGAGAGAAAAAGTTATTTGGGAGACAGAAAAAAATATCACTTTTAAGGTTAACACTAGCTAATATTAGAAATATAATAATGTATGTATTATAATAATGTATAGATATAATAATTTATAGATATTTATAGATATATTCTAATATTGATTGATATTAGATATTGATAACAATAATTTATTAAAGTCTCAGTTTAATCCTAGCATTATCAGACAATTCAAAGCCTAGATTTTGAGAAACTCTTTGCCTCTTACATTATAAAATATCATTGTTTTTAACAAAAACACATTAAACGGATTATGTCATTTCAAAGCATAGTTTTTTAAATTTTAAACATGAAAATATTTTTTATAGAAAAAAACTACTAAACCTTTTTATAATAAAAAGATTGAGGACAGTCTGTAGCCTGGTGTGGTTCAGGTGGCTGGATCCTACATGACTGACTGGTTTGAGTCTCAGACCCAGCAGCTTGAGAAACACCCCAGAGGGACCAGCAGTTAGCATAATGGCTATGTCACTGGACTCCCACGTAGTCGACCATGGTTCAAGTCCCGGACCCGGTGGCTTAAACTCACGCTGGGCGCGTGTGCATGTGGGCCCAAAATCCCGAGAGGAGAATGGAGGAGAAGGGATTGTGGTATGACCATCCCCCCTGGGGGGTGATTTCTCACTTTCTGTCTCTCTGTCTCTCTCTGTCTGTCTGGCGAGCGCACACGCCCTATAGCAAAAACCTCTCCCAAAAAAAAAAAAGAAAAGAAAGAAACACCCCAGGTACTGTACATACATACCCAAAATGCAGAATGAGGAAAAGAAGAGATTGCAGTGTAATCATTCTCCAGAGGTGTATTCTACTTTTCTCTTTCTCTCTCACTCTCTTTGTCTCTCTGGCTAGCACAATGTGTCTGCCAGCAAAATTTTTAAAAGAACAAAATGTCTTACAAGCATTATACAATTTTACTCACCTCTCACAGGTTTCCTTGTCAGTGTGCAAAAGCATGCTAAGCTGTCAATTGTGAAGATTCTTCTTGTATTCAGAGAATTGAAGGCCTGTCACTCCAACAGCCAAAAGGGTAAGATGTGCTTGGGATTTTTGCTTTCAAATATCCGAGGCAAGAGAACGATTCTGCTCCTGTTTTCTACAACCACAGAAAACAAATCTTAACAGAATTCCAACGGATGCTCTAGCCCATCTGAGATGACAACAATTTACTAAGGCTCCCTACTGGACCCACCAGGTAAATAAACCTTAAAGGACACCAAAGAAAAGGGTCTCCAGCTTCCTTTTGAAACAGTAAAACTAACAGCTTTCCAGGTAAACCCTACTGAGCATCAAAATCTCTCTCTTCGAAGTGACACCTCAGGCAAAATGGAAGGATCACTGGATTGAGAATTTAGACATCTAGTGGTTCTTGTCCTGTCTCTGATACTAATTAGTCACTTCGTCCCTCTGAGTCCTACTTTGTGATCATTAAAATGAGTGAACTAGACCATTTCTCTCTTTTTTTCTTTTTGTTATAGAAGTCTAAAACTGCCCAGAGTAATATGCTCAATAAATTCCAACCACTCTCTGAGCAAAACATAATGCAGAAAGTCTTTGATCTGCCTAATGCCAGTCTATCTACTAATTGGAGTGCCTAAAGTCTCTATTTATATGGAACCCCATGCTATGGCATTCTTTTTACTTACAGGAAGACACCAAGGTTTAAGAAACAGTTTTCTTAGGTTGGTAGTACTTTCTTGTAAGACATTTTACAGGATTCCTAACAAGAATAAGCAATACCTCATTCTTTTGCAGATCCTCAGTAGTTATCCACATTGCTTGAGACATTCACGGTTTCTTTGAATGTCATTAATAACCTCATAAGGTGGACAATGCTGGTGACATTACATACATATATATATATATATATTTGGAGAGGTTTTTAGCTATAAGGCGCATGTGCTCGCCAGGCAGAGAGAGAGACAGAAAGCGAGAAATCACCCCACAGGGGGGATGGCCACACCACAGTCCCTTCTCCATTCTCCTCTCAGGATCTTAGGCACGCTTGCACACGCCCCTGGCATAAGTTTAAGCCACTGGGTCCGGGACTCAAACTGCAGTCGACTACATGGGAGTCCAGCGACATAGTCATTTCGCTAACTGCTGGTCCCATTATAGATATTTTCTAAAAGATGATTCTAAGGCCAAGGAGGTTAAATGGGCTGGAAAGAGCCATCAGGATGTTTGTTAATAAAGAGAAATTATGCTGCAAGACTCGTAGTTTTATGTTCCTTTTGCTGTAATTTGCTGGGGAGATTTTTAGATTATAAGGTCTACCAGAGAATAATCATTTTGAGTCACAAAAATTATATAGGGTGATTAGAAACAAGATTTTTAATACAGAGGTGTTACTTTGCTGCTCATTCAAGCAAACAAGTGGCCAAAGTAAACCCACTGACCACGTGGTCAGCTTGTGTCCAAACAGAATTATGTCTTCATATCTTGGCAAGAATTGCTAGTGTGCATGTTCTCCAAGTTTATATAGCTCAATGTCCTGCATTACAAGTGGCAAATTTAATTGCCTTCAAAGACCCGCCAAGTACCTTAAATCAGTCAAAAAGACAAGGTGTAGAATAATAGGAAATGATGACTTTGCTGAACCAGAATCAGTCCCAGCCCTTAATCAGCTCCAGCCTATTGCTACCATTTGTAAATACAGGCCCATTATTTCCAGATTTTCTCATTCTTCCAGAGAAACTGGATTCACCTATCTTCATTTTTAAAGATCAGAAACAAATTCTATTTTATGTTGTACTGTGTTAAAACAACAACAGGGGCCTGAAGGTAGTACAACAGTAGAACTTAATGTTCTGTGAGACAGACCCACGTGGGATATTTGCTGGTGTGCATCCAGAGACATCCCTGAGTACACTAGAGCACATGTACCCATGATCCAGGCTGGCTGAAGACAAGGTAGGTCACAAAGCTGGACCCTGTTGGGGATGCTGTATCTCTCTCTGTCTCAGTCATGGAATAAATTTTAAAATAAAACAAAACTAAAACCCACTCTCCTGTCTAAGTCTATAGGACAGCTTAGGCAGATCACAAAATACAGTGTTATAGTCTACTCGGTGAGAAATAAGAGGACATCCAGACATAACCATTTGTTGTTTATTGATTAAGCTGGCGATTACAAGGGGACTCATGCCTCTCAAAACCCTGCAGCCCCAAGTGCAAGGTGAGGGGTATGGGGTGCTCATAAAGGCAAAAACCACACTCTTCTGGGTTGATGTGGCAATCACAAGAACCAAGGGCGGTAGGCTTGAAAGGGTAGGGGGTAGGATTTTACAATGTAAGAGCAAAAGCAAATTACAGAAGCAAGACAAGCAGGTTAATCATTCCTAAGGGTATGTTCCAGCCCTACCTAAACACAAAGGATTTTTTTTTTTTTAACACAATGGAATCTTAATGGTCTTCATGGCTCAGGGCAAGGGGTCTGGGACTAAGAAACATCTTAGGGTAGGGACTTTCCGGTTATTTAGCAAAGACAGTAGGAGTGTTAATCACTCTGTTTACTCTAGGCAGAAGGAAAAAGCAAGTTTCCAATATAAGGAGTTCAAAATGGAGGCCTATTTCAACAGTTTTTGCTGAATATTAACATTAACACAGAACACAGTAAACTAGGAATCAGCAGATGGCATAATGATTATATCACTGGACTCCACATAGTCGACCACAGTTTGAGTACTAGACCCAGAGGCTTAAAACTCATGCTGGGCGCATGTGCATGCATGCCCAAGATTCCTGAGAAGAGAATGGAGTAGAAGGGACTGTGGCATGGCCATCCCTGCTGGGGAGGTGATTTCTTCTTTTTTTTTTTTTTTTTTTTTTTTTTTGGAGAGGTTTTTGCTATAGGGTGTGTGCGCTCACCAGACAGACAGAGAGAGACAGAGAGACAGAAAGCGAGAAATCACTCCCCAGGGAGGATGACCATGCCGCAATCCCTTCTCCTCCATTCTCCTCTCGGGATCTTGGGCACACATGCACACGCGCCCGGCGTGATTTTAAGCCACTGGGTCTGGGACTCGAACCATGGTCGACTACGTGGGAGTCCAGCGACATAGCCATTACGCTAACTGCTGGTTCCGGGAGGTGATTTCTTGCTTTCTGCTTTTCTGTTTCTCCAGTAAACACACATGCCTTAAAACAAAAATGACTCTTTAAAAGACAAGACAAAACCAAAAACACAGTTGATTTATGAGTTCATGAGTTCCAGAGCAAAGAAATTAAAACAAAGTTCTAAGGGAAGAGAGTCCAGTGAAAGGTAATGGCAAGAGCGTAGTTACCATGGGTAGGATGAAGCCAATGTGCTGAGTGAAGTGAGTGCCCAATTTCGATTCTTCCTGTTTAAGATCCAGCCATGCAGCATTCTGTGTAGTTCTTGAGTAAACTGTGCACTCTGCCACTTCTAGAACTTTCCACATACTGGTCACAATGTCTGAATAACTTCTGTACCTTCCCCTCACTTTTATCCATTATCTTGTCTTCATGCTCCAGAACTCAGATGAAATTGCTCTGGGTACCACACAGCAACACTACACCCTAAACATGTACAGTGCGAAGCTCTGTGGCCCATCACTCACACAATACTGTGTCTGTTTTCTTGTATTTCTTCCTGATGAGTCCAAAAACTACTTGAAAACAAAATCTCTATTTTATCAGCACTTCTAGTCTCAATTTTCAAAACATTGTCCAACATATAAATGGTGAACAATATCTCTTCAATGAATATATGCTCAGTAACAATGTAATGAAGATCTATTTTATACCCTTTCAGATTATCAATTTTAAAGGTAAAACTGTATTCTAAATATAGAAGTGATACCATTCCAAATTTCAAATTATAGATCATCCTAAAGACAGCTTCATATCTATTTTTTTAATTATAAATTAAAGGTAGGTCCTTTCCCATTCTCCCTGACTTGAAAGCACCTATTTAATGGCTGGATTGTTGGCAGCCATATTGTGTTCGTAAGAAAAGTCTAGAGAATTGCAGGTATGTCAGACCTGACATCACTGAGTCATTGAATCAGATCTACCATTCGATAATGTCTGGACTTTTCATTAGAAAATAATACTGTTTTATAAAATTCTAAGTTAAAATAGTTTAAAGGGGAATAGCATTTTAAAAGTATCATTCTAAAAGGAAAGATCTGTTCTATAAAGGTGAATAAATAACATTATACTTTGTGTAAACCAATAAAGCACTTCAGAGGAAAAAATCGCACATACTAAATTATTATTATCTGCTGTCTCTCAAACAAATACACAAAATTACTCACTAAATTGAAAGGGTACATTATTCCATCAGAAAATGAACAGCCTTCAGAAATCATGAAATTTGTACATAAAGCAAATATTTAGTTACACAGGACACAAAAGAATAAGGTAAAATTCTATATGACTTGGGACCAGCAGTTGGTGCAATGCCTATGTCGCTGGACTCCCACGTAGTCGATGCGGTTCGAGTCCCGGACCTGAGTGGCTTAAACTCATGCCAGGTGCGTGTGCGTGCATGCCCAAGATCCTGAGAGGATAATGGAGGAGAAGGGATTGTAGTGTGGCCATCCATCCTGGGGCGTGATTTCTTGTTTTCTGTCTCTCTGTCTTTCTCTGTCTTTCTGGTGAGTGCACGCGCCCTGTGGCACAAACCTCTCCTCATCTGAAGTGGAGGGACAAGTCAGGATAAATCCAGGTACCTTTGAGAGGAGCAGAGGTTGTTGACAAATGAGATGGATAAATTTTAAAAGAAAGGAGGTGAAGAAGAAATGAAAAAACAGAGATAACTATCCTATTAGGGCTAGTAAAAACAATAAAACCATGTTAGACCCTTTAAGATTATCAGTCCAATTTTGGTATTTAGTTACCAATATATAACATGTGCATTAGTAAAATGTGTATCAGATGGTATAAGTACTAGAATCATTTGTATATTAAAAGGCCACATGACAATCTCCATAGGTTTTGATAAATTGTAGAGAGCTCTGAGTACTCAATGCCAAAACATTTTTTTTCCTTTCAACCTATACTCTAACAGCCACTAAAGTGAAATTACTTGCAAAATGGTTTAATCATAATCCAAAATGCTAATGAATGAAGGGTGTTATCTGCAAACATCATTTAGGAGGCAGATTTTACCAAAATGAAATCCTCATTAGTTATGTGATATGAAAAACAGAACCAGAAAAAGCCAGAGGGGAGTTGTTCAAATCTTTGCCAAAAAGCCTTTGCGCATTTACCTCTTTTCTGTGACTGTTGTACACTGCTCTGACTCTTAGTAAAGAAGAAAAATCTCCATCCATAATGTCAGGCTAACATTAAATTTTAAAAGTACACACAGTGGGAATCGTAATGTCACACCAGGCATGCTGTCCCCACACACTGAGATTTCACTATTGCCAGTAAAATACACACATGGACATCTTTGTGCCTGGAATGTTATTCATGAAGAAAGAACATGCAAAACAGAGATTATGCACGCAATCTGAGAGACAAAAGAATGGACAGATGAAACAAATCTGGATGAGAAGATTCAATGGATCAGCCTCAGAGAATGGAACGAGTGAATAAGTGCTTTAGTGCGCTTTATTTTTTTTTTTTTTTAATTTCCTAGATTGTGTAAGTGCTGGCCAGATGTTATAGGGAGTGATAAAGCCCTTCCTATGGAGGATGACCATGCCACAATCCTATCCCCTCCATTCTCCTCTTGAGATTTTGGGCACACACACACCCCCATTGTGTTTTTCAAGTTGCTGGGTTGGGACTTAAACTGCATGATCAGCCATGTGAGATCCAACTGTCTTAACCACCACACCACTGGCATGCCTAGAAGTGTTTCTGCAGTTTTTGACATGCAAAATGGCCAGATATTCAAGTCAGAGCTTGGTAGAAAACTGTCAATTACTATTTTAATTGTGATATCTATATCTGAGTAATATCAAATTATTTAGATATTTTATTTTTAAACACCTCCTTTACCAGTGTCCACTGACTTAATTCAAAGGGCTTACTTCATCCACCTTTTTACTGCCATGTGTAAGGATCTTATAAAAGATTTGGGCTTGGAGCCAGCGGGTAGCATAATGGTTAAGGCACTAGATTCTCACATGGCCAATCAGTTTGAGTCCCAGACCGAGTGGCTTGAAAATCATGCAAGGCACACGTGTGTGTGTGTCCCTAGTCTTGAGAAAAGAACGAAGGAGAACAGATTACAACATGGTCATTCCCCTCAAGGGGAGAGTTCTTACTTTCCCTTTCTCTATCTCTCTGTAAGTGCATGTGCCCTATGACCAAAAAGAAAAGGAAAAAGAAAAAAGATTCGTACTTAGCTACATATAAAACACTAGTATATAATAAAGGTAATATTACACATCACTGGATCAAAGATAGTCTTTTTATAAATGATTCTGGATTAGTCATTTGGAAAAAGATAAAATCAGAATCAATTCCTCAAATAATATACAAGAATAAATTCGAAGTGGATCTAAATGTAAAAAAATAGAACTGTGTAAATACCAGGTGAAATTAGATGGGTGAATTCCTCTTCAACATGAATGTAGAAAAAGATTTTCTCAGTGTGATTAAAATCCATACATGCTTAAAGTAAAAAGGGGATAAATTCAACTAAAAGAAAATTAGTAATAATTTTGGAAGGAAAAAACATAAGCCCAGTCAAATAATGAAGTACAAATAAGGAGAAAATCTCTGAAATACATTCAATATTGCATACATCACAGATAAAGGGCTAATATTTTAACATAAAATAGAACGTTTAGAAAATGAAAGAGGCCTGGTCACAATGGTGCATGCTGTTAACAAGCTGTGCCCTGCAGAAATGTTTTATCACCTGGTAATGATAACATGTATTCTCACCTGGACTGACCTGAGAAATATTTCATGTTGGGTAAATTCTCTTTACAAGCCAAATGATGAGTAGCGATCAATGTTTGAAAAAAAATAAGAAGGATAATTAAAATAAAATAAAATGTTTAAAAAGATGCTGTGCTCTGTAGTCTGGGACCACCAAAGAAGCAGGGTGTTATTCCTGACTCATTTTAAAGACCAGCTGTGGTGACAAACACCTGCAATGCCAGGTCTGCAATCCCAGTCTGAAATAGGAAAATTGTAAGCTCGCGTTTGACCTGGGCAACATAGCACAGCCCTGTCTAAAAAACAGCAGGATATGGTGGCACATGCCTATGGCCTCAGCTGAGAGCTGAAGCAGGAGGATTCTAACACAGTAAGATTATGTCTTAAAAATATATATGTAAGGGATTTACTACCTGTTGATGATATCATGTATAGTATTCTCAACTGGATGAGCCTGAGAAGTATTTCATGTTAAGTAAATTCTTTTTAGAAGCCAGATGATATATAGTGATTGAATGTTTAAAAAAATAATGAGAATAATAATACTAATAGTCTGAAAAACATAATGAAAAGCTATTTGATGATGATGTGGATAGTAATATCTTTGTTTTGACTGATATGCATAATATTCCTGCTAGAAAAAGAAATATAATACACTGTAAAGATATATGTTTCAATGTAATATTAAAAAGATTATGATCATAAGTAAAATTATATATATATATGAAAAATATCAAAAATCCTATAAATACATGGGCAAAAAAATATAAATAGGGAACTTACAAAAAGATTCAATGGTCTTAAAGCATATAAAAACTGTTTCATCTCATTACTAATATTAGACTCAAAATAAAGCTACAATGAGATAGCACTTTTCACCCCCCAGATTGGGAAACACTCAAAAGCTCCATAATAGTTTGATGCAGAGGCTGTGGAGAAACAGGCTCTTTCATACATGACTGTTGGGAATGCAAAATGATATAAATGCCATAGAGGAGAATTCAGCAATATCTAACAAAATTGCATATGCATTTACCCTTAAGCCCAGCAATTTTGCTTCTAGGAACTTACCTGGAAGCTATCCTTCCAACAATATAAAAATACATACACTCAAGTTGTAGCATTACTTTGTCATTGCAAAGTTTAGAAACTGTCTAACTGCCCAATCATAAGAAATTTTGAATAAACTTTGGTACAAACATACAATGGATACTATGCCATTGTAAAAAATGATGATGATGGGAACCAGCAGTTAGCGTAATGGCTGTGTCGCTGGACTCCCACGTAGTCGACCGCGGTTCGCATCCCGGACCCGGTGACTTAGAACTCACGCCGGGCGTGTGTGCGTGCGTGCCCAAGATCACAAGAGGAGAACGGAGGAGAAGGGATTGCGGCGTGACCATCCCCCCTGGGGGGTGATTTCTCGCTTTCTGTCTCTAATGTCTCTCTCTGTCTGTCTGGCGAGCGCACGCGCCCTATAGCGAAAACCTCTCCAAAAAAAAAAAAAAAATGATGATGATGAACTTGTCTACAAGCCGATATGGAGATCTTGTAAAGTGAAAAATCAAAGCCCCAAAACAGTATCCAATAGCTTTGCCTTTAAGAAAGAATGGGAAATAAAAACATATGTCTGCTTATCTTTACCCAAAAACATAAATAAAAATCACAGGAAAGGAAACTCAGATATGTTGGTTGCCTCAAAGTAAAACAGTGAAGACAATGCAAGGGGTATGGAGGTAGTGACACTTCTCTTGGTAGGCCTTTTCATAAATTTTGACTTTAGGAAGAATGTTAATGTTTGAACTATTCAAAAAATTAAGTCAACAAGGATGGGAAGAGAAGAACCTGAAACACATACTCCAAATAAATACTATAATCACAAAGGAGCTTCAAAATGCATGTGGAAAAAAATAGAATTAAGGTACTAATTTATTTTGATTCAAAAAAATTTCAAATTCATGAATAGCTTTTTTGCACAATACATGTTTCCCATAAACTTTTTGAAGATCCTCCACATAATGAAGGTCAAAAAGAAGAACTAATCTAGGCCAGCTTCATGGCCTGGTGGTTGAGAAAACCAATTCCCACACGACCAATCACATGGTTGGAATCCCAGACCCCACAGCTGTAGAAGCACTCCAGGAAATTATACATATGTACTTAAAATCCTGAAAATAAGGAAAGATAGAGAAGGAATTTAGCATGACCATTCCCCATGGTGGGGGAAGAGGTGCTTCTCCTCGCCTTCTATGTCTGTCTCTGTCTCCTTCTGGCAAGTGCACACACCCTCTAGCACAAAGAAGAAAGAACAACAACTACTCCAAATAACTGGTAAACAACATTCTCTAAATGCTCTCAGTCTTGGACTGAGCAAGAAGATGGGAGGACTAGAGGGGCCATCAGGTGGCAAAGTGGTTAAGGCACTGGACTCCCACATGGGAGACCACAGTTCAAGTCTCAGACCCAGTGGCTTGAAACTCATGCTGGGTACATGTGCATGTGTGCCCAAAATCACAAGAGGAGAATGGAAGAGAAGGGAGTGCTGTGTGGCTATCCACCCTGCAGGGGAGGATGATTTTTTTGCCTTCTAGCTCTCTGTCTCTCTGGCAAGCACACACACCCTACATCAAAAATCTCTTTAAAAAAAATAAAAACAGAAGAAGATTAAGAAGATGGGAGAAATAGAAACTGGAGATTCTGAACTCTTTTTAGTAGGTCTTTTTTGTGATATATATGGGTGAAGTCATTCTGAAACTATTATATGTTAGCTGTTGTTATAAGAAAGAAATATTGAACCAATAAGAAAATATGTCAATGTTTTAGAGGCCAGGATTATCACTGCAAGAAAAGGGATATGCAAATATAGAATGGAGAAAGACAAGGAAAATTCATTGGAATCAGAAGTGTTGAGGTAGAATCATGGTATATAAATTATATAGATATATATTACATGGGTTTATGTTTTGATATTTATGTGTATATCATGTGTGTGCATGTAGATGCATATATGTGTGTGTACATGCATTCATTTATTTCCTGGCTCTGTCCACCAAAAAATCTAGAAGCAAAGTCATTGCATGAGGAATGAGCAGTTAGCATCAGATCTTGATCTCTAACACCAATCCTCACTAAAAGAAATCAGACCCCATTGAAGAAATGACTGAAAGCTGGGCTGGAGAAGGATAAGTATGAGTCTGAAATGTTTTATTATACCAGGTGAAAGGAAATGTGCAAAAGAATAATTGGCATATGACACAGACACACACAGAGCCAGCTTGAAGGGACTCTAGCCAAGTCTGAGCTAATCTGAGCATCAAACTATGGTCATATGCCACATAAAGACATTTCAGTCAATGATGGGTCACAGAGAAGGTGGTCTCTAGTCTATACCATATAGCTTAAACATGTACAAACCTATACATCTAGGTATGTGTAAGTACACTCTGATGTTTGTACACTATGAAACAATGATGCATTTCTCAGAAAGTATCCATGTTGTTAAGCAACGCATGACTATAAATAAAAATAATTATAGATGGTTTGAGGCAAAATGTGATAGGTAAATGGGAATTCATAAATCCATATAGACAATACATATTCTATAGCATGGATGTATGTGTCCCACAGAATTCATATATTGAAACCTAATCCCCAAATTGTTGGTATTAAAAGGTAGGGCTTGTAGGAGGCAACTTGGTTATAAGGGCCCTGCTCTCATGAATGGAATTTAGTACACTTATAAAAGAGGCTTGAGGGAGTTTGTTCATCCCTTCTGCCACTTGAGGGCAGAGAGAAAGTGCCATCTATAAGGCAAGAGTGCTCACAAGATGCTGGCTCAGCTGGTACCTTCACCTTGGACTTCCTAGAATCCAGAATGGTAATCTTGGATTTCCCAGACTACAGACTAGTGAGCAGTTTCTGTGGTCCATAAATTACCAACTGTGAGGTATTTTGTTACAGCATAACAGACTAAGACACACATATGCATTCATACCAAGAAAAGGGAGGATTCTTGGTTGTAATAAAATCTCACATATTAACTGGTAAGTGTGGAGGGAATGCTGAAGTAGATCCTTACCATTGTGTTACCATCACAATAAAGGTTGGTTCAAGTAAGAATCATCAATGGAAGTCTAATCTAAGGGGAAAATCTTAATGAGAAACACAATATTTGCATGATCTCAAAGTGTTTCTCCACAAACTGCTTATACTTTCCAGGTAAAAAAAAAAAGTAATAACTTACTATTAGAGATATAGGACAATATTTATAGAGTGTGATGAAAATTGGCATTACCAGTGAAAGGCAGTTGGACATTGTGTACCTCCAGATGAGCCAGTGTGAGAAACACACAGCACACAGTATTCCATATACAATATTCTGACTGTAAATGCATAGCCTGAATCTAATCACATGAAAACATCAAATTCAAAATGAGACTTGTTTTTAACAAGTGGTGGGACTCTATCATTGAAAATGTCAGTGTTATAAAAGAGCATAAAAAGGCTGTGAAATGTTTCAGAGACTAAAGAAACATGACAACTAAATACAACACTTGCTCCTAGATTGGATCCTGTACTAGAGGAAAAAGAAGTTATAATGAATACTGAGCAATAAGAAAATCAAAATCCAAATTGAGTGAAAATACCAATGATATAGTTACTGAAACTGGCAATTGCTTTATGGTTATGTAAGAGGATATACCTATCTGTGAAAAATATCAAACTATTTAGGAATAAAGGGCCATGATATGTAAAACTTATTTTCATGTGTTTTTTGTAAAAATAAAACTATTATATTTGTAGAGCACATTATACATACATATGTATTATGTAGAGATATGTGTGTGCATATACACTTTATGTATGCAGATACAGAAAAAGAGTACACAAATAATTAAGCAAATTGAGTAAAGCGTCAACAGATGAAGCCACATAAGGGTTAACTGTTGTTCTTTGTACCATTCTTATTCAAGTGACTTGTATAAGTTTTAAATTATATCCAAATAAGAATTTAAAAAACCATATAGACCTTGGAGAAATGTTTGATGCCTTACCAGTAAACTTCATGATGTATAAAGCTTAAAGAAAAAAAAAGATATATAGATATAGATATAGATATACAGATACACACACACATATAAAAATATATGTGGCAAAATAAACATTTATGAATTGAAAACACTGACCTCAGCTGGCTCCTCTAAAGGTGAACAGAATGAACAGAAGGAAGAGATTTGAATGTTCACTTGGATTAGAAGATAAAGGTCAGTCTCTCATGGGGTGGTAAAAATCAAAGTGAATGAAATGAGTTACCTCCCTAACATACAGTGATGGAAAGGGAAGATGCTGTTCTTGGAAGCATTAAGACTTTTCATTGAGATTCAAAATTACTCAGTTCACCAGTAAAATGCATCTTTTCAAAGGATTACATCCACATATTCAGTTTTGCTCTTAGGTTTCAAATTGTTGGAAATTAAACTCTAGGATTATGTTGTGCCTTTGGGCCCTTGGATGATATTCTCTTTCTTAACGTCAATATTTTACTGCTATGAAGAGAGTCACAAATATCTGATAAACACATTCTAAGAAGGAGTGTAAATATAGAGAGAACTACAGTCTAATCTTAGTTTTATGTCAAAATAAAAGATGCATGATGGAAATTTAACTTGAATGCTGATACTCAAAACATAAATAAAAAGCAATCTGAAGAAAAACTTCTCTAAACTTTCTTGTTTATCTCCAGGTGATCCAGTAAGAACATTTTGCCAGTGATCTGGTAATTGCTATTAAAAAAAATGTTTTTTAATGCCCTTTTTCTCCCTCTTTGGGAGAAAATAAGGCTGAGCAATGAATTTGATCTTAAGTAAAATACTGGCAGTTGGATCATGGATTACATCCAATAAAGACTTCCAAAAAGTGCCACCAACCCTTCTAAGTGCACACAAGAAGTCTTTCTCAAACTGAAAGAATAGAGCCAGAAAAAGATAGTCCATGCAAAAAGAACCACAAAATACACATTTTCTCATCCCCACAAGGAACATTTTTGAGGATTGAGCACATGATAGGACCCAAAAACCTTTACAAATTCAAAATATAAAACTATATCCAGCATCTTTTCTGACCACAATGAAATTAAACTGGAAATTAACTACAGAAACAACCTACAATGATACACAAATACATGGAAACTAACTGATCTAGTTCTGAACTTCACAACTACTGAAGATACTAAGACTGAAATCAAAATATTTTATGAAAATGAACACACAACTTCCCAGAACCTTTGGGAACAGTGAAAGCAGTCACAAAAGAGAATTTCATAGCAATTAGTGCTCCCATGACAAAAATAGAAAGGTGGTATATAACCTAATGACACATCTCAAGGCACTAGAAAAACAAAAATAAGTAATAAAGGTTAGAGAATAAATAATTTAAACAGAATTAAAGAACTATACAAAAATAAATAAAACCAAAAGCTGGTTCTTTGAGACGTAAATAAAATTGGCACACTGTTAGCTGGATTAACCAAGAACAGAGAAAATAGGCAGATAAATAAAATCAACAATTAAGCAGATGATATTACAACAAGTAACAGCAAAAATAGAAAAGATTTTGAGAGAATACTACAGGTGACTACATATCAACAAAGTAGAAAACCTAGATTATATGGAAAAATTTCTGGACACACATAATTTACCAAGATTGAACCAGAAAGAAACAAAAAGTCTAAATAGACCAATAACAAGAAATAAGATTTAACCAGTAATAGTCTCCCAACAATAAAAGATCCGAGTCCTGATGGCTTCAATTCTGAATTCTACAGAACTTATTTTTTTAAGAGAGATTTTTGTAATACGGTGCATGCACTTGCCAATGAGACACAGACAGAAAGTGAGAAAGTCCTCGGGGGGGGGGGGGGGGGGGGGGGGGATGGTCACACCGCAATTCCTTCTCCTCTACTCTCTTCCTGGAGTTCTGAGCACACACCTACACATGCCCAGCATGAGTTTCAAAGTGCCAGTCCAGGACTTGAACCACAGTTAGCCATGTGGGAATCCAGCACCTTAATCACTGTGCTACCTGCTGGTCCGGCTACAAAACTTGTAAAGAAGAGCTAACAACAATTCTCCTAAAACTATTTCTAAATACCCAAAAGGAAAGAATCCTCTCAAATGCATTTGATGAAGCATCCTTCACCTTAATCCCCAAACCAGACAAGAATATAACAAAAAAAAAAAAACTATAGACCAATATTCATGATGAATACATATGCCATAACTGCTCAACAAAATACTAGCAAATCATATCCAACAAAACTTTAAAAATATTAAACACAATGACCAGGTAGGCTTTATTTTGAGGGATACAATGGTAGTTCAACATACACAAAACAATAAATGTAATATGGGCATTAAGAGAAGGAAGAATAAAAGCTATATGAGCACACCAATTTATGCAGAAAAAGCATTTGATAAAATATATCTTTTTATGATTAAGACTCTCAGAAAAATTGGTATAGAAGGGACATTTTTCAACACAATAAAGTCCATATAGGAAACCCATAGCTAACATCATACTGAATGGGACAAAGCTAAAAGTTTTTCTGATTAAAAACTTGGGCAAGACAAGGCTGCCTATTTTCTCCACTTCTTTTCAAAATGGAAGTCAAAGTCCTAACCAATATAACACAGAGTAAAATAAAAGGCATTCAAATAGTAAAAGCACCAGCAAAATTATCTCCATTTGTAGACAACAAGATTATATACATAGAAAATCCAAAAGAATACACAAAAATCTCCTAGAAGTGATCAATAAATTAAGTGACAGAATAGAAAATCTACATACAAAAATCTATATCATATTTATAAACCAACAATGAACAGACCAAGATTGAAGAGAAGAAAGCAATCCAATTTACAATATTCATACATTAAAAAAAAAGATACCTGGACCATGAAGATTAAAGTCCCACATGGCTGGCTATATGGTTCAAGTCCTGGACCTAGTTGCTTGAAAATCACACTGGGTGCATGTGTGCCCAAAATCCCAAGAGGAAAATGGAAGCAGGGATTGTGGCATGGCCATCATCCCTGGGAGATGATTTCTCCTTTCCCTCTCTGTCTCTCCCTCCATCTTTCTCTGGTGAGCACATGTGCCTTATAGCAAAAATAAATAAATAAATAAATATATATATATATATATATATATATATATATATATATATATGTATACACACACACACACACACACACACACACACCAAGGAATAATCCTAACCAAAGAGGTGAAAGAGAAAAAACTCTCCAAGGAAAACTATGAAACCCTGAAGAAAAAAATTGAGCATCATACACAGTTCCACAAAATATGTTCCTGGGTTGGAAGTAATAATATAATCAAAATGTTAATTCTACTGAAATAATTTATAAATTCAATGCAATTCTGATCATATTCTTCACATCAATTGAAAAGCCAATTATAAAATTTGTTTGGAATTTTATAAGGCCTCATATCACCAAAGCAATACTGTGCAAAAATAAAGAGATATCTTACTACCTTTCCTCAAAATATATTACAAACCTGATAGTAAAAACAGCATGGTACTGACAAAAACAAAACAACAACAAAAAACACAAGCATGTAAACCAATGGAACAGAACAGAGAACTCAGAAATGATCCCAAAACACACAGTCAACTGCGTTTTTACAATGGACACTGGACAATCCAGTGGGAGAAAGAAAGCCTCTTTAGCATATAAATATCCACCTGCAAAAAATGAAACTGGACTTCTATCTCTCATCATTAACAAAAATCAACTCAAAATTGATCAAAGATCTAAATGTAGATCTAAACAACGCCTCAAACTATAAAACTACTGGTGGAAAACACAGGAGAAATGCTTAAAGACGTCTGAGTAGACGAAGATTTATATGGCCCCTAAAGCACAAGTTGATTGTCCCAAAAATAGACAAGTGGGACTACATCAAGCTAAAAATCTTCACAACAAATGTAGCGATAATTAGAGTGAAGAAACAACCCTCAGAATGGAGGGAAATATTTGGAAATTATGCTTCAGATAAGGATCTAATAACCCGAATACATTAGGAACTCACGCAGTTTACCCACAAAAACGGGCAATTAAGACAACTCTCCATGGAAGGCTAAAAAGCGTATGAAAAACTGCTCAACACATCTTAGCATCAGGAAATGCAAGTCAAAAACACAATGAGATACTACTGAATACCAGTCAGAATGTCCATAATTAAAAAACTAAAGAATGACAAGTGCTTCCCAGGTTGTGGTGAAAGGGGAATCCTTCTGTACTTCTCGTGGGAATGTCAATTTGTAGAGTCGCCGTAGAAAACAATATGGAGGTTCCTCAGACACCACATATAGAACAACCATATGACCCAATAATACCACTCCTAGATATTTACACAAAGGATAGGAAAACACTCGGCTGGAAAGACACTGCACGTTTATGGTTACTGTAGTATTATTCACAAATGCCAAGACGTGGACTCAACCTAAATGCCCAAGAGCAGACGACTGGATTGAAAAAACCTATCATTGGGGGAACCAGCAGTTAGCGTAATGGCTATGTCGCTGGACTCCCATGTAGTCGACCGCAGTTCGCGTCCCGGACCCGGTGGCTTAAAACTCACGCCGGGCGCATGTGCGTGTGTGCCCAAAATCCCAAGAGGAGAATGGAGGAGAAGGGATTGCGGCATGACCATCCCCCCTGAGGGGTGATTTCTCGCTTTCTGTCTCTATGTCTCTCTCTGTCTGTCTGGCGAGCGCACGCACCCTATAGCGAAAACCTCTCAATAAAAAAAAAAAAGAAAAAGAAAAAACCTATCATTGGATACAATGTGGATGAAAATAGAATATTTAATACTAAGCAAGGCAACTGGACTATGAAAGACAGCTACTGTAGGCACCAGCTCAATATTTTTTATATCAAATGTCTACATTCTATGGCAGAAACTAAAAGACTGGAAGGTATAACAATAGGGAGGGCAAGTGCAGATGCTAGCGATAGAGTAGTGGGGGTGTGGAAAGGAGGGGCTCAGGAACCAAACATTTAACAGACACAAGAATGGACAAGTATCTGTTGAGGATGATGTACTTGGTAATATCGTTGACTTGAATGACACGCTTTGAAAAAACATATTGAATGTTGTAAAGACGTACAATGGTTATTTTTTTTTTGTAGGTTTTTGCCTTAGGGTGCATGCTCTCACCAGAGAGAGAGACAGAGGCAGTGAGAGGGAAAGTGAAAAATCACCCTCAAGAAGGGAGAGCCAAGCTGCAATCACTCCTCCTCCATTCCCCCAGGATCTTAGGCACGTACGCACACACGCCTGGCATGATTTTCAAGGTACCAGGTTCAGGACTCAAACCATGGTTGGCCATGTGGGAGTCCAGCAACATAACCAGTATGCCATCTTCTGGTCCTGGTTAACTTTTACAATGAAGTCTTTTTCTTTCTAGTAGATAGAAAAATAAAAGAAACATACAAACAGGCAAAATAAATAAATAAATAAAATTATCAGAAATGATATAATGAAATGGAGAAAAGACCAGGAGAGATGAATAAGAAAGAAAACCCTTTAAAAACACAGAATGAAATGGAGGGAAGGGGAGGATTTCTTCAAGACAGGCCATACATTTAGGCTAGAACTAAATATTCTCTGATTTGTATAGTATGGACCTACCAAAGGAGCCTGGCCAACACATGAAAGGAGATACTAATTTCAAAGTCAATATATTTTGTATGGTGCATGCTATAAGAATCTGATATCCAACAAATGAAACATCTGCATCACCAATTTGCATAAGTCTAAAGTGACACTACTTTTAAACCACTTAGTTTAAAACTAACACTCTCATTCTGGGGTTAAGTAAACTGACTGGAACTGTATCAGAATTAAAAATGCGTAATTCTGGGACCAGAAGTTAGCTTAATGTCTATATAGGTGAACTCCCATGTAGTCGACCGCAGTTCGAGTCCCGGACGCGGCGGCTTAAACTCACACTGGGCACGTGTGCATGCATGCGTGCGTGCGTGCCCAAGATCCCGAGAGGAAAATGGAGGAGAAGGGATTGCGGCGTGGCCATCCCCCCTGGGGGGTGATTTCTGACTTTCTGTCTGTCTCTGTCTTTTTGGCAAGCACACACGCCCTATACCAAAAACCTCTCCAAAAAAAAATGCATCATTCTGAGACTATTTCATCGTTGGCATTGTGAGAAAATATTTTTGAATGTCTAGAATCATTACTGGGCATAAACATTTTTGTTTTGTAAGAAGTTTATAACTTTTTTATTTTTACTTATCAGATGAAATTTAAAAGAACCATATTAGGAAGAAGCAAAGCAATTTTAACAAATTACTACATAAATTGTAATCTATGCTTTCCTGACAGAACTATATCCCTATATTATCATAGAAGTTGGTTAATCCCAGAAATGAAAACCAATTCTTCTTAGGTGTGTTTTCTTATTTTTTTAAAGGTGTCCACTCTCACTAAATTTCCCAGGATTCATATATTTTCGTTTTTCATCATCCTACAATACTGAGAACTGACTCATACTTCAATCTTTTTTAATATAACTTTCTTTCTTCTAGGAGATGGTCCCAATAAGAATGCTTCCCAAACAGATAAAAACAAGAGATTATCTTAGCACACACGCAAAATATAGGCTTCGTGTTATCCAAGATAGCACCTCTCGGTATCATTACAAAGAGTTCTCAATCTTGGCTGACTTGTTCCTTTATTTATCTGTACCTTTTACATTACAAACTTTTCAGATTTCATGGAACCTCATTTGTTCCATCTGCATATTAAAACTAGCATATGATCAACCTCAGTATTCAAAAACGAATTTACCACTGCCATGAATCATGCACTCATTTGTTCTGCCCATTATCTCTGCAGCACCTTGAAGACAAGTCATTTATTCCTTTGGACGTTTTCTTTTCCTGATCTAATTCAGTAGATTCCAAACTTCCTCAGCCTACCCAACTAGGTAGTTAAAGGGCCAAGTGCAAATCTAGCCTGACATGGAAACAACGCTGCTTGGACGAATGAGTAGAGCCTGGTGCCCTAGAGTCCAGCTCTCTACATCCTCCCCCAAGTCTATTCAGCCCTTCTCTGCTCCCCTCAAACCTTCCCCACTTTGCACAAAACCCAAAGGGAGGGGAGTTTGACCCTACCCCAACAAGGCCAGTGCAATGCTCCCATATTGTGGGACCAGCTACGAAGGTTGATGGAACCACAAAGCACAAATAGAAATGTGGAAAAACAGCAGATGGCATAATGGTTCTATTGCTGGACTCCCATGTAGTTGACCACAGTTCGAGTCACAGACCCAATAGCTTAAAACTCACGCTGGGTGTGTGTGTGTGTGTGTGTGTGTGTGTGCGCACCCAAGATCCCAGGAGACAAACAGAGGAGAAGAGATTCAGCATAGCCATCCCCCTGGAAGGGAGGGTGGTGACTTCTTGCTTTCTATCTCTCTGGCAAGTGTACATGTCCTATAGTAAAAATCTCTTAAAAAAATAAAAATGGAGGGGCCAGCAGTTAGCATAATGGCTATGTCGCTAGACTCCCATGCAGTCGACCGCAGTTCGAGTCCTGGACCCAGTGGCTTAAACTCATGCCAGGCGCTTGTGCATGCGTGCCCAAGATCCCAAGAGGAGAATGGAGGAGAAGGGATTGCAGCATGATCATCCCCCCTGGGGGGTGATTTCTCACTTTCTGTCTCTCTGTCTCTCTCTGTCTGTCTGGCAAGCGCACACACCCTATAGCAAAAAAACACTCTCCAAAAGAAAAAAAAAAGGAAAAACATTTAGATCAATTATTATCAAGGAACTGATCAGGAAGCCCATCAGAATGTGAATTTTGGAGCCTCATAAATCAAGAATTTAGGAACCTTTTCTTCACATGGTTAAAAAGTGGTTAAGTGGAGAGTCATTTTCCTATCACTGACTAATTTTAGATTATTAACACTTGATGTCTTTTTCTTTGTTAAGATTTGGTCATCTTTTTCCCTCATACATAAAAATTATTGAAAAGTTAAATTATCTCAGAAGATTCCTAGTCATTTACTTTATGGGGCTTTTATTATTATTATTATTGTTATAGGGTGCATGTGCTTGCCAGAGATTGGGGAAAGGATAGAAGTGGGGCCGGAGAGAAAGATGGAAAGTGTGGGACCAGCAGTTAGCGTAATGGCTATGTTGCTGGACTCCCATGTAGTCGACCAGGGTTCGAGTCCCGGACCTGGTGGCTTAAAACTCACGCCAGGTGCGTGTGCGTGTGTGCCCAAGATTCCCAGAGGAGAATGGAGGAGAAGGGATTGCAGTGTGGCCATCCCCACTGGGGGTGATTTCTCGCTTTCTGTTTCTCTGTCTCTGTCTGTCTGGCGAGCCCTATAGCAAAAACCTTTCAAAAAAAAAAAAAGAAAGTGAGAAAGCACCTCTAACAACGGCCACACTGCCATCCCTTCTCTTCCATTCTCCTCTTGGGATTTTGGGCACTCACACACACGCCAGGTGTGTTTTTCATGTCACTGGGTCTGGGACTTGAACAGCACAGTTGGCCATCTGGCATCCAGCCTAATTAACCACCACACCACTTGCTAGTCCTATCAGGCCAATCATTTTCCCCATTACGTTCTAAGCAGAAGAGACAGGTTGGTTATTACAGACTGGATTTTCCCAAGGCAGGGAGAAGGTGCCAAGCTAGATTTGGGATCAACCTTAGAAAAGATAGGTACGGAGATGAACTGGACAACACAGAGAACTGCAGGGCAAGCTCAGTGAGCTTTGGCCAGCCCGACCACAGCCTCTGGAGAAGAGAGTCCATCAGAAGTGAACCCACTGATAGACACCGCTGGGCTTTTATCCCTCTGCCCATCTCAGGCCCGGGAGTTAGGCTACATGGAAAGAGAGAGACAAAGAGCAAGGTGTATGTTTTATGGATCTGAGGCCGTAAGCAAAGAGCATAGTGCAGCTGAGGCAGACACAGGAGGACGTGACTCCTCCCAGGTGTCGGCTGCCAAGCTGCCTGCAGCTGGCCAGCAAGCCCTTCCCTGAAGCAGGATCCTGGCAATGCCCCTCCACATTCACTGCATAGGTCTTAACCAGCTAGATGAGCGTACTACCTGGTTGCTTCTGTCAAAGGCATTTGCATTGTTTGCTTTATACAGACAGGTTATTTGATAAAAATAACATCTACAAACCACTTAAATAAAAAAGAAACACAGGGTAAGTAACTCCTCTGGAGGCCTGCCTTGAGCTTGTCCCCAGGTTTGTGGAGCCTAGCATCATTAGCCAACTTTGGCAAGCATTTTGCTTTGGCCAAACTACCACTAGCATCTGGTTTTGCCCTAATGCTCTGCATCTAGCCCTGGTTTAGTGGTCCCCATAGCAAATGGCAGGACTGAGTGAGAGTGTCCTCTCCTTCTTTCAGCTTCAGGAGCTGGCAAAAAAAAAAAAAAAAAAAAAAAAAAAAAAAAAAAAAAAACTGGCTTGTTATTCAGTTCCCAGCCCCAGACCAACATGGGTTAAGTGCTTTCTGATTGATTATGTAAACAAGCTCCAGAGGCCCCTCTCAACTGTAGCTGCTGTGGTCGCCTAAGGAGAAGCACCATGGCAGCCAACCAGCAACAAGCCCTCCTCAATCAAGCTGTCCCTAGGATTTGCTTTCCTTCTCTAGCATAATCATCTTTATCATCCGGCTACGGCAGGCGCTTTGCTACGTTGCTATGGGGATTACATTGAAGATAATCACTTGCGAACATGTGCAGATTTTGACAGCCCACTGGAGCCTGATGTTGCCTGTGCCCCTCCATCTGAACATGGCAATGCCCAGAGAACAGAGCAGAGACAGAAAACCACCAAGGTCAAGCAGTTTACTGGTAGTTCCAGACTCAAATAACAGCCTATTATTAGGCTTGCTAAAGGAAGAAGACCCACAGTGTGTCTTGATTTTCATCCTAATTCCAGTCCTTTTCTCCACAGCTCTGAGTCTTTGAACAGATCTTTCCTGAACCTGTTCTCTCAGCTACAAATAGAATGGGTGAGTGTGTGGTTGGTGCAAGCAAGGACTAAGTCCAAAATCTCAGGTGCCAGAACAAAGGGTCACTCTACTGGAACTTTATTCTCTATCATGAATCAATCACCCTCAATGTAAAAATAACACTTAAATCACCTATTACATGGTGCTCCCATGGCCAATGATGAAATTATATGCATATCTGATAGTTGTACTGTTAACAAGAAAATAATCAGCATACAACTCTGGAAATGGTACAGTAGGAGATTAAGATGACACGCTTTCTCTTTAAATCAACGCAGAGTTTGCTTAAAACAAACCACCACCACCACTTACTTACTTATTTATTGGCTTTTTAAAAGTTCATTCAAAAAAGCCAACTACCATAAAGAAAAGCCACTATGAAACCATTCTCAACTCTTGTACTGGGTGAGACTGACACCTGCTGGCCAACTTCTCCTACGCAGTCATTCTTTGGAAAGTTACCTTTTGCAAGATTCTAATACTATCTATGCAAATATACTGAGAATTGTAGAGGTACTTGGACGCATTCCTTTCCAAATAACTTAGACAGGAACGGTCCTATAAACAAGACACAAGAAGATGTCAGCTGCACATTTGGGAATTTGTATTAGGAAGATAATATGTCACCTTTTGACAGGAACTGCCATTTTCCAGTAATTTGCCAAAATGATAAATACAAAGGGAAAGAGGAGGAGAAGTTCATGATATATATGTTATCTAGGCCTTTTAGAAAACGTGGAGTGGTTCCTTTGGCCACACCCATGTGAATCTATGATTCTTGCCAAGAGAATTAATGTGCACATTGAGCATATTAAACATTCTAAGAGCAGAGATAGCTTCATTAAACATGTGAAGGAAAATGACCAGAAAAAAAGGAAGCCAACGAGAAAGGTACCTGGGTTCAACTGAAGTGCCAGCCTGCTCCACCCCAAGAAGCACACTCTGTGAGAACCAATGGAAAGGAGCTTTTGGAACCTATTCCCTATGCATACATGCATGATAGGTGCTAAAAATAAACTCTGGTCTATAAAAATGTTCTTAATTGAATAGAATTGTGGTATCCTCACCCCCAAAGAAAATTTTAATTGGACTCTAATTCATTTTGTAATATCTTTATTCAAATTTTTCTAACTGAAAGATGTAATGTGGCTTATTCAATGAATAAAACTTGTTTAGAAAATGAGTTAAAGAAAATATGTCAATAATAGATACATTTCACTTTCATACAGCACACAAATGAAAAATACCCAAAATTACTTTAAAGAAAGATGTTTCAAATTTACATCATTTATGTCTCCTTAATCTGTTAGAAATAATTGTGTGTGTGTGTGTGTGTAGAAAATCAATATGACAGACAATATGAAAGAAAACAGAAAAAAAAAAAAAGGAAATATAGGGACAGAGAAACCCATGAAGATATAAGTCAAGGACGCCTATAGGAAAAAGAGGCAAAATGTGAAGCAGTAGATCCAGGCTCAAAGACACAAATGCCAAAGCAGACAGAGGACTCTCCAGCTAGGAAGTGAACGGGGAGATCAGTCACTGTCCCCAACAAGCACTGCGTAATGAAGTTGAGCAAAACTGAGCCAGGAGCATCTAGGCTGTTTGTCAGCTGCCGTGTCTCACTTAGCTGAGCAGGGTCCGATGCTGCCACTTTCATCTGTGCAGTACCCCATGATGAGCAGGCATGTGTACAGTTTCCACTCTTCCACAAGCAGTTGAACATTCTCTGCAGTGAAGAATACATTTCCAACGCAACACTGGGAAGTCAATTGTTTCATTTGAAGGGGCGAGGGCTTCTTGTCCTGGGTTCATAGTCTAAGTTACCCCTTTGCACATCAGGGGAGCACTGTACCTGAACCCAGGCTGGCTAAGGCTGGAGGTAGATGGAGGCATGAAGAACTTGCTGGGGATGTCTGCCTGCCTCTCTCTCTCACACACACACATATACACACACATTCAAATAAACTTAAAGAAAAAAAAAGTAACAGGATTCTTCTTAAGGTAAAAATGGCACTGAAAGCTTCAAATTTTTTTAATTTTATTCATTCATTCATTCATTCTAATTTGACCAGAGAGAGAGGAAAAGTGAGAAAGCAAGCCACTAGGTCCGGGACTCGAACCATGGTTGGCCATGTGGGAGTGTCCAGCGCCTTAACCACCATGCCACCTGCTGGCCCTGCAGCTTCATTTTCTTACATCTGTTGATAGTTCCTGGGTTAGCATATCTGGGTAGGGGGCCAGATGGGGAGGGATATGAATGCAGTCAAGGCATGGGAGTTGGCCTAGATGACTCTACCTAAATAAATTCTAGGACAGCAGTAGGGGAGTTGAAAACATTCCGTTGAAATTTAAAACAAACCAGAATTAATCTGGATATGCATAAAACTAACAAACTCTACTTTCTCTGCTGCTATTTTTCCATCTTTTATTTGAGGTAGAAGTCAGAGGATTAATGTTCTCCTAGCTCTGCTACTTAGAAGTCATTTAATGTCTCTGAATCTGTTTCTTTATAAAAGAAAACAACTTACTCTATTTTCCCTGAAGGATTATGAAGAGCAAATGAAATTATGTCTGTGAAACACTAAAAGTTTCCAAGCTACACTAAAAAAAAAAAAAAAGAAAGAAAGAAAATTAAAATGATTAAAACACACACATGTAGCCTTGGAGTTCGGAAAGATGTGGAACAAGAGCCATCTCTCAGCAGAAAACTCATTCCCGAAAGGCCCCCTGTGCTCCTGCAGGAAATGTGGGTCAGAGCTTTCAGAGGCCTGGTAAGGAGGTCCAGGTACCTCATCAGCAAATACCAGTGCTAGGCACACACAGTTTTCTCACTGGCTCTCAGTGTTGATTTAAATAAATGCCCTATTCATTCCTCATTAGAACAAGCTGTTCTCAGATTGGTTTCAAATTACCACAGAAGGAAAATTAAATGTGCTCTTCCATTTAGTCTAATTGTGGATCAGAAGTGGCTATCTAGGAGCTGCCAGGGTGTGCCCGTGTGAGGCTGCTCTAAGGGTAGTTCCAGCCTTAGTCTTTGATGTGTCCCTGGCCAACCCCTGGTTTTGTGTGCATTTGACTCAGGCCACAGAACAGGGACCCCAGACAGCAATCCATTATTCCCAGGTCCCAGGCACCACCAGCTCCCAAGTAAACATTTGATTCCACAGAATCTGAAGTCAGTGAGACAGAAGGGTATGAATCACAATATGATGTCATCTACTTAGATGGTTTCCCAGTGATTTGGGATAACTACACTCCCACACGATTAAGAAGCACTTTTAAAATTTAGAACTTTGAAAGTCACACAGAATTAACTTTCACCTTAGAAACAATCTCCTAATTTTGAAAAAAAAAAAAAAAAAACAAGTTAGACAAACAGAAAAGTTTCTTCCGGAGGGATGATACTGGTTGTTTTTATTGCCATTACTCTCTAAAAGGTGGGTCTCATTTCAATTTTATAACCTTGGCAGAGGATTTCAGGTGGAGGATATGTACCTCAGGATGGAAAAGATGAAAGACCATAACAACAAATATTGAATGCTTTAAACTCAATCTTTTAGCAATTATAATTTTGTATATTTTTATGATGTACACAATGCAATTGAATTTATATATATACATGATACATAAATAAAATATTTCATTAATATCAGTACCTTATCCCCCAAATGTTCTCAGAACACAGAAATACAGTAAAGAATATCCTATTGGGGCTGGCATGTGGCATGGTGATTAAGGCGCTGAACTCCCACAAGGCTAGCCATAGTTTCAATCCCAGACGTGGCTGCTCACTTTCTCTCTCTCTCTCTGGTCAAATTAAAAACAATAATAATGGACCAACAGATGGCATAATGGTTATATCGCTGGACTCCCATGTAGTCAACTGCGGTTCTAGTCCTGGATCCTGCAGCTTAAAACTCATGCCGTATAGAAGGGTCATTTCCCAACACAGTAAAAGTCATATGAAAAACCTATAGGCAACATTATGCTGAATGGGGCCACTAAAAGCTGGTACAAGACAAGACTGCCCACTTTCTCCTCTCCTTTTCAATATAGTACTGAAAGTCCTAGCCAATGCAATCAGACATGAGAATGAAATAAAAGACATCCAAATAGGCAAAGAAGAGTTGAAAATATCTTTATTTGCTGATGACATACATAGAATACCCAAAGGTATCTATGAAAAAACTTCTCAATTGAATACAGTAAAGTGACAGTATACAAAATCAGCATCCAAAAGTCTATAGCATTTCTCTATACTAACAATAAGCTGATGGAGGTTGAACTGAAGAAAGGAATCCCTTTTACCATAGCCACAAAATGTATAAGCTACCTACAGATACACCAAGGAAGTCAAAGACCTTTACAAGGAAAATTATGAAAATCTTAAAAATGATATTGAAAAAGACACACAAAAAAGTGGAAGGACATCCATGTTCCTGGATTGGAAGAATTAACATAATCAAAATGGCAATTCTACCCAAATTAATCTACATATTTAATGCAATTTCAATCAAAATAGAGATATTCTTCACAGATCTAGAAAAGACAATCATAGGATTTGTCTGGAATCATAAAAGACCCAGTATTGACAAGCGATCCTGTGCAAGAAGAATGGAGTTGGCAAAATCTCACTCCCTGACCCCAAAATATACTATAAAGCTGTGATAAGCAAGACAGCATGGTATTGGCACAAAAGAAGACAGGTAGACCAATGGAATAGAATAGAAAACCAAGAAATAAACCCCAAGACATACAGCCAAATAATCTTTGACAACGATACCAGTCAATTCAATGGGAAAAGGAAACTGCTTTAGGAAATGGTTCTGGGAAAACTGGGTATCCACCTGGAGAAAGATGAAACTGAATCCCCAACTTTCACCATAAACAAAATCAACTCAAATGGATCAAAAATCTTAACCTAAGACCTCAAACTTGAAAACTACTGGTGGAAAACACTGAGGAAACTCTAGGAGTGATTGAAGTAGGCAACGATTTTTTAAATAAGACTCCCAAAGCACAGGCAATAATTACCAAAAAAGACAAATGGGATTACATTAAATTAAGAAGTTTTTGCACAGCCAAGGACATGGTAATTAGTGTCAATTAACAGTCCTCGGAATGGGAGAATTTTTTTTTTTTTGCCATAAAATATGAGTATTTTATTCCCGCTCTGAGAAATGAAAGAAAAAAAAAAAAAGGAGAAAAACAGGAATGGGAGAATATTTTTATAAACTTTTTCTCAGATAAGGGACTGATAACCAGAATATACAGGGAACTCAAGCAGCTCTCCCCAAAAAAAGATTAACCCAATTAAAAGATGGGAAAATGAGCTGAACAAAAAACTCTAAGGAAGACATACAAAAGCCAAAACTCACATGAAGAAATGCTCAACATCCCTCATCATAAGGGAGATGCAGATTAAAACAGTGAGATACCACCTAACCTCTGTCAGAATTACAAAGATAAAAAAATTTCAAAAAATGGTAAGTGTTGGTGAGGTTGTGGTGAAAGGAGAATTCTCCTACGCTGTTGATTGGAAATCTAAATTTGCCCAGCCACTGTGGAAAACAATATGGAGGTTTCCCAAAGATCTACAAATAGAACTACCATATGATCCAGCAATTCCACTCCTGGGTATGTAACCAAAGACATGTGAATGCTCGGTCAGAAAAGCGCTTGCGCACCAATGTTTATCACAGCATTATTCATTATTGCTAAGACATGGAACCAACCCAAATGTCCATGAACAAATGAGTGGATTGAAAAAGTATGGCACATATACTCTATGGAATACTACTCAGCCATAAAAAAAACAGGATCCTGGCATTTTATACAAAGTGGTTGAATAGGGAAGATTTATTGCTGAGGAAGTCAAAGACCTTCTTCATAGATCTAGAAAAGCCACGCTATTAAAGAAAGATATTGTATGTCTCTACTGAATATATACCAACTGACCACACTCTATGGTAGAGGTTGAAAGATTGGAGGACATAAAAGCACTGAAAATAGTTAAGGACACTGGAGACAGGTGGAAGGAGGGTAGGAGAGGGGAAGAGTATAGGGAAAGAAATTAGGGAGGAAAATAGAGAGGCAAGATACTTGTGGGACACCGTAATGTGTATAATATCCTCAACTGGACTAGTCTGAGGTATATTTCATGTTGGGTAAATTCTCTTTGCCAAGTGATGTATAGCTATTGAATGTATAGAAAATAATAAAATAAAATTAATTAATTAAAAAACTCACACCAGGTGCATGTGTGTGCATGTCCAAGATACTGAGAGGAGAATGTAGGAGAAGGGATTGCAGTGTGATCTTCCCCAAGGGGGTGATTGCTTACTTTCTGTCTGGTGAGTGCATGTGACCTATAGCAAAAATCTCTCTAAAAATGAATAAAAATGATTATAAATAAAATAATTTTTTTAAAAAAGAATATTGTGTCATAAGAAATTATGCATTACCTGGTATGTTGGTTGATCCTATAGGCTGAGGTATAGCCCCACCTTCCATGTGTCATAGACTAAGACTAAAGTTCTTGCAGCCAGTAAAAAAGTGAAAATTCGTTAATATAAATCAATCATAACTAAAAACAGAACTAATGGAGCCTGGCCTAGTAGCATAACAGACATCATTACATGCCACCCATAGAATCTACACACAAAAATCACAAAAATAATGTCACACTGAAGTTATGTTCCTGTTTGTCAACAGAAGTCATTTCATAATTTTGAAGCCATTTAAGGTTAGCTTGCAATCAAGCTTTCCTTTAACCCCAAGTCTCCTAGAGTCAGGAACTTGATCTTCAAAATGGCAAAGTTAAGAGAAAGAAATGCCAACAGTTAACCATGTCCTTCTCAAAAAAGGACAGCTCTTTATACTGATGGGATCTAACCAATGTGAGGAATTACAGCCAGAAAAGGTAGCAAAGCGTTGTCTTAAAGACAGCACCAAAGAGCCACCTATCCCTGTGACACGTGTAACTTACTGTTCTTACATGAATCACTTTCTGGAACGAGGTGCCCTTCAAAGTTGAGTCATCGGCAGAATCAGGTGAGCCAGGTTTTGAGACAGTGCTTTCCTGTGAGCAAAAACTAGCTCATCAGGCCCCGGTAATGTTATTACTTCTGGTTTGGTTGTTAATAAGTAAAAATGATTGATACGGTCCTCCATTCACTTCACTCTGACAGACTCCAACCCCCAAAGGTAGGAAGATGTTGACTTCCTCCTGATTCAATGAATAAAATTGAGATGACTGAATCCTCTGGGCATGACTGGCTCTATAAAGTGCTAGTGAGGAGGGTTGTAAATTCAATTCCTGGGCTACCGCCGAGAACCAAAGCAAATAGAACATGCACTCCAAAGGTGAATTACGAGAGGTTTTCAAAATTGTGTCTATATTAATATACAAGTGGCTGATATGAGGACTTAGACAAGAAATTATTGGTGCTTACCTTAATTGCCTTCCACTCTTATTTACCCTTGTTTGAAGTTGGGAGGGAGGGACATAGTCTTTGTTAGCCTTAGCAAGTCCTCAACTTGCTTTCTTCCCTAAATTCTGTCCCTCACTTTGCTGAACCAAATCTGCTCAAAATATTCCCCCCATAAAATTAACAAATCAATTAATTGGTTTACCAAAAATGCACATTGAGGAAAGCCAGATGTCAAACGTGCTGGAGCATTTTTTTTTTTTTTTTTTTTTTTTGGAGAGCTTTTCGCTATAGGGCGCGTGCGCTCACCAGAAAGACAGAGAGAGACAGAGAGACAGAAAGTGAGAAATCACCCCCCAGGGGGTATGGCCACGCCGGAATCCCTTCTCCTCTATTCTCCTCTCGGGATCTTGGTCACGCACGCGCACACGCCTGGCGTGAGTTTAAGCCGCCAGGTCCGGGACTCGAACCACGGTCGACTACATGGGAGTCCAGTGACATAGCCATTATGCTAACTGCTGGACCCCTGGAGCATTTTTTTAAATTAAGAGTCCCTCTGTCATATAGTCATTGCAGATCTCCTTTAGAATATTGCTACATTCAAGATATTGAAAAAAAAAGTTTCCCACTGTACAAGATGGCAGGTGATAAAGCTGCGAAGCAGGATACTAAGGAGAAGAAACCTGAAGCCACGAAGGCTGATGCCAGTGGCAAGGTTAAAAAGGGTGACCCCAAGGCTAAAAAGCCCAAGAAGGGGAAGCCCCCTTGCAGCCCAAACCCCGTCCTAGTCCGGGGCATCGGCAGATATTCCCGGTCTGCCGTGTATTCCAGGAAGGCCGTGTACAAGAGGAAATACTCGGCCACCAAATCCAGGATCGAAAAGAAAAAGGAGAAGATTCTTGCAACTGTCACAAAACCGGTTGGTGGAGATAAGAACGGTGGTACCTGGGTGGTTAAATTGCACAAAATACCTAGATATCCTACTGAAGATGTGCCTCGAAAGCTGTTGAGCCACGACAAAAACCCTTCAGTGAGCCTGTGAGAAAGCTGCGAGCCAGCATCATTCCTGGGACCATTCTGATCATCCTCACTGGACGCCACAAGGCAGGAGAGAGGTTTTCCTGAAGCAGCTGAGTAGAGGCTTGCTACTTATAACTGGACCGCTGGTTCTCAATCGAGTTCCACTGTGTAAAACACACCAGAAATTTGTCATTGCCACCTCCACGAAAATTGATATTAGCAAAGTAAAAATCCCAAAGCACCTTACCGATGCTTACTTCAAGAAAAAGAAACTGCAGAAGCCAGACACCAGGAAGGTGAGAGCTTCAACACAGAGAAGGAGAAATACGAGATTTCAGAGCAGTGCAAGGGTGATCAGAAAGCTGTGGATTCACAAATTTTACCAAAAATCAAAGCTGTTCCTCAGCTCCAGGGCTACCTGCGATCTGTGTTTGCCCTTACAAATGGAGTTTATCCTCACAAATTGGTGTTCTAGATTTTTTTACCAAGAACCTAATTAAATAACTGATCATAAAAAAAAAAATAAAATAGAGATTTATTCTAGAAGTAGAGAACCAGACACTAAGCTAGGCAAGAACTTAGGGCTTCAAATTTTCAAAAAAAAAAAAAAAAAAAACACATGAACACCTGGAAGCCAGACAATCCTTGGTGATTAAGAGATAGCCACGTGTCTCTGCTATCGCCATCCCGAGCCCAGCACCACACTCCCCACACCTGGCCTCCCCCTGCCTGCTCCACCATATCAAAGAGCTTCACACCTGGAGCAGAGGCCCCAAAGCCAGACTGACTTGTTTCAAATCCTAGCTCTGCTGCTTCTAGCTATGTAACTTTCTTCAGCTTTTTAACCTTAGTATCTCAATTTTGCGTCTGCTCCCAAAGTACCTTATTGTACTGATGTAAGAATTGAGTTAGTAAGTTTAGCGCATGCCCAATACCCAATAGTGACTGCTCCTGGGGATGGTGAAAAGGGATGCAATTGGCCAAGATATGAGGCATTGTACTAGGAGCATGCTAGAACTTTCCTTGCCCCAGAGGGGAGAAAGAGGGTGTTATTTTTCTCTTCCTGAAATCAACTGAAGAAGGCTTAAGATAAATCTGTAGTAGAAACTGCAGTGCCTTCAGAAAGGAGAGCAGACATCTGTCACAGTTGGACGTCTGCTTAGCTGCCCCGGCTATGTAGGGAAAAGTGAACAGGGGGAAATAGCAAATAGGAAAGAGGCCTGAGCCGGCAGCATGCCTCTGGTTTGGCAAAGCAAGGATGTTGGGTTTCCTTGGGCCAGATGCCCACCATGGAAGGCAGCTGAGCTTGAACGTTCCTGCTGGTTCTCTACCTTCTGCTGACCGGGGGAGGGGACTGTGAAGTGAGCTTCTGGGGAGGTGGCCCAAGAGGAATTAATAAAGAAAGAGGTACAGACAGATTTCTGATGGGGAAGCGGGAAGTAGGGAATCCTGGGACTTCAGAGAACCGTTTAGGGGAACGCTTACGAAGAGCCAGTCTTTGTGTGACTGTCACACTGAGGGCTTCCACAGCCAGTCAGTGCTGGTCAGAGAAACAGCAATGACCTAGGAGGGGACTATTGCAGCACTAGTTAAGAAAGACACACGTCCTCTCTCAACTCCCTCCTCGAAGCCTCGACAAGTCAGAGGTCTTAGGATGAGCTAGATGTGACACTCCTGCGAGGTCACACATGCACCCAGCCCCACTCTAAGACCCCTGGACTCCAGTCTGGCCAGGTGGAGGGGGGAGGAGGAGGGCTTTCAGTTGGATGTTAGAATTTAAATTGTACTGAACTGGGGCTTGTCAAGACCCTACAAATAGCTGCAAATTAGTACAGCTATTCAAGGAATCCTTAACAGGCAGCATGTGAGGCTTGAGAGAGTGTGACTGGAATCAGTGCAGAGAGAAAATCACCCGGTTTGTGTTTGTATCCAGAGAGCTTTGGACTGAGGAATAAACTACCGTAGTGATTATAAGGCTGCTAACTCCTAAGTCCAGCTTTCCCATTGACACTACAGGGTACATGTCCTGCTAAAGGATTTAAAATATTGTACAAGTGTACTTACCATGAATTATCCTTCTATGTAGGACACCTATCGGGGTCTCCTTACACCAAGTCTCAATCCCTGAAATCCAACCTCTACCCCCAAATCACAATGGGGGAGGGTAGATACTTGTGTTTATATACTCCCTATGATCCAGCCCCGCCTCCACTGCAGCTGATTGGACCGGCAAAATCACCTGACTAGCACAGCTCACCTAACCGATGAAGGGCACCTGCCTAGAAGGCTGACCTGGCCAACAGAGATCGCCTGACCAGAGAATTGTTTGATCAATGAAAGTCACTTAACCACCAGGAATCACCTATTGTCTGAAATCCAAAAGTTCATCATATTAAAAAAATTTTTTTTAAATAGGGACCTGCTCTGCTGAACACGTTTTTCTGAGTGGGGAAGGCTGTGGGTGAGAAATAAACGCAATAACAAAACACACAAAGGCACACAAGTATAGGAAAGCAAGGATCGGGTGGGCCCAGCTTCTCTGATGGAGCAGTTGCCACCAGGAACAGGCCTCAGGTTTATTCTTTTAAAGGGCAGAAAAATGGGCAAAGGGGAAATGGGATGCAAAGTCGGTTGGTTTTGATGTAAATCCTCTGAAGATGTGAAAACGACTGGCACCGTGTAATGTCTCTGATCTTTTGGGGGAGAATCTGATGAACACAGGGAGCTTCCTTTAGCCTCATGCTGCCCTGTAGTATCGGGTATCAGCAACAGGAAGTTAAAGGCTACCAACAGGCAGATAGCACCTTCCTATGCAAATGCTTCTCAATACCCATTACTAGAGTAGCTCCCGCAGAAGGGCATTTCTGTATGCGCTAAAGGTCATACCATGTTTCCTCAGATTGCCACTCCCTACAAAAAAAATAAGTCACTTCAACCCCTCAGACCACACACTCACTCTTTATGTCCCCTCCATCTATCTCCTTCCTCCTGTGAGGTCTCTTTGCCATCTCCCAAGACTGAAATAGCCTTTAGACATCATCTCCCACTTCTTTCCTCCCCCCACAACAAAATCTTGAGCCCTATATATCTCCCCTACCCATCAACCTGCTACCACCCAATGCCTCTCTGACCACTCCTGGAAGTCATAGGAGCTGAAGTTTCTGCAGGACTTCCACTCCTAAAAATTCTAAACCGTTTCATCAGAGACACCAACCAATAATTGGCACCAAACGAGATTAAAAACATCTTGGTCCTCCAGAGGGTGTGACAGTCACACCCGCCTCCAAGGATCCACATCCCTCCCCATTCACACTAAAAGACAATGCCCCTTCTCAGCATGAGCAGCTCAGGAAGACTGCCCATCACCCACAATCCCTTGTCTCACCCTCAGTCCTCTTCCTGGTTCCTTTTTGTTTGTTTTTTGTTTTTTATAAAAGATAAAGCCTAGAAATGTCAGATCAAAATAAAAAGAAAAGTTCCATGAAATCAAGACAAAACGCAGTTATAACCTTCTAATAAAGTCAGGAAGTGTTTACCCCCTTTATTTTGGTATTCTTAGGTTTTGTTTTTAAGAGGTTTTTGCTATAGGGCGTGTGTGCTAGCCAGAAAGACACAGAGAGAGACAGAGAGATACAAAGCGAGAAATCACCCCCCAGGAGGGATGGCCACGCCGCAATCCCTTCTCCTCTCGGGATCTTGGGCATGCACGCACATGCGCCCGGCGTGAGTTTAAGCCACCGGGTCCGGGACTCGAACCACTGTCAACTACAAGGGAGTCCAGAGATGTAGCCATTACACCAACTGCTAGTCCCAGGTTGTGTTTTTTTTTTAAACTCTATTCTAATTTTTTTGACATGAGGACCATCACTAATCTATTTATATCATTATTACCTATTATTTTGTCTGTTTAGTTTATTACTGTTTTAAAATTTTAACTTCTGATTTTAAACAATATGTAACAAAAATTATATGATAGTTTATCTGATATTTTAACTCATTTAAATTCTGATATATTAGACCAAATCTGGCTTAAAATTGAAAGCCATAGATTCCTCCAGCAAACAAGATTTGACTTTTTCTTTATTTTCATCTTTTTATTTCAGTGCTTAAAATGGTTTAGCATGTTACAATGGATCTATATTTTAATACTTAGGTACAGCAAAAATATTTTGTTCTAGATTTGGGGAGGAGTTACCTTCATCTTTATAAAGATAAAATTTATAAAATATACCAGTGTTATCCAAAGTAGGGTGTGCACACATCAGAGATATGGAAACACACACAACAACAAAATCATTGGAATGCCTGAAAAAAAAAAACCTAGGACTTCAGTTGATTATTGCCTTTTACATTTCAATTTTTCTGTATGTAATCTTATAATTGACATACTATATTAGTGACGTATTCTATCTATAATTTGTAAGTAAATATATATTCGGTTTGTATGCTCAAAAACGAGAGTTTTCATTCATAAGTTTAGACGCCACTGAGCCAAGAAAATACCACTTTTCCTATCAGCATTTTTCAATCCAAGAACACAGTGCCCCCTGGTGGCGTGATGAAATAGTGCATGCCTGGTATTTGAGAGCTTTTTTAAGGAAAAAAATTGTCAACCGGATAACAAGAAAAAAAATAAGTCTAAATAAGTTACACACATTCTTAACTATACCATATGCAACTATTAAAATAATATTTCTCTGTTTTCTTGCTACTTCTAGGTTCTTTAGAGGTAGATGCTTGTATAAATTCAAATTCTTTCCCTCCTGCCTTTCATAGACCTGCCTTTCTGATCTGCCTTTCATAACAACATACTTAACAAAACCCTGTTGTTCTTTTAAAACTTACCTCATAGTCCATCTCCTTAAATATTGGGTCTTTGGAAAAGTCATGATGCATTTTTCTGTGAAAAATGACTTTTCTGACGACACAATATTTTCCTGAACACACCAGCTCACTAGCTGCACTCCCTCTGTCTCTCATAGGTACCTTCCATTGGCCCGTAATAATCTGCTTACATGTCATTCTCTCTATTCTAGTAAACTATAAAGAAACATTATCTGTAGAAAAATAATAGGAGTCACAGATGCAAGTTTCACAAATAACTTTAACTTTTCTAATAACTACATTGGAAAGAGTAAAAAGAAGGGTCTAGCAGATGGCGTAATGGTTACTTCGCTGGACGCCCACATATTTGACCGCAGTTTGAGTTCTGGACCAGCACCTTAAACCTCACACTGGGCATGTGTGTGTGTGTGTGCCCAAGATCCCAAGAGGAGAGTGGAGGAGAGATTGCAGCATGGCCACCATCCCCCCTGGGGGGGTGATTTCTTGCTTTCTGTCTCTCTGTCTCTCTCTAATGAGCGCACATGCCACATAACAAAAATCTTTTTTAAAAAGTAAAAAGAAACTTAAGAAATATTGTATATCCTTTTTTCATATTAAATCTTCAAAACCCAGGCTGTGTTTTATAAGGACCACACATCTTGCAGCATTTCCAGGACAATAGCTACGTGTGGCAAGTGGCTGCCATATTGGATAATGCACTTCTAAAGGCAGAGTCTGGTCTCTCCTTTCATTTATTGACTATTCAGTAAATGCTTTAAAAATAAATACGTTTAAGTGGATATTCTTTGGGAGACTCTATCTTTTGTATATCATGTCTTAGGCCTCTATAAACAAACACCATAAAGACTCTAGAAACAAAACTCCTTTATAAAAATTTCTTAAAAAGGAATCTATGACAAGTCATATCAGTTATGAATAAAACTCCTTTGTAGTTATTTTAAGGTTTTTTCCATAGCGTTCATGTACTCCCTGGAGAGGCAGAGACAATGAGAGGGAAAGTGAAAAATCATCCCCTAGGGGAGATGACCATGCCACGATCTCGTCTCCTCTATTTTCCTCCTGCCATTTTGGGCACACATGCACATGCACCCAGCATGATTTTCAAGCCACCAAGTTTGGGACTTGAATTGCAGTTGACCATATGGAAGTCCAGCGCCTTCACCACCACACACCTACTGACCCCAACTTTTTTTTTTATTTTTTTAAAGTTTTTTATTTATTCCTTCCACAGAGACAAGTAAAGAAAGAGAGAGACAGGTGCTCCTAACAGGGTCTTCACTCCATGACCCCCACTGAATCTCAGGATTGTGATAAGGGAAGTCCCAGGATGTAAATCAAGGAACTTTTTCATGAATCCAGTTGTGTAAGTGCGGTGCCAACACCTAGCACCCAAAAACTCCTTTTAGAGGTAAAATGTTATACACATATATTTCAATGTATTTAAATAAAAGTCTTGGAAGGCAAATCATTAATGGGACAAAGAAATGTGGTATTATCTGTTGAAGATATTTTATAGTTTTATCAACTGGACTAGGGAGAAATGTTCACCTGTTGAAATATTCCCTTTGTAAACTAAATAATGTGATTGAATGTATAAAAGAAAATAAAATTTTTTAAATGTAAATAAAAATAAATAAATAATGTATGTCTTAAAATTAGCAATTGTCTGGTTCCTATGTACCTGGCCATCTCTTTTTAATGGTCAACTTGCTTTGTCATCACTCTTCCGATGTCCTGCCCTGCCAGCACAGCACACCCTTTAAAGCAGAGGTCCTCAGTCTTTTTGGTGCCAGAGACTGGTTTCATGGAAATGGATTTGGGCTCAGATGGGGGTGATGGAGGGATGGTTTATAAGAAGACACAACCTAGATCCCTCGCATGTACAGTTCACAGCAAAGTGCATGCTCCTGTGAGAATCTAGTGCTGCATCTGATGGACAGGCGGCAGAGCTCCAGCAGTCATGCCGGAGATGGGGAGTGGCTGTAAATGCAGATGAAGTGTTGCTCACTCACCTCCTGGTGTGCGGGCCTGTTCCAAAAAGGCCCTGGACTGGCACCCATCTGTGGGGTGGGGACACTTATTCTCAAAGCAAGGACCACTCTGTCTCTCTCATTGCTGATATTCAGTACCTATCTTCATGGCCGGCACATAGGAAGCATTCTAAGAATGTATTTGTTTAATCTGAGAACTTAGATCAATGTATGTTCAATTTTTCTCTCGATTTCTTAATTTCATGTGTTTTTTTAACTTATTCCAAAAACATGGAATTCAAAACCATATGCTGAGAATTTAAACTGGGAGGGTTAGGAAATAAGGCTCTGCCTTCAAAGAGCCCCCACCATAAGGCACAGGATTCAAAACTTAACCCCAGCTCAGTACTCTCCTTCCCTGAGGAGCTCTTCCCGGACCATTTCAATATCCTGTGTTTATGATGAAGTTGGGCCCTCCGCATATAGATAGCATTTCTGACAGGTAGCACACTGTCTTGTGAAACTCACACTGGGTACATGTGTGTGCAAGCCCAAACTCCTGAAAGAGGAATGGGAGAGAAGGAATTATGGTGGGACCATCCCCCCAGGAGTGATTTCTCACTTTCTGACCCTCTGTTTCTGTCTCTCTGGCAAGTACACATACCCTATAGCAAAAATCTCTCTTAAAAAAAAAAAAAAAAACTTAGTAAGTAACTGAACCAGTGTTAGGAAATGAATGTTCTAACTCTTATAACATGTTTCTACTATTATTGTTCCATCTCTGAAGTTGGAGAATCCATTTTTCCAGTCATTTACATTTTAGTATATTATTATATTCCTAATAAACTTCTGCTTTGTGTTTTTCTTTTATTTGGGCCTCACATGGTTAGTACATGGGAGTAAAAGGACAGGAACTCCCTTCACAACTCTGGGTAGTAACGCTGTGGCTTCACTACAGAATAAATGAGATTGGCAGTCTGTAAAATCACCTCACCCAGTGTCCAGGGCTGGCATGCCGCAGTGCACAGTGCCAGTCAGGTACCCATCATGCAAACCACAACTGGCAGCCTTAGGTGTGGTTACCCCCCCCCCCAGGTCAGAAAAGGAAGAAGAATCCCAGAAATCAACTGTGGGCTCTTCAGAGTATAAACAAAGGCTAAATATTATCAAGGCTGCTGATATGACTAAAAAAGAATGTGTGGCTGACAGGTGCGCCTCAGCCCCAATCCAGCTTTCACGAGTAGAAGGTAAAGGCCTCTGGGGCAGGGCCAGGCCCACACTGGTTTTTTATCCCTAATGCTGGGCTTAACAGGCCTATTTCACGAATTGCAGTAAATATTTATGACATACTTTATTTAAAACTGTATGTCATGGCCAGCAGGTGGTGAGGAGGCTAAGGTGGCTGGATCCCACATATATATACGTCAATTATATATACACAAGAAATCATTATTATAGTTTAAAATTAATCAAAATTCATTCTGAATCTTCCTCCAAAAAAGTGAATGGCTCTTAAGAAAGAAAAATTTGGGGCCAGCAGATGTTGTAATGGTTATATCGCTAGACTCCCACATAGTCTACTGCTGTTCGAGTTCCAGACCCAGCAACTTAAGCTCATGCTGTGCACATGTGCCTGTGTGCCCAAGATTCCAAGAGAATGGAGGAAAAGGAAGTGTGCCATGGCCATCCCCTCTGGGGGTGATTTTTCACTTTCTGTTTCTCTGTTTCTCTAGCGAGCACATGTGCCCATAGCAAAATTCTCTCAAAAAAAAAAAAAAAAAAGAAGAAGAAGAAGAAAAGAAAAGAAAGAAAAATTTACCAATTTGCCCAACATGCTCAAGCAATCTAAAAAGCTCCTAAAGAGGCTTTATTCTAGGGAAAGAAAATAATCAAAAGTTACAACTTGTGACATGGCTTTAAGGAACCATGTAATACAATTCGTGTTAGAAGTCATGTTTTCTCCATCATACCTCTGGCTGTTTGCCTGGCATGCCAGGCATTTTTGTTGAATTTTCATTGAACAGGTTATCAGTGAAGGCCCTTGAGAACACAGAAAAACATTATCAAATCTTTCCTCCCACAATTCACATTTAGCCTGAAAGGAAGGGGAAAGAATAAAAAAAAAAAAAAAAAAAAAACAGTGGAAAGAGTAATTGCATTTTCAATATGGTCACTCAGCTACCATTTCTAGAGTCAAAGCTGGTTAATTCTTATTTCTTAACATGCAGGCCTAACCCGAGTTCACTTTCCACCCACTACAAAGAGCAGCTCGAGAGACATGTGGGCTCATTAAGCCCTCATTTCATCTCAGACACTGGCACAGCACAGTTGCGAAATAATTAGACTGCACCAAACTCAAGAGGTGAGGCCAGGACACTGGCTTGCCCCATGATTTTTACCTTTCATTTGACCATAACTTATTCAACTCTGATTTGAAGACTATCCTCTCAACTGAAGAAAACTAAGCTATATCATCTCAGGAAGAACAAAGAAAAGACTCCAAAATCCATTCAACTGAAACAAACATTCAGAGCTTCTTCAAGCACACACCTGTCTGGTTAGTCTTCTGTAGAACACACACAAGGTCCCTGCTATTGGGACCAGTAGTTGGCATAATGGCTATGTTGCTGGACTCTCATGCAGAACTGCGGTTCGAGTCCTGAACCCGGTGGCTTAAACTCACACCGGGCACGTGTGCATGCATGTCCAAGATCCCGAAAGGAGCATGGAGGAGAAGGGAATGTGGTGTGGTCATGCCTCCTGGGGGTGATTTCTTGTTTTCTGTCTCTCTGTCTTTCTCTTTCTGGCAAGTACACACACCCTATAGCAAAAACCTCTCAAAAAAAAAAAAAATAGGTCCCCACTATCAAGGGACATAAATTCACTCAGGAAGACAACCACACACAAATGTGCACATACAAGTGTAGGAAATGTAACAGCAGTCTAAGGCAGGATATACTAAGAGATAGTAGGGCAGTTTCTGAGCCAGACATTTTGAACCCAAATCTGGGTTCTACCATCCCATGGCTTTGGGTACATTATTTAACTCATCTGTACCTGTTTGTCTCATCTGTAAAATAGAGATAATAACTATACTTACTTCCTCTGATTGTGTGATGATTAAATAAATTAAAATCAGCTTAGAACAGTGCCCGGTGCATAGTAAGGATTCAGATAATGGTCATTATTATTATATAAAGAAGAGCCAAATACATTGAATAGGAAGTGTTTTAGAAGCTCGAATGAGGGCAAAATAGCTGTGAGTTGGTTATCAGAAAAGGTTATTTAGAGACAATACAACTGAAGCATGTGAAGTAAGACTTGTAAAGGAAGAACAACCTTAACAAAACATTTTTGTTATTCACCCATGGGGGAGAATAAACCAGACTTCACAGAACCAGAAGGAGGACTTTCTGGTTAGAGCAATATTTTTTTCCCTTGAATAATAGGGACAGATGATGTTGAAGGATGGATGAAGCCCTGTGCAAGAGCTGAACACCAGGACCAAGATTGTGGATTTTTCCCCATGGGTAAGAGGAAGCCTCCATGGGCTCCTGGGCTGCAGAGGGATAGGACACCAATGGTGTATTTGCAGAGTGAGGCTTGGAGGGGAAGAGAGACTCAGGGCAAGGTGGGCGTGGTCAGTCATGAGATTATCACAATCCAGGAGCAAGGGGAAAAGCAATAAAAAGGCAAGAGTCAACACAGACGCTGTCACAAAAGAACTGGCAAGTGACATTGGAAACAAATTAGAGGTGAGAAAAGAGGTTGGAAGACAGCAGGAGTAATGAGAAGAATGATGGTGCTGGTGACACAAATCACAGAAAGATTAAGTTAGGAAAACTCTGGAGTGGGCAGGAGGAACCCAGAATTCTATTCTAAACATAATGTTGTTTTTTGTTTTTTTGTTTTTGTTTTTTTTTTTTTTTTTTTGAGAGGTTTTTACTATAGGGAGTGTGAGCTCACCAGAAAGACAGAGAGATAGAGAGACAGAAAGCGAGAAATAACGCCCCATGGGGGATGGCCATGCCGCAATCCTTTCTCCTCCTTTCTCCTCTCGGGATCTTGGGCACACATGCACATGTGCCTGTGAGTTTGAAGTCACCAGGTACGGGACTCGAACTTCGGTCGACTACATGGGAGTCCAGCTACATAGCCATTATGCTAACTGCTGGTCCTTGGACATAAAGATTTTGAGGGAACCTGCCCCGACCGGGGGGATGGTCGAACAGTTTTCCTGAGGGAAGGAGTGAGAGATGGGACAGCACAGCGGCGCAGTGTTACAACACAGAGACTATGCAGTGTTACAACTCTTCAGGGTCGTCCATTTATTGTGGGCAGCACGGAGACGACACAGTGTCACAGCTCTTCAGGGTCGTCTGGAGACGACACAGTGTCACAACTCTTCAGGGTCAACCGGAGACAATGCGGTGTTACAACTCTTCAGGGTCTTCAGGGTTGTCTGGCGATTGTGGGCCAGGGATCGTGGTTATATACATGTTGGTGGGCGGTGATTTGTTTGTTCTATATGTAAATGAAGGATTGTAAAAGGTGGGTTATGATTGGTTGCTTTTGTGGACCAATCATGAGGTGCTGGATATGCAAATCTGAGGGATTCTAAGCTCACCGATTTGCTATGGGAAGTGGCCAATCAGAGTATGGTTTTGAAGGTGAGGTTTTAAAGAGGAGCCAGTCATGGCCTTTGTCATTGTGTAATTGCTCTCTGAGAAACCGGCGATATTCGCTGGCGTGCAGCCTCCCACAGGAACCAAACATCATCTGAAGAAATCTCATAAGGGCAAATAGAAATTCATTGCAGAAAAGAAATCTGAGCTTGCTAAGTGAGTTGGGGATCCTCAGGTGATTGAAGCCAGAAGAAGTGGATAAATTCACAGAGTAGAATCAATCAATACTAACACAGACATGATTTTAAAAAAAAAAAAAAAAAAAAGACACATAGAAGAATGCTTCGAGGAAGGGGGTTTAGGGCTTTTTCTCTACCACAATGGGAACTCAGAATGATAAAGGACAATTGATACTGATGTTTGGTGTGGCAAGAGAGGCCCTAAACTGGAAGTCAGGTCAGCAGGGAGCTCTGTAGAGTATAGCTATGTGATTACCCACAGTGGGCCTCTTCCAGTTCTAAAATTCTGCATGGTTCTAATCATCTCTAGGTATTATTATGGATAACTCATTCCTTTTGAATTATTTTTTATTTTCCAGTAAACCCTGATAAGGATGTTTAACTTTTTGTTTTAAGAGAGATTTTTGCTATAGGGTGCATGTACTTGCTGGAGAGACAGAGACAGAAAGTGAGAAATCACCCCCCAGAAGGGATTGCCACACCACAATATCTTCTCCTCCATTCTTCTGGGATCTTGGGCATACCAACACACACGCCCAGCATGAGTTTTAAGCTGCCAGGTTTGGGTCTTGAAACCCAGTCAACTACATGAGAATCCAGCAACATAACCATTACACCATCTGCTAGTCCCAGGATGTTTAACTTTTTCTTTTTCACGTGAAAAATATTTAATCCATTAATCCTCTCATGAACAATCTGCACAATCACCGCAGACAGTCGTTGCAGGATCTTTACCTCTTTGACTTTTTGCTAGCACCAACATTGGCCTGTGCAGTCCCCCTGACTTTCTTCATTCTGTTCTTGCGTCCCTTTCACTGTTTTCTTGACATCTTCTTCTTCTTCTCATAAAGGCCATGTCATGCAAGTCTATGCTTGGGTTCATTTTTCTTCGCATAATCCAAAGAATCATAAATCATGCCAAAGCAAGCTGTCTTGCCACCATTAAAATGGGTTCTGAACCCAAACACGAAGATGATGTCTGGTGTGATCTTGTTCATCTTCGCTAGTTTTTCCCAAATTTCTGTCTTAGGTACTGTTGCCTTCCCGGGGCGAAGGACATCAATGACCATTTGTTTCCTCTGAAGAAGCTGTTGGTCAAGAATTTCCTGGTTTGGATAGTTACCGTGTCATTCATGATGGCGGTATATCCTCAAGCAGCCAGGGAGGAAAAGAGCACAGGATGTTTAACTTTTTAAAAAGCCAGGAGAAAGCATCCTATTGTAGAAACTTGTAAGATATTCTATCTACAGGGATAAGACTTCATTTTAACATTTTCAAGGAAAATGTAGATACTATAGATAGTTGATATTAATATTTATATGTACAGGTATATTCTATTTCTAAAGAAATTATATACATAATTCATATAGTTAGCCTACATAAAATAACAACCATGTTTTACTATAACCATTTTCGAAGGAAAAAAGACATGCCAGTTATTCTTACTTTCCATTTTTAATTCATAATATGCCCAAGGCAACAAGTTACTTAAGAAAAAAATAGACCTAAGTTTATTCCAAATTCTAAAACTACTCAGACACTTCATTTATTTAACCAGTCAGTCTGTCAAGGAATTCTGAACATTGGGAACACACTGGCAAGGAAAAAAATCAACTCTCTGCACAGAATAATGATGGATTATTTTTCTCTAGGCATCTTCTTCATTCCCCCTGCACCTCTAACACACCTTGGTGTGTATAATGGACTTATTTTGAAGACTTTTCACAGAGGGATGAATATATATCTTATAATATAGATAGAAAATTTAAAGGATTTACCGTTCGTAAGAGTTCTTGGGCATCCCTCTACCTGGGAAATTTTCCCCAGCTGTCTTCCTTCTCAGACCCATGTCCTGGACTCCTCCCTTCTCCCCAGGGAAACTTCCCCTATGCCTGACCTTCCTAGGGATAATGGCCTGTCCTCTGGTCTTTTGCACTTGCCAATGGGAAATTTAAAATTCCTATTCCTTTCTGAACCCTTTGGTTCTCCAGCTCCTCCCCAGATATGTCTTGACTTGTTTACTCTCCATCTGAAGTCCTCAAATTGGAATGTGTACTGTATCACTGAAACACTTGTTAAAACCTACATCTCAGTGGCCAGTAGGTGGCATGATGTTTAAGGCACTGGACTCCTACATGGCCAACTGCGGTTTGAGCACCAAACGTGGTGGCGTTTTTTTTTTTTTTACTTTCCCTCTCTCTGTCTCTCTCAGATGAGCACATGTACCCTGTAGCAAAGTTTTAAAATAATAATGATAATTTTTTTAACTAAATCATTTTTTTAATATTTAAAAAAAAAAAAAAAAAAAAAACTAGATTGCAGGATTCTATCCCTAGATGAAAGTAGTTCAGTAGTTCTGAGATTGAGCCTGAAAATTTGCATTTGTAACCAATTCTTTGGCTGCTGATGTTGCTGGCAATCTGAAAATCACCCCACTCTGAGAATCACCCCTTTAAAGATCATTTAACAAGTTTCCCTCGCAATAGAGTCACCTACACACTCTGACTTCACCACTGGTCACACAAAGACAGAACTGAAGTTTTCCAATTAAAGATTTTATCTACCTCATATCTGAATCACATATTAATTGCTAATAACACTTTCTGTAAGTGGAAGCCATCCTTAAAGATTTGTCCTGGGGCCAGGCTGTAGCATATGCTGGTTGGCAGGGCAGCCGGATCCACAGAGCTGACTGCACGGTACCCTGCATCTGAGCAGTAAGAAAGCCCCGGTGCTCCCTGGTCTGACAACAGTGAGAGGTCAAATCACACAAGCCTCTTCACAAGTGAACCCTCTCTCCAGCCCAACCCCTAACAACAGGCCAGGCTCCTTTCTTTCCTCTTTCAAGTCATCTTGGGCATGCTTGAAAGATCTGCCTTGCTCTTCCCAGCGACCTCAGTTTCCTAAGTGATAAGCCTTTCCACAGTCTGTTGGTGTGAGTGTAGCAACATTAGTATTGACATCGGAACAGATTTTGTATGGGGTCCTGCCTATTTTGAGAGGATAACTCTAACAATTCCCCTGGGGATTAGAGAGTTTCCCCCTCTCTCTTTATATTGAAAGATCCTTGGAATTATCATCCTATGCAACCAGACAAGTTCACATACAGAATTTGAGACATCCCCCTTCAGGCTACGGGAAACCAGGTACAGACATTCCAGAAAGAAAAGTAGAGGTAACTACTCTGGAAATTCCTACAAATCCAAGAAAAAAGTCCTGAAGATACTGATGTAAGCAGACAATCGTATACAGAAGACTCTGGTAAACAGTCTCATTTGCAGGTACAATTTCCAATCAATTTTTCAATGTTCACTTAAAAATGAGGAGACATCTAAGGACCACCACACATTTGAGGAAAGTATCTCATAATAAAGACAGTAATCTGAGCAAATGATGAGGAAAAGGCAACTGACAGGAGATAGATGCAATGCAGAAAGTATTTTTTGAAATGTCATTCATATTCTCAAAGAGATAAGAGAAGCTAGAACTAAACAGTATTAGAAAAATATGGAGAAAATAAAAAGGAACTCAAAGACATCAGAAATGAAAAACTCAGTGGACAAAAGAAGTCTTCCAGAGAGAAAAAAAAAAGATAAAAAGATGGAAAATAGTCATTTAAAAAATAGAAAATGAGAAAAGTCCAGTAGGCCACAGTTTCAAACAACAATGCAAAAAGAGGGAAAATAATTAAGATAGTAATACAAAATAATTTTCCATAGTTGAAAGAAATTAATTTTCACCTTGAAAAGTACCAGATGTTTCAATATAATAAAAGAATACAGTTCTCTGTGAAGGCACATTATTATGAATCTTCAGAACAACCATAAATCCAAAAGATTCAGAAAACTTTGATTATGATTTTCTTACACAATATCAAGAATCATAATGGCATTAGACCACTCGGGAATAACTTAGGAGGGAAAAAGATTTCCAACCCAGAATTCTACACCTAAACTATTAACTGAATGTCAGAGTAAAGTAGAAATATTTTATGATAATGTAAGACCTGAAAAATATTTTCTTCAAATATCTTTCTCATAAAATTACCAAACTAGGACCAGCAGTTAGGTAATGGCTATGTTGCTGGACTCCCATGTAGTCAACCACAGTTCGAGTCTCGGACCCAGTGGCTTAAACTCACACTGGGAGCATGTGCGTGCACGCCCAAAATCCCGAGAGGAGAATGGAGGAGAAGGGATTGTGGCGTGGCCATCCCCCTTGGGGGGTGATTTCTCGCTTTCTGTCTCTCTGCCTCTCTCTGTCTGTCTGGCGAGCACATGCACCCTATAGCAAAAACCTCTCCAAAAAAAAAAATTACCAAACTATATGTTCTGCCAAAATAATCAAGTAAAATGAAAAATAGGAAGAAAGGACAACTAAAACCAAAGTAATCCCACATAAAAGGAAAATGGCACAGGGAACTCTCAAGAAGATAACTCTAAAGCAGGTCTTGATAGCCACTAGGACAGGCCAGAGTAAGTTGGAAGGCATCAAGAGGCAATTCTTCAAGAAGATGAGTGGATAGAATTTAATGTGGCTGATTTTTTTTAAAAGAGATTTTTGCTATAGGGCACATGCACTTGCTAGAAAGACAGAGAGAGACAGAGAGATAGAAAACAAGAAATCACCCCCCCCCCCCAGGGGGGATGGCCATGTCACAATCCCTTCTCCTTCATTCTCTTCTCGAGATTTTGGCCAGGCATGCACATGCACCCAGTGTGAGTCTAAGCTGCCAAATCAGGAACTCAAACCACTATTGACCACGTGGGAACCCAGCAATGTAACCATTATGCCATCTGCTTGCTTGCCCCTAATGTGGCCGATTAAATTCAGACAACTGACAGAGAATTTGGTATTGACTTGAGGATGAGAATATAAAATAATGAAGTAAACAATGAGTATTTACTCCAAGGAAAGTGAAGTATTTTACAAGAAAGAAAAAATAACCATAGTCTATGACTTGGTCTATCTGTAAATAGTATCTATAAATAGCATCTTCATAGTTAAAATAATATGAAATACTGATCTAACCAAAATTGTGCTATAACTTTATTGGAAGGTGGGAGAGGGCAGGAAGTCCACATGTATAGGTCAGAAGGTCAGAAGATTGGAATAGAAAATATCAAGCAAGGAGACCAAGCCAAACATGATGGCTAGAGATGAAGTCATTCAGGAATAATAAAGTTGTGGCAAAAGAGAGAACAACATAAATCGACATAGAGATAGGAAAAGAAGCTTTGAAAGAAAGAACTCTATCAGATGACAGTTGCTGCAGAAGAATAAAAATACTCTTAGAGGGGAGATGGGCTGACCAGTGAATTGCTATTTTTCTTTAAAATTCTTGTAGAGTTTCTAATTTCTTATACTCTGTTCACATATAGCTTTAAATACTTTAAACATAAAATATTAATAATCTTAAATAACAAATTATCCAACAAAATTATTAATTTTCTTTTTAATATCTATTCCCACAAAGAATTCAAGACATATAAATATATATAAAAAATAGGGCTATCCCCTTAGCTCAGTGGCCAAGTGTACTGCATGGGAAGCTGAATCCCACATGGATGGCTGCATTTTACACTGTAGCCCCTGCACCTTGAAAAACACCCCAGACACATGTATGCATGCCCCAAATCCTGACTGGAAGGAGCAATGGAAGTAAAAAGATTCTGGGTTACCACACTCCATTGAGGAGTGCTGTCTCCCTCTCTCTCTCTCTCTCTCTCTCTCGCTCTCGCTCTCGCTCTCGCTCTCTCTCACTTTCTGGCAAGCACATGTGCCCTCCGGCAATTAATGTTTTTAAAAAGATAGTATTATGTGTGTGTGTGTGTGTGTGTGTGTGTGTGTGTGTGTTTGTATGTGTACAGAAAAATAAATATGAATATAGAAGACAATCAAAAGAAAGGAAAAAAGGGAATATAAATACCAAACTCATGGTAATCTTTTTCACTTTATTTCCTCAATTAAATGAAATGGAACCTGCAGCTGGCTGGGGCCTGATGGTTGGGGCACTGGACTCCCACAGAGCTAAGTGCAGTGTGCGTCCCAGTCTCAGTGGCTTGAAAATCACTTCAGGTGTGTGTGTGCATGTGCCCAAAATCCCGAGAGAAGAATGGAGGAGAAGGGATTGCAACGTGATCATTCCCCTGGGGGGTAATTTCTCATTTTCCTTCTGTCTGTCTCCTGTGAGAGTACACATTCCATGGCAAAAACTTAAAAAAGAAGAAGAAGGAAACAAAAAGAAAAAAGAAAGAAATGAAACTTAGCTGCTACTATGATTTTGTATGAAGCCTTTGTTTAATGTTGCTTTGTTTTTGTGGGAAGGAAATGTCTATAATTCTTTTTAAATGTTAAAAAGGTGTTATGCTTCCAAAAGCTGAGAATCACTGAGCTAGAAAATTGTTTCTGACTCACAATTTTGAGCTGATCTACTTTTCAAAAGTGAATCCATCTCGTTAATGTTCACATATCAACTCTGTTTCTCCCTAAGGACAACCATACAAAATAGAGGCAGTTATTTTTCCTGTAGGCCTCGGGGTGTTTTTAAAACATATATATATATATATATATATATATATATATATATATATATGTGGAATGTCTGTACTAATGCTACTGATCCTGGGTGAATTTCTGTAAATGGGAATATCCATGAACTGTTCCTCTGAGAAATTACCACTTTCGCATCTGGTATGCTTTCTTTTTGTCTAAATTATAGCTATAAAAAGCCTAGGAAACTGGCAAGGGTTTATGTTGTAGGGGTTTTTTTTAATAATATTCAAATTAGCATTAGATAGACTATTAGCTCTTAACAGGGTTCCATGTTTTGTATTTCTAACATTTGTATTTCTTAAAGTAGGAGCATAACAAACTCTGCAAACATCTCAAGTCATGAAGTGGGTTAATAAAGTTCTAGAGTTTTGCTCAGTCAGGAAAGCGCTTGCACATCTATATTTATTGCATCATTATTCATGATTACTAAGACATGGAACCAACTCAAATGTCCACAAACAATGAATGGATTGCAAAGTGTGGCACATAAACTCCATGGAATACTCTATAGCCATAAAAACAACAAGACCCTGGCATTTAATAGAAAGTGGATGAATATGGAAGATTTACTGCTGAGTGAAGTGAGTCAGGCTATGAAACAGAGACATTGTATGTCTCCACTTATCATATACCAACCGTCTGCACTCTATGGTAGAGACTGAAAGACTGGAGGACATAAAATGACTGAAAATTGTTATGGACACTAGGGACAAAGTGGAAGGAAAGTGGGAGAAGGGAAGAGTATATGAAAAGAAATTTGGGGAAAATAGAGAGGTAAGACATTTGTGGGACCCAGACATGGTTTATTACCTGTTGATGATGACATGTATAGTATTCTCAACTGGGCTGGTCTGACGTATATATCATGCTAGGTAAAGTCTCTTTATAATCTAAATGATGTATCGTGATTAAATGTATAAGTAATAATAATAATAAAGACTTAAAAAAGGAAATTTTAGAGTTGTTTGGTCCTAAATTTTTTTGTTTTATTTCTCTTCACAAATAGTGTAATTTACCTAAAAGGAAATTCATCAAAATATTAAGGGTATCGTATTCTGTATGTGGAATCTGCGTTTTCTAAAAGGAAAGCATATATGGAGGGAATGCCAAGATCAGCCATGTTAGCAGATGATCAAGAGTCTCTGTCAAGTAGGTGTGTGAATACTGAGACCTGAGTGTGGAGAGAGACCGTGGGTCTGGAGATAAGCATTTGGGCTTCAATATCACTGAGGTTGCATTTAAAGCTGAGGAGATAACATAGATACCAAGAGCAAGAGAACACAAGAGAAAAAAATGCCCAAAGACTGAAGTCTAAGAAAACAAACAACTTAACAGCCAGATAAAGAAAGGCAGGAAAGCTTGAGAAAGATGCCAGGCTCATGCATGTGTGTCCACGCCGGAAATCCCGACAGCATGGAAAAATGGAGGAGAGAGTGCTGCATGACCATTCCCCATAGGGGGCGCTTTCTTCCTCTCTGTCTTTCTCTCTCTGGTGAGTACATGTGTCCTGTGGCAAAAGATTGCAGAGGGAAAAAGAAAAAGAAAGAATTAGATTCACCAAAATAAAGAGCAAAAATTGTCCCCAAAGTGAGCACATAATAGTGTTCAAGGCTGGTAATCATCAGTCTGTAGTGCTCCCATTCTATTCTATTGTGCTTCTTTTCAATGAAGTCAGGAATAGATGGAGAGGAGAGACAATCGGATTCATTCAGAGCTAGGGTTGCCCAAGTAAGAGAGACAAAAGAATAGACAAGAAGAAAGATGTTTGCAAAAAAATTATTATAATAATAGATAATGAAATTTAGCATGGAACAAAGCAAATTAAAAACATCATAAAGATTGCTTGATACTGGGACCAGCAGTTAGTGCAATGCCTATGTCGCTGGACTTCCATGTAGTTGACCACGGTTCGAGTCCTGGACCCAGCGGCTTAAACTCACACCGGGTGCATATGCGTGCCCAAGATCCCGAGAGGAGAATGGAGGAGAAGGGATTGCGGCATGGCCATGCCCCCTGGGGAATGAAAAAAAAAAAAAAAAAAGATTGCTTGATACTAAAAATAAGCTAGAAATAATCATGTTTGTACATAAATCATACTTTAATAGCTTTACCGAGGATCATTTTCCAAAGTAGAAATACTAGGTCAAATGGTATGAACTTTGTCATTTTCACCAAACCACTTTCTAGAAAGTTCATGCTATTTTAAGCAGCAAAGTACAACATTGCCTGTCTCAAAAACTACTGTTTTAGCCCAGCGGTGATAGCACATATGGTAGGTACCACTGCATAAAGCTGGCATCATATGGATAGGGCATTCGTCCAGATCCCAGGCTCCCTGGACACCCTGTGTATGTCGGCATGTCCCTGATACCGACTGGCTGAAGGCTGGGTAGTAGGTGGTGGGAACTGCCACATGGTGAGACCTCCCTGCAGGTAACTTTCTCTCTCTTGAAAGAAAAAAAAAAAAATAAGAGAGGAAGAAAAAGTTAAAAAAAAGAAAAAAGAAAAAAAAGAATTAAAGCCATAGCCAGGCCCAGCCTGTGGTACAGTCAGCAGCTGGAGAACTGCAGTGCTGGAGACCACGTGGCCATCTGTGGCTCAGATGCCTGGGTTGGCTTTAAAACACATCAGGTGTGTAGGCATGTGCCCAAGATCTGCAGGGCCAGAGAAAGAGGATCTTGATTTGACAAGACCCCATGAAAGGCGTTATTCTCTCTCACTGGCCACTGCTCTCTTTCTCTCTCATGTTCAAGCACAGGCTATCACGAGAAAAATAAGTAAAATTTTTAAAAATCTAGGCCCCCATAGCACAGCAGTTAAGTGTATGCACAGGAGCAGGAGCCTACACTGCTGACTGTGATTTGAATCCCAGACCAGATAGTTTGAAAAACACTCCGAGCATCTGTGCGTGTGTGCCTCAACTCCCAAAAGCATAGAGAAATGGAGGAGAAGGGATTGTAGCATGAGTCTGCCCTATTTCGGGTACTTTTTCTCTCCCCCTCACCTCTTTCTGGTGAGTATACACACCCTATGGAAAAAAAAGGGGAGAAGAAGCCTCTAGATAACTTTATTAAAACATACAAGAAGGTTTGATTGATACTAAAACTTGATCATCTTTAAACTACATAAATTAGATTCTACCCTTCCTTAACTCTCCCACCCATACATCTCTCTCTTGATTTCTTTGGTTTGTATTCAGTTACAGTAACCTCCTCCATGTTGAGTAATTCTGATTCAATTTAAAGTCCTTAAAGCAATTGTAAATACTTTATTCAAGAGGATATTTGAGCACATATTTTAAAATTATAATAACAAAAATGTTGGTTTCATTCTCGCAGCAAAAATTGTCTCTCTCTCTCTCCAAGCACACACACACACACACACGTGCGCGCGCGTGCGCACATTCCTCTCTTTTTCTCTATTGCTCTCATATCTTTTTCTCTACTGCTCTCATATCACTAAGAATTTAACAAAGTGGTAACTAAGGAGGGCCCCAGGTTTGTGCTCTGAGGTCTGTGTAAAGACTCTGGGTAGGCCCGTGTGTACATCCAAGATCCTGGCTGACTGTAGGGCTTAGGAGAGGTTGTCAGCATGGAGACTCTGATAAGGGTGGCTCTCTCTCTCTCTCCTCTCTGTAAATAAATAAATAAACTTTTAAAAAGGAAAATAAGTAACTAAGGATGAACTTTTCTCTTCCTTGCAGCTTGTTTATATATAAATATATATATAACAATATATGTATTTAAGTCAATATATATACACACATGTATGTGTGTGTGTGTGTGTGTGTGTGTGTGTGTATACCTCATCAGGGTCTCCACTCTGACATCCCCCCCTAAACCCTGCAGTCAGCCAGGATCATGGATGTACCCGCCAGCATGCCCAGAGTGTTCAAACAGACCTCAGAACACAAACCTGGGGCCTTCCCTAATTACTTCTTTATTAAATTCTTAGTGACCAAATATATGAGCACAATAGAGAAAAAGAAAAGACTGTGTGTGTCAGGGGTGGGGGTGTATATATAGAGAAATCATTTTTGCTACTGGAATAAAACCAACATAATTATTTTTTTAAAGAGAAGTTTTTGCTATACGGCACATGCACTCACCAAAGAGACAGAAAGCGAGGAATACTTCACAGGGGGGATGACCATACCACAATCCCTTCTCCTCTGTTCTCCTCTCAGGATCTTGGGCATGCATGCACAGTGTGAGTTTTAAGCCACCAGGTCTGAGACTTGAACGCGGTCAGCTACGACGTAGCCATAAGTCAATATTTTTCAAGAGACCTAAAATCTCTTGCAGAGGTCCTTATGCCCAGAGCTTATTCTTAAGTGAGAGGAGAAAACAACCAGGGTAGAATCAAGGCAATCATGTAAGTCAAGGCTTTCTGAAAAGTTTTTATAAAACTCAACGATACAGTCATGTCCTCCATACTTGCATGTTGTTCCTATAGATGATTAGTAGTTCTAGAGATCCAACGACTTGGGAAAACATCCACATTTCCTGCAGATACCATAATGACCTATGAATCTTAGAGTAATGATATTCTATATGGATCTACAGCCTAAAAAATTAGAGACCACAATCCAGAGCAGTGAAGGCACCCAACTCAGAAACACAGCCCATGAGGAACTAATTTCAAAGACCCAGTTTCTATCTCCTGACCAGTTCCGCTCCAGCCATTCCCACATTACATGGCTGCTTGCAAAGTGAGAGGTGGATGTTCCTGGGGTAAGTGGAGAGAAAACATCAATAACGGCTCTCTAGATGGTAGAGGGTAAGACAAACTTCTCTGCATCACATTATTAGACTAACACAATTTCATTTTTGAAGACTGAAAATGACTAGTCATTTCTAAATAGCTGGTTCCAGAGAAATTGGCTATAAAATGGTGTGGTTTTGAACATATACAAACATACTGGTTCAATTGTGTGAGTAAACTTAGCACAGCACACAGACATACAAACACACAGGGTGTAGACCCATGTACACATCCCAATATCCAATAAAGACATTCAAAATGATGGTTTTTGTGTTGATTTTTTTTTTTTAAGGATCTACCATGTGACCATCCTCCCTTTCAGTCTCCTAGCTGCAATTACAGGTATGTGCCACAAAGTCGAGCCTTTAAGTTGGACCAGGAATTGATCCTGGCCACTCGTGTGATCCCAGCCTGTGAACACAGCATCTTAGCAGGGTACACCACTGTGGCAGGACCTTGTAACAATGATTTCAAGTGGCAAGATGGCATATTTCAGAATGGATTGCCTTCCCTTTAAGGATGGCTGTATTTTTCAGTCACTCCTGGGATAACCTTAAGTGTCTCTAGAGATGTCACTAGCAACTAACACAACATTGTTGAACATATATTGGAAGTAGATAGCAGAGAAAAATCGTCCTCTTGCCAATGGTCACAACCAGAACTTGTCTTTGGACATAGCTTCTTGGATTTCCTATGCAAAAGTTCACAGGAATTTCCTAGGTTGCTGCTGTTCGTTTTAGTAGCCAAGACAATTACCAGAGACTGGCTCCTGCTTTGGATTTTAAAAGGAAAAATAAGTGATAGGCAGCTTCTAAAATTGTTCAGTGTGAAAACAGTCATTTAAATGTATATTGTCCATTCTGTTGGTGAATATATTTCAAAGGCATAAAGAACATCTTAAAAAGATTATTTTCATTCTTTGCCATATTTCTCCTGTGACCAAACACTTTGCACTTGCCAGCTCTCTCACCTGCATTAATAGTCCTCTCCATAACTTCATCCAGTAGGGGAAGAGATGCCTGGGCAAAGTTATTTGTTTAATATATTCAAGTTTAAAGGTTTAACTGAGTTGTTGTTTGTTTGTTTGTTTTTAATTTAGAATATAGAGGAGAAAAGAAAAAGTAAACTGCTTAGAAATAAAACTAATTATTCCAGTAAGCCACTTGACAAGTTAATGATGGGGGGAGACTATGCTAACTGTGTAAAATTTTTAAATCTTTAGTTACCAAAACAATGGGCAATCTACTTCAATAATCAGTAAGCAATGTTAAGAATAATGAATAATGCTAGATTCTTTGGAATATATAGAATAATCTTAAAATCACTATTTTAAAAAGCATCTTACTTTTTAAAAGGCCTTGCTTCATCTAAAAAGCAATGTCTGTAAGAAACAATGCTATGTCAACTGACTATACAAAATCTCATGAGAAGGTAAATGTCTTAAGTCCTGAACAGTAAACTCCAATATTAGATCATGCATGAGAAAGTTCAAACCAAAGTTAAAAAATAGATAAAATGTTTCTAAAAAGCACAATGAGTTGGACCAGCAGTTGGTGTAATGGCTATGTTGCTGGACTCCCATGTAGTTGACTGCGGTTCGAATCCCAGACCCAGTGGCTTAAACTCACGCCGGGTGCATGTGCACACGTGCCCAAGATGCCAAGAGGAGAATGGAGGAGAAGGGATCGTGGTGTGGCCATCCCCCCAGGGGCTGATTCCTCACTTTCTGTCTCTCTGTCTCTCTCTGTCTTTCTAGAGGGTACATGCACCCTATAGCAAAAACATCTCAAAAAAAAATAATAATGAGGAACAAAATGTGCATAAAAATGTTTTATCAAGGTATTATTTTTAATTCCTCTGTGTACAACTAGCCAATATTTTCACCATTATTTCACTGACATTCATAGGGCTTATTAAACAAATTAGAGTAATTTAATGTTCTTCCTCCTCCGCACCCCCTCCCTGATATTGAGGATGGAAAAGCCCACTAATGCGTCCATCCACAGGAAAACGCATCTTGATGATACCATAGCAACACGCTATTGAACACAAAGGGGCCAATCCTAAGAGAATGGAGAGAATCGATGCAACCCCCTACTGATGGAAAAACAACTCAAAAGTGATTGCTAGGCTATGTTATCATCAACATGCCACACATTTTTGGGACTGTAGCTCAAAGTACATTCTTCAAGTATTATTGAATTGTATAGTTCCAAAGAACAGGTTTAAAGCTAACCTTTTTTTTTAAACCCAGTATGTTCTATTTTAAAGATATATTTTCTTACATTCTCACGAGTGCTCTTATCTCTTGACTGCTTGTTCTTGACTGACTCTTCCTTCCGCTTTTCATTAGCTGAGTTTGTCAAAAAAAAAAAAAAAAAAAACTCATGAAAATTTTCCTTTCCCGATAATGAGCTCCAGTGGGAACCTTGCAAGTTAGTTCTTGGGAGATTTCAGAAGCCTCTTATCCACATGCCAAGGGAAGACAGGATGAGGACCAGCTGATTGGCCTCCTCACTAATATCATCCTACATGAATGTGACTGACGCCAGACCAGATGAGAGTCTGGGGAGGTAGTTACTAGGCTTACTGGGTTTACAGAGCACGGCCTGTTAAAGTGGGTATGCAGAGAAGGAGAAGACAGGAAATTAATCCCTTTATTAATCAATTAAAAAATGGATTCTACCACTTTTAGGGGCCATTTTAATTTCCTTCAAGGCCACTAAATCACTGGATCATATATATATATATATATATATATATATATATATATATATATTTTTTTTTTTTTTTTTTTTTTTTTTGAGAGAGAGATTTTTGCTATAGGGCATGGGCGCTCACTAGACAGACAGAGAGAGACAGAGAGACAGAAAGCGAGAAATCACCCCTCAGGGGGGATGGCCACGCCACAATCCCTTCTCCTCCAGTCTCCTCTCGGGATCTTGGGCATGCATGCACATGCACCCGGTATGAGTTTAAGCCACCAGGTCGGGACTTGATCCGCAGTCAACTACGTGGGAGTCCAGCAACATAGCCATTACGCTAACTGCTGATCCCTGTAAATATATTTTTTAGAAAACATGATTTTTAAAGAATTTTTAAACTGTTTTCATATGAAAGGTAATTTTAAAATTTTAATATAAACAAATTCTGGATCCGAATGGCAGACAGTATGGCCTAGGCTGTCCCACTCTTCCATTTATTTCTGTGATTGTGTTGAGGCCCAGGGTAGGCAAAAACACCACCACAGAGAAAAGGTTTCTTTATAGTTAAATGAGAGAAGGGCTGGTAGGAGAATTAAGCCAGCATATGGCAAGTTAGTTTAAGCCTCTAAAGTCTAAAGAGCCCACATGTTTAGAATGTAGACATTCATTTATTTTTAATTTTACAGAATTGTATTTTGTCACGTGTTACTAAATTGGCTCATCAGATAACAGTCACGTAGTTAAAACATTTATTGTTAGAGTGAGAAAATAATGACAGGAGTCATGATAATGATTCAGATGATAGTCCATCATTCTCTTAGATAAAAGAATCAAATTGATATACACATACATTTCTCTCCAACTAAACCAACTACCTGCAGATTATAAACAGATCAACTCCATCTGTCACTTTAATGCTGTTTATCGGCTTTCAGAGAGGCAGCTTGGTATAACTGTCAAGTGCCCATTCTTTTTTTTTTTTTTTTTTTTTGGAGAGGTTTTTGCTATAGGGCGCATGCGCTCGCCAGACAGACAGAGACAGACAGAGAGACAGAAAGCGAGAAATCACCCCCCAGGGGGGATGGCCACGCCGCAATCCCTTCTCCTCCATTCTCCTCTCGGGATCTTGGGCACGCACGCACACACACCCGGCGTGAGTTTTAAGCCACCGGGTCCGGGACGCAAACCGCGGTCGACTACGTGGGAGTCCAGCGACATAGCCATTACGCTAACTGCTGGTTCCCTCAAGTGCCCATTCTCAAGCCCAGCAGCCTGGGTTCAAAGTAAGTCCCAACACTTTATAGCTGAGCGACCGGTGTGCCTCAGTTTCTGATCTGTAACTCAGATGAGGTCATAATCGAACCTGCCTCAGTGGTAATTAAATAAGCTAAATACATGTGAAGTAATTAGACTGTACTTTGAACTTAGGAAGAGCTTTACACGAATGACTATTCTCCATTTCACATAGTACTGCTTATCTAATTTATAGATTTGATTTGGTTTATAGTCATGTAACACTTAAAAATAAAGCATATATATATAATAAGCTGTATGTTTGTATATAGTAAGTACGTTTAAACTAAAAGATTGCTTAGTTAACCTGGGTAAATGAGAATTACTTTTAAGAGTTGCATGTACTACTTAAGTTTTAAAAAAAAATTTTTCTAACTATTGCTTATCCCACAAATCTCATATGTTGCAAAATAAGGATAGCATATTCTAGTTTCTGGGGGGGGGGGGGGGAGAATGTGATTTCCTTATCAAAGATGGCATTGATGGACGATAACTAGAGATTCCCCCTGGCAAGTTCATCCCTGTATACCTCCCAAATTAAACCAGTTATGGCCAATTTGCCAGCCCCCTGCAATTTTGCAACATGATTCACTAAAAAAAATCCACACACGCTTCCAACAGGAAAGTTTCTAATGGAGATGGGAAGTTAGGCTTCTTCTATTTCCCAGACTCAGGGAGAAAAACAGCCATAACCAACACCCTGAGTCTGTATCTTGATCATTTTTTAAAAAAGGTCAACTGATTCCCTACATCGTTTGGTTTAATCTTTGGCCTCACTTAGTTTCAACCCGGTTGGCCAGAATTATGTGAAGGAGTATGAAGCCTCTGTCTGAATGAGATGTAGAAAGCAGTTTCAAGGAAAAGATAGGGATAAGGAGGAAAATTCTGAACCATTTCATAGGTCCACATACATATCAAAATCATACTTAATAAATATAATTTACCAAACATTGAAAAAACATCCTGATAAAATAGGAATTTCAAAAACGAATTTTTTAAAAAAGTAAAATGCAAAAACTAAAAATACAGTTTTTTGGAATAGTGATGACAGCTTGAGATGCCAGCAAAACTAGGTAAGAAACAGAAAAATAAATCAGAGAGGTGTTTTCCTTTCTATACGGTGCTATGGAAAGACTTGCTTCTTCTGGGAAACCAACAAGCCACTTGAGATTTTGCGAGAGTGATTTTAGTAAGTGACTAAGGTAAACAGGATAAGGCAATAGAAATGTTAAATGTTAAAATGATTGAATGCACAAAAGGTAGCCAATATTTCGAGATAGGCTTTTGTGAGAATATGATACTGGATTTGTCTAGAAGTGATTTATTTTAGCTTGAAATGAAAATGGGGAATACCATTTCTAGAATTGGGGGATCTTCAATTCGTTCCAAAAGTATGTTTTCTGTAATTAACATATGTACGTGAGTCTTTTTTAGTGATGTACTGCCCAACTGGCATAGCAAGTCCACGCTTACAGCATCAGCAAAGCAGCCTTTTTGGCTGGAACCGCCATCTTCCAGTAATTAAACAAAATGACAAATGCAAAGGGAAAGAGGAGAGGCACCCAATGTATGTTCTCGAGGCCTTTTAGAAAACATGGAGTGGTTCTGTTGGCAACATACATGTGAATCTACAAGAAAGGTGATATTGTAGACATCAAGGGAATGAGTACTGTTCAAAAAGGAATGCCCCACAGATGTTACCATGGCAAAACTGCAAGAGTCTACAATGTTACCCAGCATGCTGTTGGTATTGTTGTAAACAAGTTAAGGGCAAGATTCTTGCCAAGAGAATTAATGTGCGTATTGAGCATATTAAGCATTCTAAGAGCAGAGATAGCTTCCTAAATCGTGTGAAAGAAAATGACCAGAAAAAGAAAGAAGCCAAAGGGAAAGGTACCTGGGTTCAACTAAAGCGCCAGCCTGCTCCACCCAGAGAAGCACACTTTGTGAGAACCAATGGAAAGGAGCCTGAGCTACTGGAACCCATTCCCTATGAATTCATGGCATTATGGGTGTTAAATATAAACTAATCTCTGGTCTATTAAAAAAAAAAAAAAAGTCTGGTGACTTTCCAGCCACCAGAATTATGAGTTAATAAACCCCCATTTCTTTAAAAATCACCAGCGTCAAGTATTTGTTAGTGATGCAAAGATGGACTAAGATACAAAACACATACAGGAAATATATTAGTCAGGCTGTGGTGAAGAAGGGTTTACTATTTCATAGAAATATAATCATCATTGTAAAAATCTAAACTTATATAGACTTTTTAATCTATATTTTTTTCTATTTTCTGTTCTTTTATTTTGAATTATATGTGGCAGATGGATACAGGAAGCACCAATACTTTCAGATGTTTAGAGACTCTAAAAACTTTAAGTCTATTCTGGAAGCCACTAAAGGAGGGCTCAGTACTAGGTCAGAGGGATACAAGATGACTAGCTGGAGGAGAAAGCTCTTCTCACAGTTTTCTCTTGAAGTTGAGTCTGTCCATCATTAACTTTTCAGATGTCCACTAGAACATAAGGCCACAGACAATGAACTTTGTTTAGTTTACTACTATATTCCACACGTCCACAATAGTGTTTGGCACATAATTGGTGCTCAGTAACTATTTACTGAAAGATTGAATCAGGGACTGCTTCCTTTGACTATCCTAGAAAGCTACAAAAGAGACCCCTAAAAGTTGTGGTCCTTATTTTGTTCTGTTTGAGTTCCTTGAAAGATAGTCACCAGCTAGATGTTAAGACATTTACACGCCAAGAAAAGAAGAACTATTGCTGGTACCTAAATCTAGTTAAATCCTCTCTTGTGGCAAAAACATCTTTACCTAGTACCAAACACATCATTCCATCTTCTAAAATCCAGAAGAGAAGTCCACACTTACCTTCAGTATCTTCATCTGCAATGTGAAAATAACACTTTCTACCTCCTCCTACCTAGAGGATTGCTGTGACGATTAAAATGAAGAAACAAAGATATCACTATATTCATCAACTTCAACAAAGAAGATTGCATTATGTTTTAAACCTTTGGTTTTCCTTTTTCGTGTGTGTGTGTGTGCGCGCGCGCACGCACATGTGCGTATGTACATATATACATATATATGTATATCTATATGTGTATATATGTGTGCATATATGTATATATGTGAATTTGTGTGTATATATGTATGTATATATGTGTATGTGTATAGCAACATCCTTTTTTTCACTCAGTTGTGATATACATTCCCATAACTTATTTCCCTTGTTTACATGTAACCTTGTGACTATTAAATGTTTTTTCCTGATTCTCTCCTCCTACCACTCTGTTATCTACCATTGCCTTCTCTACTCTGTCTTTAAATATTTCAATTTCTGCCAAAAAATGTAAACATTTGATATATGTTGAGTGGGGACATACAGTGTTTAACTTTCAGAGTTTGACTTATTTCACTTAGCATTAAATTTTCTAGATTCATTCACTTTTTATCATATGATGGGATTATTAATGAGCAATATTCCATTATGTATATGCCATTTTCTTACTCTAGTCCTTGGGCACTTAGGTTGATTCTTCATCTTGGCTATTGTGAATAATATTGTGATAAACATGAATGTTCAAGTGTCTCTCCAACAGAGTGATTTCATGTCCTTTCGGTAAATACCCAGAAGTGGAATTACTGGGTCATATAGTAGTTCTACTTGTAAATTTTCGTACAACAGGCAAACATAAATAAATTATGAAACACAAAACTAAAAGTTTTTAAAAGAGCCAGAAAAAAAATGAAGAAAATTCAAAAGCAGTTAGTATGGAACTTGACATATGCTTGTACCAAATGAAGAGCTGCATTTTTTTATTAGGATATTTTAAGCTCAAAACATTTAACTCCATTTCCGAGGCCCTATGGAATTCCTGTTTTTTGTCTAGATGTTAGTTTTATGTGTTTCATGGGCTAGCTCTTCATATTTGCAGGCAAAAGTGAAAAGTAAAATAAAATTTTTAGTAATCAGTGATCTGCCCTTGGCTACTTTTCTCCCTCTCTTACCTATATTTAATTATAACATTTTACAACATATTAACAAGTGAACACTGGGCATGGTGGCACATGGCTGAACTCACAGCTACCTGAGGTAAAAGAATTGCAAGATCAAGGCCAGCATGAGCAACATTTGTTTAGAGTCAGGCAAAGGTGCAGCAGTAATACAACAGTACCCACAAGGGAAAGTTCCTAGGTTGTCATCCAAGAGCCCCCCTGTGTACACTGACCATGCACACATATCCAGGTCAGCTGAGAGAGGGCTGGATAGCAGAGTGAAGACTCTGTGAAGGTACACACACACACACACACACACACACACCCATCTAGCCTGTAGGAGAACAAATAAATACACTTAAGAAAAAAAGTTAAAAGACTTATACAATGGATACTATATACCTATGCTATGGACTGAATGTTTATGCTCTTTCCCAAGTTGCTGGTATAAAGAGGTAGCACTTTGGGAATTTCCTCATGAGTGCAGTCTGTGCCCTCATTTAAGAGGTCCTCAAAAGCTCCCTGGCCCCCTCTACCAAGTTACAAAATAGCAAGAACATATAATTTATGAACCAGTAAGTGGACCCTCACCAAAGACCGTACTTATACCTTGATCTTGGACGTTCTAGCCTCCAGAACTGTGAGAAATAAATTTCAACTCTCTTTAAACTACCCAATCTATGGTGTTTTTTTACAGGAGCCCAAATAAGAGAAGGCAAGCCACTGCTTAGTTTCTCTAATTGTTCATATTTGTCTTCATTTTATCACAGACTTGTCTTTCCTTTCATAAATCCTTTTTTATATGTTTAAGAGTAGGTAATAAATATCAGTATATGCTTCCACCTGTGTCTTCTTTGCTAGAATTCAATATCTGCTTAGTTTTAATGGTAAAATTTATATACAGTATAATGTACAAATCATAAGCTTCCTATTTGATCAGTTTTAATAAGTGCACAGACCTATGTAAAACTCTTGCTATTTTTAAAAACTGTTTTCATGTGAACACTGTACCTATAAAGGAACAAGTTGCTAATCATATAATTTTCATTTTTGTTTCATGAGAGGACAGAATTTCTTAAAACAGGAATTAGGTTGCTTTGTGTCATATCACAAGTTGGCTACTATGATTATATTTCTTGCAGTTTCAAAAAATGGAATTCTTATAGGTTTATGTTGAATCTTGAAATACTAAATCCTTAACCATTATCAAGTCTTAAATATGTTTCTTCAGTATGGAAGAGAAATTCCCTAGAGAATATTATAAAGCTAATGATAGTAGATGAAAGGTTTTATAACTAATAAATAAAAGATCACATAGTTTATGATATTTTCATCTAAATGATTAGAAAACTGTTCCTCTGAAATTTGTAAGTTGTCAGATGCCCAGCAACCACAAACTTGTCTCTATAATTTTCTGGCAAATCCAGTAAAAATTTTTATTCACAACTGGTCCATTCCAGGTGAAACAGGACATAATAGGAAGTCTATGATCCTTAGGAGATGGGTGATACATGGGAGGTCTACAAAACCCTAAAACTACATGCAAAATCCACGAGAGACAAAGTGTATATTTATCTAGGGAAATAAGTGAATAGACAATTATCAAAAATTAAAACTTACAACATAGAAGCAAGTTCAGTGATATACTGGAAGTGGCCTCAATAGCAGAAAATATAAGAAACTAAAGCTACTGAATCCAAAAGATTAATTCAACCTTTTTGAAAAAGCAAAACACACTGACCCAAATTTTTTTTAATGAGAAATTTTTGCTATAGGGTGTATGCACTCACTGGAGAGACAGAGACAGAAAGAGAGAAATCACCTCCCAGGGGGGATACTGCAAGAAATATAATCATAGTAGCCAACTTGTGATATGACACAAAGCAACCTAATTCCTGTTTTAAGAAATTCTGTCCTCTCAAGAAACAAAAATGCACTGCAATCCCCTCTCCTCCATTCCCTTTTCTGGATCTTGGGCACACACACACACACATACACATACACACACACACACATACACCCAGAGTGAGTTTTAAGTCACTGGGTGCAGGACTCAAACCGAGGTCGAGTACATGGGAGTCCACCTACACAACCATTACACCATTTCCCAGTCCCCAAACTGACTTGAATTTTAACTTCCTTTACTCTACTTATCATTGGATATAGGTATGTGACCAAAAGATACCATTACATATTATTATAATAGTTACATAGCACAGGCACAAATCTTGTAAATGAGCAGGACAGCTATTTCCTCCTCTTTTGAGATACTGAAGTTCAATAGAACCAAATTTCCATCCCACATAGTTAGTGAAAAGTAGACAGTACACTACTGATCTTTTAAATGCACAACAACAACAAAAAATTCCATAGCATCACAACATTTAATTCAGGACATTTTGGAAACGAGAAAATTAAGGAGAGGGGGCTAACAATTAAGAGTTCACCTGGAATATCTAAGCCCCAGGAGTTGCTAAGAGACTGATATTTATAAAACATCAGAAACTGTCATTCTGTTTCCACTGAGATTCCTCATCGGCTACCATTCAAGAAAACTTCTCAAGGCACTTAGAGAGCAAGCTTCCTGGTCACCTTCTCATAGCATTGTCCTTTTTTATTAATTTATTTATCATCATAATCTTGTTTCTATTACATTGAATAGCATATAACATTACAGTGTATTACATTCCTTTTTCTGGAAGGAATACATGCATGTCAGTCAATACAGAGACATTAAAATCCCTAGTTCATCATCCAATATCTTTTCATTGTTTTTCCTGATCATTATTCTTATTATTCCAATTATTTTTTAACCAGTCAATCATTATTTCTCATTTTGCTTGTAAAAAGACTTTACCCAACATGAAATACTTCTCAGACCAATCCAGTTGAGAATACTATACACGTCATCATCAACAGGTAATAAACAAGATCTGTGTCCTACTAATGTCATGCCTCTATTTGTTCTTTCTCTATTTGCTATCTTTCTCTATACTCTTCTCTTCTCCCCCCATTCCACACTATCTTATCCTCATTAAGTATTTTCACTGCTTTTATGTCCTCCAATATTTCACTCTCTATCACAGAGTGCGGATAGTCGGTATATATTAAGTGGATACATACAATATCTTTCTTTCATAGCCTGGCTTGCTTCACTCAGCAATAGATCCTCCAAATCCAACCACTTTCTATCAAATGCCAGGGTCTTGTTGTTTTTTATGACTGAGTAGTATTCCATAGAGTACATATGCCACACTTTTTTCAATCCATTCATCAGTTTGTAGACATTTAGGTTGATTCCATGTCTTGGCAATTGTGAATAATGCTACAAGCACTTTTCCAACTGAGCGTTCTGTCCTTTGGGTAGATACCCAGAAGTGGGATTGCTGGATCAAATGGTAGTTCTATTTGTAGGTCTTTGAGGAACCTCCATATTGTTCTCCACAGTGGCTGAACCAGTTTACATTCCCACCAACAGTGTAGGAGAGTTCCCTTTTCACCACATCCCCACCAATACTTATCACTTTTTAAAATCTAAATCTTTTGACATTCTGACAGGGGTTAGGTGGTATCTCATTGTGGTTTTTATCTGTATCTCCCTTATGATGAGGGATGTTGAGCATTTCCTCATATGCTTTTTGGCTGTTTGTATGTCTTCCTTAGAGGGATTTTTGTTCAGCTCATCTTCTCATCTTTTAATTGGGTTAATCACTTTTTTCCACATAATGTGCTTGTGTTCCCTGTGTATTCTGGGTATCAGTCCCTTGTCTGAGGCATATTTAACAAAAATATTTTCCCATTCTGAGGGTTGTCGGTTCACACTTGTTACTGTGTCCTTTGCTGTGCAGAAACTTTTTAGTCTGATATAGTACCACTTGTTTATTTTAGGGATTATTGCCTGTGCATTGGGAATCTTATTTAAGAAGTCTTTGCCTACTCCAATGTCTCCCAGAGTTTTCCCAGAAATTTCCTCCAGTAGTTTTATTGTTTTAGGCCTTAGGTTCAGACCTTTGATAGATTTTGAGTTGACTTTTGTTAATGGTGAAAGATGGGGGTTCAGTTACATCTTTCTGCAGGTGGATACTCAGTTTTTCCAGCACCATTTACTAAAGAGGTTTTCCTTTGCCCAATGGATTGACTGATATCCTTTGTCAAAAATCAGTTGGCTGTAAGCTTTGGGGGTTATTTCTGGGATCTCTATTCTATTCCTTTGGTCCACATGTCTGTTTTTGTGCCAATACCATGCTGTTTTGATGACCACAGCTTTATAGTATATCTTGGCATCAGGGAGTGATATGCCTCCTATTCCACAAGGATCCTGAGGACCTGAAGGGTTGGAGAAACGGGGTGTGACATGAGAGACCCTGTCACAAGTGCTTCTCTTTCTCTCTCTTACATGCACACATGCACTCTCTATTATAACAAAGTCAGAACTTAGCAACAAAAATTAGCAAACACAGGAAATAAGTCACCTTGAATTAAAAAAATGAGCAAAGTGATAAGTCACAGAAGCAAATAACTTCAAATATCAGAATTATCATGTGAAATGTAATTTCATTACATGTGAAATGTTTTAGATTTCAAAGAAATATTACTGAAAGGATTATAAAGAAATAAGAGATCATCAAAATTGACTAACACTCCTGAAAAAGGACCAAATAGAACTTCTAGAAGTAAAGCTCTATACATAGGGTTGAACAACACATGGAATATGGTTGATGAGAGAATCAATGGGGTGGAATTTAAATATGAAGAAATACCCAAAAGATGTCAAAAAGAAATAAGGTGGTAAAAAATATATAAGAAAAGGGTGAGAAGGCACAACAAAGAATCCAGGAGAAGCTAGTGGAGAGAAAGGGCAGGTACGACATTCAAGAGATATTACTTAACAGCTTTCTCATACTGATGAAAGAAGCCAGTCCTCAGATCAGGAAGCCCAGTGAGGATAAATAAAAAGAAATAACACGGGCCGGCAGGTGGCGTGGTGGTTGAGGTGCTGGACTCCCACACGGCCAACTGCAGTTCAAGCCTGGACCTGGTGGCCAAAAATCACAACAAATAAATAGAAAGAAAGAACATTTCGGTATGCCATCATGAAACCTCAAAACACCAAGAGAGGAAAAAGATCTTAAAACTTGTTAGAAGGAAAAGACAAATTATCATCAAAGAATTTACAGTTTGACTAATAACTAATTTTTCATAGAGTAACAAAGGCAGAAGCCTTTGGAAGACATATCTTCCAAGAGCTGCAAGGAAATAACTGTCAGGACAGTAATCTATGTCTGGTGATCAGCACACGTAAACAGCTGTAACTGATGTTGAAATTTAGAAAAATGTCACTTGGCAAAGAGCCACTGCACACCCTGCCCAGGTGCCCTCCTCACCACCAGTGCTTCTTTCCCGGGACACCTGTTGGTGTGTGTCATAGCACTGAACCTGCAGGACTGCTGTACACACCGCCCTCCCTGTGCCTGCAGCCTTCCCAGGGACCTATCAGCCTCCTCACTCACCAGCCAGCCCTCCTTGGCTCCCACTTGTCCTTCCCTGTCCTCTCAAGTCTCCCTGGCCAGAGCAGCCTGAGGAAGGTGGGGCAACCTTAGCATTGTAACCCAGCGAGTCTGGTTCAGAGGCTGTAGCTGCCCGCTGCTAACAAGCTCTCCTTCATAGACATCCTTCCGTGGCCACTTGAGGGAGCCACAACCCCTTGGATTTTACCTCTGAACTAGGCAGGGAGGGACAGAGAGGACAGAAGGGGGAAAGGGGAGGGTTGGCAGGGATCGGACAGTACAGGACCTGCTGGCAAAGCAAGCACTCCATGGCGAGAGTCTTTAGAGTCCTTAGTAATTGTAGATGCAGCCTATAAATGGAATCTGTAGTTACTATCTTCCCACAAAGAACACTAAGACCCAGATGGCTTAGAAGTGAGCTCTCCTGGGTATTCAAGGAACAGATCGTTTCAAACTTACACTAGTTCTTTCAAAGAAAGAATGATAGGGAACACTTCTCAACTCATTCTGTGAGGCTTGTGTAAACTTGATGCTGAATCAGACATGTACATTATAAGAAAGTTAAATTCCAGGCAACTTAGGAACATAGATGCAAAATTTCAAATAAAATATTAGCAAGCCAAATTTAAAAGTGTATAAAAATCATAATGCATCATGATCAAGTGGGATTTATTTGAAGGTGCAAAACTGGTTTGACATTAGAAAAACACAGTAATGTATTCTCATAATAACAGATTCAAATCCAGAAATTATATAATCATCCTAACAGATGCTGAATAAGCTCCAATATAATTCAATAATTATTTTTTAATCTTTCTCTTAGCCAACTAGGACTATGGTCTGATAAATTTTATCTGTAAAAACACAAACCAAGTATCTTGTTTAACAGTGAAACATCAAATAGATTCTCTTTAAAAATCAGAAGCCAGACAAAGATGTCTACTATTATTATTTTTTAGTCATTACAGTAGGAAAATTTGTCAGTACAAGATGAAAAAGAAATATAAAGTTTAAGGACTGGAAAAGATGCCCTTTCTCATTCTTTGTGAATATGATTATCTATGTAGAAATCCAAAAGAATTTATACATAAAAACCTACAATTAGTGAGTTTAGTAAGTCTGAGGAATATAAGATCAATGTATAATATCAGATTTTACAATCTAGCCAGGATAAAAAGTTCATTTAAAAGAAAATTTGACTGGGGGCTTTGCTTCAGAAAATGGCAGATGAGATTAATTTAATTTGTACTAACCATCCTATGAGATACCTAAAAATTCTGTACCAAATACATAATATTTTAAAGCTTGTACAACAACAAAATATCAAAGGATTCTAGCCAAAGACATAAGACATAAAGAATGGGAAAGACTGGTGTGCTGCTTATCAGACAGAGAAGATGTCTGATAAGAAGAAGAAAAAACAAGATTTTAAGAGGTAAAGAGGAACTTTGTTTGGTTGGTTGGTTGGTTGGTGGTTGGTTGGTTGGTTTTTGCCATGAAGTACATGAGCTTGTCAGAGAGAGATAAAGAGAGGCAAAGTGAGAAATAACACCCTCCCCCCCAGGGGTGGCCACGCCGTAATCGCTTCTCCATTCTCCTCCTAGAATTTGGGGCATGCACACACATGACACCCTGCATAATTTTTAAGCCACCAGGTCCAGGACTTGAACCATGGTTGGTCATGTGGGAGTCCAGTGCCTTAACTACCATGCCACCTGCTGGTCCGAGAGGGACATTGGCAGAAAGGGTAAAGTTTAAACAATAATAGGGTTTCAAGCTGCTCTCTGATTCCATTTACATCAAGTCCTGAGTCATAGTATTTAGAAATCTTTATAGAAGTGGTGAAATTGGAAGGAGAAAGAAGAAAAGAAGGAAGAGAAGGAATGAAGAGAGGAAGAGGAAGAGGAGAGAAAGAAGACAGGGGAAGGGAGGGGCAAGAGGGGAAGGTCGTTGCCATAAGATCAGAATGGTGATCCTGTGTTGGACAGAGGAAGTGGGGTGTGAACAAGGAGGACCTCTCAGCTCGCTTTGGACAATGCTGCATTTCTTGCCCTGAGTGGTGATTACATGGGTGTGTACTTTATAATAATTCATTAAGCTGTGCAATTTTTGCATTGTGTTTTATTTAATATGAATGAAGCTTTTGTCACTTGTGATAGCTACAAAATAAGATTTTTTGGCAGAAAATATTAACTCTTTATAGAGACCTAAATAAGTGGAAAAATATGGACAGAAAGATACCATTTTGTAACATCTATTCCATCACAATTAGCACATAGATCTAATGTACAATAAATTGAAGCCCAATTGTGTACTTTTGTGCAATTCAATCAGTTGATTTTGTAATTTATATGAAAAAGAGAAAAATAGTATGTAAGTTAAGGTTCAAGCAGAGAAGCAAAACCACAATATTTACATATAAATAACTATGCACCTGCAGAGAGAAGCAGAGATAGACAGAGACAGAGAAAAACAGAGAAAGAGAAAGTGATGACAAGGAACTGGCTTACAGAATGGTAGAGGCTGATCAAGCGCTGTGGGACTCCACAGGGACAGCTGTGTCACCCACAGCTGGAATTTCTTCTCCCTCCCGGAGAAACCTTAGTTCTGCATTCAGAGTGTTCCGACAGATTCAAGCAGGCCCACCCAGATAATCCAGGATAATCTTCCTTACTTATAGTCAACTGATTAGGGGCTTTAATTACATCTGCAAAATTATTTCACAGCAACACCTAGATTAATGTTTGTGTAACTGGGCCTGTAACCTGGCCAGATTGACAGACCAAAAGAGCCATCACAGACATTTCTGCCAAAACAGGCAGACTAGATCTTCCAGATACCAAGGCTTACAATAACACTCTATTTATTAGGACTATGTGTTAGCACAAGGTGCTGTTGGAGCAGAATAGAGAGCTAATAATCAAATGTATGTGTGTGTTTGTGTGTGTGTGTGTGTGTGTGTGTGTGTGTGTGTGTGTGAAACTTGAAAAAGAACTGAGTTGGCATTGCAGATCAGTGAGGAAAAGATGGATTATTCAGCAAATGGTGCTGGGAAAACTTGTTATCCACACAGAAAATAATAACAATGAATCTCTACTCATGTTACACCACACACACACACACACAAAAGAAAGGTTAACAATCCTTAAATGTAGAATGTCAACAAGCTGAGAGGCAACAAAACTTTAAGGTGGAAAAGACCCCTACTTGGTCTTGGCTGGGAAGATGACGACTGCACCGTGAATGTGTGCAGGGATGTGACTTGTAACTAGGTTCTTCCTTTGCCAGAACTTGCATGAACTTCTATTCATCCTATTCAGAAAAGACATTACAAAGAAAGTGAAAAGACAGGAAACAGGGCCCAGCAAATGGCGTAGCAGTTACGTTACTGGACTCTCACATGGCTGACCGCAGTTTGAGTCCCAGACCCAATGGCTTAAAACTCACTCTGGGTGCACATGCGTGCATGCCCAAGATCCTGGGAGGAAAATGGAGGAGAAGGGATTGTAGAGGGGTCATCCCTCTGGGGTGGTGATTTCTCATTGCCTCTGTCTCTCTCCCTCTCTTTGGCAAGCACACATGCCCTAAGGCAAAAATCTCTACACAAAAAAATAATAATAATAAAACAGGAAACAAATCAGAAGACTACATTTGCAACAGACCCAACAAAATGTTGTAAATAAGAGATGCCTATTATACAAACATAAAAATAAACTCTATAAAGTGAGCCAAAGACAAAAGGACTTTCACAAGAGAAAAGAATATCTACAATTCCTGAAAAGATCATATTAGAATCTTATTAGATCAAGATTGGATTAGTCAGGAAAATACAAGTTAAATATCAGTAACCATTTCATATATATTGTGAACTATCAATTATCATTTCACAAGCATTATGAAATATTATATATGGAAAATTTCACACACACTAGACTGATAGAAACGTAAAGTCTGTTAGTACCAATGATCATCAAGAATGTTGTGCAGTCATGGGACCAGCAGTCAGCGTAATGGCTATGTTGCTGGATTCCCATGTAGTCGACCACGGTTCGAGTCCCAGACTCCGTGGCTTAAACTCACGCCGGGCGCATGTGCATGCGTGCCCAAGATCCCGAGAGGAGAATGGAGAAGGGATTATGGCATGGCCATCCCCCCTGGGGGGTGATTTCTCGCTATTTGTCTTTCTGTCTTTCTGGTGAGCTCACACAGCCTATAACAAAAACCTCTGCAAAAAAAAAAAAAAAAAAAAAAAATGTACAGCCATAAGAACTCATAGACATTGCTGGTGGTATCATAAATCAGAACTACTACTCTAGAAAAAAACGCCTTGATGTCCCGCAGTAAATGGAACATGCACGTTCTCTTCTACACAGTGATCCTATTCCAAGGACTGTAACCAAAGAGATGCCCTGCAGACCTCGTGTTCAAGAACGATCATGGTGCCATTATTCCTAAGTTTAAAAATGGCAATGTCTCAATGTCAGTGAAGACAGCACTGGCCTAGCCTCTGAGGCCGTCAGTAGTGTGCAGGACTGCGGTGCTGGGAGCCACAGGTGACCATGGTGCAGATCCAGGGCTGACTTGGCCTGCTCACCCCAAAACACACTGGCCGTGTGCCTGGGCGCCAAGATCCTGAGGAGGTGATGGGCCAAGGGAAGGGAATAGTACCTTGATGAGACCATTGGGGGAATGTGTGTCTCTCTCCTTCCCTCTCTCTCGGGTGCACATGTACTCTCTATCACAAATTTAAAAAAAAAATATGTAAAGAGCATACTGTGTCTCAATGTTGATATATTCATGCCAGGGAGCACTATACAGTGGGAGAAAGGAACACTGGCTACATATATCAGAATAAATCTCAAAAATATGCTACATGTAGAAGAACAAGATACACAAAAAAAAGGTGATAATTCTATTATATAAAGTTCAAAACAGGCAAAACTACAGAGCCAGATGGTAGTCCAGTGATAAAATCAATGCTTTGCAAGGCTGACCCACGTAGGAAGGTTGCAGGTTCCTGTCTGGAGAACTTCTTGAGTATGCCATGCATGCGCAGACCCATAATCTAGGGCTGAAGTGGACTTGGATCATGGCATTGAGACCTGTTGGGAGTGCTGTCTCTCTGTCTCCCTCTGTCTCTCTCATTCATGGAAGAAATAAGCAAACTTAAGAGAAAAAGAAAGAGTAGGAAAAACTGAACAATATATTGCTTAGTAACACAACATGTTAATAGAATTGAAAAGAGAAGCAAGAGCTTGGTAAACATTATGGAGGGGGAGCCCCTAAAGCATGGGCAGAGAAGGGGACTTGATCAGTTAGTGTACACAGAGGAATTCAAATGCAATGGCAATGTTTGTTTCTTGAGCAGGATGGTAGGTACATGGGCGCTCATTTCATTTCTGTTATTATTTATTTTAAAGATATACATGCATAAACTCTGCGTGCATTACACATTTGTTGGGAGGTAAGAGGTGTGCCATAGAAAGGGTGGCTGTTGGCCAGCTTCCACAGCAATATAATTCAGAGAGAAGAGTGCATTCTCAGAGAACGGTGGGTGGTGGTGGCTCCATTTGTAGCACAAATTAGTAGCAGCCCTTTCACAAAACCCTGTTTTCCTGACTCATTCCTACTGAACTTCTCCTCTAAAATCAAAACGTCAATCCCTGAGGCCAAGTCTTCCCCATTTCTAATTCCATGGCAACAAGAGTGTGTGTTCCACAAACACCTTGTTGTGAATGGAAGCCATTTTGCCAACGATGAGGGGCAAAGCGAAGGTGATGCAACAGCCACTGCCGTCACCACCCCTCCTGTGCCTGTGCAGCCAGCAGACCTCAGCTGAATCAGTCTAGATGGCCAGATTTCTTGGGCATGGCTCCTTGTAGCAGCTAATTCAGAGCCATTTTGGCCCAGAATGGATCTCAAGCCAAGGTACTCTGCCAGAGAGAACGTGAAATTGAAAGCCAGATTCCTCAGCTGGTTGGATCTTAACTAGCGTGGACTCTGTATTTCCCTGAGTCTCACTAACTGCACAGACTCCCTAGGTCTGGGCCTGCTTTCTTCTCCAGGAAGTTGCAGCGAGGAGTGGAAAGTAACACATATTCCTAATCCTGAGATATCTGACGTGTGAAAGATACTTGTATGAAATACTGTTAAAGTGTTGGAGAATATGGCTAACCAGAAAATAGACTCAGTTCTTAATTCCTGTATTCTTTTACTTTTAGTAAATAACACCCTCTGGGCACAACCTCAGTTCCAAAAAAAAACATCATTTTGCCTTCCAATTCTTTTTAATTTGGGCAAATATCACTGTGAATAAACATGTTACTGCCTTCCCAAGCTAAAGATGTAGCTAGGAAAATTTTGATTGATTTATTGAACAAGCTGATGGTAGGGACATCCAATCATCAAAATAGCTGAATGTTTTTGTCCTCTGCTTCCCTCAGGCCCTTGGTGAAAATGCGTGTTGTTCCTATGGTTTTCCTAGTCACTCATAGCTAATGCACAAAACACGCTCGGTGCAGAAATTAAAACCCCCTGCCCCTGGGACCAGCAGATGGCGAGATGGTTACGTTGCTGGACTCCCACATAGTTGACCGCGGCTTAAGTCCTGAACCTGACAGCTTAAACTCACACCAGGCACATGTGTGTGCATGCCCAAGATCCCAAGAGGAGAACAGAGGAGAAGGAATTATGGAGTCCCTGGGGGATCACTCATTTTCTGTCTCCTTGTCTCTCTCTGTCTCTCTAGCAAGCACATGCAACCTATAACAAAAATCTGTCTAAAAAAAAAAAAAAACTCCAAGCCCCTGACAGGGTCCAAGTGGGCATAGGATGGCAGGTGTGCCTTCTCCCCATCCTCCAGCCAGGCCTGGCCCTGGGGCAGGACTCCAGCTCTACAGAAAGGCTGGAGTCAGCATCTCCCCTATTTTACAAGCGTGCATTTTCCCTTTGTCTCTGCCAGATTGCTCACCTGGTGTGAGACTATTCCTTGCTTGTTGGGGGGTGGGGGGGTAAGGGGATAAAGCTCTGGCCTGACTGGCACCATTGAAGCTCGCTTTTCTGCACTCTGGGCCTGGCAGTGGTATAAAGCTGACTCTTACGTGGCTTTCCTGGCAATCCTCATCCACGTGGCCCTTTCCCCTGTTGTTCCCTTGACTCGGGTATCTGCATCTCTACCCTTGCTGATGGCCCAAGGCTCTCAGAAATCCATCTGCATCTTCGGTTTCTCTCTGCTAAGCTGTGTTGGCCCTTCCAGGTGGTCCCCGTGGGCTAGAATTAAGGGGACTCTATGCTGCGTCATTCACGCACACCCAGATGTCATCCAGGGGAAGACTCCTGATGAATTCTGGGAGGTCTGGTTCCTCCCAACCCCAGAGCAGCTGTCCCTCAGGCCACAGCCCAGCCAGGCTCTGGATCTTCAGACTGCTCAGGAAAGTGTCAGTGAACCTACATCTCAAAGAAGCACATACCTGGCTCTCGGGGGTGGTCTGTTGATGACCCTTTGCAAGACTTGGATAGGCGAGTACCCCTGCTCCTTCTTCCTGGCAAGTGCTGGTGAGGAAGAGGGGATCTCACATCACACTGCAGCTCTTTCTATGTACCCTCCCTCACTCTTGGACCCTCCCCTACATTTCACGCTCTTGGTGTGAAAATGAGGTTTAGATGTCATCATGGACCCCTAACCCACAAATTTTGCACAAATTCTACAGAAGAGGATGGTCTCTCATAACTTACTGTCTGGTAAGAATCTTGGACAAAAGTATCTAAAACCCTATTTCATCAAGTAAAGAGGGTGGCAAGTAGGCCTTTGCTTATGTGGAGCAACTGGACAAGCCATGTAAGAAATGATAGAGATTTCATCCAAGCAGGAGGTGGTGTTGGCCATGGTGTTTCAAAGATCATTGCAGATGTCAAAGCAAAAGTGAGTCAATACACAGGAAAGGACTTTTTTTTTTTTTTCTTGAGAAGATTTTACCTTAGGACACTTGCTAGGGGAAGAGAGAAAGAGTGAGATGGAGACAGTGAAAAGGAAAGTGAGAAATCGCCCCCAGGAGGGGCAATTATGGCCATGCCATAATCCCTTCTCCTCCATTCTCCTCTCAAGATTTTGGGCATGCATGCACACACACACCCAGCCTGATTTTCAAGCCCTCAGGGCTGGTACTCAAACCGTGGTCAGCCATGTGGGAGTCCAGTGACGTAACCGCTACACCATCTGCGGGCCCCCATAGGAAAGGGGTAGACGGTAGATATAGATAGGAATAAAAGCAAGATGGCAGGATTTACAACAGGTGGGATACGAAAATGAATAAAAAAAGATAAGCATTGCGCAATAGAGTAACTGGTCCTCTTCTCATCATTTCTAAATGACATTGTCTATTCTGCTCACTGACAAAAATATCATGTGTTTTCTAGGTAAAAAGGTCATTTTAATTACTATTGTAGATATAGTGCCTGTTTACTAGCAGTTCCTATCTTAGAAGGGGAAGAAATCAGAGGGCTTGTTAGAGAAGGAGACCCCAGAACTAAGTTGTGATAGATGATTAGGGTACATCAAAAGGACCCTATTTGGGGGACCAGCAGTTAGCATAATGACTGTGTCACTGGGCTCCCACGTAGTCGACCGCGGTTTGCGTCCTGAACCCGGTGGCTTAAAACTCACGCCGGGTGCATGTGCGTGCGTGCCCAAGATCCCAAGAGGAGAATGGAGGAGAAGGGATTGCGGCGTGACCATCCCCCCTGGGGGGTGATTTCTCACTTTCTGTCTCTCTGTCTCTCTCTGTCTGTCTGGCGAGCACACGTGCCCTATAGCAAAAACCTCCCCCCGCCCCCCAAAAAAAGGACCTTATTTGGAAAGGAGCTGCACTGTAAAAAGAAAAACAAAAGCCAAAACTCTCTGAAAGTTAACAGTGCTGTAGCATAAGCTAAAAATGCAGGCAGCAGACAATTCTATCAGGGTCTCTAAGGCCTCTCTTGGGGATTGTACCCCACCCACCTTTTACAGTGAGTTAACACAGACCATTTTTTTCTTTTTTTAAGAGAGATTTTTGCTAGAGGCTGTATTTGCATGCCAGAGAGACAGAAAGCAAGAAATCATCCAGGCGGGGGTGATTTCCATGCCATAATTCCTTCTCCATTCTTCTCTTGGGATTTTGGACACGCACCTGGTGTGAGTTTTAAGTCACTAGGTCCAGGACTCAAACTGCAGTCAGTTACGTGGGAGTCCAGTGATGTAACCACTATGCCAACTGCTGGTCCAACACAGAGCATTTTAAGAAGGAAAAAAATAAATGAGACATGCATATTGGAGAGCTCTATCTTGGTAGTAGGTTAAAGATAACACATGGGATTTAAGATAACACATGGGATTTCAAGACTGGCAACAGGGATGCCCATGCAGATAGCTGCCAGCTTGGGTAGGAACTGAGCCAGATTAAGAGATGGGCCAGTTGAAAAACCACTTGGGGAGTTAATCCATAATGAAAACTGAATTTGTGAGGATGCGGGATAAAACACAGTGACGAAGAGCCAGCAAGTGACATAGTGGCTAAAGTGCTAGACTCCCACATGACCGACTGTGGTTCAAATCCCAGACCTGGTGGCTTGAACCTCATACCAGGCACGTGTGCATGCATGTCCAAAATCCCAGGAGGAGAATGGAGGAGAAGGGATTGCAAATGGCTATCCCCCCTTGGAGGGTGGGGGATTCTCACTTTTCCTGTTACTGTATCTCTCCCCAGTAAGCATGTGCACCCTAAGGCAAAAACCTTAAAAAACAAAACAGAAACTATGACAAGGAAACTCAAAATACAAGGAGTCTTCAAAAAGTCATGGAAAATGCATGTTTACAAAATACTATGCATGGAATTCAAAACTCTTTTTTGCGCCAAAATAAACTTGCAACTCAATTCCATTTTTCCACAAACTTTTTGAGGCCCCCTTGTATAATGGTTTAAATAACAGAGATGTTTCTGTCTGTCACATAGTATGCCAAGGTCAGTGGATAGTCTAGGGCAGAGGTCAGCAGATGAATGGCTGGGGGTGAAATCCAGACAGTTGTCCATTTTATAAAGTTTTACAGAAACCCAGCCATTTCCACTCATTTTCCTGTTGTCTAGATCTGCCTTTTCTCTATAACAGTCAAGCTCAGTAGTACAACAGACCTCTTGACCAAAAAGCCTAAAATATTCGCTGTCTGACCCGTAATTATCCAATGGACTTCTGCTCTAGGGCAGATACATGGCTCTGAGTCTCTGTCATGCAGGGTCCCAGGCTGGGGAGGTGAGCTCAGTCGTGTCTAGCAGGAAAATGGGCCCAGGAAGGCTACAGTGAGGGAAAGGGGTAGGAGAGAACTTCAACCTGTTCTTAGCCTAGGAAGGCACTCCACACTGCCTGGCTGCAGAGGAGGTGGGAAATGCAGATTGTATCGCTTGGCCATGGCTCCAGCTGGCTCTCATCACTACGTTATATCTAAGCTAAGACGTGTGTATATTCAGTCTGACATCTTAGAACCAGGATTCGTCTCTGGTTACCACCAACCTACATTGAGGTGCATTTTTTCGGTGTTTATTTGCATCTGTTTCTTCTAATAATCTAAGAGTATTCCCCACATGAGACTACCTTAAATTAAATTACCTGATTGAGAATTTTGAAACAGTTAGTGGACCAGCAGGTGGCATGGTGGTTATGGTGCTGGACTTCCATGTGACCAACCACAGTTTGGGTCTCAGACCTGGTGGCTTGTTTTCTCACTGTCCCTCTCTCTCTCTCTTTTTCTGTCTCTCTCTGGTGAATGCACATGCCCTATAGAAAATTAACAATAATAATGATTAATTAATTAAATAATTCTTTTTTTGTGGGGGGGGAGGGTAGAGGTTTACCTTAGGGCACATGCTCTCACTGGAGAGAGAGAGATAGTAAGAGGGAAAGAGAAATCCCCTCCCAGGGGAGACAGCCATGCCACAATCCCTTCTCCTCCATTCTCCTCCGGGGGTCTTGGGCACGCACACCCAAGTGCCTGGTGTCAGTCTCAAGTTACTGGGTCCAGGACTCAAACTGCAGCTGACCATGTGGGAGTCTAGCAACCTAACTGTAAGGCCATTTGCTGGCCCTGAAATAATTCTTTTTTTAAAAAAAAATTATTAATAATTAATTTTTAAAAATCTAAAAACTGTTAGCATGAATCCAGACCTCTGTTGAGGCTCAGCAAATAATAGCCCCAAGGACTGGTACTTTGACATGCTGACTGGAAGAGACAGTCTCAGAACCAAGCTTGTTCTCTCTGACCACCCCTTGCCCCACTGTTTCTTGCCCAAAGTATAGGAAGGAGCTTACCCTGATATTCCAGTTTCTGCCTAAACACTGGGCCTGCCAAAGAGGAAGGCAATTGCCTTCAAACCCATGGCTGAAATTTCATTAATAAAGCCCACATTGCAGGAAGACCCACAGGAACATCAGCAAATCTGGACAGATTTCATAATGAGCTACTGTCCATCTACCAGGTCCACTCATCTCCCAGAGAGCCATTTCCTCACCACTATCTGATCACTGCTCCCATCCCCCATCATTCTCTTTATAGCATTTAATCATTTACTCTAAAATTGTCTGCACCCTCTTTTCCTCCCTCCTATGAAGAAGAGTATATAAGCCTGAACCACCTGGCCCCTCCTTGAATTCATAACATATGTGTTCTCATGTACACATGAATGTGTTAAATAAAATGTGTTCGCCTTTTTTCTTGTTAATCTGCCTATTGACAGTGATTTCCAGAGAACTTTCTAGAGAAGGAAAATTTACTTCACCCCCTACACCACAAACCTAAGTAACTAATATTTCTTCATTCAAGGTCTTAAGGGAAAGTGCCCCTTTCCCTCAATCCATCCTTGAGAGACATGTTTCTTTCTGTTCCATCGTTTGGTGGGCAGGGGGCATATTTTTGATCTCCTCTTCACTGAAGTACAGCCTTTTAGTGTCCCACCTTTGCTTGGGGACTTCTTACACACCCCATCCTTGGGTGTTTATTTCTTAATGATAAAACATGGCTCATCTTACTATGGTGATGTCTTAGATTTTATGAAATATAGCTAAAATTTTAAATGTTTTTTAAAAGTAGACTACATACTAGTGGTCAGGTTAGAAGTCTGCTTCAGGTGTTTAAACATCTGTTAGAAGCTTTGTAAGATGGGGACCAGCAGGTAGTATGGTGGTTAAGGGTGCTGGACTCCCACATGGTGGACCATGGTTTGAGTCCCAGAACCTGGCTACTTATATTCTCTCTCACATGTCCTGTAGCAAATTTAAAAATAATAATAATGATAAATTAAATAATATTTTTAAAGAGGTTTTGAGATCAGCAGATGTCTTTCTGTCTCTGGCAAGTGCGTGCACTCTATAGCAAAAATCTCTCTCTGAAAAAAAAATTTTTTTTCTTGTTTTTGTTTTGTTTTTGTTTTGGGTTTTTTTGGAGAGGTTTTTGCTACAGGACGCATGTGCTTGCCAGAAAGACAGAGAGAGACAGAGAGACAGAAAATGAGAAATCACCCTCCAGGGGGATGGCCATGCCACAATCCTTCTCCTCCATTCTCCTCTCGGGATCTTGGGCATGCACACGTGCCCGGTGTGAGTTTAAGCCACTGGATCTGGGACTTGAACCATGGTTGACTCCATGGGAGTCCAGTGACATGCCATTACACCAACTGCTGGTCCCTAAAAATGATGTTTTATAAGATAGAGAAAACAAAATATTTACCCAAATGCTTCCAAGTGAGAGGATTAGGTGAAGATGGGGTCAAAAAATGAACACCCTAAACATAGTCGAGAAAACCAAATATTTCTTTACATTTTAAAGATTATTCAATAATTAACTGGAGCTAGGTGGAGGAAAAGTGAAATCCTTAAAGTTGGTATACAAACGGCCTTCTATAGGTAGCCAACTGAAAGCATTCCTAAATCCAGAAAGGCCTCTAAGGTCTACATGTGCTGCATAATATACACCTGCCATTCCAAATCCTTCTGACAATCCTGTGTAATAAGCAGTAGTGTCTTCATGATGCAGACACAGAAATGAGGCGTAGAGACTTGAAGTAACTTGTCAAGGACATGCTGTGGGTCTCACAATTACCATCACAGTACCAGCACATAATAGGAACTCAATAAATATGGGCCCCTGGTTAACAAACTTAAGGTACTAAGTTAACGAGGTACTAAAGCCCAATATGAACTAGGTCGGAATTCTTGCCACATGGCAGACTGTCTCACCTTGCAGAAGACGGCTGCCTTTTTGGTATTACTTCTCCTACGTCCCACCATTTATGCCCATCTAAGTTTCTCTGTCCCTTCCTTCACTTCTCTTCCTTTTCTTCCCATCCTTCTTCAGTTCTGTAGCCCTTTCTTGATCTACTGTGTTTTCTTCTCTTATAAATGTCCTAAAACTGTTTACAAATCCATGAAGTAGCCCAGAGAAACACAAACAAAAACAACCAACAAAACTGAAGCATCAAACAAAATGTCAGACCTTAAAGATTTATACACTTTGAGACCAGCAGATGATGTAATGGTTATATCACTGAACTCCTATATGGCCAACCATGGTTCGAATCCTAGACCTGGAGGCTTGAAACACACTGGGCACATGTGCGTGCATGCCCAAAATCCCAAGAGAAGAATAGAGGAGAAGGGATTGCAGTGTGACCAGCCCCCACAGGGGATAACTTTTCACTTTCTGTCTCTCCATCTCTCTCTGTCTCTCTGGCGAGTGTACACCTCATATAGAAAAAAAATCTCTCAAAAAATTATGCACTTCAAAAATCACATAATTAAGGGAACCAGCAGTTAGTGTCCTGGACCCGGTGGCTTAAAACTCACACCGGGCGCGTGTGCGTGCATGCCCAAGATCCCGAGAGGAGAATGGAGGAGAAGGGATTGCAGCGTGACCATCCCCCCGGGGGGTGATTTCTCGCTTTCTGTCTATCTATGTCTCTCTCTCTTTCTGTCTGGCGAGCGCACGTGCCCTATAGCGAAAACCTCTCAAAAAAAATCACATAATTAAAATTTAATTTTTTCAAATAGAAATAAATTTAAATTGGGGAGGATGTTTTCCCAGAGAGCAATATACAAATATTGTAAACTTAGAGCCCATTAGGGTGGGAATGACAATAAAATGCGGCTATAATCTTTTCTGGCTATATAAGTTTTTTTCTTTTTTTAAAAAAAAATTTAGAGTGTATCTATTTTACTGATGCTTTTATTTTCTAAGCCTTGCTCTGATGGAGTGCAGAAAATTTTCTCCTCAGTCATGATGGTCAGTGTTGGCCTTCTTCACTGTCTCATCACATCTTCTGTTCAATCTTTGATTGGAGGACACGTTTTCTAGCATAAGCATCACGATGTAGTAAGTGCTTGCATAAGGTATTGTCATAGGATATAAAAAAGATTTTAATCTGTTTTACAGGAAGCAAAGTCAGCGAATTGCTTTCAGAAGCATCGAATGCTCTAAGCAACACCAAGTTTCTCCTGTTTATGCTGAGAAAAGCAGCTATTTCTGTTTATGGGATAACTTTTTCCACAAAATGAAAATTGCAAAATTCATTTACTCAACTAGCCAGCTTCTACTGGTGGGGAAAAGATGAAGGGATCATTGAAATTATTTTAACTTTTTGGATACAGTGAAATTTAAGGGACCAACAGTTGGTGTAATGACTATGTCACTGGACTCCCATGTAGTCGACTGTGGTTCAGGTCCCGGACCCACTGGCTTAAATTCATGCCAGGCGCATGTGCGTGCATGCCCAAGATCCCAAGAGGAGAATGGAGGAGAAGGGATTACGGCGTGGCCATCCCCTCCTGGGGGGGGGGGTGATTTTTCACTTTCTCTCTGTCTCTCTGTCTTTCTATAGAGTGCACACACCCTACAGCAAAAACCTCTCCAAAAAAAAAAGAATTTAATTTTATATAACATTGTTTGACATGCATGTTAAATGTAACCCAATGTATTTGGTAAAAATCAAAAGGGCCATGCTTTGGGAACCAGCAGTTAGTGTAATGGCTATGTCGCTGGACTCCCACGTAGTCGACCGCGGTTCGCGTCCCAGACCCGGTGGCTTAAAACTCACGCCGGGCACGTGTGCGTGCGTGCCCAAGATCCTGAGAGGAGAATGGAGGAGAAGGGATTGAGGCGTGACCATCCCCCCTGGGGGGTGATTTCTCGCTTTCTGTCTCTCTCTCTGTCTGGCGAGCTCACGCGCCCTATAGCGAAAATCTCTCAAAAAAAAAAAAAAGGTCATGCTTTTAGGACTGTTCAGCAGGACAAAAAGGATTATTCCTTATTTCTTCTGGCGTATCTCAAGCACAATGCTAAATGCACACATTATATATTTTTAAATCTGATGATGATGGCAAAACAGAGAATACAAGATGGGAAAACAAAGACTATGAGGTCAATCAACCATGCGCCATTTTGTATTGGATTATCAGGAGAGTCATGATGTATCTTTCTATACAAAATTTATACCTGATAAAATTAGTTTTTAGTTTTTAAAAGCGTTCTCAGGACCAGCAGATGGTGTAATGGTTATGTCGCTGGACTACCAAGCAGTTGACTGCGGTTTAAGTCCCAGACTGGCAGCTTAAAACTCACACTGGGCACGTTAGCATACTTGCCCGAAATCCTGACAAAAGAATGGAGGAGAAGAGATTGCAGCATGGCCATCTCCCATTGCGGAAGGGGGAGAGGGAGTTCTCACTTTCTCTCTCTCTTGTTCTCTCTCTCTCTGTCTTTCAGATGCACTAAAGAAAAAAAATTCTCTGAATAAAAGAGCCAAATACGTCTTCAGTCCTTTCATTAACTGAAACTATTAGTAGTAAAATATATCATCAGTGGTTTGGTGCTGCAATGGCAAAGCCTTCACTGGATGAGAAATTAGTATGTGTTAACAACCAGAAAGGGAGCGGGGGGTGGATAAAAACTATGTACTTCAGTTACAAGATAATTTAAGGTATCTGGAATCAAGACACAATTGAATTTAATAAATCGGCTATTCCTAATCTCTTGTCATGAGACATTCATGTAATGAATATAAATACTTTAAAAAGTGAATTATAAAAAGGAAAAAATAAAAAAATTAGGGCTGGACAATGGTGCAGCAGTAAAACACAATGCTCTGTGAGACAATTCCACATGGGAAGGTTGACAGTTCTAGTCCCTGAGTCTCCCTGAGTACATATGGCATGAGCATGCCCACAATCTGGGGCTGGCTTAAGACTGGGGGCGGATTATAGCACTGGGACCCTGTTGGAGGTGCCTTTCTTTCTGCTTTCTCTCAAGCTCATGGAAGAAATAAATACACTTTAAAAATCTTAAAAGAGAAATTATTTAAACTGGAACAAATGCCCAGGACATAATCATATTTGTTTGACTACCATATTTGCCGTGGGTGCTGACACATGCAGCCCAGATCCCCCTTTCAGAACCTACCATTCATTGCCCCAGCTGTTGAGTAAGCTGACTGCAGATTGCTCCCTCAGAAATGCCCTTCACTGCTCTGCCCACATTTACACCTCCTACCTCCTTTTCACTGGCAGCTCACAACTAAGAACTGGCAGTGGGTACCAACACCTGCCTCAGGGGGACTCGGATCAGCCAAAGCCTCCATTGCAATGGAAATGAGTTGATCTCGCCCACTGCCCAGTCCTACTTTCCTTGCTCCTTACCAGCATAGCTAAGAGCGCTCCCCAGTACACTACCTGCCTGAGAATCTTCACCTCAAATCTATTTCCCAAAGATTCAACTTACAATAGCAGGGTAGCAAAAACCAAAAATAAATGAGTTGTTAGAGGGACCAGCAGTTAGCGTAAGGCTATGTCGCTGGACTCCCATGTAGTCGACCGCAATTTGAGTCCTGGAGGCGGTGGCTTAAACTCACGCCGGGCGCGTGTGCGTGCGTGCCCAAGATCCCGAGAGGAGAATGGAGGAGAGGGATTGTGGCGTGACCATTCCCCCTGGGGGGTGATTTCTCGCTTTCTGTCTCTATGTCTCTCTCTGTCTGTCTGGCAAGCGCATGTGCCCTATAGCGAAAAACCTCTCCAAAAAAAAAAAAAAAAAAAAAGTGGATCATTGATGGTGAGAGCTCTAAGAGATAAAGGGTGAGAGGGTGGCAGAAGAGGTATTTGTAGTGAGAAAGTGAGGTGTGGGGAAAGGAGAGGGTCAGGCAGAGACACAGCCTGGGAGCAGGCCATAGGGAATAGAAACTGGCAATTCATGTGGGAAAGCCTGCATTTCCCCCATAAAATAAGTCTGAATATTTAAATATACTGCTTTTGCCATTTTTTTTTTCTTTTTTTTTTTGGAGAGGTTTTTGCTATAGGGCGCGTGCGCTCGCCAGACAGACAGAGAGAGACAGAGAGATAGAAAGCAGGAAATCACCCCCCAGGGGGGATGGCCACGCCGCAATCCCTTCTCCTCCATTCTCCTCTTGGGATCCTGGGCACGCACGCACACGCGCCCGGTGTGAGTTTAAGCCACCGGGTCCGGGACTCGAACCGCGGTCGACTACGTGGGAGTCCAGCGACATAGCCATTACGCTAACTGCTGGTCCCCTGCTTTTGCCATTTTTTTTAAAAGAGAGTTTTGTTCAAGGGTGTGTGTACTTACCGGAGAAACACAGAGAGATAGAAAGGCAGAAAGGGAGAAATCACACACACACACACACACACACACACCCCTGGGGAGATGGCCATGCCACAATCCCGTCTCTTCCATTCTCTCAGGATTTGGGGCATGTGCACATACACATATAGTGTTTTAAGCACCAGGTCCAGGACTCGAACCACAGTTGATTACTTGGGAGTCCAGCGATGTAACCATGACACCATCTGCTGGTCCCTGTCACTTTTTAAATATTGCATTTCTTTCTATGCGACGCTATTATAGTTTCAATGACAGATAGAGACTACACATCACGCAGTGACATTGCTCAGCCAGGCCTACAATGATGTTAACAAGGCCCAGGTAACTGTTGAGGGTGTGCTCCAGCTATTGAGCCATCTGAAAAGGGGATGGCCCAGGGCATGTGTTGCTGAGCATTTCAGCATGGATTTTGCCATCTTGCCATTGCAATGCAAGTAGTGAGTAGGTTAGGTTGTTGGCAGGGACCAAGCTTTTGGGCAGACTCAAGTCTTGAGTTTAGCCCAGGCAGTAGATCCATTGTCCCCTGGTAGCAAAATGTAGCAGGCTGCACCTTTTGACTAGAAGCAGAAACCCTTGCAAACATTTCCTGTAAAGGACCAGAAAGTAAATATTTTAGGCTTTGAGGGTTATTTTATTATCTGGACTTAAATGGGTATGATCATGCCCATCAAAACTTTATTTGCAGAGGGACCAGCAGTTGGCATAATGGCTATGTTGCTGGACTCCCATGTAGTTGATTGCAGTTTGAGTCCCGGATCTGGTGGCTTAAACTCACACCACACATGTGTGTTTGTGTGTCCAAGATCCCTAGAGGAGAAAGGATTGTGGCGTGACCATCCCCCCAGGGGGTGATTTCTCGCTTTCTGTCTGTCTCTTTCTGGCAAGTGCATGTGCCCTATAGCAAAAACCTATCCCCCCAAAAAAAAGAGAAAACTTTATTTGCAGAAACAAGTAGTGAACCATAGTTTAAGGACTCCTGGACTTGAATACTTTAATAGGAATGTTCTAAAATGTTGAATGTTGTTTTCAAAGCAAGTCATGTCTCAGAGAAGGGCATCATTTCGATAGTGACTGCTACATTAATCAAGTCCTAAAAATGTACAAATCTGGAAATTTATATTATGATAAATTGTTAACACTACTATTCAGATCTCAAGGCAAGGGTTTTGTTTTGTTTTGTTTTGTTTTGTTTTGTTTTGTTTTAGAGGTTTTTGCTATAGGGCACGTGCGTTCGCCAGACAGACAGACAGAGAGACAGAAAGCGAGAAATCACCCCTCGGGGGGATGGCCACGCCGCAATCCCTTCTCCTCCATTCTCCTCTCGGGATCTTGGGCACGCACACACACACGCCCGGCGTAAGTTTAAGCCACCGGGTCCGGGACTCGAACCGCGGTCGGCTACATGGGAGTCCAGCGACATAGCCATTACGCTAACTGCTGGTCCCGGCAAGTGGTTTTATAATACATGGTTGGCCCTCTGCATTCGTAGGTTTCACATCTACGGATTCAACCAACCATGGATCAATAAACTTAAAAATACAATGCATAATATAAATAAAAATAGCATAATTATTTCCATAGCATTTACATCATATTAGGTACTAATCTAGAGATTTAAAGTATACAGGAGGATGTGCATACATTATATGTAAATATTATGCATTTTATATGAGACCTGAGCATCCATAGATTTTGGTATACACGGTGGGACAGCACTGACTCCAATCCTCTGTGGATATAGAGGAATGACTGGATATAATTTTGCTTGAAACAATAAAAAGCAGTGACTTTTTAAATTTATGAATTGATCTGTACACATATTAATACATATTTTCATACCAGTTACCTATTTTGAGTGCTCTGTTGTGACAAGGAGGGGGATAATGACTTTGGGGAGAGTAAAGAAAATGTGGAATAGGTAAGGCAACTTGACGTCCTTTTCCTAGGGGCACTAAAATGATTGCTGTGCTGCATGAAAAACGCGGGTGAAGTTCTGGGATCCAGAGGTTGTGCACTTCCTAGCTGAGATTCCCTGGTTGGGAGACTTCCTCCAGCAGCCCAGATATAAGGGCAAATTGTAGGATTGGAGATTTTTGCCCGAATGTCAGGCACCAACTTAGAAATGAGTAAGACTTGGTTCCTACTCATGGGAAGTCCACAGCTTGTGGGCTGATGTGCCACTGGGCAAATCAGGAAGTGTTAATATTTTCTAACCAAATCTGGCCATCGGCATTTCCAGTCTTCCCCTTGGGTGCTCACCCACAGGTCAGCCATTTCTACTTGGGTTAGTACTTCCTCAACTCCCCCATATACGCTAACGAGAGAGGGCTGAGGTCAGCACAGGGCTGCTCACCAAATATTCTCATGCTACATATGACACGAGGGAGTACTGTCAGGATAGCAATAAGAGCTGGCAAGTCTCAAAAACTTTCTATGTGCTGTATCCATCATCTGAAATCTTAAGTATTATTCTCACATAACAGAAGGGTTCACTGAGACTTGAAGAAATACAGAAAAAAACCTCTGAAGGTCTTAAGGAAGTACCATACCCAGATTTAAATCTGCTTAACCCCAAAGCTTCTGCTCTAATCCCCGAGAGCTGTGGTCCTCTAAGTATGTTCCCGACACTGGCAGCAGCACATGTGAACTTGTGAGCACTACAGACTCACTGCACAATGCGGCCTTCAAGGAAAAGGGCACAGATTTCATAGTAGACGCCAGGTTATGTCAACCACTCTGAGCAGCCTGGACAAAGCCAAGGAACAAATGACAGAGCCAGGGCAGCAGAGCAGTGACTCTTTTCCTGACTCTTCACACTACCAGCTCTATAGAGAGCACTGTAATACTGTCAGGTGCAGCCGGGAACAAAGGACAGGAATCACCCAGACCAGACCTGCAGACCTGGCTGCTGACATTGATTCTTCTAACAACCTATCCGCTACCTGGATTTGCAAACCTGGAAATGTGGAATAGAAGGTTGGGTAATCTGCCTACGGTCAGATTACCACAGGTGACAAAGGTCTGCTCCTGCCCAGGTCTCAGGGGCACACTTTGACCCGCGGGCTGGCATCAGAGTAAACGGTAACTTGCCATTGTTGGGGAGGGAGTTGGCACCAAGCAGGTATTTCTCCTACCTGTTTGTTGTTTTTTGTTTTTGTTTTTGTTTTGTTTGTTTGTTTTCCTACACATCTCAGGTATCCGGGTGAGGACACAAAGTGGACGAAGGTTACTTAATGTCTGTCGGGGCTCTGTGAAATGCCTCTGCAGGTGCAGCTGCCATCACCTGTGGAAAAGCAGCAGAGGCGGGCCGACTCCGACAGCCCTCTCCGGTAATCCTCCCGACCCTCAGATGTTCTGAGATGACTGAAACCAAAAGCAACCCCAACCCAACAACCCAGCCCACGGCCCGTTCTCGAAACTCCCCAAACTAAGGCTGAAACCCGCCCCACCCATTATGCCTCTGGGCCAATGGGCAGGACAAAAATTCAGGAAGAACGTTCAATGCCCAGACAAGTTAGGTGTGTTGTGTTGTTTTTCCAAGCAGTGCTGAGCAGGATTTAAACAAACAAGCACTTACACCTACAGCAAGGAGGGGTAGGAAGCGGCCAGGTGCATGAACATGAGCACAGGACACCGGGGACCCAGACAGGAGCAAACTCTGTCAAGACAGCCCATTGCCAATCAATATTTTTCTGCAGTTGCTCAGCTAAGTGCTGTCTCATGGGTGCTTGGGCAACTTTCTGCAAGCTGCTTTTATAAAGCAGTCAGACCTCGTTTATGACTTACCTTGAGAAAGGCTCTAAAGAGAAGCCCTTGTCGACGCTGTATTTCCGTGGTATCAGGTGTGGGGTGTCGCTCTGTTACGCCCTGGTACATGCCCGAGTTTCTGCCAAGGGAAGCCTGCATAATGCCTTCTCCTTGTAGCACTGAGGTGGTAGAGCCAGTTTCAAATAAAATTAAACATTGCTTAGTCACATAGGTTTCCTTTTCTTCTGTTTTCTGCTTCTTCAATTAAATGATTCTTCCTAAATGGGAGCAATCATTATTTGTCAAAACTTTCACAGCACTTTTTAAAGAAGAAGATTTTACGTGATAAATCATGAGTCACCTTTGTTATTTTCCCCAAACTGTGTGAAGGTCAAGTTGTGGCATCACCAGTTTCCAAGTGTTCATTCTCTGCCTTCCCTCCAAGGCCAGGCTATTCAAGGTAGTGAGGATAAAAAAAAATAATAATAAAATAAAAATTAAAAAAAAAAACATTCCTAGCTAATTAGCTCACTCCAGAGCTAACTGGCCATTTTTTGGAATGTATCTAAAATTCTCTCAGAGAACCAGTTACCAAATTGTCCCTCTAGTTACTGAAAAACAAATCCATTTCATTTCTGGTCACTCACAAAACCAAGAATAGTATCCCCCAAATTTCTTATGATTTGCACACAACTTGAGATGATGGAGCGAAGATATCCTGAGCTCTTGCCCAGCACGTCCCCTTGGGCCAGGTAAGAGGGTGAGACGACTGGAGGGCGTACACACGAGTGAAGGCCCCTCTGCACAGACCTCACTCAGTTCTGTGTCCATCCTAGGCCTATGGCATCGCAACGAATTAGAACTGTCACAGCCACGATGCCCACCACTCCGAATCTGCGGGTTCCCAGGATTTCAGTGGTGGGAAAAATAGAAGAGCCATCGAGATCACAGAAACTAGTCAACAAATATGTGACTTGGAATTTTTTTTTAATGTATCATTATTATTTTATAATTTGCTACAGGGCACATACACTCACCAGAGAGAAAGAGAGAAAGGGAAAGTGAGAAAGCAAGCCACCAGGTCTAGGACGTGGACTCTTGGTCAACCACGTGGGAGTCCAACACCTTAAGGATCACCTCTGTTGGCTCCCTGAATGTGAACTTTGTTACACATCGATCTTGAACGAGTTACTAAAACTATTTGAATCTTAATATTCCCCTTTGCGATATGGAACTGTCACCACGTCTCTCATGAAGTGGTTCTGGAAAACAGACTGTTAGGTTCTCTCAACGTAGGGCACGTGGCAAAAGCTTGGCCGCCGTAACCGTCCACTACTGTACAGAAGGGCAGCTCGCTGTGTGTGTGGAAGTTAAATGTTGATGCCTCAGAAGGAACTCGGAGGATCCAGCCAGTCAGATTTGTGCCCAGCAAGAACTCCAGAGCCCTGGGCTAAAACCCATGCCTGTCACAGTGACTGCCCGCTCTCACTGTCCGCCTGGCCAACTGCCAGGCACAAGAACTCATCTCCAACCTTCCGCACTGCTTGCTGAACAGAAGTAACCAGATCAGGTTGCCCTGGCTGGTTTCCCTTTCCCAAAGCTAGCTGACTGCTTTAGAAAAAAAGAAAACAGTCCTGCAACATGGGAGTGTCCTCTCCTCTTCCCCGATCAGACTGTGCTTATTTTCCAGCAGTTTTCCCCAAGGGCGATCCATGTCTTAAATCTGCTTATCCCTTCCGATACATAAAAGCCTCAGTGGCCTCCCATTAAAAGAAAGAAGGCAGAACACAGGAAAGATGAAAAGGGTGAAAGTTTTGTTAATCCAAGGTGAAATAGAGAAGGGACAGAAAATGAGCACCACAACCAAAACTTGGAAAACTGAGGACATGGCAAAGAGTGGAACATTTTGTGGAAAAGGAGAATTTTTTCTCGATTAGGTATTTGATCATTTCTTGGTAGAAACTAGTTTTACCAGGACTAGTAGATGGTGTAATGGTTATGTCACTGTACTCCCACGTACTCAGCTGTGGTTTGAGTCCTGGACCCGGCGGCCTAAAACTCACGCCAGACATGTGTGCACATGCCTAAGGTCCCAAGAGGAAAATGGAGGAGAAGGGATTGAGACATGGCTATCCCTTCAGGGGGGTGATTTCTCGCTTTCTGTTTGTCTTTGACTCTTTGGTGAGTGTGTGTGCCATATGGCAAAAATCTCTCTTAAAAAAAAAAAAAAAAAAAAGAATCTAGTTTTACCTTGAGGGTGGGGAGTGAGGAAATCCAGTTAAAATGAGGAGGTTCCTGTAGACTTGTTGCCAAACTTCCTATTGGGGAAGCCCACCAAATAAAAGTTCTCTTCATTCATTACTTAACTCTGGGGTCTGTATTTAAAATCACAAGTGAACAAGTTTTCAGATCAGTTTTCTCTCTCAGAACTAGTGTGTGTTCTCATTCCTGAGAACACCACTCAGCAGATCTCACATTGCTGGGTTGGTGACAGGAACTACAGAGCTTCCAACACCACCATGATACCATAACACCAGCAACCAGACCTGTAACCTGTAATAAAGCAGCCACCCACTTCCCGAGAGCTTCTTTATGCATCCCATTTAACCCTCACTACTAGACCGTACGAGATATTGCTGCCCCATTTTAGAGATGAATGACTTGAACTTGAGAGGTGAAACAATTTGCCCAAATCCACATGGCAAGGCTGGGACTCAAACCTACATCTGTATGTACATGACTCTAAAGGCATGCTGCCTTTACAGGCTATGTTGACTGTCAAAAATTCTAACTCCAGGCACCAGCAGGTGGTGTGGTGGTTAAGGTGTTGGACTCCCACATGGCTAACCATGGTTTGAGTCCTTGACCAGACAGCTTAGAAATCACATCGGGTGTGTGTGTATACGTGCCCAAAACTCTGAGAGAAAAGGAGAGGGGACTGTAGCATGGCCATCCACCCAAGGGGTGATTTCTCACTTTCTCTCTGTCTCTTTGTCTCTCTCCAGCAAATGCATGTACCCTATGGTATGAACCTAAAAATGGCAAAAACTAAACAATTTAAAAAAAAATTCTAACTCCAAAGTGCTATTTTAAAGGGCACACTCACTCTCTGCTTTTCCTAAGTTTTTTTAAAAATTGCTTTATTATGCTGGGGCTGGCAGGTGGCATGATAGTTAGGATGCTGAACTCCCACATGGCCGACCATGGTTCCAGTCTTGGACCTGGTGGTTTGCTCTGTCACTTTTTCTTTCTCCCTCTCTCATCAAATTAAAAAATAAAATTAAATATTTAAAAAATTACTTCATTATGCATTTTGTTCTGAATGTATTTAAAAGCATAACTTGGTTCTTTTCAAAAGGCTTCGTATTGGTCTTGTGTTACAGTTGTTGAAGGTGGATGACAAGCAGATGGGGGTCCAGTATACGATTCTACTTTTGTATGATTTGACTGTTCCAAATAAAAAGAGTTTGTTTTTTTGAGAGGTTTTCGCTATAGGGCGCGTGCGCTCGCCAGACAGACAGAGAGAGACATAGAGACAGAAAGCGAGAAATCACCCCCCAGGGGGGATGGTCACGCAGCAATCCCTTCTCCTCCATTCTCCTCCTGGGATCTTGAGCATGCACACACATGCGCCCGGCGTGAGTTTTAAGCCACCAGGTCCAGGACGCGAACCGTGGTTGACTACGTGGGCGTCCAGTGACATAGCCATTATGCTAACTGCTGGTTCCTGAGTTTGTTTTGTTTTTAAATTGGCCCTTTGGAAAGTTGAATGAGGTAAGTCAATAACAATTGGTGAAGTGAGATTCAACTCTCCATGGATTTCATCAAGCTGCAATATCCCCAACTGCCTTCTCTTAATAAGCAGCTCTAGCACACTGTTCCTCATTAGAAAGTGCTGGGCAGGGTCACCACAGCACAGCCAGTGTGCACCACAGTGCAGGGCTGGTCATTTTCACAAGGGGAGGGCCAGCTGTACAGAGTAACTTTCTAACGTGGAAGACTTCTTCCCAGCCTCTGCCCCACCCACCGAGCCCGTCTTCTTGGGTGTGGTCGTTTTCACAGGAGATGGCACAAGAGCTGCTGTGTGTGGCTGATGCACACAATTCCACCTTACTTCTTCACCTTGCAGAGAGCCTCTTCCTTTAGATAGGAAGACTGTGTTGTTAGGCCCATTCCTTCAAACTTTTCAAGGGTAGGGGTGAGGAACAACATCTAGGTAAACATTTGGCAATTTCTTTTATTTTTTAAAAGAATTATTTAACTTTATTTATTATTATTACTTTTTAATTTGCTACAGGGCATGAGCACTCACCAGAGAGGGAGAGAGGGAGAAAGAAAGCAAGCCTCTAGGGACTTGAACCATGGTTAGCCATGTGAGAGTCCAGGGCCTTCACCACCAAACCACCTGTTGGCCCCACCAGTCTCTCTTTTCATCATCACCAACTTTGATTACTTTGCCATCACTAATATTTTTGGCTATTTTATGCACTGGGGTACAAGTTCCTTGCTAAAAACAGGAAATAAAGAAATTGGGGGAAACAAACCAGCAACATCCCTAAAACTCAACACAAAAACCAAAAACCAAATCAACCAACCAACCAGTTGAACATGAAATAAAGGAGACAGGCCAAAGGAAACAAATAATTAGGTACATAAAATGACAGATTTTAAGCACAAACACACCATCTGTCTAACCTCTAGTCCATTAAAGCCTGGATAAACGAAAGAGTAAAGGGTGAGCTATAAATGAAAACAAAAAAACACCATGTAATTTCAATTTATTCTTCAGTGCCAAGACAACTCCCCTTATATAAAACCAATTTGCTTATCTATAATCAGCCCATGAGCTACTTGGCATCATCTTTATAGGTTTAAAACAAAACAGAGTATGACAAAAACCTCAAAATGAAGGCGGAAATGGCTACTCACAGATTAGGAAGCAAGAAATAAAACTGACTAGCCCAAAAGTACTATTTGCAATGTACTTTCAGCTCAATAAATAGTTTTTAAAATACATACCTATACAGCATATACACATAACCTAGAAAGTTCAGGGCACCCAATGAATAGTAAACCTTGTTAAGAAAGAAAAGAAGGTATCATACTTAGTTGGTTGCAAATGGGTTTCTAAGAAGTCCAGTTGACTAGATAGCCACAATCACCAATTATGAGCCAGAACTGAAGGCAATTCTGGATCCTGCTCTGTACAGAACTCGAGTCTATAGGAGGCTACTAAAAACAGGCAATTTAGATATTTAATGGACAGAAGCACACTGTCGGAGCTGGGCTGCCTATTATTTGAATATACAAAGTAATAATTAATTTTAAAAAGCTGTATGGCTAATATCCAGGGTGAGTTTATTTCATAGAGGATAAACGAACACACATGTTTTTCCTAGGCACCACGTAGTGACTGGCATTTTTCACGTCTCTTTTTATCACAGCATACAAAAAGGAAATCAACAGAAACACACCCAAACACATCCTCATCCCCATGAAATTAGCAGATTTAAAATTAAATCTTGAAGCAGTATTTTGTCATACTTTGACTCAAACTCTATTTACAAATTAAATTGCACTTACAAAGATGGCAACATTTCTATTATGGTTGCAGGTTACCTTGCTTTATTGTGATTTTTATAACAGAGTATAAAAATTTTAAAGCTTTCTTCAATAAAAAAAAAGTCATACTTTCTTTTGTGGTACATAATTTACTTACCCACTGAACTTATGAACCAGTTTTCTCTTTTTGTGCTTTTCTGTTCTATTTTATTTTACGAATGGCACACACCTTTGGAGTAGGAGCAGTCTGACACTACACTCATTATAAGAGACTTACTCATGAAAAGTTAGTGTAAGAAATGAATTATTAGCAGTCTAATCCTTTGGTTCATCTTTTCAGAAAAAAATCAACCAATACAATTTACAAATATTGGTAATTTTTTTGGTTAAAAACAAATCCACTAGGTAGATTATTGGTTAAAATGCAACACTGCTTTCAAAGTACCACATTCCTCTTCTCATCTCACTGTTCAGGATGTCGCTGTTCACAACTGATTTGACGTGACACAGGACACAATAAGGCACAAGTGGATGGTACAAATACAAACAAATACTTCAGAACTGGTTTTTCTGCACAAATACTAAAATACGTACCTCTCTTCAAGATAAAATAACAAAAAAGAAATACATTTTTTTTGTTACGAAATACCTATACAAAATTTTTAAATTTACACCATCTGAGCTGCCAAAAAAGTTTTAAAAAGTATCAATTTCTCCCCAGACATAAAACTATCTCTCATCAGTAGGTCCAAGAGAACTTAGATTCAAAATGCCCCAGCACTTTATAGAATGGAGGAGGTTAAAATTCCTCTTCCTGCTCTCCCTTACCCCAAACACAAGACAAAAACAAAGATCCGATGTTTACAGTAGTGTATTCTACTTATTACAAACAACTGAAATGGAAAAAAAAAAAAAAAAAAAAAAAAAAGACAATCACACTGGGAGACCACTGGTGCAACGACTGGCTGAGGGACAAGAGTAAGGCACTTCCCAGGAGTAGCGTCCCACGTGCGACACTGGAGCAGAGAGGACGTGGCGCACGGTGCCAGGCAGGACACAGGACTGCATGAGGCTCCACCGAAGCAGACAGGAACATCTTGACAGCAGGGGAAGACGCCGGAGGTAAAACCCAGAGGTGATATCTACACAGAAGTGGTCACTCGGTCAACGGCATGATTGACCTCGTTTTTGTTGGAATCCAGTCCTTTAGCAGCATTCATATCGTTCCGTAAATTCTCCACTGTCTTTTTCATGTTCTTTAACTCTCCTGGGTGCGGAGTGGCTCTCCTCAGAAGTGTTCTCTAAAAATAAACAGTAGAGTGAGTGTTTCGATGGATTCCATCTGTTCTCCAAAACAGACGGGTTCAAGTACAATGCTTACCTTCTTAGAAATTGTGAGGTAAAGTATGTGGAAACGCTTTCCTAGGGGCTATCTGCCTTTCACAATTGCTCACTGGTGATTAAAAAATAAAAGTCTTTCGTGTAACTTAGCACAATAGAAGGATTACTTTTAGAATAAACTAATACTTTTTAAAATATGCAATTGGTATAAAGTTCCCTAGACAGTAAGTACATTTTAAAAAAATTAAGATATAATTATGGGCTATGAAGGAAGAAAAAAAGATAAAGAAAGAAAATAAAAAAACCTAAAGTCACCGTAGTGTTCTGCTGTTACCAAAAGTGGTTCTGGCTTTCTTCAACCCTTAAGGCATGGAAGTTGAAGAAAAAGGAAAGCAAAGAAGGATTAATTTTCTTATTTTGCTGCTCTGTATGCTATTCATATGATCGACAGATGAAAGTTCACATTCTTCTACTAAAGACCGCAGTGTTGAGAGGTAAGTAACAGAGTATACCAACTTTTTAAAGATTGTATTATTTATAAGTGACACGCTCTCTTGCTCATAAAACAGAACTTACATCTTTTAAATGGCCTATCCAGGAGTTACAGGAGAAACCAAACTGGGTTAACAAAATGGCAGAAGAGTATTATTGAGGCAATGAAGTAACTAGTGAAAAGATCACTCTAACAAATCTCGAGCATCAGTCATTATGCTGAAGTTATTTTGTCAACCCTAATCTCCACTTTGCATTCTGCTACTGTAAATGCTGAAGATACCACCTGATGACAGCTGGAATAATGAAGACTATAGACCACAATTTAAAACTGCCTTTGGCTGGGGTGTGTGTGTGGGGGGGGGGGGTGCTGCCAGTACTCCTTTAAGTACTCCTTATAAAAATCTCAATTGGTACAAGGAGTTGAAGAAGCAGAAGTCAACTGGGAAGATCTCTGTAGCTGTCATGACTTCTGGAGGTATTGTTTATCTGACAGACACTTTCAAATACGGAAGGAAGGAAGGATGACTGTACTTTCAAATCTATGCCTGACTTCAGAACAAAAATGTTTTAAGATAATCCAACTAAGATCATAAGCACGTCACAGTGACTGGGTGATATGAAGGACAGAGAGAAGGTGCGACACCAAGTTACACGGTGGCAAGTGAATGAAGTCTATATGGCACGGCCTTACATGGTGGTGGAGGGTGGGAAGAGACTTCATCCACGGGGAACACGCACGTTTTGAGCACAGGAGTGGTGACTATCGCAAAGGAAAAGCATCACCATAAATTATTCAAATGATAACAGTGAAAGTCTCACTTGCCTTATGTACATTTTGTGACTTAGTACCTAGAAGTACTTAGGTTTGTTTTCTGGAAAAAAAAAATCCTAATGGCTAAAGGCAAAACAAAAAAAGTATTATTTGGAAATAAAGAAAATCCTATGTAGGTGCCATTCTCAATCTTGGAAGGCTTTAAGTTTGAACTGCCAAAGAGGCAAAGAATCCCCATTTCCATACCGTTTCATTGTCTTCTTCATCTTTTTCATCTTCCAAAAATCGGATTGCACTGACTCTGTTTACTGCTCGCTCATTCCAGGCTTCATCGGAGACATCATTCACCAGGCTCTCCAGCGCACCACAACGAGGCAGGTTCTCTGTGGTGACAAGGTTCGCATCAGCGGGGAACTGGCTCAAATGACTGGCAACTGCTATGTTCAGACCGCCCCTGACTTATGATGGCTTGATTATAACTTGTACTTTGTGATGGGTTTGTCAGAACATTAAGTGCATTTTTGACTTAGGATGTTTTAGAATTAACAATGCGAATATTGGGTCATAATCCTGTTGTAAGTTGAGGAGCAGATGCAGTAATTCTGTGGCTGTGTAGGTAGAATCCATAAGGAAAACTGGGAAATAAGGCAGAGAAGCCATCGTCTCAACTTCTAAGTCTTGGCTTTAAAAAACAAACAAGAGAGACCAGCAGATGGTGTAATGGTCACGTCGTTGGACTCCCACATAGTTGACTGCAGTGTGAGTCCCAGCCCTGGCAGCTTAAAACTCACGCTGGGCGTGTGTGTGTGTGTGTGTGTGTGTGTGTGTGTGTGCACATGCCCAAGATCCCAAGAGGAGAATAGAAGAGAAGAGATTGCGGCATGGCCATCCCCCCTTGGAGGGGGTGATTTCTCACTTTCTGTCTCTCTGTCTCTGTGTCTCTGGTGAGCACACATGCCCTATAGCAAAAATCTTTTGAAAACAAAACAAAACAAGAGCCAACTCCATACTGCAGTGGTAATGTACTACTCAAGAGAAACCAGATCCCACTTAACTATCACAGTTCAAATCCCCGGCCATGTGTGCCTGAAAACACTCCGGGCAAAATGCCCAAAATCAACAGCATGGAAGACTGGAGGAAGGAGATGGCAGCACGCCCAGACTCTGTGGACAGTGCTCCTCTCTCTCTTTCTCACGTGTGCACACATATACTCTATCATCAATAAAGAAAAGAAATTTTAAATCAAAAACAGAAAGGAAAAGGGCTGGGACAGAATTGCACCTCTTTTCAATGACGTATAATTCTACTTCAGATCATACACAGGGTCATCGACAAAGTCATGACATATGTTTCCATGTACTTCTATGTAAAATGTGTCATGACTCTCTCAATAAACCAATAAAATCTGCTAAGTTCATGTTTAATATTTCATTACAGAATGTCATATTAACTTATAGTCCTTTTTTCATAATTCTCCTTCAAAAATGTCCTGAAAACAATGCAGCTATATGTGTAAAACATTCTACTGCATTTTTTCTCTGGGGGCCTTAAGGTCTAATAGGCAGAACAGGAAAGGAGGCTTTGGATTCTCCCACTTGGGGGACTCACATTTTCTCCAGGGTATCCCGGTTCTCCTCTATCAAGCCAAGCAAAGGATTCATGATAGCATTTTGATGTTAGTATAAATATTTTTCAAACACACACATAATTTATAAAACAAAGACACAACATCTCAGAATAACTCATTGGCTAAAAAGCAGTATGCCAGGGTGTTAACTGTGAATCCTCTAAACTATCAGTTTGGATTTTAAGAGAGACTTTTACCTCTCTGGGGAGTACTGTATTTTAGGTCTTAGCTATAATTCAAAACCAAAAGGCTGTTTGGGAACTTTCCCAGAGGAGTCCCAGCGACCTCCCCTGGACTGGCTCTAGGAGCAGATTCGACAAAACAGAAGCACCCACGGGAAGAAGAGGCCTTATGGACGGACGTGAGCTTCACATCTCTGTGCCCACTGTCCCCAAATTAAACTGACCTTGGCAAGGAGGTTCAGAAGGCAGCTGAGGAAGTAAGACGCAAGTTAAGATCTTCTCTCCTGTGGTGTGGTCTGTGTCTGTCTGGAAGGTGAGCAGAGGTTGGGACTGATTGTCAGATAACCACAGAGCCTTCAGCTTCAAGGAAGTCAGGGACAGAGGCAGATGCAACAGCCTAATTTAAAAGGAAAGGAGACATCACAACCTCAAATGTTGTAGTTAGACCAATTCCTGTTGATGAAAATGGGGAAGATGGGAAGAACTTCCTGAGATTGGGTTGAAAATGAGAGATGTTATGTTCATAATAAGACGTGTGATTGCTCATCCCAAGTGGGTTCTTCTGCAGGTACTGAAGATCCCTTTTCTGTGGTCACTTTTCTCAATAGGACTTCCATGTCACAGGGCAAAAAGTGAGCAAATTAAACAACATGTCGTTAGGTCTTGTACAAGGTTTCAAAGAAAGGAAAAAGTCAGCAAAATTGTGGAAGAACTAGCAGCAGTTTTATCAGCTCAGTTGGCAACAGTCTTACTGTCAGGGCTAGTGTGAGGCTGCCGCCATGAAGACCTGGCAAACCAGGATGAGAAGAAGGAGGTGCTGAAACGCCAAAGAGTTTAAGAGTTGTAGTCGAAATAAAAACTAAAAGCCATTTTGCATGGATCCCATTGGCTTTCCCTAGGGAGATTATTTCAGGTATTCCATTTTGAACTCCCATCTTTCAGTTTCTAGAAGTGCTCTTTTCAGACGCCTTGGTGATAATTAATGCCTGCGGCAGATCATTTCAGTTTCAGATGAGGTAGTACATAGATGGTACAGTAAAAGTTGTAATGTGACACCTAAAGATTAATTTTACATTGATGTTTGCACAAGGATTTGACGGATTAGCTGCAACCAATCAAATCTATTTAGTAAAGACCACCACCAGGAATCATATTTATAAGAAAGGAAGGAAGGACGGACAGACGGACGGACGAACAGACGAATTTACTGCAGTGGCTCTAAGCCAGGGGCAATTTTGCCCCTAGGGAACTTTGGTAATGTCCTAGATATTTCTGGGTGCGGGAGGAGGAATACTGGCATCAAGTGAGCAGAGGCCCGGGGTGCTACTGAGGAGCCTAGGACACACAGGACAGCTTCCTCAACATAGGATCCCCTGGCCCCAAATGCCAATGGTGCCAAGGGTAAAAACCACCTTTCATAAACACTGGAGCTTCACTAGTGGGCTAATTCTTTGAAAAGCACTAAACCTCTATGGACACTGGAAACTTAAGGTTAAAGAAATTGAAAGTTACAGGACCAGCAGGTGGTGTAGTGGTGAAAGCACTGGACTTGCATATGGCTGATCATGGTTCAAATACCAGATCTGGCAGCTTGAAAATCATGCCGGGCATATGTGCATGCATTCTCAAAATCCCAGAAGGAGAATGGAGGAGAAGAGGCTGTGTGGTGGCCATCCCCCCAGGGGATGATTTTTTATTTTCCCTCTCACTGTCTCTCTCTGGTGAGTGCACTTGCTCTATGTCAAAAACTAACCAAAAGAGAAAAAAAAAAAAAAAAAAACCCTTAAGGTTATATTTCACTAAGTATTTTACTCTAAGGATGGCTCTCTGTTATTAAATTATGGATTGAGCACAGAAATACTTTCATAAGAGACATATATACCTCTTTTCAATTAACAAATGTGGGAAATCTACCTATGTATCTTACCAGTAATTAATATCCCATTACCAGACACATATACCATTTTTAATTGACAAAATACATGGGAAATAAACAAGAACTATATGAAGAGAGGAGATAAAAATAAGTTATATTGAAATAGTATATAACTAATCTGGGGCCAGTCAGTGGCATAGTGGTTAAGGCAGCTGGATCCTACATGGCTGACTACACGGTTCCAGTCCTGAACCTGGTGGCTTAAGGAACATGCTGAGTGCATGTGCATGTGTGTCCCAAATCTCAAGAGGAGAACGGAGGAGGGATTACAACACAGCCACGCCCCTGAGAGGTCTTTTCTTACACACCCCCCTCCAGGGAGCATATGTGCCCAATAGCAAATAATAATAATAAAAACACTAATCTGAGTAAAATGTGGGACTAAATGGATTAAGCTACTTTTTAAAAATATAGTAAGTAATATAAGAGTGCACAGGTAATTCTAACAACAAATGCATTATTAACAAACTTTTTGGAAAAACAGTGTTTTTCAAAATATTTCTACCATATCATTTGCAGAGATGAGAAAAAAAAATTTTTTCTGAACAATGCATTCAGTAAACATGGGTCCATTCCACTCATACACAATGGGTACAGTACTGAGTACAGAGGAATTGTCACTTACATGGAGTTAAGGTCTAAAGTCAATGCATTCAAGAGAACTGCATAAATTAAGTATCCCTGAAGGGACTGCGCAATGTACACCACAGTCTGTCACTAATGGGTTGCGCTGGGTGAGAAGTATGTATTTGAAGTCCTAGAATCTCCCCAGTGCAGTGACAAGAAAGAAACCCACAGGAATCTAAAGGCATAGCAGGTTTACAACTCCACCGTCCCTTACTCTGGGATATTTGCTCTTCGAGTGAGATAGAAAGTGATCTCCCTTGTGTTTATGCAAACATTGTCTCCCTCCACCATGAGAACTAATGCAAGGAAGTTAAAGATGTATTTGCCAGGTACCGTGATTTTTTTTTTTTTTTTCCTTAAAGAATATACTGGGGCCAGTAAATAGAGTAGCAGTTACATCACTGGACTCCCACATGGACAACCACAGTTTGAGTCCTAGACCTGGACCTGAAAATCATTCTGGGCATGTGTGCATGTGTGCCCAAGATTTTGGGAGGAGAATGGAGGAGAAAGGATTGCAGCAGAGATCCCCCCAAGGGGTGATTTCTCACTTTTCTTCTCACTGTCTCTGCCTCTTTCTGAAGAGTGCATATGCCCTAAGGCAAAAAAAAAAAAAAAAAAAAACCTCTCAGGAAAATAAAAGAATATCCATTATACACTGTGAACACTTAAAGTACTTCAAACTCTTTCATTTCATTGAACAAAGAATAGTTTCTTCCAATTTTTTTTAAATTACCTTTAATCATTGTGTATCTTTACAGTGTGAAACATGGTTTTTCCCAGTATTCATGCAGTGCATGTCAATCAAATCAAAGATATTACCATATAGATCATCATCAACAGATGATTTTTCATTCTTGCGCCCATTTCATTTAAAGTAGAAGTTAAGCAAATATATAGAATGTTTAAAGTTTCATGTCTCAGGGTAAAAAAATTAAGGTCATCTTCTCTACCTGTGTTAACCGTAAGACCGTAAAGAAAAAAGTCAAGACTTGAAAACTGGCATAAAGCACAGATATTTAAACAAGGTCATCATGCTTCCCAGACTAATAACTGGGCTCCCCCCGAATGCTAAAGCAAAGGTATAAATAAGAGGCTAAAAAGATTATCAATAACAGGGATCAGCAGATGGCATAATGGTTATGTTGCTGGACTCCCACATAGTCAACCACTGTTTGAGTCCCGGACCCGGCTTAAAACTCACATTGGGCATGTGTGCGTGCATGTTCAAAATCCCAAGAGGAGAATGGAAGGGATTGTGGCGTGGCCATCTTCCCGAGGGGGGGAGGGGGTGACTTCTTGCTTTCTCTCTCTCTCTGTCTCTCTGGCAAGTGCACACATCCTATAGCAAAGAAAACCTAAAAATAAATAAATAATTAAATAAATAAATAAATAAATAAACAAGCAAGATAAAATAGGGCCAGCTCCTTGGCCTGGTTAAAACAGACAAATCCCACCTGGTTGACTACAGGGTTTGAATTTCAGCCCAGTGGCTTGAAAACCATGCCCAGTGCATGCGCATGTGTACTTGAAGTCTTGACAGGATGGAGAAGTAGAGGAGGGATTGGTGCTTGCACATGCCCATTGGGGAGGGTGCTTTCTCCCTCTCCCTTTCTTTCTCTCTATCTCTGGTGATCACAGGCAGTCTCTCATACATTAAAAAAGAAAAAAAAAAAACTAAAAGAAATGACTAGAAATAACAGATCTTAAGATCACATTTCAATTCAGATGATGGATTGTCTGCAATACCAGTTCTGCGAAGAATCCGAATGCCAGTGTGAGTGTGCCTGTTGCTGACTGAGTTCATACTACGCATGGACTTGCTCACTGTCTTGTGGACAGCAGTGTTACCAGGGAAGTCTAAGAGAAGGAAATGCTCTGGTCCCGTGCCATCTGCACACAGAGATCTGTAGGCAGGGTCAACCCACTCACTGACTCACTGGGGCTTGAGAAAAAAAAGACACATACTCCTCTGTTTTCTCTTGGGTGAACCAACCCAGTTCCAAGTCAGAAAATAGATACAAAGTATATTTTTGCTTTCCAGAGGAGTTAATAATACATTTTCAGCTTATTTTGGTACCTTCTGTACACTACAGAATAAACAGAATCAACGTAGGAAACCATAGCACCGTCTGTACACATCTCTCTTTTAGGACCACATGGCCCAGAAATAAAAGTCCTGTGGTTACTATTTACACCAATGGTACAGGACTAAATCAAATGAATACCCCACTGTGAGCCTCTCATCCAGTTATATCCAAGACCAACCCAGCCCACAGTGACCTTCCATGCCTCTGAATTACTATAGCGATTGCTTTGTCAAACTTAATACTGAAGCATGGCCTACTGATTCATGTAGTATTAACTTTGCTTATGGTTGAATGCTTCCTAAAATGTAATATTTCACTTGTTTGTTATCTACTAGAATTTGTAGTTTCATGCAGTGTTTTCAAAAATGTTTAAATATATATATTGGGTTGTTGGGGGAAGTCATGATGCATAGAAAAATACATCATGATTTTCCTGACAAATGCATCATGACTTTCCCAACAACCTAATACATATAAACTAAGAGCATGATCAGTGAAAAATAATTAACAATGCCCAAATACCTAAAATGAAAATCCACTGTACCCTCAAGTCTCCACCTCTCCTCTAGGGCAATGACTATTAATACGTAACTGTAATGCACAGGTAAGTCTTTCTTTTTCTTTAAGGAAAACAAACAAAAAACCTAGCAGTGCTATATAGATTGAGTGTTGTGTATCTGAAATGATTTGGACTAGAAGTGCTTCAGATTTAAGATTTTTTTTTTTGGGGGGGGGGGACTTTGGAATATTTACATATACATCATGAGCTATATTGAGGATGAGACTCAAATTGAAACAAAAAATTCATTAATGTTTCCTAAATACCTTATACAAATAGCCTAAAGATAATTTCATACAATATTTTAAGTAGCTTTTGGCATGAAACAAAAGTCTGTGTATACTGAACCTTCAGGAAGTAAAGTGGAATTTTCCACTGGTGGTGTCACATGAGCTCTCAAAACGTTCTAGATCTGGGACATTTTAGGTTTTTGGGTGAGGGACGCTCAGCCCATGTGGCCATCGACATTTGCTGTTTCCCTTGGATCACAGGTTTCCCTTCCTGTCACTACTTGGGGAACCATCTCAATCTTTGCTTAGTACTTTACAGTATGGCTCTACTGTTGTACTGCCCTTTCATATTCTTATATTTAATGTTCTGGAATAGGTACTACAGATACACACCATTCACAAAATTCAGAGGTAGACTCTTTCCCAGCTGACACTCATTATTTCTAGTAATTGATACTACTAATATTGTAAGAAAGACCCTCAAATACCCAATTTTCTGTACTTGCTGGATATTTCTAATGCAGAGCCTCATTAAGGAATCCTGTGCTCGGTACCCATGGGTAGCCGATGATACTACACACCTTCTCCCTCACGGCCACAGGCAGCTGTGTACCTTAGTTTCCAAGTGGACACTTTATAGTAATCTTTGCTGCAATTTATCCTACCAAACTTGTAAAAGAAAAGTTCCTGGAAACTAGCATGTAGTTTCCTTACTGCCATTTGCTATTTTTATATGCTCGAGAAAAGAGGCAGAAACTTCTTTTGAATCTGGTATAATTTCCCACGGTGTGACATTTCTGTGAGCTAAGAGGCTGACAAGGTAGCCACTTTTTTTTTTATTAGCTTCCATACTGATACTTTAAATAAGTAGTGATTAAATATTTTAATAGGCTTAAAATTTGGTTATGAATCTATATATACATGTGCTAAATGACACACTTAACTGACTCAGATACCAACTATGCGACTCGACTTCTTAATGGGATTTTCTCCACCCTAGCCCAAGCAAAATAAAAATTTAACTCTTCCCTGAGAACTAGAGAGTGGGCCCTTTGCTCATCTGAAAAACTGTTTTTGGACATCAGACCCATCTTTCTGCTCAAGAATTAATGACTCAAATTCATCCCCACCAGTGTGGCAAGAATCAGGGGATGTTTAGGGTCTTTGACATTCTACAGCTGGAAGTGAGTGGTCTGGGAAGAATTGCCTTTCTTGAGCTATGAAAAAAAAAGCTCATGCTATGCTTAGTCCTGCAGAAATGCAACATTCAATTCAAATTAATCCTGAGGTTCTTGCCACCAGTTAATGATCTTAAGAATCTATCAAAATTTCCTGAAAGTATTAACTTTAAAAAGGTGAGCATTTCCTGAGGCCATAACTCACCTCCAGATTCCAGCTGGGTACTGCTGTTCGTTTAGCCCTGCTGTCTATAATCCATTAGCGAGAATAAAAAATGGTGGCTTGGGCCTGACCTAAGCAACGAGCTAATCAGCCGTTAAGAGAAAGTCCCTCAAACATTCTTCAGAGCACTGGCCTTTGCCACTTAAAGTCATTGATCATCTCCCCACCCCCCCCACCCCCGGCTGAATGCTTCTTCTATCTAACCATATCACACTTGAAAGCAATTTTTAAATTCCTTTTGGCAACAAAGTCTGTGATACAAGATGTTTTGCACTGCCCTGTTATTCATTCTGCAAAACTATTACATCTTCATTCCATCAACAAATATTCACCAAGCATCCATTGCATGCCAGAGACTATGAAGGCAGAGGTGATACAAGAAGAAACCTGAATATTTGACTTTGAGTTACATACATATACACAGGCAATTATCACGTAGAGCTGTGAGTGGTATGGCAGGGGACAATTCTAAATGCAGACTCAGGGAGAATGCATCCTGGAGGAAATGCAGCATGTGTGATGAAGAAGGGAGATGGGGAGACAGAGAAGAGGGTCCCAGGTAGAAAGAAGAGCTTGCGTAGGCTCTAGGGGAAAAATGTGTGTAAGCCACATGAGGTGCTCAAGTTAGCTCTGAATGGCTCAGACAAATCTGTATCTTACAAAAGCAAAGAACAGGTGTATGCAAGCAAGTGGCGAGCAGTTCAACAGGCCCACTGCCAGGGAAACTTCTGAAATGGTGCTGCTGCAACCGTGGGGATACCAGGCTGGTGGCTCTGAACTTCTTTTGGATCATGATCACTTGGAGATTCTCATATGAGCTGTGGAGCCTCTCACTAGAAAAACGTCCCTGAAATCACACTGTAATTTATCATTTCAGGGGGTTTAGCATAGCCAACAGAGCATATCAGGAGCCCTGGTTAAAACAGAGTTTGAATTCATTCAAGCTCATTTTGCATATGAGGACATGCTGAGGCCCATGGAAACTTACAAAAGCTAGTTGTCAGAGCTCAGGGAGACCCTGTGCTCCCTTTCTCAGCCAGTGCTCCTTCCCTGCCATCCTCACACGGTCATTCTGGGAAGCTTTTCTACAAAGTGTACATTGAAGCTTTAAGAACTCCATGCTCAGGCCACCCCTGACCTTTCCACTCCCTCAGGCTCAATCACTGCAGCTCCCACACTAAGAACTCCCGAGGGCCTGAGTCGTTTGACTAATCCGTGCTGTGTTCTGTAAGAGGTGGCAAGGTCAACACCACGAAGATGCACGGCCCAGATGGGAGTGTGTGTACCTTTGCTTCTCTCAAGCAAAGCAAACCTGAGCACACTTACCTGTTCCCTGCCACATCCAGGACGTGGAGTTCTGTTGCCTGTGACACCTCTGCCGGTATCCGGGTGAGTCTATTGTCCCGCACACAGAACACAGTGAGGCTGCAGCACCCGCCAATCTACAGTGCGAGAGAAAATACAGCCTTTTTCCAGTTTTTTGGGAGGAAGACAGATTGGGTTCAGAGTATCTTGTTTATCAAACAGTACAAAAAGAATGCATAAAATTCTACCACATTATTCTATAGCTCACTGATGGTCACCTATCATTCATTAAAACATAGTCCCATAGGCTCATACAGATCTCTGTAAAACGTTAACAATACACATTCTAAATTAAATCAAGAAAATACATAAAATGGTTAAAAAATTTCATTCTGAAAAGGAAGTCATTTTCCAATGCCAGTATCTTAGGCAATTGCATCTGTTAAACACGTCAAGTGCACTACACAGGTCCAGACACATATTACCTCGTAACATGGGAGTTTAACGATTCTCCTTGCAAAAGTTAGGCCAAAGATAATACAGATATACATACACATGCAGTTTGAGACCTGCCCGTTATGCTAACCTCACTGTTCTCAGTGTTCCAGCTTTTTTTTTCCAAAAAAGAGGGATATCTCATAGATGATGTGCATTAACTTAAACCACATGTCTTTTAATAGACTTTAGTCATTCACAAGTGAATTGGCAAAATTCACTTCCTTTTTGATGACTGCACAGTCAACAATATCTTAGCAAAAACAAATTCAGTAAATCTGTCTATTAATGTCTGCAGCTATCTGCTGATAAAAGCACATATATCACTATCTGCCTCCATGTGCAATCTGGTTATTTTCTAAAGTAAGCAATCCAAAGGTAACTAAGCTTTGTATGAGTCTGCCCTTCAAAAAAAAAAAAAAAAAAAAGAAAGAAAGAACATAAACATATAAACACAAAGGAGTTCAATGATTCTCTTGAACAAACTGGCTGTAGTTCTTACAGTCAGGAAAGCTGAACGAAGGGGGTGGAAAAATAACTCAGTCCCAGACACAACATTCTGCAGAGCTCCATGAAGTACTATATTCTTTCTGTGCTCGCAATCCCGACTAAGAGCCATTGCTAGAAAAGGCTCATGAAGGAACCTATTGATGTCTCTCTGACACATGGAAAAATCCCACTCCAAAGCCTCCTACTTGAGAAAGAGCACAAAACACGAATTGTTGGCGATATCTGAATATATCTTCTGCCCTTTTCTATTTTTACATGTGTCAAATGTATATATATAATATCCTAAAAAGCAGAATGCATATTTATGAAATAACCTTATCATCGTGCACAATCTTTTATTTCCCTCCTTAAGAGTTCATATAAAGATTTCAGGCTAATATATTTAACCACAGTATTTAACCATGATGGATTTGAAAGAAAAGAAAAACAAACAAACAAAAAAACGGAGCAACCTTTGTCCTATAAAAAGCACCCAGATATGTAGAAAGGATTTTAGAATGTCCTCTTTATTTTTCAGTGTTCACATAATCACATTTACCATCCCAGCAGAACTGGTTTACTCACAATTCCTAAAACACAGCTTATACTTTGGATCCCACGGTTAAACACAGAGGACTGCCTTTCTCGTTTCTGTCTTTTTAAAATCTTATCAATAATCCCAACTTAGTTCAGCCTCCCCTTTTCCTCCCTAAAGTCTTTCCAGAACCCTCTAACCCATATGATAAATTGCTGTCTGCATTTCTTTCATAATTATGGTCTAACCTTCTGACAGCACAAAATGCCTCCTGGACATTCCTAAGATGATTTGACTGAGTGACTGTTTAATTTGCACATGTTTACATATCATCAGGGTGTGTGGCAAGTATAGCCCCATCCTACCTACCCACCATCTCACACCTATCTAGACACCAACTTTCTCATTTACACATGTCCAGATGTTTATTAATTTACTTGATTATGAAAGACTGCTACTTAAAAATTATCTGCTACTATGTGCAGTGATGCAAACAACAAAACTCTTCTTTATTCCAGTAAGAATGCCCAGGTTTTATAAACATAGTGTCCTGGGAGAGATGTACAGCCAAATCTTTCCTGCAGTGTGACATTTCTCCCTCTTCTTGAGGAAGTTCAGGAATATCATGAAAGAAAAAGAACCAAAACCCCAAACCTTTTGTTGGACACGATCAGATTCTCTCCAACTAACTGAGATAAGCCCGACAAGGATTTACTCATGGGAAGCAGTCTCCAAGGTGCCGTGGGCCCCTTCTTCTCCCCCTGGTCCCTATGGAGGCATCTGCAGGAGGTCTGGGTTCAGCGTGAGCCTGTGTGCTGTGAGGGAAGCCTCCCAGGTCAGCAATGGACAGGGCTCTGGGGTCCATGTGTATATCCCAAGGAGGAAGAGCAGATCACTAGTTCTTCGTATGGCCACATGGATGGGACAATAAGCTCCTGGAAGGCACAGAGGCTGGAGACTGCATTGTGACTCTGGGAACCTCATCCTGGAAGCTGTTCACTGCCTAGCCATCTAGCAGATACCTTGGGGCCCTCCTTCTACCCCTGTGAACATTTTCAATTTGTAACGTATGTATATATTATGGAATTTTAAAAAAATTAATGGTGTTACTGTTGGTAACACAACTGAGCCCACATGGGAAAGGTTTTGGGTTTATATCCTGGAACATCTAAGCAAACAGGGTACACACGTGTGCCTATGATTCTGGCTGGCTGAATCTGGGAGTTGGCTAGTGGCATGAGAACCCCATTAGGGCTGCCTGTCTCTTTCTTTCACTGCCTCCCTCTCTCATGGAAGAAGTAAATACACAGATGTAAAAAAACAAAAACAAAAACAAACACACACACAGACAACAAACCTAATAAAACTAATTAAAGTGGGTCAGAGAATGCTCTAAAAGTTCTGGACAAGTTAACGCCCCTTACGTATGAGGAGGGAAATAGTATAAGCTTCTGACAAAGTGTGTGAACTGTCTATGGTGTTCATAGTATTTTTTTTTTTCTTTTTCCACTCTAATCTCACATCCTCTGGAGACATACAGGCTGGAAAACAATTATGTTCAAGAGCCTCGTAGGCCCTCTGGGTTGGCAAAGCAGGCCCTGTGACCTCCTGATCTCTTTTGTCTATGGTTTTTGGAAAACAATGCCCACAAAGAGCACGTGCTGTTGCAGAGTGCACTGGGGAGTGCCTTATCACCCACAGAGGCACATGCTGTCCCAGGCAATCATTCCTATAGACAGAGCCCTCTTTCTAAATCAGCCAGGAAGGGATTGCCCGAACCTTAGAAAAGATTAGTGAAGAGTCAAAACCATCCATCAAAAGACAGAGTTGGTTCCAGACGTCAGAGGGGGTACGGTATGACGGAGGGAGCAGGTGCTTTGAGGTCACAGAGACTGGGTTAGAGTTGAGGCTCAAGCCCTTTGTTTCATGGGTATGGATGTGTTATTTTAACCGAAAGTAACAGTAAAGGTGACATTAAATGAAACCACACGCACAATTTAACTCCTATCATAGAACCTGCCCTCCTGCTGCTGCCAAATAAATGTGGCACTGTTGCTTTTCCGAGAAGTAAAAACCCCAAACCCAAATGACGAGTCTGTGGACACTTGCGTACCTACTAGATTCTTGGAACTGTGCTGAGTCTGGCAACCTCTCCTGAGCTCATCTGGACATCGTAAGACTCTGACCCTGACGATACATCACAGTGACATTCTGTATTAATAGTAAAGGACATACAGGAGTTCAAGTATTGTATTACACACATCGTTCACATGTATGTCTGCTTCCTTTTTGGGGTTCAGGAAATATAGTTTATGGGTTCCCGAGTGGTTATGAGGATAAAATGTCTGCATTTCTAAGAACTTCTGGGAAGCAGAGTCACTGTTTAAATAACTTATTACCAGTTACGTAGGAAGCCGATATTTTTAAACCTCCCTTAAACCACATAATAACACCTTCCCAGAAGACAAGGGGCTGGACTTGGATTCTCTTGGAATTACAGAACGTAGCTGAGAATCTTTGCTTAGCTGTTTTTGTCTCTCTTAATTCAAAACGATACTGTCTTTACCTGGCACTGATCTAATCCACCTCGAGGAGAGAGAACGTGCAGGTCACTGAGCAAACCTTTACTCGGGTCAGCTTTCACTATGCATTAACAGCCTGCAGGTTATATCGCCCTCGGGGAGATGATCGAATTCAATGATTCAAAGAGAAAGCCCACGTTAGTCACCTTTGCTTATATTTCACTTTGCAAATGCTGCCCCAGTGTTAAGAAACTTCCATTTTCCATTTTCAGTACATTATTTCAATATTATATGCAACAGAACTGAACCCATCTTTAATTGGCAAAAAAAGGGAAAACATACAAGAAGCAAAATCTGGTCAAAATACAATGTGAACAGAAACAGTATGATGCATAATTTTAGAATCCAATCATCTGTGGCCTATTATTCAAATGTTCCCTACTTCATACATATTTTGAAAATCATGTGACTTGGGTATTCTCTGAATTGCTGGGCAGCTGAGATCAAAATATCCACTAGTAGCTCTAGCTTCTTTTTTTTTTTTTTTAATCATAAAAAAAGCAACTTATGTTGACTGGAAAATAAAAAACATACATACGCAGGGAAGTACAAGGAAAAAATAAATCAAATCCTACCACAAAGGGATAATCAGTATTGACAGTGTAAGGTACTGCTTTCTCGCATTATTGACACGCATTTCTGATACACACGTAACTTTAACAAAATAAGGACCGAAAATAGGATCTTTAGCAACTTTGTCTACATAGGACATCAAGAGCATTTTCCCATGTCATTATGTTTCTAAAAGGATTTTCATTGGCCACATACTTATTTCCTTCTACATATGTAGCACAGATTATTTAAGAAATTGCTGTTAGGCATTGCCACCTTCTTGCTGTGTGATCTCAAGCACGTTACTTTAACCTCTCTCAGTCTTAGTTTCACATCTACTGGGCACTGATAATGATTTATCTACATTTCATAGAACTGTTGTAAAACTTAGGTAAGGATAAGCATGAAAGCCCTTGACCCCAAGTCTGGAACATGTGAGCTGCCCCGTACATTTCTGAATAGCGCCTGGAATGTCAGCTGCTCCTGTATATAATATGAGAAATATTCTTCTGCATCATTTATGGTGTATATCCACGAAAGTTTTCATAGGATGAATTCCTAGAAGTAAAATTACAGCATCAAAGGACATGAATAGTTTTTTTTGTTTGTTTGTTTTTTTTGCTTTTTGTTTTTGTTTTCAGTTTTTGCTATAGAGTACATGCACTTGATTGAGAGAGAGAGAGAGAGAAATCGCCCCCTTGGGGGGATAGCCACACAGCAATCCCTTCTCCTCTATCTCTCCTCTCAGGATTTTGGGCATGCATGAACATGTGTCTGGCAAGATTTTCAAGCCAATCAGGTCCAGGACTCAAACTATGGGGTTGACCAAGAGGAATCCACTTGCCTTAACCACCACACCACTGGCTGGACCAGGAGGTGCACAGGTTTAAAGTTTTGAATTATGTTACTATATTCTCTTCCAGAGAAGTCACAATAATTTATATTTACATGATAATAAGAACGTCTCTGTACTCTTGCCGACATGTGATATGACTTTTTAAAATCTTTAGAAAATGACAGGTTAAAATGTTTTTATATGTTTGTGAATACTGATGGAGCTAAAATTGTTTCCCATTGCCATTTCTGTCTTATCTTCTATGAGTCACTTACTGGCTTCTGTTGGGGGAGTTCTTTGCTTTTGTTTATGTCTGCTTTTCTGTAGTAGCAACATCTTTTTCTCAATGATATGGAAGAGCTTCTAATAGAGTAAGGAGAGATCTCCCTCACTTGAGCTGTTATAAACATTTCCCTGTCTCCCAAGGTGTCTTTACTATCTTGAAGAGCAGAACCTAATATTCATATAGACAAATCCACTAATTATTTCTTTGATGAATTATTTCCTCTCTCAAATTTAGGCTTGCCTGCTCCATCTTTAAATGTAATGTCTAACAGTCAACTATATTTCATCCTAATATACTTAACTTTTCTATTATGTCTTCTATCAATTACTCATGGTAGAATATGGCAGAAACTTACACTAAAAGAATTTCAAATTGCAATCAAGAGAAATCTATCCAGTTATGAATACGCCACTGTCACAGACATTTCTGAATATCGCAGAAATATTTATGGGTAATATTTACAGGTTGCCTGATAAAGTGCCACTGTGATGAACACTCGAGCAATTCTCATCGGACCGGGCAGGTGTGATATATTTGGGAACACTTTCATTTTGACTTAATGGAGACAAACAAACCCAAACACTTGACACTACATTTGTATATGTACTCAATTTCTTCTAGTCAGAAGCTCTTTATGATCTAGGTTATTTAAAAGTTAAGACTAGGCTGGGAAATAGGAAGGAACTTCAAAAAGTTCATGGAAAAGTGGAATTCAGGTGTGAATTTATTTTGCTGCAAAATTTTTAAATCCATGCATTTTGTTTTTTATAATATGAACTTCCCCTGAACTTTTCGAAGACCCCTAGTATAAAGTTAGCAGCTCTCATTCATTACACTCATGATCACACAGATATCAAGTCCCTGGCTGTCCCTGAGTCAAGCTACTGTAGGGTCTCTTCTCTCCAAAAATATGTTTTTTTTAAGGGCACTGTCTCTTCCCAGAAGTATATACATAAGCAACAGGATGAGAAATGAAAGACACAAATGAGTGGCTTGAAAAATCAGAAGCATGCCACATGTAGCAAAGAAAGCAAACCTAGCCTTTCTTCAGAGAAAGAATCGTGCTGACAAACTACAATTTAGTGAAGACAGACGAGCTGCCAGCAATGCCTTGAAGAATTTCTGAACAGCTTAAAATGTAATTCACAGAAAAGCATTCTTTTGAGTGAGAATAATCTGAACAAATCTGAAAAACACATAACAAATGTGGTTCCAAGCCCCATGCAGTCATTAAAAAAAAAAAATGAATTTAAGGGGAAGATATCCAGTACTTTACAATGGAGAACACAAAAAGCAGTCAGCCAATGTGAGTCTTCATGCATTGAAGAAGCAAAATGAAAGTTAAAGATGTAACTGTGGTCTGAACAATACTTACAAGATAACAAGTTTACCTGACTTTTCTAAATTTCCAAGCAGCTAACAATTAAGAAAACAAGAGACATTCATTGATTTGCAAATGTTTACTACAAATAACATAAAACACAACAGAATCTATTAGTATGACCCACACAGTACACACATTTTCCCCACATCCATTTGGGAAAAAAAAATGCAAATAAATGCTTCTACAGGCTAAGGAGCTGTGCCATAAAACTGACAATATACAATATTATCAATGTTTTCTTAAGGACAAACTATAGGAAAGACTACACAGTACACCAGATTAATGGTAATTAATACGAATACGGATTTTAGCATATAAATTGAATTGGTCAGCATTTTAGTATAGATATGTCATGTATGCAACTCAACCATTCAAGAGATAGTACCAAATTTTTGAAAGAAAAGAATCCAATCAGGGAAATGCGGGAATTGATCCAATGGTATTAAGCTTGGCAGCAGAGCTAACACACACAAAGCCCCCCGCCATGGTCACAGGGCATGCCACAGTGACTGCACAGAGACTCATGACATGACGGTGCTGCTCAGGCCAACAGGATGCAACATGAAGTCGGGAGACTGTGCGTGGTGGCACAGCCCTGATGGTCAGAGGCAAGCATCCAACCACCTCTGCTGGGTCACCAAACAGTGTCCACAGCAGCACTGGACACGTGACTGGTGCATTTCCTACTGTAGGAGCTGAGTGGGGGGGACAGCGGAAGGAAAGGTGTGCGAGAAAGACCTAGCTCCTCAAAACCTACATGTTCTCTGACCTATCAAAGCGGCTGAGAGACTAGGCAGACTTTCTTTATAAAATTCTACATGCCAGAAAAACAGGGATACTATCCCAGTAAAAGGACAAAACAAGATGGCCAAAACGCCTTGAGGCTAGAAACATTTTCACTTTTCATATCCTGAACAGCATTGATAAATGGAAGCAGACACGGCGCACACTCAGTAGGCCTAACCCTCTAATGAGAAACACGGAATGTAAGTTCATTCTTTTAAAGTGGGGAGGACTGGTGCCGAAGTGATGGTGATGGTTTCATAAAACTGAATTCCTAAAGTTCTCATCCTGTGAAAGACAGAATCCAAGAGAGATGGAGAAGCAGGGGAGGGGAGGGGAAATTTGCTGGGGATTAATACTACACTTAAAAGTACTCTCCTCAGCATTTGCCCTGAAAATACTCCTGAAATGTATTAATTCTTTAAACTGTCCAAACTAAAAATAGGTTGACCTTTCTTTACCAAGTCAAGGTCCTTTCTTACCTCAAAGTGACACAGATGGAAAGGGTGGGCTGAGTTGGTCTCACCTGAAGGCCATCTTTTTACTGGTCAAAACACAGTGGGCCAGGTGTCAGGAAATCCAACTTTGCAGCCCAGTCCTACCCACTCCTAGCCACTGTGAGGCCTGGTACTGAGAACTGCTCTCCGGCCTTAAGTTTCCTTCCCTGTAAAGTGAGGAAATCAAAATGACTTCCAAAGCTGACATGAGAATTCAGTAAGTTAATATATTTGAAAGTACCAAGTACACAGAATGACACTGAAAAAGACAGCTCTTCTACTGTGTGTGTGTTCGTGTGTCCAATCCATCACTCCTCTAACGGTGCTACTCGGCCACAGTAAAATTCACGTTGAGAGTACCAGCGCCATGTTTTGGTCTATCACTTAGAGACTGGAACCAAAATGTTTTGATTAGCAGAATCTGTTAGTTGTGTCCCAATTTAGCTGAAAAACAGACTTAGTCATTCTGCTGGAAACGGTTCTACTTGGATACCAGTGTTCACAGTAAAGATGTGTGCGAATATGGTCACATCCATAGTACACGCTCAGATGGTTCTATTCAGGAATGTTGGCCATACACCCAAGGAGAAGGGCACCGTGGGCAGAGCAGCAAGACGAGGGAAGGAAAAAGGGAGCCAGGCCAAGTTCAGACACCCTGAGTAATGGCCGTAGGAAAATGAGAACTTGTCAAGTTGTGGTGATTTGGATGGCAGTTTTGAAATGATTCCAAGTCAGATGTTGGAAAGGGTCAAAACAGAACTACGAAGAGAACTGCACTTGGCCTGTGATACCACCATACGAAGAAATACCATCCCCTTTTAGGTGATGATCCAGGCGGGGCCAGGCTCGCTAACGGCTCACTTGATGAGGGAAGGGCTTAAACTTGAGGCTATGTGGGGAGCCTTCAACAAGTTCATGAGAAATGCATATTATGAAAACACTAGGCATGGATTTCAAAATAAACTCAGCCTTTAATTTCTTTTTCCATAAACTTTTTGAAGTTATTTCATACTGCTTAAAAAAAAAAAATCAAGTTCAGTAGTACCCTTCTCCAGTTCAGCTCTCTCAGTTCCCAGTAGAGACTAAACCTGCTTTTTAAACAACACATTAGATACCTCGTTGCTTGAGCTATTAGGGGTTTCCTCCTCAAGGTAAGCATCTCTCTCCTTTGTCAGAATTTCAACACTGCTAAGTCCACATGGCTACTCTCTACAGTGGCTGGTGACTCTTTTCCTGCTTGAAGCACTGACCAAAAAACAAAAACAAAAATAGACAAAAAAAAAAAAGACAAAAAAACCCACAAGCCTGAGGAACAAGGCTTCAGCCTTCCCTTCACCTTCCTCTGTGCTCACTCTGCTCCACAACATGGACACAGTCCCGTGTAAATCCCTGCCCAGTAACAGGGCTGCATTGAGACCTGTTTCTATTATTCCAGTGACTTATGGGACAGACATTAAATTCAATAATCAAACCAACGTTACCTGCTTCCTCTGCCAAATGCCCCAAGTGTCCATTTCTGTCCATGGTAGCACCATGCTCTGTCTGTCAAGCCCCAAACCTCAATCTCTTACCTTCTCCCATTTACAATCCTGTCAACCCACCTTTCCCAACTCTCTTCAATGTTAGTGATGGTCACTGTTTGATACAGTCCTTGAATAAGCTTTATACCCAGACCGGAGCTCACATCTCCCAAAAGCACCACAGAACAATGTTTAAAGTATTAGGCACTTTGATTGCTGTATGGCATTTTTTAATATATAATTACTATTGGTTTATTTTTCTCAAAGCACATACCTCTTTTGGTAAAGACATTAGTTTATTTCTGTCTGCGTTCAAGTTGCTCAACTTCTTAAGTTTTCCAATGCTCTTAGGTAAGGTCTGTTAAAATAACGTATTTGTTATTAACACACATTCTTAACATGGTTCACAGTGAAAACAGGTCTTTGTGAGGACTTAAAGAATATTATCTCATCCAGCAAGAGAAGTGATAGTTTTTCCTGGCTATCATAAATTGGTCATTTCTCTCAGGGGTGTGGGATAAAGTATTCTGAATGATAGCACATTCTAAAGTAATGAAGCTAAAAGCAGAAACCTAGGAACCAGGAAACACCTAGCTAGAAAAGAGGAAATGAATGTTCTTCTATTCAAGTGAGAATCTGGACCCTTAAGATTCACCCCTGCCCAACCTGCACCTTCAAGGACCACCCTGGGATGGTGGTTTAGATGACTATGGAAGCCAGGGTGTGGGTCAGGGAATCAGAACCCTATACAGGGGTACTGTGAGGCCAAGGGAAGGGGAAAGGCCAGAATGGGAAGGAGGAGAGGTGCTCCCCTGGTGTGAGGAGCAGAGCCCTGTGGGAACCAGGCTGGGGCCAATGTGGGGTTCTTCAAAAGCCCAGTGGAATCTAGGGACATATTATTTTTATCAGTGTTGTGATTCCTATTTGTAAGCCTAAAACCCCAAGCAAGGCCAGGGAGGTTTGGCAACTTCCACCACATGTGCCCGGGGGGCGGGGAGGTTCCTTGAGCAATCTAAGGGGGAGACTGCCAGGCTCCCCCCACCAAGCCTCCACCTTTTCTCCACTGCTTCTCTCTGCTCTTCTCCCCTAAAGAGCACAACTCACTCTGTGTATAAAGAAAGAAGAAAAGGGAAGAAAGGGGAGAAAGGAGAAGAAAAAGTAGAGTAAAAACATTAAGTGACAGGGCCAGCCAGGGGCATAGTAGAGGTGGCTGGACCCACATGTCCGACTGCACGGTTTGAGTCCTGGACCCAGCAGCTTGAAAAATATACCAGGTGCATGTGCATGGGTGCCCCAAGTCCTAACACCCCAAGAAAAGAATAAAGGAGAAGGGACTTTGGTGTGACCATCGTCCTGGGGGGTGCTTTCTTACTTCTCTCTCTCTCTCCCTCAAGCATAAGTATTCTATAGCAAAATTTTAAAAATAAAATAATAAAGTCACAAAGTGAAAGTGGAGAAAAGAGAAGAGAAAGGTAGGAAGGGAAACTGAAGGAAAGCTAGTGGCTGTAAGAAGAGGGGACACGGAGACAATAACTGAGATGGTAACAACCCACAGGAAGGCAGAGGACAGGGGAGACCGCTGTCACCTGCTAAGCTGCCCCGGGCAGGGTGCACACACTGTCCTTACCCTCAGGAGGGTGGGCAAGCCTGGTCCAGGCGTGGGACGAGACAGCCATCTGAACCAGCAGCTGCCATTCTCTGGCTCCCCCACAGAGAGCATTCCCAGCCTTGAGCCCACCAAGGCTTTCCCCCCGCCAACCATTTCTTCTCTTTCTCCCTGGCTCTTTGCTCAAAGAACCCAGGGAGAGGCCAGAAGCATCCCTAAACAGGGTTTCTGTTCACCACGGCAGAGGCATCAACACATCCAGGGACAGCAGCTTGTCCCCACAACTCGCTGGAATCTCTATGAGGTGCCAGTTCAGTTCCTACACTGTGAGACCCACACCAGAACACAATCTCTGGCAGGGGCTGGGCACCCTCTTCTTATTTTAAGTAGGATTCTTCTCTATCCCATGCACTTGCTCTGCAAGTTCCTGTTTGATACGTAACTTGAGGAAATTTCCATTTAGTTCAGTTAAATTACAAATAAGTAGAACCTATCTTCATATGGCTTTGAGACAGTATGCAAAAACACACTCACCAGGAGCCGGTTTTCTGTGAGAACTAACTCTGTGAGATTTTCACAGTCCCCAACCGCTTCAGGCAACTGCGTGAGTCTGTTCTGATCCACCTTCAAGATTGACAATTTCTTCAGCTTTCCTGCAAAAGCGTCATTTAAACTCATTAGTTACAATTGTTTTCCTAATCACTAGTATTTCCTGTCTGCTGTTCTACTTTGTTTAAAACAGTTACTTATTTTCTCCTCATTCAACTTTTCACATTATGGAACAATATCATTTTCATTGGAATCACTAAAGGTTGAGAGAGTTCAATTTATTTAGAACACTGAAAACTGCAGCAATTAAAAATGAATCATTTTAAAAGGTATTTAAAAAATATCAATCAGAGCCAGAAAATTTAAAGAAAAACAGCTAGCTCTTGGTAGATCTTTAAGAGCAGGAGATGTTTTATACATGAAGAAGACTTCCATCTTTCTCTAAGAATCATAAAACAATAAAATGTAATTTACTAAATCACCTATAAGAGAAACTGATTTAGTGAAGATCCTTATAACAAAGTGTGTCTACATATGCAGAATAAGGCAGTAATCTCCAAAAGCCATACTAAAGACTGAGTGCATTTACTCAGGGCAGGGAGACTTGAGTTACTACTGACGATGCCCACAGACTGTGGGGAACAATGAGAGCAACAGCAGCACCCCCCAAAGTCCTTACCGAGAGAAGGAAAGCCTAAATCATTCAGTCTTCCTTTCAACTACAGATCAGGGGACCAAACCTACAGAGCAAGGTAATAAGACCTACCAAAGACAGCTAATATGAATACTTCTCCCATAAACGAGGAGCCAGTCTCTATCCTAATAGAGACATAAAGAGAAAGAAAGGAAAATGCTGAAAGGATTATCTTGCCTTGTATGCTGCCACAGGGCAAGGCAGGAAAGTAACCAATTCTTCTCTAGGTAGCAGTCAACAACCTGCAACACCGCGGGGTTTGCACCTGCTCTCAAGGGGAACTGTGTAAGCGTCTCTGTAGGGTACACTGAGTCACATGCCAAGCACAAGACCGCCCGCTCCAGAAGCGGAGTCCTCATGACAGTGCTACTGACCTGCAGTCTTGCAGCCTCTCCTTGAGCTTCTAGGGACAGAACAATCATGTCTTCATTAATTAGCCCAGACTAATTTTAACATGTGTCTTTTAAAGGTCTTTTTTAAATGAAAATGAGATTCACAATCCTTTCACATTTCACCCATTTGAACTAACAGACATAACTCTACTACTCCTTCCATAGACTACAACTCAAAGGCTTAAACGTTAGTTGATTTATGCCTGCCACTCTTCCTATTTCAAGCAACAAGACATACTCAATTTTATTTTCTCTTATTTTTAAGTTTTTTTACTATAGGGCACATGTGCTCACCAGAGAGAAGGAGATGGGGAGAGGAAGAGGGAGAAAGAGGGAAAGAAAGAGGGAGAGAGAGGAGGGAAAGTGAGAAATCACCCTCCCTCCCTGGGGGGGATGGCCATACTACAATCTCCACTCCTCCATTCTCCTCTAAGGATTCTGGGCATGCAGACACATATACCCGGCATGATTTTCAAGCCACCATGTCCAGGACTCAAACTGTGTAGTCCACCATGTGGAATTAAGTCACCTTAACCTCCATGCCACTAACTGCCCTGACAGGTCGTTTCTACAACTGCTTTCAGACACCATATGTGATTCAGTTAACATCTCTACAAAAAATCAAAATCCCTGATGATTTTCCTGCTAGCTTTATCAAGAGGCAATGTCTGGGGAACCAGCAGTTAGCGTAATGGCTATGTTGCTGGACTACCACGTAGTCGACCATGGTTCGCGTCCCAGACCCAGTGGCTTAAAACTCACGCCAGGCGCGTGGCCCAAGATCCCAAGAGGAGAACGGAGGAGAAGGGATTGCGGCGTGACCATCCCCTCTGGGGGGGTGACTTCTCGCTTTCTGTCTCTCTGTCTCCCTCTGTCTGTCTGGTGAGCGCACGCGCCCTATAGCGAAAACCTCTCCAAAAAAAAAAAAGCGAGGCAATGTCTGTGTTCCTACTGAGTTGCTACCGTCAGTTACCATTCTCATCCTGGCCAAACACCAGACAGGAAGTGGTCCTCTGTCAGACAGATTCTCCAATGATTGCAAATCCTTCAAAAATTTCCTTTGATGTTTTGAATAAAAGTTAAATACATCAATCCTATGACAACTCTATGGTTAAATATAATTTCTTAAAATTTGAGTGGCTTTACTATTATGGAACAACTGCCAACCCTTATCTGTTCATATCTCTGTAATTCCACACACTGCACTGCACTGAGTTCTTTTACAGTAAAGGAAATGTCTGGACAGATTTTTTTTTTTTTTAACAAAGAAGAAAATAGTATAGAAAAATCAGAGGATTATTCTTTTCTTTTTTTTTCTTTTTTCTTTTTTTTTTTTTTGGCTATAGGGTGCATGCACTTGCCAGAAAGACAGAGAGAGACAGAGACAGAAAGCGAGAAATCGCCCCCCTGGGGGGGATGGCCACACCACAATCCCTTCTCTTCCATTCTCCTCTCGGGATTTTGGACACACATGCACACACGCCCGGCGTGCATTTAAGCCACCGGGTCTGAGACTCGAACCATGGTCGACTATGGGGGAGTCCAGTGATATAGCCATTATGCTAACTGCTGGTCCCTAAAGAATTATTCTTAATGTACTAGAAAAGATAACTCATATTCATGCCACTTCTCATTTAACAGCAACTTCCCTAGGTCATGTAATAGAGTCAAAGTTATTTTCTCATAAACTATTTAGGATGCTGAATTAGAAACTTCTTAGCATTTGTTGATATGCCTTGAAAGCTTATTATTTGGGCCAACCTCTATCGAAGTCATTGAGACAAGATGTGGAAAAAGGAGACATGAATCCACACTTAATAGCAACAATGCCTGTAACTGCTACCAAACCAGGAGGGCAGGAGTATTTGCATAATGAGAAACTTAGAACTAACTACTCCTTGCTTTCCTTCTTTAAAACCAAGTAGGGGACATTAAGGAGTTACATCCACGGTCACTGGAAGCGGTGACCAGAGGAACAGAGTGTGGTCAGAATATGGAGACGGCAGCGGTTGCTAACATGGGTAGTCAGTTATTTCAATTACTTACCAATGCCATCCGGAATTGCTTCTAGTAAGTTCTGGGAAATGACTAAATCTGTTAATGAAGTCAGGCCGCTGATTTCTTCAGGAAGCCTTTCCAACCTGTTCTCAGAGACATCTAAGCACAGCAGGTTCTTCAGATTTCCTATTTCCTGTTATCGGTGACACAGAACAGAAAGGCATGCTGAGGCCTGCACAGGGCAGACGGACTTTCTGCAGTGATTTCTCACAACCGAATCCCAAAGAAGTTCTACGGATATTTCAAATGTGAAGGCAGGAGTCAATTCCTAGACCCCCTTCCAGTGAAAATGGGGAACTGTATGAATCACAGACACCGAGCTGGGAGGGATACCAAGCCCTTCACGTCAGGCAAGCAAGGAAGCATTCCCACTTACTAGATGAAGAGACGGACACCAAGGGGACAGACGACGGCAAGGTCACACAATTGGGAACAAATAAAACGAGGCCAGGATCTAGCTCTCCACATTTGGAATCCATCACTAGTAAGCAGCTTACACTGCAGAATAAGCACGGGCTTTTCTCTGATACGAATCCACCTTGATGTTCCCTCTATGGTAGGTAGCACCTGTCACCACAAACGCCAGTGCAACTGTGCCCCAGCACAACTGGAGTATACAGACCCATTGCTATTTTGAATATCAACAGAAAAGCATCCTGCTTCCAATGAACAGTCTATCCAGCACTGGGGAAAGTGCCTCCATGAGTCTAACATTCCATTAAAAAGTATACTACCTGACATTTCCAAAATGTATTGTTTTCTCTTTTCCAGCTCCACTGTCTATTCTCATTTCCCTATATTAAATTTCTTCTCTCATTACCCTCTTACCTTGACTGTTAGCTCTGCCTTTCAGACTGTGGTCTTGACTCTCCCTTCCTAAGCCCGTTCTGTAAACCACACTGGCTAATGTCCCTCCTGAAAACAAGCCATCTCTACTCCTATAATTATACCACCCTTCCACTCAATAAACCTCTAGTGTTGGAGGCCAGATGGTGATCCAGCTAATGTGTGATGCTTCAAGGCAAACCCACATGGGAAGGTTGCCAGTTCAAAGCCCAGAGACCTCCTTGAGTGCACTGGACACACATCTGCCCATGAACCCCTGACTCAGGCTGACTGAAGTTGGGAGTGGACTGCAGTGTCGGGACCCTGTCAGGGTGCTGTTTCTCTACTCCCTACGACCCATCTCTCTCTCACTTATGGAATAAATAAACATTTTTTGTGTGTGTGCAGATTTTTTTGCTATAGGGCATGTACACTGGCTGGAGAGATGGAGATAGGAAGTGAGATATCACCCCCAGGGGGGATGGCCAGGCTGCAATCCCTTCTCCTCCATTCTCCTCCTGGGATCTTGGGCATGCACGCACACGCGCCCAGTGTAAGTTTGAAGCCACCAGGTCCAGGACTCGAACTGCAGTCAGCCATGAGAGAGGCTAAAGATATAACCACTATGCCATCTGCTGGACCCCTAAATAAACTTTAAAAAAAAAAAGAAGACCGGAACCAGCAGATGTCATAATGGTTACATTGCTGGACTCCCACATAGTTTACTGCAGTTCAAGTCCCAGACCTGATGGCTTAAAACTCATGCCAAGCAAGTGTGCATGGATGCCCAAGACCCCAAGAGGAGAATAGAGAAGGGACTACGGTGTGGCTATCCTCCCTGGGAGTGATTTCTCATTTCCTGTCTCTCTGGCTCTGTCTCTCTGGTAAGTGCATGTGCCCTATAACAAAAATCTCTCTACCAAAAAAAAAAGGGGGGGGGGGCAGGTCAATTATAGATACATAGATATATATTTGTTTTGTTTAATGAACTGAAGTGCTTCTTCTAGTGTCAGACTTCTTTGTGTAGGTACGGCATTCCCACCTAAAGTAGTCAGCCCAACACCATGGTTTACACAGCAGAGCTTAGACAGCACCTGAACTACTTTAAAAATACAGGTGCCAGGGACCGGCAGGTGGCATGCTGGTTAGGTCAGTGGACTCCCACATGGCCGACCAGAGTGGAGTCCTGGACCTGGTGGTTTGCTTTCTAGCTTTTCTCCTCTCTCTCTGTCTCTGGTCAAGTTAAAAAATGATAAGGTAAGTAAAATTCAATAAATAATTACTTAAATATACATATATAAACACCTAGGTCAGGAAATACGTTTTGACTGTAAAGACTGGCACATAAAATAGACCAAAGTGACAGCTGGATGAAGACAAAATAGGACAGGAAACTGCCCGCAGGTCTTATTTATTTATTTACTCTGGTTTCTGTTTGTTTCTCTGTTTTTCTGTCTGATTACCAAAAGAAGGGCCTGCCTACTAGGACTCCACGAGACGCTGTGTACTCAGACGTCTGCACACGACTCCACTCCATCGGAGATGGTTCTCACACTTTGTGACGGCAGGAAAACCCTGAGTACTGTGACATGCCAGCCAAGCAACATTTGGAAGAAATATGAAATAAAAGCTCTGAAAAGTGCTTTTCATCAACTGTTGTAGGGCAGAAGTGGTCAAAATGATCCCAACGCCCTTGGCACCTCACGAAGAGTGGCAGAAATGTATACCATCAGAATGGTGGGTCCGAGGATTTTGCAAATCTGCTGGGCTTGAAGTAAGCTAGGCGGGGAACAAGGATGAGACTAAATACAGGCTTCACCAACGAAGACGCATTTACTGTCTTCAGAAATGTGGGTTGTGGTTTTCAGTTTTTAAGTATGCTCAATATATTTTTCCAAATGTGCTTTCCAATCAACATTTTTTTTACTTTCAAGATCCTTTCGTAGAGACCCTCCTGTAGAATCGAAGACTACACGAGGCTTATCGTCCTTCTGTCTGGGGGCAGGTGCTGTGAGAGTACCACGTACCTGAGGTAATTCTGACAGCTGATTTCCATCCAACCAGAGATCCCTGAGATGTAAGAGAGCTCCAATCGATTCTGGCTAAAACAAACAAGCAAGCCAATAAATAATGTTATGGTAACAAAGACTCAATTTTTAGTCTCCCACCAAGAAAGAAAGAATTGTAATCCACAAGGTAAAAATTGGGTACTGCAGACGTTTGCTGGTACTTCTCTAACATCAAGCCCCCTTCTAAAATGCCCCAACTTTCCCAAGAATGCTATGGCTTCCATTTATGCCCATCTGTCTAGTTCTCATCCTCTCCATCCACAAACCCTAAGTCTATTTCATTTTTTTTTTAAAGAGGTTTTTGCTATAGGGCACGTGTGCTCGCCAGAAAGACACAGAGAGAGAGAGAGAGAGACAGAAAGTGAGACATCACCCCCCAGGGGGGATGACCACGCTGCAATCCCTTCTCCTCCATTCTCTTCTCGGGATCTTGGGCACGCACGCACATGCGCCCAACGTGAGTTTAAGCCACCGGGTCTGAGACTTGAACCATGGTCGACTACATGGGAGTCCAGCGACATAACTATTACGCCAACTGCTGGTCCCCACAAACCCTAATTCTTTTTTTTTTTTTTTTTTTGGAGAGGTTTTTCACTATAAGGCTCGTGCACTCGCCAGACAGAGAGAGACAAGAGACAGAAAGCGAGAAATCACCCCCAGGGGGGATGGTCACGCCGCAATCCCTTCTCCTCCATTCTCCTCTCAGGATCTTGGGCACACATGCACACGCGCCCGGCGTGAGTTTTAAGCCACCGGGTCCGGGACGCGAACCGCGGTCGACTACGTGGGAGTCCAGAGACATAGCCATTACGCTAACTGCTGGTTCCCAACAAACCCTAATTCTTAACCTGTGGGACCTGAAGCACATTTTCTGTGGTTCCCATGCTACCAGTACAAATACTGGCTTCATAAGCTTCTTCCCTATAGGCCTCCCCAAAATATGTTACTATCATAATGAAGGGCAAAGTGAAATTCTAATCTCTCTCTGATACAGACTCACCAAATTATATATTTCATTGTTTCCCAAATCAAGTTCTTCTAGTCTCCGAAGTTGAGTAAGAGAGCTTAAAAAGAAATAAATGAAAGCACTTTTTGAGTACTCAGAAAGGTTAAGCAAGACAATATTCTTCACTTAGCCTACTTTGCAAAGGTAAGATTCATCTGGATTTTATGGTAGTAAATATTACACAGAAACGTCTATTAAGAGAAGATAGGCATCTCTTAAACTTTCCAAATAATACAGACTCTTTTTTGGACATAATATTGCAGTCCTTTTTATTTTCTTAATGAAGAAATTCATTCAGTGCAAAATTCCCTCTTATTTTCCCCAGAGACTCACTCAGGAAGATATGTAAGAAGATTCTCTCTCAGTTCCAGTGAAGCCAGGTTATAGAGACTAGAAATGAACAGAAGGAAAAGAAGTATAAGGGAAATTCCTGAGATTCTTCTTACTTCTCCCCCTCTCAGAAAGTAGCAACTCTTAACTTTGTGTCACTTCCTAGGGTACAAATATTTACTGGCCACCACCTCCCACCCCCATCGAAAACAACATAACGCCCACCTTTCATATTTTAATATTCAAATATTAATACAATAATAAAATAGTGTTTCATGACTACCAGGCACCCTCACTCAAATACTTGGTACATTTTATATGTAGAAATAACTCACCAGCCTTAAAAGACCACTCCGGGGACCAAGATAGAAACTGATTACGAGCTTCTAGACTTAGAATGTCAGAAATGTGCTGTTACCATATAAACAGTAATACTTTTAATCTCATGGAACTCAGACTCTTCTTCCAAACATCAGAGTGACCATCCCTGTTTTAGAGTGGTGGGCGTCTCGGCCCACAGGGCCCAAGCCCTCTATGCAGGAAAATAAATTCACAGAGCAAGTGGCAGGGAAATAGCTTCAACTGAAACGCACCAAGGATAATGTAATAATGTGTCTTGTACAGTGTCTGAAACACAGGACTGATTTAATAAATGGGAGCTATAATGTTGCTTTTACTTTTATTAAACTCTAGGATGGTGCCCTTTTCAGCAGATTATCCTGCCTCTCAGGTGTAATCCAGTCTATTACAGGAGCCTGGTGAAATGAGACAGATGTTCTCCCCGGACACTGATTATTTGGGTCAAATCTTGCTGGGCTGTGGCCATTCTGCATCATCAGAAATCCTCACACAACCAACTTATGTCAGCATTGGCACAACGTATGGATTCAGAAATAACGGACTCATCTCCCGCCCCAAAGGCACCGTCCTAAACTCCACACCAGCAGCACACTTCAGTGGTATCACCATAGTAACACCCAGATTGGAGGAATTTTACTTCTGAGCACACAGAACACAAGGAATCAGACATTATCCCAACACTCTAATCTGCCTTAATCCTCTATTCTCCCTCCTTCTAACAAAAAAGCCAGAATCATGTGCACTCCCAAAGCTGGTTTCATAACATCATAAAATGTAAATTCGATTTAAGCAAACAGTGTATAGACATGCTTTAAATGTATTTTCTAGCCAGCAGGTTTTAACTGTACTATGAAATGCATAATTTCTGTATCTCCTCCAATTTTAGAAAATTGAAGGAGTTTTCATAATTAAAGCAATAGCAAATACAGCTCATTAAAATGTACGTTTAAAACAAAAACAGCAAAAATCCCTGTTATTAAGCGATCATTAATTTAATACCAACATTGTGCAAATAAAATGTAACTAGGTGAGCTGTTGAAGATACCTAGTTATGCTTTTTCTTGCTTGAGCGTTTAAGTAGGAGGAAAAACAATAGGAAGAAGAGCTTTAGAAAATACTGTTCAGTATCTCTTTCCCAGAGCAACCTGTGAGGAACTGAGATAAGTGAGGCTAATAATAGAAGTGGGTGCAGGCAGTGGGACGGAGGTAAGGCAACTGGATGCACATAGAGAGGTCCTCGGTTCACAACCTGGAACCTCCCAACCATGCCAGACTCACATGCACACCCATGATCCCAGCTAGCTGAGGGAGTGAAGATCCTGTTGCAGGTATCTGTCTGTCTGCCTCTCTCTCTCTCACGGAAGAAAATTTTAAATGTCAGTTAAAAAAAAAAAAGGCAAAGGGCTTTTTTTTCAGTTGCAAACTCATGTAACCCCTAACCAGTAGTATCAGAAAGGTGGTAATAATCCCTAGGCTACTTCCACATTTGCATTTTTTAAAAAGAGGTTTTGCTTTGGGACAAGTGCACTCGCCTGAGAGAGACAGAGACAGTGAGAGGGAAGGTGAGAAATCACGGGGCGGGGGGATTGAATGCTGCTGCAATCCCTTCTCCTCCGTTCTTCTCCCGAGATCTTGGTCAAACACACATGTGCGCTTGGCATTAGTTTCAAGCCACCGGGTCCAGGACTTGATCTATGGTCAGCCATGTGGGAATCCAGTGACATAACTGCTACGTCATCTACTGGTCCCAATATTCACATTTTTAAAGTCACTGGTAGGGTCGTTATTTTATTAACAACATTATCGTTACAGGCATTCATTTATTTTCACATTCACTACTTTAACATTATTTTGACACACTAAAGGCATCCACTCATAATGAGGAAAAAGTCCTTCGATGAATCAAAAGCTTTATTCGCTGACACCATCAAACCCACCCTACGAAGCAGCCTTGCCCAGGCCTAGCTGCTGAGTGCTGTACAAGCAGCCTTGGTCTGAGTCCCTCTGGCCTGAAACAGAACTCGCCCGCTTGGGCTGGAGGAGCTGTGGCACTCCTTCCAGGAATATCACCTTTGTCCGGTAAGGCCCTGCTCATTGATGACGCTATGACACAACCAGGAGAGTGAGGCTCTGTGTGAGGTCCACTAGTTAGAAAAAAGCAAAGCCCCAGTTAGAACCTGGCTGGCTGCCAGAGCGCCTGCCCTCACCCAACACTGCCTGAGGCAGCTCAAGGGCTCTGCGTTCTCTGCAACGCTCTAATTTAGCTCAAAACATCTCTCAATTTTGAATGCATATATGAAGCCTTACCTTCTTAACCACACCAAGGAATTCTAGGATTTCTGTTTTATGTTATTTTTAAAATATGATACACCTTTTTAAAATGACTTTAAAATTTTGTCTGAGAATAAAAGACAAAGGCCAAAGTCACTACACGCAAATAACACTTAGCAAAGTGTTGCTAACATGCCTGTAGTTTCCACCTCCACCATGAAGACACCCAAATAGATTACCCCGTTAAATAAAAAGGTTCTGGCGACCAAACCTCTTAGTTTCTATTGTTTAGGGAGAGCAGGGAAAACATGGGTATATGAATGCTATTGATACAATAATGACAACAATCTATCACATTTTTGTAACCTTTTGAAACGAAAAATTAAAGAACAGCCCTTCTGAGGTAATGCTTTTCCACTATGTTAAACTATTTAAAATAAAGAAACTGGAGTATTAAGATCAGATTCCAAGGGCTCACTGCTGAAAGCCACAGTGAAAAGAGCACACAGAGCCTCAGAAGCTCAAGCCCCAGGTTCCTGGCTGACGCTCACAGATCACTGGGTGTGCTTGCTTCACTGTAGCACTTCCATTTCCTCTAACATAAATATAACCACGTCTCTCAGGACAATTGGACAAAATATATTTCCCCTCCCAGTTAGCAGAGCCTTATTTATTTGGGTTCATGAAAGACTGCTGTAAGATACATTAATCGCAGGTCACCCTACTTCTGGAAACCTCTTCAAAGGACAGGCTCTAAAGATGGTGAGTTGCTGGCCAAATTTTAACTTAACCATACGTTGTCCATAACTGGTGGCCCGTGATGAGAAGGAATAGAAAACTAAAGAAATATTTTGACTATAGACTCCCACCTTCCATAGGAGCTCAGACTTCCGAATACAACCCAGACAAGTAGTTCTCAGTTTCTAATACCATAAACTGATGTGAGAATGAAGCTGTGAGTCTGGTTCTAACTAACTCTTGCCTTGGACAGTCCTAAACCAAAGCACAGAACCCCACCAACCCACTCTTGAACTTGGTTCTCCGGACTGCTGTAGCAACAGCAGACATAAAACAGGAGCTGCCTAAGGCATAACTGGACCAGAGACACTGGTACAAAAAATGAACGGAGGAATGATCCTTCAAAATATAGTATCTTCAATCGAGACTTCAGGGCAGTGTCTTTCCCATCAGGGCAACTTAGTCGATTCAGTTCAAATATCTTTGTATCTAACAAGGAACACGCTACTGAGAACAGTTGAATGAGGGATTTGAACCCAATTCTGTGTACTTCAGAGCCCATGCTCTTAGTTTCCAGGTCAAAAAGGACAAAGATACTCAAACTCCACATGCATTTATCTTGTGTTAAAACGTGCTATTACAGAGGTGCAGGAATACATCAGGTATTTCTAATCCTTTAAAAAATTAGATTCCTGAGATGCGTTATGAGAATTGCTCATCTTTAATAGCCCTACAGCTAATAATGATACTGACAATAGACACGGTTATAAATGCTTTACAATGAGAAAACTGAGGCATGGAGAGTGAACTTCAGCCAGGTCTCACACAACCACTAAGTGGAACAGCCCAGATCCACCACAGATTGCATTTTCAACCGCTGTGTTCTGCTGCTTCTCACTCTTAAGCTGGTAAGTCAATTTTGTGAACTGATAATTCATCTATATATATTTAAAACAATATATTCAGGAAAAGGTTTCCTCTGATTTCTATCCCCCATCAACCTAGCCTCCCACTGCAAGACTACTCTCACAGGAAATCACTTTTTAAAGAACTTCATAAGAATTCCTCCAACGTTTTCTGTTATGCAGAGACAAGCAGGTATGACTGACTATACAGTTTGTTTTTGTTGTGTGTTCTGAACTCCACAATATCTGTGTGTGTGTGTTGTGTAAGTGTGTGTGTCCCCTCATGGATATATATAGTCTTAACTTCTTTTAAACATCCTCTATTAAGAGATACTTCACCCTTCAGTTTCAACTTCTGCCACATTTCTGTGCAATACTGCTGGAATAACCTATCTTCCTGTTACATAAAACATGATTTTCTATCCTCTTTTCACTCTTATCATTTCTAGCTCCAAAGCAAGGGAACGGGGTGGGAGTCTAACAAGCTCCTGAAGGAAAACAACGTGTGGAACACTCCTTCCCTGCACACTATACTCAGTGTTTTACACAGTTCATAATAGTGGGGACAAAAGTGAAACTCTTTTCTAAGTCAGAATGTAGGCCAACTGTATTTTTAGGATTCTATTTCAAGGACTGGATGAGTGGTTACTTTAAGGAATTTACATCTGTTCTCCACAATGTCATAAAAACCCTTTTTAACCCACTTGTATTTTTTTTTTCCATTTTGGTGGCCAAAATCATTAATAGAGTGAAATAAAGGAAGGTGGACTGACTAAGGTAAACCAAGCAAACGAAAGGCCATACACTGTAAAATTGTTGAAATATAAAACCTACAAACATTTACAGCAGTAATATTTGATGAGAGAATACAATGATAATGAAGGGGGGAGTTGCTTATACATTTACAATATTTCTATTCGTTCAACACCAAATTAGTATTTAAGAAATCTTTGGTTATAGATCTCTTTAGGGTGATTTTGCTCTGGAAAACTTTTTTTAAAAAATCTGAAACAAGTATTTTATGGTCATTCCCAGGTCTCAAAAAATCGCATTAGATATGACAGTAGTTTTCAAAAAGTATTAGGACTGTATTTCATCTTCGTGGGCCGCAAGCACTCTCAGTACGATGTGGGTAAGCAGCCTAGCAGGCTGCTCTGCTCACTTAGTTCAAGCTCATTCAAATTAAGGTCACCATTCCCAAGGGCAGCAGACAGAAAATCAGACCTGCACGCTCTAGTTCAATCTGCCAGGGAACCCGGGGTTTACTCAGTTGCTCTACTTCCATTGGAAATGGTCATAATTAGACATTCATTGGTAGGAACGATTTAGTGACCGATACCTGTTTAGGGTACACACTAGCCCACTGCATATATTCTTCTTACTCTAAGAATGTTATGTTTGGGGACCAGCAGTTAGCGTAATGGCTATGTTGCTGGACTCCCACGTAGTCGACTGCGGTTCGAGTGCCAGACCCGGTGGCTTAAACTCACGCCAGGCGCATGTGCATGCGTACCCAAGATCCTGAGAGGAGAATGGAGGAGAAGGGATTGCGGCGTGGCCATCCCCCCCGGGGGGTGATTTCTCGCTTTCTGTCTCTCTGTCTCTCTCTGTCTGGTGAGCGCACGTGCCCTATAGCAAAAACCTCTCAAAAAAAAAAAAGAATGCTATGTTTGGAGGGGAAAACTTAACAACAGGACAGAGGGATATTTAAAGATGGTTGGGCTATATTTTGGCTAACTTTGGAGGCTAACAGTTTCTTTAACGGCAAAGAATATAAAATCACATGGAGAAAGTTAGCCAAAGACAAAGCAGTTTGTTCCCAGACAGACACAGGCTTCCAGATCCTCAAAACTGCCATCAGGTCCCACACCTGGGGTTTCTGTGTCCTTCAACCTTTACTCCCATGTTCGCCACCTGAGCGTTTCAGAGACTCTGGCTAAGTGGACCTGCCTAATCATCGGGTGCAAGACACTGACAACATGAACTCAGTACACTCCTCGCAAGGTAGCATCTCAGGGCACGTCCTGTAGGAATAAACTAGGTCAGTCTCCCAGGTTAGCATCATTCATCAGCAGTACCGGGTATTGAGTTTTCCTAAAGTTCACTCTTTTTTTTCCCTTAATTGAAACATAATTCATAAACTAATAAAACTCACCTTTTTAAAGTGACAATTCGGTGAGGTTTAATATATTTATTCACAAAGTGTACAAACATCACTATCTGATTCCAAATTTTTTTCATCACCCCCAAAAGAAAGTTTGTATCCATCAGAAGTCATTCTTTGGGACTAGCAGTTAGCGTAATGGCTACATCGCTGGACTCCCACGTAGTCGACCCCGATTCAAGTCCCGGACCCGGTGGCTTAAACTCACGCCGGGCGCGCGTGTGCGTGCCTGCCCAAGATTCCGAGAGGAGAATGAAGGAGAAGGGATTGCAGTATGGTACTACCCCCGGGGGGGGGGGGGGATTTCTTTCTGTCTCTGTCTTTCTGGTGAGCGTACATGCCCTATAGCAAAAACCTCTCAAAAAAAAAATGAAGTCATTCTTTATTCTCTCTCCTCCTCCCCAATCCGTGGTAACCACTAGTCTAATTTCCAGGTCAATGGATTTGACTTTAGTAAAGAATAGAATCTGGGGTCAGTAGGTGGCATGGTGGTTAAGGCACTGAACACCCACATGGCCAACTAAGGTTCAAGTCTCAGACCTGGTGGCTTGCAAAATCATTCCAATGGGTGTACATGTGTGCCCAAAATCCCAAGGGGAAAATAGAGAAGAAGGAATTGCAGCGTGGCCGTCCCCCCTGGAGGGGCTGATTTCTCCCTTTCGCTCTCTCTGTCTCTGTCCAGCAGGTGCATGTACCCTATGACAAAAACCTTAAAAAAGAAAAAAAGACTATAATATTCAGGATTCTCCATATATTCTCTGAATATTAGGTTGTCAGGAAAGTCTTGATATATTTTTCTATGTTTTCTATGCAAAAATGCATCATGACTTTCCAACAATCCAATAGGAGATCATGTCATCCTCCTGGTAACTCACTTTTGAAAAGTAAAAAATGCAACGTGTGACTTAGGTAAAAATTAATACACCCGATTTCAAGAAAAATATGTTCAGTATTAAAATGCTATTTTGGAAGACAGATATTCACACATTACACCAATATATGAAACTTCCTTAAAGCACAATTACCACTTCTAGCTTTAGCAGTGGAAAGTTTCAAGTGTTTTTAGAGAGTGAAAAGCCATTGTTCATTAAATACTGCTTTCAAGTGCATATCTAAAATGTCATTTTTTTCCCCAGACACTTTTCTTAACGCCATTCAAGACCTCCCACTGCATGCCATCCTGCTCCATTGGGCCCTGCCATGCTAACTGGCATCTTCGGTTATATATAAAGCCATTCACTTAAGGAGCCAGACAGTGGCACAGCAGCCAACGCGGTGCTCCGAGGCCGGCTCATTGGAAAGGCTCTGGGTTCATGCCCAAGACATCTCGGAGTGCACTGGATTCACGTGCACCCACGATCCAGGGCTGGCTGAGGCCGGGGGTGGATTGCGTGTGTTGGGATGGCTGTCTGTCCTGGTCTCTCTCTCTCTTGCTCATGGAAGGAAGACACCAGTAAACTTCAAATAAATAAATAAAGTCATTTATTTCATTTCACCTCAACGTTTTCTAAACGGGATTAAAAAGGTCTTTAAAAATTTCATGAAAGGGAAGATGAAACTAATGTGCTCATTGTGAAAGGCATGCAATGAAAAAAAAAAAAAATAGCACTGGACCCACAGGCAGTGTAGAGGTTAAGATGCTGGATTCCCACATGACTGACTGCATGTTTTGAGTCCCAGACCTGGTGGTTTGAGAATCATGCCAGGGACAAGTACATGTGTGCCCAAAATCGTGAGAGGAGACTGGAGGAAAAGGGATTGCAGTGTGACCATCCCCCAGCCGGAGGGGAGTGATTTCTCACTTTCTCTCCCCCCTTCCTCTTATCAAAAACTTTTTAAAAAATGCAGCACCTTTAAGGATGAAAGTAAGTTCAAACAGCAGCTTTACAGCCCACTGGCCACAAACCTGGGCAGACTACTTATCCTCACTGTACAGAGGAAGCTAGCAGTTAACGCTGGCCTGGAGCAGGGAGCTGTAATGAGGCAGTGCCTGCGCCTAGCAGAGCACCCAGCACACCACAGCTGTCAGCCACACACCTCCCTCTTCCCCTCCTTCCCTCCGTCTCACAGAAGTGAATACAGCTGCTCTCGCTGATCATCGGCATTAGCACCAAGCTTCTGGCAGCAAAGGCAGAAAGTAAATGTGATAAATGTCAGAACTGTTATTAAAAAGGAAGAAGCTTACCAGTTATTTTGGTAAGGTATTTTTTTTCCCTCTAAAAATAACTCTCTTGGTCCAGCAGGTGGTGTGGAGGTTAAGGAGGCTGGATCCTACATGGCAAACTTTGGAGTGTGAGTCTGGACCTGGAGGCTTGAGGATGACACCGGGTGTATATGTGAATATGCCTAAAATCCTTAGAGAAGAATGGAAGAGAAGGGATTGCAGTGTGGCCATTTTCCCGGGGGTTGGGGGGAGCTGGGTGATTTCTCACTTGCCTTCTCTCTGTGCCTCACTCCAGCGAGCACATGTGCTCCATAGCAAACTAAACTCTCCCTCTCCCTAATGACTCATATCAGAGAAACTAGGTAATGTTCATAGAAAATCATTGTTCTTAATTAGAAGGTTTTAGAGCAATGGAAGCTGTATTTTTTAGTTGTTTCTTTCAACTGAATATACAACATTAGGCAAAAAACAGTGACTATGCAGGAGCAGACTAACGTGGTCTCACCACAAAGTTCCCAGAACTCTCACATCATTACCTGTGCTATCATGTGGGAGCAAGTAGAACAGAGAAGACAATACTGCAGGCTGTGTCATGTGTGTGTTTAGTATGTGAGCACAATGTCACAGAGGTATAGACACAGAATCAAAAAACCAAGACCCTTACTCTGTCAGAGTACAGGGTGACCCCGGTAATACGCAGACAACTGGACACTGAACAGCTGCACTTATGTGTAAAGACAGACAGCCACAGTGCTTCTCACGCGGGGATTTAATCAGGTCAGGGAATCTGCAAATTTGGGTTCTAGTTTACCTCTTGCAATCCTTGGGAGAAGTGTGAGGAAAGAGGTGGAATTTCAATCATGAAAGGAGAGAAACCTCAGTCAATTTGGAAAGACAAAAGACAGGTAAAAAAAAATTCAAGCTGACTTTCATGGAAGGCTTGAAGCTTTCTTCTTGGTTTGAACGGAGCTTGGTGGGTTCTATGTCACAGTAAAATCTCTATGGTGCTGCCCCCACAAAAAGCAAGTATTACCATGGATCTGAAACTGTGGTTTGCAAACTTCATTTGAAAAACTGCAGCAATTTTTTATTTTGGTAGGTTTCTGCCATAAGGTGTGTGCAATCGTCAGAGACAGAGAAAGGAAAAGCGGGAAATCACCGCCCATGGTAGTTGGCCATGCTACAATCCATTCTCCTCTTGGGATTTTGGGTACGCATGGGATACACACACACACAGTGTGATTTTCAAGTGGCCTGGTCTGGGAATCCAGTGCTTTGACCACCACACCACATGCTGGTCCCTACGGCAGACTTTTTAAAAGCAAATATTACTTGCACCCCTAATATACAATGAATTAGAAAGCTAACAATAGTGTTTAACAGAGATCACCCATTGATTTTCTCTCTCCAAGATGCCTTAGCGGGACATCGCTGGAATCTGTGGGCTCTGGACTAGAGCTTCACTAGAACACTAGTCCACCAGGTTATGCCAGCCCCGTCAGGTTTCCATTTTAAGTGGTTACACATGAGCCTCTGCATCAGCTTGATTTAAACCACTTTATGTCCTGGAGAAGTGAAAATGTCTCTTGAGATAATTCAATTAATTAGAAAATCCAATTAACAGTCCGCTAAGATAATTCAATTAATAACCGAACATTTATTTGCCAGCATACATTTTCTTCAAAGGATTCTATTTCCTGCCACTCCTCAGTTCTCCACAACTGGTAGGCCTACCACACAGACACGTGCCCATCCCTCTCCCAATTCCACTCCTGCTCTCCAAATAGACCACTCTCACTCCCTATTCTCAGTTCTACAGCTCACAAATACTATCAGGCATAGCTGTTATTTAGGGGAACATACTTTAAGTCTTCAGTGGAGTTGTTTGTTGGCTTTCCTGACCACTTATGTGATATACACTAGTTTAAATTAACTACCTTAGAATCCATCAGTTGAAAGAGAACTTACAAAGTTATTTAGGTTTTTGTTTTTTTTTTTTTTTTTTTTGAGGTTTTTGCTATAGGGCACGCATGCTCGCCAGAAAGACACAGAGAGACAGAGAGACAAAAAGCAAGAAATCACACCCCAGGAGAGAGGGCCATGCCACATCCCTTCTCCTCCATTCTCCTCTTGGGATCTTGGGCACACACACACATGCACCTGGCATGAGTTTAAACTACCGGGTACGGGACTCAAACTGCTGTTGACTACATGGGAGTCCAGCGACATAGCCATTAGGCCAACTGCTGGTTCCAAAGTTATTTAGTTTTTATTTATTTTAGTAGAAAGTACCAGCATCTGGGACCAGCAGTTAGCCTAATGGCTATGTTGCTGGACTCCCATGCAGTCGACCGCAGTTCGAGTCTCGGACCCAGTGGCTTAAAACTCACGCCGGGCGCATGTATGTGCTTGCCTAAGATCCCGAGAGGAGAATGGAGAAGGGACTGCAGCATGGCCATCCCCACTGGGGGGTGATTTCTCACTTTCTCACTTTCTCTGTCTGTCTCTGTCTGTCTGGTGAGCGCATGCGCCCTGTGTCAAAAACCTCTCCAAACAAACAAACAAAAAAAAAAGTACCAGCATCTTTTTTAACCATCAAAATTTAGTGAAAACTGGATACAAAAACCATGGAAGGCTGGCTAGAATTTTGAAGGGATTATTGAATAATGAGTAAATGGTTTTCTGAGTAGAATAATAAAAGCTTTAAGAGAAAAGGAGGTTAGAGCTGATGATAAAAATGCCCATTCCATTCACCCAAATATACACAATTGTCACATAAAAACTTACTTGCCAATATTTTCAGGCAAAGATTGCAGTGAGATGTCATTTACAGAAAGACACGTTAAATTCTGTAATTCAGGAAAACTTTCTGGCAACCTAAAATAAAAAAATATATATATTGTTAATTTAAAAAGAAAAGTATGTGTAATGTATACTAAGCATAAATATAATGATTTCTTCTACATGCTAACTGAAATAATCTCCTAAAAATTAAACTTTATATGGGATGTATACATAGAATAGAAGTAAGGGATCAGCAGATGGTATAATGGTTATGTCAATGGACTCCCACATAGTCAACTGTGGTTCAAGTCCTAGACCCAGAGGCTTAAAACTCAGGTGGGGCACATGTGTATGCATGCCCAAAATCTCAAGAGGAGAATGGAAGAGAAGGGATTACGGTATGGCCATCCCCCCGGGGAGTGAGTTCTTGCTTTCTGTCTCTGTGTCTCCATGGAGCGCATGTGCTGTATGGTAAAGCGCTCTCTCTCTAAAAAAAAAAAAAGAAGAAGAAGAGGTGATAGGGCCAGCAGGTAGAAGGGCAGTTAAAGTGCTGATCACAATACTCCTACATGCCTGACCACAGTTTGAGTCTTGGACCTGGCAGCTTGCTGTCTTACCCCCCTTCTCTCTGGTGAGCACATACACCTATAGCAAATTAAAAAATAAATAAAATTAAACATTAAAAAAAGAATAGAAGTTTAAAAATATAGATTACTGAGTGCTCTATAAAAGAAAATGGTAAGTTACTGTAGCTAAAAGTATCTTACAGTGTAAATTCTTTATTGATTAACCAAAAAAAAGAAACTTTCTCAGCCTACAAGCTTATAATAAAACTTGGGAGAGTTGCTCAAAAACTTCTCTTCCTGCAGTTTGTAATAATCAAAGCAAAGCTATGGATTACTTAGAATTGATTAACTGACAGTCAACTTCTACTTTCTCTTTTAATTCAATTTAAGATGTCAATCATTTGAGATAATTATGTGTCACTATGTTCTACACAAAAAGAACATTTTTATATGTCCCTTAAACTCTACAGAAGATCAAGGCTTAAAATTATTATTTAAAATTTACAAAAACAGTTTACTTCCAATATTTCTATGGTTACCAGTATTTAGGGAGGGAAAAATAAAAACTAACTAAAGGCAAAAAAGATTTCATTGCATCTAAAATGAGATGTAATATAGCCACATAAATCCACTAATATTGACACAAGAATATGTAACTGTCATGTTTTTCAGTGGGGAAGAGACTCTAGCTTGAGTGATACTTTCTAGAGCAGAAGCTTTCATTTCTTTCTCTTCCTTCATTCTTTTTTTCTTAATCTTCTGTGAGAGAAAGAGAAAGAGAGACTAATAGACAAAGAGATATTTTTGACAGGGTCTTTCCACATGATGATCCTCCTCCCAATTAGCTAGGATTACAGGCCCACATAACCATCTCCAGCATGTTTAGGTTGGCCCAGGAGCCAAACCTGGGCTTCCCAGGAGGCTTCCAGCCTCCCAAGTGGTGACATTATCTGTGAGCCACTGCAACTCAGCCATTATTATTTTCTTTCTGTAGGCTTCTTTTTCTTTTTCAGGGTTTTGCCATAGGTGTGTGCACTTGCTGGAGAAACAGAGAGAGACAAAGAGAGAGAGTGAAAAATCACTCCACAGAGGAGATGGCCATGCCACAATCCCTTCTCGTCCATTCTCCTTTCAGGAATTGGGGCACCCAAGCATGATTTACAAGATACTGGGTTTGAGATCCAACCACAGTCAGCTGTGTGGGAGTTCAGAGCCTTAACCACCATGCCACCTGATGGCCCTGGCTTCTTTTTCTTACCAAAAAAAAAAAAAAATTCGTATGGGCCAGTAGGCAATATGGTCATTAAGGCACTGGATCCCACATGGCTGCTCCATGGCTCAAGCTCCAGAATCAATAGCTTGAAAAATACCAGGTAAATATACAAGCATGTCCAAAATCCCAAAAAAGAACTTTGGTGTGGCCACATCCCAGGGGGTGATTTTTCACTCTTCCTCTCTATGTCTCTGTCTCTACAGTGAGCACACATACCCTATGACAAAAATCTAAAAAATTTAAAAATCCTATGTTACAATTTGACAATTAATATATTGGGTCATTGGGAAAATCATGACATATTTTTCCTTTTTTCTACACAAAAATGCATCATGACTTTGCCAATGACCCAATCTTCAAATCCAAATTCAGTCCCACAGACCAGTTAATTAACTGAAATGTTTATAATCATTGAAATATGCTCTTAGGAACAGTTACTAGGGTAGAGGAGGTTAAGATTTTTACTTGGGACCAGCAGTTAGCGTAATGGCTATGTCCCAGGACTCCCACGTAGTTGACCGTGGTTCGCGTCCTGGACCCGGTGGCTTAAAACTCACGCCAGGCGCATGTGCGTGTGTGCTCAAGATCCCAAGAGGTGAATGGAGGAGAAGGGATTGCGGCATGGCCATCCCCCCGGGGGGTGATTTCTCGCTTTCTGTCTCTCTGTCTCTCTCTCTCTCTGTCTGGCGAGCGCATGCGCCCTATAGCAAAAAAGTAAAAAATAAAAAATATTTTTACTTGTAATTCAAAAGATGCAACTTACCTGTTCTGTCTGAGTTTTTGTGAGAAAGTATATGTAACTTTATAATTGTAAAACTAGCTAAAATGTTCTTAAGCATAAGGAAAATTTATTTTTAAATGGCTGATCTACTTTTTTACTTGCTGTTAACATTAAAAGGCAAACTAGTATGATGTGACAAGGAAGCACAGACTGAAGGACCAGAAATGCCTTGTATTGTGTTGTCAGAAAATCGTGACATATTTTTTCATGTTTTTTCTATGTAAAAATGTGTCATGACTTTTCCGATGACAACAGTTCCAGTTTCTCACAGGTCAGCTGCATGACCTTGAAAGGTCACTTAACCTATTGAAGCCTCAGTTACGATGCAAAAATGCATTGATGATCTTCAAACCCAAATCCAGTCCCACATATCAGTTTATTAACAGAAATGCTGATAATAACTGAAATATGCCAAGCTAGATAACTTTTTAAAAGAATTATTTATTTAACTTTATTTATTATTATTATTATTTTCCAGTTTGATTGGGGGTAGGGGGGAGTGAGAAAGCAAGCCACCAGGTCCAGAACTTGAACCATGGTTGGCCATGGGGGAGTCCAGCTCCCTTAACTACCACACCACCTATCGGCCCTCAAGCTAGATACTTTTAAGGTCTCAACTCAGATACTGTCTAAGGTCTTAAAAACACCATACCTGCTAAATTGGAAAAGACTTTATATTTAAAAATCTGCCAAATATGAGGGCAAGATAAAAAATAAAAAAGCAAGTAAAGACTCATACAATCTGGGTATGTTCTAGCTGAGAGAGTTGTGAGATAATGGTAAAGCCAAATGCCAGTAGACATCTGAAAAGGAAAACAATGAAATAGAAAAGGTGATTAAGCAACTGAGTAGTAAAAAAAATCCTCAACAACATAATAAATATTTCTCTGCTTGACTAACCCTCTAAGCAACCCTAAGCTTAGTTTCACAACTATTTACTATACACTTACTCCACTGAAATAGGGTTAGAGATACAATAATCAGTAATAGAGAAATACAAGCAATACCATCAGTCCAGTTGGGGAGTCTTGGTCAAGGGGGTTACATAAGTGAAGATGTCAAGTTTTACAGAAAACGCAGTATACAGAGTGTTACAGAAGCCAGAGGAGGGACTCGTGAAGAGTAATCAGGACAGGCTTCCTGAAGGTGTGTGATGTTTGAGCTGCTTCTCAGAGGAGGGTGAAAGCTTGGTATACTCAGTAAGAGGGAGGTATGAGATGAACTATCAATTCTCTCTACAGCAGAGTGATGTCTGACACTGGCAGCTGAGGGCAACCAGATGGAGAGAGAGGCCACGGTCAAACAGTCCGTGGGTGTGGAGGCCCGGACTGCACATCAAGGAGCTCTGACTTGACCTGAAGGATCAGAAAGCTACAGAGGAAAAAGAATTTTCCTTTAAGAGGAAAAAGAATTGCATGGACGATGGCTAGAAAAGAAGATAAGACTTGAAGATGGTGATAAGTTAGAAAGCTGCTATGGTATAGTTTACTAGATCACTATTTTTCAGTAATAAATATTAGAAGTAACCTAATCACCAAAATTCAAAAGAAGAAAACCAGAAACATTTTAAAAAACACATTTACTTCTTGAAAATAAGTTGGCATGGGAAAAAACCAAGTAATTAGAGCACTCTCAGACACTCCATACCCAGGATATCCCAAGGAATTCTGAAATGGGTAAGATAAATCCCAAAATTTAGTTTAATCCCAATTTTCCTTGATTTCTACTCCAACCCTGCCAAAAAGTGGAAGGGTGCTTTTCTTCCATGATTTATTACAAATCTTGAGAAACCTTAGGAATGGACCCAGTGGCCCACAGAGACCTCTAAAGCAGACTCCCAAGGGCTGTCTCTGCATTGCCATGTGGGCGTCAATTCAGTTATTCTGACCACACAGACGACTGCACAGTGCAGTGGACTCCTGACTAAGAAGCCATGAGGAGAGGCTCATGGCGACACTACTTGGCCCTGCCCAGGAGGCATGTTGTGTCATTCTGGGAAGGGCAAAACTAGAATAAGTAGTAAAAGCAGAGACAAGTGTCTTTATTTAAAGGAATAAAGTACCCCCCCCCCCCAAAAAAAAAATCCCTTCAGCCATTACTAAAGTAAAGAAATCACGATTTGAGGGTAAGATTTTTTTTTTAAACAGGAGAGTTAGAGAAAAGTTGATAGTAATCATGTTTTGTTACTGAAGTAGAAAAAGTGACTCTAATCCAACTTTTCCTTGGCTAACTACGGTGTGAGCTCCTTGGAGGTTTAGAAATCAGCCTTATCTCACAAGACAGGACAGATCATGATGGAACTTATAAACTACTACAATTCCTCCTATTGCTTCAGAAGTGCACTCCTTCCATTCCTCACTCTTGTTTCAGACATTCACTGTGTCTCCCCTCCCCCGCCCCCACATCATGGCTACATCTCTATCTACAGTATAGTATGCCTTTTACTGCACACAGCTCTTTGTAAATAAGTATCTGTGAAAGTCAACAATCTCAAAGACAGTGATTCATTTAGGTACTTCCAAGATGGGTAACTTCGTTTGTGTTTTTTGTATGGCTCTTTAGAAAGATATCCAGGCCCAGCCTCTGTGGCACAGTGCGTAACATAATGAACTACAGTGCTGGAAACCACATGGCTGACCATGGGTTAGGATTCCCTGCCTAGCTGACCTGAAACGTGCTGGGAACATATGCTTGTATAAGATCCTGTCAAGCTAGAGGGCTGAGAGAAGGGGATCGTGGCATAAGCAGACCTGTGGAGGGACCTTCTCTGTCTCTCACTTCCTCTTCCTCTCCTCTCTCCCTCTCTTGTGGGCACACATGTCCTCTCCGCCAATAAGATTTGTAAAAGATATCATCTGTAGTACTATAGATAGAAAAGTCTGCAAAAATTTACCTAGTCAGTGGGTTTCCGCTGAAGTCGGCTATCTGTAGTGCTTTACAGAATGAAATGCTTTCTGGAATTTCAGGAATATCTGTAGGTGGAAAGAAAACATCTATCATTTACAACCATAGTTAACAGTTTTTATCATTTTCACCATGGATCACAGTCACAAGAAAATACCACTGTTCAAATATGGCAAGGATTTATCAAGTATTTTTCTATATTTATTTTATGCTTGCTTTCTAATAGCAGATATATTCTTAACCAAAGCATATTAAAGAACAATACTTATATTAAAAACAACAATAACCACTACCACCACCAAATCCCACTACCCTACAAAAGTCACTGGTAACATTGTGTTGTAGTTCCCACTAGACCATTCTAAAATGGTACCCTTTTGTTTTGTTTTGTTTTGTTTTGTTTTTTTAATGGCCAGAGGGAGTGTTCAATCATGAAAGGGAGAGAAAGAGAGAGAGAGAGACAGAGAGAGGGGAAGCACAACAATAGGGGGTGGTCAGGCCGCAATCATTCTTCCTCCTATTTCTTCATTCTGTTACAATTTGGGGGACATACACAAACTCAGTGCATTTTTTAAGCCATTGGAGCAGGGATTCAAACCCTGGTTGGCCATGTGGGATTTGACTCCACAGTGCAGTTTTTAACCACTGAGTTATAGAACTAGCCCAAGTAGAGCATTTTTAAATTACAGATTTTCTTTTTACAATATAAGAGAATGGAAAATACAGAAAGTACAAAGAAAGAAAGAAAAACTACCAACACCATCACCCAGAGATGTTGTCTTAATCTGATGTACTTCAGTTGTTACTCATCAATGTACACATGGACTCACAGAGTACGTACATAAATAAATTTTATTTAAAAATATAAGGTTCATGATAATTTTTTAAATTTACATTATTTTACAAACTTTTCCCCATCATTATTTTTCCAAATAGTTTGCCCTTTTTAATGGTAGAAAAGCACATTGCCCATTTTATCAATCCCCCACTGTTGGACATTTAGACTTTCCAAGTTCCTGATGTTATAATCACATTTATGCCCATTTCTGATTATTTCCTTAGGCTGAGTTCCCAGAAGTGGAATTACTGCATCAAAGGCATTAACGTCTTGACAGTACTAGATAAATACTGTTAAACTGCTTTAGAGGGCAGGTTATACCAACTGATGCTTCCATCAGCCTGCACAGAATGCCCAGTTCAACATCTCTTCTTTTTCTCTTTTACATCATAAAAAAATGTCAATTTTATCAGTAAAATACTCTGACAACATTTTATTTTATACTTCTTTTATTACTAATGATGCTGAATATTTTCCCCCCAAGTTCACTTGACCACTAAATACTATGGGTATAAAACGACTAGAATTCATATCTCATAAATTCTTCTTTCTCTTGGTACTAAACCAAGATTATAGCTTTCAGGGCTTTGAAAGGTTAGTACATAGCATTTAATTTCAAGAATACATTTATTTTGGACATATTGACACTGACAAGGGCTAAAATAGGAAAAGTTCTCCTGGTCCCATGCTGTTTCTTCCACCAGTTTGACAAATCTAAGTTGAGCCAAAACATACTTAATATTTCTAAACTGGGAGAAGTGAGAGAAGGGAGAAATAAAGGAAGAAATGTGTGCCTTGCTCCAACAACCTCAATGTAATCAGATGCTACATGCAAACTTAAGAGTTTCTTTTTTTTTTTTTTCTTTTGTAAAGTTCATGTATCCCTTTTCTCCATGAGGGAAAGAGACAGAGGCACAGAGAGAGACTGCACAGCTAACGGAATCTCAACACCATGATCCACCCCCAGCCTCAGCCAGCCCTGGACCATGTGCACATACATGTGTGGTGCATTCAGGGAAACCTCTGGATGCAAGTCCAAGGTGCACCCTCATGTGAGCCAGCCTCCCACCACATCACGCTCCACCATTTCACCACCATCCAGCCCTTTCGTTCAAATGTAAAGCCTAAAACATTTGTGGTAAGATTTTCCTCACACTGTCCTCTGCCCTGCATGACCATATAAGGTAGTGATGACCAAACAATATGCTCTGAGTTTCATAAATATAACAGATACACACAGACAGACCTTCCCCACACCTTACACACCTTCTCCACAGTTGAGTTTGGAATGGATTTTTTTTTTTTGAGAGGTTTTTGCTAAAGGGCACACGTGCTCACCAGAAAGACAGAGAGAGACAGAGAGACAGAAAGCAAGAAATCACCCCCTAGGGGGCATGGCCACGCCACAATCCCTTCTCCTCCATTCTCCTCTCAGGATCTTGGGCATGCACACACACACACGCCTGGACCCCACCAGGTCCGGGACTCAAACCACAGTCGACTGCATGGGAGTCCAGCAACATAGCCATTACCCCAACTAGTTGCTGGTCCCTGGAATGCATTTTTAAAACATACAAACATTCACGAGATTCAAAGTACAAGCACAGCAATAACCCCTTTTATAGATATTAGCTTATTGAACCTCCTCGAGAATGAATTATTTTAACGTCCACTGTGCAAAATGGATGCTATGGCTCAGGAAGATGAAGTGACTTTCATATCACTGCGGGCTGACATCACTGGGGGCTGAAGTTGTGGCACTGCAGTGCTTTAGAATGAATGAACAGATGAATTCATTACAGGATTCACGCTGTCATTCTGGCAAGTGAGGCAGACACACCATGGGCTTCCCTTGGCCTGAGAAGTGCTAGCTGACCAGGACACTCCACAGCTCTCTCTCTTCATGCCACTACTTCCAGCCCTGAGAGCAGCTTACACAGCTGAGAAAAGGTGTCTCACAAATGTAGAGGAAGATCTAGACACACATTGACAGACAATTCTCCCCGGGCTGCCTGTTCTATCAAAGAAAGGTTAGAGCTGAAAGGTACCTGAGTTAACGTTGCTCAGAGAACCACGAACATCACCAACGCTGGAGAAGTTGGGCTAAGCAAGAGATCACATGAGTAGTGGCTGTAAGGAACTATGGTGGAGGTTCATCTGGGATCCAGAAATCAGAGGATAACAAAAGCAGCTGCCACAACACAGCTGGACTAAGTCCAGACAGAGCTGACCCAGAGGTTTGGTCTATAGGGAGGTATCTTTCTCTTTAGGCAAATCTGTTCATGTATATAAAGTAGCAAACAGCAAAGAGAAGGTAGGTCTCCTGGCCCCAAACACCATTTCCTTCTAGCATGTGAATGTTCCTACTGGACTGTTTGAATATATTTGCCGTAAAAATGAAATCTTCAGATGAGAAGGCAATAGAGCGAGTTAAAGAGTCCTGATTACTGAACTGCCTTAAGTAAGTTACCAAAAAATATCAGAATGGAGGGACCAGCAGTTAGCATAATGGCTATGTCGCTGGACTCCCATGTAGTCGACCGCGGTTCGAGTCCCGGACCCGGCGGCTTAAACTCACGCCGGGCGCGTGTGTGTGCATGCCCAAGATCCTGAGAGGAGAATGGAGGAGAAGGGATTGTGGCATGGCCATCCTCCCTGGGGGGTGATTTCTCGCTTTCTGTCTCTCTGTCTCTGTCTGTCTGGTGAGCGCACACGCCCTATAGCAAAAACCTCTCCAAAAAGTATATATCTATTTATGGGACCAGTAGTTAGTGTAATGGCTATGTCGCTGGACTCCCACGTAGTCGACCGCGGTTCGAGTCCCGGACCCGGTGGCTTGAACTCACGCCGGGCGCGTGTGCGTGCGTGCCCAAGATCCCGAGAGGAGAATGGAGGAGAAGGGATTGCGGCGTGGCCATCCCCCCTGGGGGGTGATTTCCTGCTTTCTATCTCTCTGTCTCTCTCTGTCTGTCTGGCGAGCGCACGCGCCCTATAGCAAAAACCTCTCCAAAAAAAGAAAAAAAAAAAAGTATGTATCTATTTATATAAGAATGGAAAATGATGGTAGGAAAGCGAACATCTACTCTCCCTGGAATACTCAGCTGAAGATGTCACATCCTTGAGGATTCCTTCTCTGAGCCCCAAGATTAGATTGAGACTCCTTGCTCTCTAGTTCCTTGGGCTTCACTTTTATAAAAATCACTATTAATTAAATAAGCACTTGGTGAAGGCTAAACTCTAAACTCACTGGAAAGAGAGACCAGGCTGGCCTTGTCAGTTGCTTATTTCCTCCGAAGCAAAACAGAAGTACCCCATAGGCAGTCCACCAGTATGGGACTGACAAACAGATGAGAAGCTAATGTTTCCAAGCCTCTATGAACATGGTTTCTCATTTATCAGATCTCTTCTCTTTTCTTGAGAGATTTTTGTTACAGGACGCATGCGCTTACCAGAGAGACAGAAAGTGAGAAATCACCCCCAGGGAGGATAGGCACACCACGATGCCCTCTACTCTCCTGCTGGGATCTGGGTAAGAGCACACATGTGCTGGCATGAATTTCAAGCTGTCTGGTCCAGGACTTGAACCGTGGTTAGCCACGTGGGAGCCCAGCACCTTAGCCACCAAACCACCTACAGACCCCTCAGATCTCTTCTAAGAGGTGCTATAAAGCTTCTAAGTTATTTCCACTTGAAATCACCTTTAACTGGTTCCCAAATGTTCTTCTGGAGATAAATGCAAGATTTAAGACTAAATGCATTTTTTTTTTTAAATCACCTACATAATAAGGCCCAGCTTGACCACCTAACTCATTGACAAAATGTAATTTGAGAGGCAGAACAGTGATGCAGCAGTAAACTGTGACACTCTGGGAAGCTGATCCAGATAGGAAGGTTCTAGGTTCATGTCCAGATACCTCACTGAGTACACTGGACACACATATGTCCATGATCCAGACATGGCTGAGGGTAGATCACAGTGTCAAAACTCTATTGGGGGAACCAGCAGTTAGCATAATGACGATGTCGCTGGACTCCCATGTAGTTGACTGTGGTTCACGTCCCAGACCCGGTGGCTTAAAACTCGCGCCGGGCGCGTGTGCGTGCATGCCCAAGATCCCAAGAGGAGAATGGAGGAGAAGGGATTACGGCGTGGCCATCCCCCCTGGGGGGTGATTTCTCACTTTCTGTCTCTATGTCTCTCTCTGTCTGTCTGGCGAGTGCATGCGCCCTATAGCGAAAACCTCTCCAAAAAAAAAAAAAAAAAAAAAAACCCTATTGGGGGTGCTGACATGGTCTCTATCTGCCTCATAGAAATAAATATACTTGTTTTAAAAATGTAATCTGAATGTTTCTCCATCCCCTGCCTCCTTTCTACAGCCCCCTCTCTTAGACAGTCATCTCCAATTCCCAAATCCTTTTTATGTTCTCTTAACTATTTTTCCTAGCCATCCATCTTTTTCTATTCATTCCTGTTATTAATAACCCAGTTCAGGCTCCAATCAGCTAGATGGCTATAATATCCTCTGAAATGGCATCTCTCTGTATCCAATTTGTCCTCAATCAAATCTAAACATCAGTATCTGTACCAGTTTTCTGTGTGTGTTATTAGGACATCGGGAAAGTGACAGATTTTTACATAGGAAAATACAGAAAATGTATCAAGACTTTTCCGACAACCCAGTAGGTTTGGTCCTTGGACAAAATGCTTTACCTATCTGTGTCTCAATTTCTTTATCAGTAAACTGGATCACTCACAGGTATTTTTTTTTTTAATCGCCAGAGGGAGCATGAGAGAGAACTGCCCAAAGGGGCTTGACCATGCCATATCCTTTTTCCTCCATTTATCCATCCTGTCCGGGCTTCGGGTGTGCATGTACACATACATGTTTCAAACTGTGCTAGCCACGTGGGATCTGCTCCTAAAACAACACATAACCATTGTGCTATGGGGCTGGCCCAATAGACATTTTTAAATACTACCAGTATATCATAGTGTATTAGTTCTGAGAAAAAAAAAAAAAAAACTATACAAAGGAAAATTATGTTATGTTTTGAACCAAATAAATATAAGCAGAGTGGAGCCCGGCATGAATATGACACTTGATACAAAGCAAGGAGAGGGTGAGTCCTGGGAAATGGTCCTGTTTGCATGAACTTCAGGACATGAAAACCGGAGTATCTGGGGCAAAGGCTGGTGAGACCTTTTGATAGCAGACGACCATATGCCAGGCTGAACTGTCTGCAATTAATTTACTACCTAAGGAGTTTCTTCAATAAAAAACATATAATCCTATTTCCAACTAAGGGCTGTTAGAAAGACAAGGGGGGAGTTAACATAAATAAAGGCACACAGCTCAGTAATAAACTGGATAACCACTGTTTTTTACTCAAAGTCAAATAATGTGAAGGAGAGCATCATGAATAGATTAAGATTTAGAGAATTTTGCTGGTGTTCTGAGAAGCAATAATGATTAAACCCTGAACAAGTATCTACTTATGAAATACTTGTTAAATACTTACAATTAATATATATCCAGTTAATTATAAGGTTTTTCACCTACTCATTAAGAAAGGTAACTCAGGGCCAACAGATAGCATAATGGTTACATTGATGGACGCGCACATAATTGACCATGGTTCGAGTCCCATACCCAGTGGCTTAAACTCAGTCCAGGTGCCTGTGTGTGCATGCCCAAGACCCCAAGAGGAGAATGGAGGAGAAGGAAGGGACTGTGGCATGGCCATCACCCCTGGTGGGGGGTGATTTCTCGTTTTCTGTCTCTCTCTCTCTCTCTGTCTTTCCAGGGAACACACACACCCGGTAGCAAAAAAATCTCTCTTAAAAAAAAAGGTAACTAAAATTTTTACTTGCTAACAGTCAGTTCAAGCTTCTATAGAGGGAAAAACAAAACTTTTTATTTAATCATGCTTTTCATTAATGCAAACTGGCCTGGTCCCAAATATACCCAAGAATGACATAAAATTTGATTTTTATGAAATGTCTACAAATGCTTGTCAATTTAATCTTTTCCCTACAACCTTCTTAAAATAACCCTTAATTTGGACCCACTCTATCATTATTTCTGAATTAGAATTACTTTGAATCAGTGGGATTTAGTTGTACTGAAGAAAATAAAACACCAAATCTGTAGTTTACCAATAAACCATGACTACATCCTTCATACAGGAAATCTGTAATCAACCCCAAGCTCTGTCAGGGCGAAAAGTCTCCTGCAATGCCACCGGGCAAACAGCACTCTTGGCATCGTTTGCCAGAGGGTTTCTGAAAGGAAATACAGCTCTCACAGCAGGTGCTGTCACTTAAAAAGTGATTTGAAAGGATGTGCCTTGCCCTTCCTCGCACTGATCTTCTTTTCTCAGCATCCATTAACATGCCAGTCGGAGATCCCATCCCACTCCGCCCCACAAGTGATGCATGAGCTTAGCCTACATTCTCCTGTGAAACAAAAACAGGGCTTTCTTTCACGTCTGCAGCATCCTGGAGGTGGACCGTGACCTCCCCTGAAAAGCTCCCACCATTTCAGGGCCCCTCTTGTGATGGAGACAGATTGGATCAAGTGCCCTCTCAGGTTCCCTCTAAGTGTATGTGAGTTTAGAAACTCCCGGGCATTTCCTTTTGTGGAGAACTCTGGACAGCCAGACTGTTTTGTCTATGAGAGCACAATCAGTTCTTTTTGAATAAATTAACTACCTACTGGCCTTTCTTCTTGTTCTACATAAAGAGTCTGTCTTCTCCTTCTGGGCTCAAGACCTATCTGACATTAACAAGTTATAATAAATACTGGGTTCTTTCCACTAAGAACACCATGAAACGTGAAGCAAAATGAACTTTAAGTGTATGTGTGCAGCTATTCTTTAAGATTATCTCATTCTTTTTGATGGCATTTGGAAATAGAAAGTTAAATGAAATTAAAATGGTGTAAAGCAAATTATGACCCACAGCAATTACTTTATCTTTCTGTAAAATCATGACAAATAACATTTTAAACCTTAGGACATGTTATTTGGAAAGCTGGTAGGCTGAAATGACATTATTAAAAACAGAGAGAGAGCTGTGTAAGAAACCGTGTACATGCATTGCATCAGCATTGCTATCCCCACAGTGAGGAGGCCATGTGAGCTTAATTAGCACAAGGTGCTAACAAGGCCAGGGGCCTGGATTCGATCCAAGCATAGGCCAGTTTCTTTCTCCTGGACTCAGAGGGCCCTTCATCTAAAAACATGACCATAAACAGGAGCAGCAGAACCTTACTGAGTGCTTAATAAGTCACGGCCACAATGCTCAGTTCTTGGCACAAAGAAATTCATTTAAATCTTCACAACAATTCTGAAGAAAGTACTGCTATCATCTGCATTCTCAGAATGAGGAAACTGAGGCAGCAAAAAGACAAGGGCCTTGCCCAAGTTTACACACACTGGAAGCAGGAGAGCCAGGACTGACCCTAGGCAATCTTACCCCAGAGCCCAGACTCTTTGCCATGAAGCTATCTTGTCCCTCAAAGAATAAGTGAGGTTGAGAGACGTGCACACTCAGTGAAAGCTCAGATCCAAAGCTAGCTTTGCCTCCTCAGCAGCTCAATCTAAGGGAAGCAGGAGGAGGTGCCTCATCTGATCTGGCTTATGGCAGATTTAAATTTTTTCTTTACCTAATTCTTCTGACTAAACAAGTCACACTAAAGTTCACTTTTGAGATGCACAGTACAAATATCAAAGTAACAAAGGAGATGCTTTAACATGAAAATTCTAACCCTATTTAATTCTTTGGTACGTTCATCCTTATCAGCCTTTCAATAGGACATAGTATTAAAGTGAAGTACAGCCTTCAATAAAGTATACAATATGAAAACGTTTCATGATTATGTCTTGCTTAATGTAGCATACTGACAGAAAGGTAAGACAGTGCCTTAAAATTCCAATGAAATCTTCCATGAACTCCTCAAATAGTGTTGCCCTCTTACAGTGTGCAATACTTCTGGCGTGAAGCATTCTGCTCAACAGTGTTGATCCATAAAACTTTCCCACCAGATATATCCTCCACTAGCTCAGAGAGCAGACCTGCACTGTTCTGGGCTGTGTCCCTACCTTCACTGCAGTGCAGGCCCCAGCACACCTTCCATTATATTTGCACACTAACTGCCCTGGGTGTGAAATCAGAATAAAGATTCCAGGCCCTGCCAGCAGGTGGCACGCTGGTTGAGGCACTGTTCTCCCATGTGGCCAACTGTGGTTCAAGTCTCAGATTCAGCAGCTTGAGAATCACACCAGGCACGTGTGCATGTGTGTCCAAAATGCCAAGAAAAGAACGGAAGAGAGGTGGGGAGGTGATTTCTCACTTTCCCTCTTTTTGTCTCACATATACACCCTGTGGCATACATACATACACATATACATACATAAAAATTCTATGGCCAGCATCCTCATTTAATACAGGTAAACTTTGGGACCAGCAGATGGCAAAATAGTTATGTCTCTGGACTCCCACGTAGTTGACTGCAGTTTGAGTCCTGGACCCAGTGGCTTTAAAATTCACACCAGGCACATGTGCGTGAGTGCCAAAAGTCCCAAGAGGAGAATGGAGTAGAAGGGACTGAGGCATAGCCATCCCCCCAGGGGTGATTTATCACTTTCTGTCTCTCTGTGTCTCTCCAACAAGCACACACACCCTATAGCAAAAATCTCTCTTAAAAAAAAAATACAGATAAACTTCAACCACTCTGGGCCTGTGTTCTTGTGGAAGGGATTTGGGGAATCTGTCTCATCCACCTCAGAAGTTGGCAGAGATGTAAAAGGAGATCATGTACATAATAAACTATGAATAGTTCAAGTACACAAATATAATGGACTAAAAGAGGAGAAAGGAAGGCAATTTCCTCCAAGAGGCCCAGGGTCTTTACATCAATTGGTAGGGCCAGAGGTATATGTTTTCTTGCCCCACTCATTCTGGACACATACTCAAACAATATCCATAACTCTGTCACTATAGAAATAACTGAGTCTTTCAATGAGTATTTTACCATCACTATGCAATCTCAGATAAAGAAATGTGCAACAGCATAACCAGTCAAGAATTTGAAGACAGTGTCTTAATGCCACATCACTGATGTTACATCCAATCAGAAACAAACCAAAAAATAATAGGGCATAAACAAATGATACCATCCAAATAAAGTTATACCATGAGCTGCCCCACAAAGGGATGCAGGGGCAGAAGCAACACTAGCAGGGACCAGCAATTCACAAGCCAGCCCAAGGATATCAGAGACTGCTAACCTTCAACAATGATTTTTTTTTTCCCTAGAAGGTGCATGTACCGGCCAGAGAGAAACAGAAAGATGGTGGAGTACGCAGTGGGGTAGCAGCTCCAATGGGATATGATCATGCCACAAGTCCTTCTCCATCTCTACTTCTGCTTAGGATCTTGGGCACACATACATTTTTCAAGCTGCTAGGGCTGAGACTCAAACTATATGGTTGGCCATGATGGATCCTGCTCCCTTAACCACTGAGCCGTGGACCGACCCTGTACTGACATTCTTTAAGTCAATTCAAGGCTTGCTCAAGAGGAACACTTCTCCTACTGGAGTTCAATTACATTTGTGTTTTTGGTCTATAAGGAGTAAATGTTATAAGATATGACCTACAGTGGAGCTCACTTGGGTTTCCTGTCGCACAGAAACTATTAATGGTTGTATTGAGCGTCTTCTACATTTAATAACATTAAAATGCTATGATGCGAGAGCAAAAGTCAAGAGTGTCAAGAATTTGATCTTTCTCATCTAACATTGTCCCCTTAGGAGGAGAGGAATTAATATAGTGGATTAATATTCTTGCTTGCAGGACCAGCAGATAGTGTAACATTTATGTCACTGGACTCCCATGTATGTAGTCTACCATGGTTTGAGTCCTGGACCCAGTGGTTTCAAACTCACACTGGGTATATGTGCGTGTGCCCAAGAGTCTGAGAAGATGATGGAGAAGGGATCGTGGAGTGGCCACCTCCACTATCTCTCTCGCTTTCTGTCTCTCTGTTTCTCCAGCAAATGCACATATCCTATAGAAAAATCTTTCTAAAAAAAAATTCTTGCTTACATATTGAATTCTCAGAATGTTAGAGGAACTTGTGCTACAAAAGTTGCACTCAGGCTCATCCTGGCCAATACTGAGCTGATGATTGCTCCAGCTGGCCACCCTGGTATCCATAGTGCACACACGATTACCTCCTTTAGCACAATATTTCAATTTTCTATGAAAATTTCTGATTGCTACCCAACTACCTACTGCTTTGAGAAGCCCCCACTGAAATTGGTCACCTGACAGTTCTTGTCACTACCACTTTAAACATAAGTGTTAAGTCCTGGGCACTGGAAGAACAGCAGGGCACAGAGTAGGGCGAGGTAAAGTAACAGTGGTTACGGAAAGACAGAACTGCCTTCTTGCAAGTCCACTTGACTGCGGGCTCCAAATAAGAGCAACTGCTCTTTTTGAGGGCCCATTATGTTCCAGGTATCATGTCTGGCATTTTGCATGCATCATCTCTAATCTTTGCAACAAATACTACAATAGACAGTCAGAGTCCTATTGGCAGATGTAGAAGCAAACTCAGAACATTAAATAAATTGTCCAGGTCACTCTGCTGACATGTGGCAAAGCAGAGCTTTGAAATTCCAGCCCATCTGCCGCACTGCCAAGGAAGACAGCAAAGCAGCAACTGAGGGTCTGGCAAGTCGGATTTGATCAGCTCCAGACATGCCGCAGGAGTGAAGAGATGCCAGAGGAATGTGTAGAGGGAGGCAGATAACAAGTGATGAACACAGGTCTGAGGTTCCTAGATACCATCTGGCAGTCGTCTGACGCAGACCCGGGGCTGGATGAGCAGTCTGAGAGAGACAGTAAGAGTACAGGGACCCACTGTCATCACACGGCACAGGGTACGGGGCACCGGTGTTGGTGCAGAAAATGTCAAGAACAGTCATAGAAATCGAGAGAATGAAGAGCAGCAGCCAGAGGGTTGGCTGATGATGCCACAGCTCAGCAGGCCAGGAAGATGTGGACTCAGCTGTCAGGAATTCACCATCACCTTTTGGAAGACCTGAATCAAGTGGTTTGAGGGGAAGCCAGACTGCAAAGGTTGAGAAGCCAGTAGGTGGAGAGTGACAAGGATAGAATGAGTGTAAAAGAGTAGCTGCCCAATTCTAGTCTGAGACTCAGTAATCCATGGTTAGCAAAATGAGAAAAATGGGGAGAAGATAAAAAGGTTTTCTGATCGTGAAGCAGAATGAATTTATTTAAAAGAACTGTTGTTTAACATAAGATAATATCCTGATTGACAAGTTGGAATCTCTTTGTCTTTTACTAAATGATAGTGATATTTTTTTCTTATCAAAATAAAGAGTTAGCAATCCTATGTCAGATTCCCTTAACAAAATTCTACCATCTCATTAAATCTCCCAATCTGAGAGCCTGAAGTTGAGTTTACCTTCAAAATGCCTGGCAGTTGGCCTCCCCATTGCTAAGACTGCTGCTCCTCTGGCTGGGACCATGTGGGAGGTTCAGGATCAAGTCCTAGTCCAACCTAAAGGCTTGGCCTGGTGGCATGCAACTGTAATCCCAGTGATGGCGGAGGCTGAGGTGGGAGGGTCACAACATGGTGAGAGCCTGTCTCTGAAATAAATCAATATCTAGCAATGAGGAGAGAAAAGGAGTACATAGCTTGAGGAGAATATCAAGATTAAGAGAAATTTCATTTTAGTGTGTTCAGGTTTGACTTGCTCATTTGAAATATCATAGCGGTCAGCAGAGAGGTAGACAATGAGAAAGAAGTCCTTCCTCAGAAGGAAACATGGTGGAAAGAGGGGCTTGAATACGAAGACTTCAAAGCCCCACTTACATGGAAACACAGAAGAGGAATCTGGGAGCAGAGGACCTGTAACAGTGCAAGAAAACCCCACAAATTGAGAGCAGGCTCATGGGATGTGGCCCTCCAATCCACAGGAGAGGTGAAGGATGAAATGCCATGATCTTAAAGAGGAAAGGAGCAGCCACAATATGTAACACTTCAGGGCAAAAATGAACACTGCATCTACATGGCAATGCTGTCTGGATGGAGGGGGGCAGGAAGAGCGGGGCCACATTGGCACGGAACATAAAACCCTATTAGGCAGAAAACCTAGACCAGGCCAAAGGCAGAATTCAAAAGCTACAAGGAATAAAACAACCAGCAGTAAACAGAACAAGCATGTGAAGAGAGATGCTGACAGGCTGTAGTAAAATACTGAATTTGTGACTTTGGGTCCATTCAATACATCATACTGCTTCATTTAGAATTATTTACTACTAGAATAAAACAAGGACCTTGTGTGCCAAACAGGCTGGCTGATTAAGACAGTTTGAATGTTGTGCTGTGGGCTGCCTGACTCAATCCTGCTTAAAAATATCTGGGATTGTCAAACAAGACTAAATATGAGTGTGTGCTCCAAGTCTGTGCTTGCTACTGCAGCTGCTCTTCTGGGTGTTCAGGAAAAAAATGCTAAATGGAGGATTCTTTTTTTTTCAAATGCATCCCATTTACCGTATTATTCCAACACCGCAGACACCAGGAGGCAGAGTGTCTTTGGACAAAGCCATAATTCCAAGGGACTTGCAACACACATGAACGTTGACAGGAAGATTGCTACATGGTGAAGGAGGGAAGGCAGGGCAAGGGGGACCCTTTGTAAATTCTTGTTTTGTACCAGTGTTGGTGCTTGTATTGGGGTGAGGGGGTGTTCTGATGCACAGGTTCTTCCCTAATTCTAGCCACAACTACCAAAATAATCTGTACACCTCAATTTTTCCTCCCCTGAAGAGTTGGCTTACGTAAACAAAAACATGTCTGGAGGTACAAGATGCTGATTCACAAAAGTGAAACCAAAAAGCAAGACATAATTTCAGAATATTCCGTGTTAGATTTCATACAAAGTAATCCAAAGGAAAACAAGGTGGACAATTCGACATTCATTTCTTACCCTCCTTCCAAAACAAAAACATGGTTTTGATAAGTGGCTCCTTTACATCAAGAAAAAAGCAACCAAATATCAAAAACTTACCCAAAAGACTTATATTCATCAGATATTTCACATTTCATTCAAAATTACTCCGAGTTTATATTCATTATTGTCACTTAGTATGGACAAAATTACAACTACTGATCTTTATATAAAAATTCTCAAGAAAACTGAAGTCCTCCAAAGGATGAATGTTTTGATCCAAAAATTAAGTCTTCACCTTTACCTCTAGTCTTCTCCATCTTCCTTAGGCCATGGGAATCTTTCCTTTCTCTGAACAGCACATAAAGGCCCGTGGTCAGGCCCACCCTTTCTGCATCTATAGTGAAGGATAGGTCTGAGCTGAGCAGCAACTGCCCATTTCAGAGGTCACTTGTGGTAGAAAAAAAAAAAAAAAAAAAAAAAAAACTGTGGTACCAGTGTCATGCTCTCTCATGTTGCCCTTTTAAAATCCCTTGTCTTTTCAATTAGAATCAGAGATTCTGGCCAGCTAGGAAAAGCATCCCACTACACTCTGGGTTGGCCTCCCACATCCCTTCACCAAGCTCAACCAGAGACTAGATGAGTCATTCAAACCCTGAAAATATTCACTGGGTAACACACAGAGTAGATGAGAGGGTGCAGAGCCAAGAGTGAACACAGCTCCTGGAAGTGCAGGGAGAAGCCATTTGCCCCAGATAATCCTGCCAGAATGCTGATTCCCAATAATCTTACCATTTTTTCCTAAAGCACAACCCAACTCAGGTTTAATATAACCCTTGAGTGCCTCAGAGACTGGAGATTCTCAAACTTTAGAGCACAAAAGAATTACCAGGCATTTAAAGAAATACCTAGCCCTACATCTAGCTGTGTATTTCATAGATCTAGGGTCTCAAAAAGGAATCTACATTTTTAACCCAGCACTTCTAGAGATAAAGAGGAGCTTAAGGCACCCTTTGAAAAAGACTGAGGCATTTAACTTCAGTGTTTTTCAGCCCTGGCTGTATATCAGATTCACCAGGGCCACCACCACCCAAGAGTTCAAAGTCAGCCTGAGGTAAGATTTTGGCAATGTTAAAAAAATGAATAAATAAAACCTATCTCAGATGAATTTAATATGTAGATAGAATAAGAACCACTGTTGATGAGGCCCTGGCCATTCTGTTTTATTTTATTATATTTACTTATTTTTTAAAGGCCAGAAGGTGCTTGTGCTCACCAGAGACAAACAGACAAAGAGGAAGAAAGCATCCCCCAGTGGGACATGATCACCCCACAATCCCTTCTCCTCCATTTCTCCACCTTGTCAAGATTTTGGACACATACACACACACACTGCCAGCATGTTTTTCAAGTCTCTGGATTGGGATTCGAACCACAGTCAGCCATATGGGATCTGGCACCCTTAACTACGAGGCTACAGGGCCAGTCCAGTTTGGGCATTTTAGTGTGGCATCTGACAAATTATTCATGGCTCCCATCCACAATTGATCTCCATAATCAAGCTATTTCAGCTTCTACCAAGCAGATACAACATTTAAAAGCCAAGCTAGAGGCTTTGTTAGACAGCCTCTAATGGGAGGTAAAACATCAATCTAAGAAGGCGGAGTTGTTTTATTGTCTATTGAGGATGGAAAAAGGAGAAATGGAAAAGCATGGAAAGAAAGACTGGATTGAATTTAACTGCCTTCTTCTTGTCTTTAATACCAATTTTTAACAATCCCTCCACCTGCAATGTGAGTACAGTTTTTCAAAAGTAACCCTTTTAAAAGGAGATTAAACCAAAAGGCATTCTAAGAATAATTCAAAGACTTATTTATGTTTTTCAAAGAAATACTGTAGATAAAGAGCTTAAAAGCTTAAAAATTATGAGCTGTCAACTGACAGATGAAAGGTAAGATATTCAAAATACATTTAAATGTCTTAAAAGGATACATACCAGAACATACATATTGAAATTGGTATTATCCCCTCCAAAGTATTCATCATATTAAGGATACACATATATTCTGATGTTACCAGAATGTCACTGGATAAATGTTTAGGAGTCCTTGTTTAGAATTATAATAGGTATTTTTCATAACATAGTGACGTGAGAAAATTTTGCAGAACCAGTGCTATCTCACTTAATTACAGAAAAGTTAAGACCTGCAATCAGAATAAAATAAATAGTGTGTTTCAGCTGAATCTCACCCTGAAGATGACATGCTGTGGCATCCTGGACCGATTTCTATGTCCTAAAACAACCCTCACAGGTTCTCTCATCCAAATTTAGTGCAAAGAGGGAAAGAGGAAGTGAAATTGATTTTGCTGAGGGGTAATCCAGGTCATTATAGCAGCTTAAATGTTGAAATGAGCAATAATCATTTTCTATATTTAATTAAGTCATTGGTCTATGAGTTTAGCTGAAATGAGAAAGGCCAAATTATAAAAACATCTTTTTGGCCTTTATGTTGTTTAGGATCTTGACCCAGTCATGAACTGTTTAGGTTTTGTTAGGTTCTTACGTGAATGGATTGCAGCTCCAATTTGAAGTTGCATGAGGGCTGGTCCCATAGCTTAGTGGTTAAGGAAACCAAATCCCACACGGCCAACCAGGGTTTGGGTCCTGAACCTTGTGGCCTGAAATACACACTGGGCACGTGTGCCCAAAATCTTAATGGAGAAATGGAGAAAAAAGAATTGTGGCGTAACCACGCCCTGTTGGAAACAGGCGTGCTTTTACATGCTCACTTGCATACATGCACGCTTTCCCTCCCTCCCTCCTGCAAGTGCATGTACTTCAGGCGATTAAAAAAGAAAGTTGCATGAATTTTCTTGAGACTAAATAAATGAAGATTTCTGGGATCCTGCTCTGGAAATTCTGATTGCACAGTCTTTGGGGGAGGTAAAACTGTGCAGTTTTAACCAAGGTTTTATGTAGGTGGTCTCAGAGCCCACCTAGAGAAACATCTGCTCCAGGCAAAGGGAGACAAGCCATAATACAAAGTCTAAATTTCCAGGTAGAAAGAATTCTTGCTCCTGCCATTCCTGAAAGCCCCTTTCTAATGCTCATCAGGGCATGCTGATTGGCTGACCTCAGAGATGCTTTTTTTCTCCAACTTCCCCTTCAAACCTACAAGCAAGGTTTTGCCTACATGGTTTGAATATCTCTGGGGTAGACTGTATTTTGTCCTCTCTTAGCCAAGATTCTTCCTTCTGCTATACTTAGGATAACACCCCAGTGTCTGACATGCAGAGAGTACACAGTAAAAGTTTCTGTCTGAACTTAATATAGAATTCCTGATGTGCTTCTCTTTAGGAACTTAAAATGCATTATAAATATCATACCTTCTGTCATCTCTGATTTACTCTCTGCCAATCATCTACCAATTTGTGAGCAGATTAACTTTATTTACAAAATTCAAGAAATTTGTGTCCCTAGCCAGGACAAAGGGGCTACAGACCCTATACCTTCTTGTACCGTGCCATCCGTAAAATAAGCACACCTATAAATCAGAAAGTGACAAAAACGGTGTTCTTCTCTGTATCCAGTTTCTCTTTAAAATTACAATGGAAGGGATGAAAACGGTGGCCCAAGGGGCAAAGTCTAAGAAAACATGCTGTTCACTCATTTATTCATTTATTTGGTTACTTATGCAACTAATACTTAATAGGACCTGATTATTTGTCAGGCCAACACACAAAAGGTAAGAAGGCAAAGGTGCCTTTGCTCATTACGACCTTGTAACTCAATGGGAGAGAGGATTATCACAATGATAAGCCCGACATAGTGTAACACACCCAGCACTGGCACCTTCTGCAGGATAGGACGAGTCTGGAAGTGGGAAGGGTAGGTTGTCAATTTTTCCTTTACTAGCTTCCATTGACATTTATAATGACCACATAGTGCTTTTATAATTTGAAAAAAATCCCCAAATGGGGAACTAGCAGTTAGCGTAATGGCTATGTCGCTGGACTCCCACGTAGTCGACCGCGGTTCGCGTCTCGGACCCGGTGGCTTACAACTCACGCCGGGCGCGTGTGCGTGCGTGCCCAAGATCCCGAGAGGAGAATGGAGGAGAAGGGATTGAGGCGTGACCATCCCCCATGGGGGGTGATTTCTCGCTTTCTGTCTCTATGTCTCTCTCTGTCTGTCTGGCGAGCGCACGTGCCCTATAGCGAAAAAACCTCTCAAAAAAAAAATGAGAAAAAAAAAAAAATCCCCAAATGAAACAACTTGCAAATGCAATGGGATAAATGCATTAGTAAAGGAGGGAATATTATCTGTCTGTAGTTCTCAACACTTACTATGGAATAAGGGGCCCAAAACGACCAGAGCCCATCCTCTTCCCAACTACAGCAAATGACCAGACCTCAGAAGGCGAACATGGATGACTAGTTATCCCACCTTTTGCCTAGGGGATCTGCCTCAGCGAGGCAACAGCAATGCCTAGACAGCTCACTCCCACGCCAGACACTGCTCAAACTCATACATATTATGAGCAGAGAGTTATGAAATTCCTCCACTAATTATATCATAGTTAGCTGTCCAAGACACACCACCACCATAATTGCTCACATCCCTCAGAACTGGAAATCCAGCAGGAAACAGTGATTGCTGCTATTTCCTCCAGGAAAGGGTGATTGCTGATGTTTTCAAGCCTTCTTCTGATCTCTCAAAAAAAGTCAGGGGAAAAGGCATAAAATAACAAGCAATGTGTGCTGTAAACCACTTTGACATTGCTTTTGCTGTCACAGATGACCTCCCAAAGGCCAAATCCAATGGAAACTTTTCAGTGCACGTTTATCGACCATCCCGGCCCATTTCACACTGCACCCTTCTGAATGTACTTCCCTGCCTTTGGTCCCGCGATTAAGCTCTCTCAACTCTCCTCATTTCTCTGCCTGTTCCTTCCCAATCTCTTTCTCAAGCTTCTTTTCAGTATTCCTTTTACGATAGGGCTTCCCAAGGTTCCACCTTCCTGCAGGCTGTGCCTGGGCAGTTTCATCCATGACAATGGCTTCATCCACACATTGGCAAGCTTGGCTCCAGTCCAGGAGATCGATCACCTCTACATTGAACTTGACGATCACAGCTCTGTCATTCTCTTGCCCGACCATTCCTACAGTACCAGTCAATTCTACTGACCAATCTTCCTAATGCTCTTTCTCAATATCTATCAAGGGCCCCTCTTTTTCTGCTGTCCCCTAAACAGGATTTTCTGCCTACTCATCTGCCCTTCCACCTCCATTCCCTCTCCCCGAGTGACTTCATTCATACCGTCACCTCCAGATGGATGATTCTTAAAACCGTCTCTCCTACTAAAAGTTCTCCCCTAGGCCTCCAACCCTTGTATTCAGCTGACTACCAAGCGTCTCCATTTAGATACCCCAAAGGCATTTCACCCTTCATATAGCCATAAGTAGACTCATCTTTTCCCCTCAGTCCTGATTATTTCTTCACGGTCTCCTGTCTCTACCATGGTAGGAAGTGGGAGTTTATCCCAAACCCAGACCTCTCCTTTGCCTACCTCTTCCACATCCAGCAAGCTACTGGCTAGGCATCCTCATGCCTGTTCTGGAGTCTCCTATTCTCCTGTTTCCCTGCTCAGTCCCTCCAACCCCAATATGGATGTCTGGCCTCCTTATCCAGGCTGTCCTTAAACACCTTCAGGCTGTCTGCTAGTGCCAGGGTGATATGTAAGCCACTCTCCTCTTAAAACTGTCCCCACTGCTTTCAAAAAATTATTCCTTACCCGAGCACACAGGTTCCTCATGATCTCACTGCTATCTACCTCCCTAACTTGATCTCATGACATTAGCCACAGAGACATCTTGCATTTCTCCAAATTTGTCATGCTATTTCCAACCTTCAGACATGCAATAACATTATTTCATCGGTCCAGAGTGTTCTTTACACAGGACATTCATCATAGAACACAATGTCCTGCATCACAGGACACAGGACAGACGTGGCAAAACAAAACAATGACAAAGAAAAATACTTTGTCTCTATCTCCTTCTTCCTCAGACCCTGAATAAATGTTATCTTTCCCAATAAGTCTTCTTGACTCTCCTTCTTTCCTCAAAAATGATGGAGACCCTCCCCCGGGCTCCTTCAGGCATACCTCTGAGACAGGACCTTCCACACTGTCCTCAGCAAGGGTGGACTTGGTCCTTCCGCCTTCTTCTCCAACTCTCTGAAGAGTGGTCACTATGCTGACTTATCTCCAGCTCCTAGCACAGAATCCAAATACCTAGTGCTGGTTAAATAGTCAAGGCATGAATAAAACTCATTCATTCTAAACCCTGTTCACTGTTTTACCACAGTGAAACATACACTCTAGCCAAGGCTTGCACTAGCACTTTGTTGTGCTATTCATAATGAAATACATTGCCTTCACTGAGAACATTCCTTTGAGTTCCTCTCTTCACATTTAGACCCCTAAAGAAGGACAGAACAGTTGTTAGCACAGCAAAAAGAGCTTTTGAAGATAAGAACAAACTTGCCTGGCCGTGAGAACGGACTCCAGAAGGCTAAGCTTTTGCTCAGAAGGTGCCAATGATCTACAAGGAGGCGGCTCTTTCCTATGCTCCAACTGGTCAACCTGACTACCGAAAGCTGACTGGCCTGTGACGAGTGCCAAAGGAAGGGCTCTGATGTGGAAGAGGAGCAAAAAGGGTATATCTTATTCTCTAATGACCAATATGCAAAGCTCTAAAAAGTGTGTCTGTGTGTGTGTGTGTGCGCATGTATGCATGTGTAGGGTAGAGGGGATGCAGTGAGAAAGGAGTTCTTAAAGCAAAAGTGTCCCCTGTAATGAACATCTCTGTGGCATTTGACCCAGCTTATGGCTAACTTCAAGCTGGTACAAGTCCTTGCCATGTTGTGTCCTGTCTGTTCCTAGCCAGTTAAATGCAGTCCACTATACAGGTAGCACATTCCAGCTTGGATGACAAACAGATGCCCAATGACACACTCAATTTCCTTAAAGGCTTGCTGATTTGCCAACTTAGTTTAGGCCTCGGTGAAAAACCTCAGCCCCCTTCAGTCTCTTGGTGTTACTCTGGCCCCACCCTCATCCCCTTTATGTTGGAGGTGTGTTAATTGTCTAATTTGCTCAGATTCATTTGTTCATCTTAACCCAGTACTCATCAGCCCTGCTGACAGGAAGTCCCCTAATCTAAATTTTGCAACACCATCAAGCAAAGGTTGAACTACAAGGTCAAATACTTTAAGACACTAAGTATTAATAGGTATGCTACTGTTACCAAGCACCTTCACAAACAAAATATATGTTAGGTAAATATGGAAATGATTACTTCATAGTACCTTAAAAAGAAAAAAGTTGCACATTTATGCTTGGACTCTTTCTGCCCACATTCTTTTCCCCATGTAACTCTGTAACTACATGGCTGTAGGGGATAATTGTGCCTCCGACTTATTTCAACACAAGAATCCTAATCAGGTGTGGACTTCTAAACTGCTTGCTTACTCACCTCTTTCTTCATTCTGTCTGGTTGGCTTTTAATTTATCACATCTTTCTGGAAATTCCCCTGTCTTACTGGTGAGCTATCCTGTACCAATCTTACCTTTGAAATCTATAACTTTCCATTGATGTTAAAGTTACAGATTTGTTCATATTTTCTAAAAAAAGACAAAAAGTCAAAAGTTATTGGGACCAGCAGTTAGCATAATGGCTATGTCTCTGGACACCCATGTATTCAGACTACAGTTTGAGTCCCAGACCCAGTGGCTTAAACTTTACGCCGGGCGCGTGTGTGTGCATACCCAGGATCCTGAGAGGAGAATGGAGGAGAAGGGATTGTGGTGTGGCCATCCCCTCGCGGGGTGATTTCTCACTTTCTGTCTCTCTGTCTCTCTCTGTCTTTCTGGCAAGCACACACGCCCTATAGCAAAAAAAAAAAAAAAAAAAAAAAAAAAAAAAAAACTCTTAAAAAAAAGGCAAGAGTTATTGATTAATCTGCCTTTTTCAAAAACTCAAGTGTTCAACAGTAAGTACAAATAGCAGCATGGGAAATGTTTATAACCTATGTCAACTGAGTAAAAGCAGGACAGAAATATCTATTTGCTAAATGGCCCCTAATTCTCTGAGATGAAAAGGAAAATGATAAATACATAAGAATATTCATGGTAAGTTTTTCTGGGTGCCAAGTATAAATGGTTACACTGCAGGGACAGGACTGCAATTTCAGAGTCCAGTACACGTGGGATCCAACACCAGTTCTACTTCTCACACGTCATGAAACCAGACAAGTTTTTAACCTGGGACTCCAGTTTTCCCATCTGTAAGCGGACGCATGCGTGGTCTGGGGATTAAAAGAGAATATAGGTGGAGTACTTAGCCTAATACCTGGTGCAAGGAAAACACCTGATAAATAGGTTGATGAGGAAGAATTACACCCTTCTCTCTGCTTTTCATAAATGTTTACATTTCACTATTGCTAATTCTCAACGGTTTAACATGTACTTCAAAATGTCTGCACCAAAACAAACTCATATTTTAATTCCACTTTCTATGAACGTTTGAAGTCCCCACATAGTCTACTCTCACAGCCCAAATGATCTAAGGCATCGCCTCTCAGAGTGGGTCATTTCTACAACTGGTTAAATTCATTCCCTCTATAGATTTTTGCAAGTGTAAACGTCTTAGGACGATTTCTTCCTGTTTTTATTTCCAAACTCAAAGGGAACCCAGTCCAAACATTCTCTATACCCTTTCTCTCAAAATAGAATAAAAATACCATCCTGCCTTTATTACTTTCAAAATGCTTCAAAAATAATGACAAGTACTCTCCTCCTGGGTTCCTTATTTCAGCTCCACCACTAACTAGGAGGAGGAGTGTGGGCACACTGCAGCTTCTCCCAGCCTCAGTTTCCTGCCAGTCATCCTGAGATGCTAATTCCCACACCTCAGAAAATTACGTGTCGGTTAGATACAACGACACGTGATGAAGGAACACAAGGCCTGGATATGGAGCACACAATCTAGAAATGACCTTAGGCAGAAACTCTCCTCACCTGTGTGCTCTCCATATGCCTGCATCCCCACCTTCACCTCACACTCTTACTATCCTGGTTCAACTCGTCATGATCCAAAATGAAGGATGACAGGACTAATTATGGGAATGCTCATTCTACACAAAGCACTGTTCTAAGCACTTCACATACACAGACTCTTTTTAAGGTGAAGAATAAGTGTATAAAGTAAGTGCAATTGTGACTTTATTTTACAGAAGAAGAAACTGAGACACAGAGAGGCAAAGTAGCTGGTTTAAGGTAGTGATCCCCAGCTCAAAACTTTTAATTACCCCATATTGCCTTGAGTGAGTACTTCAAGTATTCCTCAAACATAAAACCCTTTATTCTAAAAACATATTTTAAAGTCATCTTTTTAAATGCAAATAAAAAGTCACACATATGTGCAAAAGGTTTATGCTATTAACTAACCAGTGGGCATCAATCATGCTAGCCTCTGCCTAGGGTTATGCATTTTTGTTTAGAGGTGGGAAGGAAGGCTACCTGTCCTCTTTAAGAATGCATCTGAACTTTCTATAAATATATCACTCCCTGGGAGATTGTAACAGTGCAACAGGACCACGTGTGCCTATACGAGTGTGTGTTTACTAAGTTTGATGGTTAATTTTATGTGTTAACTTGACTGAGACACAGGATGCCAAATTAAACGTTATTTCTGGGTATGTCTGTGAGAGTGTTCCCCAAAAGATGAACATTTGAATTGGTGTGTTCAGTAAGAGAAACTGCCCTAGGGACCAGCAGGTGATGTGGTGATTAAGGCACTGGACTTCCACATGGCCTACTGCGGTGTGAGTTCTGGACTCAGCAGCTTGAGAATCACACCAGGTGTAAATGCATACAAGCCCAAAATCCTGAGAGAGGAGACTGGAAGGGAAAGGACTGCAGTGTGGCCATCTCCCATAGGATGTGATTTCTCACTTTCCCTTTCTCTGTCTCTCTCTAACAAGTACATACACCCTATAGCAAAAACCTAAAAAAATAAAAGAAATAAAAGAAAAAGAAAAAGAGAGAGAGAGAGAGAGAGAGAGAGATTGCCCTTCCTAGTTTGGTGGGCATAATCTAACCCACTGAGGAATGAACAGAACAAAATGTGAAGAGAGGAGAAATCTGATCCTTTTTGCTGCCTGCCTGCTTGGCCAGAGACCTCAGTCTTCTTCCCTTGGATTGGGATTACGCCATTGGACCTCCTGGTCCCCCGACCTTCAGATTCTGAATGGAGTTACACCACAGACTTTTCTGGGTCTCCAGCTTGCAGAGGGCAGCTCGTGGGACTTCTAAGCCTTTATCACTGTATAAGTCGGTTTCTCATAATAAATCTCTTCATATCTGTATCTACATAGAAACATATAGATATGAAGATAGGTGCATACATACATGTGTGTGCCTGTATATACCTTCTATTGGTTCTATTTCTCTCTAGAACCCTAATACACTACTTCTAAGTGTGATCAGTGACATAAAACCATATAATCCTGACATTCAGTTAAATTCCAGGTCACGTGATCTAGTGCTCACCAACACCCATGTTTTTCCTCCTCATCTTCTGGGTATCTCCATTTCCTAGATCCTTTCATTTAAGTTAGGGACAGAAAATTGACCAATTGAATGTGGAAAGAAATGACAAATGCTACTTCTTGGCATAGCCCATAAAAATCTTCCCTAACAATCTTCTATCTTCTCCCCTTCTCACAAAGACCTTGAAACTCCTAGTTGAATGAAGATGTGGCATCATAAGAAGAAGCCTGAATCCCTGAACATTGTATGGACCACCTACTTTCCCATCCTACTCCCCTCAACACACAACGAGCTGTTAGGTTGAGCAGTAATGAAATTCCTCGGTGTGTTGAACCACTGCAGTGTTTCCATCAGTAGTTAATCTATCTGGCCAGTGCACAGAGCTTAGTATTTCATCTGGCAGGCCAAACCCTCTGCAACACAGTAGTCATCTGCCCAATAAAAGATCATCTCATATAGTTTTAGTTCGTATTGTTAAATACTGGTTGCTTCTTTGATTTCTAATGAATCTTAAAATTTTCAATGCGTAGTTAGCAGACAAGCACTGAGATAATTGCACTTTTAATGAAATGGCTGCTTCCATAAAGCTACAACAAACATCTGAAATAAATTTCTAACAAATAACGAACACAACCCAACTGACAAATTCACTCATTGACTTCCTCCAAATATGCAACTAAAGTTTAAGAGTCATTAAAACTGCCTGATTTCAGTACCAGCAGTTAGCGTAATGACTATGTCGCTGGACTCCCATGTGGTTGACCGTAGTTTGAGTCCTGGATTGGTGGCTTAAAACTCACACCAGGCGCGTGTGCGTGCGTGCCCAAGATTCCAAGAGGAGAATGGAGGAGAAGGGATTGTGGCGTGGTCATCCCCGTGGGAGGTGATTTCTCACTTTCTGTTTCTCTGTCTGTCTGGCAAGCACACGCACCCTATAGCAAAACCCTCTCAAAAAAAAAAAAAAAAAAAAAAAAAAAACTGCCTGATTTCAACATCCAGTCAAGAATGCCATATTCTTCTTTCAAATCAGTTGTCCCCGACATCTCTTACTGACAGCAGTCACTGATATTTCGCAGCTTCACTGAGCGCTTTATGTATACACCATAGTGTAACAGTCATGGAATTGTCGTTCTCTGTAACTGTCATGCCTATAGATTTACTTCCTTTAAGGATAGAAAAATTCTGCATAGAGCCTTACACTTACTAGGTGCTCAACAAACATTGTTCTAAGTAAAAATAATAATAGGTTACAGTTAACTGTAACTATTAAATATTTAGGGTTTTTTTTTTTTTGCTTTTTTTTTTTAAAGTACCAAAGTCTAAGGCTTTTTCGAACTGAAAAGAATCCAGAATCCTTTCCATTATTAGCATTGAGCAGATACGTTAGACTGAGGATTTATTCGACATTTATAAAGCTAATTTAAAAATCTAATCATTTTTATAAATAATTCTGAAGTGGTAGCTCTAATCATTTCTATATATAATCCTCAAACGCTTCTTACTCCCTTTTTCCCTCTCAGCTCCTCAGTCCCTTTCCAAGAGCTGTCTTCTTCCCTAGCTTAATAAGCTGAGAGCACTGTTTGCCATAGTGGCGCCCACTGCTGTCACCATTCTGTCAGGGAAAGCCATCCAGCCCTCAGCTGCCTGGAGGCGCAGCACAGCACAGCTTGACTCCAGTCGTATCTCCATGACAAAAGAGGTGACCTCAAAATCAAAATGAAGCCAGCAATATGGCCACTAATTTTTAATCACTTTTAGATACTATCAACCTAATGTCTACTAATTAAAACGTGAACAAGAAACTGTCATCTCATATATCAGAGTTTTGTTTTATCCCAGGAAAAACCACTTCGATTACTTCTGTTTCTATAGCGTAATCTGTTGGGTGTATACTCACCATTGTGTTTTGTTTTGTTTTGTATTTGTTTTTAAAGAGAGATTTTTGCTATAGAGCATGTGTACTCACCAGAGAGACAGAAAGCAAGAAATCACTCCCCTCGGGGGGATGGCCATGCTACAGTCCCTTCTCCTCCATTCTCCTCTAAGGATTTTGCTCACGAACCCAAATGCTCCCAGCGTGAGTTTTAAGCCACTGGGTTCGGGACTCAAACCGTGGTCTACATGGAAGTCCACCACCATTGTATTAGAAAATTTAAGATCTAATACGGAGTGTAATACCTAAACAATGAATGAATAAGTTAGGGAGAGATAAAGGAAGGAAGATAAGGGGCTACTTAAAATAGACAAAACATTTAAAGAATCTGTGACTAAATAAAGAACTTGTTAACCTAAAAAATATATTCAGAGGTGCTGTTCTCAAACTGTGGTCTATTACAGACATGCTCAAAAAAAAAAAAAAAAAAAAAAAAAAAAAAAAAAAAAAAAAGAGAGAGCAAGAAAGGAAATAAATTATATAACCCTACAACTTATTTAGTACAATCACAACTTTTCTGATAATAGAATATCAACAATATTAACAGAATAAAGAGTAATAATAACTTTCTCTCCCATATATATGTTCTGGCAAAACAAACAAAAGTAGACAACTTGACAAACCTTTCTGTAAGGTAGTAAAAACAAACTCAGGAATGCCAAGAAAATAAAATATGCTCATTAAAAGGTATCTCTTGGAAAAGTTTAGTCTGACATTTTCAGTGTCTGAAATTATTTCTACAGATTTTCACATTTTAACAAAGCTCCCTGAAAAAATGGTTTGTAGCATGGAAAGATGATCAGAAAACATCACAGAAGCCCAATTCTTCTTTACTTCCACTTTAAACATAATTACTAGGGCCAGTAAGTGGTGTGGTGGTTAAGGTGCTGGACTTCCACATGGCCAACTATAGTTCAAGTCCCAGACCTGGCAGTTTGCATTCTCGCTTTCTCTCTCTGTGTCTCTTTCTCTGGTGAACATATGTGCCCTAAAGCAAATTTAAAAAATAATAATAATAAATAAAATTAAATTAAATAATTCTTTAATAATTACTAGTGGTTGCATTGCTGGACTCCCACATGGCTGACAGCAGTTCAGGTCCCAAACTTGGTGGCTCAGGGGTCACACCAATGCATGTGCACCCAAGATTCCAAGAGGAGAAGAGACTGAGGTGGCTATTCCCCAAGGGGATGATTTGTCACTGTCCCTCTCACAGTGTCTGTCTGTCTGTCTCTCTGGTGAGCACACATGCCCTAAGGCAAAAACCTCAAAAAAAAAAAAAAAAAAATGAGTATAGGTCCAGTTCAAAGCACAAGCAGCAGTGTACTGGTCTGCAGTCCTGAAGCCACATGGCCAACCACGGGTCTGCCTAAAACACAAAGGGCAAGCATCAAAGATCTCCTAGCTGGAGAGCTGGGAGAAGGGGATCACAGTATGATGAGACCCACCCGAGGCACCTGTTTCTCTCCTCCTCCCTCTTTCTGTCTCGTCAATAAAACAAATTTCTTTACAGATGACTGTAGGGGTCAGCAGGTGACATAGTGGTTGAGGCACTAGACCCCCATATGGCTGACCATGTTTCAAGTCTCAAACCCAGAGGCTTGAAACTCACACTGGGCACATGTGCATGCGTGCCCAAAATCCCAAGAGGAGAATAAGACGGAACTGTGGCATGGCCATTCCCCCAGGGTGTGATTTTCTCACTTTCTCTCTCTGTCTCTCTCCATCTGTCTGATGAGCACATGTACCCTATAGCAAAAATCTCTCTTTAAAAGAAAAAAATGACTGTAATCTGGAAATAAAATATCAGAAGAAGGACATTACATCTTTTGGGATATTAAACCTTCTTCCTAACAAAAAAACAAGGTAAAAGTGAAGGCAGAGGGAAGGCTCATGATAGAAACTCAGAAGTATTTGCAAAAGCAAGGATGCAAGCTCTGGGTTGGATATTGTTCAGGTGCCCAACTGTAAGGGAGAATGGGAACACTCATGTACTTCTCTTTGCTGAACGTCTCCTGTAATATTTTTTCTTTTTTTGGAGAGGTTTTTGCTATAGGACGCATGCGCTCGCCAGACAGACAGAGAGAGACAGAGAGACAGAAAGTGAGAAATCACTCCCAGGGGGGATGGCCATGCCGCAATCCCTTCTCCTCTCGGGATCTTGGGCACACACGCACACACGCCCAGCGTGAGTTTTAAGCCACCAGGTTCGAGACACGAATCGCGGTCGACTACATGGGAGTCCAGCGACATAGCCATTACCAGCTAACTGCTGGCCCCTCCTGTAATATTTTAACAGTGATGGTGACAAGGAAGCACTTCTAATACATCCAGTTCAGCTTCTGGGGCAGTGTGCTTGACAGAGCGCTACACCTGGGCCCAAATTAGGCAGCGAGGACAGAGAGAAGAGTGGCTTAACTGGCAAATCTGGAATCTGCGTGGGTAAAACGGGCTTGTGCCACACTTCTGGTATGGACGGGTGTAGTTATTACAAAGAAAAAAAATTATTATTTGAAACTAAGTAGGAAGACTTCTAGGCACACTCGATTAATTACTTGCCAGGAGCTTTTTTTACAGCACACTCAGAAGCACCAAGATTTGATGCCACACACGGTATTTCAGCAGACTTCAAGGCTGGTTTCAGAATTCACTAAACAAACCCACAGCTACCCACCACAGGGACCATTATCATCCCGTGGTTGAACAGAGGACAACCAACCCAAGCATCCAGGCTCCACAAGACAAGAGAGCTCAGTGACCCTGTGGGTGCAAGGTCCACTTACTCTAAAGTGCTGTCCTGCTGCTAGTAATGACTTGCATGGAAACTATCTCACCTTTACGCTCTTGTTAACTCAAGGTTGCAAAATAATTAACCAAGGTATGCAATCTCTGGACACTTCTTCTATATGAAATACTCTTTGCCTCATAAAAGAAAATAAACTCCCGATCCCTTTAACACAGTATGCTAACACTAAGCAGTGTCCCCTTAATCTCAGTCATTTCCACTCCACCCTCATTCCTAAGTTTGCCATATTGGTATAGTCCATGTACTATTTTATTATTTGTCTCATTCTTTTAAACTGACTTTTTAAATTTGTATATGACTTATTTTTGAAGGAAGCTGATTGTTTCTAAGTCACTCACATGAATACGAAGCCATATCACCACCAGATATGGAAGATGGATGTAACATAAAGACAACATCACATTTTGCAGAAGGCTATCCAAAAGGGATACAATTTTTTAAGAAAGGTAACTTTCTTACCATGATTCAACATTAAAAACTGGTGTTTTACAAGCTTAAAATCCACTTAAAATCCTCTCTGGCAGTACCAGCAGTGTACACCTTACACTTTGGGGAAAACAGAACTAAACGGATAATGATACAGTACTATGATGTAAGTCAAATTACAGCAGAGACTATAAAACTCAAGTTACTAACCCTAGGGCAGGGTTCATGATGCATTAGGAAAGTCTGTCCTGGATTCTTGGATGGCAAGATCCTGCTATGGAGTAATACCTCTTTTCACACAACCAGAGGTCATTTTCCTTTACCAGGAAAGAAAACAGACGTAAAGACTTTAATTCTAAGCATGTAAGCATTTTTGTGGGTAAAATTTTAACATCATATCCAGAGACCAATCTCATATACTCCAATAATCCTTGATCTATGCCCAGGGAAAACTCCTAATTTCTTTTTTTCCTACATATTTTAAAACCATTTACCTGTTTTAAAAACAAATCCACTATGGTAGCCACGTGAAGCATCACTCCCCTCAACTTGCACCAGGTTTGCACAGGAAGCAGGCCTTATCTCACTCCTTTGCAAAGTAAGGCCAGGCAGTATCAGAAAGAGCTTGTCCATGAGACCAACAAGGGGTGTGGTAGTTAAGGCACTGGACTCCCATATGGCCAACCATAGTTTAAATCCAGACCTGGAGGATTGCTTTCTCACATTCCCTCTCTTGCTCTCTCTCTCTCTCTCTCTGATGAATTAAAAAATAATAACAATAAATTAAATACATAACTCCCCCCCCAAAAAAAGAAAGAAAAAGAAAAGACTTGCTAGACTTGATTGCTGATGGCAAAACCTGGGCTCTCACTCAGCGTCTTATCCACTAAGCATAGTCAGTCACTCTGAGGATGAAACACACACACCGTGCTCTTACTCTGCCTCTCCACAGTACCTCACAGCCTAGATAACCCATGAACACAGCCCTCTTTCTCCCTAAACTCTCTTTTCTAACCAGCACACAATTCCATGGACTTGGTGTCTGAAATATCAGACCACAGAGCCACAAAACACTGGTTTGGAGGTCTTGGCAGTTCTTCCTGGCTCAGGACAGGAGCTTGTGAAAACTTCTCTCCTCTTCGTTTCCAGACTTTTTCTTTTGGAAAGAAACACAAAACTTTTCTTTTTTGTTCACTGCACAGTGTGGACTTCCCACAGGACATCCCATCAGAGTTTCTTATTCACTTGAACAAGAAAATACCAGGAAAGGCCTAATTTTTGCTCCTGAACCAAAATGAGCTTAAGTCAGCTACCACATCTTACCCTTCAACAAGTACTACCTAAAGATGGCCCGCCTTCTACTGTGCAGGGCTTCCAGGGGCAGAGCTTGGCTCTGTAACTGCTTTAAGCTGCTGAAGGAAAGGTAGTAGCAGACTTGTGGGTGGAGACGTTAAAGATCTTGCTACCTATTGTGGTCAGTGTACTGGAAGAGTTGGCATCCCTCAGGAGTTTCTTAGCAATACAAATCTCAAGACAGCTCCTGCCCTACTGAATCAGAAACTGCTTTTAACAAAATGTTCAGACAATTCATTCTACATTCTACTTGATGGATGTTAGAGGTCTGACATCAATGCCTTATCACCATCTTCCCTAGGTGGATCGAGGGCTTTTGGAAAATCAGGAACTGAGGAGGCAGTCAAGGTTCTATCATGACAATAGTCAGCCCTCATGATGGGACCGCTACAACCCAGGGGCTGGGCAGGGACCCAAAGGAACAGCCTCTTTCAGAGAGCAGGCAGCTCAGGTGGGGCAACAGCGGACCATGGGTCTGTATGGGCTTCCGGACACTGGTCCTAAACACCTCATAAATGCCTGCATCTCTTCAAAGTAGGATTCTCATACTGCCTCTCAGGCTGTAGGCTTTGAAACTTTTATTTACCTACTTGGTCACCTAGGAAATTCACATTAATGTGCTTGTTTATGTGAAAGAGAGAGAGAGAGAGAGAGAGAGAGAGAGAGAGAGAGAGAGAGAGAGAGAGAGGAAGCACAGTGAATTTGCCTGACCTAGAAATTGCCCCAGACCCTATTCCTGCAGGTGACAGTTAACTATGGCCTTGTTATGCTCTGTAATCTACGTAGTTTTCCTAGCTTACTTGCTCACTCTCCAACTGCAAAGAAAGCTTTGAACAGGGCCATCCTCCTGCCATCTTCCCTCTCACTTGCATGCCTTCAGCTACAGCAGTGCAAGGCTATTCCCACAGGGGAAGGAGGCGGTGAACTCCTCCTCAGCATTTCTAAAAGAGCCTGATGAGGCACAGGATTGGCAGGATCCTTCCCCTAACCGCAACTCTTGTAGGAGAGAAGGTAAAACATAAAGAGAAAAAATGAAGAGGTTAGTATCCCAAGGAGAAGAAACACTTCTGGGTCCTGACCCTGATGTCAGTGAAAGCTTAGTTCTTTTATCAAGGGGCTGGAAGGTAAAAATGAGAAGAGGCACATACCAATTCTTGCAAAAAAAACTTTATGAATGTTTGGGGAAAAAAGAGCTAGTATGGAAATGGGTAAAACAGGTGGCTGGCCAATGTGGATGTCCCACAGAGCACCCCATCAGAGTTAGCACAGGGATCTTCCAAGCTCTGCTTTCCTCCTCCCAAATAATTAAAGCCAATATTTGTCTCTCAAGTATTTCTGGACCCCTGATTATTTTTCCTGTCTAGTGACCATTTCAAAATTACTATTATATTTCTTCAGCTATTTCATTGCAGTGACCATTTTATGAAGTCACTCCTTCCTTACAGAGTTAATAAGCAGTCAAGCCCCATGACTAAGAAAATTGCTGAACAATAGAATTGTTTAGATCAAGTGTATCTTAGGTACTATGCAGGGTCGTCTTAGAGGCAGCTCTGGCCAGGACCGGTCTCAGATGCCCATCCCACCTCATACTCTAGTGCAGAAGAAGCTGCTCATCAGGGACTTCTGTACTGAGGCAGGTCAGCTCTGTAGTGCTGGCCATGACCTCCCGCAAGGCAGTCAAACTTTAGGGCAGCCAGTGATCTGTAGCCTACGACTTACGGTTGGTATAAAAAGATGAGCTAGGTCAACCATTCCTTACTTAGAAATTTGTCACTGCCCTCAACAAGGGCAGAGGCCAAAAAATACAGAAAGAGACCACAAAACGTTGGATCTGAATAGGCCACCACAAGCCAGATCCAAGAAAGTACACGGTGAGGGAAGGACAGAGCACCCACAGACAAAGGCAGACAAACTCTAAGACAGGCCATGGAATGCCCACAAGGGTGTCAAATGCACAGTGCCCATGACTTGTGCCATCTGTTCTGTCTCTACACTTGCAATTGATCGACTTGATCTAAGCAGATCTGGGTTCCCTACAACCAATTAGGCCACTCTAAAATTTTTTTTAACTTTTTCTAGTTCCTTCAAAATAAAAATAACGTTCATGAAAAACTTAAAAAGTGGAAGCCTAGGGAACCAGCAGTTAGCGTAATGGCTATGTCGCTGGACTCCCAACGCAGTCAACCACGGTTCGCATCCCAGACCCAGTGGCTTAAAACTCACACCGGACGTGTGTGCGTACGTGCCCAAGATCCCGAGAGGAGAATGGAGGAGAAGGGATTGCGGCGTGACCATCCCCCCTGGGGGGTGATTTCTCGCTTTCTGTCTCTATGTCTCTCTCTGTCTGCCTGGCGAGCGCACGCGCCCTATAGTGACAAAAGCCTCTCCAAAAAAAAAAAAAAAAGTGGAAGCCTATGTTAAGAATATATGAACTGGCCAAAAGACAGTTCCCAATTTAGGGACCTGACAGATTATAACAATTTAGAAGCTGTTAAAAATTGTTGGGGGAAGGAGTCATTTTTCTTCCCCATTTTTAGTCATGTAATGTTTATCATTGCTGCATTATAGCAACAGTTCACAAAAAAATATTGTGCCTAGACTCTGAGGTTTCTGTCAAAGACATCAGATTACAATAGGTCTAAGGTTCATTGAGAAGAGATAGGATTTTGAAGGAGAGCAAAAAACAAAATCTCAAACAAACAGGCATGTAACACAAGAGAAATAAAAGCATTGTCCTGTGGCCACAGGTGGCACCATGGTAACACAACGTTCTGCAAGGCTGATACAATGGGAGGGCTCTAGGTCCACAGCCTGCCTGTGACCAAGGGCCAGCTGAGGCTGTGGGTGGACTGCAGTGAGAATACCCCATTGGAAGTGATGTGTAACTCTCTTGCATGTGCACACTCATGGAAGAGAAAGAAACTTTAAAAAAAAAAAATATATATATATATATATATATATGTATGTGTGTATGTGTGTGTGTATGTGTGTATATATATATATATATATATATATATATATATATATATCCTTTTTTAAAATAAATAATTCAGACTCTATTTAAAGAAATCATATCCTGAGATTACTATGCCAGGACCCTTACAAGAACTGAATTCCATCACTAGACAGGATGACTAGAAGCAGTCACTTTAACTTATCAAATATGCTATAACAAATAGTGGTACCAGTCCTAGGAACACAATACACTATTAAAATAGTCAATAAAAACAAAAGACTATAATAAAGATATCTGGAAATAAAAATAAATTCACAAATAGTCTACACAATTCTAGGGGGCAGACCCACCAATGGCCCTAACTGGAAATACATTAAAATGACAGAAGATGCCTGAAGAGCAAGCAGGTCTATTCTCTGCAGGGAGAGAACATACCAAGCACCTGAGCCACAGTTACCAGAAGCCAACCCTTCCCTAGGGCAGAGTCCCCCGTACCTCAGCAGTACCCAAGCTCTAGAAAAATAACCACGCCACCAGCACTGAATGTCATGTGTGTTTAAATGCATGGATTCCACTGAATGATTTCCCAGAAACCACTCTGACGGTAGAAATCAGACTAAACCTACTATGAGAAAGTTGTTTTCTACAAATTGTATTGCAAAATGTTTTTTGGTAAATGCCTGTAAGTCAACAGAGCTATTCAAAAAGAATATCAATTACATCCCAAATTTTATACATAGCTTTCCTATAACTATCAGGAAAAGCACTTCCAATAACATCCATCCAGCTTCATGTTCTAAAAATGCTTCCGGCATGAGAAGAGACAAATGGACAATCCAAGCGGAATCTTTTTCTTACCATTTCGAGACACATCAAGTTCCACCAGCTGCATGAAGTTTGCTATTTCTGGAGGGAGCCGCTGAATTTCATTATCACTAAGTCCAAGCTTCCGTAATTTGACTAGCTGGAAAAATTGCTGAAAGACAAAAGAATTTCACATACATTTGAGTTGTAAATTTTTTTGCTAATATAAAATTTAAAACGGTATATCTTTTAAGAACTAATGAAGACGGTACCAATGCCAATTTCTTCATTTTAACAGTATATCGTAGTTAATGTGAACCTGTTGGGATAAACTGCATACAAAGGACCACTCAGTACTATTTTAACAACTTTCTATCAATCTATAATTACTTCAAAGTAAAAAGCTTAAAAATTAGTGAGCAACTTAATGAGAATAGTAGTCACTCATTTGAATAGCAGTAGATGGTCACATCTGCTGATGAAAACTAATGTTAAATCTTCACTTTTAAATATACTTGTGAAATTAGAATAAAAATTTCAAAGACTTTTTTAAATAAATTAGTTTACAACAGAAAACATAATAAATATCCCAAAACGCGAAAATATGTTGACCAATCTAAAAAGAGTCGGCACCAGATACTTTCATTAATCATGGCAGAATGAGCACACGCTTTATGTCCCACATCCCTTAAAAACTGTACTAAATGGAGCCATCAGGTGGTGTGGTAGTTAAGGCACCATGGCCACATGGCTGACCATGGTTCGAGTCCCAAAGCAGTCAGCTTCCTTCCTCTCTTTCTCTCTCCCTTGCTCACATGCCCTGTAGCAAATTTTAAAAATAATAACAAATTAAATAAATTTTTAAAGTACTAAAATGGTGCTAAAGTAATTAGGTGGACATAAATATAAAAACATGGAATAAACCCATGAAGACAACTGAAAATGAGAGAGGACTAGAAACAAACCAGATATGCAACAAACTGCTCCAAGCTAGAAAACAGATGGACAAATAATAACTAATACAAGAATCAAAACAGCTGAAATTTAAACTCATCAGGTGAAAATCCAGTAAGAAATTGGGTCTAGGTACCACTGAAGAAAGAAAACCTGGTTGAGAATTGTATAAAGAACAACTAAATCCTGATATTCTCTACCATGCATAGCTAGGCAGGAGACAATTTTTTCTCTCTAGAAGCGTTAATTCCAAGCACAGATAAGTACTACTGGACACACAGAGAAACTAACCCTACTAAAAGCAGGGAAACTGAGTCAAAGTCTGATCAGTGAGATCTCATCCTCACTTCTCCCCACAACCTAGCCCAAAGGCATGATGTATAGATATGGATTACCCTATTGTTAGGCTCATATTTTAAGATTCACTTGTGTATACAGAATTTCCAAACATGCCCACCCTACCTCCACTCCCAGTGCCTGCATCTTTCATTTAAACAGAGTCAAAATTCTCTGGACATCTGAAGAAAGTCCATACATAACATGAAAAACTGTGTATGTGCATGTTCAAGTGCATGAGCACACATATCCACTCAGAGGAAATTAACAGTGCATGAAGCAAAAAAAAAAAAATTCATCAAAAATACAATTAACATCCTTAAAGAAAATGAAGCAGTATGATGCCATAAGAAGCAACACTCAAAGAATAAGCACTTAGAAATTAAAAAATACTGTAGCATTAACAAAAGAATCCAATAAAAGATGAAAAATAAAGTTAACAAAAATCAGAATAAAAGGACAAGAAGACAGGGAAACAGGAGAAAATGACAGGCAAACCAATAGATCGGTCTACAGGGTACTACATCCAACTGGTACGTAGTTCAAAGAGAGAAAACACAGGAGACTGCAGAACATGCTTTTTGGTTTGAAGGGGTCCACCATGTGGCTGATACAATCATTGAAAAAGAGGTGTATATCAAGTAATATTGTAAAACATCAGACCTCCAGACATAAAAATATTCGAAAAGCTTCCAGAGAGGAAATATAAAAGGAAAAGTCATAACAAAGGCTGGCTATCAGACTAGCACTAGACTCAATGGCAACCCTGAAGCTAAAAAAGTAATGAAACAATGCCTTAAAAATTCCAAGAAACCACTACTTTCAGCCAAAAATTACATACCCAGCCAAACTATCAATCAACTATGATGACTGAATAAAGACATTTTCAGATATGTATAGATTCAAAAAATTTACCTTCCTTGCACCTTTCTAAAGAGTTCATCAAAATGTGGAAGTAAAAGAATTAGATGTGGGCCAGCAGGTAGTGTAGTGGTTAAGGAGCTGGATTCTCACGTGGTCAACAGTAGTCTGAGTTCCAGATCTGGTGGCTTGAAAATCATGCCTGGGGTGTGTGTGTGTGTGTGTGTGTGTGTGTGTGTGTGTGTGTGTTTATGCATGCCCAAAATCCCAGGAGGAGAATGGAGGAGAAGGTACTGCAGCATGGCCAACGTCCTTAGTGGTGATTTCTCACTTAACTTCTCACTATTTCTCTCTGGTGAGTACATGCACCATATAGCAAAAACCTTAAGAAAAAAAAAAAAAGAAAAAACATGAGATGCTCAACCACAACTGCAAACAGATAACACCACTGCTTGGGAGACTAGATACCACACAGCAAGTCCAGCTTTGGCTTCTGGTCCAACCTGAACACTTTACACACACCTGTAATGTGAGCAGATTGGGGACCTGAAGCAGGGTCTTCCTTCTCTTTCCCTCACTCTCTCTCACAAAGGAAAAACATGAAAAGAAGATAGGAAGGAAGGGAGGCTATCACAGATCCAGGAAACAAAGGGTCAATAAAACAGAAAAACAAAGGAAATTTTCAGGATAAAATCATGAAGGGAATTCTAAGAAATGAACTGAGCAGCAGGCCCTGAGAACAACCTGCCCACACTGGAGAAGAATAGAGACTTGAGAGGAAATTTTTGAAAAAGATAAATAAAAACACATCTGAGTGATTACCTGATTCATCTAGAAGTATCAAGAAATGATTTCCAACTCTGTAAGAACTTGGTGATAAATTAGAAAAAGGAATAGAGAGGAAAAGAAAGCAAAAAAGGAGGGAGTTATTAATTCTAGGAAAAATATAAAGTACAAAAAGACAACCATAATATAAATAAAAGATGTTATTATAAACAATACTTGGTAATAACATTCTAATAGCTCAATATTATACTATTAATAAAACCAAAATTTATGTTATATCACTATTGAGAGGTTGGGAAAGAAAGTGTAAGAACTGAAGCCTTAGTTGGGATAGGTAACACAGAGGAATGACACACTGCTCAGATGATGCTGGATCCAGACGGATTAGTTCCATGGTTGCTCTATACACCCCAGGCATGGCTGCCCATGCCCCTGGCTGGCAGGAGGTTGTGGGGCAGGGGTGGGGATGTTACAGTGTGAAACCCTGTCAAAATGTTTGCCTTTCTCCTTCTCTCTCTCCCTTCTCCCCCTCGCCACATTCATTAAAGATATAAAGTTTAAAAATAAAAAGAGCTTAATTCTCATCTTGGATAAATGAAATCCATAGATTCAAGTGCAAAAAAATTTTTAAAAAATCATTCAGCAATATGGAAAAAAATATTAGAAATAGCCAAAATCTAGGAGTTCTCAAAAGCCAGAACTGAAAGAAAGATGTTCAGAGGATGCTACTTTTCACTTCACACTACACAGTTTAATGGATTTTTTTAAACTATCTGCATACATTTCTTTGCTAAAAATAGACAATGAATTTACAAAAAAAAGTTTATTAAAATTATAGGATACTTCAAATATTAATTTTGTAGGATGCTAACATTTAATAGGCTTCAATTATTTTTAACTGAAAAAGAAATTATATATTTATATAAGTATGCAATAAGACACAGCCCTTGGGAAAGCAATTGGGAAATACATAAAAGATAAAAACACCTTAAGTCCACTGACATGCTTCTGGGCTTATAATATAACTGAAAATAAGAAAAAACCAACTATAATGTACAAATATATCTTTGATTACTAGTTAAAATGAAAAACTAGAAAACATACATTTCAAATACAGGAAGTGATTAGCTTGTCATTAAATAATTCAATATAATGTAAAACATAAAAGCACTTATTATAAAAACCATGGGGCTTGAAAAATATGTATAATACAAATAAGCTAAAAAAATACAAAATTGCAAGTACACTATGTAAGAAAGCATGTATGAATGTAGACTGACAGGATGGGAACTGGAGGAAAAATAATTATGTTAGGTAGCACAGATACTGCATGAATGACTTTAAAAAAAAAAGAAAGATATTTTTAAATAAAATTAACTCTGAATCTCAGCAAATGAATGCTACCAATTAGCTATATATGATAATGAAGAAAGTACACAACAAAAGAACTAATCCCATGGATTTCTTTAATCATACAATTGAGATTTAATTTCTTAAGGAAAGGTATTGAAATTTCTTTATGCTGGTTGTACTAAGGCATTAGTTAACACAAAAGCCATTCAAGAGAGTCATATATTTGAATAATTGAGCTTATGCCAATTGTTCAGAGAGTCTGACAGTTTCATAATACATCAATGTATTTACTCAACCGTGAAAAGCTCACTTTGTTTTTTAGGAAAGGCATAATAGCAAAAAGTACAAAAACCATCACCAGTTCTATACATTCGAGAACCATTCAGAAATAATACAAGACATCAGGTCAATAAGGTACTTAGATCTACAGTGAATAATAAGTTAACCTTATTTCTGTGGAAACCATTGCCTACGAATTCCCATATCCAATAGGTCATAACAGCAAGCAAATTTAAGGTTTTGTTCTACATGTTGAAAATATCCCCAACTTGAGCCTCCCACAAATACTACTTTATTCAACTTGGGAAACACATACCAAACATAAAAACAACCTTATCAGACATCCAAAAATGAAACCAGTAACTTCTCAATCCTGCTCTCATTTACCTGATGTGATCTTAATATGCTCCAAATACTTTAAATTAACTACTTTCTTTTAAGGTCTGCACAAGGTCACTAAAACTGTATTAAACCCTCAATTCTCAACTTCCTCAGATAGCTGGGGTAAAGAACTCAGTACACTGAACTCTTCTGCCTTGCTTTAGAGATCAGCCAGGCACATGCAGAACAATTTAATGTAGCCATCTTGGCAAGGCGCCTCAGCACAGAGCAATCATGTGATAGAACACACAGACACCATTCTTCAGCTCGGCCATGTTTGATTATAGCTCACTGCCCCACTTAAGGCACATTCTGTACAATTACATGCAAAGAAACCCAAATTGCCTTGGGTTGTTAAGTTACACCAGTCCTCTTATAGCCATCACTGTGTTTAGTAGATACAGAGTCTTTAATTTGACTAAAAATGTTTCTTTCTCCCTTTCTCCGTTTCTGACAAGAGTCTTTCTCCTTCTCTTTTAGTAGAGTGTTAGTATCTCCCTCTGCTTTTCAGAAAGGGACAAGAGAAACCTCAGTCCTGAAAGAGCTGTATCCTTCTTCATTATTATATCGCCAAGGACCAGTCCACTGTCCCCCAGTTGCCCAAACTTCTCCACAAGTAAAGAAAACAAAAACCACTGTTACAGGGTCACATGAGGTACAAGAGTGTAAAGAACATTACGAACTCCTGAACAACTGTGGACAAACTAGAATAAGAAATTTCCTCAGTTTTCCCTTCTAGAGGCATTCTAACCCTTCACCTAAATCTTGACTCCTTTCCAACTGACATGCCTCTTACCACAGCCCTACTCATGTCCCCATCAACCTCCACTGCCTTTTGATTAACCATCTGTACAGACATGGTAGACTCACAATTCTAATCTCAAAGTAAGATTAACACCTAACTACAGGAAACATTATTTCTATCTCATCATCAGGCATTACTATTTTCTGTGAGACTTAAAAAAGTGACTCAGACTTAACTACCTACAAATTTTACTCTGAAGAATACACCTTAAAAAAATACAATCTCGGGGGGCCAGCAGATGGCATGGTGGTTAAGGGCACTGGACTCTCACATGGATGATCACAGTTTGAGTCCCAGACCTGGCGGCTTGCTTTCTTACTTTCCTTCTCTCTCTCTCTCTCTCTCTCTCTCTCTCTCTCTCTCTCTCTCTCTCCCCCCCCTCCCCCCCTCCCTACCTCCCTCCCTCCCTCCTTCCCTCTGTCCCTCTCTCATCAAATTTATAAATAAATAAATTAAATAGTTAAATAATAATTCTTTTAAAAAATCCTTTAAAAAAAAATACAATCTTGGAACCAGCAAATGGCATAATGGTTAAATCACTGGACTTCCACATGACCAACCATGATTTGAATCCCAGACTGGGGGCTTGAAAAACACCAGGTGCATGTGCGTGCGTGCCCAAAATCCCAAGAGAAGAATGGAGGAAAGGGGATTGCAGCATGGTCAACCCCTCTGGGGGCTGGTTTCTCACTATTTGTTTGTCTCTCTGTTTCTCCAGCAAGCACACACACCCTATAGCAAAAATCTCTCTTAAAAAAAAAGACAATATTTCACATACACTTTTCCACAATATATGTGTAAGACTTTGCTTAGCAGAATTATTCATAGTAGCCTCAAACTGTAAATAACCATACACTCATCCGTCATAGATCTGATCAAGTCTTATAATGAAACTCTATACAGCAATGAAAATGAAAGCTTATTGTTAGTTACAATACAGATGAATCTCAGAGATAATGTTTGTCAAATGAAGCCGAACACAAAAAAATACATACCATGTCATTCCATTTACATAAAGGTGCTGAAAAACCACCTTAACTATTCTGTTTACAACTGCATACAGAGATGGTAAAATACATAAATAGAAGCAGAGAAGTGATTACTATAAAATCAGACTTGGGGCCAACAGGTGGTGTGGTGGTGAAGGCACTGGATTCTACATGGTCAACCACGGCTCAACCTAGCGGCTTGAAAATCACACCAGTTGTGTGTGTGTGTGTGTGTGTGTGTGTCCAAAATCCTGAGAAGAAAATGGAGGAAAAGGGATTGTAGCATGCCATCCCATCTGGAGATGATTTCTCACTCTCCCTCTCTTTCTCTCTCTCTCTCTCTCCCTGGAAAGTGCACCTGCCCTATAGCAAAAACTGTCAGGTTTGTAACTACCTCAAAGTATGAAAGAATTATGATCAAGAAGAGCATGTGGTGGACTCTTGGAGTCCTGGAAAAACTTGATTTCTTAACCTGAATGGTAGTCACAAGTGTTCCCTTTATAATTTGTCATAAACTATTGATAAATACATGTACACCTTAAGCATTTTTCTATATATGTGTGTCTCATTTCTCAGTAAGAATTCTTTTTAGTTTTAAACTACTTACTAATCAGAAAGGGAAATACCAAGTAGCACTAAGGACATCAAGTCCTTCAATTCCTCAGAGTTAATGATACTAAAAAGCAATAGCATTACACAGAGAGAAAGGAGGAGGAAAAGTTGCCATTAAAATTACCCGAATCCCAATATTGGTAATGATAATAATATAGCAGTTAACCTTAACTGAGAGAGTCTCTATGCTTGGCAGTGAGTGAAGGATTTAACATGGATCACATTCTTTAATCATCTCAAGATGCCACCATGCTGATCCCCACATGTAGCAGTTAACCTTCGCTGTATAACAAACCGTCCCAAATTTCATGGCTCCAAACATGAACCTTTTTTTTTTTTTTTAAGTTCTTCCATTTCTGTGAGTTGGCTAGACAATTGCTCTGTCGCTCACACCTGGACTCACACGGGCAGCTACGTCCCATGAGAACGTCAGAGGGCTGGGAGACACACTGGCCTCCTCCTACATGTGGAAGTGCCTGCTGTCACCCGGAGCGCCTCTGCTCTTCACAAGGCCTCTACCCTTTTCCTTATCTGAGTGTTTCACAGCAACACTCAAAAAGGGCAAAGGCAGAGGCTGCAAGAACTCTTGAGGCTTAGGCCTAGAAATCAGCATATCTTTTCTGCCACGTTTTACTGGTTAAAGTAAGTCACAAAGTCAGCCCATATCCAGGGCAGTGGAGAAACAGTGGACACTTGCAGATGAAAGGAACAACAGAAATTACACTAAGAAAGAGCCATGGGGGGGCCGGCAGGTGGCATGGTGGTTATGGTGCTGGACTCCAACATGGCTGACCACGGTTTGAGTCTCGGACCTGGAGGCTTGCTTTCCTACTTTCCCTTTCTCTCTCTCTGTCTCTCTCCGGTCAAATTAAACAAATAAAAATGATGATAATAAATGAAATAAAATGATTCTTTAAAAAAAAAAAGAAAGAAAGAAAGAGCCATGGGATAAAATTTGCCACAAAAGAAGGTAGAAACCTCAAATACGCCATACCTATTTAAAAAAAAAAAAAAAAAAAAAAAAAAAAACTAGGTAGGTTATACTAGATTATGGTTGATCAGTGTAATTTTCTAAAGGAAATTAAAAGAGAAGATCATATACTGAATAAACGTCACTAAGATTTTTTTTATACAGAAAAAGTTACAAACAAGGAAGAAAGCCCAAGAAATATTCACAGAATGGTAAAAGAACCAGTTTGGTTGAAGCAGAGAACTTTAATAATCATATCTCACAACCTGAACTTAAATCTGAAAAGGTTTTAGCAAACACTTAAAAATAAGAACTATTGGGAACCAGCAGTTAGCGTAATGGCTATGTTGCTGGACTCCCACGTAGTCGACCGCGGTTCGCGTCCCGGACCCTGTGGCGTAAAACTCACACCGGGCGCTTGTGCGTGCGTGCCCAAGATCCCGAGAGGAGAATGGAGGAGAAGGGATTGCGGCGTGACCATCCCCCCTGGGGGGTGATTTCTTGCTTTCTGTCTCTATGTCTCTCTCTGTCTGTCTGGCGTGCGCACGCACCCTATAGCAAAAATCTCTCCAAAAAAAAAAAAAAGAACTATTAATTAAATACAATTTTGTTTTTCAAGGTGCTTTGATAAAGAGGTGAGAAGAAATGTCCTTGGATAAATCACTTGACTTCTCTGGGCCTCTGTTTCCACGTGTGAGAAGTAAGCATTGAAAATTCAAAGCACTGGGGCTCACAGGTGGCATGGTATTAAGGAGCTGGACGCCCATGGCCGACCATGGCTTAAGTCTTGGACCTGGTGGCTTGCTTTCTCACCTACCCTCTCTCTCTCTCTCTCTCTCTGTGGTCAAGTTAAAAAATAATAATCAATAAATAATTAAATAATTCTTTTTTTTAAAAGACCAAAGGGATCTTTTTAGTTCTAAAATGTGTAAGACTTCATTTCAAAATGCCTTTAATGAACCATAAGAAAAATGAATATCCTACTAGCATATAGTATCACATTAAGCATGAAGTTAAAAATGCATAAAATTACAGAAAGCAGATTAACAGTTGCCTCAGAAATGGTAAATGATGGCTAAGGGGTACGGGGTTATTATTATCATTTTTTTGGAGTGATGAAAATACCTTCGATTCACCGTGGTGATGGCTGCACAACTGCGACTGCGTTAAAATTCACACTGGCCAGTCGCAGCGGCCAGTCCAGTGTTGCAGAGCTGTAGCTTATAGATCTGCATTGCTGGATTCACACGGAATATTGGGGGTTCCGTTTTCAGGCTGACCTATACACACCAGGGGTGCACACATGCCTATAACCTACTGGTAGGCAAGGCTGTGGTGAGGATCATGGCTGAGCCCCTTTGAGGATTCCTTCCTGTTTCTCTCTTTCTTTCTGTCACACTCAGCAAATAAACTTAAAAACAAAACTGAACTGTGTGCTTTAAATGGGTGAACTGCATGATATGTGAATTACGTCTCAAAAAAGAAGTCAAAAAATGGGGACCAGCAGTTAGCGTAATGGCTATGTCGCTGGGCTCCTAAGTAGCCGACCATGGTTCGCGTTCTGGACCCGGTGGCTTAAAACTCACGCCAGGCGCATGTACATGCGTGCCCAAGATCCCGAGAGGAGAATGGAGGAGAAGGGATTGCAGCGTGGCCACCACCCCTGGGGGGTGATCTCTCGCTTTCTGTCTCTCTGTCTCTCTCTGTCTGTCTGGCAAGCGCACGCGCCCTACAGCAAAAACCTCTCAAAAAAAAAAAAAAAAGATGTCAAAAAATGCACTGATAGACAACAGAAGTAAACTCTTTCATCAACGAAAGTTAAGTTAGGAAAGCACTTTTATTTCATTGAGTCCCTACAACTCTCAGTGAAATCGTTTTTGCTTTCTCCTTAACAAACACTCATCAGTTAACTACATTCCTTGAGAAAAATTCCAAGGTAGAACCATGTTGGAGGATCACAAAGCACAGTCAGGTAACTCTCTGGCAGGCAAAAGCATTTGTGAAATTATATTCTAATTAGTTAAGTAATACAAAGTCATGGAGGGGGATTTAAGCTAGGAAAAGAATACTAGAATTATGCCAGTGCTGTATTCCATCGTGTGTGTGTGTGTGTGTGTGTGTGTGTGGTTTTTGCCACAGAGTACATGTGCTCACAGAAGAGAGACTGATAGAGACAGAGAGAGACAGTGAGAGGGAAAGCGAGAAATCACGCTCCTAGGTGGATGGCCATGCTGCAATCCCTTCTCTTCCATTCTCTTCTCCAGGTTTTGGGCATGCATACCTACACACCTAGTGTAATTTTTAAGCAGACAGGTCCAGGATTCGAACCACAGTCAGCCATGAGGAAGTCCAGCAACTTTACCATTATACCACCTGCTAACCCTGTATTCCACAGGTCAATCACATTTCAGAAAAGCAAATTAGTTTCCTGTTGAGTGTTACCATGTATGTACTTGAGTATCATAAAGATACTTATATTTACTTTACTAGGAACAGTTCTCTAATTTTTTTTTTTTATTCTGGCCTGCACTTATACCTTTAATGGGTGAGTTGTGAGGGAAAGAAAATAAACTAGTGACCCTGCACATGGGAGCATACAGCGGGGTAGCAGCCCATCCAATCCAGGCAGAACAAGTAGGCGTGGAAGTAAAGAGATCCAGACAGATAAAAAAAATGAATCAACTGGTAGAGGCTCAGGGTGTGGACACTTAACAAACATCCAGACAGAGCCCTGAGCAGGGGAAAAGTGAAAAGAGACAGAGAATTCAGAAGACAGAATTTGATGTAAGTTTCTAGTACATTATCACAAAAGGGCATATAAACATAAAAGGCTCAGTCCAGGTCCCAGACGCAAAGAAAGTATCACCCATAGCAGGGCACTCCCGAGGAAACATAAAAATACAGCACTGTCTGTCAACTGGGAATTAGAATTGTTTAAAGTGCTGTACAATTTTCAGAGGCATCATATAGAATTATAAAGACAATCATAAATACCAAAAAATCTGAAATACTGATTCACAACATAGAAAACTCATGTCCATGTACAAAGAGGCCAGGAAATAGATGATAAATATGAAACGAGACAAAAGGTTTAATCTCAATAAAACTATTTCCTCTGTAATCTAAAACAGGGAGAGATATTTTCCCTTACCCATAAGACAAATAAATGAAGCAGTTCATAGGAAAAAAAGGTTTTCCTGCTTAAAACATGATTATTGGCATGTCCATGGCTCAGCATCACAGGTGCCTTTTTTTTTTATGCAGCAAATAAAAGCATGCTGACTTTTATCCTTATATGACCCAAAAAAGTAACAGGTCAATCACATTTCAGAAAAGCAAATTTGCTTCCTGCTGAGGGTCACTTGAGTACTTATCATAAAGATGCTTATATTTACTTGACTCTAATTGTCCTGTATTCTGGCCTCCACTAATACTTGAATCCTTTCATTTGCTGGTATATTTTCATGTTTTCAAGATGCTTTCACACATTATCAAGATATCATAATTAATAATCCTTAATAAAGATGTAAATGCCCCTGAGGCTCTCCCCAAGCCCCCACAATAATTAAAATATCTCATGGGTGAATCACTGAAAATTATAAAACCAGGAATGCTTTATTTACTGCATTGTGATCAGAAGATTGGATAAGGCTAGCAGCGGTATTTGAAATCACTTGCAGAGGAGAAACTTTTATTAAAAGCAAGATAGGTTAGGATAGCATCACTTTACGGAGGACCTGAATGCAGGCACAAGCTACTGCCATGGGAGGACAGAGCTGACAGCACAGAGAACTGACAAAGTTAAATGCACAGGACTGGCAGAACACAGGGAAAGATCAACTATGGCAAGAGGGGAAGAAGGCACCTTGAAATACTAACAATAAGGACCAGCAGTTAGCGTAATGGCTATGTCGCTAGACTCCCATACAGTCGACCGCGGGGCGAGTCCCGGACCCGGTGGCTTAAACTCACACCAGGTGCATGTGCGTGCGTGCCCGAGATCCTGAGAGGAGAATAGAGAAGGGATTGTAGTGTGGCTGTTCCCCCTGGGGGGTGATTTCTTGCTTTCTGTCTCTCTGTGTCTTTCTGGTGAGCGCACGCGCCCTATAGCCAAAACCTCTCAAAGAAAAAAAAAAAAAAAAGAGAGAGAGAAAGAGAGAAAAAGAAATACTAACAATACTGTACAGACATTAAAAACCATATTTCTGGGGAACCAGCAGTTAGCGTAATGGCTATGTCACTGGACTCCCACGTAGTCGACCGCAGTTTGTGTCCCGGACCCGGTGACTTAAAACTCACGCCGGGCGCGTGTGCGTGTGTGCCCAAGATCCCGAGAGGAGAATGGAGGAGAAAGGATTGCAGCGTGACCATCCCCCCTGGGGGGTGATTTCTCACTTTCTGTCTCTATGCCTCTCTCTGTCTGACGAGTGCACGCGCCCTATAGTGAAAATCTCTCCAAAAATAAAACCATATTTCTGGGTGATATTTATTAATAAGATAAATACATGTGTTCCAAGGTTATGGGGGAATTTTCAATTGTATGTATGATATCCTTATTTTGTTTAAAAAAATAAAACAGAAATTTTGGGGGAAATATTACTTTAAAAAGGTAAATCTGCTGAGAAAAAAGAACTTAAGCCCAATGATTAAATGATCATTCAACCTTTTAGTACTGATATTTTGTACCACAGAAAACCAGAGATTTTATTTATCCACAGAAAATATTGTTTTTCCTTTACATTTTAACCAACTGTACCATTAAGCAACATTCGAAAAGATAAGGGTATAATCAGCTTATATAGTGAGTAAAAACCTACAACAAGAAGTCAAACAGATATTCAATGAAAATGATTACAGTTACCTTGTATTTTAACATAAGATTCTCGGTAAGGTTGAACTGTTTACACATTGTACTTAAAAAAAGCATTACATGATTCAAATGGTATAAAATTTTGTTCAGGATATGTTGTCTTGACTCAATACAATTTACCCGAGCTCTAGCAATGACAAGCACTGCCATGGATAAAGACCTACTGTGTGCAGGAAGAAGGGGAAGAAAATATGTTCAAACAGAAACAGTCTTATTCCTACAGGACATGAAGGAAAGGACACAAGACAGGTGATCAGTAGTTAAAACAAAAGTTAGGGGACTAGCAGATGGCACAATGGTTATATAGCTGGACTCCCACATGGCTGACTGCAGTTCAAGTCCCAGACCCAGCAGCTTACAACTCACACCAGATGCATGTGCGTATGTGCCCAAAATCCCGAGAGGAGAAGGATTGTGGTGTGGCCATTCCCCCAGGGGGTGATTTCTTACTTTCTGTCTCTGTCTCTCCAGCAATCACACATGCCCTATAGCAAAAATCTCTCAAAAAATAAAAATGAAAAACACAAGTTAAGGACTACACCACACCCAAATGAGCATGTCACTGACAGTTTAATAAATACTTCTCCCAAAAAAGTAAAAGCTAAACTATTATCAAATGTGTGTAAGATTATATAATGTTTGTGTTTTCAAACAATGAATATGTCTGTATCTGTGATTTGATTATTACATGCCATATGCATCCTTTGAAAAGCCATACTACACACCACAAATGTACAATGTTGACCTGTAAACCAGGAATCATAATCTCAAAAGATTAAAAAAAAATGTAAGGTAGAAAATGGTCATCATAATTAATTAGGCAAAAACTGCTATGAAAGTATGATAAATGCCTCATCATCATAAACTATCTCTGATTTGCTTCTTCGGCGGGGGGAGTCAGTCAGGCTGTTTTATGGTATCACAACACACCAATAAGATCAAAGGTCCCTATGAGGCATGAAGTAAGGATAGATTATTCAGAGAAACTGTATTAGGAAGAATCTTTCTAAACTTTCTCATAAATACAACAACATTTGGATCATACTCTGTGCTTCTAAAGTGACGGACTAGGCCAAAAATAAATAAACAAGTACACGCACACACATACACACACGCACCCTCCCCACAGGTAACACTGATGATTTATCTATAAATACTACATACAGATTTATATAGATGAGTTTTATATATAGATATCGAGAGAGAGAGAGAGATGAAGTATCTGTTGGGTCGTCTGAAAAGTCATGGCACATTTCTGCACAGAAATACACGTCACGGCTTTTCTGACACCCAATACATAGAGATACACAGACAGATACCTGAGGATGAAAGAATACCTTAGGATCGCCAATTAGTTCATGTTTTTTATCTCCTGAAGTAATAAACTGATATCCCCACCAAGTGCTTAATCTTTCTGGATAGCAAGCAAGAAATGAAGAACTCGGTCATAGGCACAGAGCTTTAAAAATGTATCTGAGGGGCCAGTAGGTGGCACAGTGGTTAAAGCGCTAGACTCCCACATAGCTGACTGAGGTTCTAGTCCTAGACCCAGTAGCTTGAAACTCATGCCCAGCACATGTATGTATGTGCATGTGTGCCCAAAATCCCAGGAGGAGAACGAAGGAGAAGGGATTGTAGTGTGACCATTTCCCTGGGGTGGGGGGTGATTTCTCACTTTCTCAAAAAAAAGAAAGAAAGAAAGAAAGAAAGAAAGAAAGAAAGAAAGAAAGAAAGAATCATCTGAGTTAACAGAATATAATCATTCAAGAATAGCCCATAATCTTCCAAGGCAATATTTTAATTACTACAAGTTATAAGGGTAGAAAAGTACTTTTGCCTCTTATTCTCAATAATCCTGAAGAAAACCAAACTGTTTTAACGATAATCAAGAGATCTGGGGGCCAGCTGGTGATACGGTGGTTGCGGCAGCTGGATCCTGGACCTAGTGACTTGAAAAACACACTAGGTTAGTGCTCATGTGTGGCCGAGACCACAAGAAGAGAATGGAGGAAAAGGGACCATTTGGCCATCCCCCAGAGAGTGAATGCTTTCTCACACTCTCTCTCTGTCTCTCTCTGGTGGACACTTGTGCCTCACAGCAAAAAAAAAAAAAAAAAAGAAAAAAAGATTTTGAAGGGTGGAGTAAGGACCTGATTAACTAGTTAATACAACATATTGCAGCCAAAGGTTCATCTTTTTTTTAAAAGAATTATATTTTTATTTAATTTTATTTATTTATTTTAATTTGACCAGAGAGGGAGAGAGAGAGAAGGAAGGGGTAGGGAAAGTGAAAAAGCAAACTGTCAGGTCTGGGACTTGAACCATAATTGGCTACGTGGGAGTCCCGCTCCCTTAACCACCATGCCACCTGCTGGCCCCAAAAGACTCATCTCTTAACAAACTGCAAAAGGATTGAAACCATGCAGTAGTAGCTATTATGTTGCTAAATTTTTTTGGAAAGTTTGTTTCAAGGTATTGCCACCATACTTTTCCAAAGGTGGAGGAATAGAACGTAACAACTGCTAATAGAACTACTAATAGATCAAATAATCCAAGCATCAGAAGCATACATACTGAAATTACACAAGTCTCCAAATAATTCAAATTTATGTAAAGGGGTTTTTGCATTTAGCAAGAAGTCATGAGAACTGGATTAACTAGGCAACACTATTTATGTTGCTGGGCGCTAACCAGATTGTAGGCATTAAAAAATGTGACTAGCTAATTATAGTTACTGTAGAATTTAATAGAGAAGGGCTTGCCCCGAAAACACTTTCTAACATACTGTAAATATACATGAACTATTAATACAACCACATACCATAGCATTTCTATGATCACGCTTTAAGTTTAAAATTGCATAATGTTGGTATTAAATGTTTTTCTCTACCCAGGCTTGTATTCCAAAATATTTATAGCATCTGAAAAGAGGAAACTTTGTCTTCAAAACACATCATCTCTTACATTTAAATTTCTCACACATACTAAATTCACACTGTTTCCTACTGGTCAACCAAAACAGTTAAGCAAAAAAGCAACATGGAAAAAAAAAATTGAGAACGTATTTCCTAGCAACTCACAAACAGTAGTGCAAAAACAAAACACAGCCCATGCTAATCGCTACATCTCAACTACACAACAGAACTAAATATTAGAGTCTAATATTAATCCAAACGAAGAACCACAAACACAAGGCTTAACTGAAAATGTTCTGAATTGCCCTACTGTTTAAGAAACAAGAGAAACCATCATTATCCAACAGATTCTGCTTCCCTCCCATGCTCTGCGGTTGCTGGATTAAACGCTAAAATCTAACACGTCTGCTTGCTTTTTAATGAGAAAAGGCAAACCTCCCTCACAGCCATTTCGTTAAAAGCGGCTCTTTTCGACATTCTTTACATTTTATGTTAACAGTTTACCAGCAACCAAAGTAAGAGGCTAACCTGGCTTTCCTGGATTTTGTTTAATGCAAGAATAGACAGAAATCCTGGAGGGTGGCCTGTGGCCCACACAAAGGCCCACCCCCTACCACAGCACTGCGAGAGGACACAGTTCTTTCACAAAAGCTAAGCTCTTCAACTAAGTCCTGGCCGTGGGCTTATACTTGCTACTGACTGGTATAGTTAGTTCCTTCCTCAGTGTGTCACCTTCAGCGTTCTCAGAGCTACTCCCAAATCGAATCCCGATTACTAGCATTCCTTCAGCTCCTGGACTTCCAGTACACAAAGTCACAGCTTCCCTGAGCACAAGCAAAATGGCATGAGCTATTCACTCCATCTATTGCCAGGGCGAGTTTCTAAGGTAGCTCAGTGGTCCCTTCTCTGCTACCACTTCTCCAGCCTCTGACTCCCAGAGCTCAGATGTCTGTAACAAAAGGAAAATAAGGGGAACCAGCAGTTAGCATAATGGCTATGTCGCTGGACTCCCACGTAGTCGACCGCAGTTCGCATCCCGGACCAGGTGGCTTAAAACTCACGCCGGGCGCGTGTGCGTGCGTGCCCAAGATCCCGAGAGGAGAATGGAGGAGAAGGGATTGTGGCGTGACCATCCCCCCTAGGGGGTGATTTCTCACTTTCTGTCTCTATGTCTCTGTCTGTCTGGCGAGCGCACACGCCCTATAGGGAAAACCTCTCAAAAAAAAAAGGAAAATAGGTGCTAGCCAGTTGGACAGCCAGAACACAATACCCGGCAGAGCTGGGCACACACAGGAGGGTTCTGGTACACTGCCCGAGGTCTCCCTGTGCACACCTGTGCATTCCTGGCACCTGGCTGGCCCCGACTGCACGTGGACAGGCGCATGAGGACCATGTCGAAAGTGTTGTCTGTCTGTCTGTGTCTCTCTCTGAAGAAATAAATAAATAAGTTTTTTTAAAAAGGAAACAAGAGCACCCATGTCATATCATCTGCACCGTCAGGGACTGACCTGGTCCTGGTACCACGGACATCATTTCTCTCTGGAAATCACCTCTACAGTCTGGCACTCTAGACCCACAACTCATCCGACCTCTCTTAAGGAAGAGCATCTCGTACGCGTGAGCTAAAGCAATTTAAAATTAAAAGCTTCATTACTAGAGTAGACTTTGAAAGTCTACTTTTTAAAACTTGGCAACCACTACTTTGTACAAAAGCAGCTCTAAAATAACGAGGAATGACTCTAATGTGCCAGACACTAGGCCAGGAGCTCTGCATATATAATCTCATTTAATCCTAAACAACTGAGCCAGGCAGTTACCTCAATTTTACAAACGATGAAAGCATAGCAGAGCGGGTAAACGCCTGGGCCCAGATTACTCAGGCTCAGAGCCGCGTCTTGTCTGCTATCAACAGCAGGGCAAAGAAGATGCACTGTGGAATCCGAAGCCTGTAATCTCAGCTCCCCAGCTTTCTGGCCACCTGTGTGAACTCATGCAGCTTACCTAACCTCTCTATGCCTCCATTTCTTCATCTGTAAAAATGGGATAACAATAGCAGCCATCCCTACTTGAAATCCAGAGGCAGCGTATGAGTGAGTACAGGGAAAGCGTTTAGAGCAATGCGCGGCATGCGAGAGATGCTTAGTAAGTGGGAAGGCTGGCTTTCTGTCCCAAGGCCTCCCCATACATGCTATGCTCACATGTGTCCATGATCTTGGCTGGCTGGGGTGAGAGAATCATGTGAAGACCCTGTTGCAAGTGCATACATGCGCTCTCTCACTCACTCACTCACTCTCTCTGAAGAAATAAATAAATTTTAAGGGAAAAAAAGATGGTAACTGAAGATCAACTAGACCTCTGGGCTCCCTTCCAGCACCAACAGCCTGTGATTCTAATTATGAAAAGGAAAAAAAAAAAAAAAAAAAAAAGCTGGTAAGACAAATTACCCACGTTTCTTTTTCTCGGTCTTTGAACTAAGACCTTCCAAGTCTCCAGTGGATTCTGTTCCAAACTTTATTTGTAGGTCAGAACTGGAAACTCGGGATGCATTTCCGCCTGCATGGGAACATTACCTATTGTGATTAAGTCTTCCAGTAAACCTATAAAAGTCTACTCAGCCCCAAATGCAGCATAAACATACCTTCTCAAAGCTTTCCGATGGCTGTCCACTAATTACAGAACAAAGTCCAAGCTCCTCAGTTTCGAACTCAGGACTCTCCTAACCTGGCACATTCTACCATCATCACAGACATTTTTGTAGGTTTTGAGGGCTCATAAAGTGCTGGCTGCATATCGCATGCCACCAACACAACCACCCAATGAGCAATCAGTTATTACAAACTGAACTTTAGAAGAACGACATGGCAAGTAAACCATCAAAGCCACACCTTAAACCAGCCTCTCTGGCTCCAAGTCCAATGTCCACTTCGACTTCTGCCCACGACTGCCCGCACTCACTTAACTTCAGCTCCCACACCCACAGGCTAGCACCTCCTGTTCTCGCCCCTATGACTCATTTGCTGTTCATTATGCCTTTCCTATTCTCAACAACCTTTCTCTGGCTATAGACATCTTACTTAGTCATCCTCCAGCGCCATGACCCCTCAGAAGCCTTTACCCAATCACCTGAGCAAACTCAACCCTGTTTCTCCAATGCGGTGTGTCACTGCCCCTTCACTAGATCACCGAGCCTCCTCCGGTACGAAGCCACACTCTATACATCAGTGTGTCCCTCAGAATACACTGCAGCTGTACTCAAAAGACATTTGACATCCAATTGCCTGGTGAAATAATCTGACACTATATTGATTGGTTTTATTTTTTTAATTTTATTTATTTTAGAGAGATTTTAGCTTGCTGGAGAGACACAGAGACAGAAAGTGAGAAATCTCACACACACACACACACACACACACACACACCTGCAGGGGGGATGGCCACACTGCAGTCTTTTCTCCTCCATTCTCCTCTGGGATTTTGAGCACACATGGACACATGCCCAGCGTGAGTTTAAAGCCACCAGTCCTGGGACTCGAACCAGGGTCAGCTATGTGGGTATCTAGCAACGCAACTACTACACCATCTGCTTGTCCCTGACTGGTTTTCATTAATATGTTCATTTGAAAATGCATTCCAAGTTCCAGCTGAGGATGTTCAGAGCATGTCTATGCTTTGTAAACAACACCATTCCCACCCTACAACCCCTAGTCTGGAAACTGGGGAGAGGAGCAGGTTTTGTGTCAGAAAAAAGAGAATCAAATCTGTCAGATCTTGAGAATTACTGGAGCAGTCACTAAGCATATGAATTTTTCTTTTTTTTTTTAAATACTGCCAGAGAGTGTGTGTGCTCACCAGAGAAAGAAAGAGGAAAAGGGAGAAAGCATCCCTCATGGGGCAATCTCATGCCATAATCCCTTCTCATTCTCTTCCACTTCTCCCTTTTTGGGAGATTTTGGACACACATGCACACACACCCAGTGTGTTTTTGTTTGTTTAGTTTCCTGTATGATAGGTACACTTGCCAGAGAGAGAGAGAGAGAGAGAGAAAGAGGGAGGGAAAGTGAGAAAGTACCCCATGGGAGGACAGACATGCTGCAATCCCTTCTTCTCCATTCTCCTCTTGGGATTTAGAGCACACAAGCACACACACTCAGAGTGTTCTTCAAGTCACTGGGACCAGGACTTGAACCACACATTTGGCCATGTGGGATCCAGCTGCCTTAACCACTATGTCACCCGCTAGCCCTGGTATGTTTCCCCAGCTGCTAGATCTGGGACTCAAACCACAGTCAGCCATGTGAGATCTAGCCACTTTATCTATCATGCCACTGGGTGGCTCAAGCATATGGATTTCAAGGCCTATCTATTAATACATAATTGCCAAGTTCAAAGGGTTTGAGAGCTTGACTTCTTAACAAGTGTTCCCAGGTAATTCTTATAGTCACAAAGACATAGAGACAGAAAGTGAGAAATCACTTTCTTTTTTTTTTTTTTTTTTTTTTGGAGAGGTTTTTCGCTATAGGGCGCGTGCGCTCGCCGGACAGACAGAGAGAGACAGAGAGACAGAAAGCGAGAAATCACCCCCCAGGGGGGATGGTCACGCCGCAATCCCTTCTCCTCCATTCTCCTCTCGGGATCTTGGGCACGCACGCACGCGCGCCCGGCGTGAGTTGTAAGCCACTGGGTCCGAGACGCGAACCGCGGTCGACTACGTGGGAGTCCAGCGACATAGCCATTACGCCAACTGCCGGTTCCCCCGAGAAATCACTTTCTTATAGTCAAGCAAGCTTTGGAAATACTGAGTTAAATCACTGGGTCTCAAGCCTACATGCACATCAGAACCACCAAGAAGATTGGCACACCTTACATGAGATGGAGCCAGGGTTAGGCAGATAGATGAAAGTATGCATTTATAACAAGGGGACAGACTCCCCAAAAAGGAGAAAACTGACGGAAGGAGAGCAGGTGTTACACAATCTTACCTGTGACAATGGCGTGTGACTGTCCAAAGGATCACAGTATATACAGGCACAGTGTATATAGTACACGCTTGGTATTAAAATTTCATGATGGAGTAATGAGAAAAAATACGTCTAAAGAAGCTATGGAGGGACCAAGCAGTTGGCGTAATGGCTTTGTCGCTGGACTCCCATGTAGTCAACCATGGTTCAAGCCCTGGACCCGGAGGCTAAAACTCACGCTGGACGCATGTGCATGTGTGCCCAAGATCCCGAGAGGAGAATGGAGGAGAAGAGATTGTGGCATGGCCATCCCCCCGGGGAGTGATTTCTCGCTTTCTGTCTCTCTGTTTTTCTGGTGAGCGCACGTGCCCCATAGCAAAAAAAAAAGGCAAGCTATGGAAGGGGGCCAATGAAAAGCACTGGCTTAAGGTGATGAACAAAGTGATTCACTTCACTCTTGCCATTTTGGGGGTCACTGGGAAAGTCATGACACAATTTTGCGTATAAAAAGATATGTCATGACTTTCCCGATGACCTAATTACAGAAGATTTTCTCCCTTACCCCATAAGCTTGTCCTACGGTTGCTGTGAATTGAGTGAAGATTGCTTTTCAAGGAGCAGGTCAAAGACAACATGAACACTGGCACCGGAGCATCCACAGGCACCTTCAGAAAAGTGTGCCTCCCCAAACACAAGCTTCTCATCGTCTCTGTGGCAAATGTGGAGGACCCTTTATTCTTCTCTTGTAGTCTCTGAACCAGGATGTGCTGGGACAGTCCTTCTAATTTCACGTGGCTTAGAAGAACTGAGGAAGTTCTTCTAGCCAAAACATAAACCAAAATGAGGCTGTAGGTTGGAAGAAGGTGTAGACTCATTAGGATTAAAATATTAAAATTTTAAAAATCAGACCCATTTCAAAACCAGACACGAGACCAGCAGATGGAGTAACAGTTACTTCGCTGAACTCCCATGTAATCGGTGTGTTCATATCCCGAACTTGGTGGCTTAAACTCACGCCAGGTGCATGTGCATGTGTGCCCAAAATCCCAAGAGGAGAAATAGAGGAAAAGGGGTTGCGGCGTGGTCATCTCTCCGGGGGATGCTTTCTCACTTTCTGTCTCTCTGGTGAACACACATGCCCTATAACAAAAATCTCTTAAAAAAAATAAAAAAGAAGCTGCCAAAGGCACAAGAACTAGTCAATTACGATGATCAGGGGTCCTTAACTAAGATGAATGAGTATCACAGAAGGGCTATAACGAACTCGCCTGAGCTAGCATGTGGGTCTGCAGTGTCAGTAAGAGGGGTATAGCTCCAGAGAAGGGATGCCCTGATCTAGTACATTCTGTGGAGACTAAAAGAGAGAATGGTAATTACAGGCAACCAAGGACTGGAAAGGAAACTGTGAACATGCCCTTCCTCTGCTCCAAAACTCTTTCAGGACACTCACCAGTAAGTTGCTCAAATAGACAACAGAAGACAATACCAGCTAGAGAAAGAAAGAGAACACAGTAATAGAAGAGGAAGACAAAAAATTTACACCGTTTTTTAAAAAAAGTAGAATTTATATTCAAAACAATATAAAGGACCAGTGGGTGGCATGGTGGCTAAGGCATTGGACACTTCCACATGGCTGACCACAGTTCAAGTCCCAGACTCAGTGGCTTGCTTTCTCACTTCTCTCTCTCTCTCTCTCTCTCTCTCTCTCATCAAATTAAAATAAATGAATGAATAAAATTAAATAAATAATTATTTTTTTAAAAATATGAACATCATATTTTCAGAACCAGAGAGTAACTTAAAGAGGGTCTAGTCTACAGTTCATGAAAGCCAGACAATTTCTATCTCCCACTTACCTCCTGCAAACCAGGAAGTTCTAGTCTGCCACATAATCCTGGGTCTGCCCCCAGAGAGCTTGATTCAGGAGGTCTATAGTAGGCCTTGTGCTACAGTTTCCAGAGTTCCCCAGGTAACCATGGTGAGCAACCAGGGCTGGGAAACAGTGCTAGTCCTATTTTAAAGATATGGAATCCCACTGGTTGGAGGACAGCACAGCTCGCTTTCTCCCCTTTCTTTCTTCGGAAGGTCTTTTAGCTCCTGAATGACTGCCACTCCATTTCTGAATGCTGATGCCAACACAGTATAAGTTCTAGTTCTATCTAGTTCTCTTTGCAAAAATAAAACAAAACAAAAATTTCAGTCATTTTTCTGAAGCTATTGCTTTATTTTTTTTGGGGGGGGGAGGGGAGGAGGGACTTTTGCTATAGGGCATGTGAACTCTCCAGAAAGAGAGACAGAAAGCATGAAATCACCCTTCAGGGAAGACAGACATGCTGCAATCCCTTCTCCTCCATTCCCTTCTCAGGATTTTGGGCATGCACTCACACGCACCCAGCATGAGTTTCAAGCCTCTGGATCTGGAACTCTAACGTAGTAGGCCATGTGGGAGTCTAGCATCATAAACATTATGCCATCGGCTGTTCTGCTGAAGCCATTATTGACTTTGGAAAGTGACCCCTTTCCTGTTTGTACAACTCTGGGAAAAGAAAGCACACCTATAAAGTTTATAAGACTCCCTATTTTCCATACCAATGACGTATCTGCCAATTCCCAGTGTTCATTTTCAAAACAGTGGCAGCACAGAGGGTTCACTGGGCCCGAGAGGGAGTGGCTGACATGGCGTCCAGACTCCTCAGCTTAAGAATGACTGGCTGCCCAAATAAGCAGGCTCCATGATAGAATTACATTTTAAGGTAAGTCAGCCAAACTTTAGAACCCAGTTACTTTTCAAAGATTTCTCCTTCTACATAGACCTACAACACCCCCACACCCAAAAACCGCTCCTACTTTATGACATAGTCAACATTTGGACCCTACTACCATCATGAAGTATTACCTAAGTACCACATAAACCAAATCACAAAGGAAAACATCATGCTCTTTCCCCATGCATGGTTTCTAGGCAACAATGACACTGGAACACAACTCAGTACAGAGTGACCAGAACAGCAAGGCTAATGAGGAGACTGGGTCATATCCCATGAAGAACTGAAAGGGAGTCAGAAGGGAAGATTTGTGGGAAACATCAAATGTCCCATAGTTATTTGAAGGCCTGTCACATGGCAGAAGAAATAGACCTACTTGATGTGACCCAGTAGCAAAAAACTAAAGGAAGAAAGATGTTCCTCTCTACATTGAGCTGAAATGTGACAGGGTCCACTGGGGACACGGCGGATTCACTGATCAAACATAGGCCAGATGACTACCTCATATGGTTTTATGGTGGGAACTGAGGAATGATTGGGTGGTTGGAAAGTCATGCGGTATTCTTCTATGCAGAAATGTGTCATGACTTTTCTGACGACCCAATAGATGGATGGTTGATCTAGAAAGTGCCTTCTTGACATTGCCTTGAATGTGCCATGCACATTATCCTCCTACTACTCCAAGTTTACCCAGGGTAATGCCAGCATGTGATGTGCACTTTGGCCTATAATTAACTAGCAACAAGCTCGGCATGTGCAAGCAGCCACAAAGCTATGTGTAGGTCACCGGAGGTCGTAAGAGAGCACCCAAAACTCAAGTTGAGACATGATGTCACAGCCCCTGGTAAATGAGCAGAAAAATAAAGCACTGACCCAGTCAGGTGGCCAAAAAAAAAAAAAAAAAAGTACTACTTTTCATGAGTATTAGGAGGAGGGAGGAAAGATGGGTTTTGCAAGTCCCCTATCATCAACCTGGCTTTTTTCACAAGGATACTGCCTATACTATATTAAGTTCTTAATGAAAGAATCGGTGTCCTCCCTCATGAGTTAAAAAGAATTATGAAGTATGGAATTTTAATTGATTCGTATCAATATTCTCCATGCTACTATCAATAGAAGCTTGTTTTATTTTTAAATTTTGAAAGCAAGCCTCACAGCAAAGAACAGCAATCCGAATGGGAATGGCATGTCAAGTGAAGGGCTTGGATGCCTCTGCCCAAGAGCAAGCCAGCCAAAGCTTACACTCTGAGGTGGCAGGAAGAATGGGGAATGGCGAATTCTGAAAACCTGAAAAGTTTAAACCTGTGAGACCTATCAGAGCATCAAGTTATGTTTGTGTATTTGTGATGGCTGAGCTAGAAGAGGCCAAAGTGTGACATCACACGACTGCGTTTGTTCTAGTGGCCCTTGCTGGCACACGGGAAGGGTCGGCCTTGCACACGCAGGAGACCATGTCCGCATCTCTCAAGAATACACATGAGTGGGCCAGCAGGTGGTGAGGTGGGTAAGGTGCTAGCCGTCCACATAGCCAACGCAGTTGGAGTTCTGGACCCGGTGGCTTGAAAATCACACCAGGTGTGTGAGTGTGTGTGCCCAAAATCCCAAGAGGAGAATGGAGGAGAAGAGATTATGATGTGGCCATCCCCTCTGGAGGGGGGAGTGATTTTTCACTTTCCCTATCTGTCTCTGGTGAGCACACATGTCCAAGGGTAAAAACCTAAAACAATAAAAGAATACACATGACTTAAATGCCAGCAAAAAATCATGGAAAATGAATTCTCTGTGTAGCCATTCTCTCCCCCCATGTTGTGAAAAGGCATATTCCACCAGAAACTAAGATGGAAAAAATAAAGTGGGAGAGAATTTAGTTACAGTCAATGAGATTTCAATACTTTGGCAACAACGAATGAGGTGGCCATTTGTCTGCTAACCCTGAGTGAACCACAGTCAAACGTGAACCAACCACTTCACTGTCCACGTGACTAACAGGCCCTGGTCTACTGCCCAGTCAATAGGAGTGCTGGAAACCTGCCCTCTCTCACGGGCATTAGTAAGCCGTGTTTTCAGTGCTCCAAGTCACTTACTTATGAGGATAATCAAAATGTCAACAACTTCCCTGGCTCTCAAAATCCTAAAGCTACATTCTTGGGTTAGGCTGCAGCCACGTAGAATAAACCTCATCTGATGTCTCCCTGACCCTCTCCAGCCCAAGGGTGCACTTCATTAAAATGTACTTTCTCTGGCTTCGTGTGGACCTTTATTTCAGAGCTGCCCGTCTGTTTAAACACTACTGAAGCAAGTTTAAACCAAGTTCCCCAGTCTCTGGCTGGCATCTGAGCCTTTGCTATGGCTGTATCCTCCCAACGCCTCTACAATTTTCCTCCCTCAATGGCTACGTTCGTCTTGTCAAGGATCTGCCCTCCTTACTGGCCACCTGACACTTGCACAGGGAGGAGCTTTCTTACAGGCCCTAGGAATACACAGCTGGGTAAAGACAAAGAGAAACAGTCTCTTGACGCTTGGCAAGCGCCGTAATCGTATTCTCTTTACCAACTTTTATTTCAAAATCATCACTGACCAATCCTAGATACTTTTGACTGACCCTGTTCGTACAGCAAAAGAACATAAATATCTCACAAAACAAGAAAGAAAATCCCTAGCATTACTCACATTAGAAAGCAAAGCGTTAACATGTATGTCAACCCTGCAATGTGGCATCAATAACATGGGCCAGGGCAGTTATTGAAGAAAAATCCCTTATAGCTATCTTTAATTGTGCAGGGGTTGTGAGAACCTCAGAAAGGCTACCACAGAGCAACAGGCTGGGAAGCAGGAGACAGAGAATATATTAAGAAAAGTGAAGTAAATAGTTCTCTGATAAAAACCTTGACCACCCAATATTCTCAGAGTCAATGAGGGAACACGACAGTGTCACCGTCGCAGCTCACACAGATCACATGCACTTCGACAGGCAGAGCAGGCTCTCGGTGACAGGCCTGCTGATCCTAGAGTAGGGCCACTTAGCCACTGTGTAGAGAAGGCACAGGGCCAAGGGTCCATGATACTTTTAAGGACTCTCAGAAATGGTTTAGTTTTCTTTAAAATCAAATTTTTAAATTGAATATAATGGGGCCAGCAGGTGCCAAGGTGGTTAAGGTGCTGGATTTCTACATGGCCAGTCACATTTCAAGTTCCAGACCTAGTGGCTTGAAAAATCACAAAAAATAAATAAATAAATAAATAAATAAAATAAAGTTGAAAAAAATGAAATATAATGAGTACATAATGATGAATCCAGCCGAGATCATACCTGTCTAAAACATTAACATGGTCTAAAGTACAACTTGCAGTTTTTTGTTGTTGCTGTTATTGTTGTTGTTGTTGCTGTTTTTAATAGAAGAAAGGCCCCCTGTAGGCAAAATGCCGATGCTAGGGTCCCGGAAAGCCTCCTGTGACTCTGTCCTTAGGGACAAAGAAGGTACCAAAAAGGCAAGCTGCTTGGGTCCCTGTCAGACCCACAGGAACCCACAGGGCATTCTAATGGCGGACAGCATTAACATGCTTTTCTTACCGTGGAAGTTCAACTCTGCACTTAACAGCAGGTATAAAGTAAAGGGAAAAAATATATTTTGCAGGACCAGCAGATGGTATAGCAGTTATGTACATCGCTGGACTCCCACATGGCCGACCACAGTTCGCATTCCGAACCTGGTGGCTTGAAAAATCACTCCCAGCATGTGTGTGTGTGCGTGCCCACAATCCTGGGAGGAGAATGAAGAAGGGAATGCGGCATGCCATCCCCCCTGGAGGTGATTTCTCACTTTCCTTCTCTGTCTGTCTGTCTCCTCCCCCCCTCCACCCAGCACAGGTGCCCCAAGGCAAAAACCTCTTCGAAAGAAATAAATAAATAAATAAATAAATAAATAAATAAATAAATAAATAAATAACTTTCGATTGCTCAGAGAAAGCTTGGTACACTTGGCAGGTTCATAAGTGTTTTCTGAAATAATGTGAGAACAAGCTCTGGTGCCTGAAGAAAGAACACAAAAGGCAACGGGTTCTCAGGGAGACCTGTCTATGTGGCTGGCACAAAAGACACAGAAGAGCCGTGGCCCAGGGTGTCACCGCGGTACGTGTGGACATCCTAGTGCGGTCACTTTCATTCTGTTTCCCCCAGTCATACAGACTTCACTTTTTAAAAATATGTATTTGCAAAATTTAAATTTTTTATATGTACACCTCAGTGTCTTGCCTTAGTCACTTAATATTACATCATAAATAATTTCCCATGTCCTTAAATCGAGCCCTGGAATTCACTAAGATATGTGAGAATACCTCTTTGGGGTATTTTGGACAAAATAGGGAAACTGAGGTGATGGGGTAGGATTCAAAAGGGGTTGAACCAAGTCGATTCTAAGAACGACGAGCAGGACACTCCTTATCTGCCGGTGGGGAAGACTCTGGGGGTAGGGGCAGGCTGAGCCCTGCTCCGAGGCTGACACTGAAGACAGCGGCACTGATCAGAACTGCACCTCTCATGTCAAAGCCCTGTACTAGGTGCAGCATGCACGGGCTCATCTTGCCCCTGGAATCCTGGGAGACGAAGTTTTCATTTCCTGACCTAGGTAAGAGCATGAGGATAGACACGCCCAAAGAGGCTAAATGATTTCCTGAAGGTCATACAATTAGCAAGGAGCAAAATCCAAGTCTCAATTCCATCTCTAACTACCACGGTTTTCTTTCCATTTAATGATACTTATTTCACTTTCAGGTTCCTGAAATGAGCCAGTAATTTGTCTGAAAATCAGGTGGAAAAAGATCTCTTCAAAGGTAGCTGCTGGAAAGCTAATATGTCAACTTAATGAAATTAAAGTTAGCCCCAAGGAAGTCTTAGGGCTAAGTCTTGCAAAGTCTCACTCTTAGAAGCAACAAACTGAAATTCAGTGAAGAGTAATGGAGACCTGTCCCACAGACAGCATGCATGAACAAGGCTTGGGGATGGAAGTAAGTCCAGGACTTAAATTCCTAAACTGTAGATACTAACTACTACAAATACAACTTGATGGGGTCAGCAGGTGGTGTGGTTGGGGTGCTGGACTCCCACCTGGCTGACCATGGTTCAAGTACCAGACCTGGCAGCTTGCTTTGGACAAAGCTCATTCTCTCCTTCTCTCCTCTCCTTCTCTCTCTCTCTGTTCCTCCCTCCCTCCCTCCCTCCCTCTCTCTCTCTCTCTCTCTCTCTCTCTCTCTCTCAAAATGTATAAAATCAGGGAGGACCAGCAGTTAGCATAATGGCTATGTCACTGGACTCCCACGTAGTCGACAGTGGTTCAAGTCCTGGATCCGGCAGCTTAAACTCACGCCGGGCGCATGTGCGTGCGTGCCCAAGATCCCAAGAGGAGAATGGAGGAGAAGGGATTGCAGCATGGCCATCCCCCTGGGGGGTGATTTCTCGCTTTCTGTCTTTCTGTCTCTCTCTGACTTTCTGGCAAGCACAAGCGCCCTATAGCGAAAACCTCTCCAAAATAAAAGAGAAAAAAAATGTATAAAATCAGGGGCCAGAAGGTGGCATGGTGGTTAAGGGCACTGGACTCCCACATGGCCAACCGCAGTTCGAGTCCCAGACCTGGCAATTTGCTTTCTCACTTTTTCTCTCTCTCATTCTGTCTCTCTCTGGTCAAATTTTAAAAATAAATAAAGTTAAGTAAAATAATTCTTTAAAAAATTTTAAATCATAATAATAAACTTGAATAAAATAATTCTGTAAAACACACACACACACACACACACACACCTTGAACCTAACAGTTATGCATGCATATAAACATGCATTCACTCAAGTACCATGCCCAGGACAAGGCAGGTGATGAAACCCACGTGGGAACACATTTTAAGAGGGCTTCTGGTGAACATAACAAGTCTATAGGGGCATAACCAGGCCAAATACGTGACTAGGAGGATCTTTCACTGAAGATGAGTTTACAGGTGGAGGGCAGGGTGGGCTCCAGGGCATGCAGACAGTGGCAGGCACAGCCTACAAATACACACCCCCCCACCCCCCTGGACCCGTGCCCGCTTCCTGCCCACGGGGGTTTGTGTGTCTTGGTTCAGACAGTGGCGATTTCCTGCTCCTTTACGGATGTCCGAGCAGACAGACTACTTCCTCTATCCCAGACTACGTCATTTAGGGTTCTGCTAACGGTAATTCCAACATTTCCCTCCACTACGTAGTCAATGAGTAAATGCTTACGTACTTCTGTGAAGAGGAGGTAGCGAAATGTACTTTGCAAGGTTTCGCTTCAACGACATCCACCCCCTCCACCTCCCCAATCTCTGTAGGAGGTAAAAATTCAAGGGAGAGCAGCAAGGCAAGTACGATGGAGGGGCAGAGGGCTGTGTGGAAATATAAGCCCCAAAAAGTGTCTGAACCTCCTTTTCTCCAAAACGCCTCACTCTACCACTGAGCTCGCCTTTCTGGCAAGACACTCCAGTTATCATCCGACCCTTCGTTGCCTCCTTCTCCCATAGCCCTTAGCAGTTCTTCCTGATCCTACAGAGCTTTCACCCAGGCTCTGACCCCCTCCGGGAGGCTCCCTGCTGCCCTGTCTCCTGCTTCGCAGCCTGCAGTGCCGGTAAGTGTGCTGGGTCCCCACTGTTCTGCCCTTTTATTTATTTATTTTTTTTTTAAAAAGAGGTTTTCACCTTAGGGTGTATGCTTTCACTGGAGAAAGACAGAAATAGTGTGAGAGAAGGTGAGAAATCATCCCCCGGGGATGGCCATGCCACAAATCCCATCTCCTCCATTTTCCTCCCATGACTGTGGGTGTGCACACACACATACCCGGCATGATTTTCAAACCATCAGGTCCAGGACTCGAACTGCAGTCAGATAAGTGAGAGCCCAGAGACGTAACCACTACACCATCTGCTGGTGCCGTGTTCTGCACTTTTAGCCACCATGAGCATCAGCACTGCCCTGACAACATGAAACCAAGAAATATTCGATGCACCAAAGCACTTAGCTGTTCTACATGAGTTCATGTGTTCTGCTTCAGATGAGTCATATTCCAAAAGATAAAAGCATTTGTGAAATGAGATTAAATGAGGATTTAAGTACCCACTGCCATTTCCTAGAAGTGAAGGGAAGTAGATTTGGCAAGTCACTTTAATGATCTTGATGACTATTCCAGGAAAGATTCAAGGGTACATTTTAAAAAAGAAAGAAATGTAATTTACAAAGTACATTTTACTTAACTCCTCCCTCCCACATCTTTCTCCATGCTAAGATCAGACATGAACATACATATACACATGCAGTTACATACTGAGTTTATCACCATTTTGTAAAGGCAGGATATTCTATCGCCTTTTCTGCCTCTTTCTTACATAAAAATACATCAACAGAGTTACTCAGTGACAACTAAGAAATAAACGCTATCTGTCTCAGCTTGGTAAGGCCTGCACTGTAGTTATGGTATGCAAGCACCACGATTTATTCAACAGTTTCACTGACTGGCATTCCTTTTTTTTTTTTTCCCTCTTTTTTTTTTTTTCTGACTTTGTTTTTTGTTTTGTTTTGTTGGGAGTTTTTTTGCTGCCACAAAAAAATGCAGTAGCTAGATGGTGATGCAGCAGTAAAAATATGTCATTCTGTGAGGCAATCCCATAGGAAGGCTTCGGGTTCGAGTCTGGACACCTCCCTGACTGAAGTCTGGGGGGACTGCAGCATCACGACCCTGCTGGGGGGTGTGCCCTCTCTCTCACATGCACTCATGGTAAAACTAACTTAAAAAAAAAAAACAAAAAAAACATAAAAATCATTCAGTATATATCTTTATATAACTTGTATTTTCATTTTTAAAGCAGAATGCCCAAACTGGAACTTCTGGGCCAGATTTTCAATTTTAATAGACACTGCTCGAATGACTTCCAAAAAAGGCCTGACCATTCACATGTCCACCATTGTCCTACATCACAATGGCAGGATTAAAAGATAATTTGTATCAATGCTAAATACACTATATTATCTCTGAAAAGACACAAAGTACTAAAGGGGCGGCTTTCTCCGAAAGCCTGGGAAAGAGATGGAACACCCACCCGCTTTTCACTGTACACCAACCTGTTGTGCTGTTTTGTGTTTCACCAAGTCCACTGTGCATTAGAAATGTAACATGCTCTTTAAAACACCTGTAAACATTTTTGTTTTAAATGTACTCGTCACATAGAATTGGCTTTATGCAATTAAATGATGTGAACTTAAAATGCACAGAATTGAGCTTAATCGTGGTTAGGGACCTACTGGGTCATCGGGAAAGTCACCGTGATGCATTTTTCTGTTTTTCTATGCCAAAGTGCATCATGACTTCCCCAACAACCCAACACATTACACTAGACGCCTGAAATACAAAAATGAAGGCAGTCTTCTCAAGGAGCTCAGCGCACAGACAGAGAAAGACCTGCATGCCACACATGCACAATGCCAGGTGGCAGCTTGATACTCTGGGCTCATCTGGGAGCCAGCGAGCTGGTACACAGGTGAGCATCAGACAACCAGTACCCTGATTGAAATTAAGGGCTAGCATCTTGGGTGAGGATTACAGGAGACCTTTTTTCCTCTGGTTCTTTAAACATCTCGGTATTTGTCAAGGTTTCTAACTAAAAAGACATCAGTATCAATGAGGGTGGGAAAGGACTCCTTCAAAAATATCAATCAGTGATGGGGGACCAGCAGTTAGCGTAATGGCTGTGTCGCTGGACTCCCACGTAGTCGACCGCGGTTCGCATCCTGGACTTGGTGGCTTAAAACTCACACCAGGCGCGTGTGCGTGCGTGCCCAAGATCCCGAGAGAAGAATGGAGGAGAAGGGATTGTGGCGTGGCCATCCCCCCTGCTTTCTGTCTCTCTGTCTCTGTCTGGCGAGCGCACGTGCCCTATAGCAGAAACCTCTCAAAAAGAAAATATCAATCAGTGAAAATTTTTAGCTTGTAAATTGAAGCACTAATTACTATTCTGGCTATCCTCTCCATCTTTAATGCAGCAAATATGCTAGAATGCTTTTAAAGGGTGAAGAGCACTGGATTTTTAGAGGACGTTCGAAGCGTTTCACAAGAATGTATGGAGGAGTCAGAAAGTACAAGAGGAGATGTTATTCGTGTCCGTCATCCTTCTCTCCAGCCCTCCTGAGGTTACTTTCAAAGAACTATGTCATTTACAAAGTGTCCTAGACAATTCATAAAATCTTAAGGAACCGTATATGACACTGATATATTCTGACTGTAACAAAGCTATATTCAAAGGCAATGACTACAAATTTAGTCATTCAAAATGAATACCCCCCCAAAAAAAGGCCTTGTCCTGATTTCCATAGTCACCAGGCACTGCATATTTCCACCTCAGTGGTTTCTTTTCCCCTGCCTGTTTCTTTTGCACAAGATTCAAAAGGCTGTTAGGAGAGATACCAAGGGGCTCTATTCCTATCCTAAAGTACACCTATGTATCCTACCAGGTAATAACCACGAACAAGTCCTGTGTCGTAGAGAACATAGGCTTAACTTCCATCTGTACACCATGACTGCATTATCCTGAATGTAATTACTAAGCCAAAAATGGAGAAACAGACCAAGCCCGCCTCCCCCACCCAGTGGGCCCTGTGGTACCATTCTCACCATCATTTCTATGCTAAAAATATCTAATAAATAGCCCAGCGTCAAAGGCATTCAAGATGAAAGCTTCACTGACTAAAAAACTGCTTCTGAAACTGGAATTACGTTAGACACACCTTCATGCACTTGCCAAAAGAGCTCACATTATAAAGGCAAAACTTTCAATTACAATTTTAAATGATTAGCAAGAAAAGAATGCAGAGTTGTTCCATTTCAAAAGTTACACGGCAGAGATGAAAACTAAAAGCAGCAACATGCCTGGATGCTTGTTAAACCTGCTTCTAGCCTGGACACAGGAAGCATTTTGTTTTGACAGCGTCATGAGCCAAAATCAAAGTATTATCTTTTAGTGCTAGCAGTAAAAATGAAAATAAAGCATTTCCTTAAAACTGGCCTTCTTGGGGACAGCAGGTAGCCTAGTGGTCAAGATGCTGGATTCCCATGTGGCCGACTGTGGTTCAAGTCCTGAACCTGGTGGCTTGAAACTCAGGCCAGGCATGTGTGCATGTGTGTCCAAAATGCCAAGAGGAGACTGGAGGAGAAGGGAATGTGGTGTGGCCATCCCCCCTGGGGGTGATTTCTCACTTTCTGTTTCTGTGTCTCTCTGGCAAGCGTACATGCCCTATAGCAAAAATCTTAAAAATATATATAAAACTGGCCTGCTTGTCTTCCAAGATTACACTGGCCAGAATAAGGAGTTCCACAGAGACTATGTGCACAGTGAGACCTGTCTTCACCTGTCTGTGAACACCGGTTGAAAAGAGAACTCACCTACATGTCTCCACTGAAAACAAACGCCTTGACTTCCCTACGGGCACGACAAGCAGGCCACCTCGTCTGAAGAGTCCCTGGGACTTGGTAGGCCCAGATTATTACTAACTGTCACCACATTTCAATAACCTAAGAGAGAACTCGACCTGAGCTATGCCTTTTCGGGACACACTCGGCTGTGTGTGTGTGTGTGTGTGCGCGCGCATGCGCGCGCGCATGCGAGCAGGCATGTGGCAGAAGAGGCCCTCAGGTAGAGTAGAAAGAGAATGAGAGAGAGGAAGATCTCAAATAGGGACCCAAGGTAGACTCATGGCGTGTAACAACACACCCTGCCAATTTTAAACATCACTGGAAATAAATGCAACAAAACGGGTGCCCGACCTAGAACTAGACGCTGTGGAACATGTGGGGAAAAAAGTGACCCTTATCCTCAGGGGCTGTATATTCCCCCTGACAATTACATCAGAAGTTCAGAGCAGGAACGGGGGCCTTTAAGTCTGATCATCAGTAACTAAGATGATAATGTGTAAAAAACAGTGCTGGGTGTCTTATACACACACACACACACACACACAGACCATACATACTCTCTCTCACATACACACACAAACACAAGCCACTCTCACTTAAAGGATAAGAACACGGGCTCAGCACTGGGAAGTCGTTTGCAGAGTATGTAACTGTTACGGAGAAGGAGCAGGAAGTGAGCTGCAACGCCCACACTACAGCTCTGTGTGGCCTGTGACCATGGGCATCAGCCCCCTGGGGCGTTCACTGGACCTGCCCCCCACCCTCACCTTCACCGTGAGAACCAGAATCACTAGAGATGGGGCTTTAAACCCCACACACACACTTTTAGTTAAGAACTCCTCAGGGGCTTCTGATAAACACCCAAGTCCAAACTACTGTGGCGTCCCCATACTGACCAACAGAGAAAAGCAGGCCGGCTCTCACATTGACAGGCATATAAGAGGTTTGGCAATGGACCGGTTCACGTGTGTACTGTTCAACAAGCATGTTGCCACACAGCCACATGCATGATGTTCTTGAAAATCGTCACTCCAGGAAGCCATACTCCAGTGGGCCCAGCCAGAGTTTCCGAGTTCAACAGGCCCAGAAAGACAGTAAGGCAGGTTTCAAATCTCTTTTAGTATCTCCAAAACACAGACTAAAGATCTAACTAAAATGTCTCTGGAAATGGGAAAATTTAAATGTTAGCACTTAGTAAATATCTCACAGGGTCAGCAGGCAGTATGGTGGTTAAGGCGCTAGACTCCCACATGGCTCACTACAGTTCGTGCCCTGGACCCAGAGGCTTGAAAACCACATCAGGCACATGTGCATGTATACTCAAAACCCTGAGAGGAGAATGAAGGAGGAACTATGGCATGCCCATCTCCCTGGGGGTGATTTCTCACTTTCCTTCTGCCTCCCTCCAGTGAACGCATGCACCCTATGCCAAAAACCTGAGGGGGAAAAAAATACATGAGAATGTACTAGCATCTTTATATCTGCAAAAACTAAGTAAGTTTCACTACTGTGTATTACAACTTAGTTAATTCAGAGTTTAAAAGATAAAAAACTAGAAAATAAAATTTTACCCAGTCAATTCAAAAGAACATATGGCATGTACATTACTCTAGCCAATTAACTTGAACCGAACCCTGTAAGGAAAGGAATCAGAACTAGAGAAGTCAATAAAGTAAAAAAGAAAACGGGGCAGAAAGAAAATGCTGTGATCAAGCAAACTGGTAAAACTAAGAAGCCGACTAAGAGCCACCTAGGGACAGTCTCCGTGGAGGGAGAAGTGAAGACACAGGACTTTCAAAGGGCTGGCCAATTTTTTTCATTGTAACCTGCAGTTCCCTTGAGCCACAGGCCTCAGATTACTATCATCACCTATTAGCTTCTACTGAAAAACTAATTAGCTACTTACTTAGTTCTTTATCTTTAAAACCTCTGAGCCAGATGGGATGAAGACTGGGCTCCACACTGCCTGCCCCCTCACCTCCTGCCATAGTCCTGGGCTCTGCCACCGTATCCAGATCCGAGAGGGCAGCAGGCAGCCCACATGGCCACGCCCAACGCAGTCACATACAGCCCAGGATATGTTCTTCAAACTGCCGAATAATCGACGGAGACTACATAAACACTAAGTTCCAAGGGGGGGGAAAGGATCCAGTGAGGCAGTCCCAGCCGGCCCACAGCCCCCACAGGCAGCCCTGGGCAGGGGCGGATGGCAATGTCCTCTATGATGACTCATGCACGCTTCAGTGTGCCACGGGTCTATCTATCGCTAGATGCCCTCCCCATCCATCCTGCAGTTTGCCCACTTGAGCCTGCCACGTGTATCTGGTTTTGTGGCTCTTCCTGGAGCCGATCCACCCAACAAGCAAGCACAGCAACTCCTAGGCTTCCTTAAGAGCAATGACCACCACACCCCACTGCTCCTGCCACCCACTCCGAGCCACACCCTGTAGTACCGGCCCCACCCAGGGCGGCTTCCTTTCACAAAACTGGACACCAGTATCCGGGATCTGACCATGACCTCCCAACAGCCTCACTCCTACTTTCCTGCTGTTCCATTTTCTGACCACCCACCCCTGGCTGCAACTCCCTTCCCCCTCTGTCCTGCCTAAGTAGCACGGGAAGACCTTTTCATCACAATCCACAATGGCTTCATGCCCTCATATCCTGCCACCCCCATCTGTAGGTGGAATGGGCACCCATAATCTACCTCTCTCTATCCTAGTCCTGTAGAGATGACCATTCTGGAGAGAGGATAAAAACAAACAGAAAACATTAAGGCTGGCACCACCGAAACTTTCACACCTACCCCAACAGTGCCCATTCCTTCCCCACCACCATATCCCAAAAGCACCCCATGCTCCATCTCTAACTTCCTCACCTAATGACGGCCCCATCTCATCCTGAACTGACAAACTAAAGCCAGTAGGCTCGATCTTCGTCTGGCCACACATGCTCTTCCCTTCTTGCCTTAATTCTGAAGATAGTACCCAATGACTCCACCTGAACACCCAACTTTTTTTTTTTTTTTGGAGACGTTTTTGCTATAGGGTACATGCACTTGCCAGAAAGACAGACAAAAAGCGAGAAATCATCCCCTAAGGCGGATAGCCACGCCACAGTCCCTTCTCCTCTATTCTCCTCTCGGGATCTTGGGCGGGCATGCACACAAGCCCAACATCAGTTTAAGCCACCAGGTCCGGGACTTGAACCATGGTCAACTACATGGGAGTCCAATGACATAGTCATTACTCCAACTGCTGGTCCAGTGAACACCCAACTCTTATCATCAACTGCCCAACCACCAGATTCTCCTCTCAACCTCAGTTTCCAAATTCTGTTTGCCTTCAAAATAGCACCTATCTCGGGACCAGCAGTTAGTGTAATGGCTATGTCGCTGGACTCCCACCTAGTTGACCGCGGTTCGCATCCCGGACCCAGTGGCTTAAAACTCATGCCGGGCGCGTGTGTGTGCGTGCCCAAGATCCTGAGAGGAGAACGGAGGAGAAGGGATTGCGGCGTGGCCATCCCCCCTGGGGGGTGATTTCTCACTTTCTGTCTCTCTGTCTCTCTCTGTCTGTCTGGCAAGCACACGCACCCTATAGCAAAAACCTCTAAAAAAAAAAAACCAAAAAAACAAAAAAAAAACAGCACTTATCTCCAGTCCTTCTCCCCTTAAATCCATCCACATGCTGCCAGTGGGCTGAGCTGAGCTCTAAATTGATGACTAACATGCCTCCATCCACAAAATTAAAGTCCAACTGCTTCACCTGGAGGACCATGATGGGGCTTTTGCCTGCCTCTGACACCCTCTCCTTAAACCCCAGGCCTCAGACAACACTTGGATCTGTCGTCTGTCTCTGCACAGGCTGCTCTCTTACATCCAGGAGGTCTGGCTGGCCTGCTCCACAACCTAGGCCTCGTCCATTCCGATCTACTCAGGTGGCCGGTTCTGCTGCTAAACTCCGACACCTAAGGCAAGGACTGTGCATTCACCCTTGCATTCCTTGTGCCTGGTGCGTCATGGCGTATGCTGGGCTATCCATGCACATTGACTGCATGACGCTCTCAAGGCCTCACCTCACAGGTCTGCCAGGTTAGCATCTCACATGATAAAGCCCTGGGCTGTGTGGTCTGGCACACCCAGATATGACCCCAGTCCTGGTCTTTTCCCACCTTGGTGTCCTTCAGCAGATGCTTCGCTCAGTTTTCCCAACTATAAAATATGACTTAAAAAAATTCTCCCAGGGGCCAGCAGGTGGCATGGTAGTTAAAGCATTGAATTTCCACAAGGCCAATCACAGTTCAAGTCTTGGACCCAGCAGCTTGAGAATTACACCAGGTGGACCAGCAGTTGGCGTAATGGCTATGTCGCTGGACTCTCATGTAGTTGACCACGTCTTGAGTCTTGGATCCGGCAGCTTAAACTCATGCCGGGTACGAGCATGCCCAAGATCCCGACAGAAGAATGGAGAAGAGACTGTGGCATGGCCATCTCTCTTGGGGGATGATTTCTCACTTTCTGGCGAGCACACATGCTCTATAGCAAAAAAGACCTCTCAAAAAAAAAAAAAAAAAAAAAAAGAGAGAGAGAGAGAGAGAGAATCACACCAGGTACGTATGCAGTGTGTCCAAAATCCCAAGAGGAGATGGGAGGAGAAGAGACTGTGGCATGGCCATCCTCACTAGGGGGTGAGTTCTCACTTTACCTCTCTGTCCCTTTCCAGCTAGCAAATATACCCTATGGCAAAAACCTAAAACCATAAAATAAAATAAGATAAAATAAAATAAAATAAAACCCTCCCAATGTTGAGGACCAAACAAAACTGCTCACGTGCTTCCTTGTGCATCTGGAATACTGCAGGCAGTTAATAAAGAGCTGCTAGTCATATTTTTTAAAATATGAGGTTTTATGCAGCTCTTTGTAGCACCAGGGTGGATTATCCAGTGTGTGGGCAGCTCAGGCCCCGAGCTTCAGAAGCAAATCCTGCCTTCTGGCCGTCTTACTCTTCATTAACACCACGACTACCAGGCAAGCGGGAGGGAAAGGAGCATCCTTCTTTCAACGTGACTAATGATGTGTTCTCTTTCTGTGCTACTGTTGACCCTCTTCCAGGAGGATGAGCTGACTCGGCCCACACCGCAGCCCCCTCCCTCTCAGGTGGACAGCAAACAGAAGTTACTATGCCTCCTTGCCAGGGCAGCACCACGTGTGTGGCCCACACTGAGTTCCTCCACCACCAACGCTGGGCTCAGACAGCAACCAAGGCTGAGCCCCGGGTATCACTGCCCCCTTGGAAAACCACACAGGCACTGAGAGGGAGTGAGTCGTTAGACACACTGCGAATGTGGGAACACCTGAAGAGTTCTGTATCTCAACGACGCCACAAAATAAATCTAATGCGCGCTCTCTCTCTCTCTCTCTCTCTCTCTCTCTCACACACACACACACACACACACACACACACACACATTCTACTGCAACAGACACATTTTGAACAGTTTCTGATTAAGTCACTGACTTTCCAATGCCTGAAACAGGTACACATAAAGTCAGTCCCTGATGATGAAGGACTAGGAAGAAACAGGTGCACAACCAAGTCCAACCCTCATAAAAGTCATAAACGTAATGGACCTCAAGAGGCTAGGGGAGCACAGAGACATAGACTATAGATCTGGGAGGGCTTCACAGAGGCAGTGGCAACTGCATTGGAGAATATTCCGAGCAGAGCAGGCAGCGTGAACGAAGGCACAGAGGCCTGGAAAGCTAAGACCACTGAGTTATAGATGTGTAATGGGCTGGAAAACAAATGTATTGGGCACTTTAATTTGCATAACCCCCTACTCCTGCTTTTCTGTTCTTCCACAAAATTTTTCAAATGTGTAGTGAAATAAAATCTAGGGAAAAGTCTACATCTACAAACTTTTTATTTTTATTTTTTTAAAGAAAACTTTGAAACAGAAATGATTCCTTTTGGGGCCAACAGGTGATGTGGTGGTTAAGGGCACTGGACTCCCATGTGGCTGACCATGGTTCGAGTCCTGGACCTGGAGGCTTTCTCTTTCTCTCTCTCTCTCTCTCTCTCTCTCTCTCTCTCTCCCTCCCTCCCTCCCTCCCTCCCTCCCTCCCTCTCTGGTCAAATTAAAATAAATAAAGTTAAAAAAAAAAAAAAGAAAGAAAGAAGAAGTAAAAGAAAATGATTCCTGTTACAGACTGTTTTCTTATGCGGATGGTCCCTGTGTTTTTGGCATTAGACACAGAGTTAATCGAGCAACAAAACTACCACTCCCTGATGAGAAAAAAGAGGTGACTGTCAGGGCCATGCACAGGCTGCCTGCCTGCCTTCCTCCCTTCCAGCGGCAGACACTACAGTGCCTGCCCCACACCCACCCCACCTCCTGCTTCCTATTTACTGCCTACCTGCTACCACAACAGAAAGGAAAAATCAGACCCCGTCCTTCCAGCCTCTCTTGTACCCAGGCTGGCCCTGTGACTCTATGTCTTTCCTTTCTGCTTGAGGGTCACGTGAACAGCCACGGCAGGACAGAGAGGCCCAGCAAGCCACAGAGAGGTTGCATCAGTGCCTGGCAGTGCCCAGCTGCTGACCCGACCCTAAATCTACCTACTCAGCCTTCCGTGAGTGAGACCACGCAGGGCCTTGAAGGCATGTTAGGCTAAGATTTTTGTTATTTGCAGTCAAGTATATTCCCAACACATGCCTCTGTTTCTCCAGAGCCAATCCCTCTAATAGGGGTGAAACTACCAATGAACAAATAACCACAGAAGTTACCTACCCCTTCTCTTGGACTAGATTTAACTGGAAATGGAACTGAAACATTTCAGAATACAAAAAATTCATAGACGATGATACAGAGTAGACACCAAGTAAAAATCCTCTGCTCTATCCACCCTGCCAAAATACCCTTACACAGATTTAGTAAATTACTAAAGATGGGTGGGGATGGCATCAGGTCAAAGGTGAGGAGATCAGCCCTGTGTAAGTTCAGTTGATCCCTACAGCTGCCAGAGATACGGGGCATGAGCAGCACTTCCCTTCCCTCCTCTTGTCATTTGACAATAATGTTATTGAAAAGTAAGGCCAGCAGGTGGTGTGGCAGTTAAGGCGCTGGACTCCCACATGGCCAATTGTGGTTCAAGTCCCAGACCTGGCAGCTTTCTTTCTCACTCTCCCTCTCTCTCTGTGTCTCTCTGGTCAAACTGAAGAATAATCATAAATAAAAATAGATAATTTTTAAAAAAAGGTATGTGTGGGACCAGCAGTTAGCGTAATGGCTATGTCACTGTACTCCCATGTAGTCGACTGCGGTTCAAGTCCTGGACCCGGTGGCGTAAACTCACGCTGGGTGCATGTGTGTGCATGCCCAAGATCCCGAGAGGAGAATATAGGAAAAGAGATTGCGGCATGGCCATCCCCCCTGGGGGGTGATTTCTCGCTTTCTATCTCTCTGTCTCTGTCTTTCTGGCGAGCGCACATGCCCTATAGCAAAAACCTCTCAAAAAAAAAAAAAAAAGGTATGTGGATAAATGTAACCTTGAGTAAGGTGAATTTATTATAAAATGCATACTTTCTATTAACTTTTATGAGCATCCATTTGTAATAGTACTGGAACATGTATAGCTCCAGAAAATATATTAGAATCCCTTTATGATGCTGACCTTTACAATCAAGACTAATAACCACATCACAAGCTAATCACTTGATAGGCTTCAAGAACAAGTAGGTGAGAAACGAGAAGAAAGGGGCTGGGATGGGCACAGGTAGGGACCGCAGTGTCTGCTGCAGGAAGGGAGGCAGGGAGGGCCCGCACGGCTTTTCCAGACTCCCCATTTTTCTCATCAGGGAGTGGTAGATAGATACGTCTCTCGTTTAAGACGTGTCTGATGCCGAAAACACAGGGAACAGGCTGTAACAGCTGAAATCATTGTAGGCAGAATTACAATGGGGGTACTGCTATGATAAAACCAGTAGGCTCAAGATATTCAGTAAGTATCCTACGGTTACCCCAAATGGAAGCACTTTTCCTTTAAGAGTGTACAAGGATTCAACTGTAAGTCACTTCCTGACAGTGAGAAACCCCGCACCAAAGAATGGATGCCACTACTCTCTGAAAGGCTATGCCTGAATGAGCTCATTAATATTTGGTGACCTGATTCTTAGAATGGTATTTCAGCTCAGTGCTTTTTCTTAATGATGCAAAAAATAACTCAGGGGTCATGGGTCTCTCTGTTCCCCTTCACAGAACAGATGCAACTGCTGCCTCATCATGTGGCTTCTGGCGCAGACAAGTGTCTCCCCACATGTGACGTGAGGCAGGCAGGCTAGGGGATGACAACCCACTCTCAAGCCAGACTGTATCACTTCAGATCCCAGCTCCGCTACTTAGTAGCTGTGTGGCCTTGGCAAGTTATTTGCATTTCTGTGCCCCAGTGTCCTCACTGTAAAACGAAGTTATTTCTGTAAAATGAGGCCACACCGTTGTTGTGAGGGATAAACAAGTTAATCATGGAAAGTGTTTAGAACAGATGAGGCACGTTGCTCAAAAAACATATTTTGTGGGTCCAGCTGGTGGCATGGTGATTAAGGTGGCTGAATCCCACGTGGCTGACTGCAGTTCAAGTTCTGGATCAAATGACTTGAAAAGATTTGCTGAAAGCACTTGCACATGCATGGCCAAAATCCCCAGAGAAGAGTCAGGGAGAGAAGGGATTGCGACATGGCCATCCCCCAAGGGTGGGGAGTGATTTCTCATTTTATCTCCACCTCATTCCCCCACCTCCGTGTCTGTCTGGCAAGCACACGCACCCTATAGCAAAAAACAAACAAACAAAAAGTTGACTATATTTATTATAATTCTCAATACCAAGGCTTCCTCTCTGCAATCTGATCTCTCATAAAAAACTTCCACCATGACCCAGCTGAAGTACTTAACAGCTCCTATTCTGCCATATTGCATTTTCTAATCTTTCCTAAGTCACTAAATGATTCTGCCATTCCCCCCATTGCTAAAACTACCACTTACCCTGATCTATCACTGCTTCTGCTACCGCCCCAGTTTAAGTCACCGTCAGCTCTTCTCTGAAACCCCTTAACAAAAGGCTCTTCTGGGACCAGCAGGTGGCGTGGTGGTTAAGGTGCTGGACACTCCCACATAGCTGACCACGGTTTGAGTCCCGGACCTGATAGCTTGCTTTCTCACTCTTTCTCTCTCTGTCTCTCTCTGGTCAAATTAAAACAAATGAACAAATAAATAAAATTCAATAAATAATTTTTTTTAAAAAAGGCTCTTCTCAGCTGGCAGAACAAATTCTCTGATAAAAATCGGATACCTTATGGAATTACGATCTGCCATACGTTAACTGATGAGAAACTGTCCAACTTCTCACCAGGGACTCCAAGCCCTGCTGACACCTTCACCTTGATCTCCTGTCGTCCCTGTCACAGCAAGCGCTCCATCCACACTGACCTTTCTGCCCACAGACTCAGCCAGGTCCTCACCAAGCCTTTGCAGGAACCTCCACCACACCCCCAAGGCTGTCTCACTTGCATCTGTGCAAACATCACCACCTTGGAGAGGCCTCCTCAGACTTGCATAAAAACCTCCAAGTGCATCACTCTCTACTGCAGTTCCCTGGTTTTCTTCTTTATAGCTCTAATCACTCTCTGAAATTCATACTCGCTTATCCATTCAGTGACTGTATCTCCCTTACCTGGAACAGAAGCTCCAAAAGCACAGAGATGCTTGATAGAACAATGCCCGAAGCCCAGCCAAGGCTCAACAGTATGCGGAGTGAATGACAGGAGGAGGAGGGAGGGCTGGCCAGGAACCCGCAGACACCTCTTTCCCATTCCCATTCCTGAGTCAAGCTGCCTCTGAAGGCTGACTCCACATCCCCTCAGAAAAGCCGGATATTCCACCGCGGTAGAGGGCTAACATATATATCTGCTGAGCCTAACACACTCCTTGCAAAGCTCCCTCAGTCTGACACTGACTCAGAGAAACTTTTTTTTTCTTTTGCTATAGGGCACATGCTTTTACCAGAGAGACAGAGATAGACAGAGAGACAGAAAGTGAGAAATCAAACCCCCCCCACCCCCAGGAGGGATGGCCATGCCACAATGCCACAATCCCTTCTCCTCCATTCTCCTCTCAGAATTTTGGGCACGCACACACACGCACCCGGCATGAGTTTTCAGCCACTGGGTCCAGGACTCAAACCACGGTCAACTACATAGGAGTCCAGTAACGTAACCATTACACCATCTTCCGGTCCCAACTCAGAGATATTCTTAATGGTCAGTACCCAAACTAAACTTCCCAAAATAGAGTCTCTCGAATACTCAAGTCAATCCAAAGGGAAGTATCAACCAACCGTCTCTGAACTGCTTGAGTTCATTCAATAAGGACACAAAAAGGTTCCAGTCAATTGCCCATTTCACCTCATTTCCAAAACCTAGGAAGATGCAACCAACACGAGAGGAAAAAAAAAAAAAAAAACTCAGCATTCAAACGTTGGTGTGTGTGTGTTTGTGTGTGTGTGTGTGTGTGTGTGTGTGTGTGTGTTAACCAAAGAAAATCTGCTGATCTTTCTTCCTTTATTCATTCTGGGAATCAACAACTGACCACAGGAGAGTAAGTATTTGGAACAGCTTCTCCTTATTATCAAATCCTTGATTATAATGATTAAGCCTAGACTTGTGGCTCTAACCCTACACTAAGCAACCACACAGAGCGTGTGCACAACGGTGATGTCCCTCCCCTGAGGTTCGCGCTGGGGCATTAAGTCATAAAATAGCACCAAGTAAGGTCGAAATTCAAAGGGACCTCGGACCTCACTCAGGCCCTCCCTTCATCACTCAGATAAGGAAACTGAGGCTCAAGAGAATGTAAGACCCGTCCAAGGCCAACTGATGTAGGACAGGACGAAGACAAAGCCCAGGGCTGACTGCCAGGCAGTGCTGTCACTCCGTCCTGATCCATCACACCCACAAGGACTGCAGAGAGTCCCGCTTGTCTTGTAACTGTCAGGCTCTTATGGGTTTGCTCCAAACCCATTTCCTGGTTTTGTTTGTTTGTTTTGTTTTTTAAGAATGCTTGTGCTTTACCTTTTTTTAACTTTCTTTCTTTCTTTCTTCCTTTCTTTTAATTTGACCAGAGAGAGATAGCGAGAGAGAGGGAGGGAATGTGAGAAAGCAAGCCACCAGGTCCAGGACTCGGAATGTGGCCGGCCTCTCCCTCCTCCTTCCTTGGGCCAGGGAGCCCAGCAGCCTTCCTTTCCTCCCCTCAATGCAGAGGGCCTGCTCCAGCTCTTGGTCTGCACACCCATGTGGCACTTGGCTATATCAGAAATTCCAGAGTAATAAACCCTCCCAGACTAAAGTCTGCAGGTCAGCTGAAGGCATGAATTACATGTTAGTCTTCCAAAGACCTGACACAAATCCTGATCAACTAAAGCCTACCCAGGCTTCTCCGGGCCTATGGGAAAGGATTGTAGTCAAGGATAAAGGAGCAGGGTAACAGAGCCAGACTGTGGGCCTATATTTCCAGCCCCCAGTATCACAGGACTTGGAGTCAGGGATGTCCAGATCCTATCTCCATTCTTTTTTTTTTTTTTTTTTGACTTTTGCCATAGGACACGTGCACTTGCCAGAGAGAGAGAGAGAGAGAGAGAGGCAAAGGCATGCGGCAATCCCTTTTCCTTCAGTATCCTCTCAGGATTTGGGGCATGTACACACACACCCGGCATGCTTTTCAAGTCACCAGGTCCAGTACTTGAACTGTAGTCGACCACATGGGAGTCCAGTGCCTTAACTACCATGCCACTCCCTGGCCCCTCTGTCTTCATTATTGACACAGCACTTCACCTCTCTCTATTTCAGTTTCCTTAACTGCAAGGTGATAGGATTTCCACAATCTCTAGACTTCCGATCAACTCTGACAAAAATCTAAAAATCGGACAACCTAGCAAAATCTATTAAGTTTGGAAAATACATACCCTGTTGTATAGCAATTATGCTTCTTAAAATTTATCTTAAAGAAAACATCTGCACAGGCATAGGAAACATTACTACAGAACACTTAGTCAAGCATCATTGCAAAGAGTGAGGAACATTTTAATATCTAGCGGTAGAAGAATGGTTAAATGATGGCAGTATACTCAATACGATGGAATATACTACAGCACTAACACCAAAGCTATAACGCAGCTATATATACTGACATGGGAGATAGCCAAGATGCAGTGTTAAGTCAAAAAATAAGCAGTAAAGCAATTTATATAGTAGTAGTCCTTTTTGTTTTAACAATAAATATATGGTAATATATAAAAAAATCCATAAGAATACATTTTTTAAAAATACAGACGTTAGATGTTCTCACCACACAGAAATGTTAAGTACCTGAGAGAATATATGCTAATTAGCCAAATTTGATCATTCCACAATATATACATCAACATCACACTGTATCTTATATAGAATAGTTACTTGTCAATTAAAAAGAAAATTGTTTGAAGTAAAATAGTTAATATTGCATCCCTTCAAGGGAATCTGGGAAATGTCTTTTTCTTTCTTTGAATTCTTTTTTTTTTCTTTTACTTTTCTTTTTTTTAAGGTTTTTGCCATAGGGCACATGCACTCACCTGGGGTGGGGGGGAGAGACACTGAGAGGGAAAGTGAGAATCACACCCCTCCCCGGGGGTGGGGTGGGGGGTGGTAGGAAGGATGACCATCCTGCAATCCCTTCTCCTCTACTCTCCTCCTGGGATCTAGGGCTTGATTTTCAAGTCACCAGGTCTGGAACTTGAACTATCATCCACCATGTGGGAGTCCAGCACCTTAACCACATCACCTGCTGGCCCATTTCTTTGAATTCTTTTAAGCATCCAACATATTACTACCACAGCAGATAAAAACAAGGTGACGCTGTGGTCAAAGTCAGGCCACCTGCAATATGTCGCATCCTGGGAGGTTTGGAAGCCACTTTCCTTAAATCTGCTGACAGCTCTTGGTATCTTTCCAAGAAGTGGGTGTGGACTGTGGAAAGAAAGGTGGCAATGGTGGTCAGAGGGGACAAAGTCCTCTCCACGGGTCACACAAGCATCAGCCCAGAACACACTGTGATTCACTGTACCACCCTCCTCCCACCCACCACATGACAAACCCATTTTTAGGGGTTCTTGGAAATAAAATTATCAAATTTCTTCCAACTGAATCAAATTCCTTGGAATTTAGACATTACAGTCCAGATAAAGAAACTTCAAAAATAATGATATGGGGAAAATATTCTAAACATTACACTTGTTTACAGGAGTCCAAGGTATTTTACGCCACACACATGCACACACACTGTCCTCTAAAATACCATAGGTAAGTCTGAATTACCATTCCTGTCCACTAAGTAATACCCAACAGAAAATTAATGGACATCCAGAGGTTTCTTCTATGCATTTACCAAGATCTGGTCCATGACCTCATCACGCTCATAACTATCTTATGAAACCGAGGACAAACATTACCAGCCCTGTGTTCCAGGGAGAACCCTAAAACAGGCATCCTTCCCCTGGACGCCCCTGAGCACAGTGAGAAAGCCGCACACTCACTGGACCCTCACCCAAACACTCCGCGCCTCCAGTCCACGGCGTGGCAAGATCGTGTTTGGAGTTCGTCATTGCTGCAGAGAAATGTTTACGCTGCTATTTCCAATACTCTTACGTAAATACTGGTGACTTCCTACCCCTAAGATTTCAAGTCTGTGGTGAAGGATCTATTTTAAGGAATTCCCAAGTACGTGTTTATCATGGTACAGAAGTTGTGAATTCCGACAGAGAGGAGAAAGCACTGGGAGGCTGGAAGGTGGGGTACCCAGACGCCCCTATGGAGGGAAGTGGGGGCTGTGAAGACAGCTCATTTTCCTGCATGACCATACCGGAACCAGGATTCGATCCTGGGCAACTTTAGAGGTTTTATGAAGTGCATGGTTTTACTTTTTCTCGGAGATGTGAGCTACGTTTTTAAAAGACAAGCCAGCAACAAGTTTACTTCCAAGTTACTGTAGAATAATTAAAAAAAGAAAGAAAGAAAAATGTTCCACGTATTCGTCTTTTAAAGCATCAGGGAGGGTGATGAAACTAACGTGCCATGGGGCAGTGAGCACACAACTCCACATCTATACGTCAGAAAACAGAATCCAGAGAGTTACCTGTGTCATTCGGGGCACTCAAACACTCAGGAAATACAACCCACAGAGTGACCTGCTGCTTCAGGGTACATCTTAATACATGTGATGGCCACTCTCATGTGAACAAAACCAAAAATAAACAAGCTCTTCCCACCCACTGCACGCCTGGCTCCCCACCTGCTTCCCGGGCCAATGCCTACATGCAAAATTGGCCATGTCTTAGTAAAAACTTTACAAGTTGAACACAGGACACCTCGCCATCAAGGAAACCATGTCCACCAAGGGGAGGAAAAGGCTTTACCATGGTGTCCCACCCTCTGAAAGGCCGCAGTGGGCCGGCACGACACAGAGGGGAGTGCAGCAGGAAGAGTGTGGACGGACGGGAGGGCTGGGACCTCGGGTGTAAAAACCTCTGCTGGGGCCAGCTCCCAGTTCACCCCACAGGACTCTCATTTGCTCTGGCTCGACCACTGCTTCAGGCTCCTATCTGGCCTCTCTGGCTGTACTCTCTCCTCTGCCCCAGAATGACCTTTCTGAAACAAAGATCCAGCTGTCTTGCACCTCTGCTTAGTGGCCTCCCATAAGCCTCCTCTGGCTACAGGACAGAGTTCAAGTTCTGAGCAAAGCCCCCTTATGCTCTCGCCAGGACCCCTCTCCAGGCACTCCCACTACTCCGGTGCCTTTCAGTCTCCACGCCTGGCAATGACTGGTTTAGACAACAACCATCTGCCTTCCTCCCCTTTCCAGACTAGACTGAAGAGCAGCACCTCAGCTCCCCAGAAGGGGAGTGAGTCCTCAAAGCTGCCCCAGCACTCTCCACCCTGCAGCCCCTTCCTCCCAGGTGGCCAGTGCAGCCGAGTGGTAAGGGCTCACCCAGGCGGAGTCAGACGCCGACCCCAGAACTCACCTTGACCAAGGCTCAAACCAAGCTCTTAAATAAGTTTCTCAAGTAAGTCTCAGTTTCTGTATTTGCTAAACTAAAATTACAATGGCTAGATGAGTTGTTATTCAATTTAAGACAAATTATTTATATAGAGCATTTAATATGATGTTAGGAAGTCAGTAAATCTCAATTATGTGCTAGCTATTATAATTATTATTAACATGCCTCAGATAGTCACTAAATGTTTTGTAATTAAAGACACTCGAGTCTCCACTAACCTGGGGCGAATGACAGCTCTCCAGGTTTCAGCTTAATCACCTTTAAATGTGGGGTGTGAGGAGAGCAACCGCGGCAGGGAGCGAGGCCGGACCCACACACAACACAAGTGCTGAATTGTGTAATAAAAAAATGAGAACTGTTTTCCTAAGTTGAGAAATCACCACCATAAAGGGAAAAGACTCCCTTGGGCCCCCTTTTCCACTAAGCAATGACTTACATTATTTTTTATTATAATGCTATTTTAGTATGTCCAAACAAAACAGAACTAGGCACATCCTTCCTATGTTGTAGTTCTTATAAGATCATAAAGTAAAATGAGCTAAAAATCTGCTCAAAGGCCATTAACAAGAACTCGACATGAACTTAACGCGACAGGTACTAGTGACACACCACTCTGCAGACACTGTGCGACGGTTCGTGGTGTATCAAATACAACACCAGCACGGCCCAGGCTCCTTCCACACATGCTACATGTCTACACCGCAGTGCGTTCTTGATCCCTTCAGCTACCCACCACTTTTCTCTAACAAACCGCCATAAAACTTTTGTTCACACAACATTCAGTCATCATCTAACCGAAAAAGCCCATATCTGTTCTTTTTCTATTATCCAGAGACAATACAAGAGTGGTCAATCAAGGTAAATAATAATATCTATGGCACTATACACTTACAGGGTCATTTATAATCGTCAGAATCTGATTTTTTAAATATTACTGAAGAGAACATCAACAATTTCATTCTAATTTTTAAAAACTAACTCACAACACCCAGGAAACTATCTTCAAAATTCTAGTTTAACTGAAGATGGAACTGCCCCATGATCCAGAAAACCTACCAGGCATTTATCTAAAGGAACTGAGATCGATGTGTTGTAGAGAGATCTGCACTCTGATAAACACTGCAGCTCTATTCGCAAATGCCAAAATATGACATCCATCGACAGATAAATGGATTTTTCAAAATATGGCACAAAGACAGCCACATGGCATGGTACTTAAGGTGGCTGGATCCCACATGGACGACTCTGGTTTGAGTCCCAGACCCAGAGGCCTGAAAAACATGTCAGGCACCCGTGTGTGTGTGTGTGTGTGTGTGTGTGTGTGTGTGCGTGTGTGCCTAAAATCCTGAGCTGAGAATGGAGGAGAAGGGCTTGCAGCATGACCATCCTCCTCTGTGTGTGTGTGTTGGGGGGAGGGGGGAGTGACTTCACACTTTGCCTTCCTCTCTCTGGCTCTGGCACACACCCTACAGCAAAAAAAAAAAAAGCAAACAAACAAAAAAAAAAAGAACTCTACCATTTTAAAAATAAATGTGGTATGCTCACACACAAATACTATTCAGCCCTTAAAAAGAATGAAATACTGTCATTCAAGACAAGCCTAAAGGACATTACGTATGTTCTTGTATGCAGAAACCAAGAAAGTTGACCTCGGGAAAATAGAGAGTAGAATGATGATTGCTAAAGGCTAAGCAGAGAGGAGGTGGATAAAAAAGATGTTGATTAACTGATACAAAATTACTCTTGGGCAAGATGACCGAGTTCTAGTGTTCTATTGTATATCACAGAAGAGTAACTATAATTAGCAACAATGTATATTTCTGGATAACTAAAAGAGAGCATTTGGAACTTTCTAACACAACATAAATACAAATGCCTGAGGTGATAGATTTGCTGATTACTGTTATTTGATCATCATACATTGTATTTATATACTGAAAAATTACACTATATCCCGTAAGTAGGTACAATTCTCATGTGTCAATTAAAAATAACTTTTTAAAAAAATTCCAGCTTAGGAAACATTGTTTTACCAAAAAAGGTCTTGCCACAGTATCCAGAAAGTTTTCAGACTCTCAGATCTAATTCTGCTGGCATTTTTTAAGTGCTTTATATATATCATTTTATTAATCCCCAGAATCATCATATAAATTAGGAAGTACTCTACCACCTGAGGAAACTGAGGCTTGACAAGAGTACCCAAGTGATGGTGCAGAATCTACCTCTGTTGTCCGCCCTTTGGAGACAAGACCCTCAGCGGACGGTGATCAGTAGTGGATAATATGAATCCAGGGGTGACCAGCGAGGTGGGAGTGAGAACTAAGAGAGCAAAGAGGGCCTTCTGAAAGAAGAAATCACAAGACAGATAAAGAGAAGTACAGATCAAAGGTAAGCCTGTGGGCCTTTCAGACTCAGGAAGAATGACTGACCAACCCTTCAGAAATGGAACTGTAGGAAGAGAAGCCAGTTAGAAGACAAGACAAACATAGCTGGATTAAGGCAACAGGACTTATTCCAAATGGGGACAGGGCTATCCCCTGGCAGATCATACCTGGAGATGTCAAACTCGCAGTCATACATACAAATGATAGGTTTAGCGTGCATGAAAAATTGTTTCAAAGAAAAGGCAGTCGAAGGTTCCCAACATAGGAGAGACAGAGAACAAAGACCAGCACGAGGCCACTGGATTCTGAAAGAAGACGTGTCATCATCACTCCCTTCAGCAGACTGGCGTCCAATAGTAGACCATAGTTAGGGTGATCGCAATGGCTGAGCAAAAGTAGCAGGCCGCCTGCAACAATGCACGTGAGCACCCGTTCATGCAGCAAGCATCTGAATGTCCACTATGTACCAGATACTGTTGGTCCAGCCACTAACGTTCCCATGGAGGGCTCCATTGTAAAGACAGACAAAAACGAGTAAGGTCATAGTCTAGAGGTAAGCAGTGATGAGTGTCCTAAGGGATAAGAGAACAACGAAGCCAGACATGAGGAAGAATGATGGCAAGTGGTGGGTAGTTCAGATACTGTCATCTGGCCATCCACAAAAGATCAACTGAACTCTAAGGGAGTGACAAGAGGAAACTCAATTTTGTAAGCTATGAAAGGTTGAGTACTCTCATTCAAAATATTTGCTGTCTGCTACACTAAACACTGTGTTAGTGTTTACTTTGATCAGTAGATCGAAGTAAAACACGTATTTGGTGATAGTTAAAAGCTGGTATATATTGAAGAGAAAAACAATGGCATCTTGAACGCAAGGACAAACAAAGGAGGAGCTAAGGATGCCATAGGGCTCACCACATGGATGATCTTTACTTCTGAAGTCACTTCCAACTTGACTCTCCCAACTATATTAAAAAAGGATAGTGAGGGACCAGCAGATGTCATAGTGGTTGTGTCGCTGGATCCCACATAGTCAACCATGGTTTGAGGCCCAGACCTGGAGGATTAAAACTCACACCAGAAACACGTGCCCGCATGCTCAATATCCCAAGAGGAGACCAGAGGAGAAGGGACTGCAGCATGGCCATCCCCCCAGGGAGTGATTTCTCTCTGTCTCTCTGGCAAGCATACACGTTCTATAGCAAAAATTGCTATAAGAAGAAGAAAGAAAGAAAGAAAAGGATGCAGGGACCAGCAGGCAGTATGGTGGTTAAGGTACTGGACTCCCACAAGACCAATCATGATTCGAGTCCCAGACCTGGCAGCTTGAAAATCACACTGGGCACATGTGCATGCATGCCGAAAATCCCAGGAGGAGAATGGAGGAGAAGTGATTGTGGCATGGCCATCCTCCCCAGTGGAGTGATTTCTCATTGTCTATCTCTGGTGAGTACACACACCTATGGCAAAAACCTGGGGGCGGGGGGGGGGGGGTGGATGATAGATGCTGGAGCAGCGATAAGCATAACATAAAAGAAAAATGAAGAGGCGGAGACTTTTAAAAGACTCATTCAACCGGCCAATTTATTGAGCAAGACGTACTGGGTGCCACAAGGGTGAGGCTCTATGTTCACAATGGCAAACAAAATTTCGCAGGCACCTCAAGGAGGTTTTTTGTTTGTTTGTTTTAATTCTTATTCATTCATTTTAATTTGAACAGAGAGAGAGAGAGAGAGAGAGAGAGAGAGAGAGAGAGAGAGAGATGGGAGGCGGGGGGGCAGGTGAGAAAGCAAGCCACCAGATCCGGGACTTGAACTATGATCAGCTATGTGGGAGTGTCCAGCAGCTTAACCACCAAGCCACCCACTGGCCCCGGCACCTCGAGGAGGTTAAAGTGAGATCGTCTCTGTTGGCATAGATCCCAAAAGGATCGAGGTACACGGAGGGGAAGAGACCAAGCCAAGGCTATGCTCAAGACGAGCGCTCAGAAGCCCTCTCTGCAGAACAGCAGCACAGAAAGGCTAGCCCACGGCCGAACCACTGCGGTGAACGGTGGTGCAGGCACTGCAGAGGGAGATTAGGTAACCAGCAGATCCACGGCTCATTAACTGTGGTACCTTTCCACCCTACACTCCCGTTAAAGCCACCTGCTTCCACACAAGGTGGTGGACAGCTCAGAGAAATCACGCCTCCTGCCTCTAGAATCCCAATAACTTACAAATACGGAGCTCAGTCGATGTCTGACCCATACCAAGCTGTAATGACGTAAGTAAAACAGGAGGGACTACATAACTTAAGGTTGGCTGGGTGTGGGCAACGGAATCCGCGATGCCTGCTAGGTGTACAAGCGGTTCTAGTTGGCCGACACCTGAATAAACTGGAATGACCCGTGGCTGCACAGCCCTGAGAAAGTCGATTCTGAGCCTTAATTTGTAAAATACGGATGTTGGAGCAAATCAGAGGTTGCTGGCCTTTCAGTGGGGCAAAAGTCTCTGCAATTATCCTGAAGCCTGGAGAGAGAGTGTTTCTTCCCTGTTGGGATAGGGAGTGCATGCTTCCCCTTTGGCTGTGTTTCCAAACATAATACATAGAGGAGAACACACAGCTGGTGTGGCCCCCACAATAAAGGCCTTCGAGGTTTGTCAATAGAGAGACCCACTGACGATTTGGCAGGTAATGCGGTGGGAGTGGGGAGGGGACAGGGGCAGCAGTGAGCAGCGGTAGTTAGTATCCTAATCTCAGACTCCAACAATAGACAGCCAAGGAAAGCCTGAATAAAACAAATATCTGTGCTTTCAAGGTGGTTGTTTGTGACTGGCATGTATATATGTATACGTCTGGATACATTATATATTTTTGTTTGTTTGAATTATTATTTAATTTTTATTCATTCATTTTAATTTGACCAGAGAGAGAGATGGGGGCGGGGGGGGGGGGGGGTAGGTGAGAAAGCAATGTGACATATATATCACAATAAATCAAGAATAAATAGATTTACATGGTACCAGCAATTGGTGTAATGGCTATGTCGCTGGACTCCCATGTAGTCGACCGCGGTTCCAGTCCCAGACCAGTAGCTTAAACTCATGCCAGGCGCATGTGCGTGTGTGCCCAAGATCCAGAGAGGAGAATGGAGGAGAAGGGATTGTGGCATGGCCATTCCCCCCGGGGAGGGGGTGATTTCTCGCTTTCTCTCTCTCTCTCTCTTTCTGGTGAGTGCAGGCACCCTATAGCAAAAACCTCTCCAAAACATAAATAAGTGAATAAATAAGAAGAAATAGATTTACACAAAACCCAAAAACTTCCATAGTAGTTTAAGAGCTGTCAGAGCAATCATTAGCCATGAGGCCAACCCCCTCTAGCCTTTGAGAAGTGTACCTATTTACCATATTTACAGAGTGCCATGAGACTGTATTTTGAACTGAGACATTTTCATGTAGGATAGGTGGAAGTACCTGAGACTTCCAAAACACGTAACTTCTCACGCCAAGCTGAATTTCCCAACATTACAGAAAAAGCCACCAATTCTGCAGAAGGGAGAGAAAACCCAATCCAGTCAAAGGACATCTTCCTGCTCTTCAGGAGGAAACAAAACACCGCAGAGAGCCCTGAAACATTCCTAGTTGAATCACGTTTCACTCAGCCTTTAATACACTTCATCCTGAAGCCCTCAAAAAGTATCGAATTCCAGAGTCTATATTTCTGGTGATATCAATGCCTGAAATGATATACCTTATGGCAGTGAGTGAGTTTATGACTGTTAAATCAAATTTAAGGAAGCTTGACGGCCAGATAACACCATGTGGTGGAAAATGCATGCACACTAATAAATGCCTGAGGGAACTGGATGGCTTTTCAGCTTCTAAGCTAAATAAAGCCTGGGGGGCTTTGCAAAGATCCTACTGAGGATAATCTCTGTGATTACATAGAGCAAACTATCCAATCAATTCCACACGAACCAAGGAAAGTTAATCCGGGAAGAATAACAACACTTGAAATGTTGAGGAAAACACAGTTGGGATTTTTAAAGCACTGTCAGCGCAGGAAAACTTACCAGGTCATCCTCACAAGCCAGGACCTTTGACTAGTACGTCTGCGACAATGACTTGGCTAGTGTTAACTAAAGGCCAAGGGAGATACGGGAGTTCCCAGGCTCAGGCCTTCAGGTGGTGTCGCCGCGTCCCAGCAGTCTCCCCACTTCCTGCACACCTTCGGATTACTGCACACTGACTTCCTGCGCCCACTGGGTTTGGGATACCTTCCTCTCCAAGCGTGGCTTGCCTTCCAGGCAAGCTCCAAGGTTAAAAGTTCTCAGTCCTCCTCCCCCTTCTCCCCCCACACACGCCCTCCATTAAAGCACAATCAGCAGGGTCGCTGGCCGAGCTGGGCAGCTGCTGAGAGATTCATTTACGTAAACAACTCTGAAAAGGTAACGCATCACTGCAATGACAGAAGTCAGCAGGCTGAGAGTGGCCGCTGCGGGAGAGGAGACCGCATGGCTGGCCCGCGGGCACAGCCCCCGCTGACGTTTGCCGCGGCTCCTTCCACGCAACAGGTCCACGCGGGCAGGGCGCGGGCAGCGGGGCACCTGCCCCAGCTCCCAGGCCCCGCTGTCCACCTGCCCCCCACCGCGCGGCCGCCCCCAGGCCACCGAGGGCCGGCCCAGCGACGGCTCTTCCAAACACCGCCCGCCCGCGATAAGGCCCGGAGCACATTCCTGCCAAGATGCCGAGATAGCGCCGCTGGCTGGCTCGCTACCCGGGTCCCAAGGTCCTCCGAGACCTGCCCCGGCCAGAAGGAAGATGTGCCTGGGTCAGTGTCCGGAGACGTGGGGCTAGGGACACGGCCCGGGGCCGGGATGCGGCGCTCCGACCAGCTGGGAACTGCCCGAGCCACCCGGCCCGTCACCTGCCCGGGCTCCAGTGCCAGGTGTGACCCAGACGTGTTCCTAAGCCACTGGATGGCCCAGAACGCAGTCCCAGTCGCACAAGCTCCAGAGACTACTTGGAAAACATTAAGTTGCTTGGTATGAAATAAAAAAGAACTTTTACTGAGCCAGGATAGGAGCAGAGAAGGAAGCAGGTGAATTCAGGAAGAGGTGCTTTCTGCCGGACTGCGGCCGGCCGGGGTCAGGAGGCGGCGGACGAGGAAGGGAGAGGAGGGAGTGGGCGAGGGCGGCGCGCAGGTGAGGCCGGACTCACCTCCGGCAGCTCGCGGAGCTGGTTGGCGTCCAGTAAGAGCTCCTCCAGGCTCCGGGCATAGCGGTAGATCTCCTCGGGGACGTAGACCAACGAGCAGTGGCGCTTGTCGATGGTCTCCACATGACGGTTGCACCGCCACAGGGGGATGCAGTGGAACATCGCCGCCCGCCGCCGCCGGAGTCGGGTCCCGAGCCGCGGAGACCCGGGCTCCGAGCCCGCTCTGCCCCGCAGCTCCCTCCGCTCCGCCTGCCGCCCGCTCCGCGCTCGTCCTGGACTCCCGGGCTCGCTCGCTCCTCGCGCCCGGCTCCGCGATCCGAAATGTTCCGAGGAAGCCTGGGCGGGAGCGGGTGCCGCGTCTCAGTGCCCCCGCCCGCCAGCCGGTGCGTCCCCTCCCACCCACCAGGCGCCGCCGCCGCGGCCGCGCGGAGCTTCCTCCTGCGGCCGCCGCGAGCACTGAGCATGCGCGCCAGTGGGCGTGCGCCGTGGGCGTCTCCCCGCCGGGGGATGCGCCGCTCCGGGTTTTCCGAGCGGCCGGATCCGGGGATGGTCGGGGAACCTGCGGGCCAGCTGCTCGCTGCCCCCTACTCTGGCTGGACCTGGGGGACGTCGGGTCCTTTGAGGAAGCCCGGCTCTGAGGGGTCTGGGACAAAGGAGGGGCGGGGAGGCGGCCCGAGGGGAGCCCAGCAACTTTGATTCGGAGTTTTGCTCCACGCGCCGTCCTCTCCTCGTCCCCTTCCCCAAAACAACTTTCTCTTCCGGGGTCAGCCAGGACCGCCCCAAAGCGTACCTTGCGCGCCGGGGGCGCCGCGAGCCGCGCGAGTCGGTGTGAAGTGTGGGAAGTCTGTGCTGCCCTGCTTGAAGCCCTACGGCCCCTGGCGTGCCCGGGCCCACAGCCGCCCCAGGTGCCAGCGGGCCGCCCCGGCCCGCACCGCGCGCCCGGCACCCACGCCCCCGGCCCTGCCGTGCCCTGTGGTCCTCGGGCACCGCCTGCAGGCTTCGTGACCTAGGGGCACAACTGCGGCCATCCTCGTTTGTACACGTCATAGAAGGAAATCCTCCTCCCATATCGCCCACAAGGTTCTCATAGATGTGCTCGCCCCCAGTCCGAAGCCCAAGTGCAGAAACGAGCCGGGAAAGGTAAGTTTTGGAGCCGGTTCCAGTTTGGCCAGATGTTGGCCCCTGGCGACTGCCCGCAGCTGGTGTGGAGTCAGGGCGGAGGAAGAGGGCAAGGTGGAGGGTGCCAGATGGGCATCCTCCTCCTGGCTGCTGCGTTTCTGCAACACCGTGAGCCCTCCACAGGGGACTGCTGCCCAGAGAGGAGTCGCTGGGGAGGACGAGAGGCTCACTAGCGGGTGATGACGACGCTTCCCTCGCCCCAGGCTCCGCAGCCCTCGCCTGCCCCTCTTCTCTGTTTGCACCCGCAATACCTTTCTCAAGTAAACAGAGCTTCCTCACCCAGGGTGGCTGATCACATGGATGGCTTTTCCCCGGGTCTCCTCTAATTCCCTGCGCTGCTTCCCTCGCTCCCTTACCTTCCCCTTCAAGTGTACTCCCACTCCAGATTCCACCTGTGGCCTGGGCCACGACGCCACAAGACTCCCGCCCCCAAGCTGCCATAACTAAAATCTGGAGTTACTAAGTTCACGTTTCTGCTGCAGACAGAAAGCTGAGCATGCTCAGTGGCCAGAGACAAGTCTGGTCTGAAACTAGGTTTTGCTCGGACTCTCTGGGCTCTCCTATCAGTTACAGGACCTGGTCCCCGTGTGAAGTAAGGACTGCTTCATCATTTCAACTCTACCTGCAGGCTCCTCAAGTCAGTGAGGTGGGGTCTTTCACTTCCACTCGAGCATTCATTATCTTAATCGTCTCATTCCAGGCAGTCTTTTTTTTTTTTTTTGGAGAGGTTTTTGCTATAGGGCTCGTGCGCTCGCCACACAGAGAGAGAGAGACAGAAAGCGAGAAATCACCCCCCAGGGGGGATGGTCAGCCGCAATCCCTTCTCCTCCATTCTCCTTTCAGGATCTTGGGCATGCACACACACGCGCCCGGCGTGAGTTCCAAGCCACCGGGTCCGGGATGCGAACCATGGTCGACTACGTGGGAGTCCAGCGACATAGCCATTATGCTAACTGCTGGTTTCCTCATTCCAGGCAGTCTTTAAACCCCTGTTGCCCCACCCACTTCTCCCTCAGTTCCTTTATCCTGACCTGATTCCTGCATTCTCACCAAAGGTCACCTGGACTTTGAACCTCCACCCCGTTCATTCTTACCTTCCAGAAACATATACTAAGCCCATTTGCTGCCCTCCATCATGGAAAACTGTGATTCCAGACTGAGAAATGTCTGGAAAGGTAAGCAGGTCACTGTCTCTGCAGGTTTTCCAACTGCTCTAATATATTAAAGAAAGCTAACTCCTTCAGTTTAATATAATGTTGATTTTCAGGTATTATTACACTAGTTTTCTTTCTAATAAATGTCAAATGTGTTTTAAAGTTGTGTCTAGTCTTTTAAAAATTCCAACCTTAGTCAGCCAGTGGTGTGATGGTTAAGCGACTGGATCCCACATGGCCAACAGCGTCCAGTCCCAGACCCAGCAGTTTGAGAGAGATAGTGCTGATGTGTGTGTGTGCATGCCCAAAATCACAAAAGGAGGGGGGAATGGAGAAGGGATTGCTGCATGACCATCCCACATGAGGAGGGAGATGCTTGCTCACTTTCCTTCTCTCTTTGTCTCCCTCTTTAGTGAGTACATGCATCTTCTGGAAAATTAAAAAAAAAAAAAAAAAAAAAAAAAACCTTCCAAACTTCATAAGCATTCCCTGTGTGCCTCTCCATGGTGGTCTCATTATTTTTGCATCACTCTAACACCAAAGAGATTGTGACTTCTTGGCCAGCATGTACTATCTCACTTGCTTATATATCTGGGAAACTACCACAGTGTCATATGCACACTAAATGATCAGCAGATTTTTGTTGAATTGACATTTGGGGGCGATAGGTGGCAGAATTCTTGACTTTCCTTGTCACCAAGGCTCTGCCAAGAGTTTGGAACCATCTGGTATGAGAAAAAATAAAAAACATGAAACGAATACCTTGTCCCCTGTAGAATAGAGAACCAGTGATTCTTTTCTCCAAAAGCATATTAGGGTTTTCTTCATGATATAATTTCTTGTTTCTTTCCCCATGTCCATGTGAGTTTGACTCAATATAAAATAAATTAAAAAGATCATCAGAAGCAGTTTCTTCTTGGAATAGTATAATTCTTTCATTTTCTCTGTGAACCATTTTCACAGCTTCTAGGGCTAAAGAGATCCATGTTCAAACTCTGGCCACACCACATAAGAGGTTTATGGAATTGGACAGGCTACTTAACATTCATGAACCTCAGTTTTTCTAAACCATAAAGGAATATGCAAATGTAAAACATTGCTACAACCTGTAAGCTTGCTCGAGGTTTCACTTCACATGTTTCCATTTTACTGGAGAAGGAGACCATGAAGCTGAAGCAGAGGTCTGGGGAAAGACCACTTTTCTAGCAGCTTCCAGTTTTGACTGAGCCCCTTGATGTAATCTCTTTCCTGTTGAAACACCTGATAGTTGCACCTCTACCAATCCTATCATTTAAATGTTGTTTACCTTAATAACATATCCACATGGTAGGCTTTATTTTGGCTGGTAACTGAGCAAAGAATACTGACAATGCTTTATGTATTGTATCCTGCAGAAGATAAAGCTCTTTCCTCTACATTAACCCCAATCCCCTCAACAGACCTTTGAGAGTAGCACTTTTTATTGTTTGTAGAAATAAAATGAATATTGAAGTTAAATATGATTTACCCATGACCTCACTGCCCGTAGTGGCAAATGCAAGATTTCAATGCAAAAATCAACAGTAATTTACACCACCCCACACAACAGATTGTGTATGGCTCATTTCCACCAAGGCAAAATGTTGTTCACTATTTGCCTCATCATTAGTGCATGTATCAGAAGACTGAGAAATAGGAAAGCAGATGAAACTAAAACTGCTCATTGTAACTTCTCGGAATGAAGAAGATTAAGATCATCACAATGTAAAAATTTAGATTGTCTACATACTGTTACAATCTGTGAAGCTAAATGAATGATTCTAGTTTATAAAAAGCAAAGAATAGTATTTTTTTCTTTCATTAACAACTGAATGGTTACTATAAGACAAAGCTTCACAGATAACAACAAATATGCTGAACAAAATATAAAAATCAACTATTTGAAGGTATTAGAAAATGCCCCAAATTAAGCAGAAACAGAAAGGGCGTCTGTTCTTGGACAAAGGGTACATTTTCTACCTTGGTGACTCTGACAGGCAGACACACTAGTCTCCACTCCTTAGGTCAGCTACAACCATGCTTAGAGCAGTCTGAGTATCTTGAACAATAGATTAGATTTGGGATGGCCACAGTATCCGGAAAGTAAGAGAGGGGAAAACTCAGAACAGATTGAGAAGTTCCAAATTCTGCACGTTAACTGTCTAAATCTTTTGCTGATCTCTAAATTACACTTATGTAGTTGAGTGCTCAAGTCGCCTAATTAAGATTAAAATAACAACACAAATTTCAGCTGCTCTCCACCACAGAGAAAATAAGAATTTAGAGTTTTATTTCATCTAAGCTAACTGCCTACTAAAACAAAATGAACAAACACGCAAAATGTAATGCTCTATGGAGGAATGTAACAGAATCCAGATGTTCAGTCATTTAAAAAGTCTAAAATACAATCTAAAATCTCTGGACAGTTGAAGAGGGGGAAATGTAACTTGTACTTAAAAGAAAAGGCAATCAAAGGAGAGTGATTCTGAGAGTTAGAATTAGTTTACAAGGGTGACTGGCAGGTGGTGTGTAGGGATGCTAGACTCCCTCATGGCTGACTGTGGTTCGAGTCTTAGACCCGGTGGCTTGCTTTCTCACTTTCCTTCCTTCTCTCTCTCTCTCTCTCTGTCCCTCTCTGGTCAAATTAAACCAAATAAATAAATGAAGCTAAATAAAATAATTCTTAAAAAAACTTGTCTATGAGGAGTTTAAAGCAGCTATTATAACTATGTTCAAATATGTAAAGGAACACTTAATTAGTGAACAGATAGGAAATCTTAGCAGAAAAACAGAAACTAAAAAGAACAAAATGAACATTCTAGAACTAAAAAAAATACACTACTTACACTTATGTTTCACTTGGGTTTAATCACAGCTTTAAGATGACTGTAGAAAAAAATAAATAAATAAATTTTAGAGTTTTTTTGCCTTAGGGTACATGCACTTGGCAGAGAGAGAGACAGTGAGAGGGAAAGTGAGAAACTACCCCCATAGGGGATGGCCACATCTCAATCCCTTCTCCATTCTCCCCTCAGGATCTTGGGCATGCATACACACAAGACTGGCATGATTTTTGAAGCCCCTGTCTGTCTCTCCAGAAAGCACACACACCCTATGATGAAATCTCTCTGAAGAAAAATAAAGGTCAATAAACCCTAATCAGGATAAATATAAACATATAATAATCAAACTGCTAAGAAACAAAAATAGTAAATTAAAGCAGTCAGAGAAAACTGACACATTACATAAAAGTTAGCACCAATTTGAAATGTTGCTGATTTCCCATAAGAAACCATGGTATTCAGTAATAATAAGTTAACTCACCAACCATAAAATTGCATAGAATAGCATACCTTTGATGCCCAATAGGCTTAAAATGTTACATGTTACTGATACATCTTCCTTAATGAAAACTGTTAACTTCCAGGGTAACAGTGAAAATTTTGTAACTATTTAAACATGTCAAATAGCTTATTTTTCACTCCCCAATTATATTAATAAAGATCAGATTGATATTTTTTAGTTTATTTATTTTATGACAGAGGGAATGGGAGAGAGAAAAATAGGCCTTGCCAAGAACCCAGCCCTTCAGTCAGCCAGGATTATGGGCATGCCCAGGGTGCTCAAGCTGACCCAACATCCAAACCCCAGAAATTTCTCTATGGGTCCAGTGTAACCCACCAATGCCCTACAACCTAAACCACTATAGCAGGGCCCAAGATTATCTATATCTATATCTATATCTATATTTCTATCTACACACACACACACACACACACACACACATATATATATATTTCTTTTTTTAAAGTACAATACTTAGGTTTTATTTGATCATATTTACTTCAGAGACTACCCAGAGATCTCCATAATTCTAATTCATTTAAACTGCTTTATATTCTGGACCAACTAACAAATCTTCATTTCCACCTTTCCACAAAATACAAGGAAAAATGTTTAAATTAGCACTAATTTGTTGTAACCTTTTTTTTTTTTAAGAGGTTTTTGCTATAGGACCAGTGTACTCACCAGAGAGACAGAGGGAAAGAAAATGGCCATACCACAGTCCCTTATCTTCCATTCTCCTCTCAAAAGTTTGGGCACTCACTTACACGTGCCTGATGTGAGTTTCAAGCCACCAGATCTAGGACTCAAACAATGTGCAGCCATGTGGGAGACCAGTGCCTTAAACCACTAAGCCACCTGCCGACTCCAACATTTTCTTAATATGTGAGGAACTTTTTATTGTACTAGCACCTTAAAAGAGAGAGAAATTGGACAGTTTGGGTAGAAGTATCAATATCTCATTATCTATCACTGAGACAAGCTGAATCAATTAGTAAAAAGGCAGTTCTACAGGTATGTCCTGTTTTATGAAACTCAAACATGAAGATACCTAATCTGGGACAAGCAGTTAGCATAATGGCTATGTCGCTGAACTCCCACGTAGTCAACCGCGGTTCAAGTCCCGAACCCGGTGGCTTAAACTCATGCCGGGCGCATGTGCATGCATGCCCAAGATCCCGAGAGGAGAATGGAGGAGAAGGGATTGTGGCATGGCCATGCCCCCTGGGAGGTAATTTCTCACTTTCTGTCTCTCTGTCTCTCTCTGTCTGTCTGACGAGCGCAAGCGCCCTATAGCAAAAACCTCTCCAAAAAAAGAAAAAAAAAAAAAAAGATACCTAATCTCAAAGCAATGCTTAATAGGGAAATTATGCCTGCAGTTCCTGAATGTGTTGTTTTGCCAAAAAGATTTACTGAAAGGCTTAAATAGATCATTATTTTAATACAACAGAAACTGATTATTTTTTCAAAAAAAAGTTGCGTACAATTTCGTAGGTATATATCTAATGCTCAGAGCTAAGAATAAATCTCAAACATGAGATTATGTTATTTGAGAACAGTTGAACTAACAAATATCTGTGAAGACATTACTCTTTGACAGTCCTAAGCCAATCAGAACTCTTGCCAGACAGTTTTAATATCTCTCAAACATGCTAAATAACAAGAAATTGAAGTTGGGGCCAACAGGTAGCATGGTGGTCAAGGACACTAGACTCCCACATGGCTGACCATGGTTCAAGTCCCAGATCTGGTGACTTGCTTTTTCACTTTCTCTCTCTCTCTCTATCTCTCCCCCCATCTCTCTCACTCTGTCCCTCTCTGGTCAAAGTAAAATAAGTAAATAAATAATAAAGTTAAATAATTCTTAAAAAAAAGGAAAAAGAAATTGGAGGAGATTCACATTAAAAGTACAAATTGAATACACATAGAATATAAGAAAGTTCACCTGACAGGTTAATTTAAAATTTTTAAATGTCTTAAGTTACATAAAAAGAAGAAACTTCACATTTATAAATAAAAACTTCAGCTAATTCTATTCTAGGATATAAAGTATAGTCACTGGTAAAAGCCATCGAATTTGTAATTGAACAAGTCTCAGTGCCAGCTCATCAACAAAAGAGCACTGGACTTCAGAGGAATGACCTCTTTCCTGCCTCATTTTCCCATCTCCTACCAGATCAGACAGCTAGAAGTATGTCCCTGACCATTCTAAATGGACTATGATTCTTCTTCCTCAAATGTCCTGCCAAGAATATCTTTGAGCATAAATAAATGGTGAAAAGTCCACCATAAATAAATTATCCTACCAAGTTTTTATTTTTGTAAATTATTTCTTTCACAATTCACAGCCATTATACTTCTATTGGGTCATTGGAAAAGTCATGCATTTTTGCATAGAAAAACAAAAAAATATGTCGTCACTTTTCCGATGACCCAATATCCAATATATATATATATATATATATATATTTTTTTTTTGTCTGTCTTTCCCACTTCCCAAAGTAATGGTCATCACCAAATTTCTTTTTTTTTTTTTTTTTTTTGGAGAGGTTTTTGCTATAGGGTGTGTGCTCTCACCAGAAAGACGGAGAGAGACAGAGAGGCAGAAAGCGAGAAATCACCCCCCAGTGGGGGATGGCCACACCGCAATCCCTTCTCCTCTCGGGAACTTGGGCACACATACACATGCACCTGGCGTTAGTTTAAGCCACCGAGTCCAGGACTCGAACCGTGGTCGACTACATGGGAGTCCAGCGACATAGCCATTACGCTAACTGCTGGTCCCATCACCAAATTTCTTTATCTCAGAGTATTCACCTGTAATTGGCAATTATCAACAGCCCAATAGTGTCACTAATGAAATAGACTCAATAATTCATAGAAAATAAAAGGCTTTAAAGGTCAGACCTCCATTGCAAGAGCTATCTTTTTAATTACCATGCAGGTAATATTTATTTAAAATAGATGTTTTAATATTATACAATAAAATTTCCCAACAAAAACATTATTCAATTCATTCAGAAAACATTGGCAAAATAAATTTAACTGCAGTTTCACAGACACAAGCTTCAAAGTATAAAGTTGTATATACCATCAATACAGGTGATATTTATAACAATAACTTACAGATACAAATTAATTTTAAACTACAATTTCATAAAATATTATAAATATTTTGCATACTAGTCAGTCCTTTCTTTTAGGCAAAGTGCTCTTTTGATGACAGATAAATTAGCAGATACACACAATTGTCAACTATTTCCAGACAATAATTTTTTTAAAAAGGTTTTGGGGCTAGGAGGTGGTATGGTGGTTAAGTGCTGGACTCCCACATGGCCAACCACAGTTTGAATCCTGGACCTAGCAGTTTGTTGTCTGTCTGTGTCTGTCTCTCTCTCTCGTGTGTATGTGCCCTATAGCTAATTTAAAAACAATAATAATGATAAAATTAAATAATTCTTTAAAAGGTGTTGATTTGGCTTTTTTTTTCTCTTGGAAACATGTTTATCATTTATAGTCTTCAAAAATTATTTGCACTTAAACTTTCATGACTATCCTAAATATTTTTCTTTTTTCTCACACCCATCCTCCACCACCCACTCTCTACAAAACACTTTCTCCCTTTATTATCACTAGCATCCACACCTATCTTCTCCACAATCACATCTTCAGAACTCTCAACCTCTGCTATAAACTGCAGACATTCAGTACAAATTGAATGGAAATATACAGTGTATCTTTCAAAGGCTGACTCACTTCACTCAACATTGTCTTCCTTCCACGTTCATCCCTTTTGAGTTGAATGATAGGTATCATTGTTTCTTATAGCTGTGTGATATTCCATAGTATATATATGCCACAGTTTTTTTAATCCAATCATCAGTTTTTGGGTACTTAGGTTGGTTCTGTGTTCTAGCAATTGTTAATAATGCTGTAATAAACATCGACGTGCAGATGTCTTTCCAGTTTAGTTTTTTCTTATCCTCTGCATAAATACCAAGAAGTGGGATTGCTGGGTCATATGGAAGTTCTATTTGTAGGTTTTTGAGAAGTCTCCACATTGTTTTCCATGGTGGTTGGGCTAATTTACATTCTCCTCAACAGTGTAAGAGAGGGAATCAGCAGTTAGCATAATGGCTATGTTGCTGGACTCTCACATAGTCGACCGCAGTTCGCGTCCCGGGCCCAGTGGCTTAAAACTCACGCCGGGCGCGTGTGTGTGCGTGCCCAAGATCCCGAGAGGAGAATGGAGGAGAAGGGATTGCGGCGTGACCATCCCCCCTGGGAGGTGATTTCTCACTTTCTGTCTCTATGTCTCTCTCTGTCTGTCTGGCGAGCGTACGCGCCCTATAGCAATAACCTCTCAAAAAAAATAAATAAATAAACCCACAGTGTAAGAGAATTCCCTTTTCACCACAGCCTTGCCAACATTTGTTGTTCTTTATTTTTTTAGCCTAGCCATTCTAACTGGGGTAAAATGATATCTTATTGTAGCTTTAATTTGCATTTCCCTATAAGGAGATACTTAGAACAATTTTTTCATATGGTTCTTGGCCATTTGTAAGTCTTCCTTGGAGAGTTGTCTGTTCATTTACCCATTTTTTAATAGTATTATTTCCTTTTTTTAATGGATGATCCACTTGAATTCCCTATACATTCCAGGTATTAATCCCTTATCTGAAGAATAATTTGGGGGGCAGCAGTTAGCATAATGGCTATGTCACTGGACTCCCATGTAATCAACCACGGTTCGAGTCCCAGACCCAGTGGCTTAAACTCACGCCAGGCGCGTGTGCGTGCATGCCCAAGATCCCGAGAGGGGAATGGAGGACAAGGGATTGTGGTGTGGCCATCCCCCCGGGGGGTGATTTCTTGCTTTCTGTCTCTCTGTCTCTCTCTGTCTTTCAGTAAGTGCACACACCCTATAGCAAAAACCTCTCCAAAAAAATAAATAAATAAAAAAATAATGAAGAATAATTTGTAAGTATTTTGTCCCATTTTAAGAGTTTCACTTTAGTTATAGTTTCTTTTCCCTTTAGTTATAGTTTCCTTTGCTGTGAAGAAGCTTTTTAGCTTGTTGTAATCCCTCTTTTCTATTTAGGTACATTACCTGTGCTTTAGGTGTATTATTTAAGAAAGCTTTGCCTACTTCAATGGCATCAAAAGTTTCCCCAGTTTTCTACCAGTAATTTTATAGTTAGAGACTTAAAGTCTCTGATCCATTTTGAGCTAATTCTAGCTAATGGTGAAAGATAGGAGTCCAGTTTCATTTTTCTGGAGATGGATATCCAGTTCTCCCAACACCATTTGCCAAAGAGACTTCCTTTTCTCCACTGCATTGACTTCCTTATACCCTTTATCAAAGATCAGTTGACTGTATGATTTGGGGTTTATTTCTGAATTCTCTATTCTTTTTATTAGTTTTTTAGAGAGATTTTTGCTATAATATGTGTGCTCTCTCCAGAGAGACAGAGAGACAGAAAGCAAGAAATCACCCCTCCCCCCCAGGGAGATGGCCATACTGCAACCCCTTCTCCTCCATTCTCTGTCAGGATTCGGGGCATGCATGCACACATGCCTGATGTGAGTTTCAAGGCTCTAGGTCTGGGACTCGAACTACAATTGACCATGTGGGAGTCCAGTGACATAACCATTATGCCACTTACTGGTCCCTCTGGATTCTTTATTGTGTTCCATTGGCCTATGTAGCTATTTTTAATGTGAAATTTTAGTATTTATTATATATATTTCATATGTATATATTTTACACTTACATCACATATTCTTTAGTATTGGTAAAATCTTTATTTTAAACTTGAATAGAGAGAGAAAGCAAATTTGACCCATTTCATCCCCTTTTGGAAGACTATTGCAACCAGAGAGAGCCACAGTTAAATGTACCAGCAGAAGAAAGTGGAAAAAGGATTCAAGACCCTCCACAGGCAGGGTTTGGAGCACGCTGTGACTTTGTTGGGAATAATAAACAAGTTGTCCTCCAAGAGTGGGTCGAGGTGTTATTTTTATTCCCCCTGACTATTTACCTGATCACTGACACTCTCTGAGGAAGGAAGCTGGTGAGTGTATGTGTGTATATACACCAAAGAGAAGGAAGTGAAAAATATACCAAGGACACAGCCACAGAAGTCACGAAGGCTGAGATCTAGTGCTTTCAGAGATAAGAGCAACGAAGATGTTCTGCTGAGAAGTCACCCTGAAGAGACAAAACGGGCAGGCCAGAAGAAGACTGAGTCCACCATGAGAGCAGAGATCTAGTGCTTCCACATAGCACGCACCACATGGTTTTCATTTTTTGGTTTTTTTTTTTTTTTTTTTTTTTACAATTAATAAATGAATCATTTTTGTGTTTGCTTTTTCTCTTTCTCTTTTTCTTTCTCTCTTTCTCTGTTTTCTTATCCTGTTTCTTCTACCTCACCACTTCACTGCTCAGCCTCCATGCACTGCATGTCTAGACAGGTCTAAGGAAAAAGTAGCCAAGCATCCCGAATACTATTAGGGTCCTCCTATTCCTCAATCCCCACTGAATCTGTGACACAAAGGGATAAAAACAGAACACCAAAGAGTTTGCAGACCACCTCCTCCTGTGCGGAAATGCTCTTTTAAAGAAACAGACCAGGGGGCCAGCCAGTGATGTGGTTAAGGTGGCTGAATCTCACAAGTGGTTCGAGTCTCAGACCTGGCAGCTTGAAAACAATGGTAGGTGTATGTGCATGCATTCCCGAAATCCTGAAAGGAGGGAGAAATGGAAGAGTAGGGATTGTGGAGTGACCACTCCCCATGGGGAATGGTCTCTTGCTTCCCTGCTCTCCCTCTCCTTTCTCTCTCTCTTTCTCCCTTTCTCCCACAACCACCTGTGCACTTGGAAACACAAAAACAAAACCAGAGCTGGCAGAGGTTAAGCAGTGTGCATAGGGAGGTAAATCCCACATGACTGACCATGGCTGGAGTCTTGGCTCTAGCAACTTGAAAAACACATCAAGCAAGTGTGCATGTTTGCCTAAAATCCTGACAGGATGAAGAAATGGAGGAAATAGGATTGCAGCATGGCCATACCCCACTGGAAGATTGACATTCACTCTCTGTCTCTTTCTCTTTCTTGTAAACACGTGTCCTTGGGCCATTTAAAAAAAAAAGAGAGAGAAAGAAACCAAATCAGGGGGAAAGTATAACTCTGCAGGAGTGAGGATGAAAAAGTACAGATGGTCTAATAATATAAAACTATGCCAAAAGAAAAAGTCATTATCATCATTAGTGCCATTTTATGGATTGTGTTGGAACTCTTACTGGTATAACTTGTTAAACAGCTTAAAAATGTTTATGTTACGAATGTGTGTAACTCCCTTGCATAGAGGCAGGACTGACTTTTCTCTTAAAAAGTAATGAAATAAGATTAGATGAATCACAGTCCCAAAGCCAGCTCTGTAAGACTATTTGAGCCAGGTCATATAGGCAAATTCTAATATGTTCCTATTAATCTCCACCTCTGGGTATTCATGTTCTAGTATCAGTCTTCCTTGAGAGCTGGCTGGACTTACTAGCTTGCTTCTAGTGAATAAAATAAAGTAAAATAAAAAAAGTCATGACATGTCACTCTTGAGATTATAAGACTATGGCTTCCATTATGGATACGCTCGCTCTGTCATTTTAATTGCTCACTCTGGTAGACGCCACCCACCATGTCCTGAGACAGCCCTGTGAGAGACCTGCAGGAATAAGCTTAGAAGCACATCTCCTGAAACATCAACAACCACGTCAGTGAACTTGAACGGTTCTTCCTGCCTTGAGCCTTGAGATGACTACAGTTCTAGCCGACATCTTGACTGGAACCTAACAAAAGAGACCCGGAGTCACCTAGCTAAACTTCCTGACCCACAGAAAATTTGAAAGAATAAATGTTGTTTTAAGCTGCTAAATTTGAGATCATTTGTTGAGCGGTAATAACTAATCCCTACCATTAGCAACGAACACATTAGCTGGTTGGAATGCCAGAGAAGCTACAGTGGGAGAGTCAGAGTCCGGGGGGCAGGGGAGAGATGAGAAGAGTGCCCACTGAGCACTGGTGCTGTATGGGACACTCCTCCAGATCTGCCTTAGGTTGTCCTCACTGCACTGTAGCACCGTGTCATGATTTGCAGACTGCGTATGTAGACTAGGGTTCAGAAGGCCAGTAAGTAGGAGAGGCCAGGTTTTGATTCCTGGTCTAGGTAAATCCAAAGCTCTTGCTTCTATTACAACCCCAGCTGCAATGAAAAAGGCGAACAAATACTTCATAACGCTGGTAATGAGTGAAAACACACCCGGCTGAACCTTCCAGACACATACTTAGCATTTTATGTGATAAGAGCTGAAATAGTTTATGAGCAGAGTGCTGGGGGAATAGGAAGATTGGAATACCTCATTCTGCTTGTACTGTGGGAGGGGATGAAAGGAACACCCCACAAAGACAACAACACTGAAAGTGAATAGCACAGCCTCTGTTACCTCTGGCCTCTCAGGCTCTGCCTAGGCACTGGGATCAGGCTGACATGGGTTCAGGACAGTTACCAGCTCTGTGAGCTGACAAGTTCCGTCTTGCTGCCATGATTTCCTTATCTGTACTGATTAAATTGGGCCACACAGAGAATTGTTTGGCAGAATCAGGTATATATAGCAAGTACTTAATAGATATTCATAATTGATACTATTATTTTTACTGTTTTCTCTTCAAAACTGACTTTAATGTGCAATTATCATACGACCTTTTATGCCCATTTTTCAGAGTGATATTTTAGGGGAAGAAAAAAGTATTTTCTTAGGATAATTGGGCATGAGTTGAAAGAAGGAAAAAGAGAAAGTGAATATAAGAAAAGGAAAAATGAGTAAAAGAAAAGTCCCATGGTGAGAGAATGATCGTGTGGAGGCAAGTGCAGTTGGGAGCAGAGGTGGGAGGGAGTCTGGCCCGTGGGCGCCATCAGCAGGGAGCAGAGGTTCTGCATTTTGTTCATGTTATCCAGAGTAATGTCAGATCTACAGTCATTCAATGAACTCATTCATTTCTCCATCGGGCAAATACTAACTGAAATCTACTGTGTGCTATCATGCTTCATGTGGCAAGTGGAGATCATTCTAACACGGCAAGACAAGCAACGAACTCACAAGGTAGGAAGAACAACTGCCATACGTAAAGAACAGATGATTTGGGATGTGATAACTGCTTAGGAGATACTGAGGCAGAGAATGTCCTGGAAAGATGCAGGAGGGTGGTGTGTGCTGCTTTCACTCAAGCAATCAATAAAGTTCTCTCTGGGGCCAGCAGGTGCTGTGGTGGTTATGGCGCTGGACACTCCCACGTGGTCACCCACGGTTCCAGTCTCGGACCTGGTAGCCTGATTTCTCATTTTCCTTCTCTCTGTGTATCTGTCTTTCTCTGGTCAGATTAAAAACTAAGTGAATGAATGAATAAATGAATGAGTGAATAACATTAAATAATTCTTAAAAAAAAATGAAAGTTCTCATTAGAGGACAAGTGAGCAAATCTGCAGATGGTGACAACACATCCCTTTCAGGGCTCTTCCCCGGCCAAAGCCTGTGACATACCCACGTGTCGAGGTGAGGGAGAGGAAAGAAACAAGAGAAGTAGGCATTGGTTAGTTTCAGAATGCCTCATAAATTAACTTCTAAACTGTAAAGGCTTTGATTTCTTCTGCAGTCTTTTAAAAATACTAAAGGTTCATATATACTAAAGGAAGAATATGGTTACTCATCTGCCAAGAATCCCAAATCTGCTGCTCTTACCTGCATTGAACTGCAGTCCTCCTGTGTCATCTGCAGGGCTGTCCAGGAGGACTAAGGAGTCTAGAGTACAGTTACACGACCCTGAGGAGGAACACCTCCTTAAATTTTGCACCCTAAGCATCTCACCAGCCTGACCTTAGTCTTACCCCTCTTTGGTTGGCTCTTTGGCTCTGTTGGATGACTGAGTTTGCTTATGCAGTTTTGCTTTATAATGACTGTTTTCTGAAAACAGCATGTGTTTAGTATTTAAAATGTCAATTACAAAATTTAAAAGAAGAGAGTAATAAACTCTCAACCCAGAAACAGCATTAACAGATGGCAAACATGATCACAGACTTTCCTACATATACACAGAGGCAGACATTTGTTATATATGTACACACACACAGACACCAGCAACATAGCTAGTCAGAGAAACCGGCATGGATAGAAATCACTTTATAAAGGCAGCATAATCCTATACATGATTTTTTTTTTTTTTTTTTTTTTTTGGAGAGGTTTTTGCTATAGGGCACGTGCGCTCGCCAGACAGACAGAGAGAGACAGAGAGACAGAAAGCGAGAAATCACCCCCCAGGGGGGATGGCCACACCGCAATCCCTTCTCCTCCATTCTCCTCTCGGGATCTTGGGCACGCACGCACACGCACCCGGCGTGAGTTTTAAGCCACCGGGTCCGGGACGCGAACCATGGTCGACTACGTGGGAGTCCAGCGACATAGCCATTACGCTAACTGCTGGTTCCCATATACATGATATTTTTAAGAAAAAAAAAATTAGGGACCAGCAGTTAGCGTAATGGCTATGTCACTGGACTCCCACATAGTTGACCATGGTTCGAGTCCCGGACCCGGTGGCTTAAACTCACGCAGGGCACATGTGCGTGCGTGCCCAAGATCCCGAGAGGAGAATGGAGGAGAAGGGATTGCGGCGTGGCCATCCCCCTTGGGGGGTGATTTCTCGCTTTCTGTCTCTCTGTCTCTCTCTGTCTGTCTGGCTAGCGCACGCGCCCTATAGCGAAAAACCTCTCCAAGAAAAGAAAAAAATATTAATCTGATTTTGTTTTAATTTAACCAGATAAAGATAAACCAGAGGGAAATTAAAGAAATCATTGAACTTCAGGTAAATGTCCCTTTACTCAAAAGTTATTGATTTCTAGAGGATCCTTCTCAAATTAAAGAAAAATGGTTATTAAATTTTTTCAAGTTTTACCTAACTCCAAAGCACAGCAGATAAGCGCTGTGCAGAGGAAGCTGGAACTCATTTGGTCAACTGAGGATTGAATCCCAGTCCCTGCAGCAACATGCCAGGCAACGTACATGCATGCCCAGGATCTTGATGGGACAGAGAATTGTAGGAAAAGGATTGGGGCATAAGCAGGGCCTATTGAGGCGCTCTCTCTCTCTCTCTCTCTCTCTCTCTCTCTCTCCCCCTCATATACACTCTATGGCATAAAAATATTCATAAATTAATAAAGTTTTGATAGTGTTAGGGAGAATGGGAGGGAGAAGGAGATGGGGCCTCTGGAAAGTGATTACGCCACTAGAGTAGAACCCTCATGAATGGGATTAGTTCCTTTATAACAGAGGCGCCAGAAAGCTTCTTCGATTATTTTTTCCATTCCCACCATCTGAAAGCACATAGGTGCCATCTATGGGGAGTGGGCCCTTACCAGATGCAGAATCAGCACCTTGATTTTGGCCTTCCTAGCCCCCACAACCATGGGCAATAAATTCCTGTTGTTCGTAGGTTACTTTTTTTTTTTTTAAGAAAAAATATTTATTATTTACACCACTGAAATAGTCCCATAAGAACAATATACACCATGTTTACTTAGAAGAATTGATTCCTTCCAAATACAAGAACCGTATAAAGCAATACTGTCAACACAAAACAGTGGTCACATTACGTATCTGCAGGCTTAAGCATTGCAAATTTTTTTTTTTAATCTTATGGCTAGATATTTTCACTGAAACACAGCACTAGCACTTAGACAAGATAAAGCTGAAACAGAACAACAACTTTTTGTTCATGTTTAGGGTTGGATCAGTGATATGTCCTGTTTTCAAGTTCATTGCCTTTAAGTGCTTTTATGACAATGTTTTAGGCAGAAGAGTTTCCACTTAGACATCAAAAAAGAGACACACTTGTTAGTTTTATTCTTCAGGCTTATGTTTTCTATTTCTCTTACTAGAACCGTGCTGTATCAAAACCGATGTTTTCCAGTTTTACCTTAAGAATACTGACACACATACAGACCAAACAGCTCAGAATTCTGAGATGTAACTAGCAGGGTATGGAAGAAAATCTGTGTATGATGGAGGAATAAAAATTGCAGGATTTTTTTTTTGGGGGGGAGAGGTTTTTGCTATAGGGCGTGTGCGCTCACCAGAAAGACAAAGAGAGACAGACAGAAAGTGAGAAATCACCCCCAAGGGGGGATGGCCATGCTGCAATCCCTTCTCCTCCATCCTCCTCTTGGGATTTTGGGCACATACGCACACGCGTCAGGCGTGATTTTAAGCCACTGGGTTCGGAACTCGAACTGCGGTTGGCTACATGGGAGTCCAGCGACATAGCCATTACACTAACTGCTGGTCCAAAATTGCAGGATTTTTTAAATTCAAAAACTTTTGGGGGGGTTTTGAAGGGCAAAGCACTAGTTTTAAGATGAGTTTGGTCTTGGTCAGACAATTACATGAGACAAAAACATGTAACTTATGTCCAAAGTTGCAAAATTACATTGTTGCATATACATTTTTCTCTGCTTTCTGTGTGTGTGTGCTTATGGGTGTGTGCATGTGTGTGTGTGTGTATGTGTGTGTAAAAGAACTAATCGATGCTAGAGAAAATATTTCTTAAGAGTAACAGTATATTCACATAAGGGAAAAAACTTTTTTTTAGCATATTGCTGTGATCTTCAAAAAATATAAAATTAAATTTACAAAAACTGGAAGACCAAGTATAAGCTGTCTGGTATTTGCTTCAGTGTCCAGCACTATCACAACGATTCCTAGCATAAAGCAAGAAGTCCACGGATCTCACGGATCTCACATAACTGCCAGTATGACACGTAACTACGGTCCTTGCTTCTTGGAGAGACACCTTTCCCAGTATTTATAATTTAACTCCAAAAAGTCATCTAACTTTACGATTTCCTTGAGGTATTGAGGTAATTTTACAAGTTCTTTGTCTGTATCATGATTTAGGTGTGCTTTTATAAACGGTCTTATCTTTAGCCCATTCTGCGGGTTCATTAGAAAATTTCTTCCTATGTTGTCAAACATAATAGTGGTCTTTTTGCTGTAAAACTCCGAAAAATGTCCACATATAACACCAAGTGGCTTTATGTCTATTAACCCTTTCCTTGGAGTATGCACTGTTATCATAGCAGAACTGTCCAACATGAAAGTAATCTTGTAATTTGCATTTGTGCTCACTCCCAGTTCTTTCATTTTTAGCTTCAATCCACTTCATATTGGTTGCAGACCAAATAAACAATGTCATAATCTTCATATGTAGATGTTAGAAATTTGTGAAGATAGGGCCGCATTAACTCTACTCCAGTCTCTGCACTAGACCTGTGGTCAATTAATGTATAATCAATGTCTAGGACCAAAAGCTTTTTCCCTTTCTGGAGAAGATTCAAAATTTCTACTTTGTACTCTTTTACTCTGTGAGAAATTTTCAGTGGATTTTTCTTCCCTATTTTCTGCTTCCATTACTTCATCTTCAATATCAAAGTTGCTGACATCATCACTGTGAGGGGGTGGACCTAAGACATCTTCCTTTAACTTTGAGTCCGAGTAACTTCTGGCGTTCAGGCAATACTCCTATAAGAGTCTTCAGAAACTGTTTAAGGTCTAGTACAGTGTCATCTTCTGAAAGTGCGGTCACTGAATATTCCTGTCCACCCCATCTTACAATAATAGGGACAGCCATTCTTGAAACATATGAGGAGGCAACTTCCCTTTGGAAAAAACACCTGGAGTGTGGAGGAACCAGTGGCAGCTGACGCAAGAACCGTGTTCACAGGTTATTTAGCCAAAGGTCTTTTGTTACAGCAGCAAGAATAGACTATGTCTCAACTTTGAATATGAATGGGTAACCAAGGATCACAATACATTTCAGGAATACCTTCGATATTAAATAAAGGAAACAAAAGGAATGGAAAAGAAATATCTTAGGGTAGATAAGAAGAGAAGAGAATTGGAGTTCCACTTCAAGCAGGACAGTAAAGGGGTCCACAGAACAGCTGCCTAGCAAAAGTACTCAAAATTATATTTCAAAAATAATTTTAAAACTCTGGAAATTGTCCCAAAGGCATATAGCAAACAAAGTAATGTTTATTGGAGAAAACCTACTAAAATTCTATAAGAACAGCAAGTCTGTGGTATTTGAATTAAGGCTTACTCTCTCCCCTTTCAGCTCAGTGAGCTACAAACTCCACTTAAACAGCTTCAGCCTGGGACCAACAAGTGGCATTGTGTTTAAAGTGCTGGACTCCCATGTGACCAGCCATGGTTCAAGTACTGGATCTGGAGGCTTGAACATCACACCAGGGTCATGCGCATGCATGCCCAAAATCCCAGGAAGAGAATGGAGAAGAAGGAGCTACAGTATGGCCATCCCCCCTGAGGGGTGGTTTCTCACTTTTCCTCTCACTGTCTCTCTCTGTCTCTCTGGTGAGCACATACGTCCTATGGCTAAAACCTTCAAACAAACAAACAAACAAACAAGCAGAGTCAGAGAAGAACAGATTCCTCCTCCCTCAAGTTTCAGTAGCAAGGCTCTATGCCCAGGAAGAGTAGGACATTATTTTCCAACTTATTCCTGAGACCCACAGTATGATACTAAAACAAGACAAAGACAACAGAAGAAAACTATGGACAACTATCCTTATAAATATGAATGCAAACATCCTCAACAAAATATTAGCACATCTCTAAAAAGGCACACAAGTAAATCAACATACAAAAAGAATTAGATGCTGTGTGATACTGGAGGCATATGGGAAGGCCCCAGGTTTGGGGGGCCTGAACATGCCAGGCTAGCTGGAAGGCTGTGGGGTAGAGGGATCTTGGAGTGATGAGCCCCTGTTGGGGTTCCTCTCTCTCTCTCTCATGAAGGAAATAAACTATTAAAAAAAGAAAAATGTATATAAAATGCATAAAGACAATTTTACATATAACCAAGCGGGACTTATCTTAGAAATGCAAGGATGTTTTAACATCCAAAATAAATTAATATATCATAGTACTAAAATAATAAACAAAAACCATATGATCATTTCAACAGATGCAGGAAGACCATCTACAACATACCTAACTCTTCCATGTCAAAAGCACTTAAAGAAGGGATAAAGAAACACCTTCCTCAACCTGATAAAAGCCATCTATGGGGCCAGCAGGTGGCATGGTGGTTAAGGCATTGGAACCCACATGGCTAACCCCATAGATTAAATCTTGGACTAGGTGGCTTAAAAACAGGGAACCAGCAGTTAGCATAATGGCTATGTTGCTGGACTCCCACGTAGTCGACCACGGTTGGCGTCCCGGACCCGGTGGCTTAAAACTCACGCCGGGCGCGTGTGCGTGCATGCCCAAGATCCCGACAGGAGAATGGAGGAGAAGGGATTGCGGTGTGACCATCCCCCCTGGGGGGTGATTTCTCGCTTTCTGTCTCTATGTCTGTCTCTGTCTGTCTGGCGAGCGCACGCGCCCTATAGCGAAAATCTCTCCAAAAAAAAATGCCACGTGTGTGTGTGTGTGTGTGTGTGTGTACCTGAAATTTCAAGAGGAGAATGAAGGAGAAGGGATTGAGGCATGTCTCTTTCATCTCTCTCTCTCTCTCTCTCTTTCTCTCTCTCTCTCCAACAAGTGCACACATCCTAAGGCAAAAATATAGTTTAAAAAAAAGGGGAACCAGCTGATGGCATAGCAGTTATTGCTGGACTCTCACATGGCCGACCACAGCTTGAATCCTGGACCCAGTGGCTTCAAACCCATGCCGGGTGCATGTGCATGTGCAAGATCCCAGGAGAACAGAAGAGAAGGGATTGTGGTGTGGCCATACCCCCAAGGGATGATTTCTCTTTCTGTCTGTCTCTCTCTGTCTCTCCAGCGAGCACATGTACCCTATCACAAAAGTCTCTCCAAAAAATAAAATAGTAATAAAAATTAGAAAGGCATCTATAAAAAACATATAGCAAATATAGTACCTAATGGTAGAAGAATGAATGCTTTCCCCCTAAAACCGGGGGCAAGACAAGGAGGTCCACTATTGCCACTTCTATTCAATATTTTCCTAAAGGTTCTAGTTGGGCAATTAAGCAAGAAAAAGGCACTTAGATTAAAAAGAAATAAATAAAACTATCTCCAGTCATAAATGACATGATTCTGTATGTAGATAATCCTAAGGAATCCACTGAAAAGTTATTAGAATTAATAAATGAACTCAGCAAGTTTTCAGTTTACAAAACTAATATATAAAAATCAATAGAATTTTATACCCTTGTAACAAATTACCTTAAAATTAAATAATGCTTAATAATCAATAAATATTTTTCAAACATGAAAGAAATATGCATATAAAATGCATAAAAATAATTATACATATAACCAAGTGTAATGAAAGAATATGACTTCTCATCACAGAGTCTACATTCAACAAGACTATTATTGGTGATAATATAAAGACATTTTCCAACCTGCAAAGCCCAAGACATGTTCTTTTCTGCCCAAGGAAGTTTCCAGAAAATATGCTATGCAAAACAAGATAATATAACAAAAAATTAAAAGGCAGGAATTTAGAAGATCCTCAAGAGATATATTATGAAGCAAGCCTAGGGGTCAACCAGTAGAGATTGGAACAGCACAATGGGCTTTGCAACGATGTCACCAAAAATAATAATAATAATAATAATTGGTTTTGGGGGCTTTATTTGGAGAGATTTTTGCTATAGGGTGTGTGTGCTTGCCAGAAAGACAGAGAGAGACAGAAAGCAAGAAATCATCCCCCGGGGGGATGGCCATGCCTCAATCCCTTCTCCATTCTCCTCTTGGGATCTTGGACATGCACGCACACACACCCGGCATGAGTTTAAGCCAGTGGGTCCAGGACTCATGGACTACATGGGAGTCCAACAATGTAGTCATTACACCAACTGCTGGTTCTGCTACTGTTCTGTTTTTAAGAACAAAAACAAAACAAAACAAAACAAAAAAAACAAAAAAAAAACTAAAAACATCAACAAGGGGCCAGCATGTGGCATGGTGGTTAAGGCATGGACTCCCAATGGCCAATAGCACTTGAGTCCCGGACCCAGCAGCTTTAAAATCATGCCAGTCACATGTATGTGCCCAAAATCCTGAGAGGAAGATAGAGGAGAAAGTATTGTGGCATGGCCAGCTGCCCTGGGGGGAGCTGATCCTCCCATTCCTTCGTTCTCTCTCTGCTATCTCTCTCCAGAGAATGCATGCACACAATGACAAAAATCTAAAAGTAACAACAGCAAAAATAACAACAAAAAGGAATGATTATTACAGATAATAAAAAAGAAAGGAAAGATGCTTATAAAGATGAAAAGATCAAAAGGCATACAAGAAAGAGTGTATTATAGGCTGTTACTTGGTTCTACAATGACATGCCATTATATTCTTTATTCACTGAATTTCAAATGATGATATAACTATGTTGTGTTGAAGAATAGACAGGTGAAATGCAAGTAAAAGAGACTCTAATCCTCACTTATCACACCAGAGGATAAAGTTTCTTAAACTGATAAACTGATAAATTGTATTTTAATAAGCACATTATTTGTAAATATGATAATACTTATTAAAAAACCAGCCAAAGAGCTAAAGGTAGCTATTTATGGGAAGTAGGCACCAATGAATATAAGTAATGTCTATCTTACGTTGTAAATTAAAATATTATTTAATATATATATTTTTCATAAAGTGTATATATTTCGTTAAAATCTTTCACTAGAGAAAAGAAAAAATAATATAAAAATGATTAGCAAGTGTACAAAAAATTATTGCTATGGCAAGGAGAATTTTTAATATTGGTGTTGCCATTCACACATCACAACTGCAGAAGTATATTTACATTATGTTTTCTAATTCTATAAATATTATTTATATTCTCTAATTTGGGGCAAGAAAGATATTAACTTGTTATTTTATGATAATGACTTTGTCAGTCCTACATTCTAAACCTCACTGGCTCTTTCTCATGTGTTGTTTTACTTGTCTATTTTTTGAATTTTCTATAGAATAAAGTTAGTCATAAAGGCTTGTTATGATCTGAATCCTATACTGAGAATCACCAATGTGATAGTATTATGAGGTAGGACCTTTAGGAAGTTATTAACTCCTGAGGAGCTCCCATGAATGGGATAAATAACCTTAAAAAAGAGCTATGAGCAGGGTGTTTGTCCCTTTTGCCCCTCTAGGTGAGAATACAACATTCTTCCCCTCTGGCGAATACAGCCACAAAGCACCATATTGGAAGCAGAGATCAGGCCCTCCCTAAACACTGAATCTGCTGGCACCTTGATCTTGGATTTCCAGCCTCCAGAACTGTGAAAAATAAACTTCTGTTGTTATAAATTACCCAGTCTCCAATGTTTGTTAAGGCAGCACAAATAGACTAAGACAAGGCTTGATTGATCCAAGTTAAACATTGTTGATAAGCATACTCCCTAGGTGATGCTGCATGTTTCATTTCACAGCGCCTCAGGAGACTGGTGTAAGAAAATGAGTGATGCTGGGGACCAGCAGGTGGCATGGTGGTTAAGGTGCTGAACACTCCCACATGGCCGACCATGGTTTGAGTCCCAGACCTGGTGGCTTGCTTTCTCACCTTCCCCTCTCTCTCTGTGTGTCTCTTTCTGGTCAAATTAGAAAGAAAGAAAGAAAGAAAAAGAAAGAAAGAAAGAAAGAAAGAAAGAAAGAAAGAAAGAAAGAAAGAAAGAAAGAAAGAAAGAAAGAAAGGAAGGAAGGAAGGAAGGAAGGAAGGAAGGAAGGAAGGAAGGAAGGAAGGAAGGAAGGAAGGAAGAAAGGGAGAGAGAGGAGGGAGGGAGGAGGGGAAAGAAAGAAAGAAAGAAAGAAAGAAAGAAAGAAAGAAAGAAAGAAAGAAAGAAAGGGAAGGAAGGAAGGAAGGAAGGAAGGAAGGAAGGAAGGAAGGAAGGAAGAAAGGATAAATAAATCATTTAAAATTTCTTTAAAATCTTTTAAAAAATGAAAAAATAGAAAACAAGCGATGCTAAATATGATTAGTTGGTGAAAACAGTGACTATGAAATTTCTCCATTGTAAGGTTATATTTGTTTCATTAAAAAGCAAGTAATTTGGGGCCAGGAGGTGATGTAGTGGTTGTGTCACTGGATTCTCACATGGATGACCATGGTTCGAGTCCTGGACCAGGTGGCTTGAAAACCATACTGGGCACATGTGCATGCATCCCCAAGATCAATGGAGGAGAATGGAATAGAAGGATTTGTGGCATGGTCATCCCCTCTGGGGGTAGGGGGTGATTTCTCACTTTCCCTCTTACTGTCTCTGTCTCTCTCTTTAGTGAGTGCATGTAAAAACCACTTTAAAAAATTAAGTAATTTCTGCAGTGATACTTAGGCACCACATAAATATTCTATTTTCTAACAACATTTCACCTAGTAGTTTTGGCATTCATTGACGATCCTTGCTTCCATCAGTTATTTCAATAGGAACTGCAAGTATGATGCCTTTGCTAGTCCTATCATTCCTCCTAAATTCATGAACTGACATTCTTTTGTAAGGAAGCTTTCTTCCATTTACTGGGAATGAAATAGAACCACTGAGTTTGAAAATTTCAGCTTTTACTGGCCATTGATATCTTTACAAGAATCGATCCTTTATGGTTTTGAAGATTATGATTTGCACAACTAATAGGTGGGAGTGGGGAGAGTTGACATAGTAGTCATTGAAGATAAAAATAAACATTATGACAATTTTCTAGAAAAATGCATTACTAATTTACACTGTCACAGTTGGGCTAGTGGCTGGAATAAATAAAGGAACTTTAAAAAATTTGTAGAGGGACCAGCAGTTAGCGTAATGGCTATGTCACTGGACTCCCATGTAGTTGACTGCGGTTTGAGTCCCGGACCCGGTGGCTTAAACTCACACCGGGCACATGTGCATGCATGCCCAAGATCCCGAGAGGAGAATGGAGGAGAAAGGATTATGGCATGGCCATCCCCCCTGGGGGTGATTTCTTGCTTTCTGTCTCTCTGTCTCTCTCTGTCTTTCTGGCGAGCACACGCGCCCTATAGCAAAAACCTCTCCAAAAAAAGAAAAAAAAAATTTGTGGAAAAGTGAAATTAAAGTATGAGTTTAGTGGGACCAGCAGTTAGCGTAATGGCTATGTCCCTGGAGTCCCATGTAGTCAATTGCAGTTTGAGTCCCATATCCGGTGTCTTAAACTCCCACCAGGCGCATGTGTGTGCATGCCCAAGATCCTGAGAGGAGAATGAAGGAGAAGGGATTGTGGCATGGCCATCCCCCCTGGTGGGTGATTTCTCCCTTTCTCTCTCTCTGTCTCTCTCTTTCTTCCTGGCAAGCGCATGCACCCTATAGGAAAAAACCTCTCCAAAAAAAAAAAGTATGAGTTTATCTGGTACAAAAAAAAAATTTTGCAATCCATGCATAGTAGTTCATAATACACATTTTCCACAGACTTTTTGAAGTCTCTTTGTGTGTTTACCTTGGAACCTTGAAAATCAACAACTGGAAAACATTCTAATGTCTGGTTTCTGGCCCTCTCTGCAGACTCTGTCCCACCAAATATATTTTCCCCATTCATAGCTTCTTACTAAAATCCTTTACCATCTACTGAAAGAACATTGAAACAACATTGTGAACAACTATGGGTCTTTTCTGGTGTGGAAATGAAAAAGGGAAGGTACCTGTCACACACTGAGCCTAAGGTCCCTGACATTTCACACGCTCACCATGTATTAGGATCTTTTCTTCCCAATGTAGGAGTAAACGGTATCCACCACTAATTTCTTTATCTCCTGTTTCTACTAGACTGTAATTTTGCAATTATGTGTATTTTGCAGTGTGTTTATAGGCAACCAAGAGAAATTCAAGACATCTTACTCAAAAACATTTGCACACCGGGAGCTGGAACTAGTGCTTTCAGGGACTAAACTAATGAAGATTTTCTGCTGAGATTTCACCCTCCAGACCCCATTCACAAGTGGTAGAGCCCCCTGTATCCTTCTCCCTATCCCTCTCTGTTTATCTCCATCTTTTCATTTTTTAAATTTTATTTATTTATTTCAAATTTTTAAGGTAAAGTATTTTCTTGGCTCTCAGATCCTCCTTCCTCTTGGTAATTCTCACCTTCCCTCCCTCCCATCTAGGAGAAGCAAAGACTCCACCAATGGAGCTGGAACTAGTTTTCATTTTTTGATTTTTATAAAAGTAAATAAATAATTTTTTTCTCTTTCTCTGTTTTCTTTCCCTTTTTCTTTTATTTTCACCACTTGGCTACTTATCCTTCATGTACTGAGTCTTTAGACAGGTCTTAGTGAACCAAGTCAAATACCTGAATACTATAAGAGTCAGAATATTCTTCAATTCCCAATGTATCTGCCTCAAAAATGGAGAAAAATGAAATGGCAGTGAGCTTGCAAATCACCTCCTCCTTCACTCCTCTGAATGCTCAGATTGAACTTCAAGATATTAGGAAGAAATGTATAACCCATCATTTAACCAGAAATCACTGCAGAGGCACAAGAAATATGAGGAACCAAGAAAATACCTCTCCTCCAAGAGAAAAGAATAGCTTCTCTTCATCCACAGACTGTACAATGGAATTCACAGAAATGCCTGATAAAGGAATTAGAATATTGGGGGACCAGCAGTTAACTTAATGGCTATGTCATTGGACTCCCATGTAGTCGACCGCGGTTCACGTCCCGGACGCAGTGGCTTAAAACTCACACCGGGCGCGTGTGTGTGCATGCCCAAGATCCCAAGAGGAGAATGGAAGAGAAGGTATTGAGACATGGTCATCCCCCCAGGGGGTGATTTCTTGTTTTCTGTCTCTCTGTCTGTCTGGTGAGCACACGCGCCCGATAGCAAAAACCTCTCCAAAAAAAAAAAAAAGACTTTAGAATATTCACAGTGACAATGCTAACAGAGATGTAAGAGAATAGAGACAATAAACCCCAGAAGATGCAGGAGAAAAGAGCTGATGAGTTTCAGGAGGTGAAGAATGATCTGCATGATCTGAAAGAGAGAATACTCACCATAAAAAAGAATCAAGTGGAACCGATACAGATGAAGGCTTTCATACAGGAAATCAAACCTCCCTTGAAAGTATTAAAAGCAGACTAGATCATACAGAAGATCGAATCTCAGATGTAGAAGACAGAATGGATAGACTAGAAAAATCCACCACAAAGACTGAGAAAATAGGCCCCCCAAAATGAGAATAATATACGAGAAACACAAGATACCATTAAATGTCCAAACATCTAGATAATCAGTATCCCAGGTGATGAAGAGTCCAATAAGGACATTGACAACATATTCTATGAAATTCTGTAAGAAAACTTTCTAACCCTAGAGAGGCATTCAAAGATCCAGACCCAAGAAATACAGAGGACTCCAAATAGAATCGACCCAAGAAGATCTTCTCCAAGACACATTATAGCCAGATGGACCAAAACCACAGACAAAGACAAGATACTAAGATTGGCAAGAGAGAAATGTCAAGTTACCTACAAAAGATATCCCATCAGGCTAACAGTAGACCTCTCAAACAATGCAAGCAAAGAAAGAATGGGAAAATATATTCAAGGTATTGAGTGAAAAACAATTTCAACCAAGAATAATATGCCTGGCAAGATTATCCTTCATATGGGAAAAGAAGACAAGAACATTCTCAGATAAACAAAACCTGAAAGAATTTACTGATACTAGATCAGCTCTCCAAAAAGTTCTGAAGGGAGTTCTCTATCAGAAAAACTAAATACAGATACACAGAAATAAGAATTCAAAACAACTAAGAAAATGGCCAACTTATGGAAGGGACAAATCTGGAGTTAAATATTATCTTCCAGAAATTAAACAGAAAGATCAGACCACAACAGAAGATAGATTATATGAGTCTGAACTGGTGAAATAGAATCTTTTTTTTTTTTTAGAGGTTTTTGCTATAGGGCACGTGCACTCGCCAGAAAGACAGAAAGAGACAGAGAGATAGAAAGCAAGAAATCACCCCCCCAGGGGGGATAGCCATGCCACAATCCCTTCTTCTCCATTATCTTCTCGGGATCTTGGGCACACACACACATGCGCCCGGCATAAGTTTAAGCCCCCGGATCCGGGACTTAAACCGCGGTCGACTACATGGGAGTTCAGTGACATAGCCATTACGCTAACTGCTGGTCTCCTGAAATAGAATCTTATGACTTTTGACTCAAACATTACTGATTTTCTTCTATGCTTTGTTTTCTAGAGTTGGGGATGTTTTTCTTCTCTTGAGCTGCCAATAGGTTCATGTACCTCCTATTTGAACAGACTCCTAACCTGTTTCCTGGCTCTAAGTCTTAAGCAAAGTACTCATAACAGTTTTTGATTTTGATTTATTAAAGCTAAAACTGCCTTTCTTGAAGTTAAAAATATATTTTAAAATGCTTATTTAATGACCACAATAAGCTATATAGCCTTAGCTGGGTGCTCTTTTATAGTGTATCCATTCTACTCACAAAGTTTCATGCCTAAAATCAGATTTGTATTCACAGATATCTATACATCAGAGGAACTTGCTATTGGTCTATTATCTGTTGATGAGGATGTGTATGGTGGTCTCAACTGGGCTGGACTGAGGTGCATATCATGCTGGGTAAAGTCTCTTCACAATCTAAATGATATATATTGGTTTAATGTATGAATAATAATGAAAAAATATATAAATAAAAAAGAAAAAGAAAGTAGTTAGATTAATTAAGATAGTTTGAGAATCAAAAAAATCTGGGGGGGGGGAGGGAAAAGAAATGGAAAACAACTGTAGATACCAAAGACAATGTGGGAAGAGGGTGGGAATTGGCACAGGGTGAAAAATAGGGGGTAAATATATTTTATATATATCATATATATATATTTAAGAAACAAGAAATGGAAAATTATTTGTTGATGATAAGTATAATTAAGACACTCTACAGTATATTTTGGATGGGAAATCACATTTTGCATGCTGTGATGATGAATGAATGTAAAATAAAAAAATTTAAATAAAATTTTTTAAAAATTTGCAAGCCACATCAGTGTTTCTTGATGAAAACAGTCTACATCTAGTAGAGTGGAACAAAACCTCCTCTGGGGCTCATTAAACATCTGCAAGGCCACTTTATTCCTGGCTCACCTGCAGCAACTGTCTACTTAAAAGCTACCACTTCCAACTCCTCTTCATGCTCTGTATTGGAGCAATTCATAGTGGAAAATTTTCAGTTCTTTTTCTCCCCCTTTCTCAGGGAACCTATTGGCAAATTACAACCTTTCCTTGACAAGGTCCTTTTGACACAGTGTGGCTGGCGGCAGTTGCCTCCAAGAGGGTTCAGCTGTTTTAGGAACAAGGTGACAGTTATCTGCTTTGGTTTCCTCTGGCTCCCACTTTTGCTGTGAAAACTTTTCCAGGACTTTTGGGGGTGGTTATTTCTTCTTGTATCATCATGACAATTTTCTTTTCTCACCATGGTGGTTGTCGCATATAATTAAGCTCTGCATTCCAAAATAAAGACAGAAGTGGTGATTACATTACATCAGCTGAATGCCACTGACTCTATCCCTTTGAAATTCAGAGAAGCTCCATGTGGTGACTTTTATTTCTGTTTGCTTTAAACAGGAACTCAGTCCAGACACTCAAGAAGCATTTCATTTTAGACACTACAAAACAGGTTTGAACCAGGCTGTCTATATCGCCATGTCGAGGCTTTTTCGCCCTGATGATATTAAATTTTAGATTGGGTAACCCCGAGCATTGGGGTATTTAGAAGCATCCTTGCCTCTTCCCACTAGATGCCAGTAACAGCCCACCCTCTATTAGTGACAACCAAGCATTTCTTCTGATATCACTAAATGTCCTTTGAGGGGAACAAAATGTAGCACTGTTCAATTTGATAAAGTACTGAAATGGATAATGCTCAATTTTTAGCATACATTTCAATGTTTTATTTATTCCTCTGAGAATCTCACAAAGTCTCTGCCTTGTATAAATGTATAATAGAAGTTCTTAATCTATTTTCTTAAAGTGTTTCCTAATAAGTTTAAACAAAGGAGAGATGGGGAGGGAGATTTTTTATTGATTTATTTTTAAAATTTTGCCAAAGGGCATGTGTGCTCATGAGAGACACAGAGAGAGGGAGAGGAAGAAAGCACTCTATGGGGCATGGTCACACCACAATCCCTTCTCCTCTGCCTTCCCATCCTATTGAGATTTTATGCACACAGGCATACATGCTTGGCTTATTTTTCAAACCCTTGAGTTCGGCACTCAAACCATGGAATTGACCATGGGGGTTCCAGCTGCCTTAGCCACCATGCCATGAAGCCAGCCCAGAAATTATTTTATCCTGCTTAATAGACTAAGCAATGCCAATTTATCCACAGTGGGTGATTTTAAAATGCTAGAAATTAAGAAAAAATAAGAACTTGTACTATTACAACACATTATCACCATATGTTTTTTTTTATTTTAAGAGTAAAATATATTGAAAACCAAAGCTTAATAACAGCAATCTTACTACCAGTAAGGCTAGTTTATTTCAAAGGTCTGTTCTACAAAATCATGCCAGGGCCTTACACTCAAATGGTGATAGAGGCTGATGAAATCCTCCAGGCCAGCTCAACCAAACTTCTCCCTTATAGTGGGGAAACTGAAACCTCCTATGATAAAGCAATTTGACCACGGACTCACAGTAGCAATGTCAGGAAAGATATCCAGCGACTCTTCCAGAAATTCCAGGAGCAGCAGTAAAACTTAAACTTTTTGAAGGATAGGGTTCATGTCAAAAGGGACAATGAGAACAGAAAGGAAATGTTATAGAAATTTGTTATTTTGCAAAGGAGTTCAGGCTCAACCCTGTGCCATTCTCCTAAGGCAGGGTTTTTGTGTGCGTGTGTGTGTTTTTGTTTTTTCAATCTGAGTCATTGCATGTCTAGCACAGTGACTGGGACACAGTCAGCATTTGATTAATATTTGATAGATAATTCCTGGAGATAGATCTCCCAAACACCACAGGAGAATTCTCAAAGGGTACCTCTGAGTTCCTCTCACTCTAACCATCATTCACGTTCAGTTGCCAGAAGCTTATCTTGTTTTGTCAAAGGCTAAGTATTCAAAAGAAATGTCCAAAGGTATCCTTTGATGACAGGCAGGTTGGAAGTTTTGCATCGAGCTCTGCATCCAGGACAATTTTAGCTTAGAACCCTTGGGAATTCTGGAGCTAACTTTTCTTTTTCTTTTCTTTCTTTCTTTTTTTTTTGAGAGATTTTTGCTATAGGGTGTGTGTGCTTGCTTGAGAGAGAGAAAGTGAGAAATCACTCCCCAGTGAGGATGGCCACACCACAATCCCTTCTCCTCCATTCTCCTCTTGGGATTTTGGGCACACATGGAAAACAGGCCCTGCATGAGTTTCAAGCCGTCAGTCCAAGACTCAAACCACAGTTGACCATCTGGGAGTCTAGCACTTTAACCACCATGCCACCTTCTGGCCCCTACTTCTTTTTTTTTTTTTTTATAAACAGCGTCACCGGCGCTGTTCTTTTTCTTTTTTTTTTTTTTGGAGAGGTTTTCGCTATAGGGCGCGTGCGCTCGCCAGACAGACAGAGAGAGACAGAGAGATAGAAAGCGAGAAATCACCCCCCAGGGGGGATGGTCACGCCGCAATCCCTTCTCCTCCATTCTTCTCTCGGGATCTTGGGCACGCACGCACACGCGCCCGGCGTGAGTTCTAAGCCACCGGGTCTGGGACGCGAACTGCGGTCGACTACGTGGGAGTCCAGCGACATAGCCATTACGCTAACTGCTGGTTCCCTGGCCCCTACTTCTTAAACTCCTGATATTAAAGGTGATTTGGAATTCATCTAAGACCCCAGTGGGAATTACAGGTCTGTATTAGGGCTTCTCACACTTTAGTAAAATAGTAATCACCTAAGGACCTTGTTAAAATTCAGATTCAGAATAAGTTGATCTGGAGTGGGACCTGAGAGTCTACAGTTCTAACAGGCTCCCCAAGTGCTGCTATGCTGTTGGTCCACAAGAAAGGATGATAATTCAGTGTCGAATCAATGCAGGTTTGCAATTATAATATGATTGGATAAATGGCTGCTAATCTATTACTACTCTCTATTCCTTCATGAGCAGTGCCAGGAGGTGTTAAGAAATCATTTTTATAACAAAATTTATAGGAAGCCTATCTAGCTAATACAGCTACAATCTAGGAAAGACATCAAGATAAAACAAAAATTCCTTTTTATTGTTTTTTTTGTTTTGTTTTGTGTGTGTGTGTGTTTTTTTTTTTTTGTTTTTTTTTTTTAGAAAGATTTTTGCTATAGGGCATATGCACCCACTAGAGGCACAAAGAGATAAAAAGTGAGAAATCACTCCCAAGTGGAGATGGCCACACCACAATCCCTCCTCCTCCATTCTCCTCTCAGGATTTTAGGCACACACACACGCACACACACACACAGCGTTGAGTTTCAAGCCACTGGGTCTGGGATGTGAACTGTGGCTAACCACGTGGGAGTCCAGTGTCTTAACCACTATGCCACCTGCTCACTCCACCAAAAACTATTTCTGAGCTCAAAGGTGCTTTCAAGCTAATTCAGAATAAATACATAACTGATAAGAGCATTAAAAAAAGAGATAAGTTTCTTTGAATTACAAACAGAATTCTAAGGAGTCAAATAATGAAGGAAGGCTCTGAATCAGGCAGACCTACGTACCTTCAACTGCACGATTCCCCAGCAGAGGGATCTGGGACCAGTCACGTAACCTCCCCAGTCCTCAACCTCCTCTGCTGTGCAATGAGAGCAGGATAAGCACTGAAGGAGTTAACACCTGTACCACACAGTGCCCAGCGCATGAACTTCGTACGTGCTGTAATCAATAAGACCATTGTTATTGTTATTCTGGGAGGGGGGAAAAGTATACTTTTAGACAGAAGGAAGTAGTGCAGAGAAAGAAGCATAAAGAAAGAATAAAGAAAGGTGTGTGTTCAAAGGATCAACTGATTTAGCCGGGAACTAGCAGGAGGGATGTTTAGGAGAAGCATGAAGCCAGAATTTGAGAAACCGTCAAATACACACGTCTTGGTAGAAATAAGATGCTGCAGTTTGTGAGGAGATGTGAGGTTTCAAGGAAACCCCCAGCTAAGCATCATGGGTAAATAGAATAGCTCCTCTTACCCTAGAATTTTTAGTGTAATTTTACTTCTCCCCTTCACTACTCAGTTATGATTCTTAATCATTTCCTCATGATTTCCTCTTTCATTCCCTCTGCTCCTTTCCTTTTTAAAAAGTTTATTTATTTCTTTTATGAGCAGGAGAGGTAGAGACGAAGACAACACCCCCAACAAGGTCTTGACACTGCAGCCCACCCCCCAGCTTCAGCCAGCCCCAGAACATGGGCACACATGTGCCCAGCATGCTCAGGGTGGCCTCTGGGTACAAACCCAGAACCTTCCCATGTGGGTTAGCCTCTTGAAATGTCATGTTTTACCACATCATCAGTCTGTCCTACAGGGGCCAGTAGATGGTGTAGTGGTTAAGGCACTGGACTCCCACATGGCTGACTGTGGTTCAAGTTCCAGACCTGGAGGTTTGAAACTCATGCCAGGCATGTGTGCCTGCCCAAGATCCCAAGAGAAGAATGAAGGAGAAGGGATTGCAGCATGGCCATCCCTTGTGGGGTGGGGGTGGGGTGTGATTTCTCACTTTTTATCTCTCTCTGTCTCTCCATCTCTCCAGTAATTACATGCACCCTATAGCAAAATCTCTCTAGAAAGAAAGAGAGAGAGAGAGAGAGAGAAAGGAAGGAAGGAAGGAAGGAAGGAAGGAAGGAAGGAAGGAAGGAAGGGAGTCCTACAAGTAATTATGGAAAGAAAAGTGATTTCAGGACCAACCTCATAGCACAGTGGTTAAGTGCCGAGCACTGGGAGCTGGATGCCATGTGGCAATCACAGTTTGAATCCCAGCTTTGGCTGCCTGAAATACGCACCAGGTGTGTGTGTGTTTGAATGTGCCTCTCTTATCTCCCTCTATACATTCTTCTCTCCCTCTCTCCCTCCCTCGCAATAAATACATAAATAAATACAAACATGCATACTTACATACATAAATAAAAATAAAAATGACTTCAGGATTTTAGTCTTAATTCTATGAACCTCTGATAGAAACGGCATTCTCAGAAATCTAGTAAGAAGTCATGGCAGCGTAGAAATATATTTGAAAACTATCACCAAAATATTGCCATAGTTGTTAAAAGGATGTTGTGAGTGCCCTCAAAGGTCAACGTGAGAGTGGTCATCTCAGTAAAGAGAAACGAGGGTGACAAGAGGCAATGCTGAGTAACAATAATGGCTGAATAATACTTAGCACTTACAGTGTGCCAGGCACATGCCGGGTGGCGTATGGACCCTCCGGCCTTGAAACAACAGCCCAATTTACCTTTGCCCTGTCCCTTCTCAGACCGGCTCACTCTTCCCATTTCCGTTTGCCCTGCTGGTGCTGCCCCTGGAGTCGTTCGGACCTGACTCCTCTTTTCCTCCTCCCTACTCCGGGTCCTGTTGATTCTCTGGTAAGTCCTTCACATCCTCTCTTATTTTCTAATCACTGAAGTCAATGCCCTAGCTTAGGTCTTTGTCCTTAGGACAAAAGGCTGGTCTCCTTTCCAGTTTTTTTTCCCAAAAATGTTATTGCTACATGGCAGTGTTCTGTGTGAAACGTTCAATATTTATCACAAGGTACAGAATGAAGCCTTATGCAGTAGCCTGACATCTGGGGCCAGATTTCAACATCTAGTCTCTTCACGGGGCCAGAAGATGATGTAGTGGTTACGTTGCTGGATTCCCACATGGCCAACCATGGTTCAAGCCCTGGACCAGGTGACTTGAAACTCATACTAGACGTGTGTGCATAGGTGCCCAAGATGCCAGGAGGGGAATGGAGACGGGATTGTGGCGTGGCCATCCCCTGTGAGGGGTGATGCCTCATCTTCCCTCTCACTGTCTCTATATATATCCCCCCACCCTGCAAGTACATGCACTCTATGGCAAAAACCTCTAAAGAGGGGAAGAAAAAAAAAAAAAAAAAAATATATATATATATATATATATATATATATATATAAATCTCTCCTTATCTCTTCAACTTTGTTTTTCAGCCCCTTCCAAAAGTCCTGAGTCAGGGGTCTCTAAACTCACTGCAAATGCTTCTACCTTCTTGCCTTGGCTCTCGCTGTCCCAGCCATTCTCCTTAATCCTGCCTAACCCTTGCCTAAATGCTGCCAATCAGGTGGGGCTAGGCTGATTTTCCCTGTCTTCCTGAAATGCTTCCCAGCACAGTAATCCCAGCCCAGGGCCATTTCTTCCCTTCTTAAATCTCTAGCATATATCTTCTACAACAGAATTTCTTGGAGCGTCTAATATAATAATCTGCATAGAGAATCCCCAAGGAAAGAGTATAGCATGAGTGTTTCCCCAACTTAATTGCCCATGGGCACTCTTCACAGAGTATCTCATCAGAGTGGGGTTTCTGGGGAGAATTCTCTGCATTATTCATGTGACACCTAGCACACACTACCTTACATCTTTTCTCTGCATTTAACTTCACCGTTCCTACTACTAGCATACAGTAAACTCAAGGGCAAGAATAAGATCTTGGCCATACACACAGGAGATGCTCTATTAATTTAATTAAATTGATTTATTTAAGAGACTTTTTTGCTATAGAGCATATGTGCTGGCTGGACAGAGAGACAGAAACCAAGAAATAACTTCCCGGGGGGGATGGTTACACCACAATCCCTTCCCCTCTAGTCTCCTCTTGGGATTTTGGGCATGCACACACATGTGCCCGGCATGAATTTTAAGTCACCAGGTCGAGGACTTGAACTGCAGTCGACCATGTGGGAGTCCAACGGCATAACTATTATGCCATCTGCTGGTCCCTTGATTTTTTTTTTTTTAAAGCACAAATCTACCTGTCAGCTGACCCTTCATTTAGTGCTACCAAAGATGGTTGTGCAGATTGTGACCCTCACAATTTTAGGGCACAGCCCTGATTTCCACTGCAATGCCAGTAGCGTTTCCCCAAACAGCACAGCACCTGGACAAAAACATCCTGAGTCCAGGAGTGCTATCTGTGTTTCTATCCCATCCACCAGAACACAGAACACAGCGAACCTCCACATACTCTTAAATATTCCACTCATACAAAACCACTAGTTAGGAGCAGGCTTCATAGCCTAGTATTTAAGGAGCCCCGATCCCACATGGCTGACCATAATTTGAATCCCAATCCCAGTAGCTTGAAAAATACACACTACACAGTTGGAATTAAGAGAGAAGTGGAAAATGTAACAAAATATAATAAATTTATTACATGATAAAAAAAGAAAAATACACACGACAAACACAATACAATACAAAATCTCTACAAGATGAAGAAATAGAAAGAAGGGATTGTTGTGTGACCACACCTCAGTGAGGGTGCTTCCTCCCTCTCTCTATTTCTACTATAGTCACGCACCCTCTCACAATTAAAAATAAATCACAAGTAACGACAATGAAGTTTTTTTTTTTTGGGGGGGGGAGAGGTTTTTGCTATAGGGTGCGTGCGCTCACCAGACAGACAGAGACAGAGAGACAGAAAGCAAGAAATCACCCCCCAGAGGGGATGGTCACGCTGCAATCCCTTCTCCTCCATTCTCCTCTTGGGATCTTGGACATGCACGCACACACACCCGGCATGAGTTTTAAGCCACCGGGTCCAGGACGCGAACCGCGGTTGACTACGTGGGAGTCCAGCGACATAGCCATTACGCTAACTGCTGGTCCCTCGACAATGAAGATTTTGACTGGAGATTTCATGGAGGAAATAACAGAGGAAGTTTATACTGTACATCCTCAATGCGTATTTTTAAATAAATAATTCTCATTATCCCAAAGACACTCTTGTTTTAACTCATTATTTTTTGTGTGACATGTAGAGTGTGATTTTTCACAGCATGTGTCCAGTGTACAATAATCAAATCAAGGCTATACAGATACTCACCTTCTTCAGTATTGGACGTTCCATTATGTTGTGTCCATTTGAAAATAGTTCTGCTCATCTCTTGTTCTATTTGTCAGCTTTGCTACTAGTGTGGGCATCTTTTTCTCTGTCTTTCCTAGGTACACAGAGCTTCCTCCTTTTAAAATTCTGATTTCTTTGAACCACTGTGACAATACATAGAAGAAGGAACTATAATAAACATCGTCAATCCATGATAGAAAATCTCTACTCTATCAAGGTGGAACGGCTAGTGTTTGAAGGTCTTCAGGGATACAAAAAGGGATACCAGAGAAATCAACACAGAAGCCTATACATTTATCAATATCTGCGTACCAATTGGCTCAAATTACATGACGTGAGAATGTCTACGTAAATGCTTTCTGCGCTACGTTGATGAAGTACAACAGCGACTTCTCCATCTACAACTTTCAGCAGCTCTGGAAATGCACATAGCAGCGTACGTGGGCACAGAGGTGTAGATGGAGCGCTCCCAGCAAGGAAACTGGGACTTGGACTGAGCACAGCCTTTGAGGGGAAGAATCAAGTGTTGTTCTCCCCACTGAAACATGGACAGAGAACTTTGATCTTCAGGCCTGAGGCCAATTTGGGGGTGTAAGGTGAGGGTCAGTTTGAGGCAGGATCAGCTAAGTTCCTAGCTAATGAGTCTAGAAAATAGTGCTCTCATAGCTCCTGTTCTCATACAGCTGCCATTAGAGATAGAAGAACTGCTGGAGGGCAAGGCCTCAGGCTGAGGAGAGACCCTTTGTTTTACTCAAAGGCAGAAGCCTAGCAGAAGTGGAGCTACTCTTTAGCTCTGAACTACTAAGAGGCCCAGTGGGTTCTCTGGACCATTTTAAGGAAGCAGTTTCCAGTCAAACCCTGGAGCATCGCACAGGACCATGCTGGCTTACGCCCGTTATATTACATTTGGCATTTGTTCTTTTGACCAAGTTACTTGAATGCAAAATAATATAAAGACTGGCAAAACATCATTTTGTGCTGGTTAAACCCTGAACTGGTAATTAGTGCAAATCTTCAAAAAGCTTTTATTGGGCTTTTAGGTACCAACAAGCTGATTCCAGCTCTCTTGCTTCTTTTAACGGTGTTCCCATAGAAAGGGTCCGTGCGTGCCCGGCAGCGAAGTCATGGTAAGCTTGGCAAGCAGCAGCAGCATCACCATGAGCTTTGGGAAATGCAGAATCTCAGGCCAAATCCCAGACTTGTTTGAAGATCTGCATTTTAGCAAGTTCCCCCCGGGGACTGTCCCATTAAAGGGTGGGAAGCCATGCTCTAGATGACACGGGACTACAGCTGCATGGATCCTGCAAATTTCCCTTCTGGCTTTGTGAACCCTGATGGTGCACTGTGTCCTCCTGTCTTTCTGTGAGTCCTAGTCCAAGTTTAAAAAGTCAATCAGTAGAAGAGCTGGGATTCAGACAAGGGTTTGACTCCTCAGTACATCTAGTTAACTATGACATTATGTTTCCAGTTTTTCTGTCCAGGACACACTACATTTTTCCATTAATTGAAATCTCAATGTTAAATATCTCAATAATGTCTTATCTGTCTTTTCATATGGGCCCTAAATATTTGAATAGAAAATTTCAGTATTTGTTCACTTGTTTATAAAGGAACTTTTAATGCTGCTAGGAACTGTTCTTTGTTCTTTGCACGATTTAGGGATGTACTTACAATGTAAGTCTTATTTGTCGTAAGCAGTTTATTTGCTCTCACTATACTTGATTCTTTATCCTTTGGCCTTTATCAAAATAGAAAAATGTAAAAGTTAAGTCCTAGAAAAGGTTACAGGTGAACTACAGAAAAATGGGTGCACAGTATCTGAGTTGAAAGCTCACCAGGTCCCTTCAGGTGGAAGGCTCAGGGCTCAAACAGATCAAATGTTTTATCATAACTTTGCTAAGCTCTTTCAGATGTTATAAGATGCTAAGACAATGAGGTTCACCTGGGAACATTTAACTCTTGCATAGAGGACCAGCAGGAGGTATAACGGTTATGTCATTGGACTCCCATGTAGTTGACCGCAGTTTATGGTCCTGGACCCGGTAGCTTAAAACTCACACCGAGCACGTGTGCATACGTGCCCAAAATCCTGAAAGAAGAATGGATGATAGGAAATTGAGGCGTGCACGTCCCTCGGGAGGTGGGGGGTGATTTCTCACTTTCTGTTTCTCTCTCTCTCTGTCTCTGTCGAGAGCATGCACCCTATAGCAAAAAATCTCTCTTAAAAAAAGAAATCTGCATAGGATACAAGGTGGTTTGGAGAGTCCTGGAAGCCCATATGTGGATTCCTATGTCCATAGAAGATAAAACTTGAGTCTAAAGTAATCACTGATACCTCGAGATGTGTTGGATTGTCAGAAAAGTCATGACTCATTTAAAATACGTCACGACTTCTCCAACAACCCAATATTAATATACAACTTCTTTTCAACTTCACAATGGACAGAGGGTGGAGTAGGACTCTTAAGAAGTGCTGACAACAGTTTAACTAGAAGACTAAACTGAAAATAGTTCTACAAGGACATGGCAAACATGTGTGTTTAGGCCTTCACACACAAGTCTCAAGGAAATGTTTTGACTAGTGCTTTGGTTTTCTTCTTTCTTTGTGCATGAGTTTCTTTAGCAATGAAAATAAAAAACTTCAAATAAATCTCTGATCCAACATGACTATGAACTTTTAATAAAAGAAGAGAATTATGCATATTACCAGAAATACCTAGAGCCAGATTAAAATAGATGGGCAGTCTGTAAAGAAAAAAAAAAAAAAAATGGAAAAGCTCATTTGTTCAGGCTCCAAGCCCAGGCAATTAGTTCTGTTATTGCAACAAAAAGTAGAAAAGGGGAAAAAAATATGCTGTCAAATGTATGTGCCTGGAGTGGGAATGGAAAAGGCTTATAAGTTGTATTTGACCCACCAATCCAATATTGAGAACGGCAGAAAAGGCATTTTCAACATGTTTGCTGCCATTACTGATGTGACTCACAATCTTTAAAACTTAGTATTTGGGGAACCAGCAATTAGCATAATGGGTATGTCGCTGGACTCCCACGTAGTCAACCGCGGTTCGCGTCCCAGACCCAGTGGCTTAAAACTTACGCCAGGCGCGTGTGCGTGCGTGCCCAAGATCCCGAGAGGAGAATGGAGGAGAAGGGATTGCGGCGTGACCATCCCCCCTGGGGGGTGATTTCTTGCTTTCTGTCTCTATGTCTCTCTCTGTCTGTCTGGCGAGTGCATGTGCCCTATAGCAAAAAAAAAAAAAAAAAAAAAAAAAACTCTCAAAAAAAAAAAAAACTTAGTATTTGGTAAATAATAATCTTATTTATTTACATTCTATTTTATCCCATGTAAGATAAAAAATAGATTCTATACCTATGTACCCCCCCAAAAAAGAAAATTACAATTGAATAAAACAAATAAGCCAAACAGAAAACTAAGTGAAAAATGTTGAGTTAAAACAGACATCAGAAACTGCATGCTACATATGTTCTGCATATCTGACTCAGATGCTATTAATTGCGATGACACAAGGGCTAGTACTTGAACCTTAAGTTTTGTTTAGTTTGCTTTGTTTTGTTTTAGAGTGATTTTTGCCATAAGGTGTGTGCACTCGCTGGAGAGACAGAAAGTGAGAAATCGTCTCCCAGGGAGGATGGCCATGCCTCCATCCCTTCTCCTCTATTCTCTTCTCAGGAGTTTGGCCATGCATGCAGACACATTTGGGGTGAGTCTGAAGCCTCTGGGTCTAGGACTTAAACCATGGTCCGCCAGGTGGGAGTACAGCAGTTTAACCACTATGCCACCTACTGACCTGAGCCATAAGTGTTATTCTATCAAAACAAGGAGTGTATTTATAATTGCATAAAAGAAAAACAAGTCTATTGTTTCTGTAACATCGCTGAGAGAAAATGCTGCATGTGTTCTCCTAAATAGAACCTGGTAAACAATGGGGAAAAAAATCCTCAACTCCTGTACAGCCAGGAGATTTGTAGAGTTTTGACTTCGAGTCACTGGAGCACAGATTTCAAGGAAGGGCAGACAAACACTTATTTCATCACTGCAGACTGCTATCTGACTGTGTCCCTCTTTTCTCAGGGACAGCTTTGTGTGCACCTCAGCAGAAAGAGGTCTGTATCCATCTCACGAAGCCCTGCCCATAGCTGAGGTTTTGGTTATGAGAACCACCATATCTTATTTTAACATGTTTCTCGGAAAGCCAACGAATGTTTAGCAGAGATTAGTGATGTAGTAGCTGTCAGGTCCCTGCGTACTCTTTGGATAGGCCCTCGGTCGGTCTAAGAAACTCAGACTGGCAATGTTTATTTATTTTTTTTAAGAATTATTTATTAATTTTATTTATTTATTTATTTATTTTAATTTGGCCAGAGAGAGACAGAGAGAAAGGAAAATGAGAAAACAAGCCACAAGGTTCAGGACTTGAACCATGGTTGGTCATATGAGAGTCTAGCACCCTAGCCACCATGCTACCTGCTGGCCCCAAGAATGGCAATTTTTCAAGGCAGTCAATGTCTAATAAACTAATAGGGTTACAATTTATGGGAGAGTGAAAGGTGTTACTTAAAAAAAAAAAAAAAAAAAAAAGCTTGGGGCCAGCAAGCTGTGGATTACCACAGTTCAAGTCCCAAACCCGGTGGCTTGAAAATTATGTTGGGTGTGTGAGCATATATGACCAAAATCCCAAAAGGCGATTGGAGAGGAGCTTGGAGCATGGTTATCCCCAGGGTGTGATTTCTAACTTTTCCCACTCTGTCTCTCTCAGCAAGTGCATGAGCCCTATGGCAAAAGCCTGGGAGGAAAAAATCTGACCAGAGAGGGAGGCCTCACTCACACCGCTAACAGGATAAGATACAGGTAGGAATGAGACCTCACCACCTTTGATCCAGTCTGTTGGTGGGAAATCTCCAGATGCTAAATTAAGTTAAAGGTCTTGGTTTTGGTCTTTAAATGAAGTGTTTCCCAGATTTTATTAGTATGTCATTTTTTGTCATTTCTACAACATTTACATACCATTTAAAATGTTAATATTCTTCCTGAAATTGACTTTTAAATTTTATTCATCCTACCTAAGCAAAAGTACTTGTGATATCACACCTGTGCAAGATATCTTTTTCTAATATACACTAAATAAATATGTATATAATTTTTCACATTACTCCACAACCACCTCAAATTGCCTCTCACATCATATGCTATAGAAATCACAACTTACAGACTATGAAGCATGTTTAGATGAAGTGTGGCAGTGGTTTAAAACTTGAAGCACTGGAAACAGAGTACCAGGATTCAAGTCTCAATCCTCTTCCTTATTAGCTGTGAGACACTGAATGAGTCATTTCATCTTTCGATGCCTCAGTATCCTCAAGTGCAAAATGAGAGTGATATTACCACTACTCTTGTCACAAGATTATTGTAAAAACGAAATGGATTCATTTCTGTAAAGTGACCCTATCAGAGCTTGACATACAGTAACTGCTATAAGCTACGTGCCATAGAGAGACAGAAAAAGAGAGAGAGGGAAAATAAGAAAGCACCCTCCAGAGGGCACGGCACGCTGCAATCCCTTCTCCTCTATTCTCCTCTCAGGATTTTGGGTACACATGCACATGCGCTTGGCCTATTTTTCAAGTTACTGAGTCCAGGACTCAAACCTCATAGTCAGCTCTGTGGGATCCAGCTGCCTTAACCACCTCACAGCTGCTGGCTTGCTATGTGCCATTAGAATTAGAACACAGTAAATAAGACAGCCCTTGCTCCAGAGAGGTCCAGGCTGTTGACGCTGTAGAGCTGTGGAGAAGTCAGCTCTTTGAGTAATCCCAAGAGTTGATTTCTTTCTGTTTCTCTCTCCTAACTCATACTTGAAATGACTGGTAGTGGTAGTTGCCATTGCTGTCAGATTTGATGGACACATTTCTCTCTTCACACATGATCTATTACATCTAAATTTTCTGGGCTAATAAAAATATTTATAACAAGATTTTAAACTTCTATTTTCCCTTGCTATTTGTTATTTGATGATGAATTAGCAGATATAAAGGAAACAGATCAAGAAAGGACAAAAGACAGAACAAGGTGAGGGCAAAAGGCCAGGCCTAACAACTTCTGAAAATCTAGTTGGCAAGTTTTCAAAAGTTGTTACAATGTTAAAGTCCAATTGAAAGTGGCCACCTAGGTAGTAGAATCAACTTTATTTTTTTTCCTCTTTGCTCTTCTCTATTTACTAACTTTTTTACAATGAACACTAATTGGTTTATAATTTAAAAAGAGGGTTTTTTTAATTAATAAAATGTGACACTGAAAAACTCCAAATAATAATGTGTTCAGGAACAGTGGAATTCAAATGAATAGTAATTGAATACATGGCAGAGGAGAAAAACTGTGACAGGATAAAATTTTATCTTATTCACTCCTAAAAGACCACCAAGAATCTCAGATGCTTAACTATATAGGAGCCATGGCATCCACACAATGTTCTCAGTTTTCTCCAAGTTCTCAATGGTTAACGTTGCTTGGGAAGTAGAGATTCATCATGTGGCCATAGTTCACAAGCGGGAGGCCAGGGGTAAGCACCACGTATCCTTAAAGGCTCGCCTTTGTTCTGACAGCGTGCGTATGGGCTTTGACCAGCGTGTTTAGTTCCCTTGGGAGATTTTATTTATTCAGGGAGTCATGAACCTGGGGCCAGTGAGTACCAGCACATGAGGATCTTAGGTGCCATAGCACTGGTACCTGACTTTGAGGACTGGGCTCTTCCCCACTTACAAAGTTTTTATGTTCCAAGAGGTGGCATGGTGGTATTTTTTTTAACCCCCAAATCTGGGTTTCCATAGGAATTAGGTTATGATTGTTTTTATAGGATTCCAGGTTTTCAAAGATATTTTGCATCCTTTTTCTCATTTAAATCTGGTATAGACTTACTAAGTTTTGTTTTCTTGGTCTCTCTTGCTCTAAAGAGAGGACTATTTGGCCAGCTGCTGTCATGGTGGTAAAGGTGGCTAGATCGCACACAGCTGACACAGTTCAAGTCCTGGACCCAACAGCTTAAGAAAACACACCAGGCGCATGTATGTGCATACCCAAAATCCCACGAGGAGAATGGAGAAGAAGGGACTGTGGTGCAGTCATCCCCCAGGTGGTGCTTTGTCGCTTTCCCTCTCCCTCTGCCGCTCTCTGGTGAGCACATGTATCCTGTAGGAAACCGACAGAGAGAGAGAGAGAGAGAGAGAGAGAGAGAGAGAGAGAGAGAGAGAGAGAGAGTAATGAAGGTTTTCTTCTGGCTTCTGGAGAGGTATATTAGATCTCTCACTATGAAGGCCAGCAGGTGACGTGGTGGTTAAGGTGTTGGACTTCCACATGGCTAACCACAGTTTGAGTCCTGAATCTGGTGGCTTAAAAGTCACACTGGGAACAAATGTGTGCATGCCCAGAATCCCAGGAGGACAATAGAGGAGAAAGGATTATGACATAGCCATCTCCCCTGGGGATGCCTCCCTCTCATGTCTCTCTCCTCCTTGGCAAGCACATGTCCCTTATGGAAAAATCTTAAATATAAATAAATGAATAAGTAAATAAATAAATGCCCACTATGATTTAGAATTTGCTGATCTCTCCTGTTGGCATCATTTTTTTTCTTTATAAATATCTTTCACATCTCTATTTCTAGGTACATGCAAGAACATATTTCTTAGAATTTCTTAGATTATCTCTATCGTGACATAGAATGTCTCTCTTTAGTCCTTGTGTCAGTGCTGACTTGGGAGGTTCAAGTCCAAGGTTGTGCAGGTGAGGGAGAATGGGATGAGATAAGGACAAAAGCAAGGCCACGTGAATTAAAGGCAAAGAATGAGCGCTTCTGCTCCACTAGCTTAGAAAGCACAGTGCCCTGCTGAGCACAGACATCTTCCAGAGCACGGGGACCTTTCCCCACAAGAGCTGCAAGAACAGAAAGGATAGAGAATTTTTCTGCCTGGCTCCTGCCTCTCTCTCACTTACCTTTAATTGAATTTCATCAAAGTGAGACCTAATTCCCCGACACTTCACTGAGTGCCATTGGCCTTTCAGAGGCTCCCAGAAGCCAGCTCCAATGCTTGAAATGTGGGCTCTCCTTCAAATCCAGTGGGGGTGTGCAGGGAAGAACCGATCGGAGAACAGGAGGAAGCCACTGAGGGAAACTGAGACAGTAGAAGAGGCTCGTGCCTGCTAGGTCCCGATGACGCATGTTCTCATTTAGTAATAACACTCTTAAACCAATGCTATCAAAATTGATGCCCCAAGGAAAGACTGACAAACTCAAAATGATTTTAATGGATACGTGTGAAGAGCTCCTACCTTACCCCAGTTACTATGCTAGATACCAGCCTGCTATGAAAGGAAAGAGATACATTTCTGAGCCTCATGAGAGTCAGGGAGTCTCTGGAGGAAAGATTTTGGACCTAGGTAGACCTGGGTTTGAACTTCTGTTCTGCTCCTTATACATAATGAATTTGAACAAAATATGTAAATTCCCAAGCCTTAGTTTCCTGGGATAATAATAATAATAATAATGCTTGTTGCTTTATAAAATGGTACCAGATTGAAGTGAAATAACAATTTTTAAGTAGCCAGTACATTTTATTAATGCTAAATATTCTTTCTTTTTCACTGGCTTAAATATAGGTGTCAATACAGATAACTATAAAAATAGCTGTTGTCATCAAAGGACAGACCAAAAAAATATGAAGGACAGGGAAGGGAATGGATAGTTCCAGGCAAGGAAGCTTGGGGAAGGTTTCCAGATCTTTTCTCCAACCCAACTCCCTTGACTTTAAAGGCAGTAGAATTTGGTAGAAAATTTATTATATAAATTCCAATCAAGTTTGAGGGCTCTGTACCCTCCTAATGTTTTGTACCTCTGCCCCACTAAAGTTTATTTCACAAAAATAAATATCTCATCAAAATCATCCTCCATGAGAATATACTCATCGGGGCCAGCTGGTGGTGTGGTGGTTAAGGCAACTGTACTCTCACTTGGACGACTGCAGTTCGAGTCCCAGATCTGGCAGCTTAAAACTCTCTCTGGGCATGTGTGTGTGTGTGCGTGAACAAAATTCTGAGAGGAAAGTGGAGGAAAAGGGATTATAGTATGGCAATTTCCCCTTAGGGGGTGATTTTTCACTTTTCCTCTCTCTCTCTCTGTCTCTCTCTTCTCTGGTAAGTGCATGTATCCTAAGGCAAAAATTAAATATATATATATATATTCACTGAGATGAGTTGCTCAAGATTTTCTGGCTTTTTAGGGTGGGTCTCCTTCTCCACTTTTAGACCCGTAGGCTCTTAGTAGCTAGGTTGTTTCCATAACAGCTTTCCAACTGAGCGAAGAGGTTATCTTGTAGGTATCAGGAGTTTATCATCAGTGACTTTGTTCAGAAACCACAGAGAAACTAGTTTCCATCCCACCTGCTCTACATTTTTTTCATCATCCTCTGTAGCCCCTTTCCTTTCTCACCATTTTATTTCTTTTTTCCTTTTCTTTTAGTGTATGTTCTACATATTAAATACAGCAACCACATATTCATATTTTTGGTTAAGGAGAGGCCTAATATGTAGCAAACGTTTTAATTTCCTGTTTGAAAATCATATTACTCATGCAAGAGTCATGCGAAAACAAATTCCTTATTTAATCAGATAAAAGGAGTGAGGCTTATCAAGAACTGTGACACACTTCTCCAGTCCTCGCTCCTGTTCCCCAGGGAGCCTGAGTGTTTCTCCACGGTGAGCCCAGCAGGAAGCAGCCCCTCTCTTAAGGCTTTTTTTCACCTGATATTTCAAGAAGAGTAGTAGTGAGGAGGGAGAAGGCAAGCTGCACAATCTTAGAGGATATCTAAGTTTAATTTAACAAGGTCTTCTAGAAATGCCACAGCTAGTTGTTAAATTATGCTCCCGGGGGCCAGCAGGTGGCAAGGTGGTTAAGGTGCTAGCTTCTACGTGGTTGACTGTGGTTTGAGTCCTAGACCCAGAGGCTTGAAACTCACGCCAGGCACATGTGCGTGCATGTGCAAAATTCCGAGAGGAGAATGGAGAAGAAGGGATTGCGGTGTGGCCATCTCCCCTGGGAGATATCTTGCTTTCTGTCTCCTTGTCTTCCCCTGTTTCTCTGGTGAGTACACACACGCTACAGTAAAAATCTCTCTCCAAATAAATAAATAAATAACCCTCCTAACCCGCTTTGCATGGTGGGGGAAGATCCAGGAAAGAGCCATGTGCTAACATGGAAGAACACTGGGTTGACCTTAAGGCCAGGTATTGGCTGAACCACTCACTAGCTGTGTGACATAACTAAGTTACTTAATTTTGGGAGACTTCTGTTTCCTCCCATTTAAAATGTCAAACCCTACCTTGTACAAATCAGCAATAAATGAGATCACTGGAGAAATAAAACAGTTGAATATCTGTGCCAGAACTGTGCTAAGTACTGGGGAAATAGACTTGAGTAAGATAAAATGCCTTGAGCAGTACAGAATCAAGTAGGAGACATAAATGTGTAAATCAGTGTTTTAAGAGTGATTATAGACATCTATTCAACAGTGGTCCTCAAGATTTGGGGTTATGTCAGAGTACCTAAGGAACTATTCCAATTAAACACAGCCACCTCCAGGTGACACCCTGGGTCATTCTCCCTTCAACACGGCACCTATACTAATTAGCAATAGAAGGCAGGTGGTTTAGCTCAACTCTCTACCATTTTCAGGAAGGAAAACTCCCTATCCTCCCTACCCCCGCCCTCCAGAACCTCTATTCCATATCATTTCCTTGGCCAAAGTAAGTCACTTAAACTTTAACTTCTACTTGTTTACTAGTGACTCTGAAATCTGTATCTTCTGTCCAGATTGCTCTCCTGAACTCCAACACAACCGTCTACTGCTGAGCAGTTATCTTCTGAATGATCTTCAGGTTTCTCACTTGTGATAAGACCAACACTAGAGCCAGCAGGTAGTGTAATGGTTAGGGTGCTGCACTCCCACATAGTTGACCACAGTTTGAGTCCCAGACCCAGCGGCTTGAAACTTGTGCCAGGCATGTGTGTGTGCATGCCCAAAATCCCAAGAGGAAAATGGAGGAGAAGGGATTGCAGCATAGCCATCCCCTCTGCAGGGCGATTGTTCGCTTTCTGTCTCTGTCCTTGTGTCTCCAGCAAGTGCACACACCCTGTAGCAAAAATCTCTCTCTCAAAAAAAAAAAAAAAAAAAAAAAAGAACAACACTGAATTAAGAGACCTCCTCTCTTCTGCTGTAGACCTATTCTTCCCGTACCTCCCCATTGTCGTGACAGATGCATGGTGTGCCCAAGCTAATTGTCTCAGGGTGAGCTTAGATTCCTTCCCTTCTTTGCACCATTTTCATTGGCCAACAAATCCTGTAAGTGCTATGAAATAGATAGTATACATCTCCAACTCTCTATTCTTACAGTCCTGATCCTAATAAAGATAGATCCTAATAAAAACCTAATGGTTTTCTCTGGACTATCACAATAACCTTCTCCACTTTGAAATGTTCTCTCTAAACAGTTATGTTTCCTTCCCAACAGTAAAGTTGATGTCATCCCCAGTTAAAATTCTTCCAATGCTTTTTTTTTCTACCTCCTCTCAACCCCAGCACTTAGAACTACATATGACTCATCTTGCTGCCTGATCAATTCTGAGGTAAGGTGAAGGATGGTATTTGCTAGGGAAGGGGACGTATAGGTAAAGATTCGTAGAAGAGCTCATCCTGCAGTGAAGTAACTTATAGTCTGTGTGGGCAAGTACTAGAAGGGTCAAATAGCATAAAATGCATTCAGTGACCACTTATTGAATGTCTACAATGTGTCAGGAACTTAACTAGTTGCTTAGGTTGCAATAATTTAAATACATGATTCCTATACTTGAGCTGAGAACATTACAATGTAATGAGTTTGGGATTACTATAAACATACAAAGTGTTACTACATTATGGAGCCATGGGACCTGAGTTGTGACCTAAAGGTTAAATAAGAACCTGATAGGAAAAGGTGGGCTGCATGAGGATGTCAGAGTCCCTAATTATAGCAGGAGGAAACATGATGTTTGGGAAATGGCAAATAGTTCATTGTCACAGGAGCGTCCAATGCTTTATGGATAAAGATTCTAATTAAGGATGAAAAGAGAGAGGCAAGACATTTATGGAACACAGAAATGGATTAGTATCTATTGATGATACTGTGTTTTGTATACTCAACTGGACTGGTGTGAAGTGTATTCATGTTGGGTAAATTCAATTTACATGCTAAGTGATGTTCAGTGATTAAATGTATAAAATAAAAATAAATAAATACTTTAAAAAAACAAGGAGAGCCTATTATTCACCTCAAAATGGATGAATATAGACAATTTAATGTTGAGCAAAGTGAGCCAGACTTTAAAGGATACACATTGTATATCCCCACTCAATTTGTACTGAGTGCCTGCGCTTTACAGCAGAGGTTGAGAGATCTGAAGATGTGATGGTGAAAATGGGTGTGGATGCTAGTGACTGTAAGGGGGAAAACAGTTGATAGAGAGGGGTGCTGTATGGTGGGCATGAGAAAAAAAAATCATAACTGATAAACTTTTGTTTACAAGAGAAAAACAAATCGGGGCCAGCAAGTGGCATGGTGTTTAAAGGTGCTGGACTCCCACATGGTTGACCACGGTTCAAGTCTTGGATCTGGTGGCTTGCTTTCTCACTTCCTCTCTCTCTCTCTGTCTCTCTCTGATCAAACTGGAAAATAATAATGATAATAATAATAAATAAAGTTAAATAAAATAATTCTAAGAAAAAGAGAAAAATCAAAACTTTTTTGTACTGTCCAAAATAGTTTACAGTAGTATTTGTTTATTAATCTATCATCAAAAAAGCACTTTGCCTAAAAGAAAGATCTGACTAACATGCAAAATGTTTACAATCTTCAATTGTAGCATTGCAACTGAAAGTTATTCTGTCAATATTTTGTGAATAAATTGAACACAGTTTTTGTTTAAAAAAAAGATTCTATGTGACGTGGTCTCTTGCTTCCTCCTCCCCCACCTCCATTGCCAGTCCTCATAATATGTCTTTAAACTCATATATTTCTAACTAGTAATTAGATTAGAGTTGTCATCCTTTAACTGAATTAGAATGAAAGGAAAAGAACTATTTAAAGAAAAATAAAGGGCTTCAATAGTTGTGCATATGCCTCTTTGCTACTATAAATATTTAGGACAAGAAGGCACAAGGGTTAAGTCGACTCCCTGCCACATTCAGTGTAGTTTTCACGTTTTAAACTATCAGTGTTCAATCATTCCTCCTGTGCTGGCAGTCTTTTCTTTTGTGCGAGTGAGTTTCTGCCCATTAAATAAGCTTCTCTTTTGGAAGAATTCTTATGTCAACAACCATAATTACAACCCAAGGCTGAGCTGGGAAATGCGGTGATGTGACAGCTTTTGTGATAGGAAGGGTGGAGGAAGAACGAAAGCTTATAATTTTCTTTGAGGTGTTGTGAAGTCTGACAGCAGCCCTGCCCTCGTGATATCAATGTGCAGTGACCTGGAGTTTCAGGAGAGAATACTCGAGATAAAAACACCAAGTCACTGCTACGTGGACCGCCAGTCAACGAGCAAGAAAGACTGGCACCGTGAATTCTCTACAACTTCTTTAAAAGGAATACTCCAGAACAATGTTTCCCGACATTTTGGAATATTAGGACTTCTTCATAATACCAAAACTTTCCACCCTCCCACTTGAGATGAGTTATTTTTTTTCCATATCCGTCATTTGGGCAATACATAATGCTAACAAGCACTGTAAATGTATTACTTTGAAGGAAATTCGTTTGTTTTACTAATCACAGTAGCATTTATAGATACCTGGAGGAAAAAAAGAAAAGACATGTTTGAAAAATACAACTTATAAATCAACAAAACGTGGCCCCTTATGTATTTGTTAATATTTGCGATAGCTCAGAAACCTGTGACTTACTCCTTCTCTTCACCTGTCTCCCCCTCAAGGTCTCAGACTTGGAATAGTGTGTTTTGCACATTCATTTATGTGCTCGCTTGTTAATTGTTGTTTTATTTATAAAAAGGTATTAAGGCATGGGGCCAGCAGGTGGCATGGGTGTTAAGGAGCTGGGCTCCCACATAGCCGATTGTGGTTGGAGTACCAGACCCAGCGTGCCCAAAATCTTGAAAGGAGACTGGAGAAGGGACTACAGCATGGCCATCCCACCTTGGGCGTGATTTCTCACCACTTTCCCTTTCCCTCTCTTTGTCACTCTCTGTGAGCACATGTGCCCTATGGCAAAAAAAAAAAAAAAAAAAGAAAAAAAAAAGTATTAAGGCCTATTAAGTTCTGGGTATCATGCTGGGAGTCTTACATAAAGTCAGGTAACACCTGGTACCTGCCCTGTAGGAACTTAAGTCTAGTGGGGGAGGCAGATAGAAATCTGCACAGTGGGTACATAGAGAATATGGATAGTTCTACTGGGGAAGAGTGTTTAGAGTGGTTAGAAAAGGTAGCTTTCTGGGACCAGCAGTTGGTGTAATGGCTATGTCGCTGGACTCCCATGTAGTCGACCATGGTTCAACTCCTTGCCCCGATGGCCTAAACTCACATCAGGCTTGTGTGCATGTGTGCGTGCCCAAGATCCCAAGTGGAAAATGGAGGAGAAGGGATTGCAGCATAGCCATCCCTCCTGGGGGTGATTTCTCATTTTCTGTATCTCTGTTTCTCTGTCTCTCTAGCAAGTGCACACACGCCCTATAGCAAAAACCTCTCCCCTCACTCCCCAAAAAAGGTAGCTTTCCAAGAGGTGTATCTGTTAGCTATTACCTCAGTAATGCTACGTAACAAATCATTCAGATATAGGAACTTCAAACAATAATCCTCAGGCTATGATTTGCAGTCAGCTACCCATCCTCTGGACTATACTTGATTCCGGGCTTGAGTTCTAGGTTAAACTGCAAACCGGGATCTTCTTCACATGGCTCTCACCTTCTCAGACCAGAGTATAGCCTCATCGTGAGTCATTAAAGAACAAGAGAGCGCAATTGTGCAAAACCAGCTCAAGTCTCTGAACTTGAGGTAACCACTGAATTCCACTGGCCAAAGCAGGTAGCATGGACCAAAATCAGAGTCAGGGCAAGAGATATATTCCACCAACAATTAGGTCATGTGTGGGTGTGGGTGCTACTAAAAAAGAAGTAAATAAGGGAACCAGCAGTTAGCGTAATGGCTATGTCGCTGGACTCCCACGTAGTCGACCGCGGTTCGTGTCTCGGATCCGGTGGCTTACAACTCACGCCGGGCGCATGTGCGTGCGTGCCCAAGATCCCGAGAGGAGAATGGAGGAGAAGGGATTGTGGCGTGACCATCCCCCCTGGGGGATGATTTCTCGCTTTCTGTCTCTACGTCTCTCTCTGTCTGTCTGGCGAGCGCACGTGCCCTATAGTGAAAAACCTCTCCAAAAAAAAAAAAAAAGAAGTAAATAAATGGGACCAAAACTTCTATTTATTGAGTAAGAAAACCCTTGATCTATATCCTGAGAAATGGTTACAAGTTTATTAAGTGGATCTAAATACCTAAAATAAGGATCAAGAGAAATAAAGGAACATTAGTGTGCACTATTTGGCCTAAAATAATGTTCTGAGTGCAGAATTGGAACTGTTCTGGGGGTGGGGGTGAGGTCCATGCTCAGTGTCTATCACAGAATCTACGAGGCCCTTTAGTGTACAGAGATGAGCACAGCCTATGCATGCCAGAGCTGGCTACATCTAGAGGACATTTGATGAAAGGCCTCGTCCTGACTATTCTTGTCCCAGGTGGCCTGTGTAGGAGTCATTTGAATCCAATGTCTCTGTTGTGATAATAGTGGTATTTAAGAAAGATATAATACTGGGATCAGTTGCTGGCATAATGGCTATGTCACTGGTCTCCCATGTAGTTGACCGTGGTTTGAGTCCCGGACCTGGTGGCTTGAACTCACACCAGGCGCGTGTGCATGCGTGCCCAAGGTCCCGAGAGGAGAATGGAGGAGAAGGGATTGTGGTGTGGCCATTTCCCCTGGGGGTGATTTCTCGCTTTCTGTCTCTCTCTTTCTGGCAAGCGCATGCACCCTATAGCAAAAACCTCTCCAAAAAAAAGAAAAAGAAAATACTATATCTTAGGCTACCTCTTGCACTAACCCATTCTTCTTGCTGCTATTTTCAAAGATTGATGTTGTGGTTGTGTTCACTTTCTATTGTCCTTTTAAAACAAATTACCACAAACTCAGAAGGTTAAAAATAGCATTAATCTGGGACTAGCAGGTGGCATAGCGGTTAAGGTGCTGGACTCTCACATGGCCAACTGCAGTTCAAGTCTGAAACCTGGAGGCTTAAAAATCATGCTTGGCGTGTGTGTGAGCATGCCCAAAGTTCTAATAGGAGAATAGAGGAGAAGTGACTGCAGCGTGGCCATCACCACGGCCATCTCACTTTCCCTTTCACTGTCTCTCCAGCAAGTACACATGCCTTCTATCATAAACCTTTCCTAAAAATCTTTTATACTTTGTAGTCCAGTGATTAGAAGCCTGAAATGGGCCTTATGGATTGAAATTAAACTGTTGGCATGGCTGCCCTCCTCTGGAACCTCTAAAAGATAACGTGGACCAACTACAGCCTCAACACATGGTCTCTTTCTCCATCTTCAAAGCCAGCATCATCAAATCTTTTTCTGCTTTCTCTCTCTCCCATGACTAAAAGACCATTGTGATTATATTGGACCCATCCAGATAGTCCAGCATGATCTTATTTTAACAATATCTGTTTAGCAACCTTAATTCCTCCTTGGTATGTAACATAACATATTTACAAATTCTGAAGACTTAAAGGAACATCTTTGAGAGAACCTTTTTTCTTTTCAGAGAGATTTTTTGCTATAGGATGAGTGTGCTCAGTGGAGAGACAGAGACACAGAGGCAGAAAGTGAGAAATCACCCCCAAGGTGGGATGGCCACACCATCATCCCTTCTCCTCCACTTTCCTCTCAGGATTTTGGGCATACACACACACACACGCACACACACACACACCTGGCATAGGTTTTAAGCTGCCAGATCCGGGACTCAAACCATAGTCAACTACGTGGAAGTCCAGCAACGTGACCATTACACCATCTCCTAGTCCCAGGAGAGGACACTATTCTTCCTACCACATGGTTCTTGGGGGAAATTAACAATGATACATATTAGTATTATCTTTCATGACATACTAAGCACTTTCATTATTTAATGCTCTCACTTCTGTAATCAGAGAACCGTTTTACAGGTGAACAAATTGAAACCTAGGTGTGTTACATGGCAGCACAGCACCGCATGGCGTAGCAGTTAAATGCTGCATTTTTTTTTTTTTTTGGAGAGGTTTTTCACTATAGGGCGCGTGCGCTCGCCAGACAGAGAGAGACAGAGAGACAGAAAGCGAGAAATCACCCCCCAGGGGGGATGGTCACGCCGCAATCCCTTCTCCTCCATTCTCCTCTCGGGATCTTGGGCACGCACGCACACGCGCCCGGCGTGAGTTGTAAGCCACTGGGTCCGAGACGCGAACCGCAGTCGACTACGTGGGAGTCCAGCGACATAGCCATTACGCTAACTGCTGGTTCCCAAATGCTGCATTTTTGATGGTCTCAGACACTCTGCTGTATCCAGGTTGGCCTTTATCTCACTCCATTGCCGTTATTTGTTACCTATCTGTCTCACCACCGCAAGGCAGACACGAGTTGCTGTATGTTCTCTGCCTTAGCAGTTAAGCAAGGTGAAAGAAAATAACAGTTACCAGCCGCTCCACATGTTCATCGTGCGCCAGGAACGCCGTACGTGATTTCCAGTGTATTCGTCCCTGGGCTGGCAGATGAGAACACCTGGGCCCAAGGTCACAGAGCTCACAGCAGGGAACAAGGCTGGCATTCACACCACGACCTGCCTGAATCCAAAGCCAGAACCCTTTCGTCTGCTTCCACAGGCCGGAAGATCCCTCTGCTGACTTTTGTCTCTGTCTCTCTTACAAGCGCATACATCCTGTAGCAAATAAAACAAAACAACTCTCTTGAAAGAAAAAAGAGGTTCTGTTGGCTACATGCATTAAAAATGTATAAAGTGAAGACTTGTAGAAACAAGGAGTTGCAATCCAACACCATTGTTTTTTGTTGGTTCACTAGTTAATGTTAAATGGCTGATTTGTTTTTCTAATGGAGAAACTATTCCATCCAAGTCTTAGTTCCACCAACAGTGACTGTGTGCCTTGCCCAGTTCACTGGGCTTTTGGAGCTCATTTCTTTCATAATGATAACTACTAAGTTCTCCTCTATGATTTGGGACTCCATGTTCTCTCAGGCTAAAGCAGGAGCATCTGGTGCTGGGATACAGGCTTTCTGTCTTCACAAGGGGCAACTTTTTCCATTATTCCTATTAGGTCTGTTAGGTATTTCAGTTTTAAGACAGAACTTTGATTAAGCTGATTTCTCTAAATCTCCACATGTATTCTGACCAAATAAACTACAGCACTTAAAAATAAAACAATTTTAATATTTCAACGATGTTGTATATTTCTTTGAACTGTTCCCCGTGTCTGTCTTTATTATACCAGAAGGTGCATGTGTGTGAGAGAGAGAGAGAAAGCTCCTCCCAATGGGCCTAGCCACAATCCCTTTTCCTCCAATTCTCCGTTCCATCAGGATTCTGGAAACACGCCTACACATGCCTAGCTTGTTTTTCAAGTTGCCAAAGTAGGGACTCAAACTCTGGTTAACCATGTGGGATCCAGCTTCCTCTGCACAGTGCTTAACTGTTGTGCTATGGGACTGGCCCTCATCTTTTTAAGTTAAAAATTATAAAATAGGAGCCAACAGGCTACATAGTGGTTACTGTGCTGGACTCCCACATAGATGACTGGGTTCAAGTCCTGGATCCAGTAGCTTGAAACTCATGCTGGGTACATGTGCATGTATGCCCAAAATCCTGAAAGAAGAATGGAGGAGAAAGGATTGCAGCATGGCCTTCCCCCCAGCGGGGTAAATTCTCACTTTTTGTCTCTCTGTCTTTCTCTGCATCTCTAGCGAGTGCATGCACCCTACTGGAAAATCTCTCTTAAAAAATTAATAATTTTAAATTATAAAACAATTGAATCATATTTTAATGGAAAATGACATAATAGCTCCATACCCAATATCCAGATTTAACAAATGTTTACGACATGCAAGGGCTATTTTAATTTTTTATAGAAATAAAACATAGGCACAGTCAAAACTCTCTACTGTCATCTTCCTTCTCACACTTCCTATTAGAAAATGACCACCCTAGAGACCAGCAGTTTGCATAATGCATAATGGCTATGTTCCTGGACTCCCATGTAGTCAACTGCGGTTCAAGTCCAGAACCTGGCGGCTTAAACTCAATGCTGAACGTGTGTTTGTGTGTGCCCAAGATCCCGAGAGGAGAATGGAGGAGAAGGGATTGTGGCATGGCCATCCCCTGGGGGGGGGATTTCTCACTTTCTATCTCTCTGTCTCTCTTTCTGGTGAGCACACACGCCCTATAGAAAAACCTCTCCAAAAAAAAAAAAAGAAAAAGAAAAAGAAAATTACCACCCTAAAGGTGGGGTATAATCTTCCATTTTTTAATTTTAATGCATTTATTTATATTCATAAGACCTTTAAAAAGTATTTTAAGTATTTTTGAAATATATATATATATATATATATATATGCATCATATAGTAAAGAAACTTTCAACAACTTTTTTCTTTCACTATTTAGATTTTAAGATTTATCTACATTAATATATATAGGTCTAGTTTATTCATGTAATTGTTGTATTTCACTCAAGATCATAACATTTAATTTCTCCTGTGATGGTGAATTTAATGTTTTAATATTTTAAACAATGGTATAATATTTTCCTTAAATGCATTATTAATTATTAATATTATTCCTAAAGGGTAGTGTTGCCTAGTAGTTCTTCTCAAATTATAAACTGGATACTTCTAAGTTCAAACTAGTTAAGTGTATAAATTAAGAATTAACATTTACAAATTTTAGTAGCAATTCAGTGAGTATTTTTGTTTGTTAAATCCAATAATAAAGAATACTTGGGTTTGCACCTTATGTCTGTTTTTACACTTTTTTTTTTATTAGTAAATTTTTGCTGTGTTTTACAAAAAGACTGATCCTCCACAGATCAGTAAGTTCTTTAGCAAACTTGCCTTTTCATTATACAGAGCTTGATGCTTTCTGTGCGATTTCTACCGAGATGATTGGATGAATATTTATCTTTATCTTTAGCTCTAAAAGGTATTAACACATTGCACTTCAGAATGGTAAAGCACTTCTCAGTCTCATCTGCAGTGTATGTTTCATTTTTTTCACAGTCACATTACCAGACTCCTAAATACTTCCCAATACGATAGCTATTGAAATAATTATTTTTTTGAGAGATTTTTGCTATAGGGTGCATGCACTTGCTGGAGAGACAGAGACAGAGATAGAAAATGAGAAATTATCCCCCCAGGGGGGATGACCACTCCGCAATCCTTTCCCCTCCATGCTCCTCTCAGGATTTGGGCACGCACGCGAATGCACATACGTGCACCCAGCATGAGTTTTAAGCTGCCAGGTTCATGACTTGAACTGTGGTCAACTACATGGAAGTCCAGTGATATATCCATTATACCACCCACTGGCCCCTGGAATAATATTTCATTTTAACTAGCATTTCTCTGATTAATAGTAAGGTTGAAATCTACTTATATGATTATGGTCCCAGTCATCTGACTTCAATCAGGTAGATTTCTCAGTTTGCAAGTGTGGGGAAAATATGTCTTTACAAATCTAACTCTAGGAGGTTAAGTATTATAACAAGTTTAACTGGTTTTAAAGAGGAAAAGCCCAGGAATAGCTCGATTCAACTTGACACACAGGAAAAGCTAGTTGCAACAAATTAACGCAAAGTCAGGAACTGTAGTGTATGCAAGTCTTTCCTGGTCTTTCGGGTTTTGATCACTGAGTCATCACCATGAAGATGCTTCATTGAAGCAAATTTTCACCGAGAATTCTGTGCCTGTTATCTGGCTCTGATCATTTGATGATTTTCTGGTGCTAATGAGATCAAGGACAGAGAATGAGGCTCTGAGAGTGCCTCTGTGAAATTTTTTTTCTCTTTTTTTCCAAAAATTGTTGCCAGGGTGTGTTCACCCTCACTGAGAGACAGGAGAGTGGAAAAGCAAGGAAGCACTGCTCTCCTCATGGGGAACGGGCACGGGGTCACGCTCAGTGCCTTCTCTTCCATCTCTCCCTCCTTTCAGGATTTGGGGCACGCACATCCAACCCTGTGTGTTTCTCGAGTCACAGGTCCTCAACTCAAACCGTGTAGTCGGCCATGCAGGATCCAGATGCTCAGCCAGCACGCCACCAGCTGACCTGGTTATTTTCTAAGACCTGATCTTTCAGTCACGCAGAGCCCGGGATGGCTAAAGGGACTGAAAATGCTGTGTGTGGGTGCACACGATTGACCTGGAATCCCTTCTCCAATCTAGCCTGCAGTCAGCCTGAGAGCGTTGTGTGAAATGTAAACCAGGACCCATGCTTCATGCTTAAAATCTCTCAATATCTTCCTAAAGAAAAACAAAATTAGAAATACTTGGTGTGAACCTTTCTTCCCCTTTCTCACTAAAAGCGTATTATCTAAAGTTGCCTAGAGAGCCCCGATTTATGACAAACCACTTCAGGCTTCACTTCCTACCTCAGGAGCTGTCCTGGCTCCAGAATGCCTTCTGGCCCAGTTGGCCTCCTCCTCATCCATGACTCAGCGCTCAAGCCTCTCCAGAGGAGGAGCAATTAATCCCCTCTGTGTGCACTACTAAATTTTAAATAATGTCCTCCTTTGTAAAACAAACTTCTATTCAAGGTGAGCAATTGAGTGAGTTACCACAAAAAGAACGACTGATGTAACAACCGCCACACTGGTCAAGAAATAGAATATTAACCACTCACTCTCCCCATGGGCTAGTTTTGCATTTCTTTTCTTCTTTTCTTTTTCATTTTCTTTTCTTTTTTTTCCCATACCTTATATAAACAAAGTCATACATTATGTATGTATCGTGTCTGGTCTCTTTCTTTTTTTTTTTTTTTTTTTTTTTTTGAGAGGTTTTTTGCTATAGGGCACATGCACTCACCAGAAAGACAGACAGAGACAGAGAGACCGAGAGATAGAAAGCAAGAAATCACCCCTCATGGGGGATGGCCTCGCTGCAATCCCTTTTCCTCCATTCTCCTCTCGGGATCTTGGGCATGCACACACATGCACCTGGCATGAGTTTAAGCCACCGGGTCCGGGTCGCAAACCGCAGTCAGCTACATGGGAGTTCAGCGACATAGCCATTATGCTAACTGCTGGTCCCTGTGTCTGGTTTCTTTCACTTAATGTTACATGTGTAAGATTTAGGCATACTGTCCTAAACAGCAATTCGTTCATTTGCATTGCTATGTAACATCTGACTTACGACCACACCATGTGTATCCATTTCTTTTCATTGAAGATGGGTATTGGCACTGTTTCCACTCTGAGACATTACAGATATGTATGCGCAATACCTAAAGGTGGAAGTGCTGGGCCATAAGGTATGCCATATTCCAATTAAAAGCAGATAATGGCAGTTTCCTAAAGTAGTCCCAATTTATACTCCCATCAGCAATTTTCCTTATAATTAGTTATTTTACATTTTTCTGAGCATGCACTGGTATGACATTGTGATTTTAATTGCTACTTTTCTGATGACTAATGAAGTTGGGCATTCTCTCATGTGTTTATTGACCATTTAATTATCCTGTTTTCAGAAATGCCCGTTAATACCTTTCTTCCTTTTTCTTTTCTATTAGGTTATCTGTAGCTTACTGATTTCTTAGGAGTTCTTTCTAACTTGAAGGTGGTACAACCTATCATTATTTTCTAGAAAACCCACAGAATTGCAAGAAAAAATTTTGGTTATTCTAAGCCCCTTAGTTTATAAGTGAAGTAAAGAGGTGCTTTTATCTAAGGAAGTTGATTTATTTTTTGACATGTGAGAAAAACCCAAACAAGTTTTTAAACATCTATATCAATTTGGGTTGAAGGAGACTGAGGCAGTTCAAGATAAAAGAGACCTCCAGTCCTCAGACTTCTACAGAGAAGAAGTCTCATGAAGGAAATTAGTTCTCTTATAAAATGAACTCCAGAGAGCTGCCTTTTTCCTTCTACCATGTGAGGTCTTTTCTATGAACCAGGAAGTGATTCCTCACCAGACCCTGACTCTGCTGATGCCTTGATCATGGACTTCCAGCCTCCAGAACTGTGACGAAGAAATTTCTGTCGTCCATGGTGTTTTGTTATAGCAACCTAAATGGACTAAAAGAGCCATGTCGGCAGGCAAGCCTGATTGTAGAATCACCAGAGAGAGCTTGGAGAAATGGAAAGGTTGTGACTTGAACACTCACATAGCTCATTTTGCTCTGCAAGAACTGGAGAACATCTCCTAGCTGCTACTGGCAGCTTCCTTGTAGTTTATCCTTAACACGCTCCTCCTCGGGGCATTTGTGTTTTCCCTCCCTCTCTCCAGGATACTCTTCAAGGGTACCTCAAGGCTTGATCAGAGTACACTAAAGAACATGGAATAATACCTGGCACACCGTGGTTATTGTAAGAGGTGGGAAGGAGTACTCCGTGAAAGTGGTTAGGATTCATCTAGAGAAAAACTGATTTGTCCAGGGAGATGGAGAGCATTAATTATAGTTGAGTGAACAAAGGCATGTCTCTGTGAAGATCAGAGTTTTTCTAGACATACCACGAAGAGTCTAGAATCCAAGTGCAATTTTTCCACCAAGAAAATTGTAGATAGCAGATTAGGTTAGAAAAATAAGTTGAATCACATACTAATGGGCCATAAAGGGCTGGGCAGGGGATTTTAGACTGCATCATGCCCCCTCTTTCACAGTCTTAATTTCCTCACTACAATGTAAGATTCCCAAGGACAATCCCAGAGGGATGCTCTGCACATAATGTACTTATGACATTCCACATATTGCCTGCTGCAGGGTGCAAGGCAGTTTAGGTTCAAATCCTGTTCTAGTCCTTTCTGACTGTATGACTTTGAGTAAGGTTCTTAACTTCTCTACCCTTGTCTTCTTATCTATAAAAAAAGCTAACAGAAGCACCAGGGTCACTGGGTAGTTGTGAGAATTACATAAAATATCACATATATAGTACCTGATATACAATTTCCACAACATTTTGTCTAATTAAGTAGCAACATGGCAATGGCTGGGACTTTGATCTGTTTCCATGAACACCAAAAAGTTAGTAAGCAAGGCTTACAGGTCACGTGGACTCCCACGTGACCAACTGTAGTTCGAGTCCTGGATCTTGGGGCTTGCTTTCTCACTTTCCCTTTCTCTCTCTCTGTCTCTCTGTGGCAAAATTAAAAATAAACATTAATAACAAATAAAATTAAGTAAAATAAAGAAATATTTATATAAAAAAAGTTAGTGAGCAAGGACAGGATGACTGGGAGACTTTGCATTTCTGATCATTGTTTTGCTTCCAATAGCTATTTTTTTCTGCTAAGTTTTTATTCTTTTTCCCCCTCCTAAAGCTTGGCTATTCAAGGGATAGCTAGAAATCAGATGTGTGTGATTCTGTCACAACTTATTATCCTAGCCAACGGGTTTTGTAGGCAGCTAGCATGGAACTGGTGTGTTGCCATTGAAGACTAGAAGAAATTTTACTAGAGTAGGTAAAACAAAACCCGAAATGCAACATGGATACATCAGAAAGCTTTTCAGTGCCAGGTTTGTGTTCTAACTTGTCCTTCAATGTGTACTGAAAAGAGTCTGACAGGATGAGCAGAAGGGTGACAGCACAGAGGCAACACTGTTATTAAGAAAAGTCACTCGACAAATCCCAGTATAATAGACAGTCGCTCCACTTGTTGCATAAAGATTAAGATAGTGCTCGGGAAAACAACTTCGCTAGGATATCTTCCCACTGAATAGTCTTCATGTCTAAGCTTAGTATTTTCAACACTAGTCTCTAATTTTATTTTCAGTCACTATGAAAATAACTCCATCTAATGTGATTAAAAGCTCAGAAATATATCCCATCCTAGAAATAATTTGTAGATGACACTGACTTCCTATAGAAACATTTTCAAAACAATAGGATAAACAATAAAAATTGGGCCAGCTGGTGGTTAAGGTGGCTGGATCTCACGTGGTCAGTTACTCCAGCTCTGGACCCCACAACTTGAAAAACACAGGAGCATTTACACCAAGATATTAAAACCCAGGGTGCCCAGGACCAGCAGATGGTATAATGGTTATGTTGCTGGACTCCCACATAGTAGATGGTAGTTCAAGTCCTGCATCCAGTGACTTAAAACTCACGCCAGGTACATTCTCAAATCCCAAGAGGAGAATGGAGGAGAAGGGATTGTGGCATGACCATCGTCCCTGGGGAGTGATTTCTCACTTTCTGTCTGTCTCTTCTCTGTCTCTCTGGCAAGCGCATACACCCTATAGCAAAAATCTCAAAAACAAACAAACTAACTAACTAACAAAATGAGGTGCCCAAAATCTTAAAAGGAGGGAGAAATGGAGGAAAAGGATTGTGTTGAGACCGTCCTCCGTGGGGGGAGGAGGGGGGTGCACTTTCTCACTTTCCTTCTCTCTGTCTATCTCTGCCAAGCATACATGCCCTTTGGCAAATTAAAATTTAAAGAAAAAGACAACCTTACATGTTTCAGTATAAAATTGGAAATCTTATTTTTGATATCATATTCAATAATGAACCTTCGTCAAGGTTTAATAGAAAGATTCACAGCAAGCCTTCCTAATAATGGTAGCAATTTAAAATATTGAATTTGTGCAAAATAGGGTGCAAATCTTGGTACTATTTATTTGGAACAGAGATGGCCATTATATTATTAATGCGCACATTTTGTCTTTATTCTCAGTAATGTTTTCTGCTGTGATGCCATGAACAAGTCAGTCCTCTTTTGGACTCAGTTTTCAAGTCATCTATTAAGAAAGGGGAGATAATATCACTTACCTCACATGATTATTATGAAAATAAAGTGAAATCAAGTAAACAATATTAAAGCTAGTAAGAGTATACAGTTATTAATTAGTGATATTATAAGAGAAGAAAGACTCAGTAAACTTCTAAAGTTTTCTTCTTCTAAGGCTATCATATAAATACACATATGTATGCATACATGTATTACTTTTGTTGTAGTTAAAGTAGAGCTATAGAGATCTATACATGACAAAAATGTATAGAAATTTGTTTTGCTTTGTTTTTGGTTTAAATTTGCTATAGGACACATACATTCACCAGAGAGAGACAGACAGAAAGAGAGAAAGAGAAAGGAAAAGTGAGAAGTCACTTCTTAGGGGGGCTGGCCACACTGCAATCTTTTCTTCTCTAGTCTCCTCCTAGAATTTTGGTGCACATGCACACATGCCCAGCATGATTTTTAAGCCACCAGGTCTGGGACTTGAACCACACAGTTGACAATGTGGGATCCGGCTGCCTTAACTTCCACATCATCTGCTGGCTCTGGGAGTTTTACAGTCAATGCTATAGACTTTTCTTCCAACATATTGAGTACTTTCTTTGTCTATCTGTCTTTCTTTCTTTCTTCCTTTTTTAGATTTCTTGTCATAGGCATGTGCACTGACCAACGAGAGGGAATGTGAGAAATCACTCCCCAGGGGAGATGACCTTACTACAGTCCCTTCTCTTCTGTTCTCTTCTCAGGATCCTGGGCATACGTACGCACGTGCCGGGAGTGATTCCCAGGCCACTGGGTCTAAGACTTGAACCTACGGAGTCAGCCATGTGGGATCCAGCACCTTAACCATCATGCCACCGGCTGACCCACTTTCTTTGTTTTCTAAGGTCACAAAAGTGAGATTTTTTAAAATTTATTATACCAGAACATAATTAGTAGTTATTTGAGTGACCACAGACAGAATTACATAAAAACAACGGGTGCAAAATTCATAGGTAGACTCATTAATTGCAGACAGTAAGGATTGGAAGAGGCCCTAATGCCCTAGAAGCAAGTGTTATAGATATTCTATGGCTTGTGTGGACACCGAGAAGTATTTGATGTGGTAGATGTCCTTCGCTCAAGGACAAGGCTGAACAGGATATCTGGCAAGAGGATTAGTGGTATGTGAGGGACTAGGACTAGAGAATAAAGAAGGTATGATTGGGACCAGCAGGTGGCACGGTGGTTAACGTGCTGGAATCCTCATGGCTGACCATGGTTTGAGCCCTGGACTAGGCAGCTTGCTTTGTCACTCCCCCTCCCTCTCTCTCTCTCTCTGTCTCTATCTCTGGTGAGCATACATGCCCTGTAGCAAATTTTTAAAAAATAATAATAAATAAAGTAAAATAAATATTTTTTTAAAAAAGAAGGTATGATCAGAGGTCCAACAGGAACAGCTTCTGGTAGAATTGGTTTCTGTGTCCTTGGGCCTTTCTATCTGCTTTGTTTCTCACTTGGGTTCCCTATGCTTCCCACCATCAGAATTGCAGGCAGTCTTTTTGCCTAGGAACTCCTCCCTATGCTTCATGGCTGACTCTTCCTCAATGTTTAGGATATTTCTTCGTGGAGACTGGTACCTCCCGGTTCCATCCTGTTTCGTTTCTCTGCCACCTTTAACACCATCTACAACTGTGTGACTTGACCATGTGTGTACTGTGTGTTGCAGAAGGCGAGCTTGGTAAGAGGAGGGCTGCATCCTCAGCAGTTTTCGGGTCATAAGCATACATCAGATAGCTGACGAATGAAGAAATGAACACATGACTCTCCAAGGTGCCTTTCAGTTGTACCATTTTCTGCTTGATTATCTGTTCCCTCAAAAGAAATTAGTGTTGTCCTGTATTCACTCAAGTCCCCCAGTATCCATTTTTGATTAGTAGTATATTAATCATAGCTAATTTTCTAACCAGCTATCATGGCTACTATTTCACCTAACAAAATTATTTAACCTAGTTAGATATTCTTTTGTGGTTTATTTCTTAAAAGTATATGTAGGGGGAACCAGCAGTTAGCGTAATGGCTATGTCGCTGGACTCCCACGTAGTCGACCGCGGTTCGCGTCTCGGACCCGGTGGCTTACAACTCACGCCGGGCGCGTGTGTGTGCGTGCCCAAGATCCCGAGAGGAGAATGGAGGAGAAGGGATTGCGGCGTGACCATCCCCCCTGGGGGGTGATTTCTCGCTTTCTGTCTCTATGTCTCTCTCTGTCTGTCTGGCGAGCGCACGCGCCCTATAGTGAAAAACCTCTCAAAAAAAAAAAAAAAAAGTATATGTAGGATGTACCTTTCTAACAATATGGAAAACTGTAGAGCCTCTCGTTAGTAAACACCTAGAAATACTGGATAAAGTATACTGAACTTACTTTTAAATGTACAGCTGAGATTACAAGAGAGTATGACAAATGTTTAGGAGCTAAAATTGAAAAGCAGAGGCTCACAGCACAGGTAAGTATGTGGTTGTCCTGGACAGAATGCAGAGACAGGAGCAGGGTGCATGTCAGTAGCTCAGAGCCTGGTGTGTAAATGCACACATGGAAACAGGAAGGAGATGAGGTCGTAGCTCCATGTAAGATTGGGAATTGGAGTGGAGCTTGCTGCAGGGTGCTCTTGAAGGACTCTATTTTCAATGATCGAAAGGCCCTTACATGAATCTATCGATGACAGGGAAATGATCATCTAGTTTATTTACTTTGTTCTGGGTTCTGGAGAAAAAGAAAATTTCTCCCTGAGAATTTAGAATCAAGACTTATCTTCACAGGGATTCAGGACTCACCTCTGACATTTTAAGTGCTCCTAATCTGAACAATTCATATAAATATGGATCCCAGTTTTCTCCTGCTGTGCCAGTTGATTCAGCAAATGCAAAGCTTTGCTGAAAGAACATACCCCAATCCAGGCCTCACAGGATCTTCACAGATACAGCCTCACTGAATAAAATTCACCATCTAAGTTTATAAAGCACTCAAGCTATTCTGAGCACAAGTCAGTTTGATACCACCATCAGCATGAATGGGATGCCTGGGAATTTCACATAAGTCTGATACAGACCATAAAATAGGAATGTTAAAATGATTAAAGCTATCCAACAGTTAAAAGAAAAACAGGAAAAACCAATGCAAAGATGACTAGAAATAAATCAAATTCTTAGAAATGAAATATATGTTCACTGAAATTGACAATTTAATAGACTAGAAAGCACACAGTATTTAGTAAACTGGAAGATAAATCTGAACGTGAATGACAAAGAGATTAAGAGATCAATAATAGTAAGAGAAATAAAAATAAATCAAGGATAAGATGAAAAGACATCTAATTGAAGTTCAAAAAGGAAAATGTAGAGAAAATGAGGCAATATTTGAAGATAAAATATCTAAGAATTTTCTAAAATTTTTGAAATACAAAAATCATCAGACTCAGAAAGTTTTGGAAGTCCTACTGAAGATAAATAAAAATAAATTCATTACCAAACTCACTGTATTGAAGCAACAGAATATTGAAGACAAAGATCTTAACAAGTAAAAGTCAGATTACCCAAAATGAGTAATAATTACGATGATATAAGAACACCGTGAGTCAGAAAATAGCGCCCTAATATCCTTAAGATGCTGAAAGAAGGCAGCTATCAACCTAGAATCCTATGCCCAACTAAACTACCATTAAAATAATGATCGAGAGCGCACTCCTGACAGACCTCACTAATAAACAATTTAGGAAGAACAACATCGCCCTCAGGCAGGAATGAGATATAAAAACTTAGAGTAAATACGGAAACTAGTAAAATGTAGATAATTGTAAATAGACCTTGACTATATGAAGCAACAGAATAATAATAATGATGAATTTGAGGTTTATAAAATGGAATGTAATTAAATCAAGGTGGTAAAGATTATAACTTAAAGGGTTCTAAAGTCTTGTTATTACTTGGAAGAGAGAAGATATTCATTAACTTTTAGATCTTGAAAGTCACATGGACATGATCAAAGTGTAAGTAATGCCACTGCTAAAAACAAAACATGAAATGTATAACTTTGAAACCAAAAAAGGTGCACAGTGACCTGGGGCCTAGTGCAGCTGACAATCTTTCACAGCATCAGAACTGAAGTTCTGTTTCATGAAAGGTCCTCTCATCCCAAACAGACTGTTTCTTGCCTCTCTACGCATGGGTTTCTTAAACAAACCTCCTTTGGAGCAGATCGCGATGGTGTTTCTTAGGCCGATTTCCGACGTCTTCCTCATTGTGTATCCCAGGCCTGGCACACCAGGCACTCTCTTTTCTGTAAGATGAATAGATATGACTTGCTCAGGGTTACACAACTACCAAACGGTAGATAAAGAATAAGAATTCAGATCTTTGCACCCCCAGGCTTGTTCCTTAAAAAAAATAAAAAATCATGTATTTATTTCTTATTTTTATATTCTATGCCAGAGTCTAGGACTCAAACTGCAGAGTCAGCTCTGTAAAATCTAGCTGCCTTAGCCTCCTTGCCATCTACTGGCCCCAGCCTTTTTTTTTTTAATCAGGCACAGAGCCAGCAGAAACACAGAAGAAAGAATATCCCAGTGTCAGTTTTCCTTCACGAGAAGGAAGGTAACAGGTGGCAGTAAAAGGCAGTAAAGAATGACAATGGGCAACTCTGGGCCAAAGGGAAGGAAGGAGCTGAGGATGGGTTTAGTTAGGGTTCGTGTCTGAATTTACAGATAACAGAGCTGTGCGATATCTAGGTATATGCCCTTGGCAAGTTAATTAAAGTTCTTGATGTAACCTATTTTATTCACTCAAACAATTCTTTTCTCTCTCTCTCTCTCTCTCTCTCTCTCTCTCTCTCTCTCTCTCTCTCTCTTTCTCTTTTGCCTGCTTCTCATGTAAAGACATATCAGAAAGAAAATACATTCTGCTAGAAAAACCGAAAGAGGGGTGTGTGTGTGTGTTTGTGTAATATGTTATCAAGAGTGGACTTGGCAAGAGGAATTTGGGCATGAGAAGTATGCAACATTGCTGCCGCGATAAAATGACTAAAGTTAATTTTCTACTCCAGTCTTCAACTTTGAAGTACAAGGTATGATTCTCTTTTTTCATTCATTAATCTCCTTTGACACTTTTCACAGGCTCATGGAGCTTTCCCAAGAGGGGGCATTATAACTGCCATAACATTTTCATCTCCCCGGGCGTGGGACAAGGTGGAAACCTAAGGTTCCCAGCCAGATTTGTCGTCATAATTAGCATTTTGGTCAAAGCCTTAACTGCAAAAAGAAAGTATCAAGTAGACTAAGAGTCCTCACTTCAGCCTATTCTGACTCAAACTCTCCAAGGCTCTGGATATGTTGATTGCTGTCTAGCACTGAGAATAGAGCTTGTGGGGCCAGCAGGTAGTGTGGTGGTTAAGGTACTGGTCTCCCACATAACCGACCATAGTTCGAGTCCCGGACCTGGATGTTTGTTTTCTCAGTTCCCTCGCTCTGGTCAAATAAAAAATAATAATAATAAATAAAGTAAAAACTCATAATTGTTTTTTTAAAACAAACAATAAAATGGAGCTTGTAAGCTCCACTGCTATTTGTACTTGTTCAAAATGTGTGGCCTAATAATTTTGTCTGTAAATGCTTGCATATTTCCAGAGGCCTCATTGTACCCATTTGTTGAGAAAAATGTTTTCTCCCAAGTGGGTTGGAGGTGAGAAAAATCCAGTAAGCAGGTACCCAATTGCAACAGGCTGGATTAAAGTATGGATTACCATTGTATTTTGCCCAAGTAAACTGCTGTGGAAAAAAAGCGTTTTCTTTTTCTTTTTTCTTTTCTTTTCTTTTTTTTTTTTCTTTGAGGTTTTTGCTATAGTGCATGCACACTCACCAGAAAGACAGAGAGAGACAGAGAGACAGAAAGCGAGATTCTCCTTCGCTGAATCTTCTGGTGAGCACAGATGCCCTCTGGCTTATTTGAAAGAAAGAAAAAAGGAAGGGAGGGAGGGAGGGAGGGAGGGAGGGAGGGAGGAAGGAAGGAAGGAAGGAAGGAAGGAAGGAAGGAAGGAAAGAAGCAGTTCCTTCCAAAATATTACCCGTGAAGCTGCTTTAATATCTTTATTGACAATACTTGGCATTAGAGAATAACCACTGGGCTAATAATGAGAACTCAGAGCTGCAGCCTATCCACAGCACAGAGAATAAACACTGTCTGCCTCTGACCTAATTACAAGGTGTCCTTAAGCATCATCATTTGGTAAAAGAAATTGTGATTACAAATTGCTTTGCAAACCACATTGTTGGGACTCAAAATGTGCCTGTGAAGTGTTTGTAATTTGCCAATAAAAGCATAGCCTACAGGAAGGAGTGCTGTTCCTAGGCCATGGGGACGTTCTCTCTGCAGACCGCATGCCCTTCTCCCCCTCCTGCCGCACAGCCCCCACCTTAAAACCTCAGATGGGAATCAGGATGCCCTTTCATCTTACCAATGGAATCCAGGCAGTAGGTTCCATAAACGTCCTGACTTAGTGACATTCCAGATTAGTCCTTTCCCCTCCCCAAGCCCCAACATCTCTCCATTGTCCTGATGGATTAAAAAACCCAATAAACAAACAAAAGCATGACAGATCAGCATCACTATTAATAACATCACCATTAACAACGACACTCAAAAACAAAAACAATCGCCTTCAAGTCGATGAGGCTTGAGTAAATACCTCAGGGTGTATTGTGGGTCAGATGTATTGGGTTGCATTGAGTCATTATTGTGAAGTTTTATTGTAATATTTACCCTGAGGGACTATGCCTGGAACCTTACCAAGCCCTCCTCAACTGCCCAGGTCCACAATACCATATGGAAAAATAGCTAGAGTATGGAAGAAATGACACATTTCAAGTGGTCAGGACTCCCACCTCCATTTAGAGTGGTGAGGACTCTGGTAAAACACATACAAATGTGAGAGAGGGACAGAAGCACTCTTTACAAGGCTCAGTAGCATCGCGATTCACTTCCTCCACTCCTCCAGCCCATCAGGATCCTGAGCAAGATCCCAGCATATCTGTAGTCCAACCAGACTGTGGCTGGAACTGTGGCTAGCATGCGACCTCCATCTCTGAAGTCTGGTATCACTACCAGCTGCACCAGACAAGCTGGGCCAAGACCTCCTCTGAAACACACAAGCACCCTCAAAGGAAGTGTTCCTACCAGGTATTTCTGCAGCACCTTGACCAAAGGATTCTAAATCCCTTAGAGAAAGCAGAAAAAGAAAACTTAAATAACAATTGCATGAGTACTAAATAAGTTATTATACAGACTGGCATTCCCATGCTATTCTGGAGATCTTTATGTATCCCTACTATCCGGATGGTCTTTAAAGGTGTTTTACAACATGGCTACCACTAGAGGGCGGAGCAGACCACATCGTTTTTCAAGAGGTTTTTTTTTTTTGTTTTTTTTTTTGTTTTTTTTTTTGTTTTTTTTTTTTTTTTTTTTTTTTCCCACAAGAGACTTTGAAAGACAGTTACCTTGAAGGATGGGCCAAAGGCTGAAGAGATCTTTACAAGGATAAGACTCTCCCTCCTTTAACTTGGTCCCACTGTGCAAATCACTTCTAAAACTTAGGAACAGGGACAGAGGGACAGAGGGGTAAGTGAACGGGCACTACACAATTGCATGGAAACTTGGTATTTTGTTGCAAGGTCAAGAGTTTGGCCTTTGATCCCTTTGGTTTATTACGACCAGTTAGTCCTCTCCATGTGCCAGAGACTCCACAGGGCAGTGGGGATATAAACACAAGTAGTTCCTTGTCATTTCCCTCCCTGAGTTTACAGTCTGGGTGGGGAGGCAGGCAAATGAGTTCATCAAGAGACTATAATGACCTTGGGACCAGCAGTTAGCATAATGGCTATGTCGCTGGACTCCCACGTAGTCGACCGTGGTTCAAGTCCCGGACCCGGTGGCTTGGAACTCACGCCGGGCGCGTGTGCGTGCGTGCCCAAGATCCCAAGAGGAGAATGGAGGAGAAGGGATTGCGGCGTGGCCATCCCCTCTGGGGGGTGATTTCTCACTTTCTGTCTCTCTGTCTCTCTCTGAATGTCTGGCGAGCGCACGCGCCCTATAGCAAAAACCTCTCCAAAAAAAATAAGAGAGACTATAATGACCTAAGTGCAACATGAGCTTAGGGAGAACCTAACTCAGAAAGGCAGTGTGTGGTGGGGGTGGAGTGGAGATAGACATTATTCTCCCACAGACCCACTGACAGAGAGTCCTTGAAGACCAAATCAGAAGTCACTGGGTGAAGGAGAAACAAAGGCAGAAAGAGAGGTGTTTGGGGTTGGTTTATTTTGTTTTGTTTCAAGAAAGTGATTTCAACCTAACAGAATATATGATAGCCACATCAAGCTGAAAATGGTCACCATTGACTGGACACTTGTGTTTACTGGGGAAAAAATCATGCTTCACCTTGTCTCTAAGTTCTGCATTGGTAGGTTGGTTCAGTAATAAATATGTGAGACCTTTAAAAAATATATATATAAGTGAATGTAAAACAAGAGAAAAAAAACAATAATAGCACTAGACATCTGCTTTTTTTTTTTTTTTTTTTTTCTATAAACTTTCTAGATTCTGGAAGTATGGGGATAAAACAAAACAATTTAGGAAGAAAAACACCTAGCTACATAGACCTGAACGAAGCCCTTTGCATACCCTGGCTATTGTGTGTGCAGAGGTGCCCCTGGGGACACTGCAGGCCAGTCTGGGCAGTACCAGACAGTGATGAGTGCTGACAGCTGACACGTAGGCATGGTTTCCTCTCAAGAATCACATTGGAGCACGCCCCCACTTCTCCACCATGTCTACCCAATGGACCTGAAATGCTGAAGGCTAATAGGGTGGTCTCAGTTCTTGCCGCCCTTTCAGATCACTTAGGGAGCTCCTGAAAACCACAAATGTCCCTACCTCCCTGTTCTGATTCAATGCTTGATAAAGTCCTAGATTATTTTATAGTGTGGTCAGGGTTGGGGCCTACTGAGTTATACACTGCGACATTTCACAGGGGAAACATGAGATTCCAATCAGGGATATGGGTAATATTATTGTCTTCTCTTTGCAACAGGAAAGAATCTAATCTTCTACCTCTATACAACTTTTACTCGTACCTTCAACCTGGAATGATTTATAAGTAAAATCTGTTATCCGGAAAAAAAATAACATGACAATAAAAATGAATATGCGGAGGGTAGAAAAATGTTGCAAAAATAGAACACACCTTGATAGCTCCTGAGAACTAGCAATTTCAGGGGAATAGTGAAATGAAGATTTTCCACTGATAATTCAGCCTCCAGACCACAAACTCAAGTGGTACGAAGACTTTAAAGCCTCCTGACTTTGTCTCTGTCTCTGTCTCTCTCTACCTCTGTCTCTGTCTTCTCATTTTTTTGTAATCTTTCCTTTTTAAAACTTTTTAAGGTAAAGCATTTTCTTGGATTTTAGCCCCTCCTCTCCCTTTATCTTGTTAATAATCCCCCCTCCTCCTCCCAACCCAGGAGAGGCAAGGGAGCAGGCCTCAGAAGACACCTTCATGGCCCCTGAGAACTAGTGATTTTGCACGCCACGCAGTTTTCTCATTTTTGCTTTTCTTTTCTTTTTCTTTCTTTTTTTGGAGAGGTTTTTGCCACAGGGCACGTGCACTCGCCAGACAGAGAGAGACAGAGAGACAGAAAGCGAGAAATCACCCCCCAGGGGAGATGGCCATGCCACAATCCCTTCTCCTCCCTTCTCCTCTCGGGATCTTGGGCATGCACACACACGTGCCCAGCGTGAGTTTTAAGCCACTGGGTCCAGGACGCAAACCGCAGTCAACTACATGGGAGTCCAGCGACATAGCCATTATGCTAACTGCTGGTCCCCCTCATTTTTGCTTTTTTTTTTTTAAATTAAAAAGTGTTTTTTCTTCTCTTTTTCTCTGTTTCTTGGTTGTTTTTGGTTGCTGTTGTTTCTCTCTCTCTGTTTCCTTTTCTGCATGCTCCCAGATGCTTAGATTGAACTTCAAGTTTGGGAAGAAGCACACTTTCCATCAGATGACTAGAAGTCACCACAGAACCACAAGAAATATGGGAAAGCAAGAAAATATCTCTCCTCCAATGGGAAAGAATAACTCCTCTTCATCCACAGACAGCTCAGTGGAAATCATGGAAATGTCTGATAAAGAATTTAGAACATTTATAATGGTGATGCTAACAGAGATGGAAGAGAAGAGAGACAATGAACTACAGAAGAGAAAGGAGAAAGGAACTGATAAGTTTTGGGAGGTGAAGAAATTCTTGCAAGATCTAAAAGAGGGATTACACACTTTACAAAAGAATCAAATGGAACTGTTAGAGATGAGGACTGTAATATAGGAAGTCAAAATCTCTCTTGAAAGTATTAAAAGCAGACTTGATCATACAGAAAATAGAATCTCAGATGTAGAAGAGAAAATTGATGGCCTAGAAAAATCCACCACGATGACTAAGAAAATTGTCCAAAAAATTGAGAATAATATACAATAAATACTAGATACCCTCAAACATCCAAACATCTGGAAAATTGGCATCCCAGAAGGCGAAGAGACTCATAAGGGCATTGATAATCTATTCCATGAAATCATGCAAGAAAACTTTCCAAACCTAGAGAGGCACTCAAAGATCCAGTCCCAAGAAATATAAAGAATCCAAATAGAGTCAACCCAAAAAGATCTTCTCCAAGACACATTATAGCCAGGTTGATCAAAACCACAGACAAAGACAAGATACTAAGACTGGCAAGAGAGAAACAGAAGTTACCTACAAAGGATATCCCATCAGACTAACAGCAGACCTCTCATTGGAAACAATGCAAGCAAGGGAAGAATGGGAAAATATATTCAAAGTGTTAAGGGAAAAAGCAATTTCGACCGAGAATACTGTACACAGCAAGATCACCCTTCATATGGGAAGAAAAGACAAGAACATTCTCAGATAAACAAAACCTGAAAGAATTTACCAGCACCAGACCAGATCTCCAAGAAGTTCTTAAGGGAGTGCTATGTCAGGAAAATTAAATGTACTCACACAGAATTAAGAGTTCAAAAACTAAGAAAATGGCCAACTTAATCATAGAGACAAAGTCTGGAGTTGAATATTATATTCCAGAATTTAATCGGGACGATAAAACCACAACAGAAGATAGATTAAGTACATGAGACTGAACTGGTGAAATAGCATTCTGTGACTTTTGACTAAAATATTGCTTTTCTTCTAGGCTTTGTTGTCTGGTTTGAAGAGTTTTGTCCTGTCTTGAGCTGTCAATAGGTTCATGTACCTACTATTTGAACAGAATACTAATCTGTTTCCACGCTTTAAGTTTTAAGCAAATTTTCTTACCAATTCAAACTGCTTTTCTTGAAATTACCAGATGAACTTGCTATTGAAAGTAGTTCGATTATTTAAGAAATTGTGTGATCAATAAAATGTGGGGAGAAAAGGAATGGAAGACAACTGTAGACACCAGAGATAGTGTGAGAAGAGGGTGGGAAAGGGCAGAAGGTCAGACATAGGGGTAAATATAAATAAGTAAATAAATAAAACCAGAACTGGAAAATTATTGATGATAACATACATGATTAAGCCACTATGCAGTATATTCTGGATGGGAAACCACTTTTTGTATGCTGTGACAATGATTAGGGGATGAATGCAAATTAATTAATTTTTAAAAAGTTGAGGAGAAAAAAATACAAAAACTATTTTTCTTGAAATTAAAAAAAATGCATATTTGATGACTGCAGTAAGCTATATAGTCCCAGCTAGGTGTACTTTATAGTATGTTCATTCTGCTCACTGAGGTTTATGCCTAAAGTCAGACTTGTTTTCATGGATATGTATATATCAGCTGTGCTTGCTATTGGAGGTATTTAGATTAATTAAGTTCATTAGCAAATAAATAAAATGGGAGGAAAAGGCATAGAAAGCAACCATAGATACCAGAGACAGTGTGGGAGGAGGGTGAGACATGGCAGAGGGTGAGAGACAGGGAATCAAGGATGGCAAAAATAACAAAATACACAGGAAACAAGAAATGGAAAATTATTTGTTGTCGATAACATGTGTGGTGATGTGCTTGATTGAGCCAATATACGGTGTATTCTGGATGGGAAATCTCATTTTGTTTGCGGTAATAATGTATAGTGAATGAATGTAAATAAATAAATTAAAATTGAAAAAAAATGTTGCAAAAATATGTATTTACTTCTCTCATGAGTCACCTTTTAATTTCTAAAGAATTCCTCTCAGACAGGCATCTAAAAGCTCCTTCTTCTGGCCTGTTTTATGCCTGTCCGAATCCTCTGGGTACCTTCAGCCCTCGTCAAGAGTCCCAGACTCATCTCTGAACAACAGAGAGAGACTCACCAGATTCTGAAGCTCCCTCTTGGCTTCATCCTGGGCTTTGGCTAGCAACCCCTACTGTGCTTTCTTTCTTACCAAGTATGCCCGTGCCCCTGTAGCAAAAATTTCTCTCCCGCTCTCTCTCACTATATATATCTATATATGTAGATATTATATTATATCTATATATCTATATCACATATATAATTTCTCTCTATATATATTTTCCATATATATATATAATTTCTATATATATAATTTCTACATATATAATTATACATATCTATAGATAGATATATCTATATATCTATATAATATATATAATTTTCTATATATAATTAACTTCTCTCTATATATAATATATAGATATATAGAGATATTATATAAATATATAGATATAGATATAATATATTTAGAGATATATAGATATATAATATATAGAGATACAGAGAGAAATTAAATATAGAGAAATTTTATAGAGACTATATATTACATAAATATATAGATATAATATCTCTATATAAGTAGAGATATAATTACATATATAGAGAGAGAAATTTTTGCTGTAGGCACACGTGCCCTTGCCAGATAGACAGAAACAGAAAGACAGAATGGGAGAAATTGCCCCCAATGGGGGATGACTATGCTACAATTCCTTCTCCTTCGTTCTCCTCTCAGGACTTTAGGCACGCACACACACATGTGCCCAATGTGAGTTTTAAGCTGCTGGGTGTGGGACTCAAACCATGGTTGACTACATGGGAGTCCAGCGACATAACCATTCTGCCATATGCTGGTTCCGCACCAAGTATTGATACATGTGGTGATGGTCAGCAAGTTTGAATTCCTCATCTCAGAGCATGTGTAAGGCCTACAAACCTTTATCTTGCTACCACGTACCTCCTTTCATCATTATGCTAATCTATAGCTTTATTTTGTCATATCACTTTCTTTTTGCAAACAACTCCAGCCCATTAGGAGAGGGACTGATAGGAGGATGGAGAAAGATAAAGGAGGTAGCGATCGGGTGGTGATCTGGCCCTGCCACACTCTGACAGCCCTCAATTTCTCTCCAGTGTGCTGAATTGGAGGCTACGGTCAAAGCGGATGGATTCCATGATTTCTCCGAAGTGTCATATTCTATGCAGTGGGACTTCCTACCTTCCTCAGGGACTTCGACTCGAACTAGGGCCCAAGACAGCTGCTGTCTATTGAAGTGAATTCTCTTTTGGCCAGAGAGCTACATCACAGAATGTTATTTTCATATTTTGTTTGCCAATGGGTAAACAAGCTTCTTTTGAAATCTACATAACCAATTGATAATCTCTTCCTTATTAATAATTTTGAGATCCTACTTGATTTCTTCAAACATCCAAATCGTTAATTGTCTATAAACACTAGTTTCTATTCTGAGATCTCTGTAGTCCTGATTCCTCAGTGGATTATCTCAGCTTACTCTTACCTACAGGGCCTTATTTCCTTTTGTGTGTTGGTTTGTTTTAATAATTATTTTGATTGTGAGTGCACAGTTCTTGAAACATTATCTGTGAGAATGCTTTAATGCCTGGAGTGTTGCTGGTTGCTCCAAAGAGAATTTACGTCTCCTTTGGCCAGGAATATAAAGGATCCGTGTGCTACCAGTCGGGTAATATCGGGTTGTCAGAAAAGTCATGACACGTTGACTTTTCTCATAACTCAATATTTTAAATTCTTGGCTTGGGATTTGGGGCACCATACAGGCAGTGGGACTTGGAGCCCACACCTGCTCAGGAACTGGCACCCACAGCAGTCTAAGGAGAGGTTTTTTTTTGGTGGGATTGGTTTCTTCCATTTTATTTCAAAGAAAAGTCCAGACCAACTAGGTTGCCATCTTTCAATCTTTGTGAGGCAGCCCTGGGGAATGCTGGCTGCAATGGGTTCTCTGGTCTGAATATTCACCTTGTAAGGTCTCTGGTTCTCATCCTCTGCCTTCCACGCGGCCCGGTATCCCAGTCTGCTCTTAAAATCAAAGTCCTGGTGACCAGAGAGTGTGCAGCAAAGTGATGCTTTGCCAAAGGCCGATCCACATGGGAAGATTTTGAATTCATCTCCAGAGACCTTCCTTAGTATGCCAGGCATGTGCGCGCCCATGCTCTAAGGCTGGCTCAAGTCTAGGGGTGACAGTGGTGTCAAGACCCTGCTGAGGCTGCTCTCTCTGTCTCTCTCATAGACCTGCATCTGATTATCAGTAAGAACTGACCCAAACACATTCAAAATTTAACAAAAAGCTTTTAGGTAGGGAAATAAAAGGCTAACCCCATAGCCCAGTGGTTAAGTGCTGTGCATAGGAGGCCAGATCCTTCACGGCCAAATGCGGTTTGAATCCCCATCCTGGCAATTTTATAAAACACACCAGACAATGTGTGTGGAAGCCCTGAATCCAAATGGAATGGAGAAATGCAGGAAAAAGAATTGCGTGTAACCATGCCCCGTTGGCAAGGGGACAGGGGCAGGTAGGGGCATGGTTACACTGCAATTCTTTCTTTCCCGGGCAAGTGCACACCCCTTTGGCAATTAAAAAAGGTGGGGGGGGGATGGGAAATATGTCTCAAGCATACTTTTTGTTTTAATTTAACAGACTTAATCAGGCAAAGAACAATTGAAAATTGGGCAGCCCTCAGAACAAAAAGATCAGAGAGTTCCTTTTCTTGATTTTTTACTAAAAAAAAAAAAAAAAACATCTTTCAGGGGACCAGTAGTTGGCATAATGGCTATGCCTCTGGACTCTCATGTAGTCAACCGTGGTTCAAGTCCTGGACCCGGTGGTTTAAATTCACGCTGAGTGCATGTGCATGTGTGCCCAAGATCCTGAGAGAAGAATGAAGGAGAAGGGACTGCGGTGTGGCCATCCCCCTGGGGGGTGAATTCTCACTTTCTGTCTCTCTGTCTCTCTCTCTGTCTTTCTAGTAAGTGCACGTGCCCTATAGCAAAAAACTCTCAAAAAAAAACAAAAACCTTTTAGGACTAAGTAAAAACTTTTTTAAAAACTTTAAAAAAACTTTTTTAAACTAAAAAATATATATTTGTTTTATTTACATTTAATCATTGTACACCTTTACAGCATACAACATGGTTTTTCCAACTTGCATGCAGTGCATGTTAATTGAGTTAAGTAGACACTTCAAATTATTATCTCACTGACAAAGAAGTATTTCTCTCTTGGCTTTCTAAGTTCCATTTTGTGATATAGAGAATTTTTTGAGCATACTCTTTTGGGAATTATTTTCCTATGAGAAAGACTCATTTTAAAACCAAAGCTTAACGGGTTGGTTGTTCAAGACCAGGGTCGCTCCCTGAGCAGCAGCCGCAGGCTCTGGCGGTCTGTTTCTGCAGAAACATGAGCACAGTGACCTCTAGTGGACTCAACAAAGCCAGCAAGCTGGTCCTGTCAATGAATGACACGCTTTTTCTTTGATCTGCAGTAATTGTAAGATTCTTCGCAAGCATCATAACTGAGGCGATACGGAAACGTGGTCCTTCCTCCCCATACTTCCTCTCCATTCTCTTTTCTTCATATCCATCAGGAAATTTTATTGATTTCAATTCTCATCCCCCCAGGTGCCCTCATTTCCCTCTGCCTCTGAGGACTGTGCAAACACCGACCTCAACAACACAGCCTCAGTGGGTGTCCTAATTACTGTGGGGCTTAGAGACACACAGGAGACGTTGTCTCAGCCTACCTAATCAGTCTTTGGGTGGGATCTGGGAGTTATCTTAAGAAGCCCCACATGTGATTCTAACACCCCGCAAAGGTCAAAACCTTCTATGCTCACTGTATCTGCCTACACCACTTTTCTCCAATAGAAACATATATTAAATTTTAAATTTATTTTTAATTGCCAGAGAGTATGTGCACTTGTCAGAGAGAGACAAAGAGAGAGGGAAAGGGAGAAAGCACTCGTGGTGGGGCATGGTCACCCTGCAATCCATTTCTCTTTTCTGTAGGGATCTGAGGCACTCGTGCACGTGTGTGTGTGTGTGTGTGTGTGTGTGTGTGTGTTTCAAGCCACCAGAACCTGGACTGGATCCCTGTGGGATCCAGCTCCTTTTAACTACTAGCCTACAGGGCTGGCCCCTAAATTTGATTTTGGAAGATAATATCTATGTAATTATAAAACTAGAAAACAAACAAACAAAAAAAAAACAAATGTTCCCATATCCAGTGGAAAGTTTCTCTACAGTTCTCTATGCTCCATAAATATGTGCACTAAGTGGCCACTGTTTTTAAATGCTGTCTTGTCCTTCTTTCTGCAGATAGGAATGTAAGGGTCCTGAAGTTTTTATTCTCTTTTATTGTAAAGTCATGATTCATGCATTGTATAACTGCTCAGTGTTAAATTCTTTCTTGTATACTGTTAAATGAGAGCAGCAAGGTGCAGAACAGAATAATCATGTTTGTGCAAAGATGTGTATCTGTAGGGGCAAGTGGTATGATGGTAAAAGTGCTGGACTCCCACATGGCTGACTGTGGTTTGAACCCCAAACCTGGCAGCTTGCTTTCTCACTTTTCCTTTCTCTCTCTGGTCAGATTTAAAAATAATAGCAAATAAGATTAAATAATAAATAATTCTTTTTAAAAATGTATATATGTAAATAGCTATCTATTTTAGAATATGTGCTTTTTCATAATGGAATATTTGAGATAAAAAGGTTAGGGAGAATCTTTTCACTTTTCACTTTGTACAGTTCTGTACAGATTAAATTTGTAAGTGGGCTAAGTGGGTAGGAAGACCATCATTCATGTATGTATTTGGTATTATACATCTTTGGATTTAAAAAAAAAATCAAATTAGGCCAATTGGTGACATGGTGGTTTTGGTGACTGGATCCCACATGGCCAACTATGTGGTCCAAGTCTTGGACCCTGTGGCTTGAAAAAACACTCCAGGCATGTATGCATGCATTCCCAAAACCCCGAGAGGATAAAGAAGGAGAAGGGATCGCCATCCTCACTGGGGGGAGTTTTCTCTTTCTCTCTGACCTCTCCAGTGAGTGCATACATTCGATAGCAGACCAAAAAATAAAAAAATAAATCTGATCAATAGCCGTTATTTTTAAAACTATCTTCTAGAAGTAGCACTTAACGTGTTTTTCTATACATAGTCTTGTCAATAAACGTCTTAGAAAGGTAAAGAGATGAAAAAGTATTTCCGGAGGAAGTCCCCTTCTGACTTCAGATAAAGGGTGTTACTTAAATGAATAATTCTGCATACATCTTCCTCCTGAAAAAGTCATGAATGCTCCCACATACCCCAAAGATCCTCTTTGTCTTTGAGCCAAACTCATGTGTTTGGAGGCCAAGTCATCTTGCTCTGTAAGTTTGGAGAAATGCTGGATTGGGAAATAAGATGACTGTGGTCACTTTCATGGATATATCGTTCCACCATTGTATATGCCAAAAGAAGAGAGACTTTCTAATTATTTTTAATTGACACATGACAATTTTACTTACTTTGGAAACAGCATATGGCGTAATGGTTACATTGCTGGAATCCCACGTAGTCAACTGTGGTTCGGGTCCCAGACCCGGCAGCTTAAACTCATGTTGGCTGCATGAGCGTGTGTGTCCAGAGTCCTGAGAGGAGAATAGAGAAGAAGGGATTGCAGCTTGGCCAGCACCCCTAGGGGTGATTTTTTGCTTTCTGTCTCTCTGTCTCTCTCTGTTTCTCTGGCAAGCACACACTCTCTTATAGCAAAAATCTTCTGCAAAAAGAAAAATTTGTTTACATATTTACAGGGTACAATGTGATTTTTTTCAGTACGTGAATGTAATGTATAATGACCAAATATAGGTAGCTAACATATCCATCATCTCAAACATTTATTGTTACCTTGTGTTCGGAACTTTCAAAATCTTCCCTTTTGTCTATTCTGAAATATACAATAAATTATTTGTAAAAAATAGTTACCGGCTATAGAACAGAATGTATGCTTTTAACAAACTGTTGGGTCGTTAGAAAAGTCTTGATGTATTTTTCTATGCAAAAATGCCTCATGACTTTTCTGACTACTTAATACAATTCTGTACCTCTATGTCCCCAAACCCACTTCCCTGCCTGTAGAAATCGCTACTCTTCTTTCTTTCTTTCTTTCTTTCTTTCTTTCTTTCTTTCTTTCTTTCTTTCTTTCTTTCTTCCTTCCTTCCTTCCTTCCTTCCTTCCTTCCTTCCTTCCTTCCTTCCTTTCTTTTCTTTCTTTCTTTCTTTCTTTCTTTCTTTCTTTCTTTCTTTCTTTCTTTCTTTCTTTCTTTCTTTCTTTCTTTCTTTCTTTCTTTCTTTCTTTCTTTCTTTCTTTCCTTCCTTCCTTCCTTCCTTCCTTCCTTCCTTCCTTCCTTCCTTCCTTTCTTTCTTTCTTTTCTTTCTTTCTTTCTTTCTTTCTTTCTTTCTTTCTTTCTTTCCATAGGGAATGTGCATTCACCAGACAGAGAGAACTGAGAGGGAAAGTGAGAAATCATCCTCCATGGGGCACGGCCACACCACAATCCCTTCTCCACTCTCTGGGTGTGGGGCATGCACTTACATGCACCCAGAGTGATTTTCAATCTGCTAGGTCCAGGACCTAAGTGCATTTGGCCAAGTAGGATCCAACACCTTAACCTTCATGCCACCTGCTGGCCCCTTACACTCTACTTCTATGAGGTTAACTTTTGTAGTTTCCACATGAATCGGTACATGTGATTTTTCTATTTCTGCATCCGAATTATTTTGTCCTCTAGGTTCAATGGAAGAGTGACTTTGTGATCCTATTTTCTTTTCGCTTTCTTTCTTTCTTTTTTGGGGAGAGGTTTTTTTTTGTTTTGTTTTGTTTTGTTTTTGTTTTGTTTTTTTATAGGGCACGTGCGCTCGCCAGACAGAGAGAGACAGAGAGACAGAAAGCTAGAAATCACCCCCCAGGGGGGGATGGCCACGCCGCAATCCCTTCTCCATTCTCCTCTCGGAATCTTGGGCACGCATGCACACGCACCCGGCGTGAGTTTAAGCCACCGGGTCCGGGACTCAAACCACAGTTGACTACGTGGGAGTCCAGCAACATAGCCATTACGCTAACTGCTGGTCCCTTTTCAATTAAATTTTTAAAATTTTTAAATTTGACCAGAGAGAGAAAGAGTGGAAAGTGAGAAAGCAAGCCACCAAATCTGGTACTCAAATCATGGTTGGTCATGTGGGAATCCAACATCTTAACCACCATGCCATCCAATGGTCCCAGATCCTATTTTCTTAAAATTAACTTTGCAGCTTTTGATTTTTTTTTGACATTTTCTTTTCTTTTCTTTTCTTTCCTTTTACTTTTCTTTTGTTTAGTTTTCTTCTTCTTCTTTTTTTAAAAAAATGTTAATACCAGAGGGCATGCAGAGTGGGGAGTGAGCATACTTCCAATAGGGGTCAGTTTTATCACAGGACTTTTTCTTCCATTTCTCCATCAGGTTAGGATCCTGGGCATCTATATGTATGCCCAACATGTTTTCCTAAGCCACTGGGGACAGGACTTGAACCCTGATCAGCCATGTGTGACTGGCTCCTTCTGCACAGTGCTTAATCACTGCACTATAGGGCTAGCCCAACTTGCAGCTTTATACAGGTGTTCTACGAATTTAGAAGACTTGAAGACAGAGTACTTCATGTAAGAAAAGTAATATTTCAGTATTAAAAAAGAGTACAAACCCCTCACTACTAAGTAACGAGACATTTCACTGAATCGCAGGAGAAAGTAAGTTTCACTTGTATGTAGTCCTGTCATATATTGAATAATTTCGAACAGCTACTCTGAATAGTAAGTTTCAAGCCTTTTCAGTAAGAAGGTGTGATTTATAAGAATCCCCTTAAGCAGGCAGTGGAGGGCAAAGGTTGGGCAGCAACACGAATACTAAGCTCACCAATGCCCACTACACTTCCCAAGGAAGGGACAGTTTACCTGGACCTTGAAGGACAAAGAGCAGCTCACCAGGTTAAAGGAAGGGGAAGTGGGAAATGTTAGGTAGAGAGAACGTCATGTTTGAGGCCTGCAGCCAGGAGAGAATACGGAAGTATACAAGAAACTGAAAGAAATCTCTGAAGCCTGCAGACTGCTGTGTGAACAGTGGCTCCTGACAAAGAGGAGGTATGACTTAGTAGGCCTTGCTAAGTATTTTGGCCTCTATCCAGAAACTCATGGGAAATCATCAAAAGTTTTTCAATGTGTGAGGGGAAGGTTTTAAATGTGCTGTCAAAAAGTTAGCAGCCTTGGGACCAACAGACGGAGGAATGGCTATGTGGCTGGACCCCCATGTAGTCGAGCACGGTTTGAGTCCCAGATCTGGTGGCTTACCAGGCATGTGTGCATGCGTGCCCAAGATCTCAAGAGGAGAATGGAGGAGAAGGGATTGTGGCATGGCCGTCCCCCCAGGAGGTTATATCTTGCTTTCTATCTCTCTGTGTTTCTGGCAAGCACGCTCTCTATAGCAAAAACCTCTCAAAAGAAAAAAAAAAAAAAAAAAAAGGTAGCAGCCTTATTTTGTTTTCTTTGAAAATAATCCTCTTTCACCCTGGCTGATTTTTCATTGCTACATTTCTGTTTGCTTGGCATATTATTGGCCCTCACCAACTGGTGAAAATTCTCAGCTATCATTTCTTCGGGTATTGCTTCTTCTCTGTTCTGTCTCCTCTTCATCAGGAGCTCTCAATAGACTAATGCTAGATTTACTAACTCTGTCCTGTTTATCTCTTAACCTCTCTATCAAGGTTTCCATCTTTTTTTTTTCTTGGTATTGCAGTCTGGAAACTTTGCTCAGAATATTCTTCTAGTCCATTAATTCTTCAGTTTGCAAGTTTTCATTTCTTTCCTTTTTTTTAGAAGTTTTATTTTCTTCTTATTCAAATGTATACATTTCTCTCTTATAATCCTATTCACTATTCATGTTTTTTCTTAATTTTTGTAATTAAATGATTTATTTTGAGATTATAGACTCACATGCAGTTGTCAGGAAAAATACAAAGAGATCTTGTGTACTCTTTACCTAAGTTTCCTTCAATGGTAGCAAAACTATGGTGCATGTTGCAAAAGTGTCATACCAGGATCTTGGTGTTTTTGTTGTTGTTGTTGTTGTTGTTGTTATTGTTTTAGGTATAGCAAAGAAGGGAGTTTATTGAATGAGAGGGAAGCAAAAACAGAGCTCCCAAGAAAAATAGAAGGGTCCTGGAAAATGGGATCTTAGTTTTAAAAACATATCATACTGTCTTTTACTATTCTGTGTCTGATAATGCCAATAGCAAAACTGAGTTGCAAGTCCTTTTCATTGGAGTTAATAAGGAGTTATTGCTGGTTCTTACTCATGGTGATTTTTTCCCTTGTATGCATCATGATTTCTGACTAGAAACAGGTTTTATCTTGGACCTTTACATGGGCACTGAAGCTGCATTCCAGCAGAGAAAATTTGTCTTTGTTCCTGTCCAGCTCCTCTGGTACTGCCATATTGAATTTTTGGCTGGAGGTATTTTGGGATGACCCAAATAGTATGAATTTAGGCTTCCAATCCATATGAAGGCCAGGCTGTAGGTTTGTTTTTTTGTTTTTTTTTTTGGTTTTTTTGAGAGGTTTTTGCTGTAGGGCGCATGCACTCGCCAGACAGAGAGAGACAGAGAGACAGAAAACGAGAAATCACCCCCCAGGGGGGATGGCCACGCCACAATCCCTTCTCCTTCATTCTCCTCTCGGGATCTTGGGCATGCATACACACGCGCCGGGTGTGAGTTTTAAGCCACTGGGTTCGGGACGTGAACCGAGGTCGACTACGTAGGAGTCCAGTGACATAGCCATTACGCTAACTGCTGGTCCCCCAGGCTGTAGGTTTTTAAAAAGGCATTCTGCTGAAGTTAGTGCGAGTCGGGCTTACTTTTAGTTTACCATTTCACAATGGGGTTGCAAAAGGGCAGTGTGTTCAGTAAAGCCCCGTACTCAGTTTAATACTGTTATACCATCTTGAAATTCTTAATTTTTTTTAAAATAAGGAGACCTACATTTTCTTTTTGCATTGGGGCTCATAGTTATACAGCTGCTTTTGCAAGGGGTATGGCTCATTGGGATTCCATCTTTATAGGGTAAGGTCACCTATTTCATGGGTTTTTTTTTCTCTTGTACCCTCTAACTGTCAAATCCTTTAAAACCTAAAGCTCAGATTTACTAGTTTGGTAAGAGTAGCTTCAGTGTTCTTATTACTCCTCTGTTTGTCTATTGTAGCTTTTTCCTAAATACCCTTTAATTTTCCGGAGATATATATTGAGTCTTCGGGAAAGTCATGATGCATTTTAGCATAGAAAAATGTGTCATGATGACATATATATGTATGTGTGTATATATAATACATGTGTGTGTGTATATATATATATATATATATATATATACACATACATATACACAAAGTATATTTTATATATGTATTATTTATTATTTTTTCTTTTTTTTTTCTTTTTGGTAGGAGATACCTACTCCAAAATCCCGCTGGAGCAGAAGCCTGGGCTGCTTCCTGAGGCTGACTCTCTGCCTGGTTAAGCCCCCTCCAGGTGTATTCTCTTCATAGGATCACCACCATCCTTCCAGATCATGCCCTTCCATTTCCCTTCCCAACTCCAAAGCTAGACAACCCTACTGTAGTGTACAGAGACAGGATCAACTATTTGTCTCCAACATATTGTTTAAGGCATGGACCCTATCACCTAATTCAGACTTCTCAAAAGCCTTTCTCCTTTCCAAAAATCTCTGCTTTTGTTCATCTAAAATGCTGATTTTCAAAATCTCTAAGATTTTTAAATGTTTAGAAATTGAAAATATAATCACTACTTCTTTCTCTTTACATTCTTCCTATTCTAATCCTAATCCTTCTTTGGGGAAAGGGTATCTCAGTAAATGAGGGAAAGCAAAAGCTTGCTTTATGACTCCCAATTTTGTCCTTCCGCACATTGCCTGAATGCCTGAAGTCTTTGTTCTGGCTCCACAGCTGGAGTTTCCACTATAGGAAAAGCAAATTCAAATTTTGTACATAAGCCAACTTGAGTTGAATTTCTTACCTCATAACTGACTTTTTTTTTTTTTTAAGGTTTTTGCCATTGGATATATGCACTCATTAGAGAGAGAATTTTTTTTTTTTTAAGGTTTTTGCCATTGGGCGTATGCACTCATTAGAGAGGGAACGTGAGAAGTCACCCCCTGGGAGTATGGCTATGCCACAGTCCCTTCTCTTCCATTCGCATCCTGGGATTTTGGACACACATGCACACATACCTAGCATAATTTTTAAGCCTCCAGGTCTGGTACTCAAACCGTGGATGGCCACGTGGGAGTACAGTCACACTACCTGATGGTTCCAATAACTGAAAGACTCTTTTTTTTTTTCCTTTTTTTATTTCATTTTTTAATACATTCAATTAACTGGACTAGGGAGAAATGTTCGCATATTGAAATATTCACTTTGTAAGGCAAAGCATTAATGATTAACTTTTTTAGCTTACAAAGTGAATATTTCTGTTAACAGATAATAGCACATTTCTTTGTCCCATTAATGCTTTGCCTCCGTATTTTTTTTTTTTTCTAAATGTCCTTCCTCAGGCCCTACTCTTCCACACACATTATATCTGGTATTTACACCCATTTATTGTGTTTGTATATCCTTTGGTCAATCAGTTTCAGTCATAGAGTACGGACACTCACTCAGTATATATTAAGTGGGGACATACAATGTCTCTCCTTTATAGCCTGGCTTGCTTCACTCAGCAGTAACTCTTCCATATTCTTCCACTTTCTGTCAAAAGCCAGGTTTTTTTTTTTTTTATGGCTGAATAGTATTCCATAGAGTATATGTGCCACAGTTTTTCAATCATCTGTTCGGGGGCATTTGGATTGGTTCCATGTCTTAGCAATTGTGAATAGTGCTGCAATAAACATTGATGTGCAAGCATTTTTCTGATGAAGAATACTTCTGTCCTTTGGGTAGATACCAAGGAGTGGGACTGCTGGATCATATGGTAGTTCTATTTGTAGATTTTTTGAGGAATCTCCAAGTTGTTCTCCACAGTGACTGGACTAATGTACATTCCCACCAGCAGTGTAAGAGAGTTCCCCTTTCACCACACCCGCACCAACACTTATCATTTTTTTTTTTTTAATCTTAGACATTCTGACTGGGTTAGGTGGTATCTTATTGTTGTTTTGATCTGTATTTCCCTTACGATAAGGGATGTTGAGCTTTTTTCATATGCTTTTTGGTTATTTGTATGTCATCTTTAGAGAGTGTTTTTTTTTCCAACTCATTCTCCCATCTTTTAATAGGGTTGATTTTTTTTTCCAAACAGTTGCTTGAGTTCCTTGTGTATTCTGGTTATCAGTCCCTTATCTGATGCATAATTTACAAAAATATTTTCCCATTCTGAGGGCTGTCGATTCACACTAATTACTGTGCCTTTTGCCATGCAGAAACTTCTTAGTCTTATGTAATCCCACTGGTCTATTTTGGGGATTATCAACTGTGCTTTGGGGATCTTATTTAATAATTATTTCCCTACCCCAATATCTCCCAGATTTTCCCCAGTGTTTTCTAGGAACAGTTTTATACTTTGAGGTCTTAGATTTAGATCTTTGATCCACCTTGACTTAATTTTTGTCAAAGGTGAAAGGTAGGGGTTCAGACTCATCTTTCTGCAGGTGAAAATTCAGTTTTTCCAGCACCATTTGCTGAAGAGGATTTCCTTTTTCCTACTGCATTGACTGGTACCCCTTGTCAAAAATCAGTTGACTGTATGTTTGGGAATTTATTTCTGGGGACTCTATTCTGTTCCATTGGTCCCCATGTCTGTATCTGTGCCAGTACCATGCTGTTTTGATTACCACAGCTTTGTAGTATATTTTTGGGTCAGGGAGTGAGATGCTGCCCATTCCACTCTTCTTCGGTGGAATTGCTTTGGCAATATGGGGTCTTTTATGATTCCAGACAAATGTTATGATTGTCTTTTCTAGATCTGTGAAGAATGTGTCTGGTACCTTGATTGGCATTGCATTAAATATGTAGATTAATTTGAGTGGAATTGCCATTTTTATTATATTAATTCTGAAAGACTCTTAACAAATCCAATGGTTAACCACATGGTGGTCAATTGTGGAACCTAGGAAGTCAACAAAGAGGATCACAGTGAGCTCCAACACCTATTTATTTGGTGGGAAATAACAGCAAACATAACCAGTTTGAGATGTTAAATTTGAGTTCTTATTTCAAAAAATTGGAACTTTTAAATGTCAAGCACTGAAAATACAGGTATAAGCTATACTTGTTGAAGTGCAGAGCAGGAACCAACATGTTTGATAGATGGTAGCAGTGTAGTGCCATGACAGGCGTTTCAGGGTGTTTGTGGGATATACAGAGTAATGACTGAAATCTCTGAGAACTGGAGTGAATTCATTAAAATGGGATGAGCAGTACTTCCCATTTTGGTTTTAAATTTAGATAAACTGTCCTTTTCTGTTTTATTAGAAGCATCATCTTAAGAAAGAGTTAAAGAGGAAAAATTATCAAGAAAGCTTATGTGAAAACCCTGAGAATATTTTCTTTTAATTTTTAAGAGAATTATTTAATTTTGTTTATTATTATTTAAATTTGACCTGAGAGAGACAGAGAGAGAGAAGGAAAGCAAGAAAGCAAACTGCCAGGTCCAGAACTCGAACCATAGTCAGCTACATGGGAGTCTAGTGCCTTTAACTACCATACCACCTGCCGGCCCCTGAGAATATTTTTCTAAAGGCTCAGAGCCTTGTTGCTCCATCCAGGATATTCTACATCCCCCTCCTTTCTTCCCCATCTCCCCAAATAGATTTAGAAAAAAAAAGTCATTTTCAATTTTTTCCCTTTTTTCTGACTTTCTGGATGGCCATCATATAAGTCTCCCACTTCATTTTTTTCTGTTTTGCTCTAGTTTGTGTGCATTTGCCAGGGACAGACAGAAAGAAAGTGAGAAATCACTTCCTGGGGGGATGGCCATGCCACAATCCCTTCTCCATTCTCCCTTTGGGATTTTGGGCATGCATGCACATGTACCCAGTGTGATTTTTCAAGTCACTGGGTCCAGACTTGAACTGCACAGTTGACAATGTGGGATCCAACCACCCAAACTTCCATGCCATATACTGGTCCCATGTCCTTCCACTTTTTAAAGATTTGCCTTCCCTTCATTTCACTCTGTCCTCTTTTGTAGAGTGACATTGATCCTAGAGCCAAAGAATCCTTTGAATACTTGGGTGTTCTGGTGGTTGCCCTGCAGCCCTCTGGATAACTTCCTCCTTGGAAAGAAAGGTTCCCTGCAGGAGCACCTTTCTTGTCTTATGTTCAGTACAGAGAAAATCTCAGGAACAAGCACGCTAGGAGGTTGTAACAGAGGAACACTTAAGGCCCACACAGTACTTTGTACTGGTTGATGCTATAGCCCTGTAGGCTGGGGCCACTCAAATGACCTGTGTTCAATTCCTGGACCACCCTAAGAGTTGGGTACTACCTGTAGTTCTAGCTACTCAGGCGGCTGAGGCTGGAGGACAGTGATACAGCAAGACTCTTGTCTAAAAAAATAGTGAAGCACAAACTACTGTAGCCTGCCATGGCTTTTGGAGAAGAAAAGAGACAGGTGATTCAATCAATGCAACTCTGGAACCTGGCAACTAATGAAATTCTAATTCTTGTAAAAATGCCAATGGCCAGTGGTATAATGGATATGTCATTGGCTGACTGCAGTTCTAGTCCTAGAACCAGAGACTTGAAATTCATGCCAGGCATGGTGTGTGGGTGCCCAAGATCCTGGGAGGAGAATGGAAGAGAAGGGATTGCAACATGATCATTCCTCCTGGGGGTAATTTCTTGCTTTCTCTGTCTCTCTGTCTCTCTCTGTCTTTCCAGCGAGCACACATGCCCTATAGCAAAAATCTGTCCAAGTAAAAGAAAAAAAATGCTAAGTTACAACCACATGCTAAATAAACAAATAAATGCTACACTAAACATAGGACTTTACCCGATGAAGTGATTAAGGCGGCTTGCTAGAAGAGGGTAAGGAGGGGTGGTGGGAGGCTGAGTCCTGAGAGCAAGAACAGAGGACAAGTCCATTTCGAAGTTGCTGGTGCAGAAGCAGTTGCCAGCTCTCTGTGAGATGCAGCAGGGCCAGGGATCGATAGTCTGGATCGTTTCTAGGATGCTTTGTTTTGGTTAAGATTGAGGAAACGCATGCAGTTAGGACTTCTAAACTAGAACTAATGACCGCATTGAGCCAAGAGTGAGAATAAGGGCATGGATGCATTTCATGTCCTCTATGGTATTGCTCCACAGCTGAGCTGATGGAAGCGGCTGTTGTCTGCAGCACAAAGCAGTCACACTCTGGGAGGAAATCGGGTACAAGCAAACCTGACTTCTGCATTGTGTGAGCACTTGTCTATTTACAGACATTGTCCGAGATGACTCATGCGCAGGTCACGTGCTTGACAGCACCACAGACCAGCTCTGCACCAACTCCCAGGACAGCCCTGGCTTCTGTGCTAGTGTCTGGATTTGTTTTTCTTTCCCCTGTCCTTAGAGATTGCCTGAATACCTTGAAAGTTCAGCAATGCATAGAAATGCTTGTTCCCTGGAACTCACCCTTCAGGTGAATGTTTCTAGCTGGGTGACATTTTTCCGCTATCTGGCACACTCATCATTTGCTTTCCGGCTTCTCCAGCCTTCTCTGAATTCACCTCCCTGTCTTCTGAAAGGACTCTGAAGATACTGAGAAGCTGGGTCAGTGCACCAGGAAACTTTCAGACAATAACAGCCTTATAAAACCACAAACCCAAAGCAGACTCCCCAGCATAAAGAGCCAAACCCCTTCTCTGAACAGGCAAGACTGAAATGACATATCAAGAATTTTGAACATACTCTCATAGATTACAGTATAGTATCACATTATACCACAAAATCACAGTGTAAGTTTTTAAAAAATATTTATTATTATTATTATTATTATTATTATTATTAATTTGCTATACTGCACGTGTACTCACTGGAGAGAGAGAGAAAGTGAGAAAGCAAGCCACCAGGTCCAGGACTCTAACTGAGGTTGGCCATGTGGGAGTCCAGTACCTTAACCACCATACCACCTAATGGCTCCTGTGTGTAATTTCATCATAGAATTTTTTTTCTATTTTTGAGAAAATCAAAAGAAAATACACAGATCTTGAAGAAAAATATATGATCTGAAAGATAAAATTATATTGACTGGACTGTATACACACCCTTTTGCTTTCCATTAAATATTTGACATGTAAAAACTTTAATAAACACTTTTTTTAATCAAAAATAAAAAAAGAAAAGAAAGAAAGAGAGGAAGAGATATTTATTGTCCTTCTGACAGCCTTGCTCTAGCAGGGGCCCATTCTGCAGTAAGAGTCCTTGGTAGGCAGCCTCTCTCCCAACATTCCAAGCTCTCTGTGGACTCAGCATGTTATTGCACTTGCCCTGAAGTTCAAGGCACCCTAAGGTAAAGGCTCCTCCCTGTTGCTGGTCCCTGGGTGCATCATTTCCCTTTGCTGGTTACCTTAACTCCCTGCTCCTCCATCTTCTTCATTAAACTCTTTTCAAATTAAACCCTCTGATGGTGATGTACTCTGGCATACCTGCTTCTTCACTTTATAAATCTAAACAACAACCAACCTCTTCACTAGTTTCTAAACAAAGCAAAACTTGAAAAATAAGTCCTTCAGGCTGGCTCTGTGGCCTGGTAGTTGAGGTGCTCAGATCCCACATGGCTGACCACGTGGTTTGAGTCCCATTCCCAGTGGCTTACCAAACACACGGGGCATATATATGTGCATGCCCAAGATCCCAACAGGATGGAGAAATGGAGGAGAAGGAATTGCGACGTGACCGTGCCCCATGAGGGGTGCTTCCTCCATTCCCTTTCTCTCTGTCTGTCTTGCTCTGGTGAGCGTATGTACCCTCTGGCAAAAATAAATAAATCAGTCATTCATGAGTACAATAGAGTTTAATGGAAAGCTGAGAACAACGGGAAGTGGTCCTATGACATACTACAAAGTGAATAACTTAAAAACCTGCATTAGATACATACAGCCTAGTGTTTCAGAGTATAGATTCTGGAGTTAGAACTGCATGGACCAAACCCCAACCTAGCAATTCCTATTGTGCAATCTTGGGTCAAATTATCTGTTTTCTCTGGCCTGAAACTCCTGTGCTCCCTTTTTCCTTCCTTCCTTCCCTTCTTTCCTTTCTTCTTCTCTCCCACTTTTCCTCCCTAGTTTCTCTCTCTTCTTTATGTTTTTAAAGATTTATTTTATTTATTATTGTTCTTTTCTAATTCACTAAAGAGAGAGAGAGAGAGAAAGTGAGAAAGCAAGCCACCAGGTCCGGGACTCAAACCAGGTTGGTCATGTTGGAGTACAACATCTCAACCATCATGCCACCTGCACCCGTCTCTCTCTTCTGTAAATTAGTGTAGCAGTTCCTACCTCCCAAAGTTGTGAGGCTTGAACAAGTTAGCACATGTAAAAGTCTTAGATACCTGGTCATAATAAGGACACTGTAAGTACTAGCTATATTTTATTATGTATTATTATTATTAGACATTCTTCAAAACTCTTCTTAGCTGGGTTTCTTGGCCTTTTATTAACTTGCACCCTTGTTTTTCTAGCTTGCTTATTCCTATTTCCTTCCTCTCACTTATTTTCTCTTGGAGCAGCCTGTAGGCTTAGTGGTGGATGGTTTGAAGACAACAATTTTTTTTTTTTATCATAGCCCTTTCTGTATAACAATTTGAGTCATTGCAAACTAGCATGTCAGCCCCATATTGGCTGCCTAAACTCATGCACTTCCACAAAAGAAATACAGTCAGCCCTCTGTATCCATAGATTCAACCAAACATAGGTGCAGCTAGGCCACACCTATAGTCATGAGATGGGGGGAAGAAGTGACTCCCTGAAAGAGAGATATTGAAGAGGCTTATCTATACATTTTCCTTTTCACATCTATCTGATGCTAAAATTACTTGTAAGTAATCCAGAAATGATTTTAAGTATAAATGGTGTATGTAAGTTATATGCAAATGTTGTGCCATTTTATGTAAGAAATTGAGCTTCCTCAGATTTTGGTGTCCTGGCAGGGGGTCTCTAGAACCAATTCTAGCTGATACAAGGTGATGGGTACTGTGCTGGACAGCAGGAATAACCCATTTTTAAGCCTCCCTACTGGAACTGAAACCTGGCCCCAATGTCCCCAGAAGACTGTAGGCACAAAGTCCGCTGAGCTCCTCAGAGAATCTCGTCAACCCCACTTGTCAACCCTACTTGTGAAGAATGGAGAGTAGAGGGTCAGAGAGTGCCCCAAAGGGAAGAAACAAAGACTAAGACCCACAGTGAACCTGGGGCCTCATAGTCTCAGAATACTCCACCCAGAAGTTCTGCCAACCCCATCAGTCTCAGGCACCCAAAGATTACTTAAAAGATTTCAAGGAGATCACAGAAGGTCAGGGCCCTCCGAGGTACAGGATTGAGCTTCTCCTTACTTGTTCCTTCTAGATTGCCCCAGAAGCCTCGTCCCTCTACAAAACAGAGTGATCTAACCTTCCAGCTCCCACTCCCAGGTTTCCATGGCTCCACAAGTCCAGTTACTCTGTAGATGAAGCCCCCTGTCTTTCATTTAGGAAGGTCCAATCTCCTTGTGAGAGTGCTAAATTTCTGACAAAGACAAATGAGGGGAAATAAGATAAAAATTAGCCTTAATTCCACTACCAGGGACTATCATCCAGTAGCACGTGGGCAGGTAGGCATTATACAGCCTGGACAGACAGAGGTGGGTGGAAATGTGCAGATATGAAGAAATGTTTGTAGTATGTAAAGCAAGATGTGCATTAAGTCTGAATTTCAGATAAACAAAAAATCATTTTTCATAGGTAAGTATGTCTCATGCAATATTTGGGACATAGTGACACCAAAAAAAAATTTGTTGTTTAACTGAAATTCACATGTAACTAGGCATCCTGTATTCTTATTTGCTAAGTCTGAGAAACCAGTTATTAAGTGAAAAAAAAGCAAGGTGCCAAACCTTATGCTTAGATTGATCCTATTTATGTAAAGAATATATATTCTAGGGGCCAATAGGTGATGTGGTGGTTCAGGTGCTGGACTCCCACATGGCCAACCACAGTTCATGTCCCGAACCTGGGAGCTTGCTTTTTCACTTTCCCTCTCTCTCTGTCTCTCTCTGGTCAAATTTTTAAAAATATAATAACAATAGTAATTAAATAAATAAATAAATAATTCTTTAAAAAATTTATTCTATGCATAAACATGCTTATTTATACACACACACACACACATGCACATACACCATCATACATAAGCTATGGAAGAATATGTAAGAACCAGTACATTTCAGGTATTGTACATAGAATGGAGGGGAGCTTGTACTTGATACATTTTCATATATCTATGTTTTTTTTATGCTTTTAAACATGAGTGTTGTTTGTGACAAAGCATCACATTTCAAAATGTAATGGGGCCCTGCCATGGTGGTGGATGCTGCCAGGATGCTGTGTTCCACAGGCTGGGACCACGTGGGATGCCTGGGTTCAATTCCCATTCAATCTAGGCACACACTAGTAATTCCAGTAACTCTGGAGGCCAAGGCAGGAAGACTGGAACACAGAGAGACCTTGTCTTTTAAAACAGTAAATAAAGGGGCCAGCAGATGGAGTAGTGGCTAAGGCACTGGACGCCCAGGTGGCCAACTCTGGTTCAAGTCCTGGACTTAGCAGCTTGAAAATCACTCTGAAGACATGGGTGTGTGTGTCCAAAATCCCAGCAGGAAAATGGAGGAGAAGCGACTGCAGTGTGACCACCTCTTATGGGGGTCACTTTTCACTTTCCGTCTCACTATCTCTCACTGCCTCTTTCCTCTCTGGGGAGTGCACACACCCCATGGCAAAAACCTTTAAAAAAAAAAAAGTAAATAAAAATAGTGAATGTATCATATGGGTGAAAAATCTTATGAAATAAGTGAAAAAGCAAAAGGTGTAACTGTATATATAGTATAATTACATATTTAGTTATTAAAGACCTTATTCTGTAAGAACATTTGAGGGGACTTCAGAAAGACCGGAAGAATGAAGTTACAGCACCAGTTTTTGAGTTGGATGATTGCACAGCAGTGGAGTGCAGCGCTCTGCTAGGCAATCTGACAGAGGAGGGCTTCTGGTTTAAGCCTGGAGACCTTGCATATGCCAGGCACACACCGTCTATGATCTGGAGCGAGCCAAAGGCTGGGGTGGATCGCAGTATTGGGACCCTTCTGGCGGTGCTTGTGTGCTCTCTGTCTCTTGCTCATGGAAGAAATAAACTGTACTTCAAAAAAAAAATACAAGTTATTTTGGTGCAAAAAATGTTTTGAAATTCATGTGTAGTTTCTTTGCAATATGTATTTTTTCAGGACCTTTTCACGCTCCCCTCAAATGCTAAAAATATTAATAGTGGTTCTAGATAGAGTACTAAAGGCTTCCTCATATAACGTCAGTCCACTCAATGGCATGTATTTGATTCTGCTATTAGACTTCTTTCCCCTCATTTCAATCATCTCCATTTACCAAGAAAGAAGGGACAACTGGAAGTCCACAGAAAAGACAGGAATTCCTAGGAAAGGCATTAGACCGCGAATTCATTCATGAAGTCCAGGGTGGCATTGTTCACTGGGTTTATGCCCAAGAGTCCCTGGGAACTGAATGTTTTTGGAAGAGTTAGGAAACTTGCAGACCCCTGATACCATTTGTGGCTTATCTTGAAATTTTAAAAATGTGTCCCTAAAATTCTATGGACTTTGCTATTTATAACTATTCATTGGAAGCACCATATAAAATCTTACATTAGGTCATATATACCTTTGGCAAATATAGACTTTTTTTTTGGACAGAGTCTTACTAAGTCGCAATCCTCCAGCCTCAGCCTCCTGGGCAGCTGAGGTCCCACTGTACCTGGCTTTTACGGTGGCTGAAAATCAAACTCGGGCCTCGCATGTGGCCCCAAACTACTAAGTAACAGCATCAACCAGCAGACGCTACCATAGCTGGACCAGAGTCATACAGCTAATCTCATCTCTACAGACAAAACATAACCATGAACCACACCAGTAGTGCCTTTAAAAAAAAAAAAAATCACTCCCCCAAACGTCTCCAAACTTTATATGCATGTTATCTCACTTGATAACATATTTTCATTTTTGAGTCCTCCAACCTTCTGCATCTCAAAATAGTCTATTAAGCAACCATTTGTTCCCTTTGATTCTATTTTTAGAATGGCTTTCCTTTGGACAGAGCCATCAGAGCAGCTGCAAGAATAGCTGTTTGTTCATCGGTGACCAAAACCTTCCTATGTGAGGGACTCCCTGAATGCGGCTCTAAGCAGGTGAGCGAGCCCTCCTGGGGACAGATGGTCCCCTTTCGAACCAAGTGGTGCAGATATAGGAATATAGCCAGTAAGTTTGTGGTCATAAAAGAGTAAGAGTACTAATTAAAAGCAGTTAATATTACATGAAATTCCTTTTTTATGATATAGTATTAGGTAACACTAAAGATGTAATAGAAGTGATGAATTTGTGTATGTTTTATGCTATGTTTTAATCAAGGAAGATTCAAATATGAATTCTACTCTCAAGGAATTGATAGATAGAAACACGAAGTAGCATGTGATAAATTTTACACATAATGTTTAGTATTTTTGCATGCGGACTATGTGCTGTCACTCTACTAAGCACTTTTACCTATTTCATCTCATCCTCTTATTAACTCAGTGATGTACCTTGATGGGAAAACAAACAAGAACAGAAAGAATAAAATGGTTGCCAGTAGATTAAGTAACATTCAGAAATGTGGGGCCTGGTAGTTAAAGCAGTTGGATCTGGGGCCAACAGTTAGCGTAATGGCTATGTCGCTGGACTCCCACGTAGTTGACCGCGGTTCGAGTCCCAGACCCGGTGTGGCTTAAACTCACGCCGGGTACATGTGCATGCGTGCCCAAGATCCCGAGAGGAGAATGGAGGAGAAGAGATTGCGGCATGGCCATCCCCCCTGGGGGGTGATTTCTCGAATCAGACAGAAAGTCTCTCTGTCTCTCTCTGTCTGTCTGGCGAGCGCACGTGCCCTATAGCAAAAACCTCTCAAAAAAAAAAAAAAAAAAAAAAAGGCACCTGGATCTTACATGGCCAATGATGAAGCTCCAAGTCCCAGACCCAGCAGTTTGAGAAACATATCAGATGTGTGTGCAAGCAGGTCTAGAATCCTGGAAGGAGGGAGAAGCAAAGGAGGAGTTACAGCAGGATCATTTCCCATGGGAGGTGCTTTTACCTTGTCATCTTTCTGTTTTCTCTAGCAAGTGGGTAGGCCCTCTGTCAAAAAATTTAAAAAGTGTAATTTCATTTATTTCCTAGTCATTTGTGTGTGTGTGTGAACTAATTTTAAAAACAGTGGAGCTCAGGGGAAAGGAGGACAAGTGCTCTGCTTGCTGGGGACTGGGTAATCCAATCTGCTCCTCCCTCCTGCCAGCAGAGCCACAGCAGGTCACCTGTGCCTCTGCAGTCTATCCCTAAGTCTGAGGGAAGAAATAAGAGGCAAGTCTGGGGGTGAGATAGGCCAATAGCCACCAAAGCCTGCTTATAAGAGTTAACACATTTGGCCCCAATGCAAAGTCCACAGTGACCTAATTTTTACCCTCATATACCTTAAAGGATTCAAATTTCTTTCTTTCTTTCTATTTTAATTGCCAGAGGGTACATGTACTCACCAGAGAGAGAGAGAGAGAGAGAGAGAGAGAGAGAAGGAGAGAAGGAGAGAGAAAGCACCACCTAATGGGATGTGGTCACATCACAATCTCTTCCCCCCATTTCTCCATCTCATCAGGGCTTAGAGCACATATGCACCTGCACCTGGCATGTTTTTCAAGCTGCTGGGGACAGGATTTGAACCATGGTTGGCCATGTGGGATCTGGCTCCCTTAACTAGTAGGTTATAAGGCTGGCCCAGATACATACATTCTTCTCAGAGAATAACTCAGGCGTGGAGAGTCTAGCTCCAATAATATAAAATACTTAAGAATCATCAATGGCTTTAGGACACAGAGTTGTCAAATGATGAGCCATCCATATTCCTCCTTACTATTCGTGGTAGTGTTTAGATCCTGCTTCCCACGTAAACTTGAGCAACAGCCAGGGACAGAGACTCCGCCTTAAGTCCTCTGTGTTTCCCAGAGCACGTGGCAGTGCCAGGACATAGAGGACAAGCTCATATATCTTAGCTGGGCTCATCATTAAGTCCTAACCACTGAGGCATCATAGTGTGTCCCCAGGCCAAGGGAAATCCGACGTTAGGGTAGAGAGGATGTCCTATTTGTCATGATTGGCAGGCAGAGAGTGAAACTTTCCTTTACACATCTCCTTCATGCTTCCCCTCCCCCAGGGCCTGCCATCTGTTCTGGAATATCATCATCATTCATTGAGGGGGATCGCTTGTGAGCCTTTTTAGACAATATTTGGTCATGAACTACAAGTAGCCATGATCCAAAGAGAGATTAAAAACAAATTTACTGATCTTCATCTCTTCTTTCACCCAAGCAGCCCTATACAAAAAAATGCAATATTTAAATATTTTGAACCAAAAGAACTCCCAAAAGAAGTGCTCATTCAAAAGTGTTGTATAGGGACCAACAGATGGCAGAATGGTTACATCAATAGACTCCTACATAGTCGACTGAGGTTCAAGTCCTGGACCTGGCAGATTAAAACTCATGCCAGGTACATGTGCGTGCATGACCAGATCCTGAGGAAGAATGGAGGAGAAGGGATTGTGGCATGTCCATCTCCCTGGGGATAATTTTTCCCTTTCTGTCTGTCTATCTAGTGAGCACACATGCCCTATAGCAAAAATCTCTCTTAAAAAAAAATAAAAGTGTTGGGGGCCGGGGCTCCGCCTCATGCGCCAGAGCCAGGGCTCCGCGCGGCCAGGCCTGCACAGCCGGGGCTCCGCCTCGCAGCCGGGCCTGCGCGGCCGGGTCCGCACAGCCGGGGCTCTGCCTCGCGTGCCGCGGCCCGGACCGCCCGGCCCCCGCTGCCTCTCTGGCGCTGGGTGTGTTCCGTGCTCGGTGCCGATGCAGGCCGGCGGCGCGGACTGGCCGAGCTCGCCGTCCTTCCTTTCTTGGGCCGGGTGGGCGAATGGGAGGTGGCGCTGGATCCCACGCACATTCGCGCACTCGGGGCTGGCGTGTGGCCGCCGGGCCTGTGCGTGGCCGCTGGGTCTGCACGTGGCCGCAGGGCCCAAGCGTGGCCGCCGGGCCTGCGCGTGGCCCCCAGGCCTGCGCATGGTTGCCGGACCAGCGCGCGGCTGCCAGGCCTGCACGTGGACGCCGGACCTGAGTGTGGCCACTGGGCCTGCGCCTGCGTGTGGCCGCCAGGCCCGCGCGTGGTCTCTGAGCCGGAGCGTGGCTGCCGGGCCTGCGCCTGCGCGTGGCCGCCGGGTCTGCGCGTGGCCATCGGGCTTGCGCGTGGCTGCAGGGCCTACATCTGCGCATGACCGCTGGGCCTGCGCATGGCCCCCAGGCCCGCGCGTGGCCGCCGGGCCTGCGCGTGGCCGCCGGCCGCAGGCGGCAAACTAAAGCCGAAAACTAGGACTAAGAACTTGCAACTACAAGCAACAGAAAGAAACTTTACCTGTCTTAAACCAATTGAGAAATATATTGTATAGGAGGATTTTCTCTGCCTATGGACAGTGAGAAGATGATGGTTACCAGCCCTGCATCACCTCAGGGAAAAACAAGAACTACTCTGCCATTCTTAAGGAAGCCAGATACCCGAGGATGACTCACACTGCAGATCCCCACAACACCATTCCCGGTAATCACAAGATGGATACTGTGCCACATCAACTGATAATCATCTCTGCTTTCCAGAACTGCTTTCCTGAAACTGTATTCCATGGAGATTCACCTACAGTTGCGGAACTGCACGAGACCCACCCTGAATCCAACCCTGAATAGAATCTATGCTCCCTATTGTTAAAAACTTTATGAGCTGATAATTGAAAAAACAAAAAAAATTGAAAGAACCGGAAGGTATAATAGCAGGGAAGGCAACTGCAGATACTAGAGACAGTATGGGAGAGGTAATGGGAATGAGTAATTGAGGACGGAAGGGAGGGATTCAGGGAACAAACAACACACTTAATAGACACAAAAATGAAAAGTTGTCTGTTGATGATAGTGTATACGGTAATATTGTTTTGACTAATGTGCACTGTATTCATGCTGGGAAAAACCATGTTGTACACGGTAAAGAGGTTCAATGATTAAATGTAAATATAAAAAAAAATGGCAGAGGGTGAGAAGTAGGGAATCAAGGGGGGAGGGAAGAAGTAAAATACGTAAGAAACGAGAAATGAAAAATTATTTGTTGAAGATAACATGTATGGTAATATCTTTGATTGAGTCAATTTACAGTGTATTCTGGATGGGAAAACTCATTTTGTATGCTGCAATGATAGATAGTGAATTAATGTAAAAAATAAATTTTAAAAAAGTGTTATATATATTCTGGCCCTGTAGCCTAGTGGTTAAGAGAGCCATATCTCACATGGTGGATTCAAATCCCAGCACCAGTGAGTTGAAAAACACACTGCACACATGCAGACACATGCCCCAAATCCCAACAAGATGGAGAAATGGAGGAGATGGAGTTGTGGCATGACACACCCCATTGGGGTACCTTCCTCCCTCTCTCTCTCTTGTTCTGTCTGTGGTTAATGCACATGCCCTCTGGCAATTCAAAGGAAAGAGAGTGCTGTGTAAGTAAACCCACAATGCCTGTTGGCATTACTTGTTCAACCACCTTAACGTTCTTTACCCACCAATGAACATGTCACTCACGAAGTGCGTACTGAGCAGCCTCTGTGGACAGGTAATGGTGGGAAGCATAGAGCAAGTGAAATATGAACATTGTCCCACAGATTATACAAAATAGCATGGAAAATAAGACACGTCATTATAATACAAGGAGTGCCTAAAGAAAGACACACACCAGTGATTTGGAAGTTCTTACAAGAGACCTATTTCTATGCTTGGCAGTAGAGGCAGGGTAGTTTTGGAGGCATCTGAGCTAGGTCTTGAGCAGTGCACAAGACTTCATTATATACAGTCAAAACCTGGTAGGGAATGGCAAAGCAGAAACACCAAGTAGGGAATTGCATGAATGTGGGTCAAGACATCGTGAGCGAGCAACCTGATTTCCTCTGCATGAGGGTACATCAGGAGGGACAGGAGGGGTAGACTCCTGTCAGATCAGGCAGCTCCTGCTCACTTACAGACTATAAGGTCAGGCTTTATTCCATGGGTGAGCTCCTGTGCCAGTAGTAATGTTACTGCTGTGTTTGAAGAAGTCTGAACTAGGGTGTGCCCTCCCAGGAGTCAGGCAGGTGAACAGACCTCTGAGTACTCCCCATAAGGAAGCCAGAGGGCAAGGGAGCCCACTGATGCCTTCCGAGGCACAGAATAGGGTGGAGAAAGACAAATCAACATCTGGAGGAGCACATGAAATATGTCCAGCGTGGTAGATGTTGCAGCCCAATCTGACAAATGAGCGAACTGAGGCATGGGGAGACTGAATTGCACAAGGCTGACTTAGTCTTCCTGATAGAATTTTTTTTTAATTTTCAAGTATTTGCTTATACTGCACATATTGAAATAACTTGTGAATGGAACTCAAGCCTAAACATAAAATTAATTTCTGTTTCATGTAAACCCTGTACACATAGTCTGAAGGTCATTTTATGCAATATTTTCCCATTGCGGCCTTTTGAACACAGCCCATCGCATGAGGTCAGGTGTGCAATTTTCTACTTGTGGTGTCCTATTGCTGTTCAAAAAGTTTCCGAGTTTGGAGCTTTTAGGATTTCAGATTTCAGACTAGGACTGCTGAACCTAGATCCTCAATTTAGAAATAAGGAAACAGGTTCAGAGAAGTTCATTGATCTCTTGTTTCCTAGTTAGAGAAAGGTTGAAGCAGGCTGAGTCTGTGTTCTTGAACTGTAGGGTGGAATTAGGGCTCGCCCAGCAGCCCGCTGGACCCCATGACTCTGAATATTAATACTCTAGTGTGATGACCGATAGCCCTACTTCTGAATAACATTACCAAATGCATGGAAACACCTTTTAATCACCTTTTAAAGTCTGTGTGAAGACCCGAAGGCTCAGTCTACCTGCCAGGACAGCTATATCACATGAGACATGTTACATGACCCCTATCACTTGCAGGCAAAGCAGCGCAGTGTCCAAGCTGCCATGTCACAAAATCGTATTACTGAGAGCAGTTGCTGCAGACAGGCAGTGATTTGTGACTGCTGAACAGCACTGTGAAAAACAGGCTCCTGGGCCAGTCACTGGTGTGGTGGTTAAGGCAGCTGGAGTCCACATGCACAAATGCATGGTTTGAATCCTGAACCCGATCACTTGAGAAACACATTGAGTAGGTATATGTACATGCCTAAAATCGCAAGAGAAGGGAGAATGGAGGAGAAGGAATTCCAATGTGACCATGCCTTATGGGAAGTGCTTTCTCATTTTCCCTCTCTGTCTGTCTCTGGCAAGCATATGTACTCTATGGCAAAATTAAAATAAAATAAAATAAAATAAAATAAAATAAAATAAAATAAAATAAAATAAAATACAACTGAGATCTCTGAGACACTTGGCTTAACTGAATTGATTTAACTTTTTTTTTTTTTTACATTTCTACATTCTTAACAAATGGCCCTATTACAGTTACAATCGACTAAGATATTGACCAAACTAACAATGATTTATTTGCAGAAAGGAATAAGCCTATCAAACCACAGCTCCCTGAGGAAGCCAAATGACTCAGTATTGCCTTTCCTTTGGCATTAAATTATGAGATTTTTGATAAAATGGAGACACCATGGTCTGAATGTCTGTATTACTCAGAATTTATATGTTGAAATCATAACATCCAAGGTGATGATATTAGAAGGTAGGGCCTTTAGGGAGGCGATTAGGTCATGAGGATTATATAATAGGACCAGGGAAGTTCATTCACTCCTTCCACCATATAAGGACACAGTTAGAAGGCACCACTTCTATGAACTAAGAAACGGTTCCTTGTCAGACATCAAATCTGCTGATGCCTTCATCGTGGACTTCTCAGCCTCCAGAACTGTGAGAAATAAATTTCTTTTGTTTATAAGTCACTCAGGCAGTCTACGACATTTTGTTATATTAGGCCAAATAGATTAAAAGAGAAGGCAATGTTGCCTCTTCCCAATTATGAGATTATAATAGTTTGTTATAAACAAGAGCAGAGAAAGACCTATTCAGATAAATGAATTTGCCAACTAAGAAGGAAAGATTAAGATGAATTCCTTCAGTAATGAGGAAAAAAATAAAAACTTCTATGTGCAAAATTCTCTTTCATGCAAAGTCATATTTAATGACAGTATTTTTTTCTAGAGGTTTTTGCCTTAGGGCACATGTGCTCACCAGGGAGCGAGAGGGACAGAGAAGGTGAGAGGAAAAGTGAGAAATCACCCCACAGGGGATGGCCACGCCACAATCCCTTCTCCTCCATTCTCCTCCCAGGATCTGGGGCACACATGCACATTCACCCGGCATGATTTTCAAGCCACTGAGTTCAGGCCTCAAACTGCAGTCGGCAATATAGGAGTCCAACGATGTAACTACTACGCCATCTGCTGGCCTCTAAATGACAGTATCTTAGTGCCCCACTCTGATGGCCTTCTCAGTATAAACTCCTGCTGTGTTAAAGGGGATTACTAGAAGGCTTATGTACATTGCCCAAGAGTCCTCCAGAACGGTGTCTTCAGCATTCTAAAACAGCACTGGGCTCTCACACTCTCACCCGCACTGGGATTACCCAGAAGCTTCTCCAATTTTACCACTGGGAAGTATGTTTACCTTCTGATTGGTCTGCTTTTCCTTACTCCTTGTGTCTGTGGTGCACAAACTCCAGCCCTACCTATGTCTCTGACCTCATTTCCTATTCCATCTCATCAGGTCTCAGCCCCACAGGACTCTCTGCATGGCCTTCAGTGTCTCCTCCCACCACAAACTTCACACATGCTCTTCCTCTTCCTGAATCTCTCAGGCTCTGCCTGATGGACTCTCGCTATTCCATCAGCTCTCTGCACTACTGCTCTTCCTGAGGACTGCAGTCCCCAGTGCTTCCATGAAACTTCCTTAAAGCACCCCTCTTAGTTAAAAGTTAATCTTCTGGTCCAGCTACTGTGGCACAATGGTAACAACAGGTGTCCTGCCAGGCTGGAAACCATAAAGCCAAGAGTAGGTTCAGATCCCCAGGCTGAAGACACACCGGGTATGTGGAGGCAGAGCCCAGGATCATGAGAAGCTGGAGGCTGTAGAAAGAGGAATATATGTCAGGAGACCTCACTGGGGGAGGTGCTTTTTTCTACCTCTGTTCTCTTGTGCACACACAGAGATGCACATGCACACACTCACACGCATGCACACAGACGTGAGCACTCTATTATTTGTAGTCAAGGGAACCAGATCCCATATGGCCTACCTTGGAAGCTTGAAAAACAGACTAGGTATATGTGCATGCATGCCTCAAATCCTGACAGCATGGAGAAATTTTTTATTGTTCTCTATTTTATTCTCAGTCTAAAAGTATATAGAACTTGGAAGATACCCACTAAATATTATTTCAAATAAATAAATTAATAAATATGAAGGAAAAAATAAGCATAACTTGCCTTCAGGTTGCCCATAGACTCGGAATGAGATAGATACACAGAAAGCAAGAAAACAAGGAATACAAAGTGATACTTATGCCACAAAGGAAATATACAAAGACTAGTTCAGAAAAGCAAAGGGTCCAGTGGCCAACTTAACATGGAGTGATCCAGTGCAGCCTTACAAGTCAGGTTCCCTGAGCTGAGCCATGGAGGGTGGGCCCTTAGGAGGGAGTCAGTGGTTACTGCTGAAGGTGAGCACTTGAGGCAAAGGAAGGAGCAGGGCCAGAGCCCAGCATCTGCCGAGCATGGAATGCACAGGCGCTGAGAGGCATTTTCTGTGGGGGAGCACAAAGGATCCTGGACCTGGCAGGGCTGGAAATGTGGTAAGGGCCAGATATTCCACGAATTTGCTAGGATAGAGGGAGGTCCCTAAAATTTTATTTATTTCGCACAGAGCAGAGAAGACATCGATAGACTTGGCGTACTTAAAAACTGCATGGCCAACTGAGTTCAGAATGCGTTGAGTGAAAGGAGACCAGAGCGGGAGGCAGAGAGGTGAGAAAGAGGCTGTGGAAACTGCTCAGCAGTTAAACTAGGGCTTGACCTATCTAAATCTCTCCAGCTTGTGGCAGGCTCCTGAGCTGAAGGGGAAGACTGGGCAGGCCAGGCACGAGGAAGCACAGAGAGGACAGCAAAAACCCACTCACTAGAGATAGCAGGAGGCAAGACCACTGTAAACCTGAGCTCCCAGCCCCGGCACATCTTCTATTGTCCTATTTTACTTACAAAATAGAAATTCCAAGATAAAAGGACAAAGTATTTCACAACAGCTGCTGAGCATTAAACCCCAAGTATGAGCCCTGCTCTCAAGAGAGGGGGCTCTGCGTAGTTGCACAGGTTGGATGCTCACGATACTGGTCCTAGACAGAAATGAGAAGTATTAAAGAGGTGAGAATGGTAAGACAAGGGCTCCACTGTGTATGTGAGAGTGCTGTGGGAGGCATGGAGTCTGTAAAGAGAGAAAGGAACCAGTAACAGCCGCTGGTTTTCTGCCATGGGTGAGGGGCGGATGGTGGTGCCATCAACCTGGACGGGGACTGCAGAGAACATGCACATCTCTGTATTTGACTTCTTCAGGGTTTAGCATTCTCCATGAACCTGTCCTCCCAGTAGACTTCCATTGTCAGTGGACATTTGATTTCAAAAGAAGGAAAAAAAAAGATTCCTGAATAATACGCGAGACTTAAGCATTAAAATTTCTATGGAACTCTCTTGGCCCAAACTGATACCTGAGTAATAGAAAAATTAAACTAAGCTATTCTTTAACTTATCACTAAAATGAACATTTTGGAGAACGTATTACTGACTTATGTGATTCTTCTCTCCTCCCAATGTACTCAGTAGGTACACGTTTAGGTCCAACATCTGTGGCATAGTAAGAAATTGGCTGAAATAGTAAGCATGGAGATGTTCTTCACAATGTTTTAAGGTCAAAGTTTTCTGAGTTTTTTGTATTTTTTTATAATAGGCATCTCGAAGATAAATGTGAACGTTTTATTCACTCATTTATTCATTTAACAAACACTTACACTGAGAATTTATTATGCATTAGGCTGGAGATGTAGAGAAGAAAATAAAATGTAGACTGTACTAGAAAAAGAAGAGTAAGAAAAAAGAAAAGGAATATTCTAGTGGTAGATCTTCAAAAAAATAAGGTAATTTCTGAATGTATTTTCTTTCTTCTCACCCTAGAATCAGCCATTTATCCAAGAATGCTTGGTTCTTTATAGTAAAACGTGAAGTCCTGTTGTTAACGGAACAGGATCTACTAATAGAACATCTAATATAGTGCTCCCAGGTTCTTGGTCAATAGCACTCTATCTAGTTATATACACTTGCACATGCGCGCGCGCGCACACACATGTACTAAATGTATAACAATGATTCTAATCCAGTACCACAGGGTTCATTCTTCATTCTCCCTTTCCACATCCGTAGGTCCCTTGCTGACACTGATAAAATTTTGCCTGCTGTTCTTTTTTTTTTGGAGAGGCTTTTGCTATAGGGCGCGTGCGCTTGCCAGACAGACAGAGAGAGACATAGAGACAGAAAGAGAAATCACCCCCTGGGGGGGATGGTCACGCCGCAATCCCTTCTCCTCCATTCTCCTCTCGGGATCTTGGGCACGCACACACATGCGCACGGCGTGAGTTTTAAGCCATCGAGTCTGGGACGCAAACCGTGGTCAACTACGTGGGAGTCCAACGACATAGCCATTGAGCTAACTGCTGGTTCCCTTGCCTACTGTTCTTTATTTAATTTTTTCTTTTAGAGAGATTTTTGCTATAGGGCACATACACACCAAAGAAACAGAGAGATAGAGACAGAAAGCAAGAACTCACACTTGCCCCTCCCCAGAAGTGATGGCCATGCCGTAATCCCTTCTCCATTCTCCTTTTAGGATTTTGGGCATGCACGCACACACATCTGGCGTGAATTTTAAGCCACTGGTCCAGGACTCGAGCTGTGGTTGACTGCATGGGAGTCCAGTGATGTAACCATTACACTTCTCCTGGTCCCATGCCCACTGTTCTAGATTTGCTCACTTATCTAATCAATTCCTCCTCTATAACCAAGTTCTTATTGCTGCTGTCATGACTCCCCACCACAGAAGTTCCCTTCACCTGACCCATGTTTCCCCATCCCAGCCAGGCTCCAGGGGTGGAAAGAAGCTCTCCTGACTCTACCTATGTCCTGACCACTTATACTGAGCCACTGCTGCATGGACAGTCTCCTACCATCCTGGTTGGGTATCAACATCAAGTCAGCTGCTTCCACATGGATTCTTCTTCCTTACAGTGAAGCTCTGATTCCCCAGATCACACTGCCTCCGCATGGACAGACCTCACCCTGGCTGGGCTATGATTCCCCTAACAGGTCACCCTTTTATATTAGCAGCCTCTTTACCGGGCTTTGAACCTGCAGTCTTATCTACATTGTCAGGCAAGAAAAGGAGAGAATAAGACTGCAAACTAGCTGTGAACTATTTAAGGGAGTAGGGCAGGAGAGAGAGTTTGCGTTAGGTCAAGCAGCTCCTCCTGCCACAAAGCAATCACTTACCTCCTAACTTTTCTCCCTCCCAATTTATTAAAGACATTCATCTTCTATCAAATCAAATTGAAATTTAACTAATAGCAGTGGTCATGGGCAACCATACAATGAAGTTAAAGGAAGTTCCATTGTACTCCAAGCATTTTTCCCTTAAAAATAAGCCCAGTCTTGGGATTTTGTGCTGCTAAGTTTCAGATACTTCCTCTGGGGTCAGGTTGACCTGCAAAGCAAGCAAGCACCATTTCTTTATCCTTTTTTTTTTTTTTTTTTCCTATAGGGCATGTGTGCTTGCCAGAAAGAGAGAGAGACAGAAATTGAGAAATAAATCACACCTCCCCAGGGGGGATGGCCACATCACAATCCCTTCTCCTCCATTCTCCTCTCAGGATCTTGGGCACACATGCACACATACCCGGTGTGAGTTTAAGCCACCGGGTCTGGGACTTGAACCATGGTTGACTACATGGGAGTCCAGCAACATAGCCATTACACCAACTGCTGGTTCCGCAAGCACCATTTCAATGGGCCTCTTGGGAAGGTTTTAGTTGGTTTGGATTTATTTTTATCTGTAATATCCCCCACAGTTTATCACATAAGGAGAATAAGTTCATACTTTAACTAAAGTGGACTGACTGATGGAATCCTGAGAAATGAAGAATCTTTTCTCCTTTCAAAGACCATTTAATTTAAAGCAGTTTCTTCCTTTATTAAATCGTCTATTCTTTTCGATTCCTCTCACTAACCCATCCTTGACGTTAATGACTAGAACCCTTGACCTGACTTTTTCCATTTACCCTGCTCTCCAACCTAATCCTGAATTCCATACTAATTCTGCTCTCCAATCCTAACCCTCATAATCTAATGACAAATTCTAAGACTCCGCTCCAGAGACTATGAGGATGACATCTTTCTAGGCCATTATTTCAGGGTATAAATATAATCTCTCATGACCTAGAGTCAAAGGGAAAAAAAAAAACGGGATATGTGTGGACAATGTATAGTAGTGGGGTGACAGGGGTAAGTGTAGAGAAAGTTTGTAGTGCATAGCACTAGCCAGCTGGTCAACCTCCTCTTCTGATCACTATCTGAGTCACTTTCTGCCTGGGTAGTCATTTATTTGCCAAACCCTGGGTGCAACTTGGGGAGAAAGAGAAGATGGCTTAGACTTAAAAGGCTCTCCTGCTCAACTCTGAACCATGATTTAAATTCACCAGAGATTTGGTAAAACCCAACCCCCTACCCACATTCTGAGGGTTTATGTTAGGAGACTCTAACTGGCTACCTGGGCTGAGTTCAAACCCCATAGAAAGTTCCTATTTGTCTAGAACCGTGTTTAAGAAGTTAATGTTAATATCTGCAGGCAGGGCATGTCCTTCTGAGCCTGCCACAGTATTCCCCGTCTCTGCTGTCCTCCACACACACTACCAGTCCTAGGTCCTCTGCGTGGAACCCATTAGATTGTAGTCATTACTTCCTCCACTGATGGTGTCTACGCCACTCCCCATTATTTCCTGTATTTATTAAGAGGGGATCTTTTCACTTGCCCTTGTAACATAACAGGCCTTATGTTTTCTTCTCAGGCTCTCCCTCTACCTTTCATCATACATTCCTTTTTATTGCTCACTCAGCCACAAAGTCCAATTGTTTTGGAGCCTGGCTCTGCCCATCATTATTACAGAGAGAACATGTACTGAATCCTGAGACGGGCTCTATTCCACACTCGGTCCTTGACGAGCTGAGGGGCACTAGGCAAGTCACCTGGAACTCCAGCCTGAACTCCCCTGCCCCCTTTGGGGAGTAGATGATCTCAGTTTCCTAGTAACTGCCACATACTACCCTTCTCTAACTTTCTTTATCACAGACCTAACAGAAGAAAATGGCAGAGAAAAAGGAGCATCCATTTCATCTACTCAACAATTGACTGAGAAACGAGGAGGCGCTGGGAATACAACGGCGGATAAGACAGACCTGCTGCTTCTACTACAGGGAGACGGAAAATGAGCAAATGAACACAGAATATAGACTGTGACTAGTGCTAGGCAGGGAGTAAAACGTGACAACATGAAGAGTGACTGGGCAGTGACTAAGGAGACGAGATTGAGCTGTGACCTCAATCAAACAGAAAGCCAGGAAAACATTCAAGGCAGAGGGAACAGCACATTCACAGGCCTCAAGGCATGTTTGAAGAACAAAAAGCAGGTCATTGTGCCTGCAGTGTATTGTGCAAGGGGCAGAATTACAAGAAAAGGTGAGAGAAGAACACAGGGATCAGATCAGGAAAGGCCTTGTGGACCCTGATGAAGGGAACCTACAGGAGGGACAGGGGATTCTCTCCATTACTCAGTGGAGTGTGAGTGAAGGCAGGGAGACCAGACAGGAGCTACTAGGGCAGTCCGAGGCAGTGGAGATGGGTACAGTGACGTATCTAGATAGAAGTCAACCCTGCAGGACTTGTGAAGAGGGTGTAAGGAGTGACTCTGGGAGAGGGAGTCACTACTGGGAATCACTCTCAGATATTCAGATTGAAGAAGTGAATGGAGGCTGGGACCAGCAGATAGCAAAATGGTTATGTCACTGGACTTCCACATAGTCGACCACAGCTTGAGTCCCAGACCCAGTGATTTAAAACTCACACCAGGCCCAAAATCCCAAGGGGAAAATGGATTGGGGTGTGGCTATCCCCTCTAGGGGCTGATTTCTCACTTTCAGTCTCTTTGTCTCGCTGGTGAGTCTACATGCCCTATGGCAAAAATTTCTCTAAAAAAAAAGAAGTGAATGAATGCTGATGGCACAAGAGCTGGTATTATCAGACCCTCAAATCTCCAGCATTAAATCCATAGCCCTTTGAATCTTCTTTTTTTTTATTTTCCTTTTTGAAAGATTTTTGCTATAGGGCATGTGTGCTTACAGAAGAGACAGAGACAGACAGATAGAAAGCGAGAAATCCCTCTCCAGGGCAAAAGACCATGCCACAATCCCTTCTCCTCCATTCTGCTCTTGGGATTTTGGACACGGACACACACACACACACACACACACACACTCAGCGTGAGTTTCGAGCTGCAAGGTCTGGGACTTGAACTGCAGTTGACAATGTAGGAGTACAACGCCTTAATCACTATAACCTGCTGGCCTTCCTTTGAATCTTTTTTTTTTCTTTTTAAACTCCTTGCTTGTCTCATACCGTTACAACAGTTTTATTCTTCCATTTGGTATGTAATTTATTGATTATCTACTACATTTCAGGCACCATCTTGAAGTAACATAGCTATTTGGTTAATTTTAGTATGGTTATTTTAAACAGCTTAAGTTGGAGCCTACTTAATCAGTAATCTAAACTGATGAAACAAATTCTTTTTTTAGCATTGGCAGGTCATTTGCAACAAATGAATATGCCGCAGCTCCATGCCAGTTGTGAGCAAATAGTTTTGGTTCTCAATTTGTAATATTCTAAAAATTCATAGGAAACAGCCAGGATAAAGCTTGGGAATGCCTTGCCCTTGTCAAACTCTCCGGGTGCACAGCTCAGCTCTCTCAGCTGAAAACTTTATTTGCTAGAGGAAAGATGCAGATTCCGAGGACTCTTTTGGAGTGTGTCCTAACTTCTACTAGGGGATGTGCTCTGCCCAGTAGACTCTTTAATCTGATTACCCTCATTTCTGCTCTTGTAGAGGACTGGTCTGAGTAAGATCCAGGTGTGTTTATAGATTTGCAAATCTGAAGCTGAGATCGCTATTATTAAACCTATAGGCGTATGGAGTTACACTAATTGAGACCCATCATAACTGAAGCAAAAGAAAAGGGAAGCCTGTTGAACTGACTTGAAATTAAAAACAAAACAAAACAAAACTCCAATGACTCCTAATCAATATTATGCCTAAAACTGACAAATTTAGTTGTTTTATTCTACACACAAACCCTGACTTACTCAACTATATAAATATTTCTGCTCTCTTGGAATTGTCATTTAAGATAAACAGGTGTGAAGCCAACACTGGGGCTGGCTCACTGCCAAACGGCAAAGCTTCATCTAGTCAACAGATCTTGAACATTCTTAGCTGCCACTTGCAGTCATTCCGCTCATTTCCACTTGAGCAAGGGTGGAAGTCCAAGCACATGTCCCACAGTTACTTGTAGCATTAGTCCCTGGTGTGATAGCAGTTAAACTGGAGAGCTGTCTACTCTTCATGACTTTCAAGCGTTTTCACAGATGCTTCCCTCCTACATCAGACCTCACCCTCCAAAACTCTCAAAATGATAGCTATTATGCCAGAATAGTTGAGTCTCAGGTAAATGCTTTTCCTGTTGTAGGAAATTCTGCTAAGGCCCAAGGAGAAGAAATGGCACTACATTGTATGCCTTGCCCCTGGTTCACCCACAGAGATGATGAAGAAGCACCAGTTCAAGAACCACCTCTTCTCCCTAACTCATCCACTGCTATCACAGTCATTTTAAGAAGACAACCAGTTTACTGAAGGGAAGGTGGTCTCTTTCCCCAAACTCTGGACAAGAGAAGAGTCTTGCTTCCCTTTGTCTTTGTTTCAATAGATCTACACAGGCTGAACAAGGGAAGGAACTGAAAGAGAGAGAGAGTTGGGTTGAGAGGGGCCAGTAAATGAGTACCCTGCACACCCACCTTTTGGCAAGGCAGGAGACGTAAGTGTCTTTTTAATGGAAGGGGACACCAAAGTGCCACACACTGTCCTAAGAGCAAGGGAAGCAATAGATAAAACAGGAAAAAACATCTGTTCTACTAGTGAGAATGCAGTGGAAAAGAAAATAGTAAGTGATAAATACGAAGCAGTATCAGATGGTGGTCAACATTGTGCAGAAAAATAAAATAGAGCAAAGGGAATAATGAAGCTTGAGGTAGGGTAGGATTTAACCAGGCCTATAGCTGATAGGAGCAGCACCGTGGGTCTTATTTGTTTAACATGGAATGTCAAATAAATTATTGATAATAGTACAAAATGCTTTTGTGACTGTCATGCAGCCAACAATAATAAAATATATTATTAAAAATATATATATATTATTTAGCATTTTCCTCATTTATCTGCAATGAGCTTAAGAATGCTTTTGAAGAATCTGGTAGATCCTAAATATATTTTACTTTATTTTAAGGTTTGCTCACCAGAGAGAGAGGGAGACAGTGAAAGGGAAAGTGAGAAATGCGCCCCTGCCCCTGCCACCCTCTCCATCCTCTTCTCAGGATTTTGGGCACACAAGCACACACATGCACCCGGTGTGAGTCTCAAGCCACCAGGTCCAGAACTTGAACCACAGTTGACCATGTGGGAGTCTAGTGCCTTAATCATTACTCTATCTGCTGGTCTCTTACTTTTATTCATATAAATCTAGTCAGTAAATCCTAATGACCACTATACAAACTGATGAAAATACATTTCTCAGACTCCAAAGTTTAGTTTCAGACCTTGAACTCACAGTGACTTCACTAAGGTGCAGGTCCCTACTGAGACCAATGCAGAACAGTCCCTTATCCCAGAGTCAATGTCAGTTATCTGATAGCAAAATCAAGAAAGTGATTGGGAAATGTGTAGTTAATAAAATGCTTTTTTTTTTTTTTTTGGAGAGGTTTTTGATATAGGGCACGTGCGCTCACCAGAAAAACGGAGAGAGACAGAGAGACAGAAAGCTAGAAATCACCCCCCAGGGGGGATGGCCACGCCGCAATCCCTTCTTCATTCTCTTCTCGGGATCTTGGGCACGCACGCACACGCGCCCAGCATGAGTTTAAGCCACCGGGTCTGGGACTCGAACCGCGGTCGACTACTTGGGAGTCCAGCGACATAGCCATTACGCTAACTGCTGGTCCCAATAAAATGTTTTTATAAAATGATTAGAATTAAATTCTCCACATGTCAATTAGCCCTTTTATTTTTGAGAGAGATTTTTGCTATAGGGCGCAGGCGCTCTCCAGACAGACAGAGAGAGACAGAGAGACAGAAAGCGAGAAATCACCCCCCCTCCCCAAGAGGGGATGGCCACACCGCAATCTCTTCTCCTCCATTCTCCTCTCGGGATCTTGGGCATGCACGCACACGCGCCCGGCGTAAGTTTTACACCACCGGGTCTGGGACGTGAACCGCGTTCGACTACGTGGGAGTCCAGCGACATAGCCATTACGCTAACTGCTGGTCCCCAATTAGCCCTTAATGGAAAGATTCTTTGACTGTCTGGGCTTGCGAAGGTTACACTGATAACCCGTCTGGTTAGAAGCTGGGTCGCCCCAGAACAAACCTCAATGTTTATCTTCCTTTGCTGCTCAATCCTAGCCCACCATCACCCCCTATGTCTGAACTCACATCCTATTTATTGCGTCCTGCTTTGCCAAGATTCCAGGATCCTTATTTCTAACATAGTCCAGGACCCTCCCTTCTATTCGTCATGGCTCCCTTCACTTGAATACTTTCTGCTAGTATTCTTTACCTGGGACCACATCTCCTTGCACATTAATCCAGAAATTGGCCTCTCTTTTGACAGTGTACATCCAGAAGGAAGAAATATCACGGAAGGAAATAAAAGGACTTTGGCATCAGACTGACTGGGACTGAAATCTCTATTATTCACTAGCTATGTAGGCTTGACAAGTCCTGAGACTCGATTCCTTTTCCTGTGAAAATGGGGAAAATCTCTCTTATTCTGCAGGGCTACTGGGACTAAGTGAAATGATGAATGGGCAAAGGTCCATGGCAGTGCTGGAACATTTCAGGCTTCAATAGTCATGGCTTTCTCCCTCAGAGCTGCCTATATGACCTTCTTTTTATTTTTTTTTTTATTTTTTTTTTAAATTGTATTGCAATTAAATCTCACTGGTATGTGATCAGGGCTCCTACTGGGTCTTAAAGTCTTTTTCTTCTTGGTGGAGGGAGACAGAGAGAAATAAGCATCCTCTACAAGGTCCCCTTCTTCCAGTCCTGCAGCCCATAGAACCCTGGAGTGCTCGGCATGTTTCAGGCTGACCTACTGGGTCAGGGATTGGAACTGCTCCTAGTGTTTTTTTTTTGTTTTTTGTTTTTTGTTTTTTTGGTTTTTTTTTGAGAGGTTTTCGTTATAGGGCACGTGTGCTCGCCAGATAGACAGAAAGCAAGAAATCACCCCTCCAGGGGGGGATGGTCACGCCACAATCCCTTCTCCTCCATTCTCCTCTCGGGATCTTGGGCATGCACGCACAGGCACCCGGCGTGAGTTTTAAGCCACCGGGTCCGGGACGCGAACCACGGTTGAGTACGTGGGAGTCCAGCGACATAGCCATTACGCTAACTGCTGGTTCCCCCTATATGACCTTCTTGACCAGACATCAACAAACCATTTCTGTAAAGGGCCAGAGAGTTAACAGTTTTGACTTTGTGGGACCATTTACAACTATTGTCACAACTACTCACTATGCCAGGAAAGCTCAACAGGCATGTGAAAGTGCACCAGGGCTGTATAGTATTGCATCCATAATCGAATTACAACCTAATGCTAGAATTACTTAATTCAGCCTCTAAGAGATTCTCTAACTCTTTATCTCTCTCCTGAAAGTTTTATGTACAAACATAAATTAACCCCATTCTGCTTTGAATTTGGAGGAAATTCTGTGCTAGCTCTGACACAGCATAAACGTTCCTCAAACTTGTTTATTTTACAGCCTCAGGAGTGAGTTGCCAATGTGTAGTAGTTTCCTGCTAGTCCCAAAATGACTCCTCTTCATTGCAACATAGAGAAAAGCCACTGTAGACAGGAATTCTTGTCAAAAAATAAATTTTTAAAAATCTATATAAGATTTATTAATTTTTTTATGATAAACAGAGCATATCTCATACACGTGTAACTTGGCTTTTCACCTTCAAAGAGCCTGCACATGTGAAAGTCTGGTTGCACAATGGCTCCTCAGGCTCAGCTAAAACGTAACCCTGGCTGAGGTCAACAGCAACCACCAGAAGCATTTCTTTCTTCTTCCTCGGTTAAACAGTTCATCATGGTGGATGAACACTCTTTGAGATACCACTGTAGCAAAAAGGCAATGCCATAAGGTTTATAAAATGATAAGAAGCAGGGCTGGCAGGTGGCGTGGTGGTTGAGGGAGCTAGATTGCCACATGGCTAAACACAGTTCAAGTCCCGGACCTGGTGGCTTGCTTTCTCACCCCCCCCTTCCTTCTCTCCCTCTCTCACTCTCCCACTCTCATCAAATTAAAAATAAATAAAGTTAAATAAAATTTTTTTCAAATAAGAAGTCATACTCTTAACTCTTTATGGAAAAAAAAGAGACTTGCTATACTCATGAGGGACTTGCTAAATGCTATGGATTTTTAAAAGATTTGATCTTATTATTTTAATTTGACCTGAGAGAGAGAGAGAGAAAGTGAGAAAGCAAGACACCAGATCCAGGACTCAAACCGCAGTTGGCCATATGGCCATAGCCACATCAGCTGCCAGCCCCAATGCTATTGATTTTTTTAAAAAAGAATTCTTCAGAATAGCTCATCTCCATTTTATATATAAGAATACTGAATCTCAGGGGTTTAGACATCTGCCCCTGCAGTTAAATAAAGCAGGATCTAAAATCCTGGACTTCCCAACTCTGGATGGTCTGTAGCTTACACCAACATCAAAAAGCTCCTTATGAAGACTGAGAAAGTCATTTTATAATGGGGAACTTTAAAAAATCCAACTTCCAACTTATTCCTTTGTTTTATTTATTTTCTTTCTTTCCTTGTTTTAGTTTTTGCTATAGGGCAAAAGAAAAGTTAGAGTGGAAAGGAAGAGAGAAATAGATATTGGGAAGCAACTAGAAGTATCTGCGTACATCTTCAATAATCAACTAGATAAAGTAATGGAAGAAAGATATTTAACTGGAAAATAAAAATCTGCAAAATAACACCAACAGGTAATGCATAATCACTGTACTTTTAAAAAATCATTACATTTTATTGAATAACAAAAAGACCTAAATGAAAACATTGGTTGATTCAATATTCAAAATGTCAACACTTTAAATTAATCAGTGAGGCCAATATAATACCTATCAAAATTATAAGGGGTTGGGACCAGCAGTTAGCATGATGGCTATGTCGCTGGACTCCCACATAGTCGACCACGGTTCGAGTCCCAGACCCAGTGGCTTAAACTCACACTGGGCACGTGTGCGTGCATGCCCAAGATCCCGAGAGGAGAATGGAGGAGAAGGGATTGCGGCATGGCTATCCCCCCTGGGGGGTGATTTCTCGCTTTCTGTCTCTCTGTCTCTCTCTGTCTGGCCAACACACGCACCCTATAGCAAAAAAAAAAAAAAAAAAAATCTCCAAAAAAAAGAAAAAAATTATAAGGGGTTTATCTTACAGAATTTTTCAAGATGGTTGTAGAGCTTACACAGAAGACAAAGAACTGACAAAGAAAAACAGTGAGGCATCAATTGTCCTCCTAATTTGAAAACTTAGTCTAAAGCTACCACAATTAAACAGTGTGGTACTTGGCTTAGGAGTAACAAATTAACTAAATTTAAGTAAATTTAATTTATGTTAATACCAAAGCAGTTTTGATAAGTGGAAAAGCTTGGACTTTATAGTAAATGAACTGAGACAATAAAAAAAAAAATTAGGTTATGGGACCAACAATGGTATAATGGTTATATCACTGAATTCCCACATAGTTGACCACAGTTCAAGTCCCAGACCTGGTGGCTTAAAACTCACACTAGGCACATGTGTGTATGTGTGCTCAAAATCCTGAGAGGAGAACGGAAGAGAAGGGATTAAGGCATGGCCATGCCCTGGGACGGTGTAGGGGCCAATTTCTTGCTTTCTTTCTCTCTGACTCTCTGGCTAGTACACACACCCTATAGCAAAAATCTCTCTAAAGAAATAAAAGGGAAAAAATTAGGTTAGATCCACAATATTATTTTGTTCTATTTTCACAACTTCACTAGTGAATGTTAATAGAAATTAAAACATTTAGCTACGGAATAACAGAAACAGCAAATTAGAAATATAATGCATAATTCTATTGACATAGTCAACGATGTTGTTTATTTCTACCTCATAAAAAGGAATAAATTGCAGTTTCATATAATTTTTGTGTTATCCCCTCTAGTAATGCTATATATATTATTTAACTAGTTCAGAGTTTATTCGTTTATTTGGTTGGCAATATTTTCATGTTCCTTGAGCAAGGCAATTCTAGGTGTTGTGAATTAAAGCAATGAACAAAATAAAGTTCTTTTCCTCATGGAGCTTGCTTTAACAAGAGGTAGACTAGATAGACAGACAGATAGAAAGGGTAAGTATGGCAGAATACTGAAGAGAGTAAAGGGAAATAAGGAATGCCAAGTGCAGTATCGCCCCACACGCCTCGTCCAGTCATGCCCTGCCTCACAGCTGGAATTTCAAGCACCTAGAGAATATGCTCTGCTATAGTCCACAGCAACTCCCAGCCTCAGATATGTTTTAAGTTGCCTATGAGACCAGCAGTTAGCGTAATGGCTATGTCGCTGGACTCCCATGTAGTCGACCATGGTTTGAGTCCCGGACCCGGAGGCTTAAACTCATGCCAGGCACGTGTACGTGTGTGCCCAAGATCCCAAGGGGAAGATGGAGGAGAAGGGATTGTGGCATGGCCATCCCCCCGGGGGGTGATTTCTCACTTTCTGTCTCTCTGTCTCTCTCTGTCTTTCTGGAGAGCACACGTGCCCTGTAGCAAAAACCTCTCAAAAAAAAAAAAAAAAGTTGCCTAGCATTATGAAATTCCCTGCCCAAAGGCAGGACCTGCTTGTGTCATCTTTCCAAAGATGAGTGTGCACACAGGTGTATATACCACTAGGCCTGGTGGAAAGTCACAGTGGCCTGTTGAAGAGGCGTTTCCCAGGAGCTAGCACAGACTGATGGGGGCATTCACCTGTGTGTGCATGAAGCTATGCTGGGCTCTTAAACTTTTAGACACATGAGATGTGGCTTCCATTCATACTCTTGTCCAGTCCTCAGTAAGTCCCACACAGATCTGGCTGGGGGAGTAAGAGTGGGAGGTTCCTATTTTATATTAGCAGATCAGGGAAATCCTCTTTGTTAAGGGGAATGGGTAGAGAGAGCCGACAGAGTGAAAGAACAATCCATACAGGTAACAAAATGAACAAGTGAGGAAGTTGGCTTCGAAGTGATAGAGAAGAAAAAGCAAATTAACTCATCCAAGCCCAACCCATGTACACAGGTGTAAACGAGAGGCATGCGAGAAATGTTTATTGAAATTTTTCTTAGGAAATCTCAATTAAGTGGATTGTGATCTAGTCTGCCTTTAAAATGGAATCGTAAACCCTGGGAAACCTCCACGAATGGTCCCAGCAGAGGCCTGAAATGGAACAGCTGAGTGTGCAGTGAGGTCAGCAACTATGTGTGGTACAAGGAGAGATGGCTTCGTTGTGCTGAGCTATAACTGGGTGCTATAAATGCCAATGAGCCAAGCCTGCAGCGCAAGGAGGGGCCAAGCTGCACTCAGTGACTCCCAGTGACAGAAGTTCCGTTAGCATTTCTGCACATTAGTGAGAAGCACACAGCTACTCACACAGCAAACAAACCAACCCTAAGAAACAGCTGTGCATATTGAATGCATTTACTCTTTTAAAATAGTAAATTCAATTAATTATACTGTGATTGCATTTATGTCAGAGAACCTATGCAAATTTAAACAGAATGAAAACCGATGCAAGTAAAATGATAGTAATAGTTGTTCCTAATTGTTGGGGTAATCTTTTTCTACCTTTCTAATTTTCTCTATGGAGGCTTATTGGTTTCATAATTGAAGAGGAAAACTTTAATAAATGAATTTTATAAAATCAATGCTCTATAGCTGCAAGGACAATCAATGCAATTATTACACCTTATGAGAATATGATAAGCTGCTTAATTTAGAAAGAAATACACTGAAATCAAAGCTGTCATATATCAGCAATAACCAATTAGAATAATAATTTGGAAAAAAGTGTGTTTATGTGTGTGTGTGTGTGTGTGTGTGTGTATATACATACACACACACACACACACACACACACATATATATATATATATATATATATATATATATATCTTCAACCAAGAATACACCTAACAAGAAATATGCAAGATATATATTTGTGAAGACTATACAAGACTATACAAAATTTTATCCAAATAAATTTTATCCAAATAAATTTTATCCAAATAAATACCTTGTGTCTGCATGGAATATCCAAGATGTCAATTTTCCCCTCACTAGTAGATCATTACAATGTAATTTCAGTAACGAATCCAGTGAGAGTTTGCTTTTGAACCTGACATGGGAACTTTAAATCTATCTACAGAAAATTAGAGAAAATTTTAAGAAAGAACTCAAGAATAATTTTAAAGATTTGTGGTTTCATAAGTTCTAGAACACTATGAAGTGAAAACAGCTTTAGACAGTCGCTCAAAAAGAAAACGAGATGAGACTTCCGTATTGTGGTATTGATTATATAATAAAAAAGATGTTTCAATCAACAGTCATTAAGGCCTGTTCCGTGAATGGTGCTGAGAATGGTAAATGGAAGTAAAACAAAGAGCTCTACTTCGTCATGAGTCAATATGTATTTTGCAAATGGATTCATGATCAGATGGATTAATGAATGACAGATAATCTACAGGAAGTAAACGAAAAACCAGAGATAGGTATTTTATAATCGTGGGATGAAACAGTCTTTTCTAAATAAAAAGTAGCACTCAGATTTCATGAAAGAAAATTGAGTACATAAAAATGAAATGCTTCTGTAAAACCCTGCACAACACATTTTAAAATGTACAATAGGCTGAGAGGAAAACATCTGCAGCATATATAACAGATAAAGGACTACCGTATAGCTAACCCCATAGTTCAGCAGTTAAGCACTATACAGAAGAAATTGGATCCCACATAGCCAAACCTGGGTTCAAGTCCCACCCCTGCTAGTGACTTGAAATAATAAGCCAGGCACATGCACACATGCTGGAATCATGACAGGATGGAAAATTGAAGGAAAAAGGATTGGAGGGGGACCAGGCCAGGCTGGGAGTGCTTTCTCTTTCTCTCTCTCTCTTCCTCTCTTCTCTTTCATGTGTCTACCCACAACCTCTGGCATTAAAAAGAAAAAAATTAGTATAAAAAGATAAGCAATAAAATAGCTAACAGGGCAAAAAGACACAGACAGGCAATCCATCACAGAAAATAATACTTGAGCCTAATAGATACATATAAAGATTACTATCCCCTTGCATTCCTCGTGACATACAAAGTAAAACATCACTGAAAACTGCTTTTCCTACATCGGATTGGTTCACGCTGAAAAGATCTGATAATACCTGGAAGTTGCAAGTGGTAGGGAAAAGAGGCATTTTGAAATTGATGGTTTAATTTGCTGAACCTTTCAGAAGACAATGTGAGAATCACTTTTTAAATAACCCAACAATTTCATATCTAGGAATTGGTGTGTTCTACAAAATATACACAGACTTATACACAGACTTATACACATACCCAGGGATACACGCACAAGGCATTGGCTGTGAAATCGAAAAATAAAAATCAAGTTCATGTCCAAAGTTACGGCTGTGCCGTGTGATGGACTACAATCAATGTCAAAGGAAGAACAAGATGAAGTAGAAGACAGTGGAATGTATTCAGTATGAGAGAGGTTCATGATCCATCACCGAATTAGAAAATTGCAGCATAACTGTGTGTAGGGAAATAGCTTAATGTTATTTTCAAAAATGTTCACACTGTCTTGAGGGGAGAATTTTAACCTTTTATAAATGTGCACATTGGTTTAAATCTTACAACTATTGTACTTCTAAAACATGTTTTTTAACTGACGTATTCAAAACAAAGCATCACTGCATCAGTTGATTTCTCCAAATGTCTTGTCCTCATTGGGGTTCAAGCTACTATCATGTCTATACTATATACAAAAGATTCCTGGAGAACTTTTCAAAAATATTGTGCTGTTGGAAAAGTCATGATGTATTTTTTCTGGTTTTCTATGCAAAAATGCGTCATGACTTCTTCAATAACCCAATGGCAATGTCTGGGCTCCATCTGGGAACAATGAAGTTCGAATCTCAAAGATCTCTGATCCAGTAACATCAAGAGCATCCAAGAGCTTGTTGGATACGTAGAATCTCAGCCCCAGTCCAGACCTTCTGTCTCAAAAATATCCTTTTAAATAATGTCCCCAAGTGATCTGCCCGCACTTTCGAGTCTGAGAGACATTGATCATCTTTTGCCTATTTGATGTAGTGTTAAGCTAAATAGGCTTATGTGTGCTCTCCTGGCACAGGTAAGTTCTCAGTCAGTGGTAGCTTTTATGATGGTGGCTACATCAAATCATGTACCTAGAAACAGCAGAGCCTCAGCTCATTGACACCCACTTTCCAACTCACCTAATTCTGTATGCTCCATTCTCTCTGTAAGACATACAGACAGATGCTCAGGATACACAGAGAGCCCATCAGGAGTGGGTGACTCTTCTGCATATCCAAGTGCTTCTACTCCCACAAGTCTGGCTGTGTATTTACCAGAAGGCAGCTGAATGTGGTCCCTGCCCAAGCATTACTTATGCGGTAGTACTTATTACTGAATATATACATTTTGTGTGAACCAATAAAATATGCATATGAAAAGTGGTTGTTTCTATGAAATACTAAATTATATACTTTCAAAGAAACCTGATACATGCAAATTTCTAAAAATGGGTATGGGTGAAAACTGTAAAAGAAAAAGAAATATATAAATATGTTCAGATTGCTTTGCAAGTTTCTTGAAGCTTTTAGTTCAATGTAAGCAAATCAAAATTGGAACTCATCATTGATATCTTACAGATGAGTTTAAGACAGATCTGTTTACCTATGCTGGAACAAAACGTCTTGGCTCTATATCAAAAGATCAGGGATGAATAAATATTTATGTTTCAAGATAAAATAAAATGTTTTCAGTATGGATAGGTATCTGTTCTAAATGGGCCCCCTGTGGTCTGGTTCATGACGGTTTGAAGTTCAGTGGGGTACAAAAAGAAACTCGCCATCTCCCCAGACTCTCATCCTTTACACTGGCCTTATACGATACATGGTACAGCGCTTCCAGTCACTCTTAGGTGCCAAATGTTCTGAGGTCTTTTTTTGGTCTTAAGAAAAGTCATACTGGGGCTGGCAGGTGGTGTGGTAGTTGAGGCACAGAAATGATCAGCCATGGTTCAAATCCTAGACCCCATGGCTTGCTTTCTCACGCTCCCTCTCTTTCTCTCTGGTCAAATAAAAATTATAATATGTGTAATGATACTAATAAGCTAAATTAAATAATTCTTTTTTAAAAAGTCTTATTTTAATAAATTGAACGTTTATCTTAGGCTAATAATCAAATTTCAAAAAGTTTTTTCTTCCAGGGCTGAAGCTCGATTCAGGTCAAGAAGCATAGGGTGGAGGCCTTGGGAGCTGGGACACAGACAGCGTAGGGGCATGGTTGGCCGCATTCCTCTTCTACTGACTTTCCTTGCCAGCTGCCATTCTGACCCTTCCAGGTGGGCCCAGGGCAAGCTGTTGGGCAAAGAGCACACACAGTCTTCCACAGATCAACTCCAGGCTTCCTGTCTGAAGGACCCTCTAAGAAGACCCTTTTTTGGGGGGCAGGGGGCGAGGAGGGCTAAGGAGAACTTCTCAAGGTCTTCTGGCTAGTTCTCTGACAAGGATCCATGCAGGTAACCTGAAGAACTACCATGTCCTTGTCCCACAGTCGATGAGAGTGCTCCCAGTGTCCTCCTTTTCCTCTTTGCTGTAAAGAAATTGCAGCTCCAGGTACAATAGCTTGCCTCTTAGAGAGTCAGACACCGAGGGTTTCCAAGTATACGTGTACAGATTGTAAACACTGTTGTCCATACGAATGGTATCTTTTAGAGTTGTGCAGTGTGCAACCTAAACAGTCAGTCTCAGAGTTCAGACACTAGTCTACTGACCCAGAAGACACAGATCATGATCAAGCGACTCCTTCAAAGTATGTACTGCTCAGACACACTGTTCAAGTAGACCCTGTGTGAGCTTGAAAAACATGCCAGGCACACGTGTGTACATGCCCAAAATATCAAAAGGAGGGAGGGAAGGAGGAGAAGGGATTGTAGCATGCCATTCCTTATAGAGGGTACTTTCTCACTTTCCCTCTGTCTCTCCAATGACACACATAGCCTCTGACAGAATTAAAAAAAAAAAAAAAAGAGTTGGTATTTTGCCTGAAAGAACTCAGAGAAAACCATGAATCTTTCAGAACATTTTTTTTTTTTCCTTTTAGAGAGTTTTCTTTTTTCTTTTTTTTTTTTTTTCCTTGCTTTAGGGCATGCACTCTTACCAGAGAGAAAGAGAAAATAAGAAATCACCCCCTAGCAGGGATGGCCAGCAACCCCTTCTCCAATCTCCTCTTGGGATTTTGGGCATGTGTGCACACATACCCAGTGCAAGTTTCAAGCCACTGGGTCTGGGACTCCAGTTAGGAGTCCTTATTGAACACAAATGGATCATCTCTAGACTGACAGACTTCCTTGACCATGAACTAGGCACAGAGATACAAAAAAATGAACACTACAAGAACCTTGTCCTCCAGGATCTCATAGGCTAGGGAAGAGAAAAACACTTTATTATAATGTGGTAAGGGCCAAGAGAGACAGAAATATCCATGGTATTATGGAAGCACAGACGACACCTAGGACTAGCTGGGAGGTGTGTGTGGGAGGAGTCAGGTACATCAGGGAAGAAAGCTACTGAGGCATCAGAAAAGTCATGATATACTTTTCCGTGTTTCTTAGAGAAGTTTTTGCCATAGGGCACGTGCGCTCGCTAGAAAGATAGAGAGAGACAGGGAGACAGAAAGTGAAAAATCACCCCCCCCCCCCCCCCAGGGAGGATGGCCATGCCACAATCCCTTCTTCTCCCTTCTTCTCTCGGAATCTTGGGCATGCACGCACATGCACCCAGAGTGAGTTTAAGCCACCAGGTCCGGGACTCGAACCACAGTCAACCACATGAGAGTCTAGCGACATAGTCACTATGCCAACTGCTGGTCTTACTTTTCTGTGTTTCTATGCAAACAAAAGTGCATCATGAGTTTTCTGGCAATCCATTATATCAACTTAGTGTGACCACATGAGCCAGTCTCTTTTATTAAGCCAAACATTCTGTTGGAAATCAAGTTCTCTGAATAGCAGGTTTCTACATTTCAAAAGGTCTGACCCTTCAAGTGTTACTCCAAATGAGTTAGTCTTCAGCTTTTATAGGCTTTTTTTTTTTTACACTATTTAATACCCAAAGGCTACTCTCCGTTACTACATTCATTATCATTGGAGAGCCATATTCTGGATTTTGAAACCTATTCCATATTTTTAAAAGTGCTTGCACTGAATATATTTTCTCCTTCACAAGTTTATCTTTGTACCAAAACAGGACTGCTGCTTTCAAAATGTTAGGACAGAGCGCGTGATTTGAAGTGTCCATTTACATCAAGAACCTCTTAACCGTACTGAGCACAGTGTAAGGAAAACTGCCACTTCTGGATGTTGGGAGAGGCTGTCTTAACTCACTAATGAGCTGCAGTTTCCACGCAAGTTTAGACTGCCTTGATTGGCTTCATGCTTACATTTTAAAAGTAAGTTTTGGGGGGCCAGCAGGTGGTGTGGTATTTAAGGCACTGGACATTCCCACATGGCTGACTATGGTTCGCGACCTGGACCTGGTGGCTTGCTTTCTCACTTTCCTTCTCTCTGTGAGTCTGTCTTTATCTGGTCAAATTAAGATAAATGAATGAATGAATAAAATGAAAAAATAATTCTTAAAAAAAAAAGTTTGGTAGGACCTTTGATCTCATTGTATTTTTTGCTGGCCTTATGCTAGCTGATGTTTTCTACTTATAACCTATGTTTGAAGTAATAAAACATCCTTTGTTTCTCCTCAAAGACAATGCTTCATGTTTGTTATCGAAAAATTCTTGGAATACAGATGCTGCTGCCTGGTAAGTGCCAGGAAAGACAGACATTCCCCCGGCATTATGAAAACCCAGAAGAAGGCATCTAGCATGGGCTGGGACGTCGGCAGGCAGGGCAGTCCAGAAGGCCCAGGAAGGGGTCTCACAAGAAGACTTCGATCTCTTCACCTCCAATGCTTTTTATTTTATTTTATTTTTTGAGAAGTCACTAGCAGCTCCATTTTCAGGCAAAAGTTACTTCTACCACAGAGAGATGAGAAATAGCACTTCTTGCCCCCGTGACTGATCCCTGAGCCAGCCCTTCTTAGCAAAGACAAATAGGTTAATACTAGTACAACCACATGTCTCTACTCCTTTTTAGTATTTTAGTATTTAAATAAAATTGGCTTGACCTTTTTATCCATTGGGAAATCCTGGGCCCTTGTCAGGACTTCAGGAAATTTCCCAGAGCTCAAGCCTCATGTCAGTCACCTGTGACTGTTGACCACCCACCCACTCCCCCAAAGCTAAGCCGCAGCTCTCCCGGTATATCTGCTCTGTGCCAACCTGAGTGACTTGCCTTTGATTTTCACTTAGAATGCTCACCTAGGGCATTTCTGTAGAGCAGGCTTCACCGGAACGTTTGTGCCATGCAGTGTATTTACAGTGCAGAAATGCAAAAGCCTGAAAATAAGTTGTGAGGCCCTGTCTTGGTCCATCATTGCCCTGCTAACAGAAATATCTGAGACTGCGTAATTTATAAAGCAGGAAAGTTTTACTGACTCACAATTTTGGTAGCTGGAAAGTCTCAAGGTATCATCAATTGAAAGAAGGCAGAGATTGGAGCAAAGTAGAGCATGACCTGCATCCATGAGTTTCTCTCTCATTCTGGTCTCTTCTTTCTGCGTATCTGCCCACCAGAACGCAATCAAAGACGTCCTGCTCTGATGAGTTTATCACACTCAAAGGCCCCACCCCGGCACACGGGTGTTTTTACTTAACAGCTTAATAACACAACCAAGTCCCAGCACTGAATTTTGGGAGGACTTCAGAACTACAGCAGGCACCACTGTGTTACAGGCCCTTCAGCCATGCAGCCATCAGATTCCTCACGGCTCCCTTTCTCCCACAAACTACAGAAGGATGTCGTGTAGCTCAGCCCTGTCTCCCTCAAGACTGCCACCATCTCCATGCTTCCTCTTTTCCAAGCTGTCTCCTCTTCACTTTTCTCCTTTAGTTCCCCTGCAATTTATTATGCAAGGCTGCTAAGCTCCTGAGCAACCAGGGAAAGAATCTTTTGAAAGGGTAGAGGGCAGCTCACAGATTCACTCCTGGAAGGGTTAGGAGACCGGGTCAGAAGAAGAGGGGAAGCAAAAGAAAGTTCTGTGGCCAGGGCCAAAGCCAAGAGCTTGGGATGCCAAAGCTGCCCCCGTGGAACAGTGGGAGCCACAGCTTGATGTCCCAAAACCTTCAGACTTAGACCCAGGTGCCACCACTGTCCCCACTGCCAAGTGGCTCCTGCCAACTGAACGTGACTGATTCTGCTCAGTCTGCAAGACCCTCACTGCCAGAACAGCTGCCCCTCTGCCCAGCCACATTGCATTACTAACTCCCAGCGTCTAGAGCAGAGTGCAAGCACCTGATCAGTCAAGCGCATGTCTTCTGGCCATCTAGCCACCACTATAAAGGAGCCTGGCAAACTAAGCATCTGGGAGGTGTTTTTCCTTTTATGATGAAAGATAGAGTCTGCTTCCCACTCCACTTCCATAGCAAAGAGGCTTATGGTGGCGGGCTGGGGGAGGGGGCACAGCTGGAAATACAACTGCTCACCTTTCAGCTGCCTGTTCAGCTCCTGGCCTTTTTGGCTCCTTGACGACTTTGTACAGCCAAAGACTTGATATAGCCTTTGCTAAGGGCCACCTTCCCAGTCTCACATCTAAAAGCAGAAAAACTGATAGGTTCGTTCTCTTAGTCTTTCCTTTCTTTTGCCTGAAATGAAATTAAATATTTCAGGTAACCCAAACTTTAGAAAAACAAAAGCACATGCTCAAACCCCTTTCTCAGGCTCCTGTTCTAGGTGATGAGTCAGTTATTTTCTAGCTGTCAATTAAAGAGCAACTTTAAAACGACCTCTACCTCTGAAGTTCAGTTTTTATTTTGAACCGTTTCTACTGTATCCTGAGAGCATAATGGAGGGAATAGAGACAAGAAAAATGGCTAGATTTCCCTTCTACGTTTTCTTTACAGCTGTCCATACACCTGTACACTCCATACACCTGCACTGCCCATGCACCTTCACACTCCATACAGATGCACAGTCCACACACCTGCACACTCGTGCACCTGCACAGTCCATATACCTGCACACTCCATGTGCCTGCACACTCTGTACACCTGTGCACCCCATACACCTGCACACATCCATGAGAGAGAAACTCATGGATACAGGTCATGCTCTACTTTGCACACATCGTCCATACACCTTACTGGCCATACACAGTTCATACACCTCACTGTCCAGACACCTGCACTGTGTTTACACCTGCACAGGCCATACACCCGCACGCTCCAAACACCTGCATATTCAGGTATATGTCATACACAGCTCATACCCTCCACTGTCCATACACTTGTACTCCTCATATACCTGCATTGCCTACAAGTAACCATGTGTGGCTACTGAGCACTTGAAATAGGGCAAAGGCAAATTCTGCACTTGAAATATATATTTAATACAATAAAACATTAAAATAATAATAAAATATATTATTAATGTAAACTTTACCTGTTCCTTTTTACTTTTTAAAATATAATCTTTAAAATGACACATGTAGCTTGTGTAATGTTTACATTATGCTGCTCTCCACAGTCAAATGCACCTATAATTTTCATTTAGTCAGGATCCCACTCTGACTTGAAGAATCCTACCACAAAATGAGAAGCCTTTGCAACCAATCACAGTAATACTTTCCAAGAATACTCTCAGTAAATCCCCTTGCAACAAAAATCCAGTCATCCAATGATGCCGTGTCATCTCTTCTCGGCCCCACGTATACCAGTGTCCCTCCCAGAGCTGGGCTGAGTAGACCCTCAGGTGGGTGGCGTAGCACGGGGCTCTCTTCTCACTGCACCCAGGTTCCCTCCCAGAGGAGCTGCCGTTCTCAGGGGTAGCACTCGTGTCTCTCTTCTCTCCAACGGACTGAACTTTCATTCTACACCAGCTTATTTTTCCAACTATTAATAGAATAAAGGCAGTTTGCTTTAAAAAAAAAAAATCCACACATTATTTATTTAGCAATTTTCCGAATGAAGTAATCAATTACTTAACCAATATTGAGAATCTACTCTGTGCCAAACACAGGGTACGGACTGGGACTACAGCTGTGAACCAGTCAGGCACAGCCATTGCCTTCATGCAGAGTGAAGCAGTTACAGAGCAGACTCCAGGGCCCCAACTTGGGTCCAAAGTATGGCTCCATTCCTTACCGGCCATGTGATCTGGGATAAATTTAAACTGCTTCACTTTTCTTACTTGGAAAACAGGGATTCTTTGGCAGAGAGGCTGTGAAGACTAAATCAGCTTATATATGATCGTTACAAAGGAGCCTACCTTGGAGCTGGCTCCGTGGCAAAAGGTAGGGGGATGTTGGTGGTAGAGACATGGGCACTAACAATGGAAACAAACAAATTATTCAGTCTAAACTCCCTAAATTATCCTGCTAGAATTATACTCCCAAACCCCAGAGTGGTCTTTCTAAAATGCCAATCTCATCATAAAGTTAAAAGAAGTGTCTTTTTACTTAATAAACATCAGTGGGGCCTAGCCTAGGTGACACGGTTCATAGAGCACTAGACTGCAATGCTGGAAGTTACATAGCCAACCGCATGTTCGGATCCCAGGCCCAGTCAACCTGAGACATGAGACTGAAATCCCAATGGGCTAGAGTACTGGAGGAGAGTGGCAGTGTAGTGATTCTGTCAAGGATCAGTCTCTCTCTGCTTCTCACAAATCAATGAATAAAATAAATAAACTATCAGAAATAAAGAAAGGTAAAAATAATTCAGTTGGGGAGAGACCAGCAGATGGCATAAGGGTTTTGTTGCTGGACTCCCACGTAGTCTACTGTGGTTCGAGTACAGGGCCCGGTGGCTTAAAACTCATACCAGACACATGTGCGTGTGTGTACAAAATTCCGAGAGGTGAATGGAGGAGGAGGGATTGCAGCATGGCCATCCCCAATTTCCTGCTTTCTGTCTCTCTGGTGAGTGCAAACACTCTATAGCAAAAATCTCTCTTAAAAAAATAAATAAATAAAAATAATTTAAAAAAATAAATGAATAACTTAGTTCATAGGCCATCAATACTTTAAAGATAAAAACCAAATTTCTTAATATAACCACTAGAGCTTACTGTCCAGGCTCTGTCTCCACCAGAGCAGCATGCCCCATTTCCGACGAACCAGCCAGAGCAGTAGTTGCATGCTTGCACATGGTAGCTACTCTGGCAATGGTTTTTAAATTAAAAGTTTATGTTAGATTGTCCATTTTTTTGACATTTATTCATCTACTTGCATTCATACCTCTACCTCGAACAATATTCCAGTAAAGGAATATCTCGTTTTTCCAGAAGAATTGGAATTAATGGTCTCGAACCCTTGAAGATGATAGTATTAGTACAAACAGCTGCTTTTTTTTTTGGGGGGGGAGAGGTTTTTTTTCACTATAGGGCGCGTGCGCTCGCCAGACAGAGAGAGACAGAGAGACAGAAAGCAAGAAATCACCCCCCAGGGGGGATGGTCACGCCACAATCCCTTCTCCTCCATTCTCCTCTCGGGATCCTGGGCACGCCCGCACACGCGCCCGGCGTGAGTTTTAAGCCACCGGATCCGGGACGCGAACCGCGGTCGACTACGTGGGAGTCCAGCAACATAGCCATTATGCTAACTGCTGGTTCCCCAAACAGCTGCTTTTTAAAGACCCTTTTTGTCATCATATTATCATCAATACTGAAATAAGGCTTATTTTTATTATGATAAATATAGGGTTGAAGGCCAGCAGATGGTGTGGTGGTTAAGGCACTGGATCGTGGTTCAAGCCCTGGATCTGGTAGCTTGCTTTATCAGGGCTGGCAGGCAGAGTGGTGAAGGTGCTAGACTTCCACATGGCTGACGGCAACTTGAGTCCCAGATCTGGCGGCTTGCTTTCTCTCTCTCTGTCTTTATGGTCAAATTGAATAATAATAATTAGTAAAATTAAATAATTTTTTTTTTTTTTATAAAAAGGTTGAATACTCTGATCCGTTAGCTGAGTCAAAGAGGTAAAACCAAGAAGGACTGCTTGGGAGTAAACTATAAAATACACTTCTTTGATTTGCTTCTGACACATTCTATACTGGAGATCCATGGGTGGAAGCAAAGAATAATAATAATAAATAAAAATTCCCTGAAAAAAAAAAAAAGCCAGCTCTAATGTCTACAGAAGCAGTAAGACAGACAGATAATATCCAGTGAGTTCTGAAATGTCAGGAGAACTGGAGGCAGCACATACAGAAGCACAGAGCCTTAGACTAAGCCCCCAGAGCCACAGTCCCTTCTATATCACCCCAGTCCTACAGCTTCCTTTACTGGCATCCTTCCATACAGGGGACTGGCTCTTTACGAGGCTATTATTTTCATCGTTAGAACCCAGATGATACCAGTCTCTCTCTCTTTCTTCCTTCCTTTTCTTTCTTTCTGATTTTCTTTCTTTCTTTTTCTTTCTTTCTTTCTTTCTTTCTTTCTTTCTTTCTTTCTTTCTTTCTTTCTTCTTTTTCTTCTTTCTTTCTTTCTATCTTTCTTCCCTCTTTCTTTTCTTTCTCTTTCTTTCTTCTTCTCTTTTCTTTCTTCCCTTCCTTCCTTCCTTCTTTAAATTTGCTAGAGAGTAGACAGAGGGAGCGAGAAAGTGAAAAACCACCCCCACACACACCCCTCATGGAGGGTGGTCACACTGCAATCCCTTCTCCTCCATTTCTCCTTCCTTTTGGATTTTGGGAATGCATGTACACATGCCCAACTTATTTTTCAAGCTGCCAGGTCCAGGAGTCAAACCATGTAGTCAGCCACATGAACCACCACACTACTGACTGGCCCCTGAGTTTTTCTTTCTTAGGTTTATTTTCCTGGAATTTCCACCCATTGGGCCTAGTTTTTGACATCTTAGGTTACAAAAATTTTAATTAAAATCTCCTGTGGCCCAACAGTCCCCAAACACTTATTCTCAGGAGCTTCATCTATCTTGAGATCTTAGTCATAATTTTCTCCAGGTGTTTCCAACGTGCACAGCCTCTGAAGTTTTTCCCATCTCGGCCCTCTTCTCAGGATGCAGAGTAATTTCTTAGTGTGCCAAGGTGGCAAAGCAACACTTCATACATCATCTAATGAGGAATAATTAGAACATTCATTGTCTATGATCTATTTTTCTATATTGAAGCTGAATATCACATTAACTTTTTTAGCAGCCATTTCACACGCTTGGTGCCGACTAACAGCCTGTGGCCAACTATAATCCTTAGGAAATTCTTACTGACCTATTGCCAAAGTAGAGGTTCCCCACCTTGCAGATGTGCTGGTGTGTGTTCATCTCAGCCCTCACTGTGAATGGACGGATAGTCAAGGGCTGGTCGTAAACTTTACTTTATTCAACTATAAAATGGCCCTAATAATATTGTGCTATGCTGTAGAAAGCACCGTGCCCTGGTAAACATGTGCTTCTCTTCTAAAGACCGGCCTATTTATAGCCACAATCTTCTCAAAGGACCTGAGGCAACCAGGCTGTGTACCTTTCTAAAAACTAACGTTTCATCTACAACCTTCCCTTCCTCTCACTCTACTCTAATCCCTGCTTCCAACAATGAACACCCACCTCCTTAATTTTCTTTCCTCACACCCAGGTTGGCTGAGCTCTGGCCTTTTCTTTATCTGGAACAACTGGTGAGGTCAAGAAACCCAGCCCCTCTCCCTGGACCAGAGCCCCGCCCTCTGCCCCTGGATGGCCCTGTGTTGAAGGCCAAAGAGGGAGAGGAGGGCTCAAGCTTCAGCTCCGTGTCGAGCGTGGCACCGGCCTGCCTTATCCAGTGGGACGGCAAAGGGTCACTCTGAAAACTGCCACTGCTGGGACTCGGCAGGTGGCTGCTGGTGGCTCTCCACCGGGTTTTCCTTCTCGCTTTCTCTCTCTCCACAGATTACCTCCTAAGAGGAGTCTGCTGCTACAACCTCTTCATCGCAAGCTGTGCTGCACTGCTCACAGGGGGGTAAGGAGTGGGGCCATACTTCCCAGTTCCTGTCTGTGGACCTGGGGTGGATGTGGGTGTGCGGGTGGGTGAGCATGGGGAGGTCAAAATGTTTGTGTTTGCAGAGCTATTTCACTGAAGGGAGCCTACAGCCGGGACAGATTGCTCATGGCCCTGATCTAAAGTTGAGAGGTAGAGAGCATTTTCCAGAAAGCTGAGAAATGCGATGGATCTTAAGCCTGTCACAGTAACAGAAATGCAGGAGTGACACCCTATAAAAGTGAAATGATTTGTCACTTCTAACGGTACTTTTAAGTCTCTGAAGTTTAAGAAATGCATTCTTCTACTATTTTAGAGAGAATAGGAGAGAGAAAATTCTTAGGCTTTGTCACAAAGTGGAAAATTGCATCTTTATTTTAAACCAGAACCAGTTAAACATTTAGTACCTTATCAGCTTAAATAAAATGTGATCAATTTGAACTAAAATGGGTAGCGCAAAAGTCAGACAACTCTAAATTCCCAGAAAGACAGCCTGGTGACAAAACAGAAGTCCTCCCCTATGAAACAAATCCAAAATTGTCATTTGTGTGAAAGCCAGGTTTTGTTTTGAATGTGCACATATGGTTCAACGGACATATGTTTTACGTTAAAAATCATGTTGGAAACGAAATGGTAAAGTGGAACCCTCCGCTAAGTCGGACTTAACTTAAAATGGCAAGCGGCAGAGCCAGGAGTGTTTCTATTCCTGGAGGGTAGGCTGATGAGCCCCGACAGATGCAGCGACTGGAATGTGGCAGGGACAGGGAGCAGGCACAGCTGATTCGCCCCACTGGCAAGAAGACATTCTGGGATCCCAGCTCATTCTGGCACAAGAGTGACAGTGACACTTTAGCACACATGGCTTTCCAGCTTGCCCTGTGTGGAATCTCCCAGGAGGCTAGGGTGGAGGGTAGCAGGAAGGAGAACGTTCTTCAATATAAAGACACTCTTTTCTATAGCACTTCTAGGAAATTTCATCTGGCATCAGTCTGGGGCTAGAAGAACCCGATTGAAGAGCAATACTTTCACGTGGGCTTGTCCACTTAAACATGAAGGGTAATTAGGTTACCATTTCCCAGCAACATTATTCTTAGTCCATTGGTTCTGGATCTATTTGGGGTTATGGGCCCTTTGGAGAGCCTCATGAAAGCTCCGAGGCCTGCTACTGTAAAGTTTACATAAATATGTATACACAATACATTTCAGAACATTCCACGGGACTCATGGACCTATCTGAAACCCATCCCAGAGCAGGGGTACCAGGTAGAATACAGGTCACCCAGATACCTCTAAATTTCATCAGCCTTTAATGTGAGCACCTATACATACTGCCTGAGACATACTTACACTAAAATGGGATTCATGGTTTATCTGAAATTAGAATTTAACTAGACATCTCGTATTTTATTTGCTAAATCTGGCAACGCAGACCTAGATCCATAGACCCTACCTGAAGACATCCTGTCTGAGTTCACCTCTGTCTGACAATGAGTAGATTCACGGGTAATGGATGATCATGTTGAGGAGAGAATGGTCCAGCATCAGGTCGTGACTATTCCAACAGAAAACATCAGCAGTCAGATAAGCTGCTGCAAAATGTTAGGCCTGAAAGGGACGCATCTTCTCACTTAACAGATAATTAAACTAAAATCCTGAGAAATCGGATGTTTTGTCATAATCTATCAAATGGAAGAGCAGAATGAACACCACAACCTGATTTTCAGTTCTATGATGATCAAACACATTTCAGTCTAAGAATTTTTTATTTCCAACCCCTTTCTCCTTAACACACATGAAAAACTAGGAAAGACAAAGTCATTTTACTAAAACTTTCAACAAAACCAATAGTAAAAAATCTTTGCACTGAGTCCTGTGCCCTATATCCAGGCTTGAAAAATAAAACTACAGGGGGCCAGCAGGTGGCATAGTAGTTAAGGTGCTGGACTCCCACATGGCTAACCATAGGTCGAGTCCTGGACCTGGCAGCTTAAAAATCATGCTGGGCTGGGACCAGCAGTTAGCGTAATGGCTATGTCGCTGGACTCCCACGTAGTCGACCGCGGTTCGAGTCCCGGACCTGGTGGCTTAAACTCACGCCAGGCGCGTGTGCGTGCGTGCCCAAGATCCTGAGAGGAGAATGGAGAAGGGATTGCGGCGTGGCCATCCCTCCTGGGGGGTGATTTCTCGCTTTCTATCTCTCTGTCTCTCTCTGTCTGTCTGGCGAGCGCACGCGCCCTATAGCAAAAACCTCTCCAAAAAAAAAAAAAAATCATGCTGGGCATGTGTGCTTGTGTACCCAAAATCCCAAGGAGAGGATGGAGAGGGGATTGCAACATAGCCATCCCCCCTGGGATGGGGAGTGATTTCTCACTTTCCTTCTTTCTGTTTCTCTCTGTCTCTCTCTGGCAAGCACATGCACCCTTTGACAAAAATCTAAAAAATAAAATAACAGTTAACTTTGTGTATACTCTCTGTATACTTTATAGATAAAAGTCAGACACAATTTCAAACTAATTGAGCCATATGAAATTGATAATAGCTCATTGTTGCAAACAAACAAACAAAAAAAACTAGTAATTTTATATTTCATCTAACACTTAAAAGGAAGTGCTCAACAACCTGATCAACAAAATTATGCAAGTCCTCTTTGAACCTATTTATAGTCTTGGCTTACCCCACCTACTGGAATTTCAAATCCTTACTACCCTTAATAAGATTAAAAAAACAAATCCACAGTATCGATGTGTCTATAGTTTATTTTATATACAAAAAGGCAACTCTTTCATTTCAGTATTTGAATCTAGGAAGAACTATTTCATGTTATCTACAAATTCTGATTTTATCAACCTCAGTTCCACTTCACTTGGTCTCTATTGGATCATGTTAGAAAAAGCTAACCTTGGGGCCGGCAGCTGGCGTGGTGTTTAAGGTGCTGGACTCCCACATGGCTGACCCCAGGTCAAGTCACAGATCTGGCAATTTGCTTTCTCGCTTTTTGTCTCTCTTCCTCTCTCTGGTCAAATGAAAAGATAATAATAATGATGAATAAAATGAAGTAATTTTAAAAAAATAAAAAGAAAAGAAAGAGCTAAACTACTCCAGCTCGTATCCTACCCTGGAGGTGTTCTAGGGGTCAGGGTTCCATCTGGGCTTGAATATTTGCTTTAATTCCACCATACATTTACTTGTGTGACCTTGGGCAACTATTTTTTATTCATTCTGAATCTTAATTTCTTCATTTGTTTTATGTTGTCTGTGATACTGAATTGAAAAAATAAAATTATGTAGGATACATAACCCAGAGCTCAGCACACAATAACTATTCAATCAATGCTAGCAATATAATTATTTTAGACATAGAGGTAATGGCTTACATTTAATACGTAATATAGATTCATGTTTGGTGATTTATATTTAGAAATTAACTATTAACATACTTAAATTTGGCAGCTATAAAAGATGACGAAAAATGTGCTGAATTACATAACTCTGTCCAGCCGCTTATCCGGTGTTGAATACGTGGCACTGTCGTCCTTGAAATGGTCCAGGAGCCAGGAGCTGCCATGGGCAATGGAAAGGGGAGTGTGGAATTGCTTCTGGTACCCTTCTGCCTAGTTTCTAATGGGCAGCTCTTCCAGGGAGCCAAAAATCTTCTTTGGGTGATAGTGGATGGAGCAGAGAGGGAAAGTGAATGCGGGGCCTATAACCAGGGCAACAGGATTCTCTGGGCTCTCTCCAGAGTATGGAAAGATCACTCCAGCAGCACAGGGGCCCTTCTAAAATGCTCTGCTCCCTACAAAGTCTCTTCTCTGACGCCAAAAGGGAAGGCACAGGAAGAGACTGGCAGCACCTCCAAACTTCGGCTCATCCTATTACACAGCCTCAGCTGCTGTAGCTAGACGAGCTCTTTTTTCCAAGTGCTTCCTACTGCAGCAGGGGCCATGTGGAAAGTGCAAGCCACAACAGCCCCGGGGTGGGGGTGAGGGCCTAGTAAAGTTCTTCCTTCCTTTGAGCACAAGGGGACAGCTTGGTCAGAGCTCCCCTGGGTAAGGAGGGAGAATCAAACCTGCTGTGGTTCAGGAAAAATGGAGAAATAGACACACGCAGCTCAGCAAGGGTGCACCCCTCATGGTGCGGACCACAGAGAGTCAAAGCCTTCATGGTGATTGCCCTGGCTGCAAAGCTTGGGGACCCTTTGGGCAGCTGGCCACAAGGCATTCACCCACAGAAGCTTTCCATTCAATAGTGAGTAAAACCCTTATCCAACTCTGATGAAAATACAAATTGAATCAAAATTTCTTGCTCGGGGAACCAGCAGTTAGCGTAATGGCTATGTCACTGGATTCCCACATAGTCGACCGCGGTTCGCGTCCCGGACCCGGTGGCTTAAAAAACTCACGCCGGGCACGTGTGCGTGCGTGCCCAAGATCCCAAGAGGAGAATGGAGGAGAAGGGATTGCGGCGTGACCATCCCCCCGGGGGGTGATTTCTCGCTTTCTGTCTCTATGTCTTTCTCTGTCTGTCTGGCGAGCGCACACGCCCTATAGCAAAAAAACCTCTCCAAAAAAAAAAAAAATTTCTTGCTCACCCTCTGGATTATACTCCAGATTATATGCAACTCAATTTTGTAACAGCTCTTTGTCACAGACACATTTTGATTGTCATAGTGATCATCATTGGTTATCAGCTACAAGATGACCCGAGGTTGTAGAGTGAAGTTTTTTAATCTATTATTATTGATGCTATTATTATTATTATTTTAATTCTGCTATAGGGCACATGTGATCAACAGAGAGGGGGGGGGAAGTGAGAAAGCAAGCCACTAAGTCCAGGACTTGAACTGTTGTTGGCCATGTGAGAGTCCAGCACCTTAACCACCATGCCACCTGCTGGCCTCTGGAGTAAGTATTTTTTCACTGTAAGAAGAAAACAGTGAGAGTTTCTTTTTTTTTTTTTTTAAAGATTTATTTATTTATTCATTCATTCATTCCTTCATTTTAATTTGACCAGAGAGAGACACACAGAGAGAGAGAAAGAGAGGAAAGTGAGAAAGCAAGCCACCAGGTCCAGGACTCGAACTGTGGTCGGCCATGTGGGAGTATCCAGCGCATTAACCACCACGCCACCTACTGGTCCCAACAGTGAGAGTTTCTATACAAACTGTTGTTTATCACACAGTCCCATATGCTTAGTAAGCACTACTTACTAAGTGATGCATTTTTTAAAATATTAAACTCTTTTCCAATCACCCTCTGTTAGCCCATACAGACAGCCTCAAAATCTAGCACCATGACTAAATGGGTAAATAAAGGTGAATTAAATTTTTCCACTTTCCTTTCACACACTCATGTATTTCTGTGCTTCCTTTTGTAATTTCTCCTCCCCTTCCCACCTTTTTTTTTTTTTTTTTTTGATGGGAGGAGGGTGATTGTTTTGCCCAGAAGACATGCATGCACATGAGAGAGAGAAGAAGAGAGAATGCAAAAAAGAAAACCCCAATTGGGCCCAGTCACACTGCAATCCCTCTTTCCCCGATTTCTCCATCCCCTTAGGATCCTGGGCAGGTATTTCCATGTCAGGCATGTTTTTCAAGCTGCCAGGGTCAGGACTTGAACAGCATTCAGCCATATGGTCTGGCTCCTACACAATGCTTAACCACTGTGCCACAGGGCCGGCCCTATAACTTCTTTCCTTTAAGGCTGCCCTTGCCCTTACTTACACATGATTGCAGGAAAATGCGGTTTGGTCAAGTAGCAATGCACGTGTGTGTGTGTGGTGTCCAGTATAACATGACTTCTGTCTGTACTCTCCAGATATACCACAGTGTGAGGGATCTGGAGGATTTGTTGAAGGCTTCCCTGTGCCCTGTGAGAACAGAGCCTCTGGATTCTGATCCCCTATAATGAGGAAGCCAGTCTTCTCTGCGATAGGGCCTACAGCAAACAATGCATTTATTTGCTCCTGCCCATTCCTACTGACCTATGGTCCTCCTTAAATTGAGAAAGGCAGTAGCTTTTGGCAGATGGAGGAACAGGGCCAAAGGAAGAGCACTTTGAGGATGTAAGAACCAGCGAAATGTTTGCAGCCTGATGACAACATGAGCACTTCGCCCAGCTTGAAAGCAGTGACTTGTCCTTCAGGTCCCTCTGAGGGGTCTGCAGTGTCCTTGTTGGAGGGACATGGCACAGACTGAGAACACTCAGGCAGGAGGACAGCCTCATTTACGTGGTAGAGACCCAGAAATAGCATGTCATCGTAACTCTGTAAAGAAAGACTGGATTTATGTGTATATCTAGAAGAATACAGCCACCAGGACGAGGTTTGGAGGCTCCTACTTCAATAGTCTCTCAAAGGGTCTCCTGTTTCTCTACCAACTTCCCTAAAGAGAGATAAAAGAGATCTATAGTAAAATGATTTCAAAAGGCTCTAAAAGCCCTCTCTTACTAAAATAAACAAAAACTTTTTGGGGTGATAAAAATGTTCTGGAATTATGCAGTGGTGATGGTGGCATAGCATTTAAATGTACTAAAAGCCATTTCATGTCACTATTTACAAAGGTTAAAATGATGCATTTAGAAGCAGCCCATGGTGCGGTGGTTAAGTATCTGGATCCCACATGGCCAACTGTGCAGTTTGAGTCTTGGATCCAGCACCTTGAAAAACACCCAGTCGGGGAACCAGCAGTTAGCGTTATGGCTATGTCGCTGAAGTCCCATGTAGTTAACCATGGTTTGACTCCCAGACCCTGTGGCTTAAACTCACACTGGGCGCGTGTGCATACGTGCCCAAGATCCCGAGAAGAGAAAGGAGGAGAAGAGATTGTGGTGTGGTCATCCCCCCAGGGGGTGATTTCTTGGTTTCTGTCTGTCTCTCCCTTCTGGGGGGTGACTTCTCTTTCCTTTTCTCCCTCTCCTTTTCTTTCTCTGTCTCCAGTGAGCACACACACCCTATACCAATACTAAAGAAAAAAAAAATGATGTTCTGTGAATTTTACCTCAATACAAAATGTGTGCAAAAAAGACAATTCAAAGTAAATCATGGGCTTAAAGGTAAAACTATAAAACTTTTAGGGGTCAAATGGTGGCATGGTAGTTAAGGCAGATGGATCCCACATGGCTGACTGTACAGTTTGGATCCCAGATTGGCAGCTTGAAAAAATACTACGTGCTTGTGTGTGCATGCCCAAAATCCTGAGAGAAGAGTGAAGAAGGATTATCCCCCCGGGGGCTGCTTTCTCTCTCTCTCTCTCTCTCTCTCTCTCTCTCTCTCTCTCTCTCTCTTTCTCTCTCTCTCTCTCCAGAGAACACATGCTCCATATAACAATTCAAAAGTAAAAGAAAAGCTTTTAGAAAAAAACATAAGAGAAAAAAATCTTTGGGATCTAAGGATAGACAAAGAATCTTCAGAGTTGAAACTAGAAACATAATCCATAAATTTAAAATTTAAAAATTGATAAATCAGATATTATCCAAATTAAATCCACTTGCTATGGAAAAGATCCTGTTATTAAAAGACAAGTTACAGACCATGATAAAATATTTGCAAACCAAATTCAACAAAAGAGTAATAGCCATAATCTGTAAAGACCTCTCAAAACTATCTAAATAAATCATCAAATTAGAAAATGGACAAAATGAAAAGGTGTTTTACTAGAGAGATGACATAGATGGCACATAAACACATGAAATGATATTTGATATTATTATTCATTAGGGAAAAAAAAAACAACGAAAAGCATAATGAATAGTATTATATACCTATCAGGATGCCTAAAATAGGACCAGCAGGTGGCATGGTGGTTGAGGTGCTGGATTCCCACGTGTTCTACTGCAGTTCGAGTGCCAGACTAGTGGCTTGAAACTCACCCTGGGTGGTTATGTGTATGTGCCCAAAATCCTGAGGGAAGAATGGAAGAGAAGGGATTGCTGCATGGCCATGCCCTGGTGGGTGATTTCTTGCTTTCTGTCTCTCTGTCTCTTCAGCGAGTGCATGTGCCCTATACCAAAAGTCTCTGGGAAAAAAATATCTAAAATAAAAAATAGTGAAAAACACCAAACGCTAATGAAGTTGTGGAAAAACAGGTTTATGTAAGGGGGGGGGGGGGTCTTTAAAAAGTTCAAGGAAAATATGTATTATGAAAAAACTGTGCATGAACTTCAATATTTTTTACACCAAAAAAAACCCTTATAGTTCAATTCATTTTCCCACAAACTAAGTATGACAGTTTAAAAAAACTAAGCATGCAGTTATCACAATCCAACACTTTCGCTCTTATGCATTTATATCCCAAAGAAATAAAAAATCTGTTGACAAAAACCTGTACATGAATATTTATAACAGTTTGTTCATAGTAGCCAAAAACTAGAAATAGCTCAGACATCCTTCAATGGGTAAAGAATTAAACTCTAGTGTGTTCATACCATGGAATACCACTCAGTCATAAAAAAGACTACATTTTGAATACTTTTCAGAGAATTATGCTGAGAGAAAAAGCCAATTCCCAAAGGTATGATTTCACTTATAAAATATTATTGAATGACAGTATTACAGAAGTAGAAAATTAACGAATGGATGCCCATGGTTAGGGAGTGTGAGGAGGTCAGAGTTGGAGGATTGTGAACATGGCTACAGAAGGACATGAGGGATCTTTGTGGTGAAAGAATTGTTCTGTATATTGCCTGTATCAATACTAATATCTTAAGTTTTAATGCTATTTTGTAGTATGTTTCTATTGGGCAAAAGTGATCAAAGGTTATACAAGATCTCTCTGTATGAATTCTTACAACTGCATGTGAATCTATAATACAATTACCAAAAAATTAAAAGTTTAATTTAAAACAAAAACAATTGGTACATATATAGAGGTCGATATGGGTATATACCCTATAAAGACTACTCTATTAGAAACTTGTGAGTCATAGACACTGATTTTAAAAAAATAAAATAAACAAATAGGAACAAGCAGATTGCATAATGGTTATGTTGCTTACCTCCCATATGGCTGGCTGTGGTTTGAGTCCTGAACCTGGTGGCTTAAAACTCATGCAAGGCACATGTGTGTGCCTACCCAAAATCCCCAAAGGAGAATGGAAGAGAAGGGATTGCAGCATGGCCATCCCCCCTAGGGGGTGATTTCTTGCTTTCTCTCTGTCTCTCCAGCAAGCACACGCACCCTATGGCAAAAAAATCTCTTAAAAAACAATAAAATAAGGGACTCAGTCGTGGTTTGAATCCCCGACCTGGCAGCTTAAACTCATGCTGGGTGCATGGGCATGCATATCCAAAATCCTGAAAGGAGAATGGAAGAGAAGGGATTGTGGTGTGGATATTTCCCCCAGGGGTTGATTTCTCACTTTCTGTCTCTTTGTCTCTCTCTACCTCTCTGGTGAGCACACATGCTCAATAGCAAAAATCTCTCTAAAAAAATTAATAAAATAAAATAAACAAACAAAACATGTATATTTGGGAGGTAGAGTAGATCTGCCTATTAACTGATTAGCTTAGATTCATTTGTCAGGCTGGCTAATGTATCACCCAGCAGTGGCCTAGAGAAATGGGACAAAGACAGGAGAATTTAGTTAGAGGATAATAGAAGTTCTCAAGAGTGGAGCAGGCCAGGGTCCCGTCACAAGAAAGAACTTTAGGGAGCAGCGTGAAGGTTTTTCCACCATTGCTTTCCAATGGAGGAGCCAGTAGGTGTCAACAGGAACTTAGGAGAAAGCTCTCTCCTTTCCTGGCGATTTCTTAATCCTGCTCAATTGCATATTAACGTATCAAATTCAAACCCATCCTGCATTCAACATCCTCTGTGGATTGGACTGACTTTACCTGCCCCGACTGTCTCCCTCTTGACTTCAGCAATGTTAGTCTGCACGTGGCCGGCTGAGTCATGCCCCTCTGCTTTAGTTTGACAATATTTCCTCTATTTTCAATGACTTTCTCCCTCCCACGCGTAATCCTCTTAAAACCCTCCAGTTACCAGTACCCAAAAGATTTGTGTTATCTGCAAACCTTTCCATCCTAGCACCACCCAACCAAAATAGTCCACTTAAATCCAGACACATGGATTCAATCTGTTCCAGGCAAGCTGCTGTTTTGCTTACCTTACCTATAACCAAATGTCTCATGTCTCCTAAACTTCCAGGGTTACCCCTACCATTCATATCAAAATAAAAATAATCTATTCCTTGGCCTATGGAATTGCACAAATTCCATATCTATTCCTTGTATTTTAGAAACAGCCTCAGAATAGATCACGTGCCAGAAATCTCCCCCTGGGTGCTGTCACTTCTCACTCTGGGTCCCGTATTGCCTCTTGCTCCTTGTGACCATTTCTCCATGATGTGGCAGCTTTCTGTTTTTTGTTTGTTTTGTTTCTGTTTTTGTTTTTGTTTTCACCTCAAAGCTATTACAGATTTCTTCCTTTATTCCCAAAGACACAGCTGAAAAATGCTATAGCTTTTAATAAAAACAGTTCAAAGATTTTGAACCTTCACTTTTTGGTAGGGAATCTGCTAGATATCACCGCCCCCCTTCCTCATTAAGTTTTTCCTATAAGGCAGCACTGTTATCTTTGTTTGTGATTAGTCGATGGAGATTGTAAGCGGGGGTTAATCTGCTGAAAGCCCCACAGCACATAAGTAGTAGAGTTGTTATTTATATTGTATTTTCATCGTCACTCAGTTTGAAATATTACCCAATTTCCCTAGTGATTTTTCTTTTACTGATAGATTATTTAGAAGGATATTGCTTAATTTCCAATCTTTGGAAATTAAATGGTTTCCCTAGATAGCTTATTATTTTCTAATTTAATTCCATTGTTGTCAGAGAACAGTGCTTTAAAGTTTTCTGAGACATGTATTGTGGCCCAGCATGTGATCAGACTTGGCAAATGTACCATGTGTAACCCCAAATAATTTCTATTCTGCAGTTCTTAGGTATAATGTTCTCTAAATAGCTAGTAAATCAGAGTAATTAATAATGTTGTTTAGATCATCTATAATGTCATGAGATTTTTTTTGGTCTAGTTTTTCTTTTTTTTTTTTTTTTTGGAGAGATTTTTCACTATAGGGCGCGTGCGCTCGCCAGACAGACAGAGAGAGACAGAGAGATAGAAAGCGAGAAATCACCCCCCAGGGGGGATGGTCACGCTGCAATCCCTTCTCCTCCATTCTCCTCTTGGGATCTTGGGCACGCACGCACACGCGCCCGGCGTGAGTTTTAAGCCATCGGGTCCGGGACGCGAACCGCGGTAGACTACGTGGGAGTCCAGCAACATAGCCATTACGCTAACTGCTGGTTCCCTTGTCTAGTTTTTCTATCAATTGGGTGGGTTAATATTCAAGAATAATTGTGAAATTGCCTATTTCTCCCTTTAATTCTGCCATATGCTATTTCACATATTTTGAAGCTCTGTTTTTAGGTACATATACATTTTGAGTTATTACATCTTCATGATGAATTAGTCTTTTTTTTTAGAGAGAGATTTTTGCTATAGGACACATGTGCTTGCTGGAAAGGCAGAGAGAGACAGAAAGTGAGAAATCACCCCCTGGGAGGGATAGACACACCCTTCTCCTCCAGTCTCCTCTGAGGATTTTGGGTACACATGCATATGTGCCTGGCATGAGTTTCAAGCCACCAAGTCTGGGACTTGAACCGCGGTCAGCCATGTGAGAGTCCAGTGACATAACCATTATGCCATCTGCTGGTCCCAAATTAGTCTTTAAAAATTTTTTTTTTTCCATATGCCAGAGAGCGTGTGCATTCACAGGCAGTTGGGGGGTAGAGAGAAAAAGAAAGTACTCCACCATGGGGGGATGGTCACTCCACAATCCCTTCTTCTCTGTATTTCCCTCTGTTTGGGACTTGGGGTGTGCACACACCTGTGTCTGGCGTGTTTCTCAAGTGTTGGTGTCCAAGACTTGAACCACACAGTCAGCCATATGGGAGCCAGCTTCCTTAACCACCATACAACAGCCTGGCCCCAAATTCATCATTTTATCATTATACAATTGTCTCTTTATCAGTGGTCAGTTTCTTTTCTTGAAGATTTTTATCTGGCGTTGAGACATCCACACCAGCATTCCTATGTTTATTATTTCCATGTAAATATTATTCTATCCATTACTTTTCTACTTATTTGTGTCTTTAAAATGAGCATCCTGTAAACAACATATATTTAGATCTTGTTCTTATTATCCATTCTGGTCATTTTCTCTCTAGTTTTGAATTCCTTCATACTTCTAGCCCTATCCTAAGAGCCCCCTGGGTTTCACTATTATCCAGTATCAGAAGAATTACACACACACACACACACACAGTATAATATTACAAATACTTGTTTTATCAGATGGTTCGATGTCTTTTTTTTTCCCCACCACTACTGGGCACATGCGCTCACTGAAGTTAGACAAAAAGAAAGAAATCATCTCCCAGAGGGGACAGTCACACCACAATCCTTTTTGTCCATTCTTCTCACAGCACTTTGGACATACATGCACACAAGCTCAGTGTTTTTCGGGCCACCAGATTCAGGGTTTGAACTGCGGAGTCAGTCGTATGAAGTCCAGCACATTAACCACCATGCCACCTGCGGGCTGTTTCATATCTTTTAAATAAATTGGTGTCATCTCCCCTTGAGGGGTGAGTTCTCACTTTTCCTCTCACTTTCTCTGTCTCTCTCCAGCAAACGCATGTGCCCTGTGACAAAAACCTAGGGAAAAAAAGTAAAAATAAATAAATAATTGTTGCTTTATGAACATTTTCATTTTTTTTCTATATTCATATAGTTTAACCTTTTTCTTCATAGCTTGTAGATTTTATGTCATGCTGAGGAGGGCGTTTTCTACCCTAACATGGAAAGAAAACAAAAACGAAACCCCTACTTTAGTCTAGTCTCATGTAAATTTTTGCGTGTGTGTATATTATGTAGGTATTTAATTCATCGGAAGTTATTTTAGTGAATATGTAGAGTAGAAAACCATTCAGACTGATATTATCATCATAAGTCCTTGCTCACTGATTCCTAAGTGCCACATTTTTCCTAAATTACACACATACGTGCACATATATTTACACACATACACACATGGCTTTCCACCCTTTATTTTGTTCCACTGAATTTATGTTTATATATTTAGCAAATTTATAGATAACATATATTTATTTATGTGTATATGTGTATATACAGGATACCACACAGCAATGAGTCTCACTCGTCATTTTATTCCACTGAATTTTTTTTCTACTCTATGCATGTTTAATATCTGTCCTTGTTTATATATAAGGGCAAGTCCTACTTTCATGGTTTTTTAAATTGTTAAACAAAATGCTTGAATATTCTTTTATAATTACTCCCTCAGTCAAATTTTGGAATTATTTTATTAATTTCCTAAAAGAAAAAAAAAAAAAAACTCATAGAGATAGTAACTAAAACTTTACTAAACTGACATCCATCTTTCCATATAAAAATGTAGGTAGAGTTGCTCTTCTTTTAAATCTTCTGGCAAAATCTTATAGTGCTTATTGTATGGGTCTCACTAAAGGGAATCAATATACCTCTTAAAATATAATAGTTTTCACTGCTACTAAAAATAAAAACATCTTTCCAAAATAGTTTCTACATTTTACATGGCTTCCTGAGCATGGGTATTTAATTAAGGAAAGTCTTCATAACAATTATAATTCACTTTTTCATGAGAGTAAACTAAACCCTTCAAATGACATTTAACTGTTCTATAATTACTGTATGGCTGAATCAGAAAATGTGGTCATTTCTGCTGCATATTCATTACTTGGCAACACATCCACTGAGAGGGATCATTTGATATCATTAATCTTTTTTTTTAATTATTTTATTTAACTTTATTTATGCTTGATCAGAAAGGGATAGAGTAAGAGAGAGAGAGAGAGAGAGAGAGAGAGAGAGAGGGAGAGAGGGAGAGAGGGAGAAAGCAAGCTGCCAGGTCCAGGATTTGAACCACAGTCGGCGATGTGGGAGTCCAGTGCCCTTAACCACCACACCACCTACAGCCCCCGATATCATTAATCTTTGTAGAATTGTCTTCAATACTTGATGCTGAAGTAAATTGTCAAAAAATGTGCACCAAGTTTAATTTAAATCTTTAGGTCTATTTTTGAAGACTAATCTACTTTATGCCATTAAAAACTATTGTTTTTTAAAGAAGTATTTTATTTAACTTTATTCATTTTAATTTGATCAGAGAGAGACAAAGTGAGTGAGTGAGTGAGAGAGAGAGGGAAAGTGAGAAATCAAGCCACCAGGTCCAGGACTTGAAACGCAGTTGGCCATGTGGGAGTCTAGTGCCTTTAACCACCACGCCACCTGCCAGCCCCAAAAAACGATTATTTTTTTTAAAGCTTCTCAATGTAGTGTTTCTAAATGAAAACCACAATTAAAACAATGTCTTTTTTTTTTTTTTTTTTTTTTTTTTTTTTTTTTTTTAGCACACTCTTGCCTGTGACAGTGTGTTTGCCAACATGGCACCCAAAAAGAAGACTGTCAAAAAGAACAAAGGCGACATCAATGAGATGACCATAATTGTAGAAGACAGCCCTCTAACCAAACTGAATGCTTTGAATGGGCTCCTAGAGGGAGGCAACGGTCTTAGCTGCATTTCTTCTGAATTAACAGATACTTCTTATGGCCCCAACCTCTTGGAAGGTTTAAGTAAAATGCGGCAGGAGAGCTTTCTCTGTGACTTAGTCATTGGTACCAAAACCAAATCCTTCGATGTTCATAAGTCAGTGATGGCTTCGTGCAGTGAGTACTTCTACAACATACTAAAAAAAGACCCATCGACTCAAAGGGTGGATCTCAATGATATTTCACCACTAGGCTTGGCCACAGTCATTGCGTATGCCTACACGGGAAAGCTGACTCTCTCCTTGTATACGATAGGAAGCATTATTTCTGCTGCTGTTTATCTTCAGATCCATACTCTTGTCAAGATGTGCAGTGATTTTCTGATCCGGGAGATGAGTGTTGAGAATTGCATGTATGTTGTTAATATTGCTGAAACATACTCCCTGAAAAATGCTAAAGCAGCAGCCCAGAAATTTATCCGGGATAATTTCCTTGAATTTGCAGAATCAGATCAGTTTATGAAACTTACGTTTGAACAAATTAATGAACTTCTTATAGATGATGACTTACAGTTGCCTTCTGAGATAGTAGCATTCCAGATTGCAATGAAATGGTTAGAATTTGACCAAAAGAGAGTAAAATATGCTGCAGATCTCTTGAGCAATATTCGTTTTGGTACCATCTCTGCACAAGACCTGGTGAATTATGTTCAATCCGTGCCAAGAATGATGCAAGATGCCGATTGTCACAAACTCCTTGTAGACGCTATGAACTACCACTTACTTCCATACCACCAAAACACATTACAGTCTAGGCGAACGAGAATCCGCGGAGGCTGCCGGGTCCTCGTCACTGTTGGGGGACGCCCAGGCCTTACCGAGAAGTCCCTTAGTAGAGACATCTTGTATAGAGACCCTGAAAACGGATGGAGCAAGCTGACAGAAATGCCAGCCAAAAGTTTTAATCAGTGCGTGGCTGTGATGGATGGATTTCTTTATGTGGCTGGTGGTGAAGACCAGAATGATGCAAGAAATCAAGCTAAGCATGCAGTCAGCAATTTCTGCAGGTATTTGATTTTTATTAAGAAATGAAGTGGTTCAATATTAAGGGGAAATTACCCTGACATAGAAGTAAATTAATCATGCCTATTAATTCACTGACTCAGTAAATCAGTAATGATAAAGTCACTTTATATAGAGAGAGCATTTTATATAAAGTGCACTCACACATAATATGCACCCGATATTTCTGAGACCAGCCTGGGAGGTGGGCAGATACAATTATTCTGATTTTACACATGCAGTAGTTGATACCCAGAGAAATTATACAACTAGTAAGTGGCAATTCACTTTTTCTCATTTCTAGTTGGGTATTTTTTACAAAACTGACTTTAAAAGAAATTGGATATAAATTCAGCTTCTAATACTAAGCTGTAAGAAAAAATAATACAAATACTAAGCTGTAAGAAAGAATGAAATAATACAAAGTTTATTTTAAGTGACTGCTACTGACAACTGTCAGACTCATAATTGGCAAATAAAATAAGATAATTTAAACTGTGGCAACTAACTTTAAAAAAATATTTGGAGACTAAACGAAATAGAAAGTGTCAATATTTTTGATGCATGTGGGAAGAATGAAAACATATTAAACCCTTCAGAATATGGAATTCTAGCGCTGTATTATTTTTGCACATTTATACTAAAAAATTAAACTCTCTATATAAAAATGTTCAAAAAGTCATGCTTATATCATAGTAGCACAAAGTCAAACAACTAATGAGCAAGATATGAAAATGTGTACAGTATGTTATGAAAAATCTTTATTATTTCATCATATGTGTGAATCACTTAAAAGAATCTGAACAACTAATTACTTTTAATCTCTAATTTTACAACTTTAATTATGTTTTGAATTGAGAGTTAAATGGGACAAAGATGAACAGCAAATGGGAGTTTTGTGCTTATAGTATTTCTGAACTAGGTAAACAGGAAAACATCAGTGCACTAAGACTGCTCGGTTTTCTCCTGCTGATAACTCTCTACTAGTATGCAAGCTGTTGTTTTTGCAATGTTAATTTTAGTGCCCTTGAAATCATATATATAAATATATATAAATATTTATATATGTATATAAATCCCCAAACTAGAAAATCATACCTACTGGGGACCAGCAGGTGGTGTGGTGGTTAAGGCGCTGGACATCCCCACATGGCTGACCACAGTTCGAGTCCCAGACCTGGTGGCTTGCTTTCTCATTTCCCTTCTCTCTTTCTCTCTGTGTGTCTATCTGCTCAAATTAAGATAAATGAATAAATGAATTAAATAATTCTTTTAAAAAAAGAAAATCATACCCACTGATAGTTGCTAGAAAATAGAAAGCTATCTAGAAAATTATGCCTATGGATAGTTGCTAGAAAATAGAAAAGTATCAAAAGTTAAGCCTTTGTTGTTGAGTTTAGACAAGAATTTCATGGGTCTCATTCTATCAGAAGAATGAAGACTTGGTGGAGGGACTTAGCTTTACTGCTGTAATGCCAAGACAAGTGTATAAATAAAGTGTGTGTGAGAAATGGAGAAATCCAATCAGCCAAATCCTATCTAAACTACGGTGAGCTAGTAGGTGTCTGAGGATGGCCAAATTGACTGTGGCCACAAATACCCAGCTCCACCCTGCCCGCCACACACACACACACACACACACACACACACACACCTACACCCATGTCTCCTAAATCCCACTGGATGATGGATATTTGCCCATGGTGGGGTACTGAAAGGTTGGTCTCTCTGGGCTCTTGTTCAAGTGGCCGATAAATGGAGGTGCGGTGGGATTCACCAGCACCTGCCTTGCCTTTTCCAAGCGTCCCACACTTCTACTGCCTGAGAGAGAAACATGAGCCTACACATAAGGAGCTAGACTAGGTCCTTGCCTCCTTGCAGGGGTAGTGCCAGCATTCCCACACAATGGTTTGCAGAGTAACTTAGGTTCCCCCAGCTGCTTCAGTCAAAGCTGTCACAAGTCCTCTGCCATTTCCAGATACGATCCCCGCTTCAACACTTGGATACACCTGGCCAGCATGAACCAGAAGCGCACGCACTTCAGCCTGAGCGTGTTCAACGGGCTCCTCTACGCTCTGGGTGGCCGCAATGCAGAAGGCAGCCTGGCCTCTCTGGAGTGCTACGTGCCCTCCACCAACCAGTGGCAGCCGAAGACGCCCCTGGAGGTAGCGCGCTGCTGCCACGCCAGCGCCGTCGCCGATGGCCGAGTGCTGGTGACCGGCGGCTACATCGGCAACGCATACTCCCGCTCCGTGTGTGCTTATAACCCGGCCAGCGACTCGTGGCAGGAGCTGCCGAGCCTGAGTACGCCCCGGGGCTGGCACTGCGCGGTCACGCTGACCGACAGGGTGTACGTGATGGGGGGCAGCCAGGTGGGGCCGCGCGGGGAGCGCGTGGACGTGCTGACGGTGGAGTGCTACAGCCCGGCCACCGGCCAGTGGAGCTACGCCGCGCCGTTGCAGGTGGGCGTGAGCACGGCCGGCGTCTCCGTGCTGCACGGCCGCGCCTACCTGGTGGGAGGCTGGAACGAGGGCGAGAAGAAGTACAAAAAGTGCATCCAGTGCTTTAGCCCGGAGCTCAACGAGTGGACGGAGGACGACGAGCTGCCCGAGGCCACCGTGGGCGTGTCCTGCTGCACCCTCTCCATGCCCAACAACGTGACTCGGGAATCCCGGGCGAGCTCGGTGTCCTCCGTGCCAGTCAGTATCTGAACCCAGGTAGTTGCGGGGATGCAGGAAAAACACTTATTTATTCATAGAACCATGTGGTTAATCTTTGAGTTAGTGAAAAGGAAAATATGTAACATTTACTACAGTGGTTGTATCTTAAAATATATCCATGACAAATGATTTTAAATTCCTGGTATGGCATAATCTACCTCTGTGTCTTTTTTTTTTTTTTTTTTTTTTTTTTCCCAAGCAATGTAAGAGGGCTGTAGCTAGCAAAGGAAAGCAATTTATTTCAGTGGCCACTGGGTGGCAGACGGAGTTTGCTGTAGGCACTCCCAACAGGGCACGTTTCCTAAACCTATTGCAGTTTCGCCCACATTTGAGATTTTTCTTCTACACTTCAGTACTTATAAAGCTTATGTGAGAAAGTAATCCCACAGATAAAAAAGTTTATTTTCTCTCATTTTCTTCTTTAGGAAGTTGAAAATGGTTTTATTTTTCAATGAAAATCGTCTATCTCCATAAAGACTTAACTCTATTCAACACAATTCCTTTTCCTTTATGTGACTGAGTAAAGCATCTTGAAAGGCATCTCGAGGCAAAGCTGTAAACTTTAGGACAAAGTCTGGATGGGAAGGAACAGGGATTCTGTGGATACCATTGGGTTGTGGTGATTTCTCCCTCCAGGCCTCACACCCCAGTGTACTTTCTATCATAAAATCCTCATCTGGAAGAAGAAACTGTTATCAGTCATTTAACTTATGATGTAAGTTTAAATCACTTTTTTTGTTTCTCCGAGAAGTATTTGCACTTTAACTCTTTTCCTGTATTAAAGGAATTTCAAGTATCCTGAGTGCCTTACCACCACCTTAAGCACAAACCAAACGCTATATCAAGGGGCGAACTTGTCTCTAAGGTAAGCCCTAGGACCATCACTAAGTAAAACTGTCTTCAAGGACTGTTAATGAACACTTAGATAGCCTGAGGGTTATACAACAATAATAATAGTTTGATTTACCTCAACTCTTTTTTTTTTTTGTAAGAAGGATTTTTGCTATATGGTGCGTGTGCTTACTGGAGAGACAGAAAGCAAAAAATCAACCCCTGGCGGGGGGCGGTGGAGAAGAATGGCCACACCATTATCCCTTCTCCTCCATCCTCTTCTCAGGATTTTGGGCATGCCCAGCGTGATTTTTTTTTTGTTTTTTTGTTTGTTTGTTTTGTTTTGAGAGGTGTTTGCTATAGGGCACGTGTGCTCGCCAGACAGACAGAGACAGAGAGACAGAAAGCAGAAATCACCCCCAGGGGCAATAGCCACACCACAATCCCTTCTCCTCCGTACTCCTCTTGGGATCTTGAGCACGCACGCACACGCGCCCGGCGTGAGTTTTAAGCCACCGGGTCTGGGATGCGAACAGTGGTCGACTGCATGGGAGTCCAGTGACATAGCCATTATGCTAACTGCTGGTCCCATGAGTTTTTTTTTTTTTAAAGAATTATTCATTTATTTAATTATATTTGTTATTATTTTTAAAATTTGACCAGAGATAGAGAGAGAGAAAAGGGGAACCAAGAAAGCAAGGTGCCAGGCTTGGGACTTGAACCACAGTCAACCATATGCGAATCCAGCACCTTTAACTACCACGCCACCTGCTGGTTAAGCCACCAGGTCTAGGACTTGAACTGCAGTTGACTACATGGAAGTCTAGTGACATAACCATTATGCCATCTGCTGGTCCTTCCCTGACTCCCATATAACAGGAATGAAGAGAACATTTGCAAGTCTTGGGTTTGGCAATAACCAATGAATGGGTTCTCCTGGTGGTAAATGCCACTGTCTCCCATTTTGTAGCAATTCTCCTAATTTCTTAAAAATCTTAACATATTCTTTTCACATAAATATTAAAACAATATGTGCCCTTTCTGCCCTTTATCAATTTCATCTGCTTCAAATTAGCTTTGCAAATCAAAGTGCATCCACATGATATCATTTTTCTTACATGTTTTGCCAAGTTTTGGGACAAAGGAATGATTATAGTAAATGATACATATTTTCCTTTCTTATAATTTATCACTTTATTCTTTGATAGTCTGTTTCAGAGAGAAAGTGGCCTGTCAATTGTGGGTTATGTGCAATTGAATTTTGAAAAATAAAACAAACTATGTGAAGGGTTAAACATAAGATATATAGAAATATACCTTGGTTTTCATTAATCCTATCCTCTCTCACCTTGTGTAGACAATCACTAGAGTTCTGATATTCATATCTTAAATATTTTATTTGAACTGTGAAAAATGGTTCGTATAGTAGGCTTTGTGGAACAATTTTATATCATTGACCCAAGTATGGGAACACTTGGGTAAAGGTTACAAACACTGTAAGTTAAAAGTAAGACATTATTAACGTAAAAACACTGGGCTGTGTCTTCATCCCACACAGAGAATGAGGAGTTTCACCAAGTATAGAGCAGGTATGTACAAAGATACCTGCTCCTTTGAGTCCTTGTCTGTCCAGGCTGGAAAACAAAGCTCTGGAGTAAACTAGTTTATGGAGCAGTTTAAATCACCAAGTTTCTAAATTACCGATGACACAACCTATATATATATAGCCTTAGTCCTTGCAGCAACATTTGTAAACTTTTCATTTTTTAAAAAAGAATTGCTTATTTAATTTTATTATTATTATTATTATTATTATTATTATTATTATTAATTTGCTGTAAGGCACATGTGCTCACCAGAGAGACAGAGAGAGGGAAAGTGAGAAGGCAAGCTGCCAGGCCTAGGACTTGAGCCATGGTCAGCCATGTGGGAGTCTAGCACCTTAACCACCACACCACTTGTTGGCCCAAAGTTTTCATTTTTAATCAATTATTTGGGCTACAACTTGGTGATGCCCGTGTGAGGGTGACCATAACATTTTTTTACCTTTGTATATGTGAGGGTATGCTTAAACACACATACGCACACTCATACAACTGAGAAGCCTATAGAATAGTGTTAAGTTTGAGAGGAAAAAAAGTGCTTTATTATGGATTATAGGTCCTAAGTGGGCAAATAGATCTGATTCCTTGATGCACAATAATAGATGTGTCCCCACTGAGATCTTAGATGTGTGAAGAGGAGGACCTATGACTCAAAATAAGAATCAATCAATTGTAATATTTTATGATGGAAAATGAGAAAGAGATACTGAAGCTAGAGGAGTTTTCATCTAGCAAAGCTTGATTACATTGGTAGTGCAAAAACCTGACAGTGGTTTTCTAGAGATAAACCTAGAGACCTGTGAGAGCTCAACAAATCATTTCAAATTACCATTTCACTTATTTTCTGCCTTGTTCATCTGAAGATTCAGAAAATACACATACCTGAGTTTACCAGGGTCCTGAGTTCATTGCTGCCCTCACTTCTGCTTTAGTAGTTAGGTCAATAAACAAAGCCTAAACCAGCCGTGGCCTGGTGGTTAAGGAAGCTGGATTCCATATAACTGACCATGTGGTTCAAGTCCCAGACCCAGTGCTTTGAGATACACAGTGAGCATGTGTGTGTGCATGCCCAAAGTCCCCACAGGAAGGAGAGATGGAGAAGGGATTGCTGCATGGCCGTGCCTCACAGGGGGTGCTTTCTCCCTCGGCCTGTTTCTCTGTCTCTCTCTGGTGAGCACACATGCCCTCTGGCAAATTAAAAAATTAAATTCAATACATAAAGGCCAATATGAATTTGAAATGCTTGAACTTCGGATATAACTCATTATTCGAAGGGAGTATGGAACATAAAAGTTGGTGAAGCTTTTATATCCTGGAACATCTTGTATTGCCAAATGAAAGACACAGAATTATGCAAACTCAAAATAATTGTGTCATCTTTCATATGTAAGTGAAGCATATTCTTTAACGCATCTGTTGAAGCAGTTGTTCCTAGAAAACGTGACAGTTTCTTCATGTTTCCCATTGGGACAATTTACTTCATTTTTAGTATGTTTTAAGCCTATATTCAATTGTACTCCCAAGTCTTGAGATCCAGCTAGGTATTCCCTTTCATTTTTCTGAAAGGAAAGGACTTGTTATTTTCATAAGACCTAAATCCTACGATTAAATAAAAGCATCAGTTCAGTGCATCAGAGAAATCGCATGTTATGCAGCAGCTGAAATAATAAACCTCAAGCTCTCTTTTTTTTTTGAATGGGCCAGAGACCTGATTTTAAAAAAAGTCTCCAGGAAGCCAGACATTAATGTAATTTGTCCGTTTTCAGTTAGGCCCTTGATGCCGAGTTGTCACCCCCGAAGCACTAAGTTGTTCTCAGGGCACTGAATGCGTTTCCTTTTTACTCCCTATGTTGTAAGAATGGCTGTGAATAGGAGGACCGTGCTGGTATAGCTTAATGGAATTCCAGCCAAGATTAGATGGGACTGAGTGTTATGAGTGAGGTGACCTAATTGAGGCTTGACGAATGTGAGTACAGAAAGATTTTATGATTTAAGATCAGCAATTACAGTAAGTGTATTTTACAAACGCACGTGTAAATAGAGGTTTACCTAGAAGTATGTAAGTGTTAAGGCTCAGTTTTTCTTTTCTGATTCTGGCCAAGTGTCTTCAGAATTCATCCAAGATACTAGATAAAAAAAAACTAAAATCACTTCATGTAATGAATTTTTTCCCTTAGCGTCAACCAAATGAATTTGTGTGATTTTTGAATTACATAAATACATGAGTCACTGCTGAACGCATTCTCTAGCCCAAGGCAGCATTAAAAGGAATTACTTTTCAGTCTTTCTTTTCATACCAACAAAAACTGTAGCAAAATTTCCCAAACACTCCATCATGAGTAATTATGAGAAATAAAGACTAAAAATCTCAAAGCTCTACCCTCCAGCACATTCAGAAGGTAGAGATCATTTCGTTTTCGATCTGAAGGAATTTGAAATAAAGTACTTGTCTTGAATATCCCTTTAAACATTTTTATTTATTCAAAAAGTTGGTCAAAAAAAGTCTTTGTTTGCTTAAAACATTCTGGTATTCTATAAGGAACAACAAACTAAAATGTCTGTAGTGTTTTTATAACCTCATCACGATCAATAAAGCTGCATTCAGTAAAAACTTAGTCATCACGTGTGGGTAGTTTTGCTGCATCCTTTCTGTAATGACTGCACTTTACCCCCTCTATGTTTGTTTTTCATCATGATTCACCTAAACAAAAAAACAGCAGAAAGAAAGGACAAATAATTGAACAGGTGTTTTAGGAGTTTGAAGATTCATGAAAGAAAAAAGTGTAGAACATCAGTAGTGACTTGTTTTGTAATTCGGATGAAAGCCCAACTCCAGTCTAGCTTAGTGCCTACTGTTCAGACGTCATAGATCAACTGTGGTTTCTAGTCTTGTTCCACCCCGACTGCAGCCCGGCTGACGAGTTCAGGTGCATCCACATTTGCAATGAGACTTTTTAGGAAATCATGTTGCCATGCAGACGAACCCTGACAGTCTTTCTCTTCCACCTCACCTTTACATGTGAGCAGATATTAATACAATATAATCAACATAAGACGCTCAACCTTTGTTCTAATTCGGTATTTAAATAATAGCATTCCATTGAGGCCATTTAGTCCTATCTAGAAAATCCTAAAATGCTAGCAACATGTTTTTTAAAACTTCTCCAACCCTGCAGCCGTGTTAAGAGACTAGACTAGTGCCAACCAGAATGCACTAGTGCCACGTTCCCAATTTGGAGCATATAAAACTAGGTGCTCATAGTTTCCTTGAGTTTTCTTTTCTTTTTTCTTTTTTTTTTTGTGTGTGTGTGGAGAGGTTTTTGCTATAGGATGCGTGCGCTCATCAGACAGACAGAGAGAGACAGAAAGACAGAAAGTGAGAAATCACCCCCCAGGGGGGATGGCCACACCACAATCCCTTCTCCATTCTCCTCTTGGGATCTTGGGCATGCACGCACACGCGCCGGTGTGAGTTTTAAGCCACCGGGTCCAGGACACGAACCGCGGTTGACTACATGGGAGTCCAGCGACACAGCCATTACGCTAACTGCTGGTCCCTCCTTGAGTTTTCTTTGAACTCCCACATAACCTCAAGCTCCCTACAGGCTTGTATTCCCTGGCACATTCACATACCAGCCCATCTATCCAATTAGTGACTGTGGGAGGCTGCGCACCAGCGAGTCTGCCGAGGTTTCTCAGAGAGCAAACAATTGCCATGATTGGTTCTCTTCATAAAACCTGACCTTCGAAACCTTGCTCTGATTGGCCACTAGAATCCCTCAGATTTGCATATCCGGCACCTCATGATTGGTCCAAAAGCAACCAATCATAACCCACCGTTTACAACCAATACGGCCCACTATTTACAACCAATCATGGCCCACTGTTTACAACCAATCATAACCCACCTTTTACGATCCTTCATTCAACCAATCACGGCCCACCAGCGTGTATATAACCACCGATGCCTGGCCCACAATAGCCAGACAACCAGGAAGACAACCCTGGAGAGCCTGAAGAGCTGAAACACCGCAGTCTCCAGACGACCCTGAAGAGTTGTAACACTACATCGTCTCCGGATGACCCTGAAGAGTTGTGACACCGCGTCGTCTCCGTGCTGCTCACAACAGACGACGCGACCCTAAAGAGTTGTAACACTGCGTCGTCTCCGTGCTGTACTGTGCTGCCCACAATAAACAGACAACACTGTGTTGTCTCCGTGTTGTGACACTGTGCCGCTTGTTCCAGCTCTCACTCCTTCCCTCAGGAAACCTGTTCAACTGTCCCCCCCGGGTCGGGACACGTGGCACCTGAACCAGGTCAGGACAAGTGGCGCCCGAACAGGGATGGGACAAGTGACATGCAAAATTATTTAATTATATTAATTACATCTAAAGTACTCTAGGATATATTAAAGAAAAAAACCATTTTGCACATACTATGTTTGGCAAGCTTGGTAGAAAGGCTAGAGACTGAAGTATAATCAAACCCACTTCTAGGCTTTCCTCTCACCAGAGTGGCACAGAAGTGCATTAGAAGGTCCTTTGTAGGAAAGGAACAGCATTTGAAGGAGAGACAACATCCAACTCTTGGTTCTTAGAAATATCCTACTCAGCCCTTTCTTTTCCTTTCTAGCCACATTCACAGGTTGGTTTATGAGCCAAGGTGTAAGTCACATTAGTGTTTATGCCAACACCAATCTCCCTTCCCCACCTCACCCCTAGTTTCAGACCAGACAATCTGCTTAGAAAATAGTAAAGAATACAAAGAATACTTCCCAAACCTTTTGGTGGATACAGTAGCATCTGATTAGCCTACTGATCTGATACAGCTCCTTTCATTATCTGTTTCAGGGAAGCACCTTATAAAATCGGGCAGACTTATCCTGGAGAAAGTATTTACTGTGGTTTGAATGGTTCTCCTTCAAATTTATGTTCTGAAATCTAGTCATCCATTGCAATGGTTTTGAGAGGGTGGAGACTTAACCCAGTTATGGTGCTAGAACATGGAGCTTTTGGGTGGTGACTGGTTAGATGATAACCAGGTGGGGCTCCCCTGATTGACGCCTGGTAGCTTTATGAGAGCAGACACATGGACACTCCGCTCACTCTTGCTCTGCCCCACCATGGGATGCACTGCTCCACCTCAGGACTGTAGGGAGTCCCCATCAACAAGAAAACCCTCTCCAGATACAGCCCTTGACCTTGGACCACCAAAAACGTGAGCTTAATAAACCTTTATTCTTTCTAAATTACAGACTCTGGTATTTCTGGTATTCGCAACAGAGAACAGACGAAAACACTACCATTGCAATTTTGCCTTGATAGCCAATCATGGTTACAGGGGTGACTGCAGTCTTCCAAAAGAAAAGTCTTTTATTCCCCCACTACTATTCGTAAGCTCATAAAGGGTGGTATATCAAAAAGGAAGAAGTAAACTTTGACTATAGTAATGAAAATTTCTTCCTGACCACTGCAACATTTCCCCCAAATAGGGAAGTGTCCTGTGATACAAATGGAGGGCTAGTGTCCCTTCATCTCTTTGTTTCTGCTCTGTGCTCACACTTAAGTTTTTCACTATAAGTTCTGCATTTCAGAATTCTGTCACCTTCCTTCTGAGGAATATCTCCACTTTTATTTTAATTTTTTTTAACGTTTTTGCCATAGGGAGTGTACGGTTGCCAGAGAGAGGCAGTCAGACAGAAAGAGGGAAAGTGAGAAATTACCCCGCAGGGGGATGGCCACACCACAATCTCTTCCTTCTTCATCATTCTCTCTGGATTTTGGTCACACATGCACATGCGCTCGGTATGATTTTCAAGTGACCAGGTTCAGGACTCAAACCATGGTCAATCATGTAGGAGTCCAGCACCTTAATTGCCATGCCACCTGCTGGCCCCAGGAATATCTCTACTTTCAATTAGAAGATGGAAACTGAGTAGGATCTGTTTTTGCTGACCCAGGCTTGGAAGTGGTCTATGTCAATTCCACCTACCTCCCTTTGGCCAGAACCAGTCATATGGCCCTACCTAGATGCAAGGGAGCTGGGGAAAAGTCTCCATGAGTCCAGGAAGAAAAAGAAAAGTTCTTACATAGTATCCTCTCTGCATCATGAATGAGTACTCATTTTACCCCCTGAGCTTTCCAGTAAAGCTGCCCCCCTTAGTCTGCTCTGCTCATATGTTACCAGTGCGCCCCTCCTTTTCCTCGGACATACAACATACACTCAGCTCCCCTCTTTTACTTTGCCTTTTCCCTCCTGAAGAACAAGCCCACACTACTCTTGCAGCCTTTACTCAATTCAGTGCCCTTCTGGTGGGTCTACAGCATACATTAAATGTATTCTGTACTTGCACAAATCTGGGTCCCATAATTCGTCAAGGAAACCCATCTAATATCAAGTATTGCTGACCCAGCCTAGCAGTGCAGGTGGTAGCAAACCAAACTTCAATGCTGGAAGCCACATAGCTGACAGCAGGTTTGGATCCCTGGGTCAGCCTGAACACATATTGAGTGTCTAAGGTCCTGAAGAGTTGGATGGCTGGGGAAGACAGATCGTGGCATGATAAGACCCTGTTGAGGATGAACTTGTCTATCTCACTCTCTCTCACATGCATTAGTATCTATCACAAATAAACTAATAAAATAAAATAAAAATTGCCTTCACCACCCTTCCCTCCTTGGGTCTCTTTGTCCCTCTACTTCTAGAATCTTAATTCTCTTTGATTTTGCATGTTCTAGAACAATGTTGACTGTAAGTTGTACATCTGTGACTTAATTCCTTTCACTCCAACTATGTAAGATGGTTCTTTTTTTTTTGAGAGGTTTTTGCTATAGGGCACGTGCGCTCACCAGACAGAGAGAGACATAGAGACAGAAAGCGAGAAATCACCCCCCAGGGGGGATGGCCACGCCGCAATCCCTTCTCCTCCATTCTCCTCTCGGGATCTTGGGCACGCACGCACACGCGCCCGGCGTGAGTTTAAGCCACCGGGTCCGGGACTCAAACCGTGGTCAACTACTTGGGAGTCCAGCGACATAGCCATTACGCTAACTGCTGGTCCCTGTAAGATGGTTCTTAACATGTGATTGTTTAGGGAAAAGATCATTTTCCCTAAAATTAGGGAAAATTTAGGTAAACATCCTCTGAAAGAGGACATACAGGGCCTGTTCCATGGCACAGTGGTAATAACAATATCTGAGAGGAGCTGAATCCCACATGGCAACTGCAGCAGCAACTCCAAGTCCTGCTGGCCTCAAATATCAGAAACATGCATGAGTACCCAAGATTCATTGGGCTGGAGAACTGGAAGAAGGGGGTAGCTCCATGAGCGGACCCTGCAAAGTGTGCTCCCCCACCCCGGCCTTTTTCTCACTCTTACATGTGTGCACATACACTCTACCATGAATAAAGGGTAAGTTATTTTTAAATAAATTATTTTATTTATTTGTTTATTTTTAATGTGACAGAGAGAGAGGGGAAGTGAGAAAGCAAACCACCAGGTCTGGGACTCGAACCGAGGTCAGCCATGTGGGAGTGTCCAGCACCTTAACCACCATGCCACCTGCTGGTCCCATAAAGTGGAAAAATATAATAAAAGGACACACATGTATTAATCACCATCTTAGTCACTGTTAAGAGAAACGGATTCCTAAGGGAGAGAGAGGGAACAAACTCAAACAGTTGCAATCTGTCCCCCCGTCTTATTTCTTAAATGTAATGAAATCTTTCTATTTATTGAAGATCCAGACTGAAAAATGCTTTATTCTGTCGCAATTCTGTATATGTGTAGCAAATAAAATTCTTTATGGAAAAAGAATTGTGTGGCAGGGACCAGCAGCTAGCATAATGGCTATGTCGCTGGACACCCACGTAGTCGACCGCGGTTCAAGTCCCGGACCCGGTGGCTTAAACTCATGCCGGGCGTGTGTGCGTGCATGCCCAAGACCCCGAGAGGAGAATGGAGGAGAAGGGATTGAGGCGTGGCCATCCCCCCTGGGGGGTGATTTCTCACTTTCTGTCTCTCTGTCTCTCTCTGTCTGTCTGGCAAGCGCACACGCCCTATAGCGAAAACCTCTCCAAAAAAAAAAAAAAAAAAAAGAATTGTATGGCAAATACTGATTGGGCAAAACTATGCACCAAGCATGCAGTGGGAATACCATGAACAAGATACTTTGTTTCCCTAGGGACAATAAAGAACCAGAAACCTCAGGAGGTGACTCTGATGCCCAAGCAAATTCATTTAGAAGAGCCAACCTTATAAAGTGCAATTAAATTAGCAAACATTTACCCTTTGCCAAGCTTCATGCTCTCTGGGTCCTCTGGGAGAGAGAAAGGTAAATCCAACTTAGTATTTGCCTTCATGGGAATTAGAAGTGGTAAAATTTCTAACTGGCTCCATTTGGAGAAGATTAACCTGTTTCCCAGCTCTAGGCCCCTAATCGCACTCCATCTTTCTCTGTCCTGCCCTGTGTTCTGGGAGGCTGACCCCCAAAGCCTGCCTCATCCAGACTCCGACTATCTGGTTATATATTGCATTCATCCAGTGGGATGCCTCAGAGATCAGCAGGCAGAAGCGAATGGTTGGGATATTTCTTTTCCACCCTCTGCCAGTGCTTCTGGCCATGACTGCAACTCTCTATAGTGCAGCTCCTGCCCTGCAGACCCTCCTCCCTCCAGCTCTCACTGGGCTCTCATCATCAGTCTGGATATTTTCTGGAAGGTTACTTATGTTCTGCCACCCTGTTTAAAATTTCTTTAAAGCAAAGACCTTTTCTGTCTTGTTCACTGCTCTTCTTCCACTGTCCGGAACAATGCCTGGTGTATAGTAGGAGATCAATATTTTTGTGTGTGAAATAAATGAGTGAATGAATAAAGTAATAAAACCATCGTGACTTACTGCGTGTTGATCCTATTGCAATCTTATTCGTGAAATCAATAAATGCTAAATGTGCATCTACTACATGCAAAGGACTTTTGCTTATCCCGGGAGTCATGGAGATGATCACAATAAAGTGTACAACCATCATAACTAGAATTCTTTTCAAACTTAACTACAAGCCAAAAATTAAATTGCGAAGAAACAGTACAGGTGAAGAGAACCATCCTTTACTATACATTTCTCTCTCTCTCTCTTTTAAGAGAGTTTTGGCTATAGGGTGCATGTGCTCACTGGAGAGACAGAGAGACGGAAAGCAAAAAAACCACACCCCTGGGGGGTTGGCCACACTGCAATCCCTTCTCCCCCACTCTCCTCTCAGGATCTTGGACACGCGCGCATGCACATGCACCCAGAATGAGTTTTAAGCCGCCAGGTCTGGGACTCAAACCGTGGTCGCTACATGGGGTTCTAGCAACGTAACCATTATACCATCTGCTGTTCCCTGTACATTTCTTTAAAAAGAAAATTTTTAAAACTCAGAAGATTGCTATCTCCGTAGCTATTTCCCCATTAAAATTTTTAAAATTACATGCTTTCTCTCTATAATAAATAAATCTTCAAAAACAAGTTAGGAATAGTTTTGGCATTTAGCTGAGGAGCACTTTCGTCAGTGCTTACTAAATACACACACACATACACAGTCTACACAGACACATACACGTCATACACTGGTGTGTGTTTCTACTTATATTACGGCATCATGTCGCTGTATGCTTACATTCTGAGATGAAGAGCTGTTCTGACTCTAGCACTTTGCCTGAAAAGGAGTCAGAAGGTAATGCTCACTCCTTTCAATACTGTTCAGCTGTCTTTTATTCTTGGCAACATGGAGAAATCTGAGAAGGTGGAGCCTACCTATAAACCAGAGACCTTTTTCTGACTCAAGAGTGAGAGACAGAGAGACTCCTAGGAGCACCTGCAGCCCAAACCCTAACACCCTTCAGAACCCCAGAGTAGACCCCATGGACGGTTCTGTCACTTCCCTCCTGAGTAAAGAAATGGAGGACAAGTCACTCACAGCAGAGTTCTGGGCAATGGACAGTGAAGCTCTGGGCCTGGATCTGCTAGAGCCGAGGGAAGTGAGATGCTGCATGAAGAAATGAAAGTTGGCAGATTGAGCTGAAAGAAGGACCGGCTTCCTCTTCAGAGGCCCTCCACGGAGGCACACTTCTAACGATGGTGAGGTGGACTGGCGACCAGCCCTGGGGCAACTTTGAGAGCCACGCACTGGAGATGGCAGGGAAAACGTTACCACTGGCAATTACCAACGGAGAAAGTTACCATGTCAGAGAGTCTCCCTGACTAGGAGAGCTTGTTTGGAAAGGGACGAACAGGCTCCATTAAAAAATCTATAAAATGTTAAGACACTACCAATTTTGATGGATTTCTCCTGAATCCTTACCCTTGAAGCCCAGCTGGATCAGTTTGTGCCTTATGAAGCTCTGTCCTCTGCCCCCACCTGCCTGCTCTGACAAATATAACAGAGTTTTCAGGGAGGAAAAATCTGCCTATGACCTTCACAGGCAGATTAAGGTTCCCAGCTACAGAAGGGAACTCTAAATCAGGAAGAGTGAGCTTCTCTCAGGGATGTCGGCATGCAGGTCCTCTGAAGCAGCACGTGCCACCGTGATGCCCCGATGTGCTCTGTGCCGAGTGTGGGTTATGGCATGGCACTGCTCTGATCCCTCCTGGACTTAATGTAAGGCCAGGCGAGCCCCAGAGGGACCAGAGCTCATGGGCTGGCTCCCCTGGCTGCAGCTAGCTTTTCCATTTTCCCTCATGCGTGGTACAAATCTCTTCAGTGTGCCAGGCATGGCTCACAGAATACTGACAGTGAAGGACAGAGTTGCAGTACTGTTTCGAGCCTGCTGAATGCCACAAAAATATCCTTCAGCCGTCCTGGAGCAGCTACAGTGCTCGACTGGTGTTGCCTGAATGCTGGAGATAGCACCCAATCCTCTTTGCTTTCCCAGAGATTCTCTATCTGTTGCCATGACTCAGGGGTGTGTGTGTGTGCACATGAGCATGATTAAGTTATTTTTTATTTAATTTTACATGTTATTATTTTTATTTATTTATTTTTTGCCCAGAAAGAGAGAAAGGGAAAGTGAGAAAGCAATCTGCCAAGTCTGGGACTTGAACCATGGTCGGCTATGTGGGAGTCCAGCACCCCAACCACCACACCATGTGCCAGCCCCACTATGACTGTTTTTATAATAAAGGGCCAGCATTAAGGAGAGAAAAGGAATTAGCCAAAAGATTTTCTTCCCAGGTTGAAGAATGTGGTAAAGTCAGTGAGAATATTAAACTTGATTACACCAGACTAAGAGGCCAGTCCTCTGAAGTTATAAGCACTGTGTTCAGCAGCACTTTTACAAAAAAGTCTGAACAAGTCCCTCTCTTTGCTTGAGGATACAAATCTTCTCAACTTGTAAACTTGGTAGAGACTCAAAGTTTTATTTCATGAAATAATAATGGTTCACCTCCAAGGACAGACATGGTTACTGGAAGCCATAATCAAACTCAGTTCAGTCCCAAGTGTCTAACAGCAAAAATATTATGATATCTCACAAGAATGTAGAGTAAGTTCAGAGGGAAGTAAGGGATAGTTTGGGTGAAAATGCTCACCTTCAGGAAAATGTGTGATAGCTTTCCCGAGATGCTCCAAGATAAAGAGCAAGAGCTTGGGAAACAAAGAACAGAGAAGAATGCTTAAAATTTGAAACACAGGAATGAAACGTGTTACATGTGTTAAAGGGGGCCAGTTAAAATCTGACAGGAACTGTGCCAAAGGCAATCAATTTGCCTGTCTTGTTTAGTTTACATGGATAATGGTAACTTGGAATGAGAAAAAAGAGTGAATTCTGAAATGGAGACCACTTAGGGTACTGATCAGAAGTCAGTGTGAAGAGGGACCAGCAGTTAGCGTAATGGCTATGTCACTGGATTCCCACGTAGTCGACTGCGGTTTGAGTCCCGGACCCGGTGGCTTAAACTCCTGCCGGGCGCGTGTGCGTGCGTGCCCAAGATCCCGAGAGGAGAATGGAGGAGAAGGGATTGCGGCGTGACCATCCCCCCTGGGGGGTGATTTCTCGCTTTCTATCTCTCTGTCTCTCAGTCTGGCGAGCGCATGTGCCCTATAGCAAAAACCTCTCAAAAAAATAATAAAAAAAAAAAAGAAGCCAGTGTGAAGAGATTCATTAATGCAGGACCAGCAGGAGGAATAGTGAGTAAGGCTCTGGGCTCCCACAAGGCCGACCATGGTTCAAGGGCTGGCCCCAGTGGCTTGAGGTTCACACCAGGCACATGTGCATGTGTGCCCAAAATCCCAAGAGGAGAATGAAGGAGAAGGGATTGAAGCATGGCCATGCCCCCCGGGGGTGATTCTCCCTTTCTGTTTCTCTGTCTCTCTGGCAAGTACATACACCCTCTAGCAAAAATCTCTATAAATAAATAAATAAATAAATAAATAAATAAATAAAATTCATTGATGCTACTAACACAAATTTTTCCTTTAAAAAGTTTTTGGGATTCTAGGGTTGCATGCACATATGTCCAGCTGCTGGGTCCAGGACTCAAATTGCAGTCAGCCATATGGAATCCAGCCACCTTAACCATCATACCACCAGCTGGCCAAGAAATATTTTTAAATTATGTGAAGAAAGTGAAATGAATGAACTTACAGATCAAATGAAAAGTCTCCAAACTGAGTAAGTAGACTTAAAATTCACAAGTAGAAGCTGAGATTCAAGAGCTTCAGCTGTTAACTTCAAATGCTGACGGCATGATAATGAGAACATGTAATGAGACTTGGCAGAAAATCCACTGAGGGGATAGTTTACCTCTTAGAAATGGAGAAGGAACTTCTCAAAATGTAGGAATACATAATCAGTATAAACAGAAGTACAGAACCTACAAAAAGAGGGGAAAAGATCTGAAAAAAGAACTGCAAAGGGGACCAGCAGATGGCATAATGGTTACGTCGCTGGACTCACACATGGCTGACCGCGGTTCAAGTACCAGGCCCAGCAGCTTCAAACTCACCCCGTGCATGTGCACATGCGTGCTCAAAATCCTGAAAGGAGAATAGAGGAGAGGGGAATACAGCGTGGCCATCCTCCTAGGGGGGTGATTTCTCGCTTTCTGTCTCTCTGTGTCTCCAGCAAATATCACATCCTACAGCAAAAAAAAAAAAAAAAGAAAAAGAAAAAGCTGCAAGGAACAGCTTTCTTCTATCAAAGCTGAATTATTTCCTACAAGAAGAAAAAAAAAAAAAACTCAAGAAAGTGTTAGCAGCTTTCTTAATTAGAAGAAAGCTCAAGTATTTAAGAAAAGAAAAGGTCACAACAGACTAAAATTGCCTGAAGCAGAGTTTAGTTTTGGATGATTGTCATGGCTGTTTACGTAAGTGTGAAAATTTGTCTTTATGGAAGTATAAGACGTGGGTTAGAAATTTCACCCTGAAGTATTTCCCTCTGCTGGGAAATGCCCATTCTTACCTTCCCAGGATGTTTACGGGAACTTTTTTTTTCTCTTAGAGCTGCTCTTGCTGCCGGCAGCCTTCTCAGGCCCTTTGCTGACTGCTCCCTGAAAAGGAATTTCCTCATTTTCTTGGAGACGCCTCTGTTGCCTGCCTCTTTAGGATCACTGTTTGCTCTGTGGGTGAAAATGTCTTCCTCTTGACAAGTCTTGCACTATCAGCTTTTTCTTCAAGAGCTCTACTAAACCAGCTCCTCCTTACAAAACAGATTTTTTTTTTCTTGGGCTTGGATCTGCCATTGCATTCTCCTGAGGAGCCTCCTACAGCTATTTCTTTTTCTTCTTTTGGGGTTTTTTTCACAAGTGTCCTCACACATCTCTGATTGTGCCACTGCTGTTTTCCAGAGATGTAAGGGCAGGCACCGCCAGTCATTGTTTTCCTCCAAGTGTTTCTTCTCATTTCTCTGGCTTCCTAGTAGTCTCAGCAGCCTCTTCCTCTGCCTGAAGCATGGCTTCTTTCCTGAAATCTTTATCTTTCTGCTCTTCAGTCTCATGGAAGGACAGCTGCTCCCTGACTTGTTCTCAAAGCTTTTTCCCAAATACACTTGGGGGCACCTCAGAGAAGCAATCCAAGCGTCAATACTGCACTTGTTGGCAGATAATAGGAGATACAATCTTTGTTCGTGGAATTTGCTCAGCCAATGATAGTGCAGAGGAAAGTGAGTTTATGTTTTAATGTATTAGCCTTTTTCCTCAAGAATCCAGAAACTTGGTTTCTTTGTCAGGCTCTGGGTACCACTCAAATACCAAGATGGGCCATTAAATAGCCCTGTGATAGGCCAGTTAATGCTGGACAAACCACATCTTCATATGTCATAGCAACATAGATTTATTTTTCACACACACACACACACACACACCCTCATCTCTGGCTCCTGGGCAGATGTTATTCTACATCGTAAGAGAGACTTTATGTAATTAAAGGTTATGGATTTTGAGGTGCAGATATTATTCTGAGTCCAATCTAACCACGTGATCCCTAAAAGCAGAGAAATTCCTCCAACAGTCAGATGAACAGCAGAAAAGAAATGCAAGCGCCTCCTAGTGGGAGATGGATTCGATGTGCTGTTCCTGCTCCTGAGATCTGGGTGCCCATGAACCAAGCTGAAGACAGGGCTGTAGGAACTAACAGAGATCCCCAGCTGACAGCCAGCAAGGAAACAGGGACTTCAGTCCTAGAGCAGGAAGGAACTGGATTTTGCCAACAATCTGAGTGAGCCTCCCCACTAGAATCCACACTGTTAGCATCTTGATGATAGCATTGAGAACCTGGGGCAGAGATGCCAGCCAAGCTAACCCAGACTTCTCTGACCAATGGAATTGGGAAAAATAAATCTGTGTTGCTATGATATATGAAGATGTGGTGGTTTGTCCAGCAGTAACAGAAAACTAATGACTCTGCTATTCAACAAGCAGCCCTGGACCCAGGCCTGAGAGCTTCAGAGTATTCCTTGGAGAGTGAAGCTCTGAGGATTTGAGGATGCAGATCACTCACAGGTTTAATTTGGCTTTCAAAGCAATTGATTCCTGCATATCCACAATTACAGAGGACTTAACATACAGCCTATCTTTTAAGTCATTTTGGGGACCAGCAGATGCCACAATGGCTATGGCACTGGATTCCCATGTAGTCACTTGCGATTTAAGTCCCAGACTCGGTGGCTTAACCTCACACCGAGCATGTGTGCATGAGTGCCCAAGATCAAACAGCATTAAAAACTTGTACTTGCATGGAGGACAACTCAGAAAAGTATAATGAATGAGGGACCAGCCCATGGCATGATGGTTAAAACAACTAGATCCCACATGGCCAACAGCATTATTTGAGTCCCAGACCTGGTGGCTTGAAAAAAAAACATACCAGATGCATGTGAGTGTGTGCATTCTCAAAATCACAAAAGGTGGAGAAGGGAGTGTGGTGTGACCATTCCCCATGAGAGTGATTTCTTGCTTTCTCTCCTTCTCTCCAGTGAGTATGTGTGCCTTCTGGCAAATTTTTTAAAAAGTAATGTATAGGGGCTGGCAGGTGGCATGGTGGTTAAGCCACTGGACTCGCACATGGGACCTCAGTCTGAGTCCTGGACCTGGAGGCTTGCTTTGTCACTTCCTCTTTCTCTCTCTCTATCTGGTCAAATTAAAAATACTAGTAATAGATAAAATGAAATAAATAATTATTTTTTTTAAAGTAATGTACAGGGAACCAGCAGTTAGCGTAATGGCTATGTCGCTGGACTCCCACTTAGTCGACCGTGGTTCGCGTCCTGGACCCGGTGGCTTAAAACTCATGTCGGGCGCGTGTGCGTGCGTGCCCAAGATCCCGGGAGGAGAATGGAGGAGAAGGGATTGCGGCGTGACCATCCCTCCTGGGGGGGATGTCTCTCTCTGTCTGTCTGGCGAGCACACGCGCCCTATAGCGAAAACCTCTCCAAAAAAAAAAGTAATGTACAGTCAAGGGATACAATCTATTATATGATAAAAAATAGTATAAACACCATTTAGTTGCTGACAATAAAAAATTTACTTATTTTTAAAACATCCATATGTTGGTTGGGACCAGCAGATGGTATAGCAGTTACATCACTGGACTCCCACATGGCCAACTATGTTTCTAGTCCCGGACCCACTGGCTTGAAACTCATGCATGTGCGTGCGTGACCAAGATCCCAGGAGAAGAATGGAGGAGAAAGGATTATAGTGTGACCATCCCACCTGAGGGGGGGGGAGGATTTCTCAATTTCCTTCTCACTGTTTCTGTTTCTCTATCTCTCTCTCTCGTGATCACATGAGCCCTAAGGCAAAAACCTATACAAAAAAAAGAAAATCCAAATGATGGCAATGTCTAGAAAAATATAACTGGTTAATTTATGATTTTTATAAAGTTGAAATGCTGAAACATTCTGACTTGCATTAATATTTTATATCTCCACATTTACATTTAAAAATCATACTCAAATGGACCTGCCATGTTGGTACATAGGTAGTGCCACCACTTGGTAGGCTGGAAGCCACATGGGAGACCTAAGTTTCGTTGAACATACCAGGTACTTTGCACTTGCCTGTAATTCTAATTAATTTGGAGGCTAAGGCAAAAGAATCATGACACAAGTCCTTATCAAAATACCCATCTCTGTCTCTCTCTCTCTCTCCCTGTCCCTCTCTCACTGAAAACAAACAAAACAAAAACCATACATAAAAATAAAAGTGGAAAAATTGCCCCTTTTTCTCACTTGAAATCATAGACTTTTATTTTTAGAGAGGTTTTTTGCTATGGGCCATGTGAGCTTGCCAGAGACACAGAGAGAGACAGAGAGATGGAAAGCAAAAAACCATATCCCAGAAGGGATGGCCATGCTGCAATCCTTTCCCCTCCATTCTCCTCCAGGAATCTGAGGTATACACACACACATGTCCCCAGCATGAGTGCTGAGCCACCAGGTCCAGCACTCAAACCACAGTTGGCCACGTGGGACTCCAGCAATGTAACTGCTATGCCATCTGCTGGTCTGCACTTAGGGTCCTGTTGACCCTATGGGAAAAATACCTAGGTGCTACCAGTAACAAGAAAAAAAAATTTAAAAAAAAAAAATTTGGAACCAAATGTTTCCCATTGTAGTGGATTCTTATTTTTTATATTTTTATCATGCTGGAGAGCATGCACATGAGAGAGAGAGAGAGAGAGAGGGAAAGAGAGAGACACCCTCCCACAGGGTCTGGTTGTACTATGATCCCCTGCCCCCTGACCTCCAGCCTGTCAGGATTCAGGCACACATCCCAGCATATTTCAGATCAACCTGGCCAGGGTCCCTGACCACAGTTAGCCATATGGCGTCTAGCTCTACAATCTGGCACACAACCAACTGCACCACAGAGGCCAGGCCCATAGTGAGTTGTTAAGCATGTCCTCCATGTCCTCCATCCTATGTGGATGCCTTTTAGCATAATTGTTTGGTATGGATAACACACAGATTAGTATCTTTAAAAAGACCAACCTGGGGGACCAGTAGTTGGCATAAGCCCATAGACCAGTATGGGCTATGTCACTGGACTTCCATGTAGTCAACCACAGTTTGAGTCCCCGACCCGGTGGCTTAAACTCACCCTGGGTGCGTGTGCAGGCATGCCCTTGATCCTGAGAGGAAAATGGAGGAGAAGGGATTGTGGCATGGCCATCCCCCAACCCCCGCCCCCGGGGGGGTGATTTTTTTGCTTTCTATCTCTCTGTCTTTCTGGTGAGCGCATGTGCCCTATAGCAAAAAACCTCTTAAAAAAAAAAAAAAAAAAAAAAAAAAGACCAACCTGATACACCTCTCCTGACTCTGCAAAGTACCACTAACTGTACTCAGGAAGAGTAGATCCCTTTTGAAGTCCTAAGCAATTTCTCTCACCATACATTGAAAATGAAATTTGCGATAAACACCATTTAATTGAACTTCTGATCATGAGGTACCACGGTACCAGGCTTGTAATAAGGTCTTTTCTCCCCTCCAGTAGAGTGTGCACTCTTGCGAGTTGGTTTTACTGTTCCCCGGAGCTTTACGAGGGTAGATCTGAGAGCACATTGCTTTGTACCGCCATGTTCCAGAGACCTCCTTACTTGCCCCCTTCTCCTTCAGCTGGTGCTTGGGGGGGCTAGAGATGGTACTGGTCTTAAAGAACAATAGTTGCAAACATCTCATTGATGCTACATTTGCTTCTACTGAGGTTTGATAGAATTACAGTTCCTAAAGTAGTGCTTTTAAATATTGATGATTAAATGTTATTTTTATAAGTACATCATTTCCATTCAGTGGAACCTGTAGAATTAGATTGTATAAATATATTTGGATTGAAATAGAAGGTCCATCACTACTTAAACCAGTATTGAACCTTGACATGATCAGGTGAAAGAATTAAGACCATTTCTGGGCCAATCAGTGACATAGTGGTTAAGGCGACTGGATCCCACATGCCTGACTGTGAGGTTCAGGTCCTGGAGCCGGTGGTTTGAGAGACATGCCGAAGGTGTGTATGTGTGCATGGCCAAAATCCTGAAAGGAGAATGGAGGAGAAAAGAATACACTGTGACCATCTCCCCTTGGGGGTGATGCTCCCCACCCCCAAGTCTCTCTCTCCAAAAAGCCCACATGCCCTCTGGCAAAATAAAAATAAAAAATACTCTTTTTATATTCTATGAGCTTTCACCAGGACTCAATAAGAGTAAATTAATATTTACCTGAGCAGATCAATAAATACTGGTTTTTAAAACAACACATACACTTTTGAGGGGCTAGTAGGTGGTGTAGTAGGTAAGGCACTGGACTCCCACGCAACTGACAACAGTTCAAGTCCTAGACCCAACAGCTTGAAACGCATGCCAGGTGTATGTGCAAGCATGCCCAAAATCCCGAGAGGAAAATAGTAGAGAAGAGATTGCAGCATGGTCATCCCCCTGGGAGTGATTTCTCACTTTCTATCTCTCTGTCTCTCTAGCAAGCACACGTACCCAAAATCTCTCTCTCAAAACAAAAAACAAAACACATTTTTTAAAACCCTGCACAATAAACTTCCAAATAAACTAAACAATATTTTTATTAGGTTAGCCCTAAATATAGAGAATAATTTAGAGGAGTTGACATTTTGCAACCATTTGTTTCTAATTTTGTAATCTTTTAACCTTTGTTATTAAGGATATTCTTTGTTGTTAAGGATATTCTACCCGAACCTCATCAGCCACGATGAGATGTTCTCCGACATTTACAAGATCTGGGAGATTTGGGATGGGCTGTGCCTGGAGGTTGAGGGGAAGGTGGTCAGTAGGACAGAGGGTAACGTTGATGACTCGCTCATTGGTGGAAATGCCTCCGCTGGAGGCCCTGAACGAGAAGGTACGGAAAGCGCAGTAGTCACTGGTGTTGCCATTGTCATGAAACATCACTTGCAGAAAGCAGCTTCACAAAAGAACCCTACAAGAAGTCCACCAAAGATTACATGAAATCAGTCAAAGGCAAACTTGAAGAACAGAGACGGGAAAGAGTAAAACCATTTATGACAAGGGCTGCATAACAAATCAAGCATATTCTTGCTAATTTCAAAAACCACCAGTTCTTTATTGGTGACAACACAAATCCGGATGGCATGGCTTCTCTACTGGACTGCCGTGAGGATGGTGCGACCCCATACGTGATTTTCTTTACGGATGGTTTAGAAATGGAAAAATGTTAACAAATTTGGCAATGACTTTGGATCTATCACCTGTCATCATAACTGACTGCTGCTTGTCACCCACAAAACACCAGGACTGAAGACAAATGGGACTGATGTCATCTTGAGCTCTTCATTTATTTTGATGGTGATTTATTTGGAGTGGAGGCATTGTTTATAAGGAAAAAAAAAGTCATGTAGGTTGTCTAAAAATAAAATGCATTTAAACTCATTTGAGAGAAAGCCTGTTAGTTTAATACATTTGAACTGAATCCATCATGTAGTGTTCCTGAAGAAGCTAGAGCCAGACTATAAACCACTACTAGAAAGCATACGACTGTCTTCAATTAACTTCTGCAATGAAAACTACTTCTGGGACTGGAATATAAAACAAACAAACAAACAAAAAACAAACAAACAAAAAAAAAAACACAAGAATCAAAAGTTTTAATTCTTAGTTGGGGTAAAGGGAAAAACCATGCTTATAGCCATGCTGACATTTGAAGTGGAGCCTTTTCATCACCTGTAGTGGAAGTAATTAACTCTGGAAGAGATTACCAAAAGAATAAAAAGAGACTAAATCAGTTGAAAAAAAAAAAAAAAGAAAATAGCAGTTATATACATGAAGAAACTTCAAAAAATTATAAAAAAATTGGATTACAGTACAAGTTTATTTTGATGTGAAAAAATTTTGAAACTCATACATAGGTTTTTTGTAATACATGTTTTCTAACAGTTTTCTATTTATTTATTTTTCAATTTGCTATAGGGTGTGTGCACTCGAGAGAGAAAAAGAGAGAGAGAGAAAATAGTCTCTGGGGAGGATGACCATACCACAATCCCTTCTCTTCCATTTCCTCTTGGGATTTGGGGCACACACGCACACTCTCCCAGCATGTTTTTTTTTTTTTTAATTTATTTATTTATTTTACATTCTTTCACTGAACATCATCACAGCATACAAAATGTGATTTCCCGTAGAGAATACAGTGTAAAGTGGCTTATACATGTTATCATCAACAAATAATTTTCCATTTCTTGTTTCTTATATATATATTTTTTTCTCCCTATTTCTCACCCTCTGCCATTTCCCAACCTCCTCCCACACTGTCTCTGGTATCTGCAGTTGCTTTCCATTCCTTTTCAATTTTCCCACATTTCACTGATTCACAAAATATCTTAAGTAATCTAAATACTTCCAATAGCAAGTTCAGCTGATATATACATATCTGTGAACACATGTTGACTTTAGGCATGAAACTCTGTGGGTAGAATGAATATACTATAAAGCAGCACCTAGCTGTATAGATTATTGTGGTCATTGAACAGGTATTTTAAAAATATTTTTATTATTAATTTTAAGAAAGGTAGTTTTAGCTTTAATAAATCAAAATTTAAAAAATGTTAAGAGAACTTTGCTTAAGACTTAAAGCCAGGAAACAGGTTAGGATTCTGTTCAAATAATAGGTTCATGGACCTGTCACAACTCAAGAAAAAACAAAAATCCTTAACTCTGGAAAACAAAAAATAGAAGATCAGTAATGTTTTAGTCAAAGGTCATAAAATTCTATTTCACCAGTTCAGACTTATGTACTTATTCTATCTTCTATTGTGGTCTGATCTTTCCGTTTAAATTCTAGAAGATAACGTTCAACTCTGTACTTCTCCCTACCATTAAGCTGGCCATTTTCTCTTTTTCTTTTTTCTTTTTTTTGAGAGGTTTTTCGCTATAGGGCGCGTGCGCTCGCCAGATAGACAGAGAGAGACATAGAGACAGAAAGCGAGAAATCACCCCCAAGAGGGGATGGTCACGCTGCAATCCCTTCTCCCCCATTCTCTCGGGATCTTGTGCATGCACGCACACGTGCCCGGCGTGAGTTTTAAGCCACCGGGTCCGGGACACGAACCGCGGTTGACTACGTGGGAGTCCAGCGACATAGCCATTACGCTAACTGCTGGTTCCCAAGCTGGCCATTTTCTTAGTTGTTTTAGAGCTCTTATTTTTGTGTGTCTAACTTTAGTTTTCCTGATAGACCACTCCCTTCAGAACTTCTTGGAGAACTGGTCTGGTGTCAGTAAATTCTTTCAGGTTTTGTTTATCTGAGAATGTTCTTGTCTTCTTTTCCCATATGAAGGATAATCTTGCCAGAAATAGTATTCTTTGTTGAAATTGTATCTCACTCAACACTTTTGAGTATATTTTCCCATTCTTTCCTTGCTCTCACTGTTTCCAATGAGAGGTCCATTGTTAGCGGAACTTTGTAGGCAACTTGATGTTTCTCTCTTGCCAATCTTAGTGTCTTGTCTTTGCCTGTGGTTTTGGTCAATCTGGCTATAATGTGTCTTGGAGAAGAACTTCTTGGTTTGATCCTATTTGGGGTCCTTCATATTTCTGGGGTGTGGATCTTTGAATGACTCTCTAGGTTTAGAAAGTTTTCTTCCAGGATTTCATGGACTAGATTATCAATCCCCTTATTAGTCTCTTCACTTTCTAGGATACTGATTATCCTGATGTTTGGATGTTTAATGGTATCTAGTATTTCTCGTATATTATTCTCATTTTGGGGGGCTATTTTCTCAATCTTCATGATGGATTTTACTAGGCCAGTGATTCTCTTCTACATCTGAGATTTGATTTTCTGTATGGTCTAGTCTGCTTTTAATACTTTCAAGGGAGGTTTTGACTTCCTGTATTACAACCTTCATCTCCAACAGTTCCATTTGATTCTTTTTTATGGTGTTTAATTTCCTCTTAAAGCTCTTGCAAGAGCTTCCTCACCTCCTGGAACTCGTCAACTCTTTTCTTCTAGAGTTCACTTTCTCTCTTCTCTTCTATCTCTGTTAGCTTTGTCACATGAATATTCTAAATTCGTGGGACCAGCAGTTAGCGTAATGGCTATGTCGCTGGACTCCCACGTGGTTGACTGTGGTTCAAGTCCTGGACCCGGTGGCTTGAACTCACACTGGGCGTGTGTGTGTGCGTGCCCAAGATCCCAAGAGGAGAATGGAGGAGAAGGGATTGCAGTGTGGCCATTCCCTCTGGGGGGTGATTTCTCGCTTTCTGTCTCTCTGTCTCTCTCTGTCTGTCTGGTGAGCGCACATGCCCTATAGCAAAAACCTCTTGGAAAAAAAATTCTAAATTCCTTATCAGACATTTCAGAGTTCCATTGTCTGTCTATGGATGAAGAGGAGTTATTCTTTCCCCTTTGAGGAGAGGTACTTTCTTGGTTTCTCATATTTCTTGTGCCTCTGCAGTGATTTCTAGTCATCTGATGGGTTATTTGTTTTTTCCTAATTTCTAAAAGTTCAATCTGAGTGATAAGAGGTGTGTGGGAGGAGGTGCTCTGCAAACTCTTTGCTGTTGCATTTTTCTCCTTTTGTGTTGTAGATTCAGTGGAAATTGAGGAATATGTTGACCCTAATAGTATTCGGATGCTTGGCTATGTTTCACTTAGACCTGTCTAGACACTATAGCAAAAACCTCTCCAAAAAAAATTTTTTTTAAAGAAAAATTTAAAAAGTGAAAGGACCGAGATAGAGAGACAGAGAGAGGCAGAGAGGATAGAGGGAGCTCTACCAGGGTGACTTCTCAGCAGAACATCTTCATTTCTCCTATTCCTAGAAAGCACTAGATCCCAGCTGCCATGGAGGACTCAGTCTTCTCCCCAGCATGTTTTTTTTTTTCTTTTTTTGGAGAGGTTTTTGCTATAGGGCACATGTGCTCGCCAGACAGAGAGAAACAGAGAGACAGAAAGAGAGAAATCACCCCCCAGGGGTGATGGCCATGCCGCAATCCCTTCTCCTCCATTCTCCTCTCGGGATCTTGGGTATGCAAGCACATGTGCCTGGTGTGAGTTTAAGCCACCGGGTCCTGGATTCGAACCGCGGTCGACTACGTTGGAGTCCAGCGACATAGCCATTACGCTAACTGTTGGTCCCCTCCCCAGCATGGTTTTTTTTTTTTTTTTTTTAGAGGTTTTTCGCTATAGGGCGCGTGCGCTCACCAGACAGACAGACAGAGAGAGACATAGAGACAGAAAGCGAGAAATCACCCCCCAGGGGGGATGGTCACACCGCAATCCCTTCTCCTCCATTCTCCTCTCGGGATCCTGGGCACGCACGCACACGCGCCCAGCGTGAGTTTTTTAAGTCACGGGGTCCGGGACGCGAACCGCGGTCGACTACGTGGGAGTACAACGACATAGCCATTACGCTAACTGCTGGTTCCCCCCAGCATGTTTTTTGAAGCTGCCAGGTCTGGGACTCAAATGGCACAGTTGGCCAAGTGGATTTGAGCTGCCCTAACCACCATGCCATGAGCCTTTTGAAGAGCTCTCATATATGATATATATAGAAATCTGTATCTATATTTGAATATCTATATTTCACAAATACTACCTTAGAAAATATAATTCTATCAAACATCAGTCAGAGCAACTATAGATAACAGCAATTAGATAACAGCAATTCAACTAAAAAGAAATGCATTAAAAATTACTTTTTTAATGGGAGAAAATGCAGACAGATATGTGGCTGTGGGTGTGCAAGAGTCTATACATAAAGATGGTTCTTGAGCTTTTGTTATGTTTCACAACCTGCTAGATGCTAAGGACCCAAAGATGAATATACCTATCCCTGGGGTTTTCAGGAACTGAGGGAGGAGAAGCTGGGGAGCCAGTCGTGTAAACAAATTATTACTGTATGAGGCAATACCTGTAATTACAGGGGTAAGTGCAGAGCCTCATGGGCTTGCTACAGAAGGAGTGCTAAATTCCATCTGGAGGTGCAATGGAAGAAGCAAATGGTGAGCTGAAATTTTTTTTTTAATATAGAAATTCAGGGTTACTATGGATTATACAAGGATGCTTCCAAAAGTCCATAGGAAAATAGAATTAAAGTATGAGTTTATTTGGGTACAAAAACATTTTCAAATCCATGCATAACTTTTTTTTTTTTTTTTGAGAGGTTTTTGCTATAGGGCGTGTGCGCTCGCCAGAAAGACAGAGAGATAAAAAGCGAGAAATCACCCCCCAGGGGGATGGCCACGCTGCAATCCCTTCTCCTCCATTCTCCTCTTGGGATCTTGGGCACGCATGCACACGCGCCCGGCGTGAATTTAAGACGCCGGGTCCAGGACTTGAACAGCAGTCGACTACGTGGGAGTCCAGCAACATAGCCATTACGCTAACTGCTGGTCCCACATAACTTTTTATAATGAGCATTTTCATGAAAATTTTGAAGACTCTTCTTATTCTATGTTCAGAAATCATTATATAGCCTATACTCTTGTGTCTTAAATTTTACCAAGAAATTTAGCAAGGGTTGTCACCTGTCTCTCCTATAATCTTTGGAAAGCAGACTAAACTGGGGGTTGGCAGACCAGAGTCTTATATTCAGATACAACATTCGGTAAACAAATAATTTGGGCCTCAGTTTTCACATCTGTACAAATGACAATGAGTTACAGCCATTCTGCTAACTTCACAGGATAATTATAAAAATGAAATTAGATAATGCATATGAAAACAGCAAAGAATTTTACACATTCATCTAGGCCACAACATTTCCATACTGAGTTGTCCATGGCCGATACTAATTACTACCATGCATTAGAAGGGCAGATTAATCACAGTAATTAAAATTTTTTAAAATAATTTTGCCAGAGGATGTGTACACTCACAGGAGATAGGGTCGGGGGTGGATGGGTGAGGAAGCACCCTGCCAAGGGGAATAGTCATGCTGCAATTCCTTCTCCTCCATCTTTCCCTTCTGGTGTGTTTCTCAGACCACCAAATCTGAGACTCAGACTGTGCTGTCAGCCATGTGGGATCCAGCTTCATATAATCACTGTGCCGTGGACTGGGCCAACCAGAGTAATTTTTAAAAATGTGATTCTTTGGAGTTCCATTGCACATTTCTTCTGAAGTTTTGCACATCTCTCTCTTCGACTTGCTAGTGTCTTTGAGGGATAAGCTGGGGCATGCATTATTATCCCAGACTTTTAGGAGTACGAAGAAGATGAAGTAAGAAGCCCAAGATAGTAGGGCCAAATCAGAACTTGAGCTCCAAGCACTTGCCATCAGACCATTCCTTCATACACACAGTACACTGAGCACCTTGTAAGAATGACAGTGGTGATTTCTAGCAATTGATTATAATAGTCACCAAACAGATAAAGACATTTACTCTAGTTACAGATGCTCAACAGTAAAGTGTATCCTTTTTTAATATTCAACTTGGGAAATCATGCTTTTAAAATTTAAAAGAAGAAAGCACTGCCCAACTGAATACCTCTCCTACTTGTGTCCCAGGCTTCCAACTTCCTTCCAATGGGCTACATACTGCACGGGTTTTCTGTTCTGCTCTAGCCATTCTGAGTGCAATATGCCCTTACCTATATTGATTTGCATAAACTCCTCCCATCCCTAAGTTCAGCTCAAATGCCACTCATCCTTGATCCCAGTTGCCAGAAATATCTTTGTCTCTTGAAGTTGTTCAGCTTAGGCTGATGGGTAAGAACCCAGGCTCCTAAGGCAGTATTCCTTTACCTCAATCTCAGCCCTACTACTTACTAGCAGCCTCTCTGCCTCCAGTCTTATACTTGTATGGGGGTAATGCTAATAATGCTTGGTCATTACTAAGTTATTTAGAAGGTTAATAATAGGCAGCAAAAGCAAAAATAGACAAGTGGGATTTTATCAAACTAAAAAGCTTCTGCATAGCAAACAAAACAATTGACAGACTGGAGAGACAAACTACAGAATGGGAGAAAATATCTGCCAACCATGTATCTGTTAAGGGGTTAATATTCAAAAATATATGAGGAACTCAGACAACTCACCAAGAAAACAAATAACCCATTTTAAAAATGGACAAAGGATGTGAATAGACATTTCTCAAAAGGAGAAATACAAATAGCTAAGTACATGGCAAGTGTTTAATATCACTAATCATCAAGGAATTATAAATTAAACCATGAAAAAGATAACATCTCACCCCTGTTAAAATGACTATTGTAAAAATGACAAATTATAAAAATCATTGGTGAGGATATGGAGAAAAGGGAATGCCTATACACTTCTGGTGGAAATGAAATAATTTACATAATTTAGCATATGGAACACAGTATGGAAGTTCCTCTAATAACTAGAAGTAGAGCTACCATGTAATCTAGAAATCCCTCGACTGGGTACATGGACAAAGGATATGAAATCGGTATGCCGAAGAGCTATCTGCTCTTCCATGCTCATTGAAGCATTATTCATAATAGCCAAGGTATAGAATCAATCCAAGCATCTATGAACAGATGACTAGATGAAAAATATGTGGTATATATACACAATGAGATAATACTCAGCTTTCAAAAAGATGGAAATCCTGTCATTTGCAACAACATGAATGAACCTGGAAGACATGATACATGCAATAAGGCAGTCACAGAAACACGGTTACTGCATCACGTCACTTATATGTGAAATCTGAAAAAGTTAAACTCTGGAGCAGAGATTAAAATGATGGCTACCAGAGGCTGAGGAGGAAGGAGTCGGGGGAGGAACTGGAGAGATGTTGGTCAAAGGATATAAATTTTCAGTTAGATAGGAGGAATAAGTTCAAGAGATCTATTCTAACTATAGATCATAACAATGTACTATATACTTAAAAATCGCTATGATGGTACACTTTAAGTGCTCCTACACAGGAAAAGACAAGTATTTGAAGTAATGCATATGTTAAGTAACTCAATTTAGCCATTTCATAATGTACACTTCAAGCCATCATTTTTTATACCATAAACGCATACAATTTTGTCAGTTTCTACATTTTTTTTAATTAATAAGGTAGCAAATGTAAATCACACTTGATACATAGCAATAGCCAATGACTATAAGCTGTCAAATGCTCTTTTATCCCTATGCAGGATTTTCATCCTGTATCAAGTAGCTAGCTCTCTGAGAATAGGAACTGGTCCCATAGCCCCCGAACACCCTTACCCCTTGTACAAAAGTTTATCCTAGTTCTGCCATTATTAGCTCTGTAAGCTTAATCTATCTATCTTTTCATTTCTTTAAGTCTCAGGCTCTCATCTATATAATGAAGATTAAAGGCAATAATGCTTATTAAAATAGAGGACACAATGCTGAATAGATAGTAAATACTCAATATGTTTTAGTTATTATTTGGTACTTCGGAATCTATATTAAGGGGTAAGCAGGTGATGTGGTTGTTAAGATGCTGGACTACACATGGTCGACCATGGTTCGAGTCCCAGACCTGGCAGTTTGCTGTCTCACTTTCCTTCCCTCTCTCTCTCTCTGGTGAGTGCATGTGCCCTACAGCAAGCAAATAAATAAATAAATAAGAAATTAAAGAAATAATTTATAATAATATAATTTTAAAATAGTTCTTTCTAAAAGAATCTATATTAAAACTGTATTAAAGTATTAAATCAGATAACATAGTGTTCCTTGTATAATATTTTCTGACTCATAGTTGATATTACAGACTCAAATTTGGATAAAAAAAAAAATGGAGAGAAAGAAAGAGACCAAGTATAGTATCAGGGAGGCTCAGGGCGGAGAAGACAGCAGAAGGCAGTCTTATACGTACATGCTCCAGACAAGAAGGCCTCAACTCTGCCGTTAGATTTCAGGCAATTATCTCTTTCCAAGTGAAGGGACAAGGAGGAGATTAGGGGAAGGCAATTAGAGAAGAAAGTAATAGAAAAGTAAGATGAAAGAGTGGTGGCAGAGGGACAGAGGAGGAGTAAGAGAAGTGAGAGAGGACAGAGCACAGGCAAGAGAGATCTGTGAATAAGTAAGTCTGGTCTCAGATTTGTCACCTGGTGTGCTGCCAGCCCTTCAGAGCGTTTCAAAAATTTAAGGGGGTGTGGTTTGTTCAAACCATTGAGAGTCAGATATGGTAGATATTTTAGGATGCTTGAGATGGTCCCACACCACAAAGACTAGTCCACCTCTTGCTTAACTTTCAGTTAAATGACATAAGTGACAACTTACCTCAACTCTATTTTCCTTCTTAAAATGTGGTATTAGGGAGATTTGTTTGTTTGTTTTTAAAAATACATTTTTTAAGTAGTTATTTAACTTTATTTATTTATTTATATAAATTTGACAAGAGAGGGATAGAGTGAGAGAGAGAATGGGAAAGCGAGAAAACAAGCCACCAGGTCTGGAACTTGAACCATGGTCGGCCATGTGAGAGTTCAGTGCCCTTAACCACCATGCCACCTGTCAGAAGATTAGTTTTGACATATCTCAGTAATGCTACTAGAATAAGAGGAAAATTGTATAGTGTTTTATGATGACTTTTTTTTTTTAAACCAGGGGAGGATTATATGTTGTTTTAACTTTAACTGATTATAGTGCCTACACACCACGGGGAATATCTCACCTCATATGGTAATAGTACTCACAGTATGTGAGCCACATACACTCTGAAGTGTATTACACTCAAATGTGGCAGTATACACTTGCCAATGTTTAATTTGCAGAATCTACATATGGGTACAAGCAATTGACTGTATTATTATGACTTCACTGTAGTTGGCTCCAAGAATTGAATATTATATTATTGCATTATCTTCTTTTATTGTTTATGTTTCAGTTAGGATATTATATTCACTTTTTAATTATGCATGTAGCAGGTTATATTAGCTATGAAAGTCATGGGATGGCTGAAGGGAATTTTTTTTGGGGGGAGAGGTTTTTGCTATAGGGTGCGTGTGCTCACCAGAAAGACAGAGAGAGACAGAGAGACAGAAAGTGAGAAATCATCACCCCCAGGGGAGATGGCCACTCCGCAATCCCTTCTCCTCCATTTTCCTCTCAGGATCTTGGGCACGCACGCACACGCTCCTGGCGTGAGTTTAAGCCACCAGGTCCAGGACTCGAACCACAGTCAACTACGTGGGAGTCCAGTGACATAGCCATTATGCCAACTGCTGGTCCCAGGAATTTAAAAATTTTGTTATAAATAGGGATTGTTTGGGGCTAAAGGGATTGAATCTCTCCTCTACATGCAATTCTGGCCCATTTTTACCCCCTCTCCCCTAATCCTTTTTCCTTTTGACTATTTCAACAGTAGGGGATAATGGGCTGTAAGTGCTTCTCCAGAAGAGGTACTGAACTTTAATCATCTACTTCCTGGGTCTCTGACAATGCCCCCAAATATGTGTTCTGTATAGAAGTATGTAGACTTGCAAACAGTCACTATTGCTAATTTTATTGTATCAAAACATAATAAAAAATAAAGCACTTAATTTTGAGGAAGTTGTGGTATTTCTGGTGAATAAGCCTCATTAGAGAATAAGTAACTACTTGTAAGTGGTGCCCAGGCGGCCTTGATTGTTCACAAGTAAAGAGACATCAACAACATGATCAAATCATGAGTCCCCTAGAGCTAGATCCCACAGGCCGTCTCTCAATAATTCAGTCTCTTTCCTGCAAAGATGAGCTCTACAACCTTGGGCAAATACATAGTCTAAACTCTGCATTAGTTGAAAAGGACATAAAAAACACTGATCTTCAGTTCAGTAGGTGGTGTGGTGGTTAAAGCAGCTGGATCCCACATAGCTAACTATGCAGTTCAAGGTATGGACCTGAGGCCTTGAAAAATCGTGCCAGGCACATGTGCATGTATTCTCAAAATCTCAAGAGGAAAATGGAGGAGAAAGGACTAGAGCGTGGCCATCTTCCTGAGGGGTGATTTCTCACTTCCCCTTTCTGTCTCTTTCTCTGGCAAGTACATGTGCTCTACAGCAAAAACCTAAAAAAAAGAAAAACAAACCTAAAAAACACACCAGTTATGAGTGAGGAAAACATTACAACACTCAGACCCACTGTGGGAGTCATTTTCAGGTAGAACACCAACAGAGTCATGGCTGAAGACAAGACTTTGGGCCAGACCACCTTGGTTCACAATCTTAGCCCTCACTGACCTTGCGATCTTGGTTAAGTGTTATTTGTCATCATTTAACTCAGATTCTTTAGCTCTGAATTGAGGACACCAACAGCATCTGCCTCTTAGGATAGTGTGAGAATGAAAAATATTATCCTCTGTCAAGTACCTAGAGGAGTGTTTGGTACATGGGAATTGCTCAGTCAGGGTGAGCTATTATCCCCTTTCCTGTGAAATTTTCTACTTTTTAAAAAAGAATTATTTTATTTGATTTTATTATTATTATTTGTTCTTTTTTTTTTTTTGGAGAGGTTTTTGCTATAGGGCGCTTGCGCTCGCCAGAAAGACAGGGACAGACAGAGAGACAGAAAGCGAGAAATCACCCCCCAGGGGGGACGGCCACGCCGCAATCCCTTCTCCTCCATTCTCCTCTTGGGATCTTGGGCACGCACGCACACGCGCCCAGCGTGAGTTTTAAACCACCAGGTCCAGGACGCGAACCGTGGTCAACTACGTGGGAGTCCAGCGACATAGCCATTATGCTAACTGCTGGTCCCTATTATTATTATTATTATTATTATTATTATTATTTGTTCTCAATTTGATAAGAGAGACTGAGAGAGAGAGAGAGAAAGTAAGAAAACAAACCACCAGGTCTGGGACTCAAACTGTGGTCAGCCATGTGGGAGGTGGCCTTAACCACCACGCCACCTGCTGGCCCCTTTCCTACTGTTGACTCTACAGTGTCCATTAGAACAGTGTAACATTGAAGAATGGCTTTTAGTAGTGCTTACATGTGCTTCTGCTATACTGAGTACAGGGCGCTCTTTATACCCATGTCATCAAATATAGATCAAATTAGAGGGGAAAGCTCTAAAGGAAAACAAAGATATCGGAGAGTTCCCCTTTGACAGGCACAGACTAAGACAATAGGAATTACATGAACACTAGCCATATTTCAGAACGCTTTATACAGTACAGTGCTTTGTTAAATTTCATGAGCTCATAGTACCCAAAGAAGCTAATACAGTAGAACAATAGCTGACATATCAGGTTTTTCAGTCATATTATCAGTGGCTGACAGTTTGCCTAACTGCCCCTGGCACCAGCTCTGAATTCACATAACCAAAAGAGAAAAAGCATTAAAATGATCACTTCCTATTTGACTTTAAAAGTCTCAGATAATCTGCATGAAACATAACTTAAAGTGAAACCAGGGGGTAGTCTGTGCATATGACTGTCAGGATTATTAAATTTGTTCCATTACTAAAGCATCTAAATAGTGAGAAGCAGGATGTTCAATAAAAATGAAAGAGCAGACACTCCACATAATGAATTCGGGTTATTTTACTTTAGCTCATGGTGGGATATTAGTTTCCTGGGGCATCCGTAACAAATTACTACAGACTATGGCTTTAAACCACAGAAATCTACTCTTTACAATCCTGGAGGATAGAATTCCAAAGTCAAGGTGCCAACAAGACTGGTTTCTTCTGGAGGGCTTTGAGAGAGAGTCTGTTCCTTGCTTTTCTCCTAGTTTCTGGCAGTTACCAGCCATCTTGAGTTTGTAGATACAGCACTCCAGTATCTGCCTCTTTTATCACACGGCCATCATCTCCATGTGTTTCTTGTCTTCACAGGGCATTGTCTGCTGTGGGTATGCATGAGGATCTATGTACAAATTGCCTTCTTGTTATATAGGCACCAGTCCTTGGATTTGGGCCTAATCTAATGACCTCAACTCGATCACACATGTAAATATCCTATTTCCAGATAGAATAACATTCAAGGTATTAAGAGTTAGTAGTTTGGGACCAGCAGTTAGCGTAATAGCTATGTCGCTGGACTCCCACATAGTCGACCGCAGTTTGAGTCCTGGACCTGATGACTTAAACTTATGCCAGGTGCATGTGTGTGCATGCCCAAGATCCTGAGAGGAGAATGGAGGAGAAGGGATTGCAGCATGGCCATCCCCACTGAGGGGGAAGAGGGTGATTTCTTGCTTTCTGTCTCTCTGTCTCTGTCTTTCTGGCAAGCACACACGCCCTATAGCAAAAACCTCCAAAAAAAAAGAGTTAGTAATTCAACATAATGCAACCAATATCAGATGGTAAATTTGACAACTGCTAAAGATATTTAGAGGTAATCAAGGTCTGCCCATTGGCCTGAGCATCTTCATTTCTTATACAAAGAAAGCAAACACGTTTAACCTTTGGACTTGATTTCTGGCTAGGATAATCCTTTTCTAATAATTTTTCACTCAAGTTTAGTTTTGGTGTCTCCCAGGTTTTAGAACAAATGGTGTTTTCTGTGTCTTTAAATCTATTAATTCTTTATGTGAATAAACCACCCTAAAGATGGTAAAATTACAAAGGTTATTCAGTTGGCACATTTGCCAATGAATTGGGAAAAAGAAAGAATAGAAGCCATTCAGAAGTTACTGAACTCTGTTATTTTTCATTCATTTATTCATTTTGGTATTGAGCACATGCACTTACCAGAGAGAAAGAGAGAGTGAAAAGCACTCACCTCCCATCCCTGTCAGAGGGAATGACCAGACCATAATCCCCTCTCTTCCACTTTCCTCTCAGAATACTGGACAGGCAGGAACATGTACCCGCTGTGATTTTCAAGCCTCTGGGTCCAGAACCTGAACCGCACAGTTGGCCATATAAGATCCAGCCACCCAGGGGACCAGCAGGCAGCGTGGTCGTTAAGGCAGTGGGCACTCCCACATGGCCAACCACGTTCAAGTCCTGAATCTGGTTGCTTGCTTTCTTGCTCTCTCTCTCTCTCTCTCTCTCATCAAATTAAAATAAATGAATGAATAAATAAAACTAACTAAATAATTCTTAAAAAAAAAAAAATATCCTGCCACCCAAACCACCATGCCACCTGGCTGGTCCTGGAAGTTACTGAGCGCTTACCAGAAACCTGCTGTGTGCAAAGAACTCCACTAGATGGAAAGGTAAAGGAGAGGGTCTTTGAAGAAAATCTGTAAGAGGGCATTCCAACCCTTCTGTATCTTAAAAAAAGAAAGGAAATTTGGTTCAAGACCATCAGCTTCCATTTCACAAATGTAAGATATGAGGGAAATAGCAGTGACTTCCAGCTCCATGCAAGCAGAATGGTTCTTCCTTTAAGCTCCCATCCTTTAGGAAAGGATAATTAAATGACCAAATTGCTCAGGGAAAGTATGGAATGTAGCTTTCTGTTTGTTCATTTATTTATATCATGGGTTAGCAACTGTGGCCCACATACCAAATCCTACTGATGCTTGTTTGGTGAACAGTCTTATTGGAACACAGCCACACCTCTTGTATTGTCTGTGACCACATCTCACCACAATGTCAGAGCCGTCTGTTGCCCACAAGGCTTGAAATATTTACTATCTGGCCCTTAACAGAAAAATTTTCCTACTCTTTATTTAGATTGCTATGAAAGGAATACAGAACGCAAGATGCCAAACACCCTACGCATAGATTACAGGTAGTAACTTGCAGTGGATTTCTTGGCATCACCACCATTTCTTTGACAAACCTACGAGCTTAGTGGTAAAAGTGTATTGTTAGTGCCTATTGGTAAAAGCCAAGTAGGGCTTAGACACCCTGAAATCCCCACTAATCCTAAGAATGGGGATGCTCCAAATCAGCACGATTGAAAATCTAAACCCCAGACTGGATAGAAAAGAGAGGACTAAATCACAGTTTAAAACAGCCTTCTAAGGCTTAAAGCAGGGGTGGCAAATCCTCTTCTTCCCTGTTTGTGTAGCGCAATTAGCTTTACACAACGTCTCCTAGCTATTGTCATTCTTGTCATTTTCCCTCTCCTTTGCCTGAATCACCAAACCACAGAAGTGGGTACCCTCATAGTGCTGGACACCTCTGTGCCCTTCACAGGGTCCTCCTGGTGCACCCCAGGCACCAGAACCCTGGAAAAAACACCTGCCACTTAGGCACAGGAGCTGAGGCTTCTCTCCAGCCTTCAGCATCTACCCCTTTCCCAGCCCTGTTGCAGCCCAAACTGCCTTTCTGGGCAGCCTATGGATGAATGCCTCAGTTGAACTGTCTGCCTGGCTTCCCTTCAGATCATCTTTGAATTCAGGCTCCGCAGCAAATGCGCCAGACCTGATGTATCCCAGTTTGCTCTGACCTCATCGTTTTTCCCCTTAGGGCACGAATGTCCAATCGCTACCACTAAGCCCCAGGGAAATCTACATAATATGTTGGCCGTTCCTTTTCTGCTGATCTGTCTTCCCACGAGAGTTTCTGAGTTAAACTCATCTTAGAACATACCAGAATCCGAAGAACCTGCTAATCCTTTAAGTCCTATAATAATAAATAAATATGTATACATAGCCCTTAGGGTATGCCTCGTTTACAACAGAAATGGAAAGATTAGAAGGTATAAAAGTAGGGAGAGCAACTGTGGCTACTAGAGACAGTGTGGGAGGAGGGTAGACAGTGTGGGGAGGGCGGGAGGAACTCCAGGGAGAAAAAAAGCAAAACATTTAGTGGACGTGAAAATGAAAAATTATCTGTTGATGATAATGTGTATGGCAATATCTTTGACTGGACTAATATGCAGTATTCTCATACCTGGAAAGTCCACTTTATATGCTGTAAAGATATATGATAATTAAATGTAAAAAATAATTTAAAAAGAAAGTATGTCTAACTATAAAAAGCACCTAATATATACTAACTGTTATTTTATGAAGGTCTGAATCAGCAATTTTAACTTCTTCAGTGCTATGTGGTGTTCAGAGAACTTCTAGAACCTGCTTCCAAGAATAGGATTCATCTTCAGGTTGCTGAAAGTTAGTCTAATCTACTATCTCTTTCAAATATTTTTGTCAATTTCTCTTTTTACATAGAGAGGAGAGGCTTTGGAAATGCGCTTTTAAGTAAAATGAAAAGGAAAGAATACCTGTAGCATTTTTCTTATTTTCTGTTTAAGTCACTAAAACTCAGTTTTGCCAATAAATGGGTAATCCTTAAATTTTCACAAGGTTTGTCTAAAACAGAAGCCTTTTATCATCCTCTTAAAAGAATCTCTTTTATATTTTTGCAGGCAGCAAGAATGATCTCTCCCCAAATACTAGCACAGAAAGAACTGCTAAGAGTAAAACCTTACATATTTATCCAACATAACTGCCATCCTTTACGACAGGACTCATCCATTTTCATGTGCTGCTAAATTGCTCGTGACTATGACGTGCGAGGTGTCTGTTGCTAATTTTTGAGTTTCAAATCTCTCCATGACTGATTTCTTGACTCTAGACACCTTCAATGACCTGCTGGAGGGGACAGGGCTACAGGAAGGAGTATGATAGAAATCAGGAAGTAAATGTGCTGGTTCTCCCAAAACAGCCAGACTGGGAACAGATCTGTCTCGAAGATCATTTGGTACAAATACACACTATACTGTTGCTGCTGTGACCCGACAGGGTCTGCTGCAGAAGTAGCGGTGTGGATAATAATTCATGGGCCTCTAGGGACCAGTGGGAGTCACCGGGAAATCTTAGACAGAGGCCATGGCTACAAATATAAGAGAATCAGTGGTCTTTAGACTTGGGTCTCTGTTACCTGGAGCTAGAACTGGAGCCTATACTTGCCTGTAGGTAAACGGCTTCCCAGAGACACTTTGTCCAATGCAAAGCCCAGAAGATTCTTTATATTGATATTTCATTTATTACTGCCTTTATCATATAATGGTATACAGATGTATTCATCTCCCCCATTACAGTCTGGGCTTCTTAAGGGTTAAAAGTCATATCGTTTTCATGTTTAAATCCCTAATGTGAGCAATCAATCAATTCATCAATTCATCAATTAATTTTGCATTTAAAAAAAAACACTATACCTCACTACTGGGACTCTAGGAATTCCTGCAGGGGGTATTAAGAGTGATATCTAGGGAACCAGCAGTTAGCGTAATGGCTATGTCGCTGGACTCCCACGTAGTCGACCGCGGTTCGCGTCCCAGACCCGGTGGCTTAAAACTCACGCCAGGCGCGTGTGCATGCGTGCCCAAGATCCCGAGAGGAGAATGGAGGAGAAGGGATTGCGGCGTGACCATCCCCCCTGGGGGGTGATTTCTTACTTTCTGTCTCTATGTCTCTCTCTCTCTGTCTGGCGAGCGCATGCGCCCTATAGCGAAAACCTCTCCAAAAAAAAAAGAGTGATATCTAGGCAACCCATTTTCTGGGTCCCCTCCGTTCTTGGGAGCTCTCTTTTTCCTCCTCTCTCTTTTAATACATTCCCCGCTTTGCTAATAAACTCCCTGCTTTGCTATACCTGCTCTATGTCTGCAACTCTAATTTTTCCTGAGTGTAAGTCAAGATCCCACGTCTCACTAAGAGTGTGGACACAATCACGCCTGTGCCCCTGTGTCCCTGCGTCATATTTGGTGCATTGGCAGGGAACTATCTAGACTCCTCTTCTTCACATCAGAATGGGAAAGAGACAAAACACAAGCAGGGAACAACCGCCCAGCGCAGAATCCATCAAGCTACAAATGGTGGTTGGGACAGTCCCCAGTGAATACCCATCATGACTTCTAGCATGGACGTCTAGACAGACCTCTGGTAGAGGATCCTTAACTGCTGCCCCTTCCGTCATTGCCCGATTTCAGCAGGAAGAAGTCAGAAAGAAGTCAACCCTTATGCCCTTACAGCAGTTGGGGATTCCTCTGCAGGGGGGAATGAGTAAGAAGATGAGATAATGATTTTTATGGCCCAAAGCTTCTAGACAAAGAATCTCTTGACCTTGGTACCCACTCCAAAATTAGGAAATAACTGGATCCATCCAGCATGTCCCTCTCCCCCCAAGAGGGGAATCCACAAGCCCCACCTAGAACCTAAGTCTGGACAAAGCCCTTCCTGACTCAAATAAAAACCCCTTGCCACAGTTCTTCCTTGGCAACCTATTTTCTAGGACCCCTCCCTTCTTGGGAGTTCTTTTTTTTCTCCCCTCTTTTAATAAATTCCCCATTTTGCTAACACACTCCCTGCTTTGCTATACCTAAGGAAAGAGAAAAAAAAAAAGAGCGATATCTTCCTTTCCCCAATCACATACTCTGCAATCATTCACAAATGGACTGAGAATATTGATCCTATTTTACCTTAAAACTAACAGGCTCTGAATGTGGAGCCCTAGAAAACCAGTTTGGACTAATGAAACTTCTCCCAGCCACCCACCAGGTGGAATGAACACCCTTCAGGCCTATCAAGAGGGATTCATGCAAATGCTTATTGTAAACTATTGCATCATCCTCTTCTAGGAAAGACAAATTTGCCTCCATGTCTCTGTGTCCCTAAATGTTCTTTATCTAATCTGACAAAAGATATCTTTTGGACTTTTGATGCTAATAGCACTGGCCATCCTACCAGCTCTCAGGGTCATCCTGACCTCTGGAAGCGAGTATGATTCATCAAGTCTCACCCTCTGGAAGTTACATTATTAGTATGGATTGTGCAGTGGGGCCAGTTACAGCAATAGAAAAGACCAACATGCATTTATCAGAGAAACAAGCCCGCTGCAAGTTCTTCCCAATCTTCATCCTCCTGCACATTCTATGTTTTTATTCCTTTTAAATGAATCTAGACTTGCCTTATAGGACCTTGGTCTTAGTCTCTCACTCTAAATCTGTTTAGATTCAATATCTTTCATGTAGCTATTTACAGCCCACTGGTTTACTGTCTGGATCTGATGTTCTAGACTCTGACCTCTGGTCAAATATTTGATACAAGGATAAAGAGATTTTAAAACTGTCAAAGGACAAGAACCAGCATAGCACACCCAAGCCTCAACAGTTGCCATGTATCTCATAAACAAAAACCTGGATGTTAGAAGGGCAAATAAAAATGCCTTACACAGGTTAAACTGAGATGTCATAAGGAGGCAGAAAAAAGGAGGAAAATGAATTCCTAGGTGTGCTGGATTGAAGCCATATGCCCTTTGGGGAAATAAATTCTTTGCTTACCCCCCATTAATAAATACTCTCAATTTTCTTGGAATTCTGGAACCCTAACATTATCTCTTTGATGACAACCTCTACTTCTGTACTTGCATGAAGAAATTATAGTAAATGGATTCAGTTCACATGTTTGAATAAATGAGAATGGACATGACTTTTATTGCAAACATTTTATAGCATTCCTTGAAACAACTTGCAACACCTTGGCTAAAAAGAACACCGTTATTTCCTGAACTTAAGCAACAGCAGCTGTGGAGCTAGTACAACACTATAGTCAGTAAGGAAGCATTATTGTAGCAGTTGGAGGAACGAGAGAAGTTCTGTCCTCAGTCAGGGAGACAATGTGAGATGAGAGGGAGGCTTCCCGGGAGACCAGGACATACTTCCTCCAAAGAGAGTCCAGGCTATCTCCTCAGATCCTTCCAGTAAGCCCTCCTTCCCTTGAGCTAATTACAGTTTGTTTCCCATCCTTGCAGACAAATGATCCTGGTTTAGATCATGCGGAACCGAATAAGCAGAAACAAGTAAAAAAGCATTGACAGGCCTATCACCTGCCTCGCTCTTCCCAGCATCAGAGCACAGGGCTCATGAGGAGTGGATGCGTGGGAGAGATGTTCCTGTGGTATGTGGAATCTCCTGCTTAACAAAGTCATCCTTCCATACCTGAAGTATTTAACTCTAGAGAAAGAAGTATTTTGATTGGCTTTTTTGATATCTTTGGACAGAGCAAAGAAAGAGACTATTAAACAACATAGAGAGGAAAAAGAAAACCAAAAACACAGAGAATGGTGGCAAATATATTCTCAACCAAACAAGTAGAGCTCATTCTACAGCGCATACCAAAGAAAAGATCCTAGAGATCCCAACTGTAGTCAGGACCAGCACTTAGTGTAATGGCTATATCACTGGACTCCCACATAGTCGACCACAGTTCGAGTCCTGGACCTGGTGACTCAAACTCACGCCGGGGGGAGAAGCGGCGCCATTCCTCCAGCTGCACTGCCTGAGAGCGTGGCTCCCCGAGTTCCCAGGCGAGGCCCTGGGAGCCCGAGGTGTGCAGCCCCCTCGGTGCGAGTCCCCGGGAAGACAGGGTCGCGTGTGGCCCCACAAAGCGGAACCCGACGGACGTGGAGGACGAGGAAGCAGGCTAGCTGCATTGAAGGAGGTCCCATGGGAACACCCATGGGAGACGCCTGAGCCCCCGGTGGTCTCAGAACAGAGTGCGGTTGTACCCAGTACAGACCTAAGGATGTTGGGCCCCACCTGGACTCTCTTTCCTGAGATGTTCCCATCACAGCCCTGCAGGCAGGAGAGTTGAGCCATTCTCTGAGAAGAATCCACATGGATACTGGGAACTAGATATTTCAGGCACAGGAAAAATGAAGATTTTCTACTCATAATTCAGCCTCCAGCAAGCAAAGCTAGTGTGGCAGGAGAGTTGAGCCATTCTCTGAGAAGAATCCACATGGATACTGGGAACTAGATATTTCAGGCACAGGAAAAATGAAGATTTTCTACTCATAATTCAGTCTCCAGCAAGCAAAGCTAGTGTGGCAGGAGAGTTGAGCCATTCTCTGAGAAGAATCCACATGGATACTGGGAACTAGATATTTCAGGCACAGGAAAAATGAAGATTTTCTACTCATAATTCAGCCTCCAGCAAGCAAAGCTAGTGTGCTATCACTACAGAACGGCAATCCGATTCTAGAACACCTCTGTCTGCTTACTCCTGAACATTGAGGCTTAACTTCAAGAATTTGAAAGAAACACGCCATTCATCAGATGACAAGAAATCACCGTCGGATCACGAGAAATATGGGAAAACGAGAAAATACCTCTCCTCCAATGGAAAAGAGTAACTCTCCTTCATCCACAAGCAGTTCGGTGAAAGTCATGGAAATGTCTGATAAGGAATTTAGAGCATTCGTAATGTCGAAGCTAACAGAGATGGAAGAAAAGAGAGATAATGAACTGCTAAAGAGAAAGGAGAAAGAAGTTGCCGAGTTCCAGGAGATGAGGAAATTCTTGCAAGATCTAAAAGAGGAATTACACACTTTACAAAAGACTCAAACGGAACTGCTAGAGATCAAGTCTATAATACAAGAAGTCAAAATCTCCCTTGAAAGTATTAAAAGCAGACTAGATCATTCAGAAAATAGAATCTCAGATGTAGAAGAGAAAATGGCTGGCTTAGAAAAGTCCACCACGAAGACTGAGAAAATGGCTCAAAAATTTGAGAATGATATGCAAGAAGTACTGGATACCATCAAACGTCCAAATATCCGGATAATTGGCATTCCAGAAGGTGAAGAGACCCATAAGGGCATTGATAATCTATTCCATGAAATCCTGCAAGAAAACTTTCCAAACCTAGAGAGGCATTCGAAGATCCAGTCCCAGGAAATACAAAGGACCCCAAATAGAATCAACCCAAGAAGATCTTCTCCAAGACACATTATAGCCAGGTTGACCAAAACCGCAGACAAAGACAAGATACTAAGATTGGCAAGAGAGAAACATCAAGTTACCTACAAAGGACATCCCATCAGGCTAACAGCAGATCTCTCATCGGAAACAATGCGAGCGAGGAGAGAATGGGAAAATATATTCAAAGTGTTACGAGAGAAGCAATTTCAGCCAAGAATACTGTACCCGGCAAGATTATCTTTCAGGTGGGAAGAAAAGACAAGAACATTCTCAGATAAACAAAACCTGAAAGAATTTACCAGCACCAGACCAGATCTCCAAGAAGTTCTCAAGGGTGTGCTGTATCAAGAAAATTAAACACAGACACACGGAAATAAGAGTCCAAAAACTATGAAAGTAGCCAACTTAATCAGAGGGACAAGTCTGAATTTGAATATTATATCCCAGAATTTAATCAGGAAAATTGAACCAGAACAGAAGATAAAAGTACATGAGACTGATAGGTTCATGCACCTTCCATTTGAACAGAATCCTAACTTGTTTCCTGGCTTTAAGCAAAGTTCCTTGGCATTTCTTTGAGTTAAGTTAATACTGGTTTTCTTAGTATTAATGAGTGAACTCACCATTGAAAGTAGTTAGATTATGTAGGAAATTGTGTGATCAATGCAACGTGGGTGGGAAGGGAATGAAGGACAATTGTAGACACCGGAGGTGGTGTGAGAGGAGGGTGGGAAGGGACAGAGGGTCAGAAAGAGGGGTGGAAGTAATTCTAGGAACTAGTAATGGAAAATTTTTTTGTAATGTTCATGATTGTATCACTATGCAGTGTGTACTGGATGGGAGATTGCATTTTGTATGCTGTGATGAAGCTTAGGGAAGGAATGTAAATTGAGTTACAAAAAAAAAAGTTTCAGGAAAAAAATATATATATATATTCAATGACTGCAGTAGGATATGTAGCCACAGCTAGGTGCTACTTTATAGGATGCGTAAAGTAAGACTTGTGTTCATGGAAATGTGGGTATCACCTGTGTTTGCTATGAGGGTATTTGGATTGATTAGGGTCTTTGGTGATTCAATAAAATGTGAGGAGAAAACTGTATAGAAAGCAAACATAGATACCAGAGACTATGGGAGGAGAGTGGGAGATGGCAGAGGGTAAGAGATAGAGAATCTAGGATGGGGGGAAAAAAGCAAAACATACAGAAGACAAGAAATGGAAGATCATTTGCTGACAATAACATGCTTGTTGATGTGCTTGATTGAGACAATATATAGTGTAATTTGGATGGAAAATCTCATTTTATATGCTGTAATGATGTTCAGAGAATGAATGCAAATAAATAAAAAATAAAAATTAAAAAAAAAAAAAAACTCACGCCGGGTGCGTGTGCGCGCATGCCCAAGATCCCAAGAGGAGAATGGAGGAGAAGGGATTGCAGCGTGGCCATCCTCCCAGGGGGTGATCTCTCGCTTTCTCTCTCTGTCTGTCTGGCGAGTGCACACGTCCTATAGCAAAAACCTCTTTAAAAAAAAAAGACTCTAGTCCATCGGAGTAAATATTTACCTGGCTTTTTAACAAACATTTCTTTGCCCTAAGACTGGTCTGGCTGCCTGATTTCTGCTATTAAATAAGCTCCAACTTGGTCTGGCCTCAAGGCAGAAATTAGAAGTTTGGAAATTTGTCTTTCCCCAGCTGTTCTCAGGGCCCACCCCCACTTTACTTCACTAACTGCCTTGACTTCCACCCCTTGTGTCCACAGCCTCGTCAACACACAGTGATGGTCTATTTTCTTGAGGCTCATGATGACGCATTTTTTCCTATATTTTTCTATGCAAAATGCATCATGACTTTTCTGACAACCCAATATAAATGGTTAGTCAACTTAGAATCCTATAGAAGAACCAGAATTTCCTTTAATATGTTAGGGGAATTCAATTACTTATTTGGAGCCTATGATATATGTCTTTTACTCTTGTTAATAAAAACTTTAAATCTGAATATATACACAATGGAATACTATTCAGTCACTTAAAAAATGAAATTCTGTAATTCAAGACAACATTGATGAGCCTGGAGGACATTATATAAAAAAATAATTCAGGCACAGAAAGAGAAATACTGCATGTTCTCATTTATTTGTGGGAACTAAAAACAGTTGGCCTCATAGAAGTAGAAAGTAGGGGCTGGCAGGTGGCATGGCGGTTAAGGGCGCTGGACTCCGACATGGCCGATTGAGGTTCAAGTCCCAGACCTGATAGCTTGCTTTCTCACATTCTCTCTCTCTCTCTTTCTCTCTCTCTGTCCCTCCCTGGTCAAATAAAATAAACAGAAAGAAAGTTAAATAAATAATTCTTTAAAAAAAAAAAGTAGAAAGTAGACTACTGATTACTAGATGTTGGAAAGGGTAGGGTACAGAAAGGAATAGCAAGACAAGCTTTCTGTCTCTCTGTCTCTTTCTGTCTTTCTGGCGAGCTCATGTGCCCTATAGCAAAAACCTCTCCAAAAAATAAAATTATTTGTTTAAGTTTTTGCTATAGGGAACACATGATTGCCTGAGAGAAAAAGGGAGAGGGAAAATGGTAAGTCATTCCCTGGGGGTGGGGGGGTTGGATATCCATATGGCTATCCCTTCTTCTGTATTCTCCTCTTGGGATTTTGGGCACGCACTCCCATACACCCGGTATAAGTTTCAAGCCACCAGCTCCGGGACTCAAACCACAGTCATCATGTGGGAGTTCAGTGCCTTAACCACCATGCCACTTACTGGCCCCTAAATCAGTCGTATCTTATTGTCAAATTAAATTACTATTTTTTAACCCAGCAGTTTGAAAACAAGGGCTACTATGTCAATATAAAATTCTGCAAGACAGTAAATGTTAGTAATAGCATGAATTCCTGGGATATTTTTAGGAACTGATAAAGGATCATCTATATCTATTATTTTTAAAATGGAAAATTTCAGTAGGAATTGCTTGTAAGTTTCTATCTATAGGTTTCTACGACTTCAAATATACTGCACTCCCATCTAATAAACTACTCTTTTATTCAAAAGATTTTCCTAATAATAAATGGTTTTATCAGCTATGTAGTTTTGGCCCCAACAAGAACAGCCATTCTGCAATTTCAGAGGCACAAAGCCCTTAGGAAAACTTAACACCCATAATCTTATATTTTCTTTTTAAAAATTTTTTGCCAGAGGGCCATGCACTCGCTGGAGAGTGACAAAGAGAGAAAACAAAAAAGTATCTCCTATGGGAAATGGTCATGCCACAATCCCTTCTCCTCCAATTTTCCCTCCTTTTGAAATTTCGGGCACACATACATAGAAGCCCAGCATGTTCCTCAAGCCAGTGGGTTTGGGATTCCAACTATGCAGTTGGCCTTGTGAGATCCAGCTGCTTTAACCACCAAGCCATGGGCTGGCTACAATCTTAGATTTTGTAAGGAAGTTATGCTTCCAAGTATTCAGTCCTATATTATATCTTACTGAATCATCAAAATATCCTATAAAGTCCAATACTTTGGCAAAAAAAATTAAGCATTATATTAATAATAAACATATCTAACTCAAAAATAATTTCAAGCCACAGATTGTAAAGACTCAAAAGCTCAAAAAATACTTGAATTACTGATGAAGCTAGCACAAAAATTTTATTTTAAACCTGAAATTATGCCATCTGATAAAATGATATTTTCCCCCTCTTACCTGTATAAAATTCTTGGTAAGATTTCTGGTATATCAGTTAGAAATGTTAACATCAACAACACTCCCCTTGATATCTCCAACATCAGACAAAACATACTTATTCAACAATGTTTTGAATACCTCTTTGCTGACTATGTACTAAACACTATTAAGCACTAAGAACACAGTTATAAACAACCCCTGAGGAGCTTACAGCCTCTTTTTTTTTTTTTTTTTTTTTTTTTTTTTTTTTGTATTAGGACAATTTTCCAATACATACAAAAGTAGACAGAAAACTAAAATGGATTTTCACATACTCATATCGTAGTTTTAATAATTATCAACTCACAGCCAACCACAATTCCACCATATTAATTTGAAAGCAAATCTGGCCTTCCAAAAGGAAATGTCCTCCCTGGTTCAGTGGGAAAAAAGGCTCTTAGCACAGAGACGGCGACTGACAGCTGGGAGTGAGGCTGAGCACAGCCTAACATTCTATCCATAAATACTCAGTATCTACTCTTCAAAAATCAGGACTAGATATACACAAAATAGCATTAGGACACTTAACAAAAATAATGGTAACTTCTAAATGTAATCAAATATTCAATATTCAAATGTTCAAAATTCAGTGTTCAACTTTTCCTGATTTGCTCATTTTTAAAAAATTAATATTTTGTAACTTTCCCTAAGTCATTAACTAGAGAGAGAAAAGTAAGAAAGCACCACCACCACCACCACCACCACCACCACCCCCCCATGGGGAATGGTCACACCACAATTCCTTCTCCTCCCTCTTTCTGGGATTTTGGGCATGCACACACATGCACCAAATGTTCCTCAAACCACCAGGTTCAAGACTCAAACTACATGGTTGGCCATGTGGGATCCAATTGTCTTAACCACCATGCTACCAGCTTGCCCTAACTCATATTTTATTAACAGTTTATTTGACTCAGCTCCACAATTTGTAATTGGTTGGCAAATCTCTTAAGTCTCTCTTTCCTTTTTAATTATCAGAGGACATGTGCCTGAGAGACAGAGAGAGAAAGTACCACCCCTACCCCCCAGTGGGTTATGATCATACCACACACAATCTCTTCATCTCTCCATCCTGTTGAGATTTGGGGCATACATGCACATACAGCCTGCATGTTTTTCAAACCATCAGGGACAGGACCTGAACTACAGTCTGTCAGGTAGAATCCAGCTCTCTTAACCACTACACTACAGGGCCAGCCCTCTTGAGTCTCTCTCTCTCTCTCTCTCTCTCTTTCTCTCTCTTTTTAATAGAGAGATTTTTGCTATAGGGCACATATGCTCACCAGAAAGATAGAAGACAGAGAGACATAAAACAAGAAATCACCCCCCAGGATGGATGGTCATGCCACAATCCCTTTTCCTCCATTTTCCTGTCAGAATCATGGGCAGGTACACATGTGCCTGGCATGAGTTTAAGCCACCCGGACTAGGACTGGAGCCACAGTCCAACGACATAACCATTATGCCATCTGCTGGTCCCACTTGAGTCTCTTTTAATCTGCAGTTTCCCCCTGCCTTACTTTGAGATCCTCTAAAAATAGACCTTAAGACAAGAACTCACGTATACATAGTTTATTTGAGAGGTGCAAAGATTCCTATGAGGGAGAGAGACAGTGACACAAGGAAAAAAGTGATACAGGGAAGAAAAAGCAACCAACGGTTGCTCAACCAATGGTGAGTTATCAAGCCAGTTGCCAGTAGGTGACTGAAGCTTAATCTTTTGAAAAAAGTCTTGGAAAAGTTATAAACACATACCCTTCTCAGATTTATTCCCCTAAGAGCTGAAGGAGGTTGGGTATTTAATCATCCACTTTATTAATCACTGGTTAAGGGCCGCTCTTGGGAGCATTAATTTCATGGCATTTCTGGCCTTCCAAAAGGAAGTGTCCTCCTTGGTTCAGTGGCTCTTAGGCACAGAGACAGCTACGGACAGCTGGGAGTAAGGGGTAACGTGATCACTTACAATTGAATATTTTAGCAAGACATCATTGGCGATAGTGATGAGACTTTGAGTAGCAGATATGTTCAGTTGTCTCTCTTTTATGTCAGAAATTTTTACCTAAATCCACCGTTTCATTAAGTGGGTAAGATTTTAATTCTCTATTTATAAGCAGGAATAACTCTTACTTGAGAAACTTCCCTTCATCAACTATTTGGTTACCCTATGATACAGTTAGTACAGGAAAGGTAGGATAAATTCTTGATTCTTTTATTTACTAGTTCTCAAAATAATGAGTTGATTTCTCAGGATTCTCTACAGGTGACCAAGAGTTCTTTGTTTTCTATGAATTCATGGATTGAAATGTATCTGCTAATGTCTGTTATTCAAATTTTCCCTTGTTTTGCCAGTGAAATTTTGCCAAATATTCAAATTGGACTCTGGATTCTGGGTCCCTTTTTTTTTGGAGAGGTTTTCGCTATAGGGAGCGTGCACTCGCCAGACAGACATAGAGAGACATAGAGACAGAAAGCGAGAAATCACCCCCCAGGGGGGATGGTCACGCCACAATCCCTTCTCCTCCATTCTCCTCTCAGGGGATCTTGGTCATGCACGCACACGCACCCAGCGTGTGTTTTAAGCCACCGGGTCCGGGACGCGAACCGCAGTCGACCACGTGGGAGTCCAGCGACATAGCCATTACGCTGGTTCCCCTGGGTCCTTTTTGACATGACTTGGATAAACATTGAAATGTTCTTGCTTTCGGACCAGCAGACGGTATAGTGGTTACATCACTGGACTCCCACACGGTCAATTGCAGTTTGAATCCCAGACCCAGTGGCTTAAAATTCATGCTGAGTACATGTGTGTACATGCCCAAAATCCCGAGAGGAGAGTAGAGGAGAAGGGATTGTGGCGTGACCATCCCCCCCTGAAGTGTGATTTCTTACTTTCTGTTTCTCTCTGTCTCTCCAGAAAGCACATGTGTCCTATAACAAAACGCTCTAAAAAGTTTAAAATAAATGTTTTTGCTTTATGGTATGACAATATTTTCCAGAATTTCTATGGTTCGAATGTGTGTGTTCACACACACACACATACATACACACACCAAATTTATGTCTTGAAGCTTAATCTCCATTGCAGTAGTAATGAGAGGCGGGCCTATTGGGAATGATTAAGTCCTGAGGGAGGGTGAAATGCATTAGTGCTTTGTAAAAGGGCTAGAGGGAACCAGTTTAGGCTCTTTCCACCCTTGTACCTCCCACTTTGTGAGCACCCAGTATGCCCTCCAGAAGATGCATACTAAGGTGCCACCTTGGAAGTGGAGATCAGCCCCTTACCATATACCCTAAACCTATCAGCTCCTTGATCTTGGATCCAGCTTCTAGGCATTGAGGAAATAAATCTCTGTTCCTTATAAATTACCCAGTCTTAGATATTTTGTTATAGCAATGTGAATGAAATATGACAAAGACTCCTTGAATGTTTAAATCCGATCTTGGAATTAGTTGACTCTGAGAACCTGGGTATCTTTCAATGAGAAACAGCATTAGAAAACAGTCTGGGTCGACTGCAGTTCGCGTCCCGGACCCGGTGGCTTAGAACTCACGCCAGGCATGTGTGCGTGCGTGCCCAAGATCCCGAGAGGAGCATGGAGGAGAAGGGATTGCGGCGTGACCATCCCCTCTGGGGGGTGATTTCTCGCTTTCTGTCTCTATGTCTCTCTCTGTCTGTCTGGCGAGCGCACGCGCCCTATAGCGAAAACCTCTCCAAAAAAAAGAAAACAGTCTGGGTACTGAGAGCTTACTGATGCTGGGCTAGTCATTGTTTCTAGGCCTATTTGGTGGGCTGAACTAGATAACAAGTTGTTTTGTAACAAGAAAATACATCATGACTTCACACTGATGTCTTCAATTCTACTTTTGGGTTAGAGATTTTGTACTGATTTGCTTTTATATCCTTTTCTCATACTAATATATTGGTTCTTAATAATGTATACACAATTGCTTATTTGCCATATCCTGTAATATAAACTATAGTTTCAGAATGGCAGTGCTAATATTATGAACAGCATGACAATTGAAAGTAATTTTAGGATTCTTTTTATTTTAGGGTAGATCCACTAGGTTTACACATTACTGGTTTTTTTTTGGAGAGGTTTTTTGCTATAGGGCACGTGCGCTCGCCAGACAGACAGAGAGAGACAGAGAGACAGAAAGCGAGAAATCACCCCCCAGGGGGGATGGTCACGCTGCAATCCCTTCTCCTCCATTCTCCTCTCGGGATCTTGGGCACGCACGCACATGCGCCCGGCATGAGTTCTAAGCCACCGGGTCCGGGACGCGAACCGCGGTCAACTACGTGGGAGTCCAGCGACACAGCCATTCGCCAACTGGTGGTTCCCCACATTACTGTTTTTTTAAAGTCATTTGAAATTATTCTGCTCTGTATAGTTAAGCCACTAACTCATTACAGTTATTTTCAGTTCACTTTCAGTTTTAAATCATTTTAAAATTTATTTTGTAATTATGTAAAATCTTTACAGGGTTCCAAGTCAAATTTACAAAACAAGGTATAATCAGAAAGTATCATTCTTATCCATGTTTTTTCTAGTTTCCATTGTGAATAACCAATTTTTAGGATTTTTTAAAAAATTATGCTCTTATCTTAATTTTTTTAAAGGTATTTTTGCTGTAGAGCACATGTGCTGACCAGAGACACAGGGAGAGACAAAGAGAAAGTGAGAAATGCTCCCAGAGAGGACAGCTACACGGCAATCCCTTCTCCTCCATTCTCCTCCTGGGACTTTGGGCATGCATGTACAAACACCCAGCATGAGTTTTAAGTCGCCAGGTCTGGGACTTGAACCATAGTCATCATGTGTGAGTGCAGTGCCTTAACCACTATGCTACCTGCTGGCCCTATGCTCTTATCTTGTTGTGATTTTTTAATATGAGCTTTTGTATATAAATACACACACACACACACACACACACACACACACACTATATACACGCATATGTATATATGTATATACACACATATATACACACATATATGTGCATACACACACACACACACACACACACACATGCCTGACACCCTTTTTGGATAAATGTTATCATATATTTTCCTCATCTTGCTTTTTTCATGAAAGTAACACTGCATCCTACAGAGTATATACAAACAGCAGCATGTATTAATAGATAAGTTTCTCATTTACACTTACCCAATTCTCCACTGATGGTTGACCCCTGTTAACAAACATTGGACTTTTTTCAGCATTTTGTAGTTACAAACAATGTTATAATAAATTTTGTCCTATAAATAATAAATGAGCTTTGAAGTTTCAAAAACAAATAATCTAAGAATTTATTTTGGAAATGACTTAGATAATGTATGAATTAAAGACTTTTGTTTAAGTATTTCTTAGTCCATGTTAGTTTCAATCATTTATTTATTTATTCATTATTTATAGTTATTATTTTTCAGTTTGCTACAGGGCTCAAGCACTCACCAGAGAGAGACAGAGAGTGAGAAAGAGAAAGTAAGCACCAGTTCCAGGACTTGAACCACAGTCAGTCATATGGCAGTCCAGCACCCTAACTACCATGCCACCTGCTGGCCCAGTTTCAATCATTTTTTAAAGAAATTTTTGCCTTAGAGCACATGCACTTGCTGAAAAGACAGAGACAGTGAGAAGGAATGTGAGCTATCACTCCCCAGGGAGAGATGGCCACACCAAAATCCCTTTTCCATTTCCTTCCATGATCTTGGGTACGCATGCACACATGCCCAGCATGAGTGGCAAGCCACCAGGTCTGGGACTCAAACAATGTTCGGCCATATAAGAGTCCAGCAATATAACTGCCATGCCATCTGATGGTCCCCAAGTTTCAATTATTTAAATTTGGCTTCTACAGGCTCTTATTTTTTATCATAAATAACATCTCCTTCATAGCTCAGTATATGATCAGCTGCTGCAAATGGCCCACGGATGCATGAAAAGGTATATTTTCTGCTTTTGAGATACAAAGTTTAATATCTGCCTGCTGAAGCAATCATTTTTATTTTTCAGTCTCTACCAAACTTGAGAACAATATGTTAACATCTCGTACAACAATTATATTTTTATCAACCTCTCTTTGATTTTTCAGATCTTTTTCTCTATTTATTTTAAGGCAGTATTAACTATAAACACTCATGAATTTTATATCTTCATTGTGGATTATATCTTTTGTCAATAGAAAATTATCTTTTCTTCTGCCAAATTATTTTTGCTTTGAAAGACACTAACATTGCTCCTTTGGTCTTCTTTCTTTTTTCCTTCTTCTCTGGTTCCTTAGTATATTGCTTACCTTTTCTGTTTAACCATCACAGCAGAAGAACGGCTACCCAGTGTTATGGTTGGTAATGGTTTTGAGTTCCTGAGTCAGGGAGTAGACCAAAGATTCTCTCTACTTTCAGAAGATTTTTGTGTGTGTATCAAGGGCAGAGCTTCTGACTGTTTCTGACAGGGATTTTCAGTCAAGTTCCCTAACATTTTCACGTAATGATATTTCACCTGAGATTCCAGCTGCCACTCAAGCTTCATTTCCAGCTTCCCTGTTAACCTGGATGTATCATGTGTCTGTGTTCATGAGTCTAGATGTGTAAAGCTAGAAGAGGTTACACTGGAGCATGTTCCAGCCTAAACTGGAAGTCAACTTGTCATGCTTTTACGTTCTGTTATTGGTAATACGATTTAAAAACTAACTTTATATCAAGAAAGTACATTTTAAAGAGAACTTACTAGCAATATGACACAGAAGAAGAAGGTATACATAGATTAGAGATAACAAAATTTACTTGCAGGTTTTCATTTTGTGAATGTAACTATTTCAAACCTAAGAAAATACATGACTGGGACCAGCAGTTAGTGTAATGGCTATGTTGCTGGACTCCCATGTAGTCGACCGTGGTTCGAGTCCCGGACCCGGTGGCTTAAACTCACACCGGGTGCATGTGCGTGCGTGCCCAAGATCCCGAGAGGAGAACGGAGGAGAAGGGATTGCAGCGTGGCCGTCCCCCCTGGGGGGTGATTTCTCACTTTCTGTCTCTCTGTCTCTCTCTGTCTGGCGAGCACACACGCCCTATAGCAAAAACCTCTCCTTTAAAAAAAAAAAAAAAAAGAAAATACATGACTTAGCCCCTTTCATTTTTGGTAATGCTGGGAAACAATATTTTTTGATTAAGAATTTTGCATGAATTGCAGGTTTCAACAATGATAACTCTGTTATTTGCAAATAAGTTTGAGGGAAAAAAAGAGTTACTGAGCAAACTATATACTAGAAGATATACTGAAGATCAATATACTACTGACTTTAAAATGGACATATGACAACTCAACTCTTCTTTTTTTTTCCTTCTTCTTTTTTTTTTTTTTTTTTTTGGAGAAGTTTTTGCTATAGGGCACGTGTGTTCACCAGAAAGACAGAGACAGAGAGACAGAAAGCAATAATCACCTCCACACTACAATCCCTTCTCCTCCATTCTCCTCTCGGGATCTTGGGCACACATGCACATGCGCCCAGAGTGAGTCAAAGCCACCAGGTCTGGGACTTGACAGCAGTCGACCACATGGGAGTCCAGCGACATAGCCATTAGGCCAACTTCTGGTCCCCAACTCAACTCTTCTAGTAACCAACATATGTAGCGGATTAACTTTTTATTTCTGGTATCACATCATGGAACAGCAATAAACCGTGACTGTCTGCAAGATTGACCCATGTGAAAGGTTCCAGGTTCGCTTGTCCAGAGACCTCCTTGTCACCCTAGGCATACACGTGCCCATAATCTGGATCTGTCTGAGGCTGGGGGTGGCAATCAGCATCAAGAATGCTATCTTTCTCGCTCATGAAAGAATACATAAACTTTTAAAAAATTATCTTATTTCCTCTCATACCTTTTTATTCTTTTCAAAAAAGTCTATTTATTAATGTGCCTTAACTTAGCCTTTAGGGGATTTTTACATTTAAACATTTAAAGAGACTCCACAGACAAAAATGCCCCAACTTGCAACTCAGTTTATCATCTTTCCTTAAAACCATAAATCAAAATTCATCTACTGTATGTGAGAAAACGGAGTCTCCACATCACAGTTTTCTTTTCAATTTTTATTTTGAAATAATTTCAAATATTTAGAAAAGTTGAAAAAAGAGGAGTTAGAAGCCTATATATTCCACACCTATATTCATTAAATGCTAATTTTTTGCCACCTCCACATTCTCAGTCCCTCTCTCTTCATCTCACTCCTCTTTCCATGTACACACACACACACACACACACACACACACACACTCCTTTTTTTCTGACCCATATGAAAGTAAATTATAGGCCAGTAGGTGATGTGGGGGTTGAGGCACTGGTTCCGACATGGCTGACTCTGCCGGTCGAGTTCCAGACCTGGAGGCTTGAAAATCACTCAGGGTTCATGTGTATGTGTGCCCAAAATCTGAAGAGGAGAATGGAAAAGAAGGAACTATATGTGGCAATCCCCACAGGGAGGGTGATTTCTCATGTTCTTTTTCTTTCTCTGTCTGATCAGCACACACACTCTATTATAAAAACAAACAAACAAACAAAAAAACAGTTCTAGTCTTTATGCTCCTTTATCATTACATATTTCAGCATACATTTCCTAAGAACAAGTACATTCTCTTGAATAATCAAATTACAATCACTAAAATTAAAATTCAACATTGGTCCAATAATATTGCCTATCATATATTTTGTAGTCAAATTTTACCAGTTTTCCCAGTAATGTCCTTTATAACAATCCAGGAACCAATATGAGATTATGAATCGCATTCAGTTGTCATTCCTCCTTGGTTTCCTTTCCTCTGAACAGTCCCTCTGCCTTTCTTCTGTGTTGGCAGCCACAGTTTTGAAAAGTGAAGAGCAATTGGTAGAACAGGAACTAATTTTCACTGTCCTGAGTCCCTTTAGGCATTTGTTTGCCTTAGCTGACAACAGTCCCCAACAGTCCCCAACAGCCTGGCACCAGGGACAGGCCTTGCGGAAGACAATGCCTCCACGTATGGGGAGGGTGGTGTTGGTCCCAGGATGTCCCAAGCATAACACGTCCACTGCACACCCCATTTCCACCTCTGCTACACTGCAATAGACAACGAGACAATCATACAACAATAGGGTCCATGTTCCCATGAAATCCAACAAGGCTGCTGATCAGACTGGAGGTGGAGCCCAGGTGGCAATGTGAATGACAGGAAGTGGCTGCAAACACTTGCCACAGACCGACTGGCACTAGCCTGTGGCCCAGGGGTTGGGGACACTTGCCTGGGCACGTAAAACTTAGTATGTACTATTCTAACCTTTCAGGATCTATTTCTTATAGTGAAAATAAACCTGACAACCCATTTTCATGAATCTGTATGTGCAGCAACTGAATTTACATCCATATACAAAGGTTCAAGGCAAACTTGAAATAGTAGTATTAGGCTTTGAGGAAAGTCAGTGTGTACTTTTCTATGTTTTTCTATGCAAAATGCACCATGAGTTTCCCAACAACCCAATAGTTGTGCCAAGAGTAGCTAATACTTACGTAGTGCTTCCTCTGTTACATATATTTAGTCTTTTAATTATCACAACACCCCCAAGAAATAAATATAATTATCACCATCCCCACTTTACAGCAGAGGAAATGGAGACACAGAAGTCAGATAATTTGGCCCAAATCACATGGCTAGAATATAGCAAAATTTGAACTTCAACCCCAGCAGTCTGGTGCACAGGCTTCTACTGGTTCCTTCTCTCCCAAGCAATACTCAACAACTCTTTAACAAATATTCCAACTAGTAGGTAAGTATCTGGCTTTTATGATAAGTTGGCATGTGGTTGAGATATTATGAAATATATTATTCGTTTTACTCCTTTTGTGTGTGTGTACTAAAGAGATCATTGGTGGCTGGAAGTCTCTAGACATTTTCAAGATGGGAACTGGTCACTGGAAAGACTAAGGCATTGTTAGAGGTTTGGTACTTTCAGGCCTGCCCCCTAACTGCCACCTCTGGTGAGAGGAGAGACACTGAAGGTTGAATTGATCACCAATAGTTAATGATTTTAATAGATCATGCCTACATAATGAATCCTTCATAAAAAATGAATGAATGAATGAATGAATGACAGGGTTTGAAGAGCTTCTAGATAGCTGTCCTTGTGGAGAGGGTGATGTGTCTGGAGAGCGTATGGACACTCTGCACCCTTTCCCGCATACCTTGCTCTGTGCATCTTTTCCATCTGGCTATTCCATCTGTATCCTTTGTGATATCTTTTATAATAAACTAGTAAATATAAATAAGTGTGTCTGTGAGTTCTGTGAGTCATTTTAGCAAATGAATTGAGCCTAAGGAGGGAGTACTAGAATCCTGTTTTATGGCTGTTCAGATAAAAGTGTAGATGATTGGACCAGCAAATGGTGCAAGGATTCCCACATAGTTGACCATGGTTCAAGTCCTGGAGCTGGCAGCTTAAGATTCATGCCGGGCACATGTGAGTATATGCTCAAGATCCTGCGAGGAGAATGGAGGAGAAGGGATTGCAGTATGGCCATCTCACCTGGGGGGTGATTTCTTGCTTTCTGTCCCTCTGTCCCTCTCTCTCTCTCTGGCAAGTACATGCACCCTATAGTAAAAATCTCTCTTAAAAATATATATGTGTATATATATTGACAACATACGACATGCAATTGATGTGTGAACCTGGAGCAACTTTGTAGAGCGAAGCCCTTAACCTGTGGGATCTGATGTCATCCCCGGGTAAATAGTGTCAGACTGAATTATATTATAGGACACCTAACTAGTATCTGCAGGAAAACTGGCTGCTGGGAGAGAGAAATCTCCATACATTTTAGTGACTAGGTGAAGTATTCTGTATTGACTACATATTTTTAAAAAAAATGTTGGTTTGGTTTTCCTATCTTATTTAGTGGTATGGGTGACAAAGCCCAGATGTAAGCCCCGTACTCTACATCTGACCTAAGTAGAAAACGAAGACCCAGAGCAGCAACAACTTAGCAACAGATAGTAATTCCCTGAAAGCAGGAAATGGCAGTATCTGAACAGAGTGTCATAGAGTCACATTAAGTAAGTTAAATATTTACCCGGCTAACAGGAGTAAATATTACATTTTTAAATGTTACCTACTTTAACTAATATTTACCTAGTATCCACTGTATACAGAGAACCATATTATGCATTTTTGGGAAAAAAAATACACGGGGTCCCAGAGAGCAATGTACACTCATGAATAAAACAAAAGCTTAAGATTATTTACAAAAAGTATATGGGTGTTAAATTAGTATCACACAAAACGACGACGCTGTTCAGACACACCCTGAAGGAGCCATTAGGATATAGGAAGTTTAATGTTTTTCTTTGACAGTGTAGGTTTTAAAAAATGTTTTGAAAACCAAAAGTCTATGTGGAGTTAAGAGTGCCAATAAATGGATACAAATGCAAAGTTGTGGGGGGATCACACGTGAACCTAGGGAGGGAAGAGAGTCATGGGCTCGCCTTGAAAAGCTGAAGGATGCTGACAGTGAGTCTGAGGATTAACAGCTAGCATTAACCCATCCCCTGATGGGTTGGGTAATAAACATTAGTTCGGGATTACAGATGTCAAATGGGAAGACTGTCTCAAAGGAGAGAAGGCTCTTTGTGGAGTTTTGTTTCCTTTTGGTTTTGACAATGTTAAACTAAGTAAGCATGAAAGAGGACTATGCAAACCCACTGATCAAGGTCAGAAGAAAGGCACCAGGGGCTTTGAGAGAAAGTGACATATTCAGGAAGTGGTAGAAGCTAAAGTCAGATGGCAGCAAGTTCAGATCCAAGTGAATGCTGAAGAAATGGAGGTGGATCGCCCAAAAAAAAAAAAAAAAAAAAGGGACCAGCAGTTAGCGTAATGGCTATGTTGCTGGACTCCCACGTAGTCGACCGCGGTTTGAGTCCTGGACCCGGTGGCTTAAACTCACGCCGGGCGCGTGTGCATGCGTGCCCAAGATCCCGAGAGGAGAATGAAGGAGAAGGGATTGCGGCATGGCCATACCCCCTGGGAGGTGATTTCTCGCTTTCTATCTCTCTGTCTCTCTCTGTCTGTCTGGTGAGTGCACATACCCTATAACCAAAACCTCTCCAAAAAAAAAAAAAAAATGGAGGTGGAAATGAGGACTACCCACCTCTGTACACTTTGTCAGGTATAGCTGCAGAAAATTAAATAAGAACTGGACACTCCAGTGAGGTCAAAGGGGGGATTTAAAAAAAAAAAAAAAAAAAAAAGGAAAGAACACTTCAGACTAGTTACAAATTCCCCGTGTAAGATTATGTGCAAGCTTTCAAAAACTGATTTTGTGACTCTCTTTAGCAAAATGTAACAGAAAATATGCTTAACATTTGCACAAAAAATAGAATAGATAATAGAAATAAAATTTCAACCCATTGTGCCAAAGACCACACTGTAAATGCTTAAAGTTAAAAGGGAGGAGTAACTAGAGAAATGACATCAGATAAAAATACCAAAATATATTTAAATTTTACACATGAAGATTCAAGGCAAACTTAGAAATCGTAGATACGGTAGGCACAATTGACATTTAAGTGGTGTTTACTCTGTATGTGAATTTGTCAGTGTAGAAGCAGAGGCTCTACTGAGAGATCTAAAACCTGTAGACTGTCTTAGCCCAATTCTGTGTTGCTAACCAGAGAAATACCTAAGACTGGGTGATTTATAAAGTATAAAGGGTTTTTTTTTTTTATCTTTTAGTTTTCTGCCACAGGGTGCATGCGCTCACCAGAGAGAAACATTGAGTGAGAAAGTGAGAAATCACCATCAAAGGAAGGACAACCATGCCACAATCCCTTCTTCTCCATTTTCTTCTTGGAATTTGAGGCATGAAGGCACATGTGCCCAGTGTGATTTTCAAGCTACCGGATCTGGGACCTGAACTATGGTTGGCATGTGGGAGTCCAGCACCATAACAACCACACTACAAGGTTTATTAGGCTTACAGTTCTGGCTTCTGGAAAGTCTAAAGGTATGGGGCTGGCACCAGGCTGGCCTCTGGTGCTACATCACAACATAGCTAACAGAAGCAAAGAGGATAGTAGACGTCTACAGAAAGAGAGACCTGAGAGTAGTCATCTTCCTTTTATAACAAACTCCTTTTTATGAGGACTAGAACTCATTCCATCTCAGGAGACAGCATGAATCTATTCATGAGGGGGGATATTTCCTTGCCTCAAACACCACCCACCAGACCTCACCTCTTGAAGGTCTCACTACCTCCTACCTGGGGACCAAATTCCAAAACATGGATCTTTGGAAACAAACTTTTATCTAAACAATAACATAGGGAAACTAATTTTTCACCCTACCTCGTATTTTTGATAAAGAATAGACATGGATTTAATAACTCATTCAACAAAACACTGGGATCAAGAAATAAATCCAATATGGCTCCTTCCCTCAGCGGCACAGACAGACAACTACAATCCAGTGAGACAGTAGCTACTAAGGACAAGGGTAACAAATATAAAAGTGACAACAGTATTTTTACTGGAAAGCGAGGCTCTACCCAGTAGGCTCCCAGAAGCACCAACCTTCTAGCCTCCCTTGTTCTAAGAGGACCCTGGACCACAAATGGTGTTCTTCGGCTTAGCATTGCATTATAGTAAGATGAGTCTAGTAGCACCCTTACCCCAGTAAGTCAGTCTCCATTGTTTGCTGTGGCTACCATCCCCATGTTACCATCACATCCATCACAAATCACTAGTTTTGCCAGGTGCACCTTGCTGTTGTTGCTACGACGTTACAAGGAGTTACACCTCACCCGATCTGGAGCTCTCTGGCATCTCAAAATGTTGTTTGGCTCCTAAAGACTTTCTTGCTCTCTCTCTCTCTCTTTTTTTTTTTTTTTTTATAATTCTCTCTCTAAATCAACTTGAAATACCACTACTGTGTTTGAGTTTTCTAACCACCTAGTAGATAGGATGAATAACACACACAAACACACACACACACTCCTTTGCTCATTATTCTAAATCTCAGGGTTCTGGTGCCTGAGCATCAACCCCTGATTCCTCTGCAGGAGCCCTCAAAGCGGTGAAGCAGTCTCAGTTTCTCCCAGTGACACTCAGGGCCTATATGCTTTGTTATTTCCTTCTGTAAGTAGAAGCACCAGATTGTGACTTTCAGGGAGTGAAAAGGAATCATATAACAATACCTCCAGGATTACTTCAGCTAAAGAAAAGGACATGGAAGTTAAGTGCATTGCCCAACCTTTTCCAGAGAGAAACACCACATCACAGTGACTCAGCACCACCGCACTTTGTTGTTGTTTGTATCTCGTACTAATTCCATATTGTGTTGTTCTGAACACGTGGCCTTGGAACACCTCACTATCGTTGTTAGGGAAACATATTCAATGATGGAACGTCTTTATTACACTAAAAGCAAAGATAAAGATTGCACAGAGGAAACAGGCAGTGATCTGGTAAAGCTCAAAGTTCCCTCGTAAAAGGATTTGTCATTGGTTCACACACAGTTAAGCTCTTGCTGACTCACTGTGCTCTACTCAAAGCCATGCTGAGCTAATGTTTAGAAATTTGTTCAATATGGAAGCAAAGTCCAGTATCAAATTCTTCAAAGCATGTGACCTTGTCTATTCATGCCTGAGTACACACTTAGTCATAAGTCTAGGTGTACACACACACACACACACACACTGTAGTGCTAAAAAATATCTGATTGTAAAAACAGGAAATAACTGGATACTGATGTGAAGTCAATAAAGGGCTATTTTTAAATAAAAAAGAATTCTACAAATTAACCACAAATTCCCTCTGCATTAATATTCATATGTACACATTCTCACACGAAAACTGTTTTTTAAAATAACTTAAAACCTGGGATCAGCAGATGGCATTACGATTACATTGCTAGACTCCCACATAGTTGAACACATTTTGAGTCCTGGACCTGGCGGTTTAAAACTCAAATCAGGGGACCAGCAGTTAGCGTAATGGCTATGTCGCTGGACTCCCACGTAGTTGACCGCGGTTCGAGTCCCAGACCCGGCGGCTTAAACTCACGCCGGGCGCGTGTGCGTGCGTGCCCAAGATCCCGACAGGAGAATGGAGGAGAAGGGATTGCGGCGTGGCCATCCCCTCTGGGGGGTGATTTCTCGCTTTCTATCTCTCTGTCTCTCTCTGTCTGTCTGGCGAGCGCACGCGCCCTATAGCAAAAACCTCTCCAAAAAAAGAAAAAAACAAAACAAAAAAAAACTCAAATCAGGTGCATGTGCATGCATGCCCAAGAGCCCAAGAGGAGAATGGAGAAGAAGGGATTGTGGTGTGGCCATCCTCCCAACGGGTGATTCTCACCTTTTGTCTCTCTATCACTCTTTGTCTCTCTAGCAAGTGCACACGTCCTATAGTAAAAAATTTCTCTAAAAAAAAACCCCCAAACCTAAAACCTAATGAAGGAAGTCAGTTGAAATATAAACTGAGACTATAATAAGCAAAAAGCTCACAGAATATTACTCTTCAGTATCCTAATTTTCTTTCTCATTATTGTGTATACTTTAAAACAATGCACTTGCGGGGCCAGCAGGTGGCATGGTGGTTGGGGCACTGGACATTCCCACATGGCTACCAGCAAGTCACGAACCTGGTGGCTTACTTTCTCCCTTTCCCTCTTGCTTTCTCTGTGTTTCTCTCTGGTCAAATTAAAATAAATGAATGAATAAATAAAATAAATAATTTTCAAAAATAATGTATTTGCAATATAATATATAAAGTGCACAAATATTAATATGGAATTGATTAATTGTTCTATCAACATTTACTGATGTAACCACTATCTTTTTTTTTTTTAGAGGTTTTTGCTATAATGTGCCCTCACCAGAAAGAAAGAGAGAAACAGAGAGACAGAAAGCAAGAAATCACTCCTGAGGGAGGATGACCATGCCGCAATCCCTTCTTCTCCATTCTCCTCTTGGGATCTTGGGCACGCACACACACGTGCCCGGCATGAGTTTAAGCCTCCGGTCAAGGACTTGAACCATGGTCAACTACATGAGAGTCCAGCAACGTAGCCATTAGGCCATCTGCTGGTCCCACCACTATCTTAACCACATTAGAGGATATCTCTGCTGAACTTCCCTAAGACAACCACCTCATCCCCTGCCCAGGAAATATTTCCCCTTTGAGGCAATATCATTCTCACCTCTGTCACTTTAATTCTTCTTGTCTATTCTTGAAATTTATTTAATTGAATAACACAGAAAAATAGACACCTTTTTAGCTGGGTGCACTGTTACTTACCTGTAGTTACAGCTACTCAAGTGACTGAGGCAGGAGAATTGCGAGTTTCAGGCTGACCTGAGCAACATGGCAAGATCATCTGTTAAAAAATAAAAAATAAAAATAAATAAAAAAAAGACATATACTTTCATTTTATTCTTAAATGTAATATACTCTAAAGGTACAAAAGTAGTATCTCTAGAACTGATCTTCCTCCCATTCCCATTCAATTCTTTTACACAAAGGCAAGCAATGATATCAACTTCTTGTTCATCTCTACAGAAATATTTATTTCCATATGGGCAACTGTACATTCACGTGCACAATTTTTCTTCTCTCACACAAGCTCTATATAACATTATATGTAAAGTGACTTCAACTTTGCTTTTTTTTTTTTTGTCTAGAGGGCATATGGACTCACCAGAGAAGCGGGGGGGGGGAGGAGAAAGTAAACCCCATACTCCCAGGGACATGGGGTCATGCCACAATCCCTTCTCCTCCATCTGTCCCTCCTTTTGGGTCTATGGGTAGGCACAAACATGCACCTGGCATGTTTTCCAAGCCACAGGGTCCAGGACTTGAACTGTGCAGTCAGCCATGGAGGATCCTGCTGCCTCAACTACCAGGCCATGGAACCAAGCCACCTTATATTTTTGACACACAAAAGATGTCATGGATATCATTCCCTACTTAAGAGTTTCTTGATTTCTTACCCTGCTACAGGGTATTCTATTCTTGAAGTATTTCCTATTGATACACACTTAGGTTATTTTCCATTTTTTTTGCTGTGATAAACCTTTTAGATATGTCATTACACACACTTGGAAGTAAATGTATGGAATAAACTTCTAAAACAGTGAAATTGCTGGGTCAAAGGACATTTGCAATTTTTGAAAAATGTGTTATAGAGTGTATGTGCTCACTAGAGAAAGTGAGAAAGCACCCTACCCCCAACCAGAGGGGATGGCACACTACAATCTCTTCTTCATTCTCTTCTCAGGATTTTGGGCATACACGCACCTGCATCTGGCTTGATTTTCTAGCCACTGGGTCCAAGACTCAAACTGCACAGTTGACCTTGTGGGATCCAGTCACCCCAACCACCATGTCACTGATTGGCCCAAGAATATTTGTAATTTTTGTGAATTTACAAAATTGTCCAAATGACATAGAAGTTTTTCCAATTTAAATTTAACAAACTTGTTTCTTATACCTCTGTCACTACAATGTATTATTAAACTTTTGAAATTTTTCTAATTTGATAAGAAAAATTGGTTTTTCTGTGTAGATCTTACTTGCATTTCTCTTATTGTGAGTGAACTTAAACATATTTTTATCAGTCAAAGACTCATTTGTATTTTTTGTGTGTATTATCTTTGTATACCTGTTGTTCATTTTCCTATTTGATTGTTAGTTTATTAATTGGCAATTAGGAAATGTAGCCTTTTTGTGAAGAATCTTATAAACATTTTTTTTCACTTTATTGTCGATCTTTTATTTTTCATTATAGTGGCATTTGACATATAAATTTTTTTCAGTAGTTAAATTTTATGGTTTGATTTCTGGGCTTCCCACTTAGAGATTACGTAAGAAGAATCTCCCATGGTTTATTTCAGTGTTTTTGTTTTTTGGTTCTTTTTGGAGAGGTTTTTGCTATAGAAAGACAGAGAGAGACAGACAGAAAGCAAGAAATCACCCCCCATGGGGGATGGCCATGTCGCAATCCCTTCTCCTCCATTTTCCTCTCGTGATCTTGGGCATGCACGCACACACACCCATTGTGAGTTTAAGCCATCAGGTCCAGGACTCAAACCATGGTGGACTACATGGGAGTTCAGCGACATAGCCATTATACCAACTGCTGGTCCCTTATTTCAGTGTTTTAACAGTTTGTTTTTCTTTGTGTTTATATATCTGATTCATCTGGAATTTATTTGAGTATAACATTATAAGGTTTGGACTTAACTTGATCATTTTCTAGATGGCCATTCAGTTTTACATACAGTATTTATTAGATAACTATGCTTTCCCTACTGATTTCAAATGCCACTTTAATTGCATCCTAAATTCAATTTATATTATGGTCTATTTCTAGAATTTCTTTTGTCTATCATTAATTTATAGTTTCTGTCTTCCAGAAGTTTCCAGTACTATATTACTTTAATCATTATACTTTAAAATATGTTTTAATATCTTGTATAGCAGTCACCTCCACTCTGCCCCATTGTCCTTTTCATCCTTTTCAGACTTTTCCTGGTCATTCTTGCTAGTTTTAGAATCAGCTTATCTAGTTCTTAATATTGTCTTGGTATCTTTATTGGGTCTCATTAGATTTATAGATTAATGTGGTATTCATATTACCCATTGCTATCTAACAAATTATCTAAAAACCTAGTAACTTAAAAATTATTTCTCATAGTTTTGAAAGTTATCTATGATCATTCAGAATATTCTTACTTGGAGTGTTGATCATCTTTTTTCCAAACACCTTTTTTAGTTCCTTGTGTATTCTGGTTATCAGTCCCTTATCTGATGCAAAATTTACAAAAATATTTTCCCATTCCGAGGGCTATCGATTCACACTAACTACTGTGTCTTTGGCCACGCAGAAACTTCTTAGTCTGATGTAATCCCATTTGTCTATTTTGGGGACGATCAACTCTGCTTTGAGGGTCTTCTTTAGGAAGTCTTTCCCTACACCAATGTCTCCCAGAGTTTCCCCAGTGTTTTCCAGGAGCAGCTTTATAGTTTGAGGTCTTAGATTTAGATCCTTGATCCACCTTGACTTGATTTTTGTCAAAGGAGAGAGGTAGGGGTTCAGATTCATCTTTCTGCAAGTGGAAGTCCAATTTTTCCAGCACCACTTGCTGAAGAGGCTTTCATTTTCCCACTGGATTGACTGGTACCCCTTGTCAAAGATCAGTTGACTGTATGTTTGGGCACTTATTTCTGGGGACTCTATTCTGTTCCATTGGTCCACGTGTCTGATTCTGTGCCAGTACCATGCTGTCTTTATTACCACAGCTTTGTAATATATTTTTGGATCGGGGAGTGAGATGCCGCCCACTCCACTCTTCTTATGTTTCCAGTCAAATGAAGACTTCAAGTATGGTACCTAAATTAGGATAGCTAGAAAGCTTGTTCTGACCAAACATCTCCACCTCCAGACCCTCCCCATATGGATAGCTTGGGCTTCCTCAAAGTATGGCAGGATCAGGGTAGTCAGACTTCTATACAGTTTTTAGACCAAGCATCCCAATAGACCCAAGCAAAACCTTTAAGGCTTCTCATGACCTAATTCCAAAAGACTTATGGGATCACTTCTGCTATATTTCTGTTGATCAAAATGAGTTACACAGGGTCAAAGAAAAGAGACTACATAAAATCTGAATAAAGGAGGATTTTTGGAGACTAGCTACCATACTAAAGGAGAATGACAACATGAATATTCTTAAAGGTAGTATTTTGCTTGTTTCGTGTCCTCAGATAACTTTCAGGTAAAGAAAATTATGTATTACAATATTGTAAGATATGAAAATCCAATAAACTAACCTTACTTTAGCTTTTTACAGGGTTGTGTGGCTAAGTACCAGTTAGGTAATTAATCAGATGAAAATAGAGGAATACTTCTCAAATCTTAATCTGTATGTGAATCACACGATGGAGAGGTGGAGGGTATTAAAATACGTATTATGATTTAGGAGGCTGGGAGTTAGTGCAAGTCTGCATTGCTCTTGTTTCCAGGTGACACAGATACAAATCAGTAGACCACAGTTTGAGTAGTAAAGCCCTAAATCTTCTTCTAACCCTCTTTTCATAGTCTTCTATAAAATAAATCATATGCATCTGTGAAATGAATAAAGAAAACAGAGTAATAGTTTACTGTTAGTCACTTGAGGGAAAAACATGGGTGTCAGAATATACAAAATCTGAAGGGAGCTTCATGTGCTTTAGAAATCTAGTCAGCTTGCCAAGAGGATAATGAAGAACATAATTGAGATGTGGAAGAAAATCTCCAAAGACTAGAAGCCTTTGCTCTGACATGCTCCCTGAATATGGTTGTCCGCATGCCAAGATCTTACTAAACAGTAATTAAGCCCAACCTTGAGAAAACCCGTGTTTTCAGGAGACTCTTGAACTCTCAGACTCAAGTGGAGTTGGGCAATGTTGAAGGAACCAATTAACAACTTGGGTCTATTCCTTGTAAGGAACATTTAGACCCCATAAACAAAAAAGATGTTACAGAATAATAGGCCATAAAAGAAGCAAAGCAAAATGGAGAACTCAATAATCAAGAAGGATAAAAAGGAATTCAGAGAGTGAACAATTCTACAAAGATTATTATACCAGATTTAAACTAGTCTCCTTGTCTTAGAATCTTTTCATCCTAATTTGTGTTTCTTTTTTTTTTTTTTTTTTTTTTTTGGAGAGGTTTTTGCTATATGGCACGTGTGCTCACCAGAAAGACAGAGAGAGACAGAAAGCAAGAAATCACCCTTCAGGACAGATGGCCATGCTGCAATCCCTTCTCCATTTTTCTCTCAGGATCTTGGGCACGCACGCACACGTGCCCAGCCTGAGTTTAAACCACCGGGTCTGGGACTCAAACCGTGGTCAACTACGTGGGAGTCCAATGACATAGCCATTATACTATCTGCTGGTCTCTCTAATTTGGGTTTCTTAAGTAGCCAAATTAATCTCCACACAGAATTTTACATGCTGCCTTGCTATAAAATCATCTAAGACCCCCTGTATCTATCAAAAAATAGAAATACTGACCCCTTTAAATGAGCTTGTACACAGGCACACAGTTGAGTAACCACAGTCACAATCAAGATACTGAACAATTCTGTATTTCCCAAAAATCTTGCCAGGCCCCTCTGCAGCAATTCTTTCCGTACCCCTCCCCCAATCCCAAACAACCAGAGATCTATTTGCTATTCCCATAGTTTTTCCTACTTTAGAATATTGTAAATGAAATCATGTGAGTCCACTTTCGAGCCCACTTCTATCACACAATGGTGTGGCATTTACCAGGAGTTTGTTCCTTATCATTACTTAATAGTATATAAATGGGAACCAGCAGTTAGCGTAATGGCTATGTCGCTGGACTCCCACGTAGTCGACCGCAGTTTAAGTCCCGGACCCGGTGGCTTAAACTCACACTGGGCGCATGTGCGTGCATGCCCAAGATCCCGAGAGGAGAAGGGATTGCGGCATGGCCATCCCCCCGGGGGGTGATTTCTCACTTTCTGTCTCTCTGTCTCTCTCTGTCTGCCTGGCGAGCGCACGCGCCCTATAGCAAAAACCTCTCCAAAAAAAAAAAAAAAAAATAGTACACAAATGAAGTGCTGTGCTGAGCCATATTAGAGCCTGAGGCCAAAGGAAAACAAAATACCTATTTTTATGCATTATATGGATATTTCCCCATAACATTTAATAAAAAAAATTGAAATTTTGGAAAATGAGTATATTAGAACCCAATATTATTTTAAGTGTAAAGATTTTATTTTTATCAAAACAGAATTTATTCTAATCTTTACTTATCTGGCTTTAATGGAAGCAAATTTATAATATTTTCAAAATCTGCTTCATTGCTTCTCTCATTTTCTTTTCTGGGACACCACTGTGATTTAAAAAAAAAAAAAAAATCTCAAGGCTACTTCCAAATTTGGATAAGAGTGCACTAAGCAAAATAAGTGAATTTTAGGAACTCCAAACACAAATACTGATTTTGTATTACAAATGATTGATATTATAAACTGTTTAAAAATATTTTAGATGGGAGCCGGCAGGTGGCATGGTGGTTAAGGCATCTGGACTCGCACATGGCTGACAGTAGTTCAAGTCCCAGACCTGGCAGATTGCTTTCTCACTTTCTTTATCTCTCTGTCTCTCTTTGGCCAACTTCAAAAAAATAGAATAATGATAATTAATTAAATTAAATTTTAAAAATTTTAGATGAAATTTCTACTAGACTTAAATTGTCAATATTTAAAAGCTGAGTCAGTCAGACTGCTTTTGGTAAGTCAGTTGAAATCATAGAAAATAACACTTTTCTACTAAAAATTTAAAATCTGACGATGCTTTATCTAATTTTCCATATCTCCATTTCAAATGTGAAAGTAGAATATATATAATATCCATAATTGTTGCTTGATATGCACTTCTCCCACAACAATTAATACTCTAGGGCAGTGATTTATAGCTTTCCAATTTCTTAATTTTTCTTTTTCATTTATTGACAAATTTTGGAATTATATTAATATCTCTTGCTAATGTTTTTCATTAACTTTGCTTTCAAAGTAATTTTTCTCATTTACTGTAAGCAAAAAGATAGACTTTCTATTAAACATGGTACTTTACACATAATCTTTTTTTTAAAATATGAAGCTTTAAAAAAAAAAAAAAAAAAAAACTTATGACAGGGCATACATGAGAGAAAGAACAAGAGAGGTACCCTTCGCAGAGCTCAGTCATACCAAGATGGCCTTCTTCCAGGGTGCCAGGCCACAAGGATGCAGGGCAAGCACTCATGCGTCTGGCACATCATTTCAGGATGATTAGCAGGAACTCAAACTACCTTGGCATCTGTCTAGTCACCAGCTCTGGAGCCTGGTATGCTGGTCAGCCATGTGGAATCCGGTTTCCTCTGTGCAGCACCTAGCCACCATTCTGTGGGGCCAACTCTGATTTTGACTTTAAAAAAAAAATTACATTAGTGGGCCCGCAGATGGAGCAATGGTTACATCACTGGACTCCCACACGACCAACCGTGGTTTGAGTCCCAGACCCAATGACTTGAAACTTATGCTGGGTGCATGTGCATCCATGTCCAAGATCCCAGGAGAGTAGAGGAGAAGGGATTGAAGCATGGCTATACCCCTCTGGGGGGGTGGTGGTTTCTCACTTTCCCTCTCACTGTCTCTGTCTCTGTGTCTCTCCCCTGCAAGCTCACATACCCTAAGTTTCAAAAAAAAAAAAAAAAAAAAAAAAACTCTTTAAAAATATATATAAATTCTATTAGTATCATTTATCTTGAGTACTGAGTGTTTTGGTGCCCCTAAATTTTGTGCCTGAGGCAAATATCTCATTTATCTCATCCTAATCCTGGGCCTGTTTTATTGTATGGACATACCGGGACCAGCAGTTAGCATAATGGCTATGTCGTTGGACTCCCACATAGTCGACCGCGGTTCACATCCCGAACCTGGTGGCTTAAAACTCACGCACCGCGTGCATGCCTAAGATCCTGAGAGGAGAACGGAGGAGAAGGGATTGTGGTGTGGCCATCCCCCCTGGGGGGTGATTTCCCTCTCTGTTTCTCTCTGTCTGGCAAGCGCACGCACCCTATAGCAAAAACCTCTCCAAAAAAAAAAAAAAAAATGTATGGAAATACCAAGGTTCCTTTACCAAATAAAGGTGAAATTTAGGTTGTTTCAAGTTTGGGGCAGTTGTGAGTAAAGCTGCTATAAATACATTGCATGGACCTTTTTTGAGTACATTTTCATTTCACCTGGATAAATATCTAGGTGTAGAGATTCTTTGTTATGTACTAACTGTGTATTTAACTTTATCACAAAATGCCAAATAGTTTTTAAACTGGCTATAGCATTGTACATTCCCATCAGTAATTCATGAGAGTCTCAGTTGCTCAACACCATTGTCAGAACTTGCTGATCTCAGTTTTTTTTGTTGTTGTTGTGGGAGAGGTTTTTGCTATAGGACATGTGTTCCCGCCAGAAAGACAGAGAGAAACAGAGAGACAAAAAGCGAGAAATCACCCCCCTCCCCAGAGGGGAAGGCCATGCTGAAATCCCTTCTCTTCCATTCTCCTCTCGGGATCTTGGGCACGCACACACACGCACCCAGCGTGAGTTTCAGTCACCGGATCCAGGACTCAAACCGCAGTCAACTACATGGGAGTCCAGCGACATAGCCATTACGCTGACTGCTGGTCCCTGATCTCAGGGTTTTTTTATGAATAATTATTTATTTAACTTTATTAATTTATTTGTTTATTTCAATTTGACCAGAAAGAGACAGAAAGAGAAAGTGAGAAAGCAAGCCGCCAGGTCTGGGACTCAAACCATGGTCGGCCATGTGGGAATCCAGCGCTTTTAACCACCACTCTACCTGCCAACCTCCTGTTCTCAGTTTTTAAAGTAGACCTGAGCCATTCTAGTAGGTATGCAGTGGTATCACTTTTTTTTTTCTTTTTCTTTTTTCTTTTTTGCTATGGGATGCATGCACTCACCAGAGAGATGGAGAGATATAGAGAAAGCAAAGAGAGAGAGAAAGTGAGAAATCACCCTAAGGGGGGGTAACCATGCTGCAATCCTTTCTCCTCCATTCTCTTTTCAGGATTTCGGTCACACACGCACGTGCACCCAGTGTGTTTTTCAAGCTGGGGGATCTGCAACTCAAACCACAGAGCTGGCAATGTGGGATCTAGCTGGCTTAACCATAATGCCAGTCGGCTGACCCAAGCAGCGGTATCACACTGTGGTTTTAATTTACATTTCTCTAATGATATGATTGATCTCCAGTACTTCATACCATGTGTCAGTTAAAAACCGTATGTAAGGGCTGGCAAGTGGTGTGGTGTTTGGGATGTTGGACTCTAATATGGCTAACTGCAGCTCAAGTCCCAGGCCTGGCAGCTTGCTTTTTCACTTTCCCTTTATCTCTCTCTCTGGTCAAATCAAAAAATAATAATACATTAAATTAAATAAAAACAAATAATTATTTTAAAAATTGATTTAAATTAATAAAAACAATATGTATATGTACGTGGGTTAAGAAAGAAATAAGTTTAAGAAGTAAGTTGCAGGACCAGCAGTTAGCATAATGGCTATGTTGCTGGACTACCATGAAATAGACCACGGTTCGAGTCCCGGACCTGGTGGCTTAAACTCACACCAGGGGTGTGTGTGTACATGCCCAAGATCCCTCATTCTCCTCTCCTAGAGGAGAATGGAGTGGAAGGGATTGCGGCATGGCCATCTGTCCTGGGGGGTGATTTCTTGCTTTCTGTCTCTGTCTTTCTGGCGAGCACACACCCTATAGCAAAAACGTCTCAAAAAAAAAAAAAAAGAAAGAAAAGAAAAGAAAAAGAAGCAAGTTGCAGGGTGCGCCCCTAACCTAGTGATTAAGGAACCTGGATCCCACTACAGTTCAAATCCCATTCCTAGAGTGTTGAAAAACATTATGGACATCTGTATGTGCAAGCCGAAAATCCCAACAGGATGAAGAAATGGATAAAGGATTATGGCATGACCACATCCATCAAGGAGTGCTTTTTCCCTCTCTCTCTCTTTCTGGCAAGCACATGCTCCCTCTGACAAATTAAAAAATAATACTAATAACAAGAAGCAAGTTGTGAACATCATGCACTATGATAGAAAGTATAATCTTTTTTGTGTAAACAAATATATATACATATAACTGAATATGTATATGTAAACAAATATATCTACATATAACTGAAAGTTTTACAAAGACTATGTAAGGAATGTTAGTGTTCTCTCTAGGGGAAGAGGAGAAGAACTCTACGTAATACACTTTATATAGTGCTGTGACTGGAGAACTTTGTCCCCCAAAAGTTCATGTGCTAGAAACTTGATCTTTTAATGGTGTTAAGAGATGGTGGGACCTTCAGGAAGTGAGGCCTTGTGGGCAGTGTTTGGATCATGGAGGTCCTGTCCTCTTGTGTAGATTAATGCCGTCTCTCTGGGGAAGGGAGTTCTCACTCTCGGGAATAGGTCAGTTCCCATGAGCACAGACTGTTATAAAGGTAAAGCCATGCACACACTCTCTTTCAGTACACGCCTGCTTTCCTTCCTGCGTCTGTCTGCTGTGTTGTGACACAGCACCGGGGCTAGCCAGATGCCAGCCCCACACCTTTAGGCTTTCCAGCCACCAGAATCACAAGTCAAAAACACGTTTATTTTTATTAAGTCACCCAGCCTCAAGCATTCCTATTCAGCAACACAATAATGGACTAAACATACCATTTAAATTTTTTTTTATAAACATGAGATTTTTTTTTCTTTTTTAGTTTTGTTATAGGATGCATGTGCTCACCAGAGTAAGACTGAGAGAGGGGGAGACAGTGAGAAACCACCCTCCAGGAGGGATTATCATACCCAATCCCTTCTCCTCCATTCTCTTCTCAGGATTTTGAGCATGCACATACACACTCCTGGTGTGGTTTTCAAGCCGCAGTGTCCAGGATTCGAACCAGGAAGTCGACCATACAGGATCAAGTCATGTTAATCACCACGCTACCAGCTGACCCTAAGCACTTGGTACTTTAATGGCTAAAGAGGTATTTTCAAAATTAATAAATAAAATCCATGCCTCTTATGGGAAAAACAATTTATATATATATTTATACACACACACATATATACACACATATATATGTGTGTATATATACATATATATACACACACATACATATGTATGTGTATTCGTGTATACACACACACACACTTAATCAAAAAGCAACTCAGCAGGGTGCTCATCTCCAGAGCTTCAACCGGTCATATTCCTAACAGAATTTGAGGTGTGCTGAGTCACAAGCAGAGAAGTAGTAGGATATGAACAAATTCCTATGTTGGCTACAAAGCTTAGCACTTCCTGAAACTGTAGCCTGCAAGGGGGTGACTCCCTGCAGGTGTGTCAAAGCAACCACACCTGGGTAAGATTAAAAGGACAAAGGTCGCAGATCCTGACTACCAAATCTGTCTTTTACCTAGAAGAGTCAAAGCTATTTCATCAGCCACATATAAAAAGCCCCTGCTGGGAGAGCAGCAGTTAGCATAATGGTTATGTCACTGGATTCCCACATAGTCCACAGAGGTTCGAGTTCCAGACCCAGTGGCTTAAAACTCACGCGGGACGCGTGTGCGTGCGTGCCCAAGATCCCGAGAGGAAAATGGAGGAGAAGGGATTGCAGCGTGGCCATCCCCCCTGGGGGGTGATTTTTCGCTTTCTGTCTCTCTGTCTCTGTCTGTCTGTCTGTCTGGCGAGCGCACGCGCCTTATAGCAAAAACCTCTCCAAAAAAAGAAAAAAAAAGCCCCTGCTGGGACCAGCAGTTAGTGTAATGGCTATATCACTAGACTCCCATGTAGTCGACCATGGTTCGTGTCCCGGACCCGGTGGCTTAAAACACGCCAGGCGCGTGTGCGTGCATGCATGCGTGCCCAAGATCCCGAGAGGAGAATGGAAGAGAAGGGATTGTGGCGTGGCCATCCCCTCTGGGGGGTGATTTCTTGTTTTCTGTCTCTCTGTCTCTCTCTGGCGAGCGCATGTGCCCTATAGCAAAAACCTCTCAAAAAAAAAAAAAAAAAAAAGCCCCTGGTCATAGCTTCTGGGCTAAAACTAAGTCATATGGTCGTCCCTAACTGCCAAGGGGATTGGATGCTATGAGTCACAGAGAGTCAGTGCCAGCCAACCAGCAGGTCTGTACACAGGGCATGGTACACATCACACATGCTTGAAAACTGGAGTTATTAAAGAGTAGCTAAAATATGGCTCTTTGAAAGCCTATTTACAAAGAACATTGTAAAATAAGAAAAGAAATGAGTGTGCAAAGAAACACAGAGCAAATAAAATGGCTCTAAAGGACCAAAAATACAATTATCCTCTTCAGAAAAATTAGAGGAAAATAACATTTTACTCAGAATAATCATTTGTTGTTCTTCAACACTGGACCCTCATCTTTTCTTCCCACTTTCTGAGATTCTGAGGACAGTAGTATATGGTTGTCTGAAAATAAGAACAACACGGGGACCGGCAGATGATGTAATGGTTACATTGCTCGACTCCCACATAGTCAACTGTGGTTCAAGTCCCAGACCCAGCCACTTAAAACTTGAACCGGGCACATGTACATGTGTGCCCAAGATCCTAAGAGGAGAATGGATTGAGGCATGGCCACCCCCCTGAGAGGGATGGTTTCTCACTTTCTGTCTCTCTCTTTGTCTCTCTGGCAAACACATACGCCCTATACTAAAAACTCTTGGAAAAAAACAAAAACAAAAACATGATTCCCACCCATAAGCAAAAGGCTTCTGTGTTCACATCTGTCTGGCACTGTGGAGCTTTAGATCTACCTGGAAGACAAGCATTACAGACATAAAACTAATAGAGAACAGGGAATCCTGTCCGACTGTGTGTTCACAGAGATTGAAAAGCAAAGCAGACTTTTGATAAAAGTTCACTCTCAGGGGGTAACTTACAAATCAGAAGATGTATTCCACAGAGGTTGATTCTCACTAGGCAGCTGCAGGTTCCACCTCTCTTTTACCCAGTGACCTGGGACCTGTCCTCCTCAGCTGCCGCCTTCCTGCCTGCTGTCCCCCAAAGTGCTGCTCTGCTGCCCTGCTTCCGCCCCACCCTCTCCCAGCCAGCTGTAACCTTTAAGGAGCTCACTGAACAACAGGGCAAAAACCTGGGAGGAAAGTGTGGCTATTTAGGCTCTAGAAGATCAAAGGCCCCTAGTTTTCCTACTGTTATGGGCCAGGAAGCTGGTTTTTTTTGTTTTTGTTTTTGTTTTGTTTTGTTTGTTTTTTGGGGGTTTTTTGAGAGGTTTTTGCTATAGGGCGCGTAGTTTTAAGCCACCGGGTCCAGGACGCGAACCGTAGTCGACTACATGGGAGTCCAGCGACATAGCCATTACACTAACTGCTGGTCCCCCAGGAAGTTGTTTAACAGTTAGGGGTTCTGAAAGACTGAGTAACTTCTAAATGCAGAGGAAGAGTGGACAGGCACAAGGATGACTTCGGGTTATTTCACTTAAACATTAACACAATTCCTGTGCCAGATTGTGTGATTCAAACCACAGTAGGTTAAAATGCAGAGGCAAATAACTGAATAACTACCACTGATTGTAATTGCTCAAGAAATTCTCCTTGGGCCAGCCAGTAGTGTGGTGGTTAAGGCAGCTGGATTCCACATGGCCTACTGCACAGTTTGCGTCCTGAACCTGGCAGCTTGGAAACAATGCCAAACATGTTTGCATGCACACCCAAAACCCCAAGAGGAGAATGGAGAAGGAGAACTTTCCCTTGCTGTCTCTGTCCAGCAAGTACACATGCCCTATAGCAAACAAAACAATTCTCACAAGTGAGTTCTGAGTTTTTCTGATGAAGTTGGTATCTCCTTCCCTTCCTTTTTCTTACTTACTTCTAGGACTGTGCTTGTCCCAGTTCCACACAGAAAGAGTGATATTTTAAATTTCTTCCTGGCACTGAGCTCCCCTACAAGAATGGAAAACTATAGCCCTGTGGCCTAATGGTTAAGGAGGTGGATCCCACACAGCTAACTACACAGTTTGAATCCTGGCCTTAACAACTTGAGGACCAGGCCAGGTATGTTTGTGTGCACGAAATCCCAACGGGATAGGGAAATGGGGGGAAAGGGTTTGCAGCATGACTATGCCCCACTGAGGGGGAGGGTACTTTCTACCTCTCCCTCGCTCTTTGTCTCTCTCTGATGGGCACATGCACTCTCCAGCAGGGAATTGAGTTTGAATCAGGCCCAGTTCCCTCGTATGTGAAGACAGGAACTTATTGAGGCAGTCCAGGGGAGCTCCGAAGGTAAATTAACTCTGGAATAGCAGAGATCTAAACCAGTAAGGCAGATGTAGGAAGACAAAGACTCCAGAATGAATGGAGAAATGCTGTATTAAATACACATCCTGCTGGTGACGGAAGAACCTTCTGGAAAGCCTCCAGAACACATTGCTTGTGATCTGAGACAGAAAAAGCATGGTGCTAGGGAAGGAGGAAGTGCTTTTAATAAAGGCCCAGAACTTAGGGCTCATGTGCTTCTCTGCGTGCTCCCAGGACCAGAACAAAGCCCCCGGGTGGGGAATCTCCGGCGTTCACAGTAAGCAGGCTTGAGCAGGAAGACAAGAGTGCCCAGGGATCTAACGATGAGCTGACTGCTTCAGTCACGCTCAGTGACAAGGCTCACCCTGGAGTAGTGGAGAAAGCACTTCCAGAGCTATCACCAGGTGTGACATTCACTACAAGCCCAAGGTATTTTACAAACAATGAAACCAAGGATATAAGACATTAAATGATTTGCCTAAAGTCACAAAACGAATTGGCACAGCAAGAACTTGAACCCAAATTTTCTGTGTCCAACACCATTATTTTCTGTTTTTCCTTTCAACTATGCAAGTCATCTTCTAAGTTGAGCTTATAACGATACCAAACTATTTGTCGATGATGATACCTGTGCTACCGCCAAGCCTAGTGGCACGAGGCCTGTAGCAGAAACTATTCCTGGAGAGTTGCTAAAACAGAGAATCCATAAGGAAGAGTGTGGCTCCCATTAGACCGAAAAGATGAAGAGAATAGTTAGTCTCGGCTGATAGCGTTAGTATTTTATTAAAATGGATCATGAATGCCAGAGGTTATGTCATAGAAAGATTTTAGAAGTCAGGAGAGAAGGGGGGCACCAGGATAGAAGGGAGACAAGGGGGTAGTACACAGAGCCTTATGCGGTTCTTAGATTTGTCTCCTCCTACGTCATCCTCCCCCTCCCCCTCTCCTCCAGGCTTACCGGCCTCCTTGGTCACTGCAGCTGCCCTCCCGATATAGATAGGGCAGTTCCCGCAGCCTGCGATGTTTCTTCCTCAAATGTCCACCTGGCTGAATCCCTTAGTTCCTTCAAGTCCTTACTCAAGTCCTTCTTCTCAAGGAGACCCTGGACATCCAAGTCATATTATATTCTGACCATGTACATAACCTCACTCTCCTAGTCTCCTGCTTTAATTATTTTTCTTTCCCACTTTTCACCTTCTGACTTCTTAGACAGTTGCCTATTAACTGTGTGCACTGTACGTGTCCCCCTTGATAAAATGTAAACTCCACAAAATCAGGTATTTTTATTTTATTTGCTGGTGTATCTCAGGCAACTAAAATAGTACCTGCCTGGCGGGGATTGCTCAATGAACATTTGTTGAAAAAAAAAAATGAATGAATAAATGAATGAGTGAATGAATGAATGACAAACACTCATAAGTTTACATAGGAACAACTGATGCACACCCCACACCTTTACCATCGGCTAGTACCTCATGCTTCCAATGAGAAAGAAAGGACTTCATTTTCTCTACTTGCTCTGCTCCACCGCTCACAACTCCCCACTCTGCCAGACCTGGTCTCTCCCCTGCCACAGCACCTTTTTTGTCTAGCAGCCAAAACCCTCTGCCTTCTAAAAATAGGCATTTCTTCTCTATTTCCTTTTTTTGGAGAGGTTTTTGCTATAGGACACGTGTGCTTACCAGAGAGACAGAGAGAGACAGAGAGACAGAAAGTGAGAAATCACCCCTCGGGGGGATGGCTATGCTGCAATCCCCTCTCCTCCATTCTCCTCTCAGGATCTTGGGCACACACGCACATACCCCCAGTGTGAGTTTAAGCCATCAGGTCTGGGGCTCGAACCGTGGTCAACTACATGGGAATCCAGCGACATAGCTATTATGCCAACTGCTGGTCCCTCAATTTCCTTTTTTTAAAGCATTTATTTAACTTTATTTGTTTATTTATTTTTATTTGACCAAAGAAAGACACAGAGAGAGAGAGGGAATGTGAGAAAGCAAGTCACCAAGTCCAGGACTCAAACTGTAATTGGCCATGTGGGAGTCCAGTGCCCTTAACCACCATGCCACCCTCTGGCCCTATGTCTCAATTTACTTCTATTTTTTATTTATTTTATAAAGAATTATTCATTTAATTTTATCCATTATTATTATTTTTAAATTTGGCCAGAGAGAGACAGAGAAAGTGAGAAAGCAAGTTGCCGGGTCAGGGACTTGAACTGCAGTCTGCCATGTAGGAGTCCAGTGCCCTGACCACCAAGCCACCCACTGGTCCCTCAATTTACCTTTCATTATTACTGCTTTGTTTGTCCTATGAAGCAGATGTATCCACTTGTGCAATAACTAAACTGTCTCTTTTCTCTTTTTTGACACAGTAGATGCCAGGAACCATATTTTGCCCTTGATTATATTTGCCAAATAGAAGGCAGGATCTGCTATATCATTAGATCTGGATACTGCCCTTATGCTGTCAACACTGCTCACTTTCATATATTTACACTGTCTGAAAACATTTGCTCTAGTTCTGACAGCCAAGGTTAAGAGATAAGGATCCAAATGAGAGAAGAAAACTGGTCCATCTGTCAAATGCCAGGGAAAGGACAGTGCTGGCCTAACCAGGAGCAGTATCTTACTCTAGAGTGAAATGGCCAATTAAAAAAAAAAAGTATTTAGACATTCCTAACATGTAAACTGAGAACTAAAACTTATACCTAAATTCATGGAGCAGGATTTAAAATTCTAATGGACCCTGATGAGTGTTGTAGTGTTGAGTTTAGACGTTAATTTCATAAACAGCTACTTCCATTTTCTGAAACCTAAATCATAAGCAAGTAAGTATGTGAAGAACATTGAAAAACACAATAAAGTCATCATTAATGGTCACTTTTAGTCCTACAGGAAATAATGTGATGTAAGGAGAAGAGAACTGTCACAGGACGCCAAGGAATCACTGAAAGCACTGTCTCAGCTAGTTATAGTGTGAGTGGATCACACAGCTAACAGGAGAGGTCATCTTGTTTGTTTTTTATTTAAGAATTTTTAAATTTTAATTTTGTTCATCATTATTATTATTTTTTTAGTTTCATCTGGGGTGGGGGGGGGAGTGGTAAATGAGAAAGAAAGCTGCCAGGTCCAGGAGTCAAACCGTGGTCGACCATGTGGGAGTCCAACAGCCTTAACCACCATGCCACCTACCAGCCCCTATGCTTTATTTTTTTTAATCAATTAATATATCATAGTCAGAACAGTTCAACAGCAAATACTCCATTCCCCCAGCCATTCTTCCATCCATCTTTTCTAACACTTCAGGTGCCAACATAAGGACCAGGCAAATGAGCTTAAAGTCACTGGAAAAGAGGCTAACAGGTGGCATGGTCGTTGAGATACTGAACTCCCACATGAACGATCATGGTTCTGGTCCTGGACCTGGTGGCTTGCTTTCTCACTTTCTCTCTCTCTCTTTGTGTGTCTTTGGTAAAATTAAATAATAATAATAATAATAATAATAATAAATAAAATTAAATAAATAACGATTTAAAAATAAAAAGTAACTAGAAAAGAAAAAAGCTGTTTCTGGTGGAAAGAGTTCCCAGCAAAGTAGAAAAGATTAGTGAGAAAGAGTTTCAGTGAAACTCTTCAACGGGGCTAAGAATTGTTGGCTTGTTTGCAAGGCCCGGGTCAAAGTGAACGAGGGAGTGAACACATCAATATTTCTATGGCATTCTGCTTAGTCATGTCTATTTACTTATGGGGTGTTCTTATTTATTTATTTATTTATTTATATCAAACTACTTCTTGTTTAGCTAGTTTATACATGGACAATTGCAAGAATGAAGGAGATTATGTCTTTTTTTCTTTACATATTGTTTTCTTTAAAAACCTCCATGAAACATTTAGGATTGTCAATCTTGGGTGTACATTACAATAACAACAAAAAAGTTAAACTATTTCAACTGTTATATGCCTAGGTGAGTATACTTACGTTTCAAAGTTTGTTCTGACAACTCTGAAAAGAATTACCTTCTTTAATTTTTAAATACTTAGGCCAGCAAGTGGCATGGAGGTTGAGGTGGCTGAATCCCACATGACCAACCATGGTTCAAGTCCTGGGCACAGCAGCTTTGGGATCATGCCAGGCGTAAGTGTGTGCATGCCTAGAATCCCAAGAGGAGAGTGGAGGAGAGGGGAATGAGGCATGGCCACTCCCCACTAGGCAGGAGGGAAGTGGTTTCTCACTTTCCCTCTGTCTGTCTGTCTCTCTGTCTCTCTCTCTCTGGCAAGCATGTGTGTCCCATAGCAAAAAATAAAATATAAAATAAAATGATGCAGAATTTGCATATAACCTATGCACATCTTCTAAGTTACTTACAATACTTAATACGATGTAAATACTATGTAAATAGTTGCTGTACCTTACCACTTAGGGAATAATAACAAGAACAGCAACAACGAAATTTACTGCTTTTCTACTTTGCCAGAGGATATCTGTGCTTGCCTGAGAAAGAGAGAAAGAGAGACAGAGAGAGAAATCACCCTGCAATGAGGCATGGTCACACTGCAGTGCCTTTTCCTTTTCTCCAATCTGTCAGAATTTTAGGCACACATGCACCTGTACCCTGCGTATTTTTCAAACTGCGGAGACCAGGATTCAAACCAGTCAGTCAGTTATGTAGGATCTGGCTCCCTTAACCACTGGACTATAGGACTTATTTAAGAAGATTTTTTTTTTCTTTTTGTCTAGAAAATATATGGGAATTTCTATAAGGCTGCATTACTCTGAGAAGTTATGACATATTGAAGCATTAAAAATGTCTCAGTCCAACCATATCTACAGGGTAAATAGTTATCCCGGCAAGACACTGCGTACGCATGTGCAGTGACTGAAAAGTCTTAGAAACACAAGAAAGTCCATAGCACCTGAGCTGGTTAATTTATACTTAAAACTATACTAGGTACTTCTCTGCCATAGAATCTAGAAGTAGGTAAGGAAAAGTGCTACTACAATGTTTCACCTAACACTTCCCCTTATTTGGAGTTAAGCTGGAAATTTCTGGAAAATGGAAACTTGATCATTAGCACTACATTTGAAGTGGAGGAAATGAGCAGATTCATTGAGGATTTGCAAAAAGTCCTTATTATGATGGACTCTACGACCCTCACTGCATTACCAAGTCCTTCATGGCCCCAATTTGCCAACTAGCCTCCTGCCATCCTGCTGTTCTTCCCATTTCTGGATGTTAGCCCACCACCCGGGGCGCAGGGAGAAGGGAGCTTCTCAAACTGCTGATGCTCCCAAACACTTTTCCCAATCTCAGTACCACTGTCCTTTGGTGCCTGCAGATTGTTCCCACGGGACACTGCCCTGTGCACTGTAGGAGGTTCAGCACCATCTCTGGCCTCTGTCTCTCTCTGCTCTGTCTGTCATGCTCCACCGAAAGCCTAGTGAAGCCTGCAGCTGAGGGTACTGCATTTGCTGTCAAGACTCAGGCACCCAGCACAGTGCCTGATACAAAATAGAGGCTCAGTTCCAATCAGCTAAACAAGAATATTATGCTAACATGTCAGAGGACTGTGAGGTCAGATTTATTTCATATCAATGTCCCTAGATAGATGTAAATCTGTGTAGGAGGATATACAATGGGTACCTGTTTTCAGGTATAGGTGTGTGGTGTTTGTTGTTTGAGTTCATTATTGTTATTGTTGTTACAGCATTTGTTGAATGCTCCTTATGGAAAGCACATTGAATATAAAATTAGACCATTTTTGTATGAATTCAGTGAGACTTGGACCCAAAGCCCAGTTTTGCCATGTACCAGCCCTAGTTAATCATTAACTCCCTTGAACTACAGTTGACTGCTCAGTAAAATAGAAACAAAGACATTTTCTCAACAGAGTTGTGGGAAGAGGTAGGGATATTGTTTACCAGGTGTTGGCCACCTTGAAAAGGGCAGAGGTCATGAGGTATTTTTCTTAATAATAATAACAATAATAAGAGTTGTGCCAGTCCTTACCAACACAGCCACACTTAGCTATTGCCATTCAGCTTTCGACTGGCAAGCTCAGTGCCAACAGCCAGAGCAATTACAAACCCTGCTGGTGGGCAGTCTATAGTTGAGCTTTCTACCCCTAGTCTGGTACGTAATGTGCCCCAGCTGAGTCTTGAGCCCAACAAATGACAATTTGTCTCTAACATTAGCCATCTTTGTTCCGTCTGTGTAGCTTAGCTATTGCCCAAATCTTCTGAATTGTCCTCTAGTTCCTTTTCCAAAAGAAACTTTTCCCAAGATCACCCAACAAAACTACCTAGAGGAGGCTGTACCTGGAAGAGGCTGGATAGAGTGCAGCGGTAAAACACAGCACTGCAAAACCAACCCACATGAGAGGTTCCAGGTTTGTGTCCAGAGACCTCCATGAGTGTTCCAGGCATGTGTGTGCCTGCGGTCCAGGGCTGGCTGGGGCTGGGGATAGGAGACCTACTGTGGGTGCTCTCTCTCTCTGCCTAGCTCAATCACAGAAGGAATGTATCAAATAATAACCTTTTAGAGAGGAGCTAGACAGGGGTGCAGCAGTAAAACGTGGCACTCTAAGAGGCAGACCCACACGGGAAGTTACCAGTTTCCATCTGGAGACCTCCCTGAGTGCATCGGGTACACCTGTGCCCATGATCTGGCTGAAGCTGGGGTGGACTGCAGCATCCAGACTCTGCTTATCTCCCTCTGTCTCTCTATCTTTCTGAATGAATGAATAAATGCATACATACATACATACATAGATACATACTGGACCCATTAGTGGAACGGGGGTTAAGTCACATGGATCTCACATGGCTGGCCATGTGGTTCAAGTCCCAGACCAGTAGCTTGAAAAACATGCTAAGAGGACAAGCAGCTGGTGTAAATGGTTATGTTGCTGGACTCCCACATGGTCAACCACAGTTTGAGTCCCAGATTTGGCAGCTTGAAATTCACGCCAGGGATATGTACGTATGCACCCAAAATCCCAAGAGGAAAAAGGAGGGGAAGGGATTGTGGCGTGGCCATCCCCCAGGGGATGATTTCTTGTTTTCTGTCTCCCTATCTCTCTCTGACTCTCTGTTGAGCCCACACACTGTATAGCAAAAGAATCTCTCAAAAAAAAATTAAAAGAAAAACATGCTAAGCATGTGTAAGTGCATGCTTAAAATCCTGAAAGGAAGGAGAAACAGAGGAGACAGTATTGCAGCATGACAATTCTCGATGAGAGGTGCTCTCTCACTTTCCTTCCTGCCCTCTAGCAAATGTAATAAAGAAAAGAAAAACCCCAACTAGAAACCCAGCTGCTCTGAAGCAGCAGTAACACAAGTACCTTGCAAGGCTGGAAGTCATATGGCCAACCATGGTTGGTATCCCCAAGTCTGCTTCATCCTGAAGAGCTGGAGGACAGGAGAAAGGGGAGCGCAGCGTGACAATAGTCTATTAAGGGTGCTTCTGTGTGTGTGTGTGTGTGTGTGCGCGCGCGCGCGTGCGCCTCGTGTATACACAAGCACTCTCGAACATAAAGAATAAAAACCTACCTAGAAACTCTTCTGCTGCCCTTTATCTAGTAATCAATCCCAATGCCAGTCCAGTTGACCTGATGTGAAGGCAGAAGTCCCCTCTGGAGAGTAGAATGGTGAGTGCTGAAGCACACACCAATCTGGGATACACTTGAGAAGAAAGCATGTGAATTATTTGGACAGAGAAAAAGGGCATATGGCTGGAAACTGCTAAATCGTAACCCCATGCACCCGTCCCCTTCCTTCTCCCCTTCCCTGACCTGCTCCTAAGGTCCAGCCAGTAGATGATGACGGTATCTGTGGGAAAGTCTTCGAAACATACCACCACAGCTACGTACGTGGTTAGACATAGCCGTAACTATGCCTACACTTTTGAAAACTCCAGTTCACATCCAGATCGAGGTCAGCAACCCCTTATCATCTTAACTTAGAGGTTCTGGCACAGCGTTTCTGCAAGCTGTTCCTTGTATTTAACTTCACCAGGTGGGGCTGACCTTAGGTAGTAAAATTTAAACTCTTTTCTGATTGAGCAACATGCTAATGCTAGTCAAAAGGAATCTGTCAACACGCTGGCTCACCAGGCTAGAAAGCAGAGGGACCATTGTCCTTGGTTTCTAGTCAACGTTCTTCTCTAGCTCCAGCTCCAGCAAATTTTTCCTGTAAGGACCGAACGGGAAATATTTTAAACTTTGCAGTCTACATACAGTCTCTGTCCCTTCTTTATTTTTTTCTTCTTTTTTGTTTTGCTTAAACCCTTCAAAATGTTTAAAAAAAAAAGTATTAAAAAAACTTTAAAAAAAAATTTGCCAGAGAGCATGCACATTCACTAGAGAGAGAGACAGAGAGGGAGAGGGAGAAAGCAACCCCTAGTGGGGCATGGTGCCCCTGTCATGTTCAGCTCGACCTGGGTTCCAAACCTTGGACCTTCTTATGGCTCTAATACTGTGCAGTGGCACCATACTGCCAATGCTGCCACGGCGGGACTTGATAGCAACAAGACTCTATCATGGTCTCTCCCTCTTTCCCTCTCTTTCCTTCTCCCTCAAGAAATAAACTTAAAAAAAAAAAAACTTATCTGGGGGGCCAGCAGATGGCATAGTGGTTACATCACTGGACTCCCATATGATCAATGGCAGTTCTAGTCCCAGACATGGTGAATTGAAATTCATGCCAGGCACATGTGCATGCATGCCCAAGATCCTGGGAGGAGAATGGAGGAGAAGGAATTGTGGCATGGCCACACCCCCCCCAGAAGTGATTTCTCACTTTCCCACTCACTGTCTCTGTCTCTTTCTCTCCCTCCCCATCCCCCAACTGCCCATGAACACATGCACTTTACGGCAAAGTCTATAAAAAATAATAAAATACATATCAGGAAGGTTACCAGTTTGCATCTGAAGACGTCCCTGATTACACCAGGAAATGGTGTAGTGGTTAAGGTGCTGGACTTCCACCTGGCTGACTATGGTTTGAATCCTGGACCCTGGACCCAATGGCTTGAAAATCATGCCGGATACATATGCATGCACGCCCAAAATCCCAAGAGTGGACTGGAGGAGAAGGGATTATGGCATGGCCTCTTGGGGGGTGATTTCTCCCTTCCCCTCTCTCTCTGTTTCTCTCCAGAGAGTGCACATGCCCTATGGCAAAAACCCTAGAGAAAAAAAAAAAAAAAAAACTATTGGGACTAGATAGTGGCAGTGCAGTAAAAACGTTGCTCTGAAAGGCTGACCCTTGTGGGAGGGTTCCAGGTTCACATCTGGAAACCTCCCTGAGTACACCAGGCACATGTGTAGATGAGGCTGGGGTCAGGAGTGGGGGAATTGACCCTGTTTGGGGTACTGCCTTTCCCTCTGTTGTGCTCACTGTCTCTCTCTCTCTCTCTCTCTCTCTCTCTCTCTGTCTCTCTGTCTCACGGATAAAAACAGATTTTAAAAACCTTTTTAAAAACTCACACTTCTGGGACCAGCAGTTAGCGTAATAGCTATGTCACTGGACTCCCATGTAGTCAACCGCGGTTTGAGTTCCAGACCCGGTGGCTTAAACTCACGCCAGGCACATGTGCGTGCATGCCCAAGGTCCCAAGAGGAGAATGGATAAGGGATTGCAGTGTGGCCATCCCCTCCTGGGGGGTGATTTCTTGCTTTCTTTCTCTCTCTGTCTTTCTGGTGAGTGCACACACCCTATAGCAAAAACCTCTCAAAACAAAAACAAAAACTTGCACTTGTGTGCTGTCTCTTATAAAAAATAAATTCTCTCTCTAGCTTGTGCACTCTCTTGCTCATTAAAAACAAACATACAAACAACTGAGGGACCAGCAGGTGGCATGGAAGTTAAGGCCCTGGATCCCACATGACTGACTGAAAGTTGTGAGTCCTGTATCAGGCGCGTGTGCATGTGTGACCAAAATCCCAAGGGGAGAATGGAGAAGAAGAGATGGTAGTGTGCCCAGAGAGCACATGCACCCCATAGCAAAGAAAAGGCTGATTTCTCACTTCTATCTCTCTCTGTCTCTTCCCAGAGAGCACATACACCTCATAGCAATCAAAAAATGAAGTGCTTCTGAGTTGTATGGAAAAGACATATTTACAAACCTGAAGAGTCAAGGAAAGAGGGGTAGTTGATTTCCCACATAGAAGTTTGTGGGGCTAAGTGACAGCCTGGCTCTGGAAATCACAGAGCCTATGACAAAGCTTCAAGAATCAGGCTTAGTGGGTACCACCAAGGTCATAAAAAAGAATACAGTAAGGCTCCTGGCGGACCTCACCAGTCATTATGCAACCTCAGACAAGCTGAGGCAGTAACCCCTAAAATGTATGGGGCAATAAAAGTATTTCCTTCATAGATAATGCCTTTCAGCTCCAGGGAGATTCAGAATTGAATTAAAATGTTTAAGATAATCAAAGCTATAATTTTACTCTACTGAGAGTAGGAAATAGGTGCAAATTAAGTGTTTCCTAAATTGTGTATGTTTATGAGAATTAGATCTATCAGAGTGTCAACCCTCCTGTTACAATTTAAGTCTGTAATTGAGTATGCAATGTGGACTTGTTATTTTTTATTAAAAGCCCTTAAATTTGGAGAATTACATTGCAACATTACAATTTTATTTTTGTGTCCATAGGCACTTGTTGCAATATTTCAAACTATTTATTTGACATTATGAGGTGCTATGTAATTTTAAATCATCAAGATTTCTTCCTGGTGAGTTCTAAAATTAAGATAAATGAAAAATAACTAAAATTTTGAGAAAATAGCATATATTAACCCGCTAACTTAGAACATGTTCATACCACTGAAATTAAGTCATTGAAAATGGATCCTCAACTAATCATCATAATACATTGCTCATACTGCCTCCAATTCCCCCAAAGTTTAAAGTTAGGGATCCTTAACAAACACTCCACGTGGCATAATGTGACAATCTGTTCTGTGTGTGTGTGTGTGTGTGTGTGTGTGTGCTTGTGTGCATGCACACGCATGTGCATGGGTGCATACACGGCAATAAAATAAGAATGAAATACATATTACATCAATAGATAGTTTTTAGCTCATTTTTTTTCCAGTTATAAAAATACTGTTTTAGGGGCCAGCAGGGGTGTAGTGGTTAAGACACTGGACTCTCATGGTCAATCATGATTTGAGTCCCAGACCTGGCAGCTTTCTCTCTCTCTCTCTCTCTCTCTCTCTCTCTCTCTCTCTCTCTCTCTCGTGAGCACACATGCCCTATAGCAAATTAAAACAATAATAATAAATACATAAATAATTCTTTTAAAAATGGTTTTAGAGTCAGAAAATAGTGCTATTAGCTTTGAATTCTTTCTTAGTAATGGTAGTTTAAAAAAATACTGGGGAAACTCTGGGAAACATTGGAGTAGGCAAAGAGTTCTTAAATAAGACTCCTAAAGGACAGTCAATAATCCCAAAACTAGACAAGTGGTATTACATCAGAGTAAGAAGTTTCTGCATTGCAAAAGATACCGTAATTAGTGTGAATCGACAGACCTCAGAATGGGAGAATATTTTTGCAAACTATGCTTCAGATAAGGGACTGATAACCAGACTACACAGGGAACTGAAGTGGCTTACCTGACAAAACAGATTTATAAAAGGGTGTTTATATTTGGATAGTAAAATACTTGATGTTGTTTAACTACTGTTATACATTAAAATGTGTCATATACTGGGTCAGCAGATAGCATGGTGGTTAAGGTGCTGGATTCCCACAAGGCCAGCTGCGGTTTGAGTCCCTGAGGTGGCACCTTGAAAAATCACACTGAATACATGTGTGTGCGTGCCTAAATCCCCAAGAGCAGAATGGAGAGAAAGACTGTGGCACAGTCATCACTCCTGGGGGTGATTTCCTATTTTCCCTCTCTTTGTCTCTCTCTGGCACACACTCTATGGTAAAACAAACAAACAAAAAAGTTGTACATTACCTAATGCAATGCATTAAAAATATGAAAGAACATATTTTCAAAATCTGAGGTACTTTTGTTTTTTAATTGCCAGAAGGTATGTGTACTTGCCAGAGAAAGCACCCCCCAATGGCAGCCTGGTCACACTGCAACCCTGTATTTTTCCACCCTGTTAAGATTCTGGGCACACATGCACACGCGCCCAGTGTATTTTTCAAGCTGTCAAGGCTGGGATTCAGCCCATGGTCAGCAAGGTGGGATCCAGCTTCCTATGCACAGTATTTAACCTCTATATTAGAGGCCCAGCCCCTGACATACTTCTAGAGCAGTAAGTTTGTGGTATTTTCATTCTTCTTCACTCAGTAATTTTATAATTCTGGTATTTAGAATTTATCCCAACCATTTTTTAAGTTTACAATTTATCATTACTAAAATGTCAGTTTCACATATATCCCAAATCAATTTACCTTAACATTCCCCTTAAAATTCAGGAGAGCATCTCATCTATCTTCTGGGGATACCTAACATTTATTCTATTACATGTTACTACTGTCCAAACACTTTCAAGCCCAGGCGCAGTAGTACATGTTGGTTGATGCCACTTGGCAGGCAGGCTGGGCTCCATGAGAAAGGCTGGCTTCCATTCCCGAGCCACACTAAAAGCCAAGTGTGTGCCTGTTGTCCTAGATACTTGGGAGGCTGAGATAACTGGATTATTACATAGAGAGCACTGTACTACCAAAAAAAAAGTGAGAAAAAAAAGTACTTTCCCACACATCAAATCATTTCATCCTCCCCTCCTTCTGTGAGGGAGGTAAAATAGACACACAGTTTCCCAGTTTATAGGTAAAGAAACTGAGCTGCAGACAAAATAAATTGCCCAAAGGTGTACATCTAATAAGTAAAATAATTTACTCTTGAGTTTTCTGACCTGTTTTAGTTCACCATCCCATCGCAGTTCTTACCTTTCTGTTCACATAGTTTTCCTATGATAGACCAGAATATGCCTGCCTTTATTAAAAAATAATTCCCGGGGCCAGCAGTTAGCATAATGGTTATGTCTCTGGACTCCCATGTAGTCGACTGCAGTTCGAGTCCTGGACCTGGTTGCTTAAACTCACGCTGGGCGCATGTGTATGCGTGTCCAAGATCCCGAGAGGAGAATGGAGGAGAAGGGATTGCGGCCTGGCCATCCCCCCTGGGGGGTGATTTCTCACTTTCTGTCTCTCTGTCTCTCTCTCTTTCTGGCGAGTGCACGCACCCTATAGCAAAAACCTCTCCAAAAAAAAAAGAAAAAAATAATAATTATTGTGACTTAAACATACTCTTCATGTGACGCTATTCACATGGGTCAGCCAAAGCAAACTCTGACTTTCTGAATGCATAAAGTATTGATAAATGAAAACACTATGCGCAGTGACACAGAAACACCAACAACTATAGTCCAGAGTGTGTGCATAGATAAATGCATTGATATCTCTCCTCTCAACATCCCTAGACTTGCTCCCCGTGAGAACTTCAGCACTGGAGAGAATTGCATTTCAGGATCACTTTGCATTGTTCTGTGTTTAATGAAAACAAGAGAAGACACTTCCCCTTTCCACACATCTCTTAATGAAGGAGTGAAATAGATGGAAGGGATGGACATGTTCTCTGCCTTCTGATCCTGCATCCCTATGCCCAAATCAGCAAAAGGGGTATAGTTTTTTTTTTGTTGTTTTTTTTTTTTTTTTTTTGAGAGGTTTTTGCTATAGGGTGTGTGTGCTCGCCAGACAGACAGAGAGAGACAGAGAGACAGAAAGCGAGATATCACCCCCCGGGGGGATGGCCACGCCGCAATCCATTCTCCTCTCGGGATCCTGGGCATGCACGCACACGCGCCCGTTGTGAGTTTAAGCCACCAGGTCTGGGACACGAAACCACGGTCGACCACGTGGGAGTCCAGCGACATAGCCATTACACTAACTGCTGGTCCAGCAAAAGGGTATAGTTTTATGATTCTTACTAGATGTTGTAAAATCATGTCATCAATCACGTTTTCATAGGAAGTTGACTCTCATGTAAAGTACCAAACCTATTCTGAGACAGCTGAAGCTTTTTCACAGTAAAACATCAGTATCTGAGAAAATATAGTAGCGTTTCTCATCTCTAACTGAAGGATTAAAGTGTTACGGTTAAAACGAGAAGTATCTAGGAAAGACAATTTAGGGAGACCAGGGGTATATCTTCTCCACTTCAGGCCTCTGTGTAGAAAACCACAAAAAGAGTCACCTTGCCCACCCACCCTCCCAAAAAAAAGGAGATTTTTTTAAGTCATTGTAATAAGCCTTTGAAATTTCACATAATGGTTCCATGACTATGACATGAAGCTCATCAATGTCATGACACATAAGATTTTAAATATTCAAGATTTTATTTACTTCTTTTTTTTTCTTTTAAATTTCCCAAAGGGATGTGTTCTTATGAGAGGAGAAGAGGGAAAATGAGAAAGCATCCCCTCATGGGACATGGTCATTCCACAGTCTCTTCTCAATTTCTCCCTCCTTTCAGGATTTTGGGCACACATACACGGGCATAAATGGACACATGCCTGGTGAGTTTTTCAAGCCTCCAGGTCAGGGACTTGAGCCCCACAGTCGGTCATGTGGGACACAGCTTCTTCCACCACAGGCCACAAGATGGCCCTTATTTCTCTTGGTCAGTAACTGTCCCCAGTTCTGTACCCAAGTGTAGTGCCTTCCTCTGCAGAGGCGTCCTGTGACTGTGGTGGTGGGTAACGAGTGTGGGCTGTAATGATGGAAGGTTCACAGAGAATCATGCTTCCCTTGATGGGAAAGGCCCAGAGCATTCTGATAAAACTGGGTGGGGAACTGGAGTGAAGCAGAAGCTCAGAGGGCGTGAGGAGATCAACTAACAAAGCTGTCAGGGTGCTAGATGAACCTTCATATAGGTGCAGATGCCTCCTAGGATCATGGCAGGGACAGTACTGAAAGACTGGAGGGCTCAGCAGATGGCATATTGGTTCCATCTCTGAACTCCCATGCAGTTGACCATGGACTCCCACATAGTCACCGGGCACATGAATGTGCATTCCCAAAATCCTGAGAGGAGAATGGAGAAGGGATTGCCAGGTGGCCATCTCCTGGGAGGGTGATTTCTCACTTTCTGTCTTTCTGTCTCTCTGGTAAGTGAACGTACCCTATAGCAAAAAATCTCTATTAAAAGAAAGAAAGAAAGAAAGAAAGAAAGAAAGAAAGAAAGAAAGAAAGAAAGGAAGGAAGGAAGGAAGGAAGGAAGGAAGGAAGGAAGGAAGGAAGGAAGGAAGGAAGGAAGGAAGGAAGGAAGGAAAAAAGAAAAGAGAGAAGGAAATACTGGGAGCCTGGTCCCCATGACTTTAATGAGGATGGAGAGACAGGGGTGGTGGGAGACAGCATACTTTATATGGAAAGAGGAAAGTGGAGGCACAGCCAGATAGCAATAATTTCAAAAGGGCAAGAATTTACATAGGGACTGAGGAGTAAATCAATGTCCAGGAATTGCAGCACTGGGTAAAGGACTGAAAACTGGCTTCCAGATCCCGATAGCCAGGGTAGGTGGAGAAACTAACAGCCTGCATTAGAAAGGGCTGCAAGCATTGCTTTCAGAAACAAACCAGGCTTCCATTAAGACAAGGAAATGACGGGACCAGTAGTTATCATAATGGCTATGTCGCTGGACTCCCACGTAGTCGACCGCGGTTCGCGTCCTGGACCTGGTGGCTTAAACTCACGCCGGGCACGTGTGTGTACGTGCCCAAGATTCTGAGAGGAGAATGGAGGAGAAGGGATTGCGGCATGACCATCCCCCCTGGGGGGTGATTTCTCGCTTTCTGTCTCTCTGTCTCTCTCTGTCTGTCTGGCGAGCGCACACGCCCTATAGCAAAAACCTCTCAAAAAAAAAAAAAGGAAAAATAAAAAGAAGACAAGGAAATGAAGGAAGAAACTGGTAGAAAGGCTAAAAGTATAGAAAAGATGATTGTTATCAACCACTTGGTGAATAGTTTTAGAAGAAGCAACTAGAAAATGTAAGAGGAATGAGAGAGAGAAGTGAAGATGGAGAATAGATTGAGTCAAAGGAGAGAAATCCCAGAGAAATATTAAGTGAAGGAGGGGATAAATAGTTAATTACTTACATTTCAGTAATAACCAAGACCAACCAGCATACTGATCTAAATAAAAATATACTGATAACATCTTAACGTTGAAGGTTTGAATAAAAAGGGAACAGCAACCACATGCATTCCTCTGGATGATGGATATAAAATACAGTGCTTCTTTTTTTTCTTTCTTTTTTTGGAGAGTTTTTGCTATAGGGAACATGCACTAGCAAAAAAGACAGAGAGAGACAGAGAGACAGAAAGTGAGAAATCACACCCCAGGGGGGATGGCCACGCTGTAATCCCTTCTCCTCCATTCTCCTCTTGGGATCTTGGGCACCCACATACACGCGCCTGGCATGAGTTTAAGCCACCGGGTCTGGGACTCGAACCACGGTCAACAACATGGGAGTCCAGCGACATAGCCATTACACTAACTGCTAGTCCCAATACAGTGCTTCTCAGTCCTAGGTATATGTTAGAATCACCTGAAGAGCTTTTATGAAATACAGATATTTTGTCCTCATTTCCAAACTAGTCAGAATCAGTAGATATGAGTATGTGGTGATTTTATAATTATTCTTTCTAAGGTCCCCAGGTGCAACCAGGACTGAGAATCACTGGTATATATGGCAGTGGTTCTCCAAGATGGTTCTTGGACTACCGGTATCATTGAGACCTGGGAACTTACTAGAAATACAAATTCCCAGGCCTTGTCCCAGATTTACTGAATCAGAAACTCTAGAGGTGGAGCCTAACAATGCCTGTTTTAACAAGCTCTCTGGGTATTCTGATGCTCACTAACGCTTGAGCACCACTGGTAATGTGGTGGTGGTTGAAGGTGAAGTGGCAGCAAGCAGCTACAGTTGTGTCTATACATATTCGTCACAGTCAGCAAAAGATATGTTCCCATCAGCACTTTACCAGAATCCGTAATGCAGCTCATCAAATTCTTCTTCTTCTCCTTCTTTTTTTTTAAAGTGTAAAAATGTGTTTATTCACAGGACCAGCAGTTGGCATAATGGTTATGTCACTGGATTCCCATGTAGTCGACCGTGGTTTGAGTCCCAGACCCAGTGGCTTAAACATGCTGGGCACTTGTGCACGCGTGCCCAAGATCCCGAGAGGAGAATGGAGGAGAAGGGATTGTGGCATGGCCTTGCCCCCTGGGGTGATTTCTCATTCTCTCTCTCTCTCTTTCTCTCTCTCTGTCTTTCTGGTGAGTATACATACCCTATAGCAAAAACCTCTCCAAAAAAATTTAAAGTGTGTTTATTCACAATCCTTGAGAAGTTACCATTCCTTCAAAAAATTCTTTATGAACAAAAGCCAAGAAAGGGACTAGCAGTTAGCATAACGGCTATTTTGCTGAACTCCCATGTAGTCAACTGTGGTTCGAGTTCCGGACCAGGTGGCTTAAACTCACACCGGGCGCGTGTGCATGTGTGCCCAAGATTCTGAGAGGAGAATGGAGAAGAAGAGATTGTGGCATGGCCATCCCCCCTGGGGGGTGATTTCTCGCTTTCTGTCTCTCTGTCTCTGTGTCTCTCTCTGTCTTTCTGGCGAGCACACGTGCCCTATAGCAAAAACCTCTCCCAAAAAAAAGCCAAGAAAAATTATAATATTAGCTTATGCCAAACCCAAAATATATATCTGATGTATATAAACTTTAAAAAGTATTAACATGGGCAATGTGACTATAGATCACCTTTAAAACATTTCTTTTTTTGTTGTTTTTTTTACTTTTTTTTTCTTGGAGAAGTTTTTGCTATAGGGTGCGTGCGCTCGCCAGACAGAGAGAGACAGAGTGACAGAAAGCAAGAAATCACCCCCCAGGGGGGATGGCCACGCTGCAATCCCTTCTCCTCCATTCTCCCCTTGGGATCTTGGGCACGCACGCACACGCGCCCGGCGTATGACCCGTATGTCACCGGGTCCAGGACTCAAACCACGGTCGACTACATGGGAGTCCAGCGACATAGCCATTACGCTAACTGCTGGTCCCACCTTTAAAACATTTCTAATGTCACAGCTGTAACTTAAATTATGTTATGATAGGCATAAGTAATAGCATTACTAAGTGTATATACACATTTGAAGTATTATATTTATTTTTATAAGATTAAAAAAGATAAAACTACAGATACCATCGCCTAGCAGTTCCCTTGAAATGGCCACATGATTTTCTTGAAGTACAGAAGTTACTATTTCTACCTGACCATGTCGAGAATGTACACTGCCATTGTTGCAAGAAGAAGGAGCACTAAGGAGAGCTGAGATGGGGCTCGCTCATGAAAACCGCCATCCTCACACACTCAAGGACAGCAGGCAGGAGTATTTCAGACGAGGCTTCTAGACCCACGCCCACCTGCAGGGAGAGAGCGGGGACTGTCTTCCTTATATGCAGCTCTGTGTGTGGATGTACCTGGGTCCACCCAGGAAGCACCTGTCCCTCAGGCAAGGGGGAGGCTTAACAGATTCAGCAGAGCCTCTCATTCCAGAAAGGACCTTATTTACTTTAAAATACTCATATTAGCTTTTTTTTTTAAAGAATCATTTTATTTATTTTTATTTATTATTATTTATTTCAATTTGATCAGAGAAAGACAGAGAGAGAGACAGAGAGAAAGAGATAGGAATTGAGAAAGCAAGCTGCCGGGTCTGAGACTCGAACTATAGTCAGCCACATGGGAGCCCAGCATCCTTAACCACCATGCCACCTGCTGGCCCCCCCATGTTAGCTTTTTAGGTTTTCCTTTCTTAAATCATGCAAAGAATATGTTTTATATAAAATCTTCGAAGTTCACTTATTGGCATAAGAATTTTTAAAAAGACACTTGAAAACAATATACTAATCAACTTAAAGGGTTTTGTCATGTTATGATCCTCCTGCCTCAGCCTCCCAAGTAGCTGGGACATAGCTGTCTGCTATGCCCAGCTCTTTCAGACAGGGTCTCACTGTTCTCCAGGCCAGCCTCACACTTACAATCCTCTTGCCTCAGCTGCCCCACGCCGCTGAGGTTCTAAGTCCATGCCACTGTGCCCAGCCTTTAGATTGGACTGGGAATCCAACCTGGGTTTCTCATGTGGTCCCAGCCTGAGAAGCACAGTATTTTGGCAGTGTGCACCACCACAGTTGGGCCCAAAATTCTTTTTACATCTAATTTTTGGCAGTCTAACATGTAAAAACCAGAATAAGTAAATAAATACAACATTTTGTTTGTTTTCCTTGAGACTGAACATTTTTCATATGTTTATCGTTAACACAAATCTTGCATGCTACAGTTCAAAATGATTTCCTGGATTTTAACCTGAAATAAAAATGGAGACCAGCCAGTTACCATTCGTCGAGAAGCAAAAACATTAAACAATTTAAAAGGGTAACCAACACTCCATCCAACCTTTCTGAAAAGAAATCAAAGATGAATGTAGTATTTTAGTTAACAACTTTCAATCTAATAATATGAAGATATACAATGACATTTGTTCATTGTTTTTATATCTATTTAAAAAGAAAGAAAAACCAGTGGGGCAAAACTTAATTATACATATCATAATGTGGTGTTCTTTGTTGAAAATGATGAATATGGTATTATCTATGATTTGAATATTGTACACTGAACACGTGCTTTGAAAAATCCATATTAAGGGACCAGCAGTTAACGTAATGGCTGTGTCGCTGAACTCCCATGTAGCCGACCATGGTTCAAGTCCTGGACCCAGTGGCTTAAACTCATGACAGACGTGTGTGCGTGTGTGCCCAAGATCCCAAAAGGAGAATGGAGAAGGGACTGCAGTATGGTCATCCCCCCTGGGGGGTGATTTCTCACTTTCTGTCTCTCTGTCTCTCTCTGTCTTTCTAGCAAGCACACAAACCCTATAGCAAAAACCTCTCAAAAAAAAAAAAAGAAAAATCCATATTATACCAATAAAGATGTACAACAATTAAATGTAAGTAAGCAAATACAAAAGTAAAACAACAAATAAAAAAGAAAACCACTCTCAAAAAAATTGAAGGAAAGAGGGACCAGCAGTTAGCGTAATGGCTATGTCGCTGGACTACCATGTAGTCTATCGTGGTTCAAGTCCCAGACCCGGCAGCTTAAACTCACGCCGGGCGCATGTGTGTGTGTGCCCAAGATCCTGAGAGGAGAATGGAGGAGAAGGGACTGCGGTGTGGCCATACCCCCCCTGGGGGGTGATTTCTCACTTTCTGTCTCTCTGTCTCTGTCTGTCTGGCGAGCGCACGCACCCTATAGCAAAAACCTCTCCAAAAAAGAAAGAAAAAAAAATTGAAGGAAAGAACATTTAAAAGAAGAAATTCCTCAAACTGAACAAGTTAAAATACTGGCACTATGTAGAGTAAACCACACACCGAAATGTGGTATATATTTCCTGAAAGTGTTAGCCATTAAACGGAAGGGATCATGTTTCTATATTTTCTTAAATAGATCTTGGCATATTCAAGGTGGTCCAGGAGGTTTAAATAACAACACTTTGTTCTCCAATCTGGCCTCATTTAGCTTCCTTTCTCACTGAGACATCTTGAAATTCTCCCAGTGGTTAGTTTGCAATTCACTCGAAAAAATTGAAAAAAATTTTAAAAATACCTAAGAATAAACAAATTTAGGAAAAAGGCAAAATAAAACAGTAGCTTCTTCAAGCTTGGATGCAACTAATGAGTAAATTACTTATTTGGAATAAATATCAACATACAGACTATCAATCCAGATCTCCATTATTATTTACCTAGATTAGTAACTGAGTTTTCTTCCCTCCTTTTATTTTATTCTGCTGCAAGATTAATCTTCTCACAGCAGAACTCAAAAGCTTTCAGTAACCTAATCCCCCACTGTCACCACCCAGAGTACAGACAAGATGTTTATCAAGTACAGGCCACAGAATCCCTGCAGGAATGAGCCCTGGGGAAACTAGAGAAAGCTACTTTAATCTTAAAAACTATGAGAAACTCCTAAAGAGACTAAAGGACATCGCAAACTTTGGGTGAGCAGGCATGCAAGAGGTAGAATAACTGAGCAAGGGAATGCTGTTGAACAGGGGTGTGGTGGTGAAGGCAGCTGGATCCCACGTAGCTGACTATGCACGTTAAGTCCCAGAACTGGGGGCTTGAAAAACACTCTGGGCACATGTGCTTGTGTTCTCAAAATTGAGGGAGGAGAATGAAGAAGGGATTGCAGGGTGGCCACCCCTCTCTTGGGAGTACATTCTCACTTTCCCTCTCTTTCTGTCTCTCTCTCTCTGGCAAACACACACACCCTCCAGCAAAGTAAAGAGAGAGATAGAGCGCACTCGTCAGGTTCTGCTCTCCCATAACCACTGTGAGGCACAAGCAGCTGCCAATAGGTCATGGAAGGAAGGGAAAAGGGTAAAGTGATCAGCAACCCTGAGCTCTCATTGTTCCAATCCTCCCTATCAAGTCTATAGAAAGGAAGGTGGATCACATACGAGTGGATTTCAGAGAGTTCATGGAAAATGGAATTTGAATGAGTTTATTTGGGGGCCACCAGGTGGAGTGGTAGTTAAGGGCACTGAATTCCCACATGGCCGACTGCGGTTCAAATCTCTGACCTGGTACCTTGGTTTCTCACTTTCTCTCTCTCTCTCTCTCTCTCTCTCTCTCTCTCTCTCTCTCACTTTGTCCCTCTCTGATCAAATTAAAATAAATAAATAAATAAAGTTAAATAAAATAATTATTTTTTTAAATGAGCTTATTTGAGTACAAAAAAAATTCTGAAATTCATATGTACTTTTACATAATATGGATCTTCGATGAAGACACCTCCCTCCCCCCCATATAAGAGGACTGACATCTCCCTTTAGAAGCCTTTAGAGGAAACTCCTACCAGAGTAATGTCTTTTGAAGGAGCACTGAATGGGTTGTTGACTCTAATCCTCCCTAAGGCTCATTTCCTAACTCTTCTTAAAATCACAGGGGCCTGAGTGTGTGCTTCTCACCATGGAACCTGATAACTCCAGGAGAACATCAGTTCACAGCTTTAAAAACCTGAGGTTAGAACTATTATAAAAGGAAAACCAGGCCAGTCGGTGGCACGGTGCTTGGATCCCCATGGCCACTTGTGTGGTTTATTTTCCAGACCTAGCAGCTTGAGAAACATGCTGTGCACACGTGTGTACATGCCCAGAATCCCAAAAGACAGGAATGCAGCATGACCATTCCCCATAGGGGTTGCTTTCTCACTTTCTGCCTCTGTGTCTCTCTTCAGTCAGTCAGTCCTTAGTAAATTTTTTAAAAAAGAAAACCAGTGTACAACAACAGAGTAAAAAACTGTCAATGACAATTGAATATTAAGAAAAAACCTACTAGAACTATTATCAAATGTGCACACCATAATGTAATGTTCAATATCAAATAAAATGAATACATCTATATCCTTGATTAGATTAGTATACATGAGTTGTTAGACCATACTAAACTGAACATGTGCAATAATTACATGTAAGTCAGAAGTCACAATAATAAAAAATTAAAATTAAAAAAGGAAAACATATACTATATCTATCAGAAATATTGTAATAAATAGATTAAGAGTTTAAATGAATAAGTCAAAAAGGTATTGGTCGTAGAAAGCAAGAACCAAGTCATACAGAGAGCCAAGTGGAAAGATCAGGCATTTAAAAAATACTTGAAAGAAAGGATACTAGGCGGGATACATAATGAGCTAAACATATTCAAAGAGTAATTTGTAAGATTTAAAGCACATGACTCAGTCTTGTCTCTCTGAAATACACCCAGCAGGTGTGTGTGGAAGTGCCCAAGATGTGCTGAGTTAGAGAACTGGAAGAAGAGGATTATGGTGTGACCAGACCTGTGGAGGGTACTCTTTTTCTCTCTCTTTCACTCATTCTCTCTTGTGCATGCACGCTATTACAAATTTTTTAAAAATTATAAAAATAAAATAGCAGGGACCAGCAGATGGCGTAATGGCTATGTTGCTAGACTCCCATGCAGTCTAGCACAGTTCAAGTCCCAGACACAATGGCTTAAATTCACACCAGGCGCGTGTGTGTGTGTGTGTGTGTGTGTGCCTAAGATCCCAAGAGGAGAATGGAGGAGAAGGGATTGCAGCGTGGACATCCCCCCTAGGGAGTGATTTCTCGCTTTCCGTTTCTCTGTCTCTCTCTGTCTTTCTGGCAAGTGCATGTGCCCTATAGCAAAAAAAACTCTCAAAAAAAAAAAAAAAAAAAAAAAAAAAAAAGAAATAGCAAACTGGGGAAATATCTTAGAAAGCAGAAAAAAAAAAGAGAAAAAGAAAAAAAATAGTGTAACTACAAAGAAGATAACAATAGACATGCTGACATCCTGAAAATACAAGTATAAAAAAATGAAAAAAATTAAAAAGAAGAAAAAATATTCAAGGAAATTCTTGATAGCAAAAACTGAAAACAATCCAAATATACACTAATGGGTGAATGAATAAACAAATTGCAATACATTCACATAATGGAATGCTATTTAGCAATAAAAAGGAACAATCTATTGACCACACAACATGAATAAATTAAAAATATGTGAAACAATCCAAACACAAAAGAGTACATATTGTTTGAGTCACTTATATAAAATCCCAGAAAATGCGAAAATCTATAGTGATAGAACACAAGGTGGTTCCACAGCCTCGTGGCGAAGGCAGCCAGATCTCACGTGCCTACCATGCATTTCAAGTCTCAGACACGAAGTTTTGGAAAACACGCCAGATAGGTGTGTATGCATGTCTCAGATTCCAACGGAATGGAGAAATGGAAAAGAAGGGATTGTAGCATGACTACACCCCACTGAGGGTGCTTCTTCCCTCTCCCTTTCATTCTCTCTGACTAATGCTTGCACCTTCTAACACAAATGGAAAAAAAGAAAAAAAAAAAAAAAAAAAAAAAAAAAACACAGATCAGTGATTTCCTAGGAATGGGGAAGAAGGACAGGGAAAGGTGGTTAAGTAGGACTGTAATATAAGAAAACTTTTAGGGGCCAACAGGTGGAATAGTGGTTGGGGTGCTGAACTCCCATATGGAGGACTGTGGTTTGAGTTCTGGACCTGGCGGCTTGCTTTCTCACCTTCTCTCTCTCCCCCTCTCTGTCTCTCTAGTAAGGATATGTGTCCTACTGGAAAATTTTAAATAATAATAATAAATGAATCTAAAAAAAGAAAAAAGAAAGAAAACTTCTAGGGGTGATAAATATGTTTATTATCTTGGTTATGGTGATAGTTTCTTGCATGTGTACATGTGTTAAAACTTAACAAACTTTAAATCTCAAATACATTTGATTTATTGTATAAAAATTATACTTTAATAAAACTGTTACAAAGGAAAGAAAAGTTACCAGAAAAATATTTATCTGGAAAGACAGATAAAATACAGGTCTTAAATTTTCTTTAAAAATGAACAAAGAAAAGAGGAAGAAAAAAGTGTATAATAATCTAGAACTAAAATTCTAGGTAATATTGACACAGTGGTGCAGAGGAGAAACAAAAAAATTCAGGAGACAGAAACATAGTTATAATTTGACATTATTAAGAAACCATGAGGCAGCCAGTGGTGTGGCGGTTAAAGGGGCTGAATCCCACATGGTGGACTACACAATACAAGTCCCAGACCCGATGGCTTGAAAAACACACTGGGCACACGTGTGCGCACGTGTGTGTGTGTGTGTGTGTGTGTGTGTGTGCCCAAAATCCTGAAAAGGGAATGGAATAGAAGAGATTGTGGTGAGGCCATTGCCTGCCCCTGGGTGTGTGTGTGGGGGGGGTACTTTCTCACTTTCCCTTTCTCTCTCTGCCTTTCTGGTGAGCACTTGTGCCCTATAGCAAACTTTTTAAAAAAGTAATCATGAACCAGGTTTAAAAGAACTGAAAAAAACAAAAAGGGACTCAATCACACCAACCCTTCTTCTACAGTAGTGGCAGTTTTTTCTAGTAGCAACAATATTCAGGTTACAACATTCCCATTTAAACTCATGCCAGGCGCTTGTGCATGCATGCCCAAGATCCCGAGAGGAGAATGGAGGAGAAGGGATTGCAGCGTGGCCATCCCCCCGGGGAGTAATTTCTCGCTTTCTGTCTGTCTCTCTGGCAAGCGCATGTGCCTTATAGCAAAAAACCTCTCCAAAAAAAAAAAATCTAAAATGAAACTTATCGTTGACCATGTGTCTTAGTCTATTAGGGTTACTATAACAAAGAGAAAAATTTCAAAAAAATCAGGTTTAAAGATTTAACTATTGTCTTGTATTAAGAATTCACAAGTTGGACAGTATCCCATCTATTAAACAGAAAGGCATTCCACTAGGCATGGCAGAACAGTCCCTTTCTATAAGATCAGGAATAAGGAAAAGGCAGAATGAAAGAGTAGACTAGTTAACATCCGGTTAATTCAAGTTGCTTTCACATATTGACTGTGCCCCTTATGATTGGTTGCTATGAATTTCCTTGTTGTTTTGGAAAACTAGCCTGTCTCTAACCTGTTTGACTACGTGACATCTAACATGAGTGATTGCATTCTGGTTTGTTCTGACCACTTAGGACCTAGTGCAGGAAGTCAGTCCATTCAATGGCCTCTTGGATAATAGTTTATCTTCCAAACGTTCATGTTTTGGAATTTAATCTTGTGGCCGGCAGGTAGCACAGTGGTTGGGGCACTGGACTCCCACATGGCTGATTCTAGTTCAGGTCCTACGTCTGGCAGTTTGCTTTCTTGCTTTCTCCCTCTCTCTCTGATCAAATTTAAAAATAATAATAATTAAATAATTCTTAAAAAAAAAAAAAAAGAATTTAGTCTTAGCAGGCAGTGATTGGATGTTCACCCAAAGCTCATGTGTTGGGACTCGGCTGGATAATAAAGGTGTTAAGTGAAAGCTTAATCCCTTCATGGTGTCCAGGCTGGAGCCTTGGGTGTGATGAATTCATTAGGGTGGGGTCCTCATGGATGGGTACTGGTATGTATATAAAGAAGAAATGAGGCAGGTAGAGACTACATAGATACAAATCAGAACAAGAAGAAACTTATAGACAGCTGCTCTGTTTATGATCCTGCCCTCTGACATGTGGTAGCTTCACAAGCAGTTGGCCTGTGGTCCCTGAACCTCCAAATTATGAGCTAAATAAACCTCTATCTCTTTATAAATTCATTCAGTTTCAGATATTTCTATAAGAAATGCAATAATAAAATAAGACAGCCTCTCTTAAATTTTATTTAATATTAGGTAGCTTATAAACAACAGAAACTTATTTCTTTTCTTTTTTTTTTTTTTTTGAGAGGTTTTTATTATAGGGCGCATGCGTTCGCCCCCAGGGTGATGGCCACTCCACAATCCCTTCTCCTCCATTCTCCTCTCAGGATTTGGTCATGCACACACACATGCCCAGCGTGAGTTTAAGCCAACGGGTCCGGGACTTGAACTGCAGTCAACTACATGGGAGTCCAGCAACATAGCCATTACGCTAACTGTTGGTCCCTATTTCTTGCAGTTCTCTTGGGTTGGGAAGTCTAAGATCAAAGCACCACCAGATTCAGTGTTTGGTGGTGGGCCACCTTTTGGTTCACAGACAACACCTTCTCACTGTGTCTGCACATGGTGGAAGAGGTCAACTTGCTCTGGAGGATTTTTTCTTTTTGTAATTTTTCAAGAGGGCATGAGTATTCACCAGAGAGAGACAGAGAGACTCAGAGAGGGAAATATGGAAAGCACTCCAAATACGGTATGATCATGGTGCAATTTCTTCTTCATTTCTCCACCCTGTCAGGATTTGGGGCACACATACACATAAAGCTGGTATGTCTTTCAAGCACCGAGTTTGGGACTCTAACAGAGCCATGGTCAGCCATGTGGTGCCCAGCTCCTTTAATCACCAGTCCACAGGCTGGCCTCCCTGGGGTATCATTCCTCAGGGCGCTAATGCCAATCATGAAGGCTCTACCCCCATGACCTAATTACCTCAAGTTCCTACCTTCTAATAAATACCATCAGTTTAGGGGTTAAGATTTCAACATGCAAATGGGGGGGGGGGGGGCAATAAGCATTCAGTCATCATACCATGTACAGGTTTTTCTTTTACTCCATTCTGCCACTCTTGATATTTTTACCCCATATTTTGTCCATGCCCCATCTCTATATAACAGTTTTTCATCCCTTCTTCAAAAATCTAGCCCATATATCACCTCCTCATGATGCCTTACCTAGTACACTACTCTCTTATCTTTCAATAGAGAGTAATCTATGTACAAAACAAAAACTAACAAACAAAAAACAACTCTTTATCAGAATATTGCTTAAATATTTATCCTTTTCTAATCTGTACTACACTTTTTGGATCTGTTGTTGTTGCATTTACCTTCTGCTTTAAAGAGTTTGTTCTTTGCAGTGAGGTATCCTAGAAAATGTAGCAGGTGCATTCTTCTCTTTATTCCATAATGCTTGGCACTGTGTTTCACATATTGCAAGTGTCTCCTAAAGGATAAATGTAAGAAGGAAGAAAGGGATAAAGGGAGGAAAAGGAGAGCTGAAAGATAAAAGTACTAGATTTCATTATTGGTTCTTTCAAGGGAGTAAACTGGCCAAAAAAAACCCCTCAAAGTCACTTAAAAACATACAAATGCTTTCGTAACAAGATATAATTAATTTTAAAACTTTTATATCTTAGCTATCTGGAGCTCCCATTTTCAAAGCATTTAAGTATACACGTCCAGTGGTTTTATTAAAACCAAACCAAACCAAACCAAAAATAGGGCCAGCCTGTGGCATCAGAGCTGGCCTGTGGCATAATGGTTAGGGGAAGTGGATCCAAATTGGCTGACCACGTGGTTCAAATCCTGGTGCCAGCAGTTTGAAAAATATGCTGAGCATGCTGGACACACTTGTAAGCATGCTCAAAATCCCAACAGGATAGACAAATGGAGAAAGAACTGTGGCAAGACTATGCCCCATTGGGGGGTGCTGTCTTCCACTCCTCCCTTCTCTCTCTCTCTCTCTCTCTCTCTCTCTCTCTCTCTCTCTCTTTCTGGCAAGTTCAGGCACCCTCTAGCAATTCTTCCATAAAAATAGTAAGTAAAATATGTGTTTGTGTGTTTGCTCAAAGCTGAAAAATAAGTTCAGAATCCTAAACCCCTCCTGCAATAATGTGGAAGGGGTCCTTAGGAACCCATTGCAAAGTAATGGATAGGATTACATTCTCGATAGGATGGAGAAATGGAGGAGAAAAGACTGCAGCACGACCATACCTTGGGGAGAGGGGGTACAATTCCTCTTTCTCTGATTCTGGTGAGTGCTCATGCCCTCCGAAAAGTTAAAGATAAAAAAGCAAAGTAGCTATCAATATTACTTATTTTCTCCACTGCCTCGGCGGTGTTTTAAATGATGTGGCACCTCTGAGACAGTTTCTCTGTTGACAGGAGAAGGGGTTGGAATGGACGTGATTCCATGAAGACTGGTGTCCAGGCGGGAGGCTGCCAAAAACAGGGCTGAGAGGTCCAGCAGGTCATGTGAGGAGGGTGTGACACGTTTGCCTAAGGCACTAGGAGACCACCGTTCTCTGATCCTAGGAAAACAAGCACTAAGAACATGCCCTTTCTTTAAACCTGTGGAGAACCTGACGACTAAACTGCAAAAGGAGGGACATCGGGGTACCGCAACCTTGGCCCAGCCCGAAGAAGTCTCGAGAAGTCTCGCGGTGTCCTGCTTCAGGACCCGGGAAGTGCCCGAGGCGTGGCCAGGAACCACGGGTAAAGGGCAAGCACGTAGGCACCTCGTGATGATGCAGGAGGATGTTGTCAGAAACCTGATATGAGCACCCAGTCCAGGACTCCCAATAATACTTAGCAAGGTAGGAAGACAAGGGGGCGGGGGTGAGGGACAGGCCAAGGTCAATAGGATTACACCATGAGGAGAACTATAGAAAACCGGATGTTAAAACTTAATACTGGAGCTGGGGCCAGCAGGTAGCATGCTGATTGAGGCGCTGGAATTCCACAGGGCCCACCTTGGTCGGAGTCCTAGACCTGGCTGCTTGCTTTCTCACTTTCTCTTTTCTCTCTCATCTCTCTCAGGTGAACTAAAAAAGTAATGATAATAATAAGTGAAATTAAGTAATTCCTTAAAAAACTAAATAAATAACATTGGGGCCAGAAATTAGCATGGTGGGTGGTTAAGGCACTAGGCTCCCAAATGGCCATCTGCAGTTCGAGTCCCAGACACAGCAGCTTGAAAATCACACTGGGCACACGTGTATGCATGCCCAAAATCCAGGGAGAAGGGATTGCAGAGTGGCCATCCTTACTGGGGGTGCTTTCTCACTTTTCCTTTATCTCTCTCTCTCTGTCTCTCCCCCACTCTGGCAAGTGCATGTGCCTTATGATAAAACCTAAAAAATACTTAATACTATTGGGGGGGGAGGGGGCAGCAGGTTTTGTGGTGATTAAGGTGCTGGACTCCCACGTGGTCGACCTGGTTGGAGTCCCAGACCTTGCCACTTGAAAATCTCTTAGGGTGTGCGTGTGCGTGTGTGTGTACATGCCCAAAATCCTAGGAAGAGAAAGTAGGTGAAGGGATTGTGGGGCATGGCCATGCCCCTGAGAGGGTGATTTCTCACTGGATCCAGGACTCAAAAAGCAATCAGCAAGGTGAGAGTCCAGCACCACAACCACCATGCCACCTGCTGGCTCCCTTCATAATGTTTAATTGTGCATTAATTCATTTTTTAAAAAATTTTTAAGAGAGAGATTTTGTGCTATAGGGTGTGTGCACTTGCTGGAGAACCAGAGAGAAAAAAAGTGAGAGATCACACACACACACACACACACACACACAGACACACAAACACACCCAGGGGGATGCCCACACTGCAAGCCCTTCTCTTACATTCTCCTCCTAGGATTTTGGGCACACACGCACACACCTTGAAACCTTGTATGAGTTTCAAGCTGCTGGGTCTGGGACTCAAACTGCTGTCGACTGTGGGAGTCCAGTGATATAACTATGACACCATCTGCTCATTACTGGTTTTTTCATTTAACACCAATACTCTTCCACCCACCTAGGCTGTAAGTTCTGTGAGTAGTGCTTGCTTTTGTTAACTATTTTGTCTCAGCATTTAGCACAGCACTTGACACCTAGTAGGCACCTAATAGATATTTATGAAATCTCAATCTATTTCCCTAGTTCCCTTCCTTTATTCCTTTTCCTGCATCTCTCCCTTTATTGAACTCCTACACTTGCCAGCTTATCAACCCCTGCCAAGTATTCATTCACTTTTGGAACTAGAAGAGCATCACTGAGCGGAAGACTGACCCACCTAACTAGATAGAGAGCTGCCCTACAGAACAAGGCACTGTCATGAAAGGTACATAACACTCTCTGGAAATCCTATAGGAAATAGGAAGGGAATAGGGAAAGAAAGGTCACTAACCCCGAAGTCCTCAGAGTCAAGGCTGGCTTTGCAGGGAGCCCTTGACCCAGTGTCATAGTTCCCCTATGTGAATGGAGAAGAGCTAGCCCCAGAGGGATGTTTGCAGAGCCAAAAATGGAGAAGTGAGTGAAAACTTGGACTTAAATTTGGATTCTGCTGGGACCAGCAGTTAGCGTAATGGCTATGTCGCTGGACTCCCATGTAGTCGACCACGGTTTGAGTCCCGGACCCAGTGGCTTAAACTCACGCCGGGCGCGTGTGCGTGTGTGCCCAAGATCCCGAGAGGAGGATGGAGGAGAAGGGATTGCGGCGTGGCCATCCCCCCTGGGGGGTGATTTCTCGCTTTCTATCTATCTGTCTGTCTGGCGAGTGCACGTGCCCTATAGCAAAAAAACCTCTCCCCAAAAAAAAAAAAAATTGGATTCTGCCATTTACTAGATATGTAAGTTTTTTAAAAAAATCTTTTTAGGTCCTCAAAACTTACTCTTTTCAACTGCAAATGAGGATATTTTTGCCCATCTCATATGGTGGTTGTTAAGAATTAAGAAGGATGCTTGAATTTGAACACAACAGACATACACTAAAGTCTCAATTAATGGAATAAAATTGCCAGAATGATTTGGTCCAAGTCTGTTGACATTCAAAAATGGCTTTGCATAAATAAGCCTTGAAGTAGATGAGTCAGCCTCCTTGATCTTTTCCTGCCGTGTAGAATGAATCATCTATCTAACTTTTCCCCATACAATGAGCTATCTTATCTTAAATATGAAAAACAGTAGTTTCTGTTATTTTAGCATAGGCACTAATCAAGGGGATATTGTTCTGCTCCTACCATACCCTCATACCGTGGTACCCTCATATCCTCAGCTGGAGCAGTGACACTCTACAAGCTCTCTCACAGGACAGTGATGTTGCTCGTCTTACCCTCTGTTCTGCTGGGCCTAAGCCCCACTTGGAGGCTGCTGGAAATACCTCAAATGGTATTTCAAGTGGTTTCAGAAATAAAATGGTAAACAGGCCTGTGCCTATTACTGAAACTATTACTTTTACTAATAATATCTATAGAGCACTTTCTTCTGTATTTTTTCAAAGCACTTTCATATGTGTTATGTTGTTTAAGCCTCATAGTAACTATGAGACAGCTAGGTTTCTTCTCTCTTTCTTTTTTTATTTTGAAAAAAAATTTTTTTTCCACCAGAACTCAGGCTAAAAGTGTAACTTATTGCCCAAAGTCTTATCAGTAGCACACTGATAACATATATATGTGTGTATATGTGTGTGTGCATACATATATATACACATGTGTGTGTGTGTGTGTATATATATATATATATACTTTTTTTACCCAGTGTTTTTTTGAAATAGGGCTCATGTACTCACCAGAGAGAGGGAGAGAGAGAGATAGACATTGAGAGATAAAGTGAGAAATCACCCCACAGGGGAGATGGCCACACTGAAATCCCATCTCCTCCATTCTCCTCCTGGGATTTTTTTTTTTTTTGGTCACATGTGCACATATGCCTGGCATGATTCTCAGGTTAGCAGGTCCAGAACTCAAACCATGGTCAGCTATGTGGGAGTCCAGTGCCTTAACTACCATGCTACCTGCTAGCCCCCACTAATGTATTTTTTAAGTTTATTAATATTTATTTCATGACAGAGAGACAGTATTCCCAACAGGGTCTCAATGACACAATCCATTTCCATCTTCGGCTAGCCCAGATTATGGGCACACATGTATCCACTGTACCCAGGAAGGTCTCTGGATGTGAACTTCCCACTCACACACAGGTCTGTCTCACAGAGCATGGAGTCACCACTGCACCACTGCCCAGCCCCCTCACATAATATGTGTATATATTTATATAATATATATAACAGATAATTTTATTCATTTCTTCCATAAGCAATAGAGGCAGAGAGAGAGACAAAGAGATAGCACCCCCAACATTGTCTCCACTCTGCGATTTACCCCTGGTCTTAACCAGCTTTGGATCACGAGCACATGCATGCCCTGTATACTTAAGAAGATCTCCAGATATGGACCAGGAACCTTTTCATATGAGTAAGCCTTGCAATCATTGCATTTTACCATTACACTACCATCAGAACCCCACACTAATATTTTGATAGAAAGAATTAATGGCTTAATGAATTAGCAAGTAAAGAATCCAAGCCACTAATCCAGGCTACTGATTTCCCCTTCCCTTCCAAACTCTCCCCCTCTCCTTTTCTTTTCCGGTAATTTTACTTAATTTGTACATGAGCTTTTAATACCTCCCTCTGGAACTCTGGAATGCAATACTAATCAGATTACCAAAACTATAAACCTCAGATAAAACAAAGATAATAGTCATTTTAAAAAATTATTTCAACAGTAATCTTTCTAAGTACAGTTAAAAGAAACCCAGCTTTCATTAATCATGCAACAACATGTTACCTGAATTGAGCTGTTAACGGACTTTAAATGTTGAAGTAAATATTTGCAGAATGACGCTGGCATTTCTTTTGCTTTTAAGTAAATTACCTTGTAATCATCAGATTATAAAACAGCACAAAAACTATATAAACTAGCCTAAACTTGAAAACTAAAACTTGGAAACCTTAATACCCATTACTGTAGTTAAAATGTAACAACTCCGAATCTCCTTTTTACATACAGAAAATGCAAGAATGGATTAAAAAAAAAAAAAAGAAAGAAAAGAAACATTTCTGAAGGAATCCATCTTTAAGCAAAATTTATGTTATTTTTTTATGAGGAAACAAAAAGCATTTATGGGCAATAAATGGTCCACCATGGTCAAAGTCCCAGACCCAGTGGTTCAAAAATCACAAAGAACGTGTGGACCATGTGGGAATCCAACACCTTAACTACTACACCATCTGCTGGCCCCTTGACTGATGTTTTAAGTCTGATTAAATTGGTCAACTTAATATTACATGGTTAAGATTTTTTTTTAATCAAAATTTACTTGAATGGGTCAGCAGATGGTGTAGAGGTTACATTGTTGGACTCTCACGTGGCTGACTACACTTCGAAGCCCAGACCCAGCAGCTTGAAACTTACACTGGGCACATGTGCATGCATGTCTAAAATCCGAGGATGGGAATAGAAGAAAAGAGATGCAGCATAGCCATTTCCCGCCGGGGAGGGCGTGGTGATTTCTTACTTTCCCTCTCACTGTCTCTGTCTGTCTCTGTCGAGCACATGCACCCTATGGCAAAAAACTTTTAAAAAGTCAGTCAAATATTCTTTTTTTTTTTTCTTTTTGGAGAGGTTTTTTTTTTTTTGCCATAGGGCGCGTGCGCTCGCCAGACAGACAGAGACAGACAGACAGAAAGCAAGAAATCACCCCACAGGGGGGATGGCCACGCCTCAATCCCTTCTCCTCCATTCTCCTCTCGGGATCTTGGGCACGCACACACACGCGCCTGGCGTGAGTTTTAAGCCACCGGGTCTGGGACGTGAACAGGGGTCGACTATGTGGGAGTCCAGCGACATAGCCATTATGCTAACTGCTGGTCCCAGTCAAATATTCTTTAACGTTTGGACACTATTTTGACTTACTGAATAAATCTCTCATAAACCCTTCATGATTTGAGAATTGGTTAAATATTATGTGTGTGTGTGTTTAAGAGGTTTTTGCTACAGGGCACATGTGCTCACCAGAAAGAGACAGAGAGATAGAAAGCAAAAAATCACCCCCTAGGGGGGATGGCCACACCGCAATCCCTTCTCCTCTCTGGATCTTGGGCATGCATGCACATGCGCCCAGCGTGAGTTTAAGCCACCGGGTCCGGGACTCGAACCACAGTCAGCTACATGGGAGTTTAGCAACATACCCATAACACTAACTGCTGATCCTGATGATTTTAAGGATCATAACAGAAAGTAGAGACTGTCAAAAGGAACTAAAGCTTCTGTCTTTCAGTATCAATTCACTCTGATAATCTCACTTTGCATTTAAGAAGGAAGCTGTACAGTCTACCTTTTATAAAAAGGGGAAAACTCTCTAGCTGTCAGATTGTATACCCAGCTGGACCAAAGGAAAAATAACTAACTGGCAGCTTTTGCCCTGCAAAATCACAGCACCCGTAACTCAATCGCTAGCGAAGCTGGCAGTCGGTCTGACATGTAGAGATCATCTTGGTGATAATAATAGGTGCTATTACTTTCTTCAAAAACAGCATCTAGGGACCAGCAGTTAGCGTAATGGCTATGTCGCTGGACTCCCACGTAGTCAACCGCGGTTCAAGTCCCGGACCCGGCGACTTAAACTCACGCCGGGCGCGTGTGCATGCATGCCCAAGATCCCGAGAGGAGAATGGAGGAGAAGGGATTGCAGTGTGGCCATCCCCCCTGGGGGGTGATTTCCTGCTTTCTATCTCTCTGTCTCTCTCTGTCTGTCTGGCAAGCACACGCGCCCTATAGCAAAAACCTCTCCAAAAAAAGAAAAAAAAAAAACAGCATCTAAAATTATTGAATTTACTTTTTTATTTTCTGTCCTCTCCTTTTAGAAGGAAAACTCCAGGACAAGAGAAATGTTGCCCACCTTATTCACTCAGTAGTTCTAGAGCCGAGAACAATACCCACGCAAAGTGTCTGGTGAGTAATTGTTAAATAAACAAGCACCAATCTAATGTGACTGATTGCGAATTGCCTTAGTTAAATAATCACGGTACTGGTACTTTATACTTCCAAACATTTCCAGAATGAAGTTCTTTGTATCCCAGATGGACAATGATACTAACAACTAGTTTATGAACATGTTTAATCCAAGTTATTAAATATTAGAAGACATCTTAAAGGATGTCTTAATCACTCGTGTCACATAATAAAAATAAAAAGACAGTGCCGAATGTAACCTCAATAATAACCTACTTTCTAGGACAAGTTCTCATATTCGGGATGAGCTGTTGCCATCACCACTGCAATCAAATTGTGACTCAGAAAAACTGATTCTCCCTGGCACACATGTCTGCAGGGTAGTGCCCCTGACCTGACAATGGCGTAGACAGTGATTACTTTCATGGATATGGAAATGGTTCGTGATTTCTCAAAAAAGTTACATGTAATTTTTCTGGGCAAAATAAAAAAAAATGGCTTTGCTATGTGCTTGAGAGACATCTCTGAACAGAAATTTTTTATTTTCAATATTATGAATTTTAGTGAACAATACTATGGAATGATGATAAAAAAAGGAGTGGCCTATTTTACTTCCATAGATTTACCTTAAGGATCATAGTTTGGATTTTCCTTTTTAAAGAGGATCAGCAGAGACCAGCAGGTAGTGTGGTGGTTAAAGAGCTGGACTCTCACATAACTAACCACAGTTCAAGTCCCAGACCTGGCAGTTTGTAAATTCTGCCAGGACTGTGTGCCCAAAATCCTAAGACGAGAATAGAGGAGAAGGTATTTGGGCATGGCCATCCCCTTCGGGGGATGATTTCTCACTTTCCTTCTCACTGTCTGTCTCTGTCTCTCTCCAGCAAGTACACATACCCTATCCTAAAAAGCTTAAAAAAAATAAATAAGAGGGCCAAGAGGTGGTATGGAGGTGAAGGCACTGGATCCCACATGGCCGACTACAAAGTTCAAGTCCCAGACCTGGCAGCTTGAGAATCACACCTGGCATGTGACCCGGGAGAAGGCCCTGGGAGAAGAATGGAGAAGAGATTGTGGTGTGGCCATCCCCATATGGGGTGATATCTTACTTTCTCTCTCTCTTTCTCTCTCTCTCTCTCTCTCTCTCTCTGGTGAGCCCACACACCTATAGAAAAACTTAAATAAATAAATAAATAAATAATAAGGAAAGGAAAAAAATCATCAGTTTACCTTACTAAATAGGCTTCCAAGTTACTTTCATCTCTCAAGCCCTCTACTTCAGGTGATTTGTAATTCAACATCTGCTCTACCTTTTGGTCTTTCCCTATATCTTCCTCCATCTGCACATAATACAAATATTATTCTAAAATCTAAAATGTATGGACAACATATAAAGGACTGTGAGTGTATAGATAGATAGATAGATAGAAATGTATAAAAAACTAAAAATATCATCACATTTAAGAGATTCTTTTGTACCGTTTTGACCTAGTAAAAGATGCCTGTCTTATTTGAAAATCTTTATTGAATGAATGATCGCATTGCTCTTGGGCCAAAGAGGGTTCAGAATTTGCAGTTAAAAGAATGGGTGTTAAGCACAGGTTCTATCAATCAATGTGTCTAAGAATTGAGCCAGTTCATGGAAGTAATGGGGTATACAGAAAAAATTACAAACACAAATTAAATTCATAAAAGCCATACCAAACCTTAACATTGTACATGTTGAAAATAAGAATATTTGTACTGCAAAGGATGTTGCCATGCACAGTGTGGTAGACCAGACCAGGGGGCTCTGGTCACTCAAACCAGGTCCTATTTGCTATCACAAAGGCCAAGAGGAACCAGCATTTGGTGCCCTGTAACGACTCAGGGCACAATAGCATTCTGCAGTACACTCTTTGGGAAGCTCTGCCTTACTTGGTTTGTAGGGAAAAATAAACGTAAACTTTCCTGATCACATTAGATGTTGAATCATTCCTTAGTTGCCCTTCTTTCTCCAGATCAAAGACAAACAGGGAAATCTGCTTACCTGGGGCTCATCCTCCTGGCAGAATGCTCCTCTAAAGGGCAATGGTTCGTGCCAAGGCAAAGCTGTCTACTCCTAGTGAGACTTTAGGGCCACTCTCTCTTCAACGAGGAACTCACGGTTCCATGACAGCTGTGGCCTGCCTGCCTTGAAGCATGATTCCACAACACTCCTGCCCAAGGCTATGGAGGCTGCTGGTGGGTTTGTTTGTTTGTTTGTTTGTTTGTTTTTGCCACAGGGACACATGTACTCACCAGAAATAGACAGAGAAAGCGAGAAATCATCCCTCAAGGGTGGATGCACATGCCACAATCCCTTGCCTTCCATTCTTCTCTTGGGATTGTGAACATGCACGCACATATGCCAGGCATGATTTTTAAGCCACCAGGTCCAGGTCTTGAATCCTGGAGTCAGTTTTGTGGGATCCAGCACCTTAACCTCCGTGCCACCTGCTGACCCAATATTTCTTTTTTAAAAGATCTGCTATAAAGAGAGTGTACTTGGTGGAGACAGAGACAGAAACAGGGAAAGTGAGAAAGCACCACCAAGGGTGATGACCATACCACAAATCCCTTCTCTATTCTCCTTTAGGGATTTTGGGCACAAACATGTACATATACACACACACACACAGAGCACCAGGATTTGAATTGCACAGTCACACATGTGGGATCCAGCCACCTTAACCACCATAACCACCATGCCACCTGGCTGGCCTGGTACTATTGACATTTCAAACTAGTTCATTCTTTGTTATAGGGTTTCCCTGTGCATTGTAAGATAAGTTGTTTTTGGGTGAGTTGAATTTCTTTTTTCTAAAGTACCTACTACATTTAAGCCTAAGAGTTAAAATAAGTGGTAAAAGATATTATATGTGGAAAAATATCTTCTAGAGTACAATTATATTATTCCTTTTTTTTTTTTTTTTTTTTGCTTTTAGGAACTGGATTTACGTTAGCAAATTGTTCAATATTCAGTGTAATTGCCTTTTTATATAGACATAATTATGATTAGCCCTTTTCATCTTATCATTCATGAATGATGGGTTGTTGTATGCCAAAGGTCAATTGTTTGGTGTTATCTAATCTAGAATTAAGTTTGCATATATTCATGTTGTGAACTAAGGTAAGTGAAATGGGAGGAAGCAGGAATATTTAAAAGCCCTTACTCATCTTTTAACACTTGGCTTACTTTAACAATAATTGTCCTTGCCAGCCATTGTGAAACAGTTTATACATGTGGCAAGCATGAGGGTTTTTTTGGTTTTGTTTTGTTTTTTAATGTGAAGTACCGTAATTTAGACAATAGCTAGATAATTTGGAATGAAAACAACTGGATTACATATACCTTCTCCGATTTCAGGAAAAAGGAAATTGATTTCCAGTAAAGGATTAGCCTATTGTTCATTCCTTCCCATCTTCCTGAACCACACTCCTTCCCTGTATCAATTGTTCAAAACATTTTACATTCTCTTTTAGGTTTATGCCATAGGGAATATATACTTGCCAGAGACAGACAGAAAGAAGGAAAGTGAGAAAGCACCCCTCAGAAGGGATGGCCATGCTGCAATCCCTTCTCTTTCATTCTCCTCTTGGGATTTTTAACATGCATGCACACAGTATGATTTTCAAGCTGCCAGGTCTGGGACTTGAACTTTGGTCCACTACATGGGAATCCAGCACCTTAACCACTATGAAACCTGCAGGGCTCACTCAAACCATCTTTTACATTCCTCTTTTCTTTCTTCAACCCTCACTTAGAGCTAACTACTGGAGATTCTACTGCAGTGAGATTTGCTTTAAACTAATACTAGGCGAAGCAACTTAAATAGAGAGAAACTGAGTTTAAAGTAGGGCCAGTCAGGTGGTGTGGTGGTTAAGGTGGTTGGATTCCACATGGCCAACTGTGTAGTTTGAGTCCAAGACCAGGCAGCTGGAAAAAATGTACCAGGTGCACCTGTGTGCATTTCTAGAATCCTGAGAGAATGGAGAAGGAACTGAGGCATGGTCATCCCCCTGGGGGGCGTGCTTTCTCACTTTATCTCTCTGTGTGTCTCTCCAGCAAGTATATGTGCCCTATAGCAAATTTTTAAAATATATAGAAAGCAAAAAGGACTTTATTTGATATGAGTTTGAGGACTGCACCAGGGTATAATTTAGACAAGCATAATTCAGGTAGCCCCAAACATACTCATTGAGGTCATAACAATTCCCATATTTTTTCTAAAAAATGAATTATTGAGGCCAGCAGGTCACATGGTGCTTAAGGGTGTTGGACTCCCACATGGCTGACCACAGTTCAAGTCTTGGACCTGGCAGCTTTCTCACTATCTCTCTCTCTCACTCTGTCCTTCTCTGGTCAAATTAAAAAAAAAAAAGTTAAATAAAATAATTCCTTAAAAAATGAATTATTGTAAATTTTATTTATTCTTTTTTTTTTTTTTTTTTTTTTTTTTTAATTTGCTACAAGGCTCAGGTACTCACCAGAGAGAAACACAGAAAGAGGGAAAGTAAGAAAGCAAGCCACCAGGTTTGGGATTCAAACCATGGTTGGCCATGTGGGAGTCCAGAACCTCAACCACCATGCTTCCTGGCTGGCCCCAACAATTCTTAGATTTTAAAGGCAAAAACCAGGGACCAGCAGATGGCAAAATGGTTACATTGCTGGACTCGTACACAGTCAATGGTAGTAGAGTTCCAGATCCAACAGCTTAAAACTCACATGGAGTGCATGTGCATGCATGCCTAAGATCCTGAGAGAAGAATGGTGAAGAAGAGATTGCAGCATGGCCATCCCCCCTGGGAGACAATTTCCCGCTTTCTGTTTCTGGTGAGCACATTCACCCTATAGCAAAAATATCTCTCAAGAAAATATATAAATAATAATAATAAAGGCAAAAAAATTAGCAGGAGGGTAGGGGTGAAAGGTGGGAGGAATATACTAATTGTTTGGGGACAATTATGCTTGGGTACAGGGATCAATAATAAAGACTAGCGTCAGTCCAAGGTTGAACAGGCAGTGTCTGAGCAGATGCTTCCCCAGAAGTCCTCGTGTCAGGTTGCAAGCTCTCTGTGCAAAGATGGCAGAGTCCTCTAAATAACAATTCTTGTTACCAGGCAGACTAGTGTGAGAAAACCCCTCCATGACCTTCCTGGATCAGTTTAGTTTGGGTTGATGTAAGTGATTCCATTCTGATTTTGAAAAACTTACAATAGAGATAAACAAGTGATATGATTAACAGGTAGTGATACCAGACATGGGACATAGTACACCAAGAGTCATTACGCTATGTTCTCTCTCCTTTGTGTTTGGTTGGAAATGTCCATAAAGAAAAGTTGTGTTTTCTTTAGTGATACTCTAGTAAGAGGAGTCAGTCTACTGCATTTAGCTGTCACCTTTCCTCATCCCAACATATAATCTTTTATTAAAAAACTTATTTTATTTAACTTTATTTATTTTAATTTGACCAGAGAGTGACAGAGAGAGAGAGAGAGAGAGAGAGAGAGAGGTAGAGAGAGAAATTGAGAAATCAAGTCACCAGGTCTGGGACTCTTAACTGCGGTCAGCCATGTGGGAGTCCAGCGTCCTTAACCAACACGCCACCTGCTGGCTCCCCCCAACACATAATCTTGGCATCCTTACTTCTTTCACATCTCACAGGAGAACCATAATACTGTTCTGGAAAAAAAAAAAAATTCACAATTTCCCTTGTGTACCAGATCTAATCAAGTTCAGTCTCCTGAGAAATCTTGCTTTTAAAAGCATCCTTTCTTGCTCCCACATCTTTTATCTTTCTGTTCGCTCCTACCCTTCTTTAACATGCTGAAGTTTCTCCATCTTAATAAAAGTCTTCACTTGACCAAACAGACCTTTTGTAGCTCCATGTGAAAATGAACTTTTTTTTTTAACAATCCATATGAACTACAAATTGGTTTAAAATTTTTAGAAGAAACTCTGCTTTTTCTGACTTAAAATGACAATTGTCTTAGCAGCATTTTAGAAATATTATACAATGCAAAAAGACTTGTACTTTTTGGGCTAATTTAGTAGTACTAACATCAGAGAATGTTTCAGCTGGAAGAGAAAGATCCCCTCCTCCAGACTTTCCTCTGAACAGGTGAAGCGGGAAGAGCCTTTCATCTGAACAGGTGAAGAGGGAAGAGTCCCCACTGATAATACAACTTCTTCGTCTAGGCTGATCAGCAGGTTACCTTCTGAGCTGGAGTGAAGCTCCCGGGGCTTTTGGCTACTGATCTTCTATCACAAGGCCCTAGGCCCTTCCTGAATATGATCAAATAAAATTCCAAGGATAATTCAATTGTAGGAGGAAAAAAATCCTTCTAGATCTTTGTATTTTAACTACTATTGAGAAATATTAGCAGGAGGGTAGGAGTGAAAGGTGGGAGGAATATACTGAAATTGAGAAATAATTTTGTTTCTATCAATTAAGAAATTAAAAAGAAAATCTTAAACACTTCATAAGCCAACTCAAGTATTTTGGGGAAAGGGTGCGTCAAAGGAGGGTGGTTGTAACGGAGGTAGAAAACACCCCACGAGAGGCGGCCATTAGCTTCACTCTGTATAGAGAAAGCACACGGGTTACCTGTTACTTGGTATTAGTGGACCTCTGTTTGCCTCATCTATAAAACGGGGCAAAACCAGGACTGTTCTATGAATTTCAGCTCAAAGTGCCTGGCACAAAACTGGCGCACTATGAGAGACCAACCGCAAAGGACAAGGGACCCTCAGGCCAAAGAGTGCAGCAAAGGAAGGGGCAGTGACCGTAGGTGTTTGAACCTGGAGTGCCTTCCTCAGGGCCCCCAGAGGCACTGCCTCGGTTTTCCCCACTTGATCTCAGCGAAGCCTCTGACTCAGGGACACGGCAGAGCGTGACCACAGGGAAGTGTTAATACTCTTTCTTCCTCGCACGGACACCCGAAAACCGTCTGAAATCGCCTCTGCAATACCCGCAGCTGCCCAGGGGTCAGGAGCCACGGACCCAGACTTTGCCCCCACAGGAGCCTCCGCAGCATTGACCTCCAGCACTCATCCCGCACAAAGTGCTGAGTCACCGGGAGGCGGCACCGGGCTCCCGGGAGGCGGGCCAGGCGCACTCACGTGGTTGGGGCTGGATCACAACAACGGCGCGGCGTGCAGCGCCCGCGGCCCCGCGCCGCTTCCTCCCGCGACAGACCGGCTCCGAGCATGCTCAGCTCGGCCGCGCTACCTCACAGGGTTCCTGCAGTCCGCTCCGGATCCGGTTTTTTCCATCGGCTCTGGAGGCGGGGCTTGGGCCCGTTCGCGTTGCCAGGAGACGAGAATGCGGTGCCCTGACAGCAGCTGGACCCTCGCAAGTTCTGGTAGAGCTAGTCGCGTATGATTTATTTATTTTTTTATGCCGAAGTAATGACCAGCAATCCTCCTTTTGACATAGCCTAAGGGAATGCTGATTCTGCAAAATACGAGCTCCTTTCTCGTTAGCAATCGTGAAAATCCTGCTGCAAACTCACTTACAGGTGTTGAAACCCAGCGCTGGGTGCAGCCTACAGAATAAAACCTAGGAGAAGCAGACCTGCAAATGCAAACAGAGAATGACTGTTGTTGAATATGACATTCGTTGTCCCATGGTGCTTTTCCCCCCTTGCATCAGAAACTGCTAAAGGCATTGTGAAGATCATGGTTTAAATATGGTGCAACTGCCAGGTGATGCTACAATGCTGGGATTCTCACTTGTGCTGGTTTGGATTGGGGGGTGGGGGCAAGTGCTAACGTTGAGTTTGAACCAGAATCTGGGGCAGAGTAAGGCATCTTAATGTACAGGGTTAATTCTCACTATGTTCAGTATCATCTAGAGCTTTGTCTAGTCTAAAAGTTGGTCTTTTACTGAACTTCCATGTCCCTGTTTCCCCATTAAAATGAAGTCAACCCGATGAAGAGATCTGCTTCACCATATTGGTGTGAGGAAATGCACCAGGTGTATGGGAAAAAAGTGTGCTTGACAAGAAAGATCTACGTTAACTCTATCAGTGAAGTGTAACGCTAGCCATATAGAGCATCTTAAATTTTCCTGTAAATTTTCCTTTAAAAATTAGAACAGGTGCATTAATTTAAATAATGTGCTATCTATTAATTAACTCAACATATCCAAAATACTCATGTCAGTATAAAAATCTTAATGAGATATTTACATCCCTTTTTTTGTACTAAGTATGAATCTGATATCTGAATTACACTCACCGCATACCTCCTGGGTCACTCAATTTTCATTGGGAATACTTGATCTATATTTAGATTTTATGAAATTTTACCATTGAAAAAGTGGATTCACTTTCCCAACTTACTCCAAATTGACTTAAAAGTTTTCCAATAACCAAATGTAATATCAATTTTTAAATTATATTTAAATCTATTAAACTGAAGTTAGTTTTTCAGTTATGTTAGCCACATTTCAAATACTCAGTAGCCGTATGCGACTGATGGCTATCATGTTGAACAATGGAAGTCCATGAAAATGTGTGATGAGGTTATGAGAATAACCAAAGGATCCCTTTGAGGCTTATCTGTGTGTGAAACAGTTTCTCCCCCTGTCGAGTACCTGCTTCCCATTGATTGAGACCACTAACATTATTAAGCATCTGCTCTACCAAGCACTTTTCTAGAATCAAAGATACAAAAGGCAAAAGTCATCTCTACTCCAGAGTCAGTCACTATCTAGGGTGGAGATATTTTTTTAAATGACCCTATCATAATGTACAGATAGAGACAGGCATGAATGCAACCAAAACACAGAAGGAGGCATGGGGACTCAAAAGACGAGCAGGAGTATATTAGGTGGATAATTCCAAGCAGAAAAAAAGATAGCAGAGAGCTAGGACCATATACAGGTTTGGTGAAAACGGTGTGGAGAGCTCAAGAAGGGTGTGTGTGGGGGGGGGGGGGCAATAGCTGAGGTTGCTGAATAGACTCTGGAAACATTAGAATGAAACTTGGTGTTTATTCTAGCAGTGTGCTGGGGATTGAAACAGCATCTCCTCAGCTTCAAATTCTCTCTCTCTCTCTCTCTCTCTCTCTCTCTCTCTCTCTCACACACACACACACACACAGAAATCACAACCAGATCTAGGATGTCCATCCCCAAGAACTGGATACATCCAACATGAAAACTATGGGAGAAAGGACTCCTACTATTACATGATCAGCCATCAGTAAGTGCCTATAAAATGTTACATGTGTAGTACAAGGCATGGGAATATAGTAAGTATACACTTTTTGGCCCCAATACATGTATAATTAGTTGCTGTTACCCTCCCCCCTACACCTGCCACAGTACTGCTGTTAACATTTATTTATTGAACAATTATTGGGAGTCAAGATAGCGCCATCACTTTCCTGATGAGTTAAGGACAACTCTAGTTATTCTTAGTATCTTCTCCCTCCCTGATAAACTCCCAAGAACTTCATTTTGATCACATAGTGGATGATCTTACGTTTGGATGGAGAATAAACATGTGAAGATGTTTCATTCATATGGTCCATCATATAACCATCATATGGTCCAAAAGTCTTTTTTATTGCAATGGGTGTTTCTGTCACCCAGAGAACACATGTCACCACAATTAACTCAGATACACAAATAATCGCAATAGGGCTGGCCAGCATCATAGTAGCTAAGTGCAGATTCCTCCTAGAAACCCGGTGGTGGCTTGAAAAACTATGCCAGGTACACCTGCCAAAATCCCGACAGAAAGGAGAAGTGGAGGAAAGGGATTGTGGTGTCAATGTACCCCTCTCTAGTGAGCACAAGCGCCCACTGATAATTTTATATACTATATATATATGTATATATAATTTCCATTAAAAATAATATATGTACATTTCTAAAAACTTGTATGCAAATTGCTTTCTAATAACCAACTCAATGAATTAACCATCACCTGCATGCCCAGCGTCACGTCCTTACAACATCCATATAAGATTAATTTCACGTAGGTATTAAAATAACTTGCCCACGGCCTCATAGTAAGTGGTGGAGCCTAGAATTGAACATGGGTTTCATCTAACTGCCAAGTTCATCCTTTCCTCAATACATTCTGCCCTTCTCAACCCATACCTTTTATGTGAGGTATGGGTTCCTCATTAATCCCAACAATCAGCTCTCTCTTCAACCCAGAGTTTATCTCTCTAGATAAGGAAAAAACGATTTTTACAACTGGTATTTGCTTAACAAGAGGGCGGCCTCAGCACTGAGGTTCCCAGGAGCGCCTCCCCTCTGACCACGCCCTGCCGCGCCTGAGCCCGCCTCCTCTGCGGTCCCTTTGGCGTGCGGTCGGGCTCTCGGCCACGCCTCCCGCCTGCCCCGCCTTCTTTCCCCGCCCCCGCCCGTAGTCTATAAAACCCGGAACGCCGGATCACGCCCTGGAGCGGCGAGAGCGCGGACGCGAGGACTGGGCATGCTCGGTGGCGGCGCAGGTTTTGGTCACAAGTAGGAAGAAGCCAGTGCACTACACCGGCAAAGAGAAGCGGGAGCCGCTGCCGCACCGCGACCGTGGCGTCCGTAGCTACCTCCTCGGAGCAGGAGCAGGATTAGGGCGGGAGCCAGGGCCGGCAAGGGCGAGGCCGCCAGGCCTTGGGCCGTCCAGCCTGCCTTCCCGTCCTCTACCTGTGTCCGCGCTGTGCGCCGGACCCCGGGTTTGTCACCTGGGCAGCAGGAAAACCCACACCGGGGAGCCAGAGTGGAGGCGACCCTCCCTCCTCCAGCTGCGTCCGTAGCGCGTCCCTTCGTGGAGCAGCCGCCGCCGCCTTCTGTGGGTGGCTTAGTGTCCGACTCGCGCCCCGCGCCCGGAGCGAGCAGCCGCCGTCCGCCCCGAGAAGGAGGAAGGGACTGCCATGGGGCTGCTGTCCCAGGGCTCCCCGCTGAGCTGGGAGGAGACCCAGCGCCACGCCGACCACGTGCGGCGGCACGGGATCCTCCAGTTCCTGCACATCTACCACGCCGTCAAGGACCGGCACAAGGACGTGCTCAAGTGGGGCGACGAGGTGAGCGCCCGCGGCCCCGGCCCCCGCCCCCGCCGGGCGCCCTGTCAGGCCACCCCGCGCCGCCTTTGTTCGGCCGGGTCCGACCAGCGCCCTTAGTCCCCAGCCCCGTCATGGTCCGCGTCCTGGACCTCTCCCGGAGGTACCCGGCGCCTCACTGCCCCGGGAGCCGCCCCTGCCCTGTCCGGATAGCGTCCAGGGCGGCGCGGACCGTAACCTCCTAGACGGACCGCTTTCTCATTCATTCATTCATTCGTTTCCCCCTTCATTCAACCAACACGGGTCCGGCGCTGAGAGGGTGTGAGCATTGTGTGACACTCTGGTTTGTGAGTTCTCAGTCTGATAGTTTGCCGACTGGCGACTATGAAGATGTGCCGTCCCGTCTCAAGATTCGCTTTTCCGGTTGATACGAAGGGGACTGTTATCCTAGTAGGTCTGTTGCTGTTAGAAATCAGGTGTTCAGGATGTTCGGTTCTGCCCTACCTCATCTAGGTGTCTTAAACCTACCCAACTTTGCCTTCTCACTCCCCTGCCTCTCCTCCCCCATTTGAAAGCCATAAATTGAAACACATTACAGCTGAATTTTCCAGTGGCGGGGTGGGGGTGGGAGGAGACCTACCTGATTTTGTTTGATTGTAAATGGGAATGCTTTTTAAAGCTTCAGAATTAGGATTAGTTAGCGCCTTTCCGTGGCCTAGATCCAGCATCTAAATTACAATTCAATGATTCAATGTGTTCTGCCCAGAGATGATATATTTCTGGATTCCTCATATGTTGAACCATTGTTTATTGTAATGATCTGGAAAGCAGCAGAGTTAAACCTGCTATGTTGAATAACATTGTTAAGTTAGCTGGCAAAACTTTTTTTGCCCTCTTCCCTTTTTTAAGAATCACATGTATGTGCAGCACAAATAAAAATTGAATGACTTCTTGAAAAGTCCCTCTGTTTTATTTTTGTTTTTGTTTTGAGCTTTTGTCTTGCATGGCTTGCCACTAGTGCCCATAGTTTGTCTTCTGGTTAGTTCTATCAGTCTCTGCCTAAGCGTCAAGTGCAGAGTATCTACACCAGTGCAGAACATCGTGCAAAAAATTAGGGTTTTCTTTTTTTTCTTCTAAGATTGGAAGATAATTCTACCGCTTACAACTAAAGAAAAATACGCTGTTTAAAATTAGAAAAGCATAGTGACCAATAATCACATTTCTACGGTAGTGGTTTGTCACACTTCTCTGGACAGAAAAGAGGTTTGGCAGTCTTGAGTTTTAAATGAAAGTTCATTTTTTTAAAAAACATGTGAACATTGGGAACCGTCAGTTAGCGTAATGGCTATGTCGCTGGACTCCCACGTAGTCGACCGCGGTTCGCGTCTCGGACCCGGTGGCTTACAACACACGCCGGGCGCGTGTGCGTGCGTGCCCAAGATCCCGAGAGGAGAATGGAGGAGAAGGGATTGCGGCGTGACCATCCCCCCTGGGGGGTGATTTCTCGCTTTCTGTCTCTATGTCTCTCTCTGTCTGTCCGGCGAGCGCACGCGCCCTATAGCGAAAAACCTCTCCAAAAAAAAAAAAAAAAAAAAACATCTGAACATTTTAATTACAAGGGGACTTCAAGAAGTTTATGGAAAATAAGTATTATGAGAAAAGTATGCATAGATTGCGAACATTTTTTTGCAAAAAAATAAATTTGTACTTTAATTCCAGTTCTACTTTTCAAAGTAAGTTTTTTGAAGTTCCCTTGTATTCGTCCTGTGTGTTTTACTGATAGGAAAATGAATGCCCAGACGGTGGGGACATTGTGTTTCTTCTACAGCTGTTTCCATAGGGCTTTGCACCTGATACAGTTGGCATCAGGTACCTGTGGCATGATAAATGCAATAAGGAACTGCCGTTTAAAGTTCTCATTTAAGCTAACAAGCCTTTTTTTTTTTTTTTTTTTTTTTTTTAATTTGCTATAGGGTACATGTGTTCACAAGAGAAAGAGTGAGAAAGGAGTCCCCTGGGGAAATGACCACAGCACAGTCCTTTCTTCTGCATTTTCTTCTTGGGATTCCTTGCATGTTTTTCAAGCCACCGGGTCCAGGACTCGCAGTTGGCCATGTAGGGTCTAGCTGCTTTAACCACCAAACCACCTAACTGACCCATTCTTGAGCAATTGAAAGTTTAAATTTTATTTGTGCCTATTTTAATACTTAACTAGGCCTGTGGGGGGGGCGGGGCAGTTAATGTCTTTGTTAGTCACTGTCCCAGATAATGCTATATCAACAGGAAACTTGTAGCACAGTTGGAACACAGAACAGAACTCTAAGAGACCCCTTCTCTCTGTTCCCTACCTCATCTATCTTTGGCCCACTTGCTGTATTTAGGCAGGACCTTCCAGGAGTCCTCAGTCATACCTCTTTAAAAAATGTTTTTCCGGGACCAGCAGTTAGCGTAATGGCTATGTCGCTGAACTCCAATGTAGCCAACTGCGGTTCGAGTCCCAGACCTGGTGGCTTAAACTCAGGCTGGGCGCGTGTGCGTGTGTGCCCAAGATCCTGAGAGGAGAATGGAGGAGAAGGGATTGTGAGTGGCCATCCCCCTGGGGAGTGATTTCTCACTGTCTGCCTTTCTGGTGAGCGCACATACCCTATAGCAAAAACCTCTAAATATATATATGTATTTTTCCATGGGGACCAGAAGGTGGCGTAGTGGTTAAGGCACTGGACACTCTCACTATGGACCACAGTTTTTTCAAGTCTTGGACTTGGTGGCTTTCTCTCTCTCTCTCTCTCTCTCTCTCTCTCTCTGGTCAAATTAAAATAAACGAATGAATAAATAAAATTAATTATTTTTAAAAAATGTTTTTCCAGGCCACGTGGTTAAGGCATCTGGATCCCACAATGGCTGACCATGTGATTCAAGTCCCAGACCTGGCAGCTTGAAAAACACACCAGGGGTGTGTTTTTGGCACCCAAAATGCCCAAAAAAAAAAAAAAAAAAAAAAAAAAAAAAAAAGGGAGAAATGGAGGAGAAGAGATTGTGATGTGACTGTGCCCAATGGTGTATGTTTTTTTGCTTTCCCTCTCTGTCTTTGGCAAGCACACCCTCTGGCAAATTAAAAAAAATAAAAATTGCTCCTGGGCCCTGTGGTTAAGGGAGCTGGATTCCACTTGGCTGACCATAGTTTGAATCCTGGCCTTAAAGGCTTTAAAAACACTCCCAATGTGTATGTGTGCCCCAAATCTCATCAGGATTGAGAATTGGAGGAAAAGTGGTTGTGATGTGACCACATCCCATTGGGGATGCTTCTCTTTTGCTGTCTTTCTGTTCTCTGGAGAAGTACACATGCCCTCTGGCAATTTTTAAAAAAAAGAAAAAATTTCTCCTGTTGGCAGGAAGAGCATTTAAAACTATTTTCAGTTACTTAACCGAGAAGAGCTGAAGAGTAGAGCTCTAAGGTACATGTCTCCACTTTGACAGGCTTTTGTGTAGAGAGAGTGTTAAATGTTTGCCTCTACTTCCTACCCTAAAAGACCGGGGGGCATGGAAAAGAGTGGCAATAATGTACACTTGTATTTTGCTTTTATAAAGGGAGAAAATTGGGCCCAGCATTTCAGTCAAGTAATAACACTTCTTTAGGACCCAACTTTGGTGTGTGTGCTGCAAAGATACTGTGCTCTGCAGGCCAGGGTCAGTTGGGAGGCCTGGGTTCAATTCCTAGTTTAACAAAGGCCAATATGCTGGCATGCACCTGTAATCGCAAGAGCTGGGGAGACTGAAGGAGGGAGATTGTGAGCTCATGGCCATCCTGCCTAACGTAGCAGAACACTGTCTGAAAGCACTGGGTATTGTGCATTCCTGTGGTTCCAGCTACTTGCGGCTGAGGCAGAAGGATTGAAACAGAAAGGTTCTGTCTTTAATAACCACCACAGGGACCAGCAGGTAGTGTGGTGGTTAGGGCACTGGACTTTCATGTGGCCGACTACAGTTTGAGTTGTGAACCTGGCAGCTTTCTTTCTCTCTCTCTCTCTCTCTCTCTCTCAGTCTCTCTCTGTCTTTCGTCAAATTAAAAAAGTAATAATAAATAAAGTTAAATAACTAATTCTTTTTAATTTTAATTTTTATTTTTATTTATTTTTTTTTAACGTTTGCTATAGGACACACAGGCTCACCAGGAGAGAGCAAGGGAAAGTGAGAAAGCAGACCACTAGGTCCCGGATTCAAATTGCTGTCAACCATGTGGGAGTCCAACGCCTTAACCATCACACTACCTGCTGGGCCCAATAAATAATTCTTTAAAAAAAAAAAAAAAAAAAAAAAAACCAGATGTGAGGTAAGCAGATGTCATAGCAGTTACATTGCTGGACTCCCATATGGCTGACCACGGTTAGAGTCCTGGACCCAGTGGCTTGAAACTCACACTAGGCAAGTGTGCATGCTTGCCCAAGATCCTGGGAGGAGGATGGAGAAAGGATCATTTTGTGGCCATCCCCCCGGGGGATGGTGATTTCTCCCTCTCTCTGTCTGTCTCTCTTCCTCTGGCCAGCATACATGCCCTACCACAAAAACTACTTAAAAAAGATGTTCACAGCAAACTTGCATTGATGACTGTTAAGACTGCATCTTCAGGACACAGATACAGTTTATTATCTGTTGATGAAGATGTGTATAGTATTCTCAACTGGGCTGGACTGAGGTGTATATCATGCTGGGTAAAGTCTTTTTTTTAAAAATATTTTTAATTTTATTTACTCATTTACTTATTCTTTTTATTTAGACCAGAGAGACACACACACACACAGAGAAAGTGAGAAAGAAAGCCACCAGGTCCAGGACTTGAACCATGGTTGGCCAGACGAGAATGTCCAGCGCCTTAACCACCACACCACCTGCTGGTCTCTTTAAAGTCTAAATGATATATAGTGATTGTATAAATAATAATAAGAAAAAAAAAGATTATACCTTCAAATTTCTTGTTCCAAATAGTGTGTATTATAAATGAAATACAAAGTTATGTTTAAAAAAATTGCTTGAAATGTTACCTCTTTTACCAACATTTTCTCTCTACCGATAAATCGGTGTCCTTTGGAGTAGAGTTTACTGTTAAACCATGGGGCAGAAAAGATATCTCAGATGAAAAGAATTGCACTGCTTATGTTTTATTTTTAATATTTTTAGTACACTTGCCAGAGAAAGAAAGTGAGAAATAAACCCCCAACCCCATGGTGCTTATGAGCAGAGAGAAAGTATGACATTTTCTGGGATATTTTTGGAGAGGTTTTTGCTACAGGGCGTGTGCACTCTCCAGAAAGAGACGGAGAGACAGAAAGTGAGAAATCACCCCCCAGGGGAGATGGCCACGCCACAGTCCCTTCTCCTCCATTCTCCTCTCGGGATCTTGGGCACGCACGCACACATGCCTGGTGTGAATTTAAGCCACTGGGTCCGGGACTTGAACCTCAGTTGACTACATGGGAGTCCAGCAGCATAGCCATTAACGTCAATTGCTGGTCCCGTAAATTTTTTTTTTTTTTTTTTTTTTTTTAACCAAAGGGTATGTGCACTCTCCAGGAGGAGACAAAGTGAGATGTAGGATGGTCATGCCACAATCCCTTTTCCTCCATTTCTCCCTCCTTTTGGGATTTTGGGGATATATGCACACACACACATGCACACGCACACCTGGTGTATTTCTTCAAGCTGCTGGGTCTGGGACTTGAATCATGCAGTTGATTGTATGATATCCGTCCTCCTTAATCACCATGCCACCAGTTGGTCTTATTCTCAAATGTTTAAGTGTGCAGTGCAGTATTAACTACAGGGATAATGTGCAGATCTAGAACTTGTTCATCTTGTATGATTGAGGTATTATGCTCACTGATTAGTGATTTCTCACTTGCTCTTCCCCCAGTCTCTGGGAGCAACCACTGTACTACTCACTGATCCTGTGAATTTGACTGTTTTAGATATCTCCAAATAGTGTGTATTATAAATGAAATACAGTGCCACAGTTTGAATGTGTCCCTAAAGTTAATGTGTTAGAAATTTAATCTCGAATGCAACAGTTTTGAGAGGTGGGATTTTTAAGTGGAGAATAGATGAAAGGATTAATGCCATTATTATAGGAGTGAGATTACATTAAAAGGATCATTTCAGACCCTTTCTCTTCTTCTCTTGTGTGTGCTCTCTTGCCCCTCTGCCTTTTGTCATGGGGTGACATAGCAAGAAGGCCCTGGCCAGATGTGGATTCAACCTTGAATTTCTCAGCCTTAAAAACTGCAAGAAATCGCTCTTGTGTGTAAGTTACCCAGTCTCAGGTATTGTTTTTAGCAGTACAAAATGGACTACTTCAAATTGTTGCCAGAGAAATGGGGTCATTGCTATAACAAATACCTAAAGACGTAGAAGCAGTTTCGGTACTGGTAGTGGGTAGAGGCTGAAAATGTTATGAGGTGAGCGCTAAAAAAATCCTCTGTCGCTATGAACAGAGCATTAAAAGTGAGCCTAGGGAGGGCTCAGAAGAAAAAGTGTTGCTAGAGAAGTCTGAAACTTCTTAGACATTGATTAAGTACTGATCAGAATGTTGGTAAAAGTATGGATACTAAAAGGCCATTCTGTTGAGTTCTCAGATGGAAAACAGGAGTATCTTACTGGAAACTGGAGTTCCTGGAGGAAGAGTTACACCTGTTATGAAGTGGCAAAGAACTTAGTTCAGTTGTGCCCATGCCTGAAGGTTTCCCGAAGCAGAACTTTAAAGCAGTGAACTAGGCTATCTGGCAGAAGGAAGTATCCGAGTAGCAAAGCATGCAAAGTGTTGTATAACTCCTTTTGGCCGCTTAAAGTAGAATGAAAGAGAAAAGAAATGATTTGAAGACTGAATTAATAGTTAAAAGGGGAGCAGAATGGAAAGATTTGGAAAATGTACCATCTTCCCTTGTAAAATGATGGAGGATGTTTAGGAGAGCAAACCAAGGGGTGTGATTGCGTGACTAATTCGCTAAAGAGTGTGACTAGAAAGAATCCAGGTGCTATTCATCAAGACAGTGGAAGTGTAGCCCGAATACATTTCAGAGATCTTCAAGGCTGTCTCTCCCATCATAGGCCCAGAATTCTAGGAGGATAGAATGGTTTGGGGGTATGGGTGCCTTCCATAGACTTGCTGCTCAGGGCCACCTTAAGACTCTGCAGCTTGTATTCTAGCGCAGTGTTCCTTGCTCACCCCAGCTGTTATCCAAATGGCCCCAGGTGCACCTTGGGTTGTTGCTCTAGTGGGCACAAGCTGAAAGCCTTGGCAGCATGTGTGTGCTGATTCTGCAGACTTGCAGAAATCAAAAGCTATAAAGGCATGGTGCCCTCCACCGATTTGAAAGGATGCATCAACAGCCCTGGGGCCCACACAGCAAAGGCTCATCACAGGATTAGAGCCACTGTAGAGAGTCCCAACTACAGCTGTGCCTAATGGAGCCATGGGTCAGGTAGCCCCTTGAGACCCCAGAACTGTAGAGCCAACAGCATGTAGCTCCAGCCTGGGGGAGGAGCAGGCACAAAATGCCAACCACACTGTAAGAGCTGCTATATAGACTCATTCCAGCAGGACCACAGCACTAGGATTGCCTGAGGCCTTGAGAGCTCAGCCTCTACTCCACCGTGCTTAGGGTGAGGCAGATTATTCTCCTGCTTTAAGAATTACGGTAGTTTTGAACTTAACTTGGGACCAGTTACCCCTTTTGTGTTTGTTTCTCCCCTTTGGAATAAGAATGTCTATTCTGTGGCCGTCCCATCATTGTACAATATTTTGGAAGTAGATCATTTGTTTTGATTGCACAGGCTCACAGCTGTAGGGAATTGACCTCAGTGTGAGTCATGCCTTGAATCTCATCCATATCTGATTCGCATGGGACCCTAGACTTTGAACTTTTGAGTTGATGCCGAAACTAGTTAAAACTTTGGGGCTATTGGGATGAAGTGAATGATATTTTACATGTGGGAAGGACATGAATTTGGAGGATCGGGAAAGGGATGCAGTGTCTTGGATGGGTCCTCCTTTGGAAACTTAAACTGCAATTTAACAGTGTTAAGTGGGACCTTTAAGTGATGATTAGGCCATGAGGGCTCTGCTCATAAATGGGATTAATGTCATTAGCATGGGAGTGGGTTAGTGTGGGAATGGGTCTGAAGCCTAGAGGTCAGACGGTAAGAGAGCTTGTTTGTATGCAGAAGCCTTGTCAAGTAACTGAGAAACAGGCTGGGCAGATAAAAGTAGAGAAAGGTGTGGTGAGCGGTGTGGCCCCTGGAGATGGATGGCTCTGCCAGGCAGACTGATGTTTTGCTTGTGATATGTTGGATTGTATTGGCATGACACCAAAATACTGCTTTTTATGGTTTGGGATTGCATTCACAGGGCCTTGGACTTTGTATTTAAAGGGAGGAAAAATGAACCTTACAGCTGTGGCCATAGTATGGTTGGGAGAGCCTACCACTTCAGAAATCCTCAGCCCCATTTACTGAGGCATTTGCTTTCCCACCCTAGAAAAATCCCTGTGTTTGGGGTTCAACTTCTTTTAGTCAATGTATCAAATTCTATGTGTGATCTCAGACCTCATTTTCTTCATTTAGAAAGTGAGAGGGTTGGATTCGTTCTCTGATCCCTTTCATTTTTTATAGTACAGGTAAGTACAGTTTGAATAAATTTTTTTCTTCCTTTTTTTTTTTTTTTAATTTTAATAAGGTTTTTGCCATAAGGTGCATATACTAGCCAGAGAGGGACCAGCAGTTAGCGTAATGGCTATGTTGCTGGACTCCCATGTAGTCGATCGCGGTTCGCGTCCCGGACCCAGTAGCTTAAAACTCACGCTGGGTGCGTGTGTGTGTGTGTGCCCAGGATCCCGAGAGGAGAACGGAGGAGAAGGGATTGCGGCATGGCCATCCCCCCTGGGGGTGATTTCTTGCTTTCTATCTCTCTCTCTGTCTGTTTGGTGAGCGCACGTGCCCTATAGCAAAAACCTCTCCAAAAAAAAGAAAGAGACAGAGAGAGAGAGAAAGTGAGAAATTTCACACAGGGGGCATAGCAGCGGTGCAATCTCTTCTCCATTCGCCTCCTGGAGTTTGGGCATGCACGCACATGTGCCTGGTGTGATTTTCAAGCCACTGAATCTGGGGCTTGAACCACAGGCAGCCATGACGGAGTCCAGTGTCTTAACTGCTATACCACCTGCTGGCCCCTTGAATAAAAATTTTAATTATCTACATATTTCAAACCAGAATATATGCCTCTTTGAAATTCATTGGAGGTAATCTTTCTACTGCTGAGTAGAGGGAAGGCTGCCACCTATCACTGTGGGGGGGGGGGGAAGATTGTAATAAAGGCATGCTTATGCTAGCTTTTTGGAACCCAAAGTATTTTTCTTTAAGACCTTATTAATAGGTGGGTTGCCACATCAGCCTACTGATGCCTATTTTACTTTTAATTTGACAAGTCCTAACCTAGCTACCATTTATTTTGCTACTTTCATGGGAAATAGAAGTCCGTGGTGCCAGGAAAATATCTCATTTTGCTAAGGATGCGAGGTGACAGGGTGAAGTAAGATGGATATTTCTAGGGGCTCTGTTACTCAGTAAGAATGCAAAAAGAAGTGTGCTCTTCTAAATGCAAAAAAAGTAAGAATTTCTCTCTGCACAACTCATGTACCTTTTTGGAAACAGATTTTTGTTTATAACTCACTGTGTGCACATTATTGTTATTATTTTTAACGAGATATTTTTACCATAGGGCATGTGTGCTTGATAGAGAATGAGAAATCACCCCCTGGGGGGGATGGCCACGCTGCATACAGTCCCTTCTCTTCTCCTCTTGGGATCTTGGGCACACCTATACACATGCCCAGTGTGAGTTTTAAGCCACAGGGTCCAGGACTCGAACCACGGTGGGAGTCCAGCAGTGTAACCATCATGCATCTGCTGGCCCCTATAACTCAGTGTATGCACATTAAAAAACAGATTTGGGGTTGGACAGTGGTGTATGATAACATAGTACTCTGCAAGGCTGTGTTATCATGGGAAGGTTCTGAGATTATATTTGGAGATTTCCCTGAATACCAGAAGGCACAAAAATACCCACGATTGGGGGTCTGGGTAAGGCTAGGGGTGGATCGTGGCATGAGGGCTCTGTTGTGGGTGCCCATCTGTGTCTCTCTCTCTCTCTCTCTCTCTTGCTCATGGAATAAGAAATAAACTTTTTTAAAAAAGTAGAAATTTATGATTTAAATGTGGTAATAAATGTAATTCCTGATTTTTCTTCATCTCTCTAGGGTTAGCTGTCTGCCAGGAGTTTTTGGTCACTTACTGGTAGAGACAGTATCAGAATTGAAATCTGTGTGACTCAAAATCCATTTTGTAAGCTGGTTTTTAGATTATTTACAATGCATGAAATTTCATCAAATCTCCTTTTATACCTTTGCAAAATTCAAAATCATACAGGTTGTACTGGTGTCAGAAAACAACATTAAAAAAGCAACTGGTAATTTTTCTAGGCTTTTAACCCAGTGGAGTGGCTCTGAAAGTTAGGAAGGTAAATTTTCCTCTATTTACCAGAAAAGTTCATGTGAACTTTGAGAGGAAAATGTCATATGTCTTTAATATTTATGAGTGTGTTCTTATTATAGGTAAAACCAATAAAAGTGAAATGAGATTTATTTAGAGCTAGTATATCATCCACTGAGTTTGAACTTCAAATTTCCCTATGCTAGTTGAATGCCTAAGTGACTATTTTTCTTTTTTACTTTTTTACTTTTTTTTTTTACTTCTTTTTTTTTATTACTAGATGGTAAGTGTGCTTGCTGGGGAGAGGGAGAGAGCGCCCCTAATGGAGCATGGTCATACCATGGTCCCTTCTCCATTTCTCTTATCTGGTTGGGATGTACATATTCTTGGTGTGTCTTTCAAGCAGCCAAGACGAGGACTTGAACAGTGGGCAACCATGTGGGATCTAGCTCCCCAAACCAGTAGGCTGTGGGGACAGTCATAAATGACTATTAAGAAAATGCACAGGGACCAGCAGTTAGCGTAATGGCTATGTCGCTGGACTGCGATGTAGTCGACTGCGGTTTGAGTCCCGGACCCGGTGGCTTAAACTCACGCCGGGCGCGTGTGCATGCGTGCCCAAGATCCCGAGAGGAGAATGGAGGAGAAGGGATTGCGGCATGGCCATCCCCTCTGGGGGGTGATTTCTAGCTTTCTATCTCTCTGTCTCTCTGTCTTTCTGGTGAGCGCACGTGCCCAATAAGAAAAAAAAAATACCTCTCAAAAGAAAATGCACAGAAGGGCCAGCAGGTGATGAAGTAGCTAAGGCAGTGGACTCCCACATGGCAGATCACTGTTTGAATCCCAGACCCGGTGGCTTGAAACTCAAGCCAGGCACATCTGTATGTGTTCCTAAAATCCCGAGAGAAGACTAGAGGAAAAGGGATTGTGGCATGGCCATCCTCCCTGGTGGGTATTTCTCACTTTCTCTCTCTCTGACTCTCTGTGTCTATGGCGAGCACATGTGCCCTATAGCAAAAATTTCTCTTAATAAAAAAAAAAAGAAACTGTATAGCCTGTCAGTGAATAAGCTTATGATCCTATAACAAAAATTATATAGTTTTTTCTAACTTTTGTTTTTTCTAACTTTTCTTTCACAAGCTCAAGCAGGAGGGACAGGCCCCAACCAACAGGCTTCTCATGCCAGAATCCAACCCTAGTTTCAGCCAGGCTTTAGATTATGGGCACATGCCCACTGAGCATGTTCCAGGAGGTTTCCGGATGTGAGCCTGGGACCTTCCCGTGTGAGTCAGCTTCATAGAGTGTTATGTTATTGCCTTGCCACTGTCTGACCCCTGTATAGCCCTGTATGTAAAAGCACAGTCATTTGTCTTCAATTGAAAGTTCTGTGTATCTTTGAACAAAATGCTTGATCTCTCTTAACCTCAGTTCTGGTATATGTAAAATGGGACCATAATACCTTTTTAATGGCATTATTAAGAATAAATGAGATGATGTTAGTAAAATAGTTTGTATGTGCCTAACTTCAGTAAAGATTCATAAATGATAGCTTAAAATGTTTTCTAAAAAATTTTAAAACATCTGTATCACTTTAGTCATAGTCATTGGGGTGTGGATATAGGAGTTTTTCCAATTAATTGAAATTTACCCATTTATATATAGTTACTATCCCAGTAGCTTAGTAATTTTTCATATCTAGAATTGCATTTCAAAATCTAAATTGCATTTTAAAGATGTATTATTTGACACTGATTTCTTAGAAAAGATACTGAGCACAAATTATTTCTAATGGGCATTTATGAAGATTCAGGTTTCTTCATTGGATCATTGTGTCTTCAGTGGTATAAAGGGCATTTTCTGTTTTGTTTTAAGCAGTCACTGGACATTGATTCAACAACATTTATTGATGGCTCAAGTACAGTGGTGACATTAAGTTAAAAAGACTAAGACATGGTTGGAGCCTCCTGCTAGTATTTTAATTTTTTCAAAGTTCCTTTTCTTCTTTTTTTTTTTAAACCAAGAGGTTCCTATTAGGAATTAAGGTCGCTAATTTAGGCCTGGCTTAAATGTGAACCTGACTACAATTTCTGGTGTTTATCTCATTTTTCTTTTTCCCTCCCTTTTTTTTTTTGTTTTTAAATACTTTTGTGTCGAGTATTTTTCTTTTTCTTTTTTCTTGGCTATAGGGCATATGCACTTTTCAGAGAGAAAGTGAGAAAGCCCCCTCTTCCCTCCCCCGGGGGGATGACCATGGCACAGTCCCTTCTCCATTCTTCTCTGGGATTTTGGACACACATGCACCCAGCATGTTTTTCAAGCTGCTGGGTCTGAGACTCAAGTGCAAAGTTAGCCATGTGAGATCCAGCCCCTTAACTACTACATCACCTGCTGGCTCATGCTTTTATTTAAAAATAATTTTGCTATAGGTGCATGCACTCGCCAGAGAGACTAGAGAGTGACAGAGTGAGAGAAAGTAAGAAAGCATCCCCTGGAGGGATGGCCACACCACAGTCCCTTCTCCATTCTTCTCTTAGGACCTTGGACACGCACACATACATCCCTGGCATATTTTTCAGGTCACAGGGTCCAGGACTGGAACCATCCTGTCAGCCATGTGGGATCCAGCTGCCTTAACAACCACAACACCTGCTAGCCCTAGATTTTCTTTTCAAAGCAGTTTATGAAATTATAACTTATATACAATGGTATTAATATGCACACACACACATATATACGCGTATGTGTGTGTGTGTGTGTATATATATACATATACATATACATATACATATATCTATATATATATATATATATATATATATATATATATTTTAAGACGAGGTTCACCATAATGTGATCCTTCTGCCTCAGCCTCCCAGCTGACTACAGGAAGGTGCCACCTCATCTGGCTTTTTCACTTTGTTGCCCAGACCAACCTTCAGCTCATGATCTTCCTGCCTCAGCCTCCCTGAGTCACTGAGATTTTAGGTGTGCACCACTGTGGCTGGCCTGTAGGTTGGAACAAGAATCGAACCTGGATCCCATTATATTTTTAATTCTCATTTTCCTGAAGTCCAGTGATGTTGTATACATTTTCATGTGCTTATTTGCCACCTGTAAATATATGTGTGTGGAGGTGAATAAATAAATATGTATGTATTTTATGCTAGAGAACATGTGTGTATGCATGTGAGAGAGACGAGCACCATCATCAGGGTCTTGTCCAGGTATCATCTCCTTTTCCCAGCTCTCCACTTCCCAGGATCCTGGATGCCTTCTGCACACCTGACATGCTTCCAAGCTAAACCAGGGATTCAAAACCACAGTTGGCCATATGGCTTCCAGCCATGTAGACACTGTTCTGCTGTAGCACAGCAGCTCTGCTCATCTGTATTTTTTTTTGTAAAGTGTGCTAAAATCATTTGTCTATTTGAATTGTTTTCTATTAAAAATTATCAAATTTTGTGGATGCTCTGTTTTCCAGGTTAAATATTACCAGAAAAATGCTTTGCAAATATTTTCTCTGAGTCTCTTCATACTCTGAGCAAGGGTTTTGGAAGACCAGGCATTAATTTTGATGAAGCCTTATTTATTTTATGGATCATGTTTCATACGTGGTGTCTAATCCAGGTCACAAAGGTTTTCTCTTGGAAGTTTTGTATTAGATCATCAGAAAAGTCAGGGCATGTTTTTGCATAGAAAAATTTGTCCTGACTTTTCTGAAACAACCTAATAGTTTTAGGTTTAGGTTACGGTCCATATTAAGGTACATACATATATATATCTCAATATGTGTGTGTACGTGTGTGTGTGTGTGTGTATGCGCTTTTATGTATCTATTTACATTTATATGATACAAGGTTTTTGCATTAAGGTTTTTGGTATTTAAGGTATGCATTAAGGTTTTTGTTTTTTGCATATTGCTCCTATACCGTTTATTGAAAAGACCATCCTTTCTCTGCTGCAAAGAGCGAGAAACTATTACTGATATTTTACAACACACAATTGAATTCAGTCTTAATTCATTACCATTATATGTTCTCCTTTCAGTCTTAGTGGACCCACATTGTATCTTGTCAATTAATTGTGTTTATTATGTGAATCATCAGTCAGGGAAAGCCTTAGAATGCTGATACCTACAATAAGGTGCTTTAATAAGACACAAATCTTCATTGATTATTTCATTCACCACTTTAGGATTTTCCTTTTGTATTTTAAAATTAATCAAGCTATCCTGTTTTTTTCTTTGGGAAGAGTAGACAAACTATAAAGTACGTAAGTAGTGCAAGTACACCAGCAAAGACAATAACCAAAGCCATTCTGAAACTGAGCTAGGTGAATTCAGGTGTGCCCTCTGGGACTTGAAGCCACTTAAGAAAGGTAGATAGAGAGTTGTGCTTTCATAATGTAGGCCATACTATCCAGCACCATACTAACCAGTAGCATCTATTCCTCTCCTGAAATTACTCCATTCTTTGGGCAGGCTGCAGTGCCTGTGCCCAGAGTGGACCAAGTTGTCGATTTCTGCCAAAACCAACAAAACCCACTGAGATTGTAATCAGAATTGCATTTATTCTATAGATCCGCTGGGGGAATTGACTTGTTAACAGTGTTGACATTTGAGTCTTCTTGAACCTAGTTAAGTCTTCTTGAACAGGTGTATTTCTTCAGTTATTTGTGTCACCTTTAATTTCTCTCAGCAGATTCTTTTTTCTCGGTGTGCAGTCTTTCATATTTTTTTTGGTCAGATTTATCCCTGAACATTTCATATGTTTGAATTGGACTGTAAATGGTATTCTTTTTTAAATTTTAATTTCTTATTATTCATTGCTAATATATTGAAATAAAATTGATTTGTATATTTATCTTTTATCCTGCAACCTTACTGTACTCACCTGTTGAACAATGAACTTTTTTTTTCTATGATTTTTGCCATAGGATTGTGCACTTGCTGGAGAGAGACAGAGAGAAAGTGAGAAATCACCCTTCAGGGGGTATAGCCACCCCAAAATCCCTTCTCAATTCTCTCAGTATTTTGGGCACACACACTCAGGATACTTTTTTAAGTTGCTGGGTCTGGGACTCAAACCACAGAGTTAGACATGAGGAATATCCGGTGCCATAACCACCACACCACCTGCTGACTGAAATGTTTTAATGTCCTTAACTGCTGATCCTGTAATCTTTGTCACTTCAGCTCAAGTTCAATTGATTGATTTTTCTCTTCATTTTCGGTATGCTTCCCTGCTTTGATTGCCTGATAATCTTTGATTGGATGGTAGACACTGTAAATTTTACTCTTACGTAAGTCCTTCATGAGTAGTCTACCAAGTACTCCCTGTGTTGTGAGTTGTTCCATCTGGCTGGTGAGCACACACCATGTCCCAGCTTTGGGTGCTGCACTTACATGCATATGTACTGCAGAAACTTTGAAGAGAAACCCTCTTAAGATCCTTCTTTTATTTATTTATTTTTTGGTGGCTGGGGGAGAGGTTTTTGCTCTAGGGCATGTGTGCTTGCCAGAAAGACAGAGACGGACAGAAATGAGAAATCACCCTCTGGGGTTTGGTCACACCACAGTCCCTTCTCCTCCATTTTCCTTTCAGGATCTTGGGCACACACACACATGCGCCTGGCCTGAGGTTAAGCCACTGGATCTGGGACTCAAACCGTGGTCAATTACATGGGAATCCAGTGACGTAGCCATTACACCATCTGCTGGTCCCCTAAGATCCCTTTTTTATCTTTTTGTTTGTTTGTTTTTGTTTGTTTTTGCTATAAGGCACATACACTCACTGGAGATTTTAGAGTTGGGGAGGTGAGAAATCAACCCCCCCCCCCCCCCCAGGGGAATGGCCATGCCTCAGTCCCTCCACTTACATTCTCCTCTTGGGATTTTGGGCATGTATGCACATGTACCCAGTGTGATTTTCAAATTGTTGGGTCCAGGACTTGCACAGTACAAATGACCATATGGGATCCAGCCACGTTAACCTCCATGCCACCTGCTGGCCCAAGGTCTCTGGGGCTCTTTATTCAACTTTCTTCTTTCTCGTAATTGTCCTCAAACTCTGATCATCTTGGTTTTCTCAGATCTTTATCTCTGTCTCTTGAATTCAGGGAGTCCACAGGGCTCTGTTGCCTCCCTGCTCAAAACCTAAACTTCTCTCTCCAGGCAGTAAGTTTAGATTCAGTTTTCTTCTTCTCTTAAGGTTCCCTGCCTTTCATTATATGATGTCTAGTATCTTGAAAGCGATTCTTTCATGTATTTTTTTTTCTTTGTTTCTGTAGTGTTGTTTCAAGTTGAAGGGTAAATATGGTTCCTATTAAAGTAAGGGTTTTCTTTGCTCCTGTGCTGTAATATTCATCATTTAGAATCACTGTTACCAGTCGATGATTGTGTATTTGATAAAAACACAATTAATTTGAATGTTTGCATACATTTTATGAATGAGCTTTTAGCCTAAAGAATCAGAGTCTAAGTCCTGGGTATTCCCTCAAATAGTTGTGTGGTCTTAGGTACAGAACTTCAATTCTTTGGACCAGTTTCCTCATACGAAAGATGAATCAAAAACCCTACCAATTTGGCTTTAAATTGTGTGTTTATGTACTTATTTTAGTTGTGTCTCTTAACAGCTTATAACTGTTTCAGAATGCTTTAAATGCCATACAATTTATGAAAATCAGGAAATATGTGAGAAATGTAAGAATCCATTTCCTTGTCCTGTCACCTGAGTGTTGACATTTTCTCTGAATTAACATACTTTACTGGCTACTTAAAAAGTAATCTAATTAGAAAGTCATAAATACTAAGTTTCTAGAAATTTTTCTTTAACTTCCTAAGTAAACCTATGGAGCCTCACAACTTTTTTGTAAAAAGCAAGATAGTATTGCAGATTATTTCCTTCAGAAAAGCTGAGAATTAAGTTTTACTTACATGTTGCAAAATAATAAAGGCTTAATTTCCATGATGGATGGCTTTTAAATTAAGAAGTGTTTATTGAGGATCTCCTATACTTTGAACATTTTACTGGGCTTGATCATGAGATTGAAGAGAGAATCCTAGAAAAGAGATAAGCTCTTTGTCCTTGAGGAATTCAAGGCTGACTGGGTGGAGAAGGAAGAGGGAATGTCTCTTTACCTAGAGATTCTGAAGGGGGGATGTCTCATGGTTATTAGTGGGGGCACCACTTTCGGTAGAATTTCAGAGGTTGAGAAGGCAAGAAAAGTACATCTACAGATGTGAGACTATGGAGGAGTCTAGAGTTGAGAGAGTGTTGGTTAGTGTGGCTGTAACATATGACCTACACAGGGAACAAGGAATGGCTAAAGGTTAAGCCTAGAAAGGTGGGTTCAGGCTATTGAAGGTACTTCATAATAGGCCATGTGGTTGACCTGCAGATAACATGGTGGTTAAGGCTGCTGGACTCCCATGTGGCCAACTGCAGTTCAAGTCCCAGACCTGGCATCTTGCTTTCTCACTTTCCCTCTATTTCTTTCTCTCTGGTGAGTACAAGTTCCCTATAGCTAAATTTTAAAATAATAAATAAAATAAATAATTTAAAAAAAAAAAGATAGGTCATATGGGAAGATATGTGTGTATGTGTGTGTGTGTATGGATATATATATATATATATATATATATATCACCTAAAAATGACACAAGGAGATTTCTTTAGATTATTTTGGTAGTGGTGTGAAAAATGGATTGGGGGGAGTCACTAGAGAGAAAAAGCTCACATAACAGGACCTAGTCTTTTTTTAATTTGCCAGAGGGTACACATGCTGACCGGAGAGAGACAGAAAGTGAGAAATCACCTCTCCAACCCCCGACCCAGCCAAGGGAGACAGTCACTCCGCACTCCCTTCTCTTGGGATTTTGAACATACATACACAAGCACCCGGTGTGATTTTCAAACCTCTGGGTTCTGGAATCCAACTACACAATCAGCCATGTAGGATCCAGCTGCCTTAACATGCCACTTGCTGGTCCAACAGGACCTAGTCTTTGCTAGGAAAGAAAGGAAGGTACTAGAAATAAAGAATCATGCAAAAAGATACTTGACAAGGAGTCTGAGGACCTAGTACTGGACTAGACACATCACATCTCTTACCCAGATTCCAAACGAATAAAGAGCCCTGCATGGGAAATTAGTTTGGAATTTTGGTTCAGAGCCCTTTAAATTGAAGAGTCTGGCATTCCTACAGTAGAAATGGCACCTAGACCGTGAGAAGACAGAGCTGGAGCAGTATCAGAGCCAGCCGTGTGGGTTTGGCAGCCATGAGCCTGAAGAGGGTGGTTAAGCCAAGGTGGAGAGCGAGATAGCACAGAGGAAGCTTTAGCTGGGCCTCAGAACTCTGCGGAGTGCACATATGTGGGTCAGGAATACAGTGTAAGATCCCGAGAAGGAACAGAGTAGGAGGTAGTAGGACCGCTGTGTGCAGGGAGAACGATGGCAGACTTGGGAGAGGTATGGAAGAGTGAGAGCTGAAATGAAGCCACTGGATCTCCCAGTTGGGCTGGCAGGAGGAGCTCTGGCAGTGGCATGTCTGGAATACATTAAGTATTTAGAGAAAAAGCAAAAAATTTATTTCTGGCCAAAAGATCACCACAAAGCCCATCCATTTTATTTTTTTATGAATTATTTATTTAATTTTATTTGTTGTTATTTTTTAATTTGACCAGAGAGAGAGAGAGAAAGTGAGAAAGCAAACCACCAAGTCCGGTACTTGAACTGCAGTCGGCCATACAAGAATCCAGTGCCTTAACCATCCAGCTACCTGCTGGCCCTGTATCCATGCTTTTATAGCTCATACAGTCCTTGAAATCTTGATCATACAAGGAGACAAACTTGTACTGGGAAACCATTTGAGTTTGTGTCATTAAGGTGGCATTTCTGTGACTATAGAGTTAGCACCATTGTATAGTGAAACTGGATGTGGTGTACTAAGTATATGAGAATGAGGACCCCAAATCTCCAGTCAGTAGTTGTGTTTCTCAGAGTTTAAGAAGATGGGGAAATATGAACATGTAGTAAACTTAGATCTCTAGCCAAGAGTTCATTTTAAATACTTTTTTCGTTTTTTTAGAGAGATTTTTGCTTTAGGGCGCGTGCACTCGCTGGAGAGAGAGAAAGCGAGAAATCACCCCCTAGGGGGATGGCCACACTACAGTTCTCTCTTCTCCATTCTCCTCCTGGGATTCTGGGAATGCATGTACATGGCCATTCACACACATGTGCCCAGCATGGGTTTTAAGCCGCCAAGTCTCGGACTCAAACCACAGTCGACTACATGGGGGTCCAGTGACGTAACCATTACACCATCTGCTGGTCACATTTTAGATGCATCTTTATAGGTATCCAGGAGACTTGCTTATCTAGCTAGGTATGTCTTTCAAGAGTTTATATGAGGGACTGGCAGGTGGTGGGTGGTTGAGGCACTGGACTCCCACATAACCGTCTGTGGTTTGAGTCCCAGACCTGGCGGCTTGCTTTCTTACTTTTCCCTCTCTATCTCTACCTCTGTCTCTCTCTCTGGTCAAATTAAATTAAATGAATAAATCAGTAAAAGTAAATGAATAATTATTCAAATAAAAGAGTTCATATGACTAAGACTCATTCTGTGGACGCTCTTTAGAGAACTTTCTGTATTCTATGGATTTGGTAGTTGAACTTAACTTCCTCAATAAGATTACAAAAGAACCCCCAAACAGATGTTTCTGATTACATAAATGTTCATACAGATACACGGTCATCTTTTTTATCCTCTCCATGGATATTTTTGTAGTCCTTTGGATTCCGTTAACATTTTTTTTTTTTTAACTGAATGCTGATTAAGCAGAATTAAACTCTAAGATGAGAGGCTGTATGACCCTTTTCTGGGACCTGTAAGAATCTGGATTCTCCACTGTGCTGCCTCCCAGTAAGCAGGAGGAAAGAGCCCTGTGACGATAGGTTCCAACAAGAGATGTGGTGGAGGGTGGAAAGAATAGCAGAAGGATAGTGGTAAGGCAGGCAGTAGGTATTTTTTGTGATAAAGACGTGAATTTGTCTGAGAGCCGCAGGTGGAAGGCTTAAGTATTTTTCATTATCACATGGCCAGTAATTCTGTCCTAGTGATATACCAGCACTCTTTTGAAGGGACACTATTGAATATGCATAGTAAATTTCTCGGTCCACGGGGCAAACGCTAACAAGTTTAGTAATGTGTCCGCAGCCTTCCCAGCTAATCTTCTGCTGGCAAGAGAGCCCTGTGAAAAGACAGATGCAGGATGAGCCCTTTATATGAAAATCACGCTGACCTCACTTGATAGTTATGTGGCTGTGCAGACAGCCTCATCATGGGTAGCAGGTAGCAGGCCGGAATCAGAGCCCTGAGCCAGGAGCTTTGCCTTATCACTGAGATTTTCATCCTTTAACATGAATTTCAAATATGGCATACAATGAGCTGTATTGACAAGTCCAAGTCTTCCCAATCCGGTCTTTTTTTTTTTTTTTTTTTTTTTTTTTTGCTGTGGGATACAAAAAAAATCTCTCTCCCTAGAGAGACAGAAAGTGAGAAATCATGCCCCCCTACCCACCCACCCACCCCTCAGGGGGGATGACTATGCATGCAATCCCTTCTTCTCCATCCTCCTTTGGGGATTTTAAGCATACACGCACACATGTCTGGCGTGATTTTTAAACTACTGAGTCCAGGACTTGATCCACAGTTGACTACATGGGAGTCCAGCAACATATCCATTACGCTACCTGCTGATCTTCCCAATCCTGTCTTAAGTGGGTTAGAATTATTCTGTTTGTGGAAACTGTTATAACTTCCAGGTACAATTTCGCATCGTGGTCCCTAATGGCCTTTATCGGATGTGATTAGATCCACACTCAGATTCTTTTTTTTTAAGAGCATAATTGTGGAATATGTATTTACTGAATGCAGAAGTTAAAAATAAATAAAATGTAAAAAGGATTTTTTAAAAAAAAATCTATATACAAAATTGACCATGTTTATTTTTGTTTTTTCATTTTTGTTTTTTTTTATTATTCAGTTGTGGTATGCTGTTCCAGGATCCATTGTTCCTGTCAGCCGGCATTCCTGTAACCCTTAAGGGTTTGTTTTTTTTTTTTCCCTCACCTCTCCTCCCCCCCCCCCCAACCTTCTAGACTCAAGATTTTTTTTGATGGTGGAATGGCTTTATACCTGAGGGTTTTGACACATAAGCATCCTGCCCCTTAGGGGTAGGGGTATAGGAGGCCCCTCTCGGCACATTGGTAGCTTTGGAGTTAGAATTCCTCTGTGTTGACATTGGCTCTTAGTCTCTTTAGAATGTACACCCACTTCTTTGTTGGGTGAGTTAGCCTAACACCAGTTCTAGGAACTAAAACCCTGAATCACTCATATTCTTTGCAATAGCACAACCTAATTGATAAACATACCTTACAATGGAATGTGCTGCTTGGCTCCCAGGCACTGAGCCGAACACCACATATGGAGTGGGTGTCCTCTCCAACCACAGCCACGTCCTCATGCTGGAGCCCTGAACTCTCCTGCACTGAGTAGGAGCACTGCAGAGATTGTGGATAGTCCTCACCCACTTCGGTGTGCCAGCGCCCCCTGTGCCCTGGCTACTGCAGCTTCTGGGGACCAGAATACCATCTCTTTCTTGCCAGCCACATGATGATGGAACGTGACGGGGTGTATGTCCTCAGGAAAGAGCTATGAAATTCGTTTGTCCTGGGAACCTAGAAGCTATAATATTAAAGTTCAGGGATTTTTTTTTGAGGTAAGTAAGAGCTACTTATATTTAAGAGGAAATGTCTTCTGGTTTAGGTTTCTGAATTGCGTAGTGCCTGGGTTGTATTGGTGGCCACAGTAAACATCACCATTAGCAACTCGATGTGCTTCCTTTCGTGAGGTTAATTTTTGAGAACATTGGTTCTGCTAGATTTGGTTCCGAAATAAGGTAGACGTCCTGGTGGTTTTTATAACTGTCAGAAAACTAAAACTGATATATGCCTGAAGTATAGTGGAATGATTAAAAAAAATCAACTAACATAAATTTGGAAGACTAAGAAAATAAATGTCTCATGCCATCTGCAGGACATGGAAGAGAGATCTACATGCAAGGATTTCTTTTGTGCCAAGAGTAATGAGTTGGTGTGTCCAGGGTTGTAGTTTTTCTCAGTTTATTCCAGTGCTGTCCAGTACAACTCATTGCAGTACTAAAAATGTTCTATACTCTTCAGTAGGGACTAGGGAACTTAATTTTTTATCTTATTTTACATGTATTTAAAATCTAAATAGCCACAGTAGTAGCTATAAGAACGGACAGTATGATTTCTACGAAGGGTGTCATTCTCCTCCTTTATGAGATTTACAATTTTTTCTGTAATTCCATTTTCTTTCCCTTTTTTAAAGTTTCAACATTTTTCACTTGGCCTCATGACACTAATTTAGACATATGAAGGATGGTTTTTTCTGTGGGCCAAGGTAATGATTCAATTAAGTTATTCTACCTAATCATGTAGAAACTTCATAGATTTTTGATGCAGTGTTCAAATTGAGATTAATATAAATAAAAGGCAACTTGCTCTGTAAGCTAAAATCCTACCTCGTCTAGGATGCCAGTAGAAGACCAGGTGAGAGTGAGGGCACATTTATTTCGGTTTCTAAAAGTGTGAACTTCCATAGAGTGTTTTGTGTGATTCTGTGATATGAACTACCTTTTTAAAATTTTACTGTAGGACACATATACTTGCTGGAGAGAGGCAGAAGGGGGGGGATGAGAAAGCACTCCCCATGGGAGACAGTCATTCCACAATCCTTCTTTTTCCATTCTTTTGGGATTTGGGGCATGCACACACATGTGCCTGGCATGCTTTCCAAGCTGCTGGATCCGGGACTCAAACCTGCAGTCAGCTATGTCAGCTCCAGCTGCCCTAACCACCATACTACTGGCTGGTCCTGCATATTTTAAAGTGCAGAAGGGGCTTATTTTCTCAAAATGTGTGAAATGGTATTAGGTATTTGATATAACAGTAGGCTAGATGACTAAAACATTTTTTGGGGGGGGACATAAGGCAGTTCAATATATCAGTAGTCACCATTTTTAAATATCACCATATCTGTAAAATATCATATACACAAAAGAATACACATTACAGTTTCTACTAGGTACCCAGTGCTCCCCTAGAATTGCTCAAACATTACCACATAGAACAGTGCATGATACTGTTCGTGTGTTTTCTTTCTGAGTTCTGAACACTTTCCAATTTATTACAGATGTACAAGATCAACTTTTATAGAAAGAAAAAAATCACAAATGTTTTTCTTCAAAATTCTAAGAGAGAGGGACCAGCAGTTAGCGTAATGGCTATGTTGCTGGACTCCCATGTAGTCGACCGCGGTTCGAGTCCCGGACCCGGCGGCTTAAACTCACGCCGGGCGCGTGTGCGTGCGTGCCCAAGATCCTGAGAGGAGAATGGAGGAGAAGGGATTGCGGCGTGGCCATCCCCCCTGGGGGGTGATTTCCTGCTTTCTATCTCTCTGTCTCTCTCTGTCTGTCTGGCGAGCGCACGCGCCCTATAGCAAAAACCTCTCCCAAAAAAAAAAAAAAAAAAAAAAATTCTAAGAGAGAGAGAGAGAAGGGAAAGAATCTGAAAAAGCTTTCAGATTGCTATGGGAATGAAATCCTAGGCCCAGCTACGTGGTACTATTTGTAGTATCATCATTACACACGTCTAACATGGGAGGGCACCTTAAACCAAATCTTGAGGCATATCAAATTTCTTTATATCTATCTGTATTAAAATTTCTTAGTGAATTTTCCACTGTTGTAAACATAGCTGCTCTTTTGGTCTTGTCATTCAGGTGTTCTCTGAAACTTTAGAGGAACTTTCTCAAGTATAACCTTGAATGGAGAACTGCCTGTTAGTGCCTTGAGTCTTATAGAACTAGATCGTTTCCTGGTTAAGCACTATTTTTGCCTTTAGGGAATAGAAATTAAGAAGTCTATTTTTTTTTCATTAAGAATTTATTTACTGTTATAATTTGTTTAATTTGTTATAGGGCATGTGCACTCACCAGAGAGAGATAGACAGAGAAAGAGACCGAAGGAAGTGAGAATGCAAACCGCCAGGTCCAGGACTTGAACCACAGTCAGCCATGTGGGCATCCAGCACCTTAACCACCATGTCACTTGCTGATCCCAAGAAGTCAGTATTTCATGAAATGTCTATCCAGTCCTCAAATTCTAAACTCTCTGAGACCTTTACCCTCAAGGTAGACTATCAAAAAAAGAGAAAAATTATGTTAAACTAGGGGTAAATGCCATTTAGAGACTTAATATAAACCTTTAAAATTTGAATACTAATAACTTATCTTAATCTTTAATGCCCAAAGTATTTTACTGTCTACTCTATATTTAGCATTATACTGAGTACTTAGGTCATCCTCAACATCATCCTCAATTAAGGTTCTTTATTTTTATTGGCGTAATTTCAGATGAACATAAAGCACCCAACCCTTGTTTAAACCTGCATTAAATGACTTAAGAATTATTGTGTCCGGGTGGTTCCTAGCAACACTATAGAACACATAAAGCAAAGTACATAATAGTCTTTTATATGTGTTTTTGTCCTTGATTCAACAGCTCAGAGATATTAGTGATTCGTATCCTATTTTTATTTTTTGGCCTTTTAGCAATAGAAATCTAAGCAATTTTAATTTTTCATTTGTAGGAAAAGTAGTGTGCATTTAAAATATGAGTGTCTTGCCAAGTGGTTGGATATTTTTATTGCCTTATTCTGTCCCATTTAAAAGGATAACTGATGGGTGCTGTGCTGAGCAACAGTGACCTTTAGTCGCATCTAGGGAGTTGAGATCTGTAGACTGAAGAATAGAGTTTACTGTTTTTGTTTCTTTTGCTGCTTCTGAGATGGTATGTTTGAATTAGTCACTATCCAACCCTTTTATTGGGTTGTCAGGAAAGTCATGCTGCATTTTTACTTAGAAAAATATGTCACGACTTTCCTGATGACCTCATATAATGCGTTTTGGGTATATGCTTTCAGAGTTGTGTGTGTAGTGTGCATGAAGAAATGTTGCTGGAATCCTGGGTGTATAGACTAGCTGCTGTTCAGTTAGGAAGCTAGTACAGTTTAATCCTTGGAATCAGTGCTGTAGTACAGAAGGACCTCTGTATCTTTTGTTATTTTCTCTTGATTGTTGTCTGTTTCTTTCTTTGGATACAGAAAGGAAGTTTAAGATGGGAATAAAAAGTCAGAAATCATGAAATAATTGTGATCTTACATGTTTTATGTTGAGAAAGCATTGTCTTCATTCATCATCTAGATTCCTGGACAAAATTTTATTTCAGCTCTGGTTTAGCTTTTAAAAATTCAGGTAATGGGGGACTGGCAGGTGGCATGGTTGTTAAAATGCTAGACTCCCATATGGCTGCGACTGCGGTTCGAGTACTGGAACCGGCAGCTTTGCCTTCTCACTCTCCTCTTTCTATCTCTCTGGTCAGATTGAAGAATAATAATAAATACAATTTTTAAAAATATTCAAGTAATTATTTGAGTGCTTGATCTAGAATTGGAAATAAACATAAATATATTAAGGCAATGATGAGATTAAATAACAAAAACCTAAGAGGTTCAAGAAAAATGTTGGTGGCTATCCTGTAGACTGATGGTTAAGGGGGTTGGATCCCACATGACGGACTGCATGGTTCAAATTGCAGCGTGGGTGACTTGAAAAACATGCTAAGTGTGTGTGCATGCATGCCCAAAATCTTGACAGGATGGAGAAATGGAGTAGGAATCATGATGTGACCATGACCCTTGGACTTTGTGGGGGCGCTTTCTCCCCCTCTCTCTTGCTCTCTGGCAAGCACATGCATCCTGTGTCAGAATTAGAAAAAAAAGAAAAATGTTTATTACTGATGCACAAAAAGTAGGGTGACTATAGCAGATGAGTACTCAGAAGGGTTCTTTTTAAGAATCATTTTATTTAACTTTATTGATTTATTTTAATTTGACCAGAAAGGGACAGAGAGAGAAAAAGCAAGCCACCAGGTCTGGAACTCAAACCACGGTCAGCCACATGGGAGTCCAGCACCCATAAACACCATGCCACCTGCTGGCCCCCTAGAAGTCTTAAATTCTAGTTAGAAGAATTTCAAGAAATTCTTACGGCTTCAACTGAGTTTAGATGATTTTATCAAAATGTAAGTTTCTCTTCATTAGTAAATATCCTGGTGTTTTTTCAGTTTCGTTTGCTTAATGAGACCATGGAAAACTTATTTTTTAACTAAGGAGAGTTATGTTTGTTAATATTTTAAATGTCATCCATTTGGCTGATATTTAGAACTTAAAATGAGTTTGAGTTTTTTGTCCTTTTGCGCTTCCCGCTTTAAACTTGTGGGCTAGGTGGTTTTTTTTTTAAACTAAGAATTTCAACTTTTTCAAAACTAGGAAACAAAAGTTATTGCAATTCAGCTTACATAATTGCTACAAAAGTTCTTGCTCATTTTGATAATAGATAAATGATGGGGAACCAGTAAAGCTAGGAAGTAGATTTTCATCTTTCTTTTAAAAATATGTTATCTGGGTAAGAAGATAACTCTGGTAGCCAGTGATGCCAAATAGAGATCTTGAAGCCAGTGAATGAAGGAGGAAGATTCTGTCTAACTGAAAGTTGAGAATACTACATAGAGGGGCCAGCAGATGGTATAGCGGTTACATCACTGGACTCCCACATGGCTGGCTGCTGTTCGAGTCCTGGACCTTGTGGCTTGAAAATCACTCTGGGCACAGGTGTGTGTGTGCCCAAGATCACAGGAGGAGAATGGAGAAGAAGGGATTATGGCGTGACCATCCATACTTGGGGGGAGGGGGAGTGATTTCTCACTGTCTCTTTCTCTCCAGTGAGCACAGACTCCCTCAGACAAAAGCCTCTACCAAAAAAAAAAAAAAAAAGGAAGAAGAACGCTACATAGAACAAGCAGACTTCATCCTGGACCTAAGAGATGAACTGATTGATTTATTTAAATTTAGGACCAGGACTGATAGTTACATCTCAGCTTCTATGATACAACAGGCCCCGTTCATACAATTGAGGCAAAATAAATTTGAGAGGTTTTCAACCAGTATTCTAACCTTCCCTGCCTCATGTAGCTTACAACCATTGTATAAAAAGCTTATTATCACTTACTAAGATTGACCTTGAGCCCATGCAGGGCTGAGTTCAGATCCCTGCCCATTGCTTGTGGTCCTGGGTAGTAGCTCACTCAGCCTCTCTGAGCCTCTTTACTTACCTGTAAAGGGGCTGATTGTACCTACTTTTACTCGATTGGCCTAAAGATTAAGAACCATATATGGAAAGTTTATGGCATACCCTTTCTCATTATGCTTAAAGATAAATTTGTTCTCCACTCTTGGGATTTTTTCCTTGTGTCCATCCTAAGACTTAAAACTTGATGGAACAAGAACGTTTAGGTATTTAGGAGTCACAGGTCTGTAGATGCTATCTGGCAACCTGTACTCGATGTTGGGAATGGTTCCAAATTCTGCTGCCTACAGTTTTCAATCAGTTGACACTGAGTGATTCTGCAGTGCAGACCTCATATTTCTGGTTCCCAAATTTAAGTTAGTCTTACCCACCACCCTCTTTTTTGTTAGTGGACTTGTGTGCTCGCCAGAGAGATAGAGAAAGGGAGAAGAGAAAGCATCTGTGTGGTGAATGGATACATCACAATCCCTTCTCCTCCAGCTCTCCCTCCTTTAAGGATTTTGGGCACACATGTATACATACCTGGTGTGTTTCTCAAGCTGCCGGGTCTGAGACTAACCACACAGTCATGTGGATCCAGCTGCCCTAACCACTGAGCTGCCTAGCTGACCCCTTACTACATTCCTTAAACAAAATAATTATGATGGAAACTAAACTAATTAGTAAGAAAACTAATAAAAGTTAATTGAAAGTTTATTTTTGGTTGTTGTTTAAACTTGACGGGCTATTTCCTGTGGTTACTAACCTTTTTTCCTCTTCATATTTTTTAGCTGAAGGGCAAAACAGTCTCTTAACTGTTACCATTTCAGTGATGGGGACGGCTGACTGAAATGCCTTTCAAGACTGGGCAGGCAGGCACACATAAACAGAGCAGGCCAGGCAGACCAAGAACATGTACCCTAAAGAGCATTCTCACCCCACCCCCAGCCCTGCAGATACAGGCTTAGTGTAGGGTTTCTGGGTATTTGTTGTTAAAACCAAGAATCTGGGTTTGGATGTAAAATATCAGGGTGATAGATGGTGGATATACAAAGGGACTTCAAAAAGTTCATGGAAAATGGAATTAAAGTATAAGTCTATTTTGGGCAAAAAATTTGAAATCCATGCATAATTTTTCCATAATACACATTTTTTTCCTGAACTTTTTTCTTTTTTAAGATTCTTGCTATAGAGTGGTGCACTCACTAGAAAGACAGAGACAGAAAGCAAGAAATCACCCTCCCAGAGGGGATGGCCACACCACAATCCCTTCTCCTCGGGATTTTGGGCATGCACGCACATATGCCCCACATGAATTTTAAGCTACCAGGCCTGGGACTCAGACCTCTGTCAACTGTATGGGAGTCCAGCAATGTAACCATTCCGCCATCTGCTGATCCCTTCATGAGCTTTTTGAAGACTCTGGTAACTGTTGGCTTTTTGAAAAACTAATATTACCATAAGCCAAACTTAAATACATGTGTGGACTGGGCCATCAGTTTTTCTACCTCTTCACTACAGTAACTTTGTGCAAAGGGTACTTTAGGTTTTTGCCATAGGGAGTGTACACTTGCCAGAGAGAGAGGGAAAGTGAAAAATAACCCCCCAGGGAGATGGCCGCTTGGCAGTCCCTTCTCTTTTGTTTTCCTGGGATTTGTGGCATGCGTGCACAGGAGCCTATTGTGATTTTCAAGCTGCTGTGTCCGGGACTCAACTGCAGTAGGGCATGTGTGAGTTTAACACCTTAACCACCATGCCACCTGCTGGTCTCTCAAAAGGTACTTTTAAGCATTTGCCAGAATAATCAAATTCCATACCTTTTCGCTTACATAGGGGTGGCGGGTGTAATCTTTACTAATTTGTACCAACTATCATGATTTAAAACATGTAAGGGAAAACAAAAGCTGGTTCTTGTTGTACTCTGCCCAGAAAAGTCTTCATTTATTTTAATTTTATACATTCAGTAACTATATATCACTTAGCTTGTAAAGTGAATTTACCCAACCTGAACACACCTCACACTAGTCCAGTTGAGGGTAGTATAAATGTTTTCATCAATGGACAACAGTCTATTTCTGTGTCCCATAAATGTCTTGCTTCTCTAATTTATTTTCTCACACTCTCCCCCCTTCTTCACCCTCTTCCCACACTGTCTCCAGTATCCATAACCATTTTCCATACTTCTGTATCCTCTATAATCTTTCAGTTTCTGCCATAGAGTGTGGAGAGATGGTATATATTAAGTGGAGACATATAGTGTCTCTCTTTCATAGTCTGATCTGCTTCACTCAGCAGTAAATCTTCCATATTTGCCCACTTTCTATCAAATGCAGGTTTTTTTTTGTTTGTTTTTTTTTTTTTTTTTTTTTTTTTTTTTTTTTTTTTTATGGCTGAATAGTATTTCTTAGAGTAATGAGCCACCCTTTTTCAGTTCATTCATCTGTTCGTGGACGTGAATTGGTTCCATGTCTTAGCAATTGTGAATAATGCCGCAATAAACATGGATGTGCAAGCACTTTTTCGACTGAGCGTTTTCCTGTCCTTTGGAGTGGAGCTCCTGGATCATATGGTAGTTCTATTTGTAGATCTTTGAGGAACCTCCATACTGTTTTCCACAGTGGCTCGACCAATTTACATTTCCAGCAACAGTGAAGGAGAGTTCCCCTGTCACCACAGTCCCGTCAGCACTTTTTATCTTTTTTTTTTTTTTTCATTCACCATTCTGAATGGGTCAAGTGGTATCTCATTGTGGTTTTGATCTGCAGCTCCCTTTTTTTTTTTTTGGAGAGGTTTTTGCTATAGGGCGCGTGCGCTCGCCAGACAGACAGAGAGAGACATAGAGACAGAAAGGGAGAAATCACCCCCCAGGGGGGATGGTCACGCCGCAATCCCTTCTCCTCCATTCTCCTCTTGGAATCTTGGGCACGCACGCACACGCGCCCGGCGTGAGTTTTAAGCCACCGGGTCCGGGACGCAAACCGTGGTTGACTACGTGGGAGTCCAGCTGCAGCTCCCTTTTGATGAGGGATGCTGAGCATTTTTTCATAGCTTTTTGGCTGCTTGTATGTCTTCCTTAGAGAGTTCTTTGTTCAGCATATTTCCCCATCTTTTAATTGGGTTGATCTTTTTTGGGGGGTGGGGGTTAAGCCACTTAAGTTCCTTGTGTATTCTGGTTATGAGGTCCTTATCTGAGACATAGTATACAAAAATATTCTTCCATTCCCAAGGTTGTTGACTCAAACTAATTACTGTGTGTTTTGCTGTGCAGAAACTTCTTAATCTGATGTAATCCCATTTATCTGGTTTGGGGATTATTGCCTATGCTTTGGGGTCTTATTTTAGAAGTCTTTGCCTACCCCAATGTCTCCCAGAGTTTCCCCAGTGTTTTCCATCAGTAGTTTTATAGTTTATGGTCTTAAGTTTAGATCTTTGATCCACTTTGAGTTGATTTTTGTTAATTATGACAGATAGGGGTTCAGATTCATCTTTCTGCAGGCAGATAACAAATTTTTCCAGCACCATTTGCTTAAGAGAGTTTCCTTTTCCCACTGGATTGCCTGGGACCCTTTGTCAAAAATCAGTTGGCTGTATGTTTGGGGGTTTATTTCTGAGGTCTCTCTTTTGTTCTATTGGTCCACATGCCTGTTTTTGTGCCAGTACCATGCTGTTTTGATTGTCACCGCTTTGTAATATATTTGGGGGTCAAGGAGAGAGAGGTCTCCTACTCTACTACTCCACTCTTCTTGTGCAGGATTGCTTTGGCAATATAGGGGTCTTTTATGATTCCAGACAAATTCTATGATTGTCTTTTCTAAATCTGTGAAGAATGTCTCTGATCATTTGACTGAAATTGTATTTAATATGTAGATTAATTTGGGTAGAATCACCATTTTGATTACAGTCTTCCAATCCAGGAGCATGGGATTTCTTTCCACTTTTTTTGTGTCGTTTTCTATTTCTTTTTTTAGATTTTTATAGTTTTCCTCAGAAAAACCTTAACTCTTTCATCAGAATTCTAGCAGGTATTACTATAAATACATCAGTATACTCTGCATTATGAATATTATATGGTTTCAAAGGGTGGAAGTTGTGTAAAATTACTAATGAGAAACCAAAAATAACTTGTTGAAATCCCTAAAATATCACATCGATGTCTTTATGATGGTGGTTTAACTTTCAAAAAGTAGAACTTGTACTGGGATTGTTGATGAGTCCCCCAAGAAGTAAATAATCTACCTTACCTAGAATCCAGATAGCCTCCTCCTTAAACTTAACAGTAAGCCAATTGAGGAAATATTTTTTTTTCTATTTTTTAGAGGTTTTTTGCCATAGGGCATGTGTCCTCACTGGAGAGAGACAGAGACTGTGAGAGAGAAAGTGAGAAATCACCCCACCCCACCCCCCCCAGAGGGGTGATACAGTCCCTTCTGCACTCTCCTCCTGGGATCTTGGGCACTCATGCAAGCCACCGGGTCTGGAACTCGAACTGCAGTCGGCCATATGGGAGTCTGGTGGTGTAGCCATTATACCATCTGCTGGTCCCCAGGGAATAAATTTTAAAATAAAACTTCTTTTTTACATCTGTAATTTACCTAATCTTAGCTTTGAAACATATCTTTCTGAAATTAAAATTTGTCAGAATGGGCATCTTGACCTTTCTGTGGGATAGTAAGTAAAATAGGGGAAAGAAGGACCAAAAAGTAAGAGTTCCTGTCCTCACACAATGCTACTGTTGACTGATCGTCTTCTGCTGGATTTCATATTATGCAAACAAGTACTTACTAGGTACTGTAGCGTAAGCCAATGTGTCTCCAGTTACTGCGAAGCCCTCCCAACCTTCATATTTCCTGCCTTTTTCTTCTAAAGGTTGCTCCAAGCTTGAGCCTGGAAGAATGTTAAATCTTTCTCACCCTTATTTTCAATAGGTGGAATACATGTTGGTATCTTTTGATCATGAAAATAAAAAAGTCCAGTTGATCCTGTCTGGAGAGGAAGTTCTTGAAATTCTACAAGAGAAGGGGGAAAGGACAAATCCAAAGTAAGCTGATGTACTAAAGGCTTGTTTTAGTATTTCTGAAACTGGTAAAGCTACTAGAATACAGACTGTCTCTCACACTTACAGCAGGACAGGATAGCATAGCAGGTAAGAGCGCAGGCTCTGTTTCTAGGTTACCTGGGTTTCAAATCCTAGTTTCTCTACTCAATAGCTAAGTGACCTTAGGCAAGATTTAACCTCTCTGTGCTTCCGTTTCCTTGTCTATAAAATGGAGTAATAAGAACACTTCCCTTTAGCATGCTGGGATTAAATACACTAATATGTTAAAGCACTTAGTATAGTAAGCTGAATAGAAAGTCTGTTCACTACTATTAAACTTTAAAAAAAAAAAAAAAAAAAAAAAAAAACACATTGCCAAAACAAAACTAAAATCCCAAACTATGCCGTAACATAAAACTTGCAGATGAGTTTGTTTGACTGGCACAGTGTTTTTACAGTATTTCTGTAATAGAGAGGAAAGGAGCTGTACTCCCCATCGTCACCCACATACTTGTTTTTGGGAAGTGGTGTTTCTGTTTGAACCCCAAGCATTGAACGTGTAAAGATCCATCTTCTCTCCTGCAAAGTGGACTAGCATATTCTAGACACTGAGCACCTTATGATGTTTTCAGTTAATTTATAAACATTTTGGACTCAATAGATTTTAACCTCTCAAGTAGTTCAAGAGCTATGGAGAATTAACATCATTTGTACCATTTCTTAATTCATTTGTATCATTTCTAAATTAAAATTAAAAACTTACAAAGTAAGCAGACTACAGCTAAGGAATAAGGTAAAACTAAAACGTTTCTCCTCCATAGCCATCCTACCCTTTGGAGACCAGAATATGGAAGTTACATGATCGAAGGAACACCTGGACAGCCTTACGGAGGAACCATGTCTGAGTTCAACACAGTTGAGGACAACATGAGAAAACGTCGGAAAGAAGCTACTTCCGTATTAGAAGAAAATCAGGCTCTTTGCACAATAACTTCATTTCCCAGGTTAGTGTCTACGTTGACATGCCCCAGCAGATTTATCAGGGCTGTAGGTTAGAAGAAAGCAAGTGGTGACCCAGGCCTCTTACTCTCTAGTTCTCATACTTTACAGACAATTCACCCTGTATGTACTGCACTCAGTAGACTCTGTAGGCAGAAAATGCTGGGCAGCTTCAGTTAGTGGGCGAGCTTCATGGGTGCACCATGGTAAGAGCAATACCCAGGCTCCTGGGAAAGACCAGTGACTGTCATGACTGCTTAGCCGTGTGAATGTCCACCGCAGGCATGGCCGAGAGAGCAGCACGCCTGCCCAGCCTCCTGGCCCTGTGGGAGCAGCTGAGTCTCCTGACGACTGTCAACTGCTCCCTCATGTACTTGCGCAAGGAGCACCTACTGGCTTGTGGTGCCGACAGGTCACTTGTGCTCCTGGTGCCCCATCGATGCATAGTAACCACTAACAACGTGAGTCCTTAGGTCATATTTGGATATTGTCATAAAATCTAGTGTTATGACTGAAAGTCGATACGCATGGTGAAATTATGTCCTCAGCTTAGAATGATGTCGATAAATATCCTGTGTGTTATATGCAGGACTCTATGTAAGATTGCACTCCTGCCTAGTCCTAAGTCGGATTTATCTATGCTAGAGATCTGTCAGATGGTGACAAGTAGATTTACCTCAGGGTTCAAAAGAGCAATGGAGGTTTGTACCACTGCCTAGAATACTTTGAACTATTTTTGTACCTTCTTTTCTGAAAAATGTCCATAATTAACACAGGCATTCAGAGTCATATCACTGGTTCGAGAGGGACATTTAAATGAGAGTTTTCTTTTTTTAAAATCTCTGTTGTAATTTCTACATACTTGAAACTTTAAATAAATCATCAGACATTTAGAGAAATATCTCTTGTTTTCTGTGATCCATTCATTCTATGTGTGCAGGCCCCTCCTCTCCCACAAATTAAAAAACTTGGCAGGGTGAGGGCGGATGGGCTTATTTTGGTAAGAGCTGGCACAGTCCTTTGCCCCAGTGTTGAGAAGAGGTGAAAAGTCATGGACCCTGCTGTTCACTCAGATACTTGGTGCCTGCTCCAGCCGGGCCCAGGCAGAATGGGCATGCTGCCATGAGGGGAACAGATAGGCTTTTGGAGCTGGGGTTATGTGAGGGGTGGAGCAAAGATTAATCGGACACCCGCAGATGCAGTGAATGTCAAGTTGGGGCAGGGCCATGGAGAAGAGCTGCAGAGCAGAGAGCCTGACGCAGCTACATGTTGGGCTCTGGGGATGTGGGGAAAGGCTTCTCTGAAGGATTGTCAAAGGGGTATCCATAGTTCTAGGAGAGTGGCATGTGCGTGACCCACGTGAGCACATAACATTCTGGGCATTAGATGAAAGCAAGTTGGCCATGTGACTAGGAGGCTGAGGACAAATCGAAAGTGAGGGCATCAGGGGAAGGCGAGGCTGGGCAGGTAGTTGGTGGGCTACCTTGGTTCTCCCAAAAGCAGAAGAAGGCCTTGGGAAGGTTGGGTTGGGCAGATAGCATCCCATTTTTACTTCTCAGTTCTCATTTGGGCTGTAGCATGAGAATGGCTGTGGAGCAGGTATTATGACTTCAAGGAGATGAGTAAGGGGCTCCCTCGGGAAGATGGCGGTGGGCTGGCTGAGCGTGGGTGTTGGAAATGGAAGAAGTAGGTGTGCTGACGGATGGCAAAATCAGGGAGCTTGGTGGGGAGAGAAGAGAGTTCAAGGCTGTTGGTGTGAGTTGTTATGAAAACCTTAGAATAAGAGAGTAGACAAGTAGATTGCAGATGTTATTTGACAACTTTAGGTGAACTGTAAAAATTTTTCATCTTACACTTTTCCTTTTTTCCTTACCATTACTGGGCTTGTATATTTCACTTAGCAAATTAAAAATAATGGGGTTTATATTAAAAGCCAGAACTGTTTAATCATTTTATTTTTTAATTTAGGTATTTGTATATGTAATATTGATATGTGTTTTCTTCTGGGCCACAAAGTAAAGTTTTTAGTGAAAGCTAATGTGTCTTTTCTTTTAATTATTCATTTTATTTATTGTCATCATCATCATTGTTTTAATTTGACCAGAGAGAGAGAAAGGAAAGGCGAGAAAGCAAGCCACCAGGTCCGGGACTTGAATCATGGTCAACCATATGGGAATCCAGTGCCTCAACCACCATGCCACCTGCCAGCCCCTCAGTGTGTCTTTTTGAAAGATTTAGCTTCTGTTTTTCCTCCTTTGCTCATGAAAGAGTGTTATACACGTGCATGTGAGAGGGAACTAAAGAGAGGAGCATCGTCCATAGGCTCTGGTCATGCCACACTCGCCTTCCTCCAGTTCTCTAGCCCAGCAGATCCTGGCATCCACACACATGCCCAGCATATCTGGAGTTTCAGACTGGATTCACCATATGGGATCCAGCTTCTTTTCTTTTTTTCTTTTCTTTTTAAAGAATTATTTACTGGGGCTGGTAAGTAGCATGATGATTAAGGCACTGGAGTCCTGCATGGCCAACTGAGGTTTGAATCCCAGACTTGGTGGCTTGCTTTCTCATTTTCCCTTTCTCTATCTCTCTCTGATCAAATTACAAAATAATAATAATAAATGAAATAAGTCTTTTTAAAAATTTGCTATAGTGTGCATATGCTCACCAGAGGGGAGAAGGGAGTGAAAAAGCAAGCCGCCAGATCCAGGATTTGAACCACAGTCAGCCTGGGAGAGTCCAGCACTTTAATCAACACACCACCTGCTTACTCAGAGATCCAGCTGCTTTGAGCAGAGCATTACCACTTTGTCACAGATCCAGTCCAAGATAGAGCTTCTTAGGTCGTTATGAGGGGAGAGTTGAAACAGAGGAATAAGTTTTGTTTTAAAAATCGTATAATTTTTTTAAGAGTTTTGTTTTGTTTTGTTTTCAGAGAAATAGAAAAATGAGAAATCACTCCAGGAGAGTGGCCATGCCACAATCCATTCTATTTAGTCTCCTCTCAGGATTTTGAGCACACACACATGCGCCTATCATGAGTTTAAGCTACTGGGTCCGGGACTCAAACTGTAGTCAACTACGTGGGAGTCCAGTGACATAACCATTATGCTATCTGCTGGTCCCAAAAATCTATAATTTTTTTTAAAAATATTTATTCTATTTGACTTTATTTATTTATTTTCATTTGACTAGAGAGGGCCAGAGTGAGAGAGAGCAAAAGTGAGAAAGCAAGCCATCTGCTCTGGGACTCAAACCACAGTTGGACATGTGGGAGTCCAGTGCCCTTAACCACCACGCCACCTTCCATCCCCAAAATCTATAATTTTTTAAAAGCCTCACCACACGTATTAGGCTGTGATATTGTTTCTGGACTTGTATGCAAAACAAGAGTAATTATTAGTTATTTAGTTGTTAGAAGCATTCCCTTTTATCTACATTATTTGGAACTGTAGCCCAAAACAGTGGCTAAAAGATGATTTACATTTACATTGATTAAACTTACACGAAATGGAAATTTCAGGCGATCATACTAGCGTCACTTCAAGTGCTCAGTGGCCACATGTGGTTAGTGACTACCGCCTAGGTCTGGGCAGTGCAGGTGTTAAACATCCCCTTCATTGCAGAAGGCTCTGCTTTGCACTGGCGTGGAAGAAAGCAGTGCTGTGTGTCTGGTGGTCCGCAGGTCTGACTCTGCCTTCTCCCTGCCACCCGAACACATGCTCCTTCTCTCTTCACATAATCTGACTCAGGTTAGCAAGAGTCCCCCAGATTTAAGTTTGTCACGCTGCTGAAGGACTTTTCCGAAGGTTGCAGGTACATAGTACATAATGTGCATAGCTACAGGAGTTCCCAGGAACCTTAGAGCTGGGAGCTGTTTTTCAGATAAGATCAACACTGCAGCTCTTGTTTACAAAGTGGATGTGGGCAGCCAACAGCTACTTCATTTTATAAAAGGTAGGGGTTGAGAATAAGGCACGGGTTAGTCTTGGCCCTCAGACCAAAGCTTCCTACCACTGATCTAAAACCCTGACAAGAGCTTCCCTTGTTTCAGTTTCCCTAACTTTGTTAGTCTTTGTTCTCCCTCACTGCACACTTAACATTGACCTTAAAACTCCCGACTTGGAATAACTGGTGACATCACTGCAGTGACCGTGTGTGGATTGCGCTTTACATTTCAAGAGAAGCATGCAACTTCATTTTGCTGTGTTGGAATTAGAGCTCTTCTTTAGGTCAAGTGAGATAACAGGGTTGAGTTTCAGGCTTCAGAGGGAGACGTCAGGGGTGAGCGGGGACACCTACAGAGATACTACCTGTCCTTGAAGGACATGTGAGGTGACCTGCAGAGGCCAAAAAAAAAAAAACCCTTCCACATCCAAACAATGCCTGTCAGGAGGCTGGGGGCAGATGGGCGATTGCAGTCAGTGCCCAGCAGCTGTGCGTGCAGACTAGTAAAGTCAGTCATGGACCAGGACCACACAAGAAGATTTGCTGAGCAAGGTGACAGAGTACCAGGTAGTGGCGGAAAAGGGGCACGGTCTTCACAAAACGCTATCTTTTTATGTACACAGAACACATATGTGAGGTGTTTATAACAGGTGCAGTGATGGCAAGACTACATGTAATTAGTCCTGTCCCGTCTATTTAGTTCTCCAATTTGTTGTAGATTAGGCTGTCCTGGGTTCACACTGCCCGAGTACAAACCCAACCCGGTCGAAGGAGGAGCTTCCAAGTCCCTCTTCTTTCCAGATGAAGCAATAAACAAGCACCCCCGCTTCGGGTGAGTATGGCTTTGTGTTGAAATGTAGATGCCCTTCACTCAGATCCCTGTCTTCTGAAAGTATGATATTCCTGTCTGGAAATCCTTTTTATGCATATAATGAATTCTGGCTCCTTTCCTAAATAACCAGAGAAAACAGCAGACGTGTACCTGTTCACATGCTCAGTATTCCCAAGGGTACTTGATTGTTGCTTCTTGTATCCAGGCTTAATTTGTCTACTTCCAAGTCGTCTTAAAGGCGTTAGTGTAGCCACTGTCCTCCCCTTTAATGAGCAGGTTCTTTCCAATCCTAGTTCTGGAACCACCTATTTCACGAAACTTTCCCTTCATTATTCCTTCCTTTCCCCTGCTTTGTAAGTTACCACCAATATCTGTGATCTCCTCACACTGTGGTAATGAGGTAAAATATATACAGCCTACATACACACACACACACGTACACACACACACATACCTTCTCTACCTTCTATTAACTTCTCATTCTCTTAAGTTGTGGTTTAACTACTAGGTTTTATGTTACTTTGGAGCCTTACCGATCTCATCTTGGCTTTGTACGTTAAGTTCTCACCCATTATTCTGTGCTTAGGCTCCTGACCCAGAGTTAGGGACATTGGCGCTTCTCCATGTTCATTTCTTTAACAAGCCTGCACACCTGCCACGGGCAGAGTCGTGGGTGGAGACAAAGTTTCCAGCTTCAGTTGTTGTGTATTTAAAGGAAAATAAAAACATTCAGATCTACAAGAAAAGATTATGACAGATGTCAAAAGATGGTAGTGCGGAGGTCCTCTTTAGAGAAAGGAGGCTGCTTCTTGAGGAGATCAAAGCAGGCTTACGTATGAGCATCGTCCAGTAGGAATGTAATGCCAACCACAGATGTAATCGTACATTTTCTAGTAGCCATGTTGAAAGTAAAATCTCAGGTGGAATTCATTTTATGACATATTTTGCTTAGTAGATCCAAAATGTTATTTCAATATGTGATGAGGATTTTTAAATTATTTGTGCAAAGTCAGACTTGCATTTTTGTTGTACTAAGTCCTAAACATCTGGTGTGTATTTTATTCACAGCATGTTTTGGTTAGGACTAGCCACATTTCAAGCACTTAATAGCCACAAGGTGCCTGGTAGCTTCTGGGTCAGACAGCACATGTCTGGAGTATGTTTATCACATTCATTCTACAGATTGAGGGAAGGGAGAACAGGGGATTGGGATTTCGGAGATGTCTGGGGAAATAAGTCTGAAAGTCTTTGGAATTAACATGGGAAATGTTCGAAGTGTAGGATGAAACCGGCCTTGATTTGGTAAGTTACAGGGAACTGCAGAAGCAGAGGTTGAGCAGGGGGAGACAGTGGCATTCTCAAGCCAGAACCAAGAGCCAGGGGAACCTGTGGTGATGCAAACTTTCTTTCAGAAAGTTCCTTTAGAGTCTCTTGGCACACATGTACTTTCTGTAGGATTGTCTTAGGGAATTGATTTGCGGTAGGTTTTGATTCCATTTACTTGTATATGCTCAAATTCTTCTTTTACGTGATGACTCGTAGGTGACCGATTTATGACGTTTGGTTGTCTGTTTTAGTACCCTAACAAGAAACATCCGACATAGGCGAGGAGAAAAGGTTGTCATCAACGTACCAAGTAAGTACATCGCAAGACAGTGGGGTGGGACAGATACCAGTTGAATTGTCATTTCATCCTTGACTTGCGACCATTGTCTTTTCTCTTAACACAGTATTTAAGGACAAGAATACACCATCTCCGTTTATAGAAACGTTTCCTGAAGATGATGAGGCAGCAAGGGCTTCCAAGCCGGATCATATTTACATGGACGCCATGGGATTTGGGATGGGCAATTGTTGTCTCCAGGTATCATTTCAACTGTCTACAGAGGCAAAGTGCCCTCATCCTTTTCTGTTGATGGTTTTCTTTACATGCGTGTGTTTTCTGTTTTAAAAAAATCACAGTTAGGGACAGATGGTGGCACAGCAGTAAAACACATTGCTCTGTAAGACTGACCCACTTGGGAAAGTTCCAGGTTTGCATCTGAAGACCTCCTGAGTGTGCTGGGCACTTGCTGCCTGTCCTCCAGGGCTGGTCAAGGCTGGGGGTTGGGTCACATTGTCAAGACCTCCCCCTTCTCTCTCCCATGGAAGAAATAAACTTAATAATGTGTATATATATGTGTGTGTGTGTGTGTGTGTGTGTGTGTGTGTGTATATATATATATATATATACACACAAAATATGTATGTATATATATACGTATATATATGTATATATATACACACGTGTATATATGTATATATACACATTGCATTGTCTTTCTCTCTCGTTCTGTTCCTCTCTGGTCAAATTTATATATATATAAAATATATAAATAAAATGTGCGTGTGTGTTAGGTTGAGTGATAGCCTATGTGTCTTTCTGAAAACCAAGGAAGATATTTCATAAATTCATTACTAGGAGTTCTGTAGAATCTATAGTTCACTCCAAGCACACATCACTGTTAATTAATTTAAAATGCAGGATATTTTGTGGCTGCTCTATCTCTTTTCTGTATGCCTAATTTTTACTGCCATCTAGTGACAAGCAGCGAGGTTGTTCCGCATTGTTCAAGTCTCTTATTTCTGGAAATGAGCAGTGATGGAAGTGCTCCAAGGACTTTGCGATGCAAGGGAAGGATTGTTTGGACTTGAGATTTGTACATTTGAGCAAAGCCATATGGTGGCATAAAAAATAAATATTTAGCAGCCTATGTTTGCCTTGCCCTTGGTTAAGTTACACAGGGGGTAAAATAGCTTTTCTCTATTTACTCATTTAAACTGTTTCCTGGATCTGATTACATTATGGGTGCCCTGGCAGTGATTGTGCCCAGGCCACTTAAGATGGAGTGGAAGGACACATCAACTGTTGTCTGTCACTACTTGAGTATCTGGGCAACTCACTCCTTTTGGCTCAGTTTTTCTCATCAGTTAAAAGAATTTATATTGGAGCTGGCAGGTGGCATGGTGGTTAAGGGCGCTAGACTCCCACATGGCCAGCCGTGGTTTGGGTCCTGGACCTGGTGGCTTGCATTGTCTTTCTCTCTCGTTCTGTTCCTCTCTGGTCAAATTGAAATAAATAAATTGAAAAATACAGTTAAATGAAATAATTTTTTTAAAAAAGAATTCATATTAAGACTCTTTCTAGGTCTGACTCTTAAGCTAATATTTATTCATTGCTTTTATTATCAGAAATATTTGCTTTCACCTTTAATTTGATTACAATTATGTTAGAACAGAAGAAGAGGTCGCACAAAATATAAATTGAGAATTTCAGAATAGAAAAAAGAGAGACTGCTTGTTACTGTCCAGTTCTAATTACTTCAGCTGATTATAAGCAGGGTCCAGAGGACCCTGGAGCAGTGCAAAGTCTACCCCCCCCCCCCCCATGTCAGGCCCCTGCAGACCTTCTGCCTGATCACTCTCAGCTCAGAGGCCAAGAATCCCAGCTTCCCCTCATCTCAAACAGCTGCAGCCAGTACACACACCTTCTTTCAATTGTACCCTGAGCTATTTGTCTTTAAAACTATTCATAATCCAAACAGAATGCTACAGGTTTTTTCATGCCAACTGTGTATAAATTACATGGATATGGTTACTATTTTTTTTTTCTCTTTTCATGACACATACAGGTAGGACCAAGTATATGGCTTCCAAACAACACAGGCCAGTAAGTTTCCTTACAAATAGCCATACTAAATTTTAAAAAAAGAGAGAGAGAGAGACCTTTTGACTTTTAACTGCATATCTACTTTCCTATCTTAATTACAAATATTTCTGAAGAGAACCATTAGGCCCCAGAACTTATAATGCATGGCTTTCAAATTGCCTAAGTGCTGTTACAGTACCAGTTGCCTTTTCTTGGTTTAATATTAAACCAGGGTGTTCTGCCAAGGACAGCACAGTTGTTCAAGCACACTTCCATAAGGGATATCCACTCCCTGAAATGGTGTGTTTATACAGAGATGTGCGTCCTGATGGTAGATGGTCAACATGTTTGCCTTTAGATAGGATTTTCCATTCCATTTAAGTTTTGTTAAGGGGGGACCAGCAGTTAGCGTAATGGCTATGTCACTGGACTTCCACATAGTTGACCGTAGTTCGCATCCCGGACCTGGTGGCTTAAACTCATGCCGGGCGCATGTGTGTGCGTGCCCAAGATCCTGAGAGGAGAATGGAGGAGAACGGATTGCGGCGTGGCCATCCCCCCTGGGGGGGTGATTTTTCACTTTCTATCTCTCTGTCTCTCTCTGTCTGTCTGGCGAGCACACGCGCCCTATAGCAAAAACCTCTCCAAAAAAAAAAAAGTTTTGTTAAGGGTATACTTTTAAGTTTGCTTTTTCCCAGTAACATGTCCAGTTTCAGACATGTCATTTTAAACATCAGAAGCACAGATTAACATTAAGTATTTAGTAAATGGGATAAACTCCACAAATCACCAAAGAAATCTCTGCTCTGTATCTCTTGATTAAAACATTCAAACCTGCCTATTACAGTAAAGCAGACATATATTTTAAAATTTTATATATATTTTATTTATTATTATTTCCAGTTTTTCTATAGAGCACATGTACTTACCAGAGAGAGACAGAGGAGATAAAGGGAAAGTGAGAAAGCAAGCCGCCAAGTCCAGGACTCAAACAACAGTCACCCATGTGGGAGTTCAGTGCCCTAACCACCACGCCACCTGCTGGCCCCAATAATTTTTATTTTAGATAAGTTTTGCTGTCCCAGTCATGCTGCTCACCCTCTCAGTCAGGGCTAAAGTGCATGGGCTACCATGCCCAGCTCTTTTTAAGACAGTTAAACTATACAGCTCAAGCCAGTCTCAAGCTCCTAATCCTCCTGGCTCGGCATCTGCGTCGCTGGGATTACAGGCACACACCACTGTGCCAGGTTTAGAGGGGCTGGGACTTGAGCTCAGACCTCCCATGCATTTCAGCCTGTGGAGCACAGTGTATTAGTAGCATGAGCCACTGCAGCTGGGCCCTAAAGTAATATTTTTTCAACCATCACAGAGTGCACATGCTAGCCAGAGAGAGACGAGGGAAAGAGAGAAGACACTCTCTGATGACGCACGTTTGGTCACACCACAGTCCCTTCTCTACCACATCTTACGCTTTTGAAGCATCTAGGGCTGGGATTCAAACCACTATTGGCCATGTGAGATCCATCTCCCTTAACCACTAGGTTATGGGGATAGCCCCCAACCAAAGTAATTTTTATAGGATTATTGTACACAAAAAGCATTTTAATCACAATCCAAGTTGGTGATTGGGTGCTTTTCCAGAATCATTAAATAAGCAGTAAGCTTGTGACATGTTACGAAAGTTTTTATACCCTCAAGAAAATAATGCAGCCTGAAAACTCGGTTCTTAGTAAATTTTAAAGTAGTTTTTTTTAGGTCTCTAACGTCACTTTTTCATAGTTCCTCTTTTTGTGTCCCCTCTTGTCAATTTCCTAGTGTCATTGTGGTATTTCTCTCTTTCATGAAGTGTATTTCGAGAGTGAGAAGCACCCCCACTAGGGTCCCACACTGTGATCCCCCAGTCTCTCCAGCCTGCCAGGATCATGGGCATGCAGCCAGTGTGTATTCAGCGGGAACCGAATCTGAGGATCCTCCATTTGGATCTGGCATCGCGTGAGACGCGCTTTCCCTCTGTGCCACCAAGCCAGCCTGTGCCCCTTGGCTATATGGTGCTTTAAAGGCTTAGCAGAGGGACCAGGAGTTAGCATAATGGCTGTGTCGCTGGACTCCCATGTAGTCGACCACGGTTCGCATCACAGACCCGGTAGCTTAAAACACGCCGGGTGCATGTGCGTGTGTGCCCAAGATCCCGAGAGGAGAAAGGAGGAGAAGGGATTGTGGCGTGGCCATCCCCCCCGGGGGGTGATTTCTCGCTTTCTGTCTCTCTGTCTCTCTCTGTCTGTCTGGTGAGCACATCACCCTATAGCAAAAACCTCTCAAAAAATAAAAATAAAGGGGTAGCAAAAGCTGAAGCAGTTCATAGATTTATACTTTGTTAAGTTGAAAAAGCTGCTTTTTCCTTCTCCCATTAAAGCTCTTTTCCACAGTGATGTCCTGTTTGATTTGATGTTCACAATATTAGCTCTAGAGTGTGAAAGCTACTGAGTTGTCAGGAAAGTCATGACTTTTTTTTTCTGTTTTTCTATGCAAAAAGATGTCCTGATTTTTCCAACAACCCAATAGTTAGTAAACTCATTTAAGATGACTAAATCACTTCATTGTAAGCTGAATGTTAAATTCCAATTACTAATTTTCTTAAGGAAAATGCGAGAGTTGGCTTTTCCAGAATCCATCCATGACTTATCCACTGTGTACTGGGCCAGCTAAGGGAAGCCAGTCAAAAAACTAGAGAGAAAAACTGTTTCATAGTATCATTTAAGAAACAAAAACAACACATGCGCGCGCGCGTGCACACACACACACACACACACACACGTGCCCAAGAGTAACACAAAAAGGAACTCAATATACTAAGAGATGTGTTCCTCCGTCAAAATACTTGGGGCATATTTAGATATTTTTAATCTCAGTGCTTTTAAATTTGGCCTTTAGGATCACAGTTTTTCAGGTACCTCACTATCTGTGCTCCTGTGTTCTCTTTATCACTCTTTTTTCTTCACGATACTCTTTATTAAATAATGTCAGAGACTGTCTACACACTCGTGTAGAGAACAGTAGCCCAGCTCCCTCCTGTCCGGGAGCCTCCAGCGCATGGATGGGCTCACTACACACGAGCATGCAGTCCTTCGCTTCACTTCTCCCGTTTCCCCACGTCTCATTTAATCCTTACGTGCACGAACTAATTTCCAACTTCCCTCCTCTTTGCAGAAACTAGCCTTGATTTGGTTATCATGACTTAATTGCCTTTCCTTCTCAATCTCTGTCCTTTTTTTTTTTTTTTTTTTTTTTTTTTTTTTTTTTTAAGGTTTTTGCCATAGGGCACATGCGCTCATTGGAGAGAGAGAGGGAGAGAGAAAGTGAGAAATCGCCCCCTGGGGGATGGCCATACTGCAGTACTTCTCCTCCATTCTCCTCTTGGGATTCTGGGCAGGCACACACATATGCCCAGCACAGTTTTCTAGCTGCCAGATACAGGACTCAAACTGGCCGACTGTGTGAAAGTCCAGTGTCTTAACTACCACGCTACTTGCTGTTCCCCAATCTTTATCATTTTTAGCCTTTTAAACTCTTATTCCTTGATGTCTGTGGCATAGCACTTCACTTTGAATTAATTTATAATGGTTAATTAATTGTCATCACCTTTTAAAGTGTGGTGCCGATTTACGCATTAGCCCAGCAATTATAAGAAGGTCAGGACTGGGGGACCAGCAGTTAGCGTAATGGCTATGTCGCTGGACTCCCATGTAGTTGACCGCGGTTCGTGTCCCACACCCGCTGGCTTAAAACTCACGCTGGGCACGTGTGCGTGTGTGCCCAAGATTTTGAGAGGAGAATGGAGGAGAAGGGATTGTGGCGTGACCATCCTCCCGGGGGGGGGGGGGGTGATTTCTCGCTTTCTGTCTGTCTGGCGAGCGCCCTGTAGCAAAAAACCTCTCCAAAAAAAAAAGATCAGGATACTAAATTATCTAACTAGTCACCACATTGCCATGAAATGCTATTAAAACAGCAAATAAGCATTTGAGTGTCCAGCCGAAGTTGTCTGCTATTAAAAAAAAAACTGAGACCTAGCTAAACTTTTGGAACTAACAGGTTAAGATTGTAGCAATAAACATTCTCTCAGCTACTATTATTCCAAGTCTTAAGACACTGAAATTATTTCCTGCACCAACTACTAAATTCAAACTGTCATTACTGAATAACAAGAACAGGAAGTTGACTGTTCCCTAATTGGACTTGTTACACATGTGCTAACTTAAACCCTGTTTGTTTTCCCTGCCCCTTCTACAACTCCCCACCCTCAACAAGAAGGCATATTTTTGAATTTTGATCTATTTTAGGTAATGATTATAGAGGATTTGTGCTAGCCATGTTTTGTGATGTTTTTCTCTGTCTCTGTCTGTCTTTTTAAATGTCAGAGGGTGCATGGAAGCACTTGAGAGGAAAAGAGAAAGTATACCCTCCCCCCCCACCCCCCCCCCCCCAACCCACCACCACCACCACCACCACAGGGCCTGGTCACACGCAATCCTTTTTTCCTCCAGTTCTCTTATCCTGTCAGGACACTTGGAACCTGCAGGGCGTACTGCTGGGGCCACGAGTTGAACCCCAGTTTGTCATGTGGGATCTTCATTACTGCACTTAACCACTGTGCTGAGGGCTCCTCCTACCTCCCTTCTTTTTTTAAAAAAAAAAGGGATTATGTGCATGTGTGTGTGAAAGAACGCATGCACACGCACACACATTCAGCAGGGTCTTGGCATCCCACAATTCCCTTTTCCCAGCCTCCAACTCCTCAAGATCTTGGCCACCCACACACGTGCCCTGAGTGTTCTCAAGGTGACTGGGGGATTCGAGCCTGTGGTCGGCCTTGTGCCTTCTAGTGCTTCTGTCTCGCATACCATGCACTGGATCACCCAGCTGGACCCTCCGCCTAACTCCTAGATGCCCTGTTGGTCACTCTTGTGCAGGCTTCCTGGGTGATCTCCCTGTCTTTGGGACATCCTGTGAGCTTACTTCCCAAATAGTTCTCCAGCTCCCATTTTTCTGGACAAAGCAGCCTTGGAGACACAGCCATTTACAGGCTTTTTGTCTGTTGTCCTCTTGGCCTTTTAGCCAGTTTCCTAATGGCACCTCTTCCTCTCTGATTTCTTTCTGTGTATCCTGGGAATAACCAGGCCAACCTGGAGTCACCCCTCGCTCTCTTTGTCCCTCTGGTCCCAAGCCTCCCACTTTGACTGGTGTGCCTCTTCCCGCCAGCCCTCCTCAGCTTTTCGTGGACAGTTGTAATCTCAAAACTGTTTCCCTGTCTTCCTAGTCCAGCCCCCTGCCCAGTATTCCCCACTCAGCCACCCCCGAAATTTGAAAACTATTGTTGACATCCTGCATCCCTCAACCAACTGAAGCAAATGAGAAACTGGAAGAAATAAGCCAGTGGAGGGGAAATGCCTTGCTGAGCTCCACCATTTATTGTGTGCTTTTCTTTCCTGACTTCTTCAGCTTATTTTCCTTAGGACCTCGGTTGTTTATATTAGCTGTCTGTAAGTAGTAGACCTTGATTAAATAAGATTTTCCAGTTCAGTTCACCCAAGACGGCTTTAACCAGCATCCTTGCACTAAAGGTTGTCACCAATGAAGTGGCCATGACTTTGTCCCCTCCCTGTCTAGCCATCTTCCTCAGTCTATACTGCTTGGGGAGGATGCTAATGATTTTTTGTTGTTGTTAATTAGCTTGTAATTCTTCAACAGGTGACATTCCAAGCCTGCAACATATCTGAGGCCAGATACCTTTATGATCAGTTGGCCACTATCTGCCCAATTGTTGTGAGTAAAAATTTTATCTTACATTAAGTATTTCTTTGTATAAATAGAAGAATGCATGTGCAGGATTTGCTGTGTGCCTTTTAAGTCCAGTCAAGACTTCATCCAGAAATGAACTACTGTAAATAGTCTGTGGACTGAGAGCTAATGAACCAGGAGTCTAAGCTGTAGACATTTACTTTGCTAGTTAAACCCGTGTATGTTAAGTATCCAGTAGGAGTGTGTCCATCTTCTCCCTCCCATGCTTCATGTCCTCACAGTGCAGAAAGGACCATTGAAATGAACCAAGCTGAAGTATTTCTGGTGTATTTCACTGTGAGAAAGCAGGCACCGGTAGATGTAGTAGAACTCGGGAGGGTTTGCATAAACTGATTCTTTTTGACCAAGAAAATAACTGCATGAAGCTTTGTTCAGCATGTCGATGACACTTCAAACCCGCAGGAGCTGACTTCTGTTTGTTTTTAGATGGCTTTGAGTGCTGCATCTCCTTTTTACCGAGGCTATGTGTCAGACATTGATTGTCGCTGGGGAGTGATTTCTGCATCTGTAGATGATAGAACTCGGGAGGAAAGAGGACTGGAGGTGGGAATGATTTTTCCTTAATAGCCCTTTAAATCAAGCAATTAAAATGGGGTCATAGTAACTACTTATATTCTTGCAGTCTCCCTTAGATTTTTATCTTGAGTGAGTTAATCACACGAGGGGAGAAATATATAGGTTATGAACCTGGCTCTGTTTCCAGTCTTCAACCTCATAGTGTGTGTTTGGGATAAATATGTCAGGAGAGTAATTTGGTTTGGGTGGATTTGGCTTAACTTTTATCATTTATTGAAATCTGTTGGTTTTTGCTTCTTTTTAAATTAGTGGTGCCATTTTCCTCTATTCTGGAAATCAGTGCTGATGGCTGTTTTGTTTTTTTTTTTACCGAAAGGCTTATTGGTGCTACCTGAGTGCTTTTTGGTGCTACACGATGCTCTCTGCTTGGAAAGTGTAACTTGTCAGATTACTTGTCCATACACAGGGTCAGGCTTTGCCTAATAAGGGTAGCTTAGTGCCTCTTGTTTGCATGCTGAACTCTAAGCCTGCATCTCTCCATCCAGGTGTACAGCCAGAACCACCTATGGAGACCTTTAAAAACAGACACCCAGGCTCAGTAGGCACCTAGTACTAATAAATAAGAATCTCCAGGACCGTAAGCAACCTGGACCTAGATGTTTTTAAAGGAGCCCAACAAGTGATTCTGATTGGCTAGAGTCAAGCGACACCATTACTGCTCTGGGCTTTGTGTAACTATTCATAAACTGTTGAGCAAGTCTTTTAAGTAGGAAAAAACTTCAAAAATAAAATATTTTGGGGCCAGCAGTTAGCATAATGACTATGTCGCTGGACTCCCATGTAGTCGACCGCGGTTCGAGTCCCGGACCCGGTGGCTTAAACTCACGCCAGGCGCGTGTGCATGCGTGCCCAAGATCGCGAGAGGAGATTGGAGGAGAAGGGATTGCGGCGTGGCCATCCCCTCTGGGGGGTGATTTCTCGCTTTCTATCTCTCTGTCTCTGTCTGTCTGACGAGCGCACGTGCCCTATAGCAAAAACCTCTCCCCCCAAAAAATAAATAAATAAATAAATAAATAAAAAATAATAACAATAAAATATTTTGATAGCTTTGTTTTACATTATAGATTTTTGTTTTTGTTTTTTTTTGTTTGTTTGTTTTTTTAACTTTCCACCTTGGCACTTATTTTCCTAACTTAAGAATGAAAATGATCTGCTTTAAGAAGTAAAAAGTGTATTTAAATCATATTAGGAAGAAAAAAGATACTTAGATTGCCCCCCAATTTTTTACAATGTAAATTTCTCTAGTAATACTTTTTTTAGGGTTTATTTTTTTTCTAATATACTGTGTAGCTTGATGTTTTTATATTATTGATACATGTAAAAATAAATAGCATTTTTATATAATTAGTTGGAATATTTGTTTATTTCTATATCACTTCATAGGATAACATTCTTTTTTTAAAAATTTTAGCCACTGAAGAACAATAACTATAGGATCAGTAAATCCCGATATGATTCAATAGACAGCTACTTGTCTAAGTGTGGTGAGAAATATAATGACATCGACTTAACAATAGATAAAGAAATTTATGAACAACTGTTGCGGGAAGGTGAGTATCCATTCCATTTTTGTAGTTTGACTGTATACCTTTAATACTCCAAAACTCTTAAACTCTTTTGCTGACTTCTGGTCTGGTTTCTATTTTTAGTGTGACATCTCTAACGTTTCTTATGAGGCTACTTGTTCCTAAAGTTTCAAGTTCCAAATATTTGTGAGATCTTCTTGACTTTTAGCAAAAGGAACTTGCTTTGGAGGTCTATTCCTAGGCCCACATCAGTGCCCCAACAGGCATTGTGTACGTAGCAAATAAATGCTGATGCTTCCCCTGTGTCCATAGGACATAATCCTGGGTAAGGTGAGAACACTGGACAAGCCAGCCATTTCCTAAGCATCTAAACACCCTCTCTTCCAACTTCCTGAGCTGTCCTGTCTTCTTACTGGACTTGGACAAAGAGGAATGTCACCCTGTACAGTGAGTTCCCTGGGATCTGTCTTTGCAGGCATTGACCATCTCCTGGCCCAGCATGTTGCTCATCTCTTTATTAGAGACCCACTGACCCTGTTTGAAGAGAAAATACACCTGAACGATGCCACCGAGTCTGACCATTTTGAGGTATCTCCTGTTTTAAATGCATTTCACTTCATGAGCCAAGCTGCCAGCAGCTTTCTGTACCTTTAAGAGTGGTGATAATAGAAATCTCATGTGCCTTTTATTATTACTCAGTACAGTGAAGAACTACGAAAAATTAAAAATGGGTTTAAAGTACTTTTATTTGGGGCTGGCTGTGTGGTCTGACGATTAAGGGATCCAGACCCTACATGGCCAACTGTGCAGTTCAAATCCCAGCCTCAGAAGCTTGAAAAACATGTTGGACACATATGGGTACATGCCCCAATTCCCAACAAGGTGGAAAAAGGAGGAGAAAGGATTGTGGTGTAGCCATGTCCTGTTGTGAAGGGTGCTTTCTCTCTCTTAATCTTTCTGGTAAGTTTGTACACCCTCTGGCAAACTTTTCTTTTAAAAAGTACTCTTACTTTATTACTCTTAAGTTCGCTCTTTTTAACTTTTCTTTCTTTTTTTTTTTTTTTTTTTTTTTTTTGAAAAGTTTGTGCTATAGGGTGCATGCACTCACCAGAGAGACAGAAAACGAAACAGAAATCACTCCTTCAGGGGCAATGGCCACTCCGCCATCCCTTCTCCTCCATTCTCCTCTCAGGATCCTGGGCACGCACGCACACACACCCCGCATGAGTTTAAGCCACCAGGTCCAGGACTCAAACCGCAGTTGACTACCTGGGAATCCAGTGCCATAGCCATTACCCCAACTGCTGGTCCCTTAGGTTCTCTCTTGATTCTAAATTTTCTTGTTCAGAATTTCCTCCTGTTTGCGTGATGGTGACCCATTCAAACATATGTTGCACAAAAATGTAACATCAGTTATTTCAGCTGTAGATACATCATCTAACTTTTGTTAGATACCTGTCATTTTGCTTTCCTGGGGTCATGTACCAAGAAAATCTTAAATTGTGGGGGTTTTTTTGTATTTGTAAATTGACTATTTGGTGAAGACGATGAATAGTCTTCATCCCTAATTAAATACCAAGTCATCTTAACCTTTTCCTGGATGTGATTCTCTCTCTCTCTTTTTTTTTTTTTAATCATAGAATATTCAGTCCACAAATTGGCAGACAATGAGATTTAAGCCCCCTCCTCCAAACTCGGATATTGGGTGGAGAGTCGAATTCCGACCCATGGAGGTAAGACATCCGCGTCGCCACGGACAGACTCAGAAATGCTCTTCTGGGGAACCAGCAGTTAGCGTAATGGCTATGTCGCTGGACTCCCACGTAGTCGACCGCGGTTCGCGTCTCGGACCCGGTGGCTTACAACTCACGCCGGGCGCGTGTGCGTGCGTGCCCAAGATCCCGAGAGGAGAATGGAGGAGAAGGGATTGCGGCGTGACCATCCCCCCTGGGGGGTGATTTCTCGCTTTCTGTCTCTATGTCTCTCTCTGTCTGTCTGGCGAGCGCACGCGCCCTATAGCGAAAAACCTCTCCAAAAAAAAAAAAAAAAAAAAAAAAAAAAAAAAAGAAATGCTCTTCTGACTGCCCTCCCCTTTCTGACGCTCTTATCCGAAGGTGCTTAAAGTTACTGCAGGGAAATAAAATCAAGTGCCTATTAAAGGCAAGTCCAAAAGCTAAGGAGGGTTGATTTCTGAGTATAATGTGGGCAGAGGGCTTCCAAACCTGAAAGGGGAGTTAGGATGACATCAGCTGAGGAGGGCCAGGTGGAACACGTTCGTGGAGCTTGTCCGTGACATCTCTTTGCTTCTGCTTGTCTAGGTTCAGTTAACGGACTTTGAGAACTCTGCCTACGTGGTGTTTGTGGTCCTGCTCACCAGGGTGATCCTTTCATACAAACTGGATTTTCTCATTCCACTGTCAAAGGTAAGGGTGTGCTCTTGGTGGTGGTGGGCACAGAGGTATCTAGACAGGTTTACTTATTCATGTGTACTATCTGTTTCAACTCTCACTTCATTCAGACTTGTTCACCCATTAAAATAAAATGTTTCTCCTTCCTCCTTATTCTTTTTTCCTTTTATTTTGTTTTGCTTTTTTAGCTTCTGCTATTTATATAGGGCACACGTGCTCACCCAGAGGGTGGGGGAGGGAGAAAGAAAAAGTGAGAAATCATCCTCCCATGGGTGATGGTCATGCCTCAGTCCCTTCTCTACTCTCCTATCAGGATGGTTTGCATGCACGCACACACACTCCTGGAGTGTTTTAGAGCCACTAGGTTCAGAACTTGAACCATGTAGCCAGTGGGATCCAGCCACCTTAACCTCCACACCACCTGCTGGCTCTGATTTTTTTTTTTTTTTTTTTTTTGAGAGGTTTTTGCTATAGGGTGCGTTCGCTCACCAGAAAGACAGAGAGACAGGACACAGAAAGTGAGAAATCACCCCCCAGGGGGGATGGCCACGCCGCAGTCCCTTCTTCATTTTCCTCTCGGGATCTTGGGCACACACGCGCACACACACGCCTGGCGTGAGTTTAAGCCACCGGGTCTGGGACTCGAACCACGGTCAACTACATGGGAGGGAGTTCAGCGACATAGCCATTATGCTAACTGCTGGTTCCTGGCCCTCTGTTTTTTCCTTTTATGCCTAGGCTTTATTTTGAGAGGCTTTTCATTCGAGATGACTGTTACTGGGAGGAGTCCCACAAATGGATTTCAATGATCAAAAACCCCATTTGATTACAGTGTTAAAAGTAGAACAGGTGGGGAAGTGTACCTGCTGTAATTCAGAGAGAGGTCTCAAAAGAACCAACTTGTAATGTTTCTGGATAATATAGAAAACAAATGAAGGAGCCAGACAGTGACACAGCAATAAAACACAGTGCTCAGCGAGGCTGACCCACAGGGGAGGATTCCAGGTTCACGTCCCAAGACCTACCTGAGTATGCCAAGCACACGCGTGCCCACAATCCAGAGCTGGCTGGGGGTGCACCATGGCCTTGAGACCCTATTGGGAGCCCTAGTTCTGGCTCTCTTTCAGTCTCTGATTCATGGAAGACATGAATAAATACACTTGGGGAAAAACAAGAAAACCAGATCAGCATCAATCAGCCCACCCCAACAAAAAAGGAGCTTTCTGGAAAGAGTCCCTCCCAGAGCCTTGGGACCAGCCCCATGCTAGGAGACAGCAAAGCTGTGGGCCACAGGGCAATTAGCTAAGGAAGAAGAATCCTTGGTTCCTGGGCAGTGGTCCTCTTGGCACAGGAAGAGGGTCTGGCAGAGACTGTTAAGCAGAGAGGGGGCTCCTGCTGAGAGTTTGAGAGCCAGAGAAAGGAGTAGGACAGCCATGTCACAGCAGACATGACCGAAGAATAAAACTGCTTGTCCCAGCATCTGTCCCCAGGATAGCTCCCTCCCTCCTTCTCTGCCCTCCCCCAGGAGAGGCTGCCAGCCTGGGCTCCCTCACAGGCACCTTTACGGGAGGCTGGCTGTCAGCCTGGCTCTGCCTGCCTCACACACCCAGGCCAAAAGGGACCCATGGAGTTCCACGGCCACAATGCCCTTATGAGCATACCTGCTGAGGGTTACAAATCTAGCTAAGGAGACTCCATGGCAGCTACCATTCTTAGCCTTTGTTTATAGATATGAATAAATGTCTGAGAGTCAACAGAAAATCAAAGACTATTTAGCTGCCTTAAAGAGAAAGCCCCAGATGGGTCTATGAAAGAATATACTGTCCTCAATGAAATAGCTAACTCAAGAAACCAGAAAAAATTCTTAAACTATAAAAAGTTTTGGAGACCAGCAGATGGCATAATGGTTACATTGCTGGACTCCCACATAGTTGACCACTGTTTGAGTCCCGGACCGGGCAGCTTAAACCCACTGGGCGCGTGTGCATGCATACCCAAAATCTCGAGAAGAGAATGGAGGAAAAGGGATTGTGGCATGGCCGGGGTGATTTCTCACTTTCTGTCTCTGTCTCTCTGGCAAGCACGCATACCCTATAGCAAAAAATTCTTAAAAACCTGGAGGATCACATCAATGAAATAAGGAAGTACTAAGTACTGTGGACTAACATTTTATCAAAAAAATTGGACACAAACCATTCTAAGCGCTCTGGAATCTAAGAGCAATGATAAAGTATACTTTGAAAAACAGATCACAAAAGCAGAAGTTGAAGTAAAACTAGTGTTTTTTGTAAACTTCTGTCAAGACTAAGAAAAAAAAAACAGATATTATTAGAATTAAAAAACATGCTCACAATCATGGTGGAAATTGTAATCTATTATTCGAATGTCTTCCTAGAAGTGTGTAGGTTGTTCAGAAGGGCCTATGTATCTTTTATTTTTTTCCTTCTATGAGAGACAGAGAGATAGACGTCCCAGCAGGGTTTTCATTCCTCAGTCCAGTCTCAGCCTCAGCCAGCCTGGGTCACGGGCACAGTCAGTATGTTCAGGGAGGTCCTCTGATGCAGCCGCATGGCCTTTCCCATGGGAGGACAGTTGTGTTGTGCCAGAAAGAAAGCAAAATACGTCTTTAAAGAAAGCAAAATATGGGCCAGCCTTGTGGCCTAGTGATTAGGAGACCCAGATCCCACGTAGCTGACTGTGTGGTTTGAATCCCACCCAGTGTCCCGTACGGTTTGAATCCTGCCCCTGGTGGCTTGGCAAGCATTCCTGCATGCCCCAAGTCCCAATAGGATAAAGAAATGGAAGAGAAGGGATTGTGGTATGGCCATGTCCTACTTGGCATGCTTTTCTCCTCCTTTCTCCCTGTCTGTCTCTTGTCAGCGCATGTGCTCTCTGGCAAATTAAAAATAAATAAATCAATAATAGAAGAACCTCATAATAAAATGAGGGGATGGCTAAGTAATTAAGAAAGACTTTGGATCACCCATCCCATGTCAACCTGGCTCTGTAACTTGTGCCTATGTTGAATTTCTACATGAGAGTTTTTATAGAAAATAAGGGACTACCAAGAAGTTTTTAAATTTCTTTAAGGATTTAAAAAGTCATTGCCAAGGGAGCAGTAGATGGTATAATAGTTACGTCACTGAACTCTCACATGGCCAACTACGGTTCGAGCCCTGGACCCAAAGACTTGAAACTCATACTGGGCACACGTACATGCATGCCCAAAATCCTGAGAGGAGAATAGAGGAGAAGGGATCGCAGCATGGCCATTCCTCCAGGGGTGATTTCTTGCTTTCTGTCTGTTTTGTCTCTCCAGTGAGCATACACACCCTATAGCAAAAATCTCTCTCAAAAAAAAGTCACTGGCAAAATAGAGAGCTCACAATCAAATCAGGATTTTGGAGTCATTAGTCAGTCCACACAGATAGAGCTACCCGATGAGCAAACAGCACTGGGATCTGCCCTTGGAGGGCTACAGTTTATTCCAGGTCTGACACCTGCTGGCTCTCTTTCTGGACTAAAGTGAGGTGGCAAAACCCCAGTGACAGAAGGGGAAGGCCACTGGACTTAGAACCTGGAGCACTGGTGCTTGTTTGCCCTGCCTGTTCCCCTGGGACCTGTGATGAGCCACCATGCTGGATAGAGGGGACCAGTCCCTTCTCTCCCCCCACAGTAGCTTTACTGCAGTTCAGTGACAGAGGTGCTTTGAACTGCAGATGCCCCATATAAATACAAGTTTTTCTTTTCTATAAGCATCTTTAAAATCCTCATCTGGAGACCAGCAGATGGCATAATAGTTATGTCGCTGGATTCCCACATGGTCAACCACAGTTCAAGTCCCAGACCTGGAGTCTTAAATTTCATGCCAGGCACATGTGCATGTATGCCCAAAATCTTGAGAAGAATATGGAGGAGAAGAGATTGTGGTGTGGCCATCCTCCACCCCACCCCACCCCCGCCCCCGTTGGGAGGAATTTCTCGCTTTCTGTTTCTCTTTCTCTCCAGCAAGCACAAATGCCCTAAAGCAAAAGTCTCTCTTAAAAAAAAAAATTCTCTGTTGGTATTAAAAAGCACTTGCCAGTCTGTGCTTGAGTACACACAGGCCTGACATAAATAAAATGTCTGTTTTTCCACCTAGAAAGCATTGGAGGAGAAAGCAGAATTCTTAGGGTAGTGAGTCTTAATTGCAGAAACAAAGAATGCATTACAACTTCTGTGTTTGAAGAATTTTTTGACTTAGTTGTGATTTCTTTTTCTCTCTCAGGTTGATGAAAACATGAAAGAAGCACAGAAGCGAGATGCTGTCTTACAGGGAATGTTTTATTTCAGGAAAGATATTTGCAAAGGTATTACATTCTCTTGGATCTCTAGGGTCCATTTATCCTCTAACAAGCTGCTGAAGCTGCTCCGCCCTCTCCCTCGGCAGGTGGCAACGCCGTGGTGGATGGGTGCAGCAAGGCCCAGAACAGCTCGGAGCTGGCTGTCGAGGAGTACACCCTCATGAGCATAGACACCATCATCAATGGGAAGGTAGGGCCCACACAGTGCTCTCCTCCGGGCGCGCCAGCGGACGGAGACCTGACAGCTGTCCTGCTTCTTACAGGAAGGCGTGTTTCCTGGACTGATCCCGATTCTGAACTCTTACCTTGAAAACATGGAAGTGGATGTGGACACCAGATGTAGTATTCTGAACTACCTAAAGCTAATTAAGAAGAGAGCATCTGGTACAGTAGCCTTTTCTTTTTCTGAATCCCATAATGCAGGCAGAACCACATAATCTTACAATATTCAGCTTCTTTTTCTGTATGCCATATTTTATCTGTGCATACTTCAGATTTTAACATGTTCTGCAATTAAATACACTTTATAGTCTTTGACAGTTTAAATAGCAGTACTTATTTTTCTTGCTGATTCATAAAATAGTGTTACATTTTAAAATCATATATGATAAAATATAGTATCTGGATTGCCAGATATTGTTCGTTATATGTCATGGGGGGGGGGGGGGCTCTTTCACGCAGTGAGTCCCTCCAAGTTAAATCAGCTGCACAGCCAGGACACCTGCCCCCCTTCAGGGAGCATCTGGAGAACCCCTTTCTTTATCTTTGAGATCACATTTACTGTGTCTCACACAGTAACCAGTGTAAGGGCACCATCAGCTGTTAATATAAGAAACAGTAATAATGCTAGTGGCATCTGTATTTCATTTGAGACTTTTATAAATTCTCTCTCTTAAGGGTGCTGGACTCCCACATATCTGACTGCAGTTCAAGTCCTGGACTTGGCGACTTGCTTTCTTACTCCCCTCCTCTTTCTCTGTCTCTTACTCTCACTCTTACTCTCACATTCTGTCTCTCTCTGATCAAATTAAAATAAATGAATAAAAATAGATAAAGTTAAATGAAATAATTTTTAATTTAATTTTATTCATTGTCATTATTTTTTTATTTTATTTCTTCGAAGTTGACCAGGGAGAGACAGAGAAAGAAGGAAAGTGAGGAAGCAAGCTGCCTGGTCCGAGATTCGAACCACAGTCAGCCACGTGGGAGTCCAGCCACCTTATCCACCATGCCACCTGCCAGCCCCCAAAATAATTCTTAAAAAAAAAAAAAAAAAAAGATACATTAGCTCACAGTTTGGAAGTCCAAGGTCCATGGTCCCCCTCTAGTGGAGATTTGACTGTGTCACAGCATGGTGGGGGGCAGAAGCAGATAGTCGGTGTTCTGTTTCTTTCACTCATTCCTTTTCCTTATAAACCTACCAGAGACAATCATGGGGCCCTGTCCTGACCACTCTAGGTAATCTTCCTAAGGCTCCATCCTTCAACGCAATAAGTGGATCTCTTTTTCGCCCTTTTGATTCCATTACAATGGGCTCAACATACCAGTTGTCTGGAGACACATTCAAACTATAGCATGTAAAATATTCTTTCTTCCCCCTCAGGAGAACTAATGACAGTTGCCAGATGGATGAGGGAGTTTATCGCAAACCATCCTGACTACAAGCAAGACAGTGTAATAACTGATGAAATGAACTATAGCCTTATTTCGAAGTGTAACCAGATTGCAAATGAGTTATGTGAGTGCCCAGAGTTACTTGGACCAGCATTTAGGAAAGTGAAATACAGCGGAAGTAAAACTGAATCTTCAAACTAGACATTCTGCAGAGAGAGGAGCAGGTCAGCTGCTTCACCGAGGGACTGACTGCCGACTGCGCCTCTCAGCCCGTGCGGAGGGTGCGAAGACCAAACGATAGAATCTCACTGTTACCTGGGCCAGTGGGCTGGAAGTGGATGTAGAGGCTTCCTTCAGTAGGTAAATCTAGAGTTTATACAGTGTACATGTACATAGTAAAGTATTTTTATGATTAACAATGTATTTTAATAACATTGTATCTAAAGTCATCGTGAACTGACTTGTACATTTTTTAATTCTTACTCTGGAGCGACTACTGTGTAAGCAGTTTTGTAAATGTCATGTACCAGTCATTGTACACCTGCATTCCAGAGTTTAAAATGTTTACTATCGATTTTTGTTCCTTTACAGACTACCTGGGACCTGATTCACTGAAATTTATCACTTTAAAAATACTTTTCTCTGGTTAATTTTCTTTGTGTCGTTTCCTTTGTTGTATACATAACGCCACTTGACTCCATTAAAGTGTTTCAAAGGGTAATCTTGGATTTCTGGCACCTAATCTATGCTATTTCTTTTGCAATTTTTATAGTTAACCACTTGGTCACCTTACCGCAAGCTTTCACTACTGAAAAAAGCCAGTAAACTGTGATGGCTATTAGAAAAGGAACTTTTCTTTCTTTGCTCAGACTTGCTGATTCAGGCATTAAATGTAAGGACAACTCTGTAGGAAGAAGAGAGACTGTGCCCAGAGTTCACATGTAGTCGTTTCTGGGGATGATTTTTCTTTTCCCCTAAACTAAAGAAAGAAGAGGAATCCTTTTTCTTCCCGTACATACCTAGAGTACTGTCAAAGGTGTAGCAGCTCTTCAGACGTGACCTCTTAGTCTGACTGCTGCCGAACACTTCAGTTTCAAATCCATTATAGTTGCTGAAGTTTTTGTTCTGTTACTCTTTCTCTAGTTTCCAGTAAATGTCATTAGTAGACTTTCTTCTAAAAGCCATTCATTCCAGATTTTAGCTGGGGAATATTCTACATCCTCTTACTTTCTTTATAAAATATATAAATAAATCATGAAATGCACTAAGTTTTGTGAATCAGGACCCTAAATGTTTAATTATAAATAATTTAAGTTTCAGATAATTGTTAGAGCTTTGTGTTGAAGTTCTGTTGTTTTTTTTCCAATTAGTTAAAAGTCTTAACTGCTTCTGAAGTAACTATAATGTAGATTATGCAAACCTTTTACAGGCATAAATATTTAAACTGTAATGCTAACGTTGAGAGATTGCAATAAAGCTGCTTCAGCTAAAACTGTTCATGTTTATAAAGACTAGAGTTTGTTTTATATTTCATATATGCATTTTGGAAGATTAAAGAATGCCTGTTTTTCATCTGCAATTTGCTTGTGTAAATGAGGTTGTAAAAAGGCAGATGAACTAAAATGTTTGCAGTATAAGGAAATAAAAGAATGGAATTAGCATTCAGAAAATTCTTGAGTACGTGTAAGTTCTACAACTAAACAGATTGTAGTATTTTAAGGTTTTTTAATTAGCTCAGATTCCATGAAATAATTTCATCTCTGCGATCCCAAGATGTTTTTAAGTAGCATAGTGATGAGGACTAGCAGGCGGCAAAGTGGTTAAGGTGCCCACATGGCCCACTGAAGTTCAAGTCCCAGACGTGGCAGCTTGAAAATCATGCTGGCTGTGTGTGTGTGTGTGTGTGTGTGTGTGTGCATGCACATGCCCAAAATCCTCAGAGCAAAATGGAGAAGGGATTGTGGCATGGCTGTCCTCCCTGGGTGGTGATTTCTCACTTGTCCTCTCTCTGTCTCCAGCAAGTGCATGTGCCCTGTGGCAAAACAAACAAACAAACAAAAACTAAAAAGCTAAATAAAGCATAGTGAAGACATATGCCTCCTCTCCCTTGGTAGCTGACAGCCGTTGTGGGAGGGGAAGACATGACATGTGGAAGGAATGACTTCTGTGCCACTGGAAAGGAATTCTTTTACTCCTGTCTACCTCTGTGCAGGGCAGTGATGACACGGTGAACACCACATAACTCGGGTATTGGGTACACACTGCAGTCTAAGCTGGAGACATGCAGAGTGAGTCAGCAAAGTGTGTTTTGTTTGTTTAGAGACAGTTTTGCTATAGGTTACATGTGCTTGGCAGAAAGACAGGTAAAAAGCCAGAAATGACATACACACACGCGCGTGCCTGCACACCTTAGGGAGGATGACCTCGCTACAGTCCCTTTTCTTTTATTCTCCTTTTGGGATTTTGGGCACACACACACATGCACCCAGCATGAGTTTTTTTAAGTCACTGGATCTGGGACTTGAACTACTGTGTACTATGTTGGAGTCTAGCAACATAACCATTATGCCATCTGCTGGTCCCAAGTCAACAAGTGTTTTACACCCATATCTTTGAGTCATCATTTATCCCAGCCCTGAGGTACACAGTTCATGAATTAATGTTCATCTGGACAGTATACTTTATAAATTTTTTTAATCATTATTATTATTTTCTAACTTGCTGCAGGGCACGTGCACTCACCAGAGGGAGACAGAAAGTGAGAAAGCAAGCCACCAGGTCTGGTACTTGAACCACGTCTGGCTATGTAGGAGTCCAGCACCTTGACGACCACACCACTTGCTGGTCGGGGCAGTACACTTTTCTCAAGGCTTATCAAACTATAAGTTCCACACAAATCCATTGGGGTTTTATTTTGGTTTAATGAGTATGGAATCGGGCCCACATTTGTTCATGTTTGTAAAATTTTCCTGAGGTGAGAACATTCAACAGGATCTTCATGCTGTTATCCTACCTCCCAGCCCTGCAGACAGCCCAGATCATGGAAACACTTGGTGCGGAGGTAGAACCAAGCATGAGCCTGGAGCGGTCCACGTGGTCTCCAGTGTTGCACAGCAGCGCCCCTAGCTGCCTGCACCAGCATGACAGGGCCCATATTTCAACAAGCTCCCAGGTAACGCTGGTCTGTGGGCCCTGTGAATAACTAGGACATAAATGGCTTCCTGTACCAATACTCATTCTCCAAGACAGGGAAAGTAAGCCCACACCTTTGATGAGATTTATCATCTGAACATGGCTGAGGATTCAGGGCTTGGGGAACAGAATGATAAACTTTGGAATAAAGGGCTTTTTCCTTGGTAGAAGTACTTATGGCTGGGAACTGTAGGTGGTGTGATGGTTAAGGTGCTGGACTCCCACGTGGCTGACTGGTTTGAGTACTGGACCTGAAAGCTTGCTTTCTCACTTTCCCTTGCTCTGGTCAAATTAATAATAATAAATAATTGCCTTTTTTTTTTTTTTTTTAAAGTACTTGTGGCCAAGCCCAGACCTCACAACACAACTGAGTGTTCCTAAACCTGCTTCTAACCCAAAGTCTAAGTTCCTGCCTACCAAATGTGTTTTAATAAGCAGTCCCCTGCTGGTCCCAGCCTGCCTCTGCCACTCAGCTCATCTCTGCAGCTGTTTGCATGCCTTTTCATTCAGAAATGGAGAGCTTGCTCCTATACCTTCACCTGATACAAAAATTAGCCAAGAGACATGTGGGAATTTCCACAGTGAGGAAATCCCTGTCTCTGAGGAATTGGTGAGAGGTTTCTTGAGGACCCAAAGCCTTGCAAAGAGTAACCATGGAAGTATCCCTAAGTAGCTTGTGGTGCTTAATGAAATAAGGGGAAATAAGCCAGAAGGAAGTTGGCCTGTGACACCAGGGCCTTTCAGAGCTTGGCTAGATGAGCTGTTTTCAGAACTGCAGATACCCTGCTTAGGTGCATGGTTTCCAGAGGACCTGGAATGAACTTTCCATTTAGGTTAAGGCCCTCCCATTTCCCCTGAAGATAAGCCACTGAATTCTCCCAGCTGCTCTTTCCCCTCCATTAATGCTCTTGTGTAAATATTTAACATTCCCTGTAAACACCTGGAAATACAAGCTAAGTGCTATTTTTAAAAGTATAAGGAGAAGGTGTCTCAGTTCCGGCTGCCATAATAGAATACCATAGACTGATTTCAATGTTTTCTTACAGTTCTGGGGCCTCAACATCCAATATCAAGGTGCTGTCAGGTTAGATTCCTGGGGTAAGGGCTCTTCTGCTTTGCAGACAGCCACCTTCCTAGTATCTACATATGATAAAGAGCTGTCTCTTGTGCGTCTTCCTATAAGGGCACTACTCATGTTGAAGAGGACTCCAATCTCATGACCTAGGTGCCATCTCTGAATCCTGTCACATCTGGGCTTAGGCTCCCACAGGGATTTGGGGAGACACAAGCATTGGGCCCATAGTAGAAAGGGACTGGAGAGAACTGGACTGGAAAGGCCTTGTCTGGGCATGTGTTACTAAACCCACCGAAGATTGCTCACCTGTGTGTCGCAAGATAGACTGTAGAAGGGGGTGGTAACAGAAACTGAAGCTTTATCGCCACGTGCAAAGCAGAGGGAGCAGCTCATGCTGAGTGAATGGGTGTTTCCCCAGTCTCTTAGAGGGGCTTCATGCAGGCATGGTTAAGGGAAAAATGAAGGGGGTAGGGACCTCAGGCACATGATCAGCTGGATGAGTGGTTCATGAGGACATCATCCTGTGCGCTCTCTTGATTGGTGGGGCCCTAGGTCATCAGTGTCTATTCTTGGGGGAAGCATTCATTGAGTCTCTGGAGTTACTCCGTCTGAAGTCAGTGTGTCTGCAGTCAGCATTTTCCATCTGGTAGATTTCACATCCTGTATGTAAACTCCTTAATTTTAGTAAAAATCTTATCTTTTTCTTCAAGTGGGTTTTTGGGATCATAGCCCTGACATATGGCTGAAGTGGCTTAATTTACCAGTTTCAACTATTTGCTAAATCCTACTGAGAAACTCCTTTTTATAACAGAAAGGCAGAGAAGGAGGGAAGTTACAAGTTCTTTGGGAGGAATTCACATTGGTCCATTAAAATAACACAACTTTGGGACTAGCAGATGGCATAGCGGTTATGTCACTGGACTCCCACGTGGCTGACTGCAGTTTGCATCCAGGACCCAGTGACTTGAAACTCATGCCGGGCACGTGTGCGTGTGTGAAGAAAAGGGATTGTGGCGTGGCCATCCCCCCAGGGGGTGATTTCTTGCTTTCTCTATCTCTCTGGTGAGCGCATATGCCCTATAGCAAAAATCTCTCTCAAAAAAAAAATAATAACACAACTTTACATCAGAAATTTTGGGAGCATTGCAGGAGAAAAGGAGGTGATGGGTCACATTGTAGACCTATTACTATTTGAAGGTCATCTTGTTTACTGCGAACTAGGATATGCCTTCAGACAATCACTCTGGCACAGGATAGGGATAACCAAATCTGGAGTCTCAGCAGCTTTAAAAGTAGTTCGACTTTTAGCCTAGCACCTGTTAATTTGCAGTTTGGGGAATTTCAACAGAAGGGGAAACTGAGGGCCAAGCCCTTTAAGAGGATCCCTGTTTTGTTTCAAAGATACACTCCTAACTCCTCCATCACACTTTTTTTGGTAAGCAGAGGCTAAAATAGTCTGGATAATCCCCAAAGCTCCTTTTGTTGGGGGATGGCTTCTGTGATGATATCCAGGGTCTTGGTGTTTCGGGCAGAGAATTGAATTAAGCATGTAAATAGCGAAAGAGAAAGCTAGTTTATTAAGTAGAAGCAAAAGTACACTCCTGAGAGGAGCAGGCCTAAGCAGACAGTGGTTCAAAAGGCCTCATAAGTTACATTCTGTGAGGTTTATCATTTATAAATCTAGGTCTTGGTGGCTGATCATTGGCTGGGCCCACTGATAGTTCTCCTTTCATTGGCACTATCAAGTGTGGCTGGGCCTACTGATTTATCTCCTTGACTATATCAAATGTGGCTTAATCAACTAGACATCTCCCACTAATCTGCCTACATTACCTTGGGTGGGGAGTTTTCATCCTGATCAGGTTTATCTAGTCACATGGGCAGATGCTCCAGCACTCTTACCCACTTCTATTTGCTGGCTTTTTCCTACCTCATTTGTTACTCTCAACAGTCTACAAAATGGAGCATTACGAAGCTAAGTATGGAGGGTGCATTAAAATAGAACAACAATTGGGCTAGGCAGTGGCCTGGTGGTTAAGGCAGCTGGATCCCACGAGACCAATTATTCAATTGAGTCCTGGACCCTATGACTTGAGAAACACCAGATATGTGTTCATTTGTGTCCAAAATCCCAGAAGGTGAAGTGGAGGAGCAGGTATTGTGACTTGACCATACTCCCTGAGGGGTATTTTCTCTCTCTCTCTCTCTCTTTTCCTCTGTCTCTGTCTCTCTAGTGAGTACACAAGCCCGCTAACAAAATTTAAAAAAAGAAAAAAGAATAAGGACTACTACATAACAGTAATAGAACACAAATACATGATTTACAGATGTCATGTTGAGTGAAAAAAAAAAAAATATATATATAAAGGAATATGGAGTATGTGATCGCATGTGTAAGTTTAAGAACAGATTGGAGACCAGCAGGTGGCATGGTGGACACTCCCACATGGCCAACCATGGTTCAAGTCTCAGACCTGGTGGCTTGCTTTCTTGCTTTCCCTCTGTCTCTCTCTATGTCTCTCTCTAGTCAAGTTGAAATGAATGAATAAAATTAAATAAAGTTAACAGGCAAAGTGAGATGACAATTATTAAAGTTCACTAGTGGATATCTCTGGGTGAGCGTGAACTAGAACTGATTGGAAAGATCCAAACTTCTGGGTCGCTACACATGTTTTATATCAATCTGGGCGATGGTTGATGGATATAGACATATTTTAAAAACAGTAACTATACACCGGTTGAAAGCACTTTACATATTTGGTGTTTATTATATCCCAAATAAGAAAAATACATATATAAGTAAAAAGTTCAGAAAGGAGAATGTAAGAAAAGGAGCTTTTTCAAGTGAGGTCAGAGACAGGGCCCCTAAAAATATAGTTAGGGTATAGGCCAAAATGGCCAAGTTTTAAAATGGAGACACAACAGCTCAGCTGCTTGCTTAGGAGAAAGGGCTTGCAACAATAGCTTAATGATTGACCTAGGCATCATGACCTAAAACAACAGCTATTTTCCAGGCTCCAACACATTCCAGGAAGAAGATAAGATAATATTTGTTATGGCTCAAAGCTTTAGACAAAGAGAATCTCCTGACCTTACCCATTCCAAAATTAGGAGAAGACTGGACCCATCCAGCATGTGACCCTCACCATGGGGCAGGGAGATGCATGTGCAAGCCCCACCTAGAACAGGCCTAGACAAAGCTCTTCCTGATCAAGATTACCCCCCCATACCTCCACTCCTCTTCCCTGCCCCAGCTCCTCTTTGGCAACCCATTTTCTGAGACTCCTCCCTTCTTGGAAGCTCTGTTTTTCCTTCCCTCCCCTTCAATAAACTCTCTACTTTGCTGTCCCTTCTCTGTGTCTGTGTCTCTAATTCTTCGTGATCATGAGAAAAGAACTTGTGTTCCTTTTTTAAATTTATTTATTTATTTATTTTTCCCTATAGGGTGCATATGCTCGCCAGAAAGACAGAGACAGAAAGCGAAAAATCACCCCCCAGGAGCAATGGCCACGCCGCAATCCCTTCTCCTCCGTTTTCCTCTCGGGATCTTGGGCATGCATGCACACGTGCCTGGTGTGAATTTAAGCCACCAGATCCAGGACTCGAACCACAGTTGACTACATGGGAGTCCAGTGACGTAGCCATTATGCCAACTGCTGGTCCCCCTTGTTCCTTTTCGGGAGCTGGGCCTGATCACCCCTGTACCCCCCATGTCCCAAAACCCAGCTATTGTGTATGCATTGAATAATTGCTTTATTTTATTTTATTTTATTTTATTTTTTTTTTATTTTATTTTTTTTTTTTTTGCTATAGGGTGTGTGTGCTTGCCAAAGAGACAGAGAGGTACAGAGAAACAGAAAGCAAGAAACCATACCCCGCTCCCAGAGGGGATGGTCATGCCACAATCTCTTCTCCATTCTTCTCTCAGGATTTTGGGCACACATGTACATGTGCCCAGTGTGAGTTCCAAGCTGCCAGGTCCAGGACTTGAACCATGGTTCACTACATGGGAGTCCAGCAATGTAACCATTATGCCATCTGCTGGTCCCAAATAACGGTATTTTTTTATACCATTTAAATATATCATACTTGGAGCTGGCAGGTGGCGTGGTGGTTAAGGGCACTGGACTCCCTCAAGGCTAACCGTGATTCAAGTCCCAGACCTGGCAGCTTGCTTTCTGACTTTCTCTCTCGCTCTCGCTCTCCCTCTCACTCTATCCCTCTCTAGTCAAATTAAAAAAATAAATAAAGTGAAATAATTCTTAAATAAAAAATACATCATGCTTTCATCATGGCATCTTAACTAAAGCAGATTAAAAGTTAACATCTCAATCAAAAGTATTGTCTTTGGAAGTCCCTAGGAACTTTATGACAACTGTGTTTGGATGCTATACAGTACTTCTAGCATAAAAACAGAATGTAGACTTGAATTCAGATCCTAATATTTACACATTCTAACTTGGTGTTCTTAGGCAAGTGACGTAACTTCATTTTGTGAAAGAGGAGCAATCCAAAGCAGTCTAGAATATAAGGGCCATTTAAAATTTTTAAGATACACATATAGTGAAGTATAGATATAGATATAGATATAGATAGATAGGTAGATATAGATATAGATATAGATAGGTATATATATAGATATAGGTATAGATATAGATAGATAGGTGTATATATATATATATATATATATATATATATATATATATGATCGGCAGATGGCATGGTGATTAAGGCACTAGACTCTTCACATGGCCAACTATGGTTCGAGTCACAGACCTGGTGGCTTGTTTTCTCACTTTATCTCTCTCTCTGTCTTTCTCTGGTGAGCACATGTGTCCTATGGCAAATTAATAATAATAAATAAATAAATAAATAAATTTAAACCAAATACATACACACACACACACACACACACCACTTTTTTAAAAGATTTTTCTGTAGGGCAAGTGCCAGAGAGAGACAGTGAGAGGGAAAGTGAAAAGTCATCCCAGAGGGAGATGGCATGCCACAATCCCTTCTCTTCTATTATTCTCCTGGGATTTTAGGCATGCATGCATACCCCTATATCTTTTCATTAATTTTTTTTCCAAAGGATGCATACACTTGACAGAGACAGAGAAAGCATCCCTCCCCAGTGAGACATGGTTATACCACAACCCCTTTGTTTTCATTTCTCCATCCTGCGGGATTTAGGGCACACACCCACACAAGCATGTTTTTCAAGCCAAAAGGGCCAGGATTCAAACCACATGATCAGCCATGTGGGATGTGGCTCCCTACCACTAATCTACAGGGTAACCCCCATTTAATTATTTATTTATTTATTTTGGAGAGGTTTTTGCTATAGGGCGTGTGTGCTCACCAGGAAGAGAAAGACAGACAGAAAGTGAGAAATCACCCCTCTGCGGGGGATGGCCACACTGCAATCCCTTCTCCTCTATTCTCCTCTCAGGATCTTGGGCATGCATACACACATGCCCAGCATGAGCTTAAGCCACCAGGTCTGGGCCTCGAACCATGGTCGACTACATGGGAGTCCAGCGACAGCCATTACGCCAACTGCTGGTCCCTTTAATTTTTATTTCTTATTATTACTATTTTTTAACTTGCTTTAGAGCACATGTGCTCACCAGAGAGATAGTGAGAAAGCAAGTCACCAGGTCCAGGACTCAAACTATGGCTGGCCATGTGGGAGTCCAACACCTTAACCACCATGCCACCTACTGCCCCCTCCCCCATTTAAATTTTAAAGGCCTCACTTAGTAAAATATAAGCCTAAGACTGGGTTATGCCCCATACCCTTCAGGGTTAGTGCCCAAAAGGCATGTTTTAGTTAATGGCAAACAAATTCTGATGCTGCAAAAGGATTACAGCTTTAACAGTGGAATCCTACCCTTTCTTCTTCCCAGTGCTCTTGAGTTCAGGATGCGAAGAACAAGATCTAGTCAGTCAGTTTCCAGCATTATTTTAAATGAACCAATGTAAATGACGAATTGCTTGTAACCGTTCCTCCTCTTGCCCTTTCCTTTGTTATATAAACCGGCTTTCTTGGTTGCTGTGTTGATGAGCACATGTCTCAGAAACCAGTATGCCGATCTGGTGATTCATCCTAAGCTTTGTTCAAATGAACCATTTTTATTTACTTATTATGCCTCGGCTTTCCTTCTAGGTTGGCAATTTCATCTGCAAATACACGTGAGAATACTTTGCAGAGTTGCTTTGGGATGAAGATAGGTGACGCACAGAAAAGTAAAGTACAAAAACAGTTTTCAAGCCAGTTAATTTTACTTTCTACTGTTTTCCCTTAGAGAGTCAGAGGACACTATTGTATTGAAGATGACAAAACCTTATCTCCTCTCAAAAAAAATACCTTATTTAATATATACTTTCTTTTTATTTATTTACTTTATTAGAGAAATTGTTTTTGCTATGGGGCATGTGCACTCACCAAAGAGACAGACAGAGAGACAGAAAACAAGACATCAACTCCTGGGGGGGTGACCACACCACAACCCTTTCTCTTCCATTTCTGCTCACGGACATGCGGCCCAGCATGAATTTCAAGCCCCTAGGTCTGGGACTCGAACTGCGGTCAACCATATGGGAGGCCAGCGCCTTAACCACTGCACCACATGCTGGGCCCAGTATGTACTTTCTTAATAGTCTCCTTTGAAATAATTATCCTTTTTTTAAATAATGTTATTTATTGTTATTATTTTCAATTTGCTACATGACACATGCACTCGACAGAGAGAGAGAGAGGGAAAGCGAGACAACAAGCCACTAGAGCTTGTTCTCATACCGTGGTTGGCTCTGTGGGAGTCCAGGGCCATAACCATCATGCCACCTGCTGGCCCCTGAAATAATTATTCTTCTAAGAATGCAGTGGAGAGTTGAGATAGGAGATAGAACCCATTTATAGGTTAGCTAGGGTAAGGGCCCCAAAAGGAAGTCACTGTGTTTTTCTTTTTAATTAACTCTCTGTGTTTTTCCTCTATGGTCTAACTAATGTACACTATATGCCCTTTTACATGTCTCTAAAGAATTTATGACTCCTTGCTAATAAGGCAGGAGATGGGGATATCGAGCACACAGAAAGGATAAGGCCAAGATGGAGTCACAGGGGCTAAGTTTTCACAGCCAAAAGCTGGCTGCATTGGGTCTCAAAGCAACTGTGGTTAAGGGCATCAGTTACTGAATAGAAAGTGCATTCTAACCTGAAGAACAGAATACTATGGTCTACTGACCCTACAAAGAATAGGGTAATAAATCACTCCACCATATAACTATTTTCTCAAGCCCACTTCCTTATCAGAGAGCCAGCCCATTGTTCAGGCTACTAGATTAAAAACTTCTCACCTCCAGCTTCTCTCTTAGGCAACCCATTCAGGCCCCCTTCCAGTACATTGGAAGCTTTTTTCCCTTCCCTAGTAAGCTCTGCTTTCCACCCCCCTCTGGGCCTGCATCTCTAATGCTCTATGAGGGTTGGACAAGCACCACCATGGGTGTCGGATCTGATCATCCAGCACTCCCATATCAAAGTCAGCAGAGGGAAATAATCGTACTGATAATTTAAGTTTTTGTTTGTTTGTTTGTTTGCCAGAGGGTGCATGTTCTTGCCAGAGGGAGAGCAGAGAGGGAGAAAGCACCCACAGTGGGGTGTGGTCATGCTGCAATTCCTTCTTAATCCATTTCTCCACCCCCTTGGAATTTGGGACATCCATACACATGTGCCTGGAATGTCTTTCAAGCCACTGACACAGGGATTCAAACCGGCTAAATCCCCATGTGAGATTTGGCTCCCTTTAACCACTAAGCCATGGGGCTGTCCTAAGAACTAAAATTTCTGGGAGCACAGCATGAAATATGAAAAGCTAGTTATATATATGTATATATATATATATATATATATATATATACATATATATAATTGGATTTGCTATAGGACATGTGTGCTCATAGGGGTAGTGGGAGAAAGTGAGAAAGCATTCCCCAATAGGGATGGTCACACCACATAATCCCTCCTCCTCCATTCTCTTCTCTGGATTTAGGCACCGTCAACGGAATAACTAACTCTGTAGAAATAATAATTAATGAGGTTGATTTCTCTCTTTTTTTTTTTTTTAAGAATTATTCATTTAACTTTATTTATTTAACCAGAGAGAAAGATGGAGGAAAAGTGAGAAAGCAAGCCACCAGGTCCAGGGACTCACACCATGGTCAACCATGTGAAGTCCAGCACCTTAACCACAACACCACCAGCTGGCTTCAGTGAGATTTATTTCTAAGCATGGATTTGAGTGACTGGTCCAGAGAAAGACAGGAGTGTTTTTTTGGAGTACTGAGATACAGTGGTTCTTTTTATACAGTTTTGAGGATAGAAGAGTTGTCAGTCAGCATAAGGAGTCTTTTACATTAGTCCAGGCCAAAAGGAGGACACCTGGAAGTAGAGGCTTGTAGATTATAGGTGAGTTCGAAATTCTTTTTCCTTTTTAGAGAAATTTTCTCTATAGGGTGTGTGCACTCACCAGAGAGACAGAAAGAGAGAAATCACTGGGGATGTGGGGTGTGGATGGCCATGCCACAATCCTTTCTCCTCCATTCTCTTCTTGGGATTTGGGGCATGCACACACATGCCTGGCATGAGTTTAAACCTGCCGGGTCTGGGATTCGAACTGCAGTCAACTATGTTGGAGTCCAGTGCAGTAATCATCATGCCATCTGCTGGTTCCTGAAATTGTTAGATTAGTAGTAATTGGTCAAGGAAAATCACTAGTCTCTGTTCCTGAAAGAAATCAGCAAAACAATGTCTGTGCTTTAAGAGATAAGAAGGCTTATCATAAAAACACTATGCCTGGGAGAGGCTATGACATCCTACTGTCAATGGTCTATTAATGTTTGTAGGCCCCCATTAATGCTTGTAGGTGTGCCTCTCCCAGGCCCCTGGGAAACAGCTTTGGAATAGGAAATGGAATGTTTTTCAAGACATCTGAAGGGGAATTCCTCCTGCTCAGTCAATCTTTTGGAATCTAGCTGTCTTAACCACCATGCCGTGGACTGTTCCTTTCATATAAATTATATAGAAATTATATATATATACACATATACATATATATATATGTGTGTGTAATTTGCATTTAATTACCTGTCAAACATAGTTCCCAGTGAGCTTCCTAGAACATTTTTTTTTGCAAAGTAGAAACATTTGGCATATTCAGGACTCTTGGATGTATAGGGCTAAAAGAATTTCCCACTTTTTTTGGAAAGTTTGCTGAAAATCACTGACAGTAGACAGTTTAGGAGAAAAGGCATTCAAATTTTATTTGAATGTATACATGTGTATACGGTCATACAAAATATGAACTCAGAAAGGAGCCAGATGGTTGAAGCTTAAATACCCTCTTCAGAAGATAAGAATAGAAGGAGGAAATGAATGGGCCCAAAGCTGGGACAATGGTTTGTAAATGATTTTCTTTGGGAGTGGAATTCAACAAGTTATGTGAAGTTGAGGGGTGAGACTGCCCCAGAACAAAGGTCTTTTGCAGATAAAGTTTCTTACATGATCTCCCAGAGGTGCCCTAAGAAGAGCCGGTGTCCTAGGTGTGGAGACCTTTCGTCTCTGTCCTCTCAGATTGCTTAATGAGATTCCTAAGGAAGGGGTGAGAAACAATAATATTTCCAATGGAAAGAAGTTTTCTCAGTCAGATAAGCAGATTCCAGAGAGACCCCCTCCCTGTGCTTGACTGGGGGTGCTAGGTTGGGCAGGGAACAAGACAAGGTTCAAGAGACCTAGAATCTGGGACCAGCAGTTGGCGTAATGGCTATGTCGCTGGACTCCCATGTAGTCGATCGCAGTTCAAGTCCCTGACCCGGTGGCTTAAACTCACGCCGGGCACATGTGCGTGTGTGCCCAAAATCCTGAGAGGAGATTGAAGAAGAAGGGATTGTGGCATGGCCATCCTCCCTGAAGGGTGATTTCTCACTTTCTGTCTCTCTGTCTCTTTCTGTCTTCCTGGAGAGTGCACGTGCCCTATAGCAAAAACCTCTCAAAAAAAAAAAAAAAAAAAAAAAAAAAGAAGCCTAGAATCTTAGGCTATTTCTTTTGCTTTTACTTCTTTGAACACTTTGTGGGTCATCCTTGCACAGGGCCATGCTAATCTTCTCCGTACCATTCCAATTTTAGTACATCTGCTGCCAAAGTGAGCACCTGAGGCTGTTTCTTTAATTAAGCATATCAAAGCCAGTCTTTGGGATAGCATTTTCTTGAAGCCTGATAGATGCAGGTCACAAAATAATCCCTTATCACCTGGCTTTGAATAGAAAGGATATCTACCAGTTTGCATAACTGAAATGCCCAAGAGGTGTCAAGCACAGGTTATAGGGGCCTCAGATGCCTTTTGGTTCTGTCTCCTGTCTGGTCTATGCTCTCTAGTACAATGGTTTCACTCTCAGGCAGGCTTTCTCCAGAGAGTGCACTTCCACTCCTTTGCCCACCCAGCTCTGCAGCAACTCCAGGCATATATCACAAGAGCTGAGCAGCCCCAGTGGAGAATCTCATTGCTGTGAGCCCATAGTACAGCCTCTTCGACTTCATGAAGAATCACTATGCACTATGGAGAATCAGAAGACTGGCTTCTAGTTCTGACTCTACTGTTAGTATTGTGTGGGAAAATCATTTGTTCCCTCTGGAACTCAATGGTCTTATCTGTGAAATAGAAGGATAAAAAAATGACGGAACCAACAATTAGCATAATGGCTATGTCGCTGGACTCCCATGTAATCGACCACGGTTTGAGTCCCGGACCGGGTGGCTTAAACTCACGCTGGTCTCGTGTGCGTGCATGCCCAAGATCCCGAGAGAAGAATGGAGGAGAAGGGATTGTGGCGTGGCCATCTCCCCAGGGGGTGATTTCTCTCTGTCTCTCTCTGTCTTTCTGGCGAGCGCATGCGCCCTTTAGCAAAAACTTCTCCCCCCACCCAAAAAGAAAAAAAGAAAAACTCAGTAAGATAGCAGGTCTGTCCCACAGCTAATGTGTCCTAAATTTTCCACACATGAAGCTTTTCCACTGCAAGTTAGATAGTAGTGCCCTCCAGTGTTCTATTTGAAAGGTGACTTTTACATATTAATGGTTTCACTGGTTTACAAATATTTCCCAGTTCACAGAAATATATTCTGAGCAAATGCACTGTAAAATGAAATTCCATATTGAAATATATTTTATTTCTATTCTCATTTTAAAATATAAATCATTGGGAGGGACCAGAAGATGGCATAATAGTTAGATTGCTGGACTCCCACATAGTCAACTGTGGTTCGCATTCTGGACCTGGCAGCTTAAACTCATGCCATGTGCGTGTGCGTGAATGCCCAAAATCCCAAGAGGAGAATGGAGGGGAAGGATTGCAATGTGGCCACTCTCCCTGGAGTGGGTGATTTCTCGCTTTCTGTCTCTCTGGCAAGCACAAGTGCCCTATAGCAAAAATCTCTCTTAAAAAAAAAAATAATCATTGGGATTTCCTAGATATCCTATTATTGGTATCTAGCAAAATTTCATTGTGATGATAAAATATTCTATATGATTTCAATCCTTAAAAAGTTAGACTTTTAGGGGCTGGCAGGTGGCATGGTGGTTAAGGCTCTGGACTCCCACATGGGTGACCAGGGTTCAAGTCCTGGATCTGGTGGCTTGCTTTCTCACTTTCCCTCTCTCTCTCTCTCTGTCTGATCGAACTGGAAAATAATAATAATAAAGTTAAATAAAAAATGTTTTAAAGTAGGTTAAAAAATTTTAGACTTTTAGTAGCCTAACATGGCCTTTCTTGATAAATATTCCATATATACTTCAAAATAATGTGTATTTGGCATCCGTAGTATATAGCTTTTTTTTCCACTGGGTTTAATTTTTTATAATGTTGTTCAAATCTTCTATATCTTTTTTTTTTCTTTTTTTCTTTTTTGGAGAGGTTTTTAGCTATAGGTTGCGTGTGCTCGCCAGAAAGCCAGAGAGAGACAGAGAGACAGAAAGCGAAAAATCACCCCCCAGGGGGGATGGCCACACCACAATCCCTTCTCCTCCATTCTTCTCTTGGGATCTTGGGCACGCACACACACGCACCCGGTGTGAGTTTAAGCTACTGGGTCCGGGACTCGAACTGTGGTCGACTACATGGGGGTCCAGCGACATAGCCATTATGTTAACTGCTGGTCCCAAAATCTTCTATATCTTTACTACTCTTCTTCTTTTAATTGTAAGAGGGTGTGTGTATTCACCAGAGAGAGAGAGAAAGGGAGAAAGTACCCTTTAAGGGAACATGATCATACTACAATCCCATCTCCTTCATTTCTCCATCCGGTTGGGATTTGGGATATACGTGCATATATGCCTGGCATGTTTTTCAAGCTTCAGGGGCTAAGATTTGAACTTTGGTAAGCCATATGGGATACGGCTCCCTTAACTATTAGGCTACGGATATAGCCCATGAATGTATTTTTTCCCCAGGTTTTTTGCCATACGGCATGTGTACTCGCCTGAGAGAGGCAGAGAGAGGAAAAGTGAGAACCACCCCCCCCCCCCCCATACCCAGGTTAGGATGGCCACGCTGCAATCTCTTCTCCTCCATTCTTCTCCTAGGATTTTGGGGTACCCTACACATGTGCCCAGCATTATTTTCAAGCCACTAGATCCAGGACTTGAACCGCGGTTGGTCATGTGGGAATCAAGTGCATTAACTATCATGCCACCTGCTGGCCCATAAATAAATATTTCAATTCCATTTTTCTATGAACTTTTTACAGTTCCTTTATTATATTGCTCATAATCCAATATTGATTTTTTTCTTCTAATTTTTCTCTTCTTTCTTTCTTTTCTTTCTTTCTTTCTTTCTCTTTCTTTCTTTCTCTTTCTTCTCTTCTCTTCTCTTCTCTTTTCTTTTCTTTTCTTTTTTTTTTTGCCAGAGGGCATGAGCACTTACCTGAGAGATGGCCATGCTGCAGTCCCTTCTCCTCTGTTTTTCTCTCCTTTCAGAATTTCAAGCATGCATATACACACACCTGCTCTTAGGCTGCTAGGTCTGAGACTTGAAACATACTATCAGCCATGTGGGATCTAATGGTCATGCTCTAGGCTGGCCCTAATGTTTTATTTTTTAAGTAAAATGTTTCTAGTGAGATTATATCAAGCTAAAAAGCTTCTGCACAGCAAAGTAAATGACAAATATGGTAAAGAGACAACCTACAGAATAGATGAAAATATGTACAAACTGGACTTAGAACAAAGGATTGACAACCAGAATATTTAAGGAACTCAAATAGTTCACCCCCCCCAACACCAAATAATCCATTAAAAAAATGGACGTCAACCTGATCAGACAATTCTCAAAGGAAGACATACAAATGGCTAAAAAAGCATATGAAAAAAAACAAAACCACAATGAGAATTCACCTAACCCCAGTCAGAATAACTATGATCAAAAAAAATTAAGAAAAAGAAGTGCTGGTGAGGTTGTGGATAAAATGGACTCCTTGTGCACTTCTGGTGGAAATGAAAATTAGTAAAGCCACTGTGGAAAACAATACAGAGGTTCCTCAAAAACCCAAATATAGGGCTACCATATGACCCAGTAATTCTGTTCTTGGGTATTTACCAAAAGCATAGAAATTCACTTTGTTAAAGAGCTATCTGCACATCCACATTTATTGCAGCATTACTCACAACAGCTAAAATATGAAATTTACCTAGGTGCCCAATAACCAATGAAGGGATTAAGAAAATGTGACATTGGACCAGCAGATACATAATGGTTCCATTACTGGACTCCTGCATAGTCGACCGTGGTTCTAGTCCCAAACCCAGTGGCTTAAACCTCATTCCAGGCACATGTGTGAGTGTGCCTAAAATCCAGAGAGGAGAATGGAGGACTAGGAATTGAGATGTGACCATCCCCCCAGGGGGTGATTTCTCACTTTTTGTTTCTCTGTCTCTTTCTGTCTCTTTGGCAAGCACACATAGCCTATAGCAAAAATCTCTCTGGAAAAAAAAAAAGAAAGAAAGAAAATGTGGCACATATATGCAAAGGAATACTACTTGACCATAAAGAATAATTATGTCAGGCTAGCAGATAGCAAAGTGGTTATGTTGCTGGACTCTCACATGACTGACCATAGTTTGAGTCCTGGAACTGGTGGCTTGAAACTCACACCAGGTGCATGTGCATGCATGCCAAGATCCCAAAAGCAGAATGGAGGAGAAGGGACTGCAGTGTGGCCATCTTCCCGATGGAGTGCTTTCTCACCTTCCCTTTCACTGTCTCTGTCTCTCTCTCTGCTGAGCACACATGCCTAAAGGCAGAAACCCCGGGAAAAAAAATGATGATATCCTACCATTCAACACAAAGTGGATAAACCTAGAAGATATAATGCTAAGTGAAATAAGCCAAGCTCATGAAAGACAAATATCTCAGTCTATGGCAGAAACTGAAGAAATTGATGGCATAGAAATAAAGCATAATGGTAGATACTAGAAGCTGCAGGGGGTGAGAGGTTTCAGGAAAAAACGATTAACAGATATACAAATGCATATGGAAACAAAGGAAATGGGGATCTGAACTGGTATTCCACAGCATAGTAAATAATGTCATTGATAATTTCACGTGTACTTAAAAAAAACTAGTAGACCTATTATTGAGTGTGTACAGCATAATGTAAAGTTCAATATTGAGTAAGTTGATGTGTCTAAGGACTGGCAGGTGGTGTGGTGATTAAGGCACGGAACTCCCACATGACTGACAGTGGTTTGAGTCCTGGAACTGGCACCTTGCTTTCTCATTTTCCCTTTCTCTCTGTCACTCTCTGGTGAGTGCATGTGCTTTGAGCAAATTAAATAATAATAATAATAATAATAATAAATTTAATTAAATAAGTAATTCTTTAAAAAAGATGGTATTCGATAGCCTTGATTTAATCATTACACATTGTATGCATGTTTTGGAAAACCATACAGCACCTCACAAAGACATACAATGATTATACATAAACTGGAAATCACAATTAAAAAAAGGAAAAAGGAAAATGTCTTAAGGCTTTCTGTATAACATATATAAAGAATCCTCAAAACGCCACAGTGAAAAAAATCGAATTATAAAATGGACAAAAGACATGAAGAACTATATTATCAAGGAGTTGCAGCAGTTGACAAATAAGTATGTAAAAAGATGTTCAACATTATGAGCTACTACAAAAATACAAATTACAGCCACAACAGACATTTCCACACATCAATTATAGAGCTAAAATGGGCCAAACAGTAGGACAGCAGTAAAACACAACATATTAGTGGGCAATCTCACACAGGTGGTTCTGGGTTAAAGTCTGGAGACCTCCCTGAGTACACTGGGCACGGGCTTGCCATGATGCCCGGATATATGGCTGGCTAAAGAATGGGGGGGGGGGGGTTTGAAATTAGCACTTTTCTTGCTCATAGAATACATAAAAAGAAACTTAAAAAAACAGAAAAACTAAAATAGAATATAGCAATACAGTCCCAGCCACAGTGGCATAGCAGTAACACATAGCTCCTTGATTCTGGAACTATAATATGGAAGTCAGGGTTCAGGTCCCAGGTTGACTTGTACATGCCAGGCACATACAAGCACGCACACACCCATGATCTTGTTTTTGTTTGTTTGTTTGTTTGTTTTCTTTCTAGAATTATTGATTAAATTTAATTAATTAATTAATTTTTCCCTAGATTTATTAATTTAATTATTTTTTTATTTTTGACCAGAGAGAGACGGACGGATCAAGAGAGAGAGAGAGAGGAAAGGTGAGAAAGCAAGCTGCTAAATCCAGGACTCAAACCACAGTCAGCCATGTGGTAATCTAGCACCTTAACCATCATACCACCTGCTGGCCCTTTTTTATTTTCTATTTCTTTTTTTTTTTCCTTAAATGTTGAAGTTTTTGCATATATATAATGAGATATTTTGGGGATGGAATGCAAGTCTAAACACAAAATTCATTTATGTTTCATATATGCCTTATACAAGTAGCCTGTATTAGATCATTATTAGGTGGCTGAACAGAAATACCCAAAACTGGATAATTTATAAAAATAGAAATTTATTTGACTCCTGTTTCTGGTTGTTGGAAAGTCCAAAGACACCATGAAATGTCAGAAGGCAGAACTTTGAGTAGAGCAGAGCATGGTCTGTATCCATGCGGTCTCTGCCTGCCTCATTCCCTCTCTTTATCAATCCACTAGATGTCAATGATGGATCCACCTGACCACCATTCATTCATCTCCTCTTGAAGGCCCCACTCTTCATCACAATGATTGGATCAAGTTTTTACTCTCTTAATCCCACAACAGTGGCCCAACACATGAATTTAGAGTAGGGTAGGGAGATGTATTGAAAGTATAGCGTAGCCCGAAACCAATTTCATACGATATTTTTTGTTTTCCAGAGTTTTGAATGTGACTTGTCACATGAGATGAGGCATAAAATTCTCTACTTGTGGCATCATGTCTGTATGCAAAAAAATTTCAAATTTTGCAGCAATTTGGATTTTGAAATTTTTTTTTTGAGAGGTTTTTGCTATAGAGTGCATGTGCTCGCCAGAAAGACACAGAGAGACAAAAAGCAAGAAATCAGCCCCCATGGGGGATGGCCACGCTCCAATCCCCTCTCCTCCATTCTCCTCTCGGATCTTGGGCACGCACGCACACACGCCTGGCGTGAGTTTAAGCCACCCAGTCCAGGACTCGAACTGCAGTTGACTACATGGGAGTCCAGCTACATAGCCATTACACTAACTGCTGGTCCCAACTTTTTAAATTAGGAATGCCTAACGTGTAATACCAAATGCTGGCAAAGATGTAGAGAAACTAGATCATTTATTGCTAATGGGAACAAAAATAATACAGCTACTCTGGGAAATAGTTTGGCAGTGTCTCATAAAATAAAGTAAGTAATTAACACTTGACCCAGTACTTGTACTCCTGAGCATTTATCCTGGAGAAATGAAACGTCACATTTACACAAAAACCTGTATATAACTATTTATAGCAGCTTTATCCCTAGAAGCCAAAGACAGGAAACAATCCAGGTGTCCTTCAAGAAGTGAACGGTTACACAAACAGTGGTACCTCTGTATCATCGAGCACTACTCAGCAATGAAAATGAATACACTATTGACACAAGCAACAATCTGGAGGAATCTCCAGTGAATGCCACTGAGTGAAGAAAGCCCAATGCCAATTAGTGGTTGCTAGAGTTTAGGGATGGGGAAGCCAGGATGCAGGACAGGGGTTGATATGGTTGTAAAAGGTCAGTACAAGGGATTCTTGTGGATGATGGAACTGTTTAGTATCTTTACTATGACAGTGAATATATGAAACTACAACTGAGATGCAATTGCATGGATCCAATATGCACACACACACGAGTCCAAGTAAAACTAGGGAAATCTGAATTAGACTGGTGGGTTGTATCAATGTCAGTATCTTGGTTGTGATACTGTATGATAGTCTGCAGACTGTTTACCTTAGAGAAAATCAGGTAAGTGGTACATGGGATCTCTCTGTATTACTCCCCCCCCCCCACTTGTTTTTTAGATTTTTGCCACAGGGCACACACACTTGCTGGAGAAAGACAGACAGAAACTGAAAGAGAGAGAAAAAGTGAGAAATCACCCCCGCCGCCCCCCCCCCACACACACACACCGGTGCACGGCCATGCCACAATTCCTTTTCCTCCATTCTTCTCTCAGGATTTAGAACACACACACACACACACACACACACACACACACACTTGGCATATTTTTCAAGCTGCCTGGTCCAGTACTCCAGTGGTGGAGTTGGTCATGTGAGATCCAGCACTTTAACCACCATACCACCTGCTGGCCTATCTCTATACTATTTCTTTTTCTTTCCTTTTTTTTTTTTTTTTTTAAGAATTATTTCATTTAACTCTTTTTATTATTTTTAAATTTTATTTAAAAAGAGACAGAGAGGTAGCAGAGAGTGAGAAAGCAAGCTACCAGGTCTAGGACTTGAACCTCATTCAGCCATGTGGGAATCCAGCAACCTTAACCACCATACCACATGCTGGCCCCTCCATGTCATTCTTTTTAAATAGTTATTTAATTTAATTTAATTTATTAATTATTATTTTTTAGTTTGACCAGAGAGAGAGAGAAAGTGAGAAAGCAAGCTGCCAAGTCCAGGACTCGAAACACAGTCAGCCAGGTGGGAGTCCAGCAACCTTAACCACCATGTCATGCTGGCCCTTCTATATTATTTTCCCAGCACTTCAACCATATGCCGCTTGCTGGCCCCATATTATTTCTTAGAACTACATTTGAATCTATATCTCAAAATAAAATTTTTATTTAAAAAAAAGGTAATTATGCAGGCACCAGAAAGAATAACAACTATTCCTTAAGAGCTAATTTTGGAGCCAACAGGTGGTATGGAAATTAAAGAGGCTGAACCTCACATGGCTAACTGCACAGTTCAAGTCCTGGACCTGGTAGCTTGAAAAACACACCAGGCATATGTGCATGCATGCTCCAAATTCCCAGAGAAAAATGGAGGACAAGGGATTGCAGCATGGCCATCCCTCCTAGGGGTGATTTCTCACTTTCTCTCTCTCTTTCTGTCTCTCTCTGGTGAGCCTATGTACCCTATAGCAAAATTTTAAAAAATGATAAAAACTTTTTTTTTTAAGAAAAGAACTTATTTTCATGGAGAGAGAGTTAGAAAATTAGTATTGGAGATGGAAAAGGCCCATTGACCACATCCAGGAGACAGTTCAGTTTTAACAGATGAACTCTGTAGTCATGTTATCATCCTATAATCATGCAAACATTAGTCATTTAACATTCACTGCACAGTTGTGCATGCTTTACATGTAACATGTTTTTATCTTTTTTCTCTAACCCTCTGCAACAGGAAGTTATAATAATTTCTATTCTACCAGTAAAGAAATCAAATTGTAATTGCATGAAGTAACTTGCCCAAATCACTTTTTAAAACATCCAGGGCAGTCTTGATTGGGTCAATCTTAAATGATATTTCAGTGCTATATAAAGAACACAGATTATTTGTCAAAAGTCTTTGGTTCCAGCTCTACTCTACCACAGATCCACATTTTAACTTGAGAAATGATTCAAATGCTTGGTTCTTCCATTTGAAAAAAGAGAGTGGGGTGTCAGCAGATGGTGTGGAGATTAAGGCACTGAATCCCAAATGGCCTACTCCATGATTTGAGCCCTCGATCCTGAGGCTTGAAAATTATGCCTGGCACATATGTGTGCATGCCCAAAATCCCAAGAAGAGACTGCAAGAGAAGGGATTGTGTTGTGGCCATCCTCTCGGGGGGGGGGGGGGGGGGGAGTGATTTCTCACCCTGCACCCCGGTCTGATGAGCACATGCACCCTATAGCAAAAACTTAAAAAAAAAAAAAAAAAGAGAGAGATTGGAGTATGCATCTAGAATCCTTGCCACATGCACATTCTATTTTTATGACTAAAATGATCAGTAGAAAATAATGTTTTCTGTACCCATTTTGGCAGTTAGAGCCATCTCTGGTGGCATCATTCCTTTCCGCTCTAGACATGTGCTGGGAGTTTGGTTTCAAGGGGCTACTGGTGCCCTCCACTCTCACCTTTCTCTCTCTCTCACTGCAGAAGGCTTCTCTAATGCTTCCAAGCATGGGCAATTTCAGGAATAACTAACGGCAGTCATTAATTAATGCCTACCTGAAGACTGACCCAGGCAAAGTCATTGAGTCAATATGAAACACTATGAAAGGGTACCACCAGAGTTTTTTATATTTGCAGCTTAGAAGACTTGGGGGTCATCCCTGTAGCACAGTGGTTAAGCCCTGTGTGTAGGGTGCTGGATCCCACATGGTCCCTAGCAGCTTGAATCCCAGCCCTGGGGTCTTGGAGAACTTGCAGGGTATGTGTGTGCGTGTGTGTGCATGCTCAAGATCTTGATGGGATGGAGAAATGGAGGGGAAAAAATTGCAGCATGACCATACCCCATTAGGGGGTTCTTTGTCTCCCTCTCTTCCTTTCTCTCTCTCTCTCTCTCTCTCTCTCTCATACATACATGCATTCTCGCACCCTCCCAGCAATGAAAACAAAAGAAGAATGCTTGGTCTAAGGACAGTTACTAGTACTAGTAGGTGGAGGCAGGTCTGAAACCAGCTGCCTACCTAACTTGAACACACCTGGAAGTGTTGTCTGTCCCTTTAAGCCTTCCAGAAGATGATAGGAGGTAGATTAGTCCATTATTATAATCTTTCAAAACTCTCTCACTTTCCTTCCTGAAAATTTACATCGATAAACCATTTAACTAAAAGCTCCTTGGAATTCCAGCCGCTTCCTTAAGGTGGCAGTATAAGACTAAGCCACGTGCGTGTGCCTTCCACGTCAATAAGCTAACTGCAAGCGATGTACTTTTCAACAATTCAGCTTTCCGTCAGCTCTGAAGATACGTAAAGTGCAAAATTAGGGCACTCAGAAGGGGGAAAGCGCCTTAGTCATCGAAGTCACTGACCCTAGAAACAAACAAACAAAAATTTAAACTTGCAAAATACAGAAAACAATTTCCTATAGAAAAAAAAAAACAAAGCGCCTACTTGTTACCCACCAGTTTAATAACTGGGTCTGGTAGTCTTCCAGTAGCAAACACAATAGCTCTATCCACAAATGTTTTTCCCATTTCCTCCGTCCTCTTGAAACCAAACCTTTGAGAAGAAATAGTTCAGTTCTTTCTTGATTTGCTTCAATGATTGTAAACAAAGGAACAACTAGAATATAGAAATGTCAAATATTGTTTTGGACCATATATAGCCTTGTGAACCTCTGTCTGGGGATTAAATGAAACAAAAGAATAATTATGCCAAAGTTCTCAAAGTGCCTGGCCAGGACTTATACAAGCAAAACAAACAAAAAACAGAAACACCAGGCAATAAACATTTATTGTGTTCCACTCAACTACAACACACCTTTGAGTTGTCTTTGTAACCCTGAACTTTTCTTTCAGAGAACTGGCCCAACCAGCCACAGAATTAGCCCTCTGGGGCATAGATTTTACTTTATGATTCTTAGTCATAGCTGAATGGACTAGAAGTGAACGCCTGACTCTGGAGAGACAATCCATTGGTTGACCACAAGACAATTAGGTTGTCTCTCTTGAGAGCTCCAGCTAAGAGAGGTGCAGATTCCTGAGTCCAGTCATGGGTGAAGGATTTGAGAGAAACTACAAAGATTCCTGCTGCTGAGGCCTGGGTTGGTCAACTTTCCTCAGGTTCTAGGAGGTAACCAGGATCCATCCAAGCAAATATTTGCTTTTTAATTGCCAGAGGAAGAGAGAGAGAGAGGGAGAAAGAACTCCCCAGTGGGATCATGGCCATGTCATAATCCTTTCTCTTCCATTCCTCCATCCTGTCAAAATTTCGTGCATGCATATACACATGCCCAGGCTGTCTTTCACGCTGCCAGGGCCGATATCTGAATAACAGTCAGCCATAAGGGATCCAGTAGGCCAGAGGACCAGCCCACAAATTTGTATTTTGTTTAAGCTCTTTTTTTTTTCCCTAAAGGGGTGTGTGTGTGTGTGTGTGTGTGTGTGAGAGAGAGAGAGAGAGAGAGAGAGAGAGAGAGAGATTTTTGCTATAGGGTGTGAGTGCTTGCCAGAGAGACAGAAAGCAAGAATTAGCCACTCACAGTGGACAGCCACACTGCAATCCCTTCTCCTCCATTCTCCTCTCAGAAATCCTGAGAGGGCACAGATGCATGTGAGCCTGGTGTGATTCTCAAGCCACCAGGTTTGAGACTTGAACTGTGGTTGGCCATGTGGGAGTCTAGCGCCCCAACAACCATGTCACCTGCTGGCCCCAGGGGAATGATTTTTTTAAAGCGTATATTTTTATTTTTTCCATGAGCAAGAGAGAGAGAGAGCACCTGCCAACAAGATCTGGCTATGACCCTACCACCAGCCTCAGCTAGCCCCAGATCATGGGTGCACAGCGGCCCACTATCCTCAGGGAGGTCTCAGATATGAGCCTGGACTTTCCCATCTGGGTAGCTTCACAGAACATCACATCGCACAGATCACGACCAGCTGACCCTCCTGTTTCTAATTATTTTGAGTGGGTTTCTGTTACATGCATCAAAGACACCAAAATCCTATGCAAAGTTCAATGAAGTTACAAAGAAACAAACAAAAAGTATGAGGTGTGCTCTGTTCCTGTGGGTATATGTAATCTTTGCTATAAAAGAGAAGATTTTAGCCAGTGGCATAGCTATAAAATGTGATGTTGCTTGAGGCTGACCCACGGAGGAAGGTTCTGGGTTTGCATTGAAAGACCTGAATTTGGGCCAGCAGGTGGAATGGTGGTTAAAGGCGCTAGATTCCCACATGGTTGACCGTGATTCAAGTCCCGGACCTGGCGGTATGCTTTCTCGCTTTCCCTTTCTCTCTCTCTCTCTCTCTCTCTCTCTCTCTCTCTCTCTCTCTCTCTGGTCAAATTAAAAATAATAATAACAAATGGAATTAAATAAATATATAATTATTAAAAAAAAAAAAAAAGACCTCTCTGAGTATACGAGGCATGTGGGACACTTGTCCAAGATCTGGAACTGGCTGAGGCTGGGGGTAGATCGCAGCCTCCTAACCCTGTTGGGGGTGTTCCTCTCTCTTTTTGTGTCTATCTCTCTCATGGAAGAAATAAGTAAATAAACTTTTAAAAATGTTTAAGAAGAAGAGAGCAGGGTCTCGAATTCAACCCAACTTCATGACCCTGCGAATGTTCTTTTTTTCCACGGAACTCCAGTTTTGTTCTCTGTAAGCAGGGAAATGGTAACATCTGCTCATCAAAGTCACGCTGAGCAGGAAGTGTCCATCTGGCCCACTCAATAAACGTCCGTTTCTGCACTGCCTTGCCAGCAGGTCCTTTGAGTGCTCTCAATTGCAAGTCACAGAAAGATCGTGGGAGTTTTTAAACTGGAAAATACATTATTCCTATAAAGAATACAATTCAGCGGGAACCAGCAGTTAGCATAATGGCTATGTCGCTGGACTCCCACGTTGTCGACCGCGGTTCGCGTCCCGGACCCGGTGGCTTAAAACTCACGCCGGGTGTGTGTGCGTTCGTGCCCAAAATCCTGAGAGGAGAATGGAGGAGAAGGGATTGCAGCGTGGCCATCCCCCCTGGGGGGTGATTTCTTGCTTTCTGTCTCTCTGTCTCTCTGTCTGGCGAGCGCACGCGCCCTATAGCGAAAAAACCTCTTAAAAAAATGGGAAAAAAAAAAGAATACAATGCAACCATAATAATGCCTGTTCAGCCAGGCCCAGGGTTTTTCTCTCTGGAGTTTGTGGAGGTGATGAAAGGCAGACGTAGGCTACTATAGCTGTGAAATGGGCTGGCAGACTACAGGACGAGGGCCTGTTTCCAGAGAAAGGGGATGTAACTCCTGCATTTAATGACAAAATGAGTTGGAAAGAACGGAGGGACCCTTGAGCCCATTTGCTTGGGAATATTGGTGCAGGAAAGTCTAAGCTTCCTAACTGGGCAGCTGTGAGCTCCAACTAATGGTCTTTTTTCTGAAGGACGTTTTCACCTTATCAATTCATTTTCATAAAATGCTCAAGGGCCCAAAGTGAATACCTCTTCTCTAAGCTTTTCAAAGAAGTTAGTGAGAGTGACACAGGCAGAAAAAAACTGTATTCATGAAATTACAGGTACCATTGGAGAAACCTTTTTTCTTAGGGTGGCTTTTGGAATTTCTTAAATCTCTCTATTAAAAATAGGGCATTAAGGGACTAGCAGATGGCATGACGGTCATGTCACTGGACTCCCATGTAGTTGACCGTGGTTCGAGTCCCAGACCCAGTGGCTTAAAATTCACGCTGGGTGCACGTGCGTGCATACCCAAAATCCTGAGAGAAAGGATTGTAGTATAGCCATCTCCCCTGGGGTGGTGATTTTTCTCCTTCTGTCTCTGTTTTTCTGTCTTTCCAGGGAGCACACACGCCTATAGCAAAAATCTCTCTCTTGTAGGGAGCCAGATACGAAGCATTGCCCTGTCGCATGGCAGGGGCCTGCTAAGCCTAGCGCCTTTGGCGTTGACCCTGGCTGAGGTCAAGGTGGCTTGCAGAGCTAGTGCTCCCTTGGCCTAGCATCTCGTGATGTTGACTCTGACTTAGGTCAGGGTGGCCTGAGGAACTGGTTACCACACGCCTTCCCAACATTGCATGCTTCAGAAAATTAACTGGGTGGAAAAGGCCAGGGCGTTCTGTATGTAAGTTAAACATAAATCAGAAACCTGTGATTGTAATCTGCACGTGATTGTGTGTAGGAAATCGTTGCTAAGAGGCCTTAGAAATAAACTAATGAACTTCCTTGTATACTCTGCATAAAAGAATGAGGAGCAATAAACTCGGGGCTTCAGTCTTCAACTGTAGCCCTCCCAACCCCATCTTTTGTCTCTTGTCTTTCTTTTCAATCCTCACCCCTGCACTCGGGTACCCTCAATTACCTACCGGCTGGCTCCGGCACTCTCTCTCTTTTTTAAAGGATTATTTATTTACCTTTATTATTATTATTTTTGAATTTGACCAGAGAGAGACGAAAAGAGAGAGGGAATGTGAGAAAGCAAGCTACCAGGTCCAGGACTTGAAACACAGTCGGTCATACGGGAGTCCAGCATCTCTAACCATAATACCACCTGCCAGCCCCCACAAAAATCTCTCTTAAAAAAAGGGGGGGCAACACACCACACTCTTATCTTTCAACCCCTGGGCCAGGATCTTCGAGGGAGGACTGCCCCCAGTAGCTTCAGCCCCGGGACCCCCGAGCCAGACACCCCTCTTTCAGCCAGGTACACTTTGTTTTCCCCCTTCCCCTTTCTTTTTCTGTCCCCTTACCCATGTCTTTCATTTGTAAATTTCTCTCTTCTGATTAACACAGGAACGCCCTCAGTTCCACCACACCACACTCCCAGCTTTTGACCCCTGGTGAAATCCGCGGCTGGCGACTTTTTCTTTATTCTACGTATTATTTTCTTCCCACTTATTCAGTCCTCACTTCCTTTATCTTCACCATCCCTGGCTGTCTAGATAGGTCCAGAATTACAATTCTGAAAACATTCTAGCATTTTAAGACTCTCTAGAATCCTCCATTTCGCTGAACCACCTGCAAAGAAGGAGATACATTTCTTTGGACACCTGAAGAGAATACTTTTTCTTGGATTACATTACTAAACACAATTGAAGAGAGACTTTGGCTGTCTCCATTCCACATCAGAAAAGAAACACACTTGCTCCTATTCGAAGAAACGTTCTCGTAAAAGGTTTTTCAAAGGAAACACATCTCCCGATGGTTAGAAGTAGAAGAACCTCAGGCCTGAATAAAGCAGGAAATATGTCTCCATCAAAGGAACGCAGCAACTCCCTTCCTTTTCTTGAAAAAATAGAGGACGTTACCAAAATGTCCGAGATAGAGTTTAGAACATTCATGTTGAACAAGTACTATGAGCTGGAACAGAAAAGAGACAATGAACTACAGGAAATGAGAAAGTCCTTCAAGGATATGAAGGAGGCAATGCTGAGGAAGAATAAGACGGAACTATTAGAGGTGAAGTAAGAAATACAGGAAATCAAAAACTCTCTTGAAAGTATTAAAAGTCGATTAGACCATGCTGAAGGTCAAATCTCTGATGTAGAAGATAAAACTTCTGACCTAGAGAAAACCACCAAAAAGATAGAGAAAATAACAAAAAAAAAACATAAAAATAACATACGAGAATTACTAGATTCCATTAGACGTCCTAACATCCGAATAATTGGTATCCCAGAAGGTGAAGAAACTAATAAGAGCATGGAAAACCTATTCCATGAAATCTTGGAAGAAAATTTCCCAAGCATAGAGAGACACTCAAACATCCAGACCCAAGAAATGCAAAGGACACCAAATAGAATCAACCCAAGAAGATCTTCCCCAAGGCATATCATAGCCAGACTGGCTAAGACCACAGATAAAGATAAGATACTAAAACTGGCAAGAGAGAAACGACAAGTGACTTACAAAGGTCACCCCATCAGGCTAACACAGGACTTCTCAACGGAAACAATGCAAGCAAGGAAAGAATGGGAAGATGTACTGAAAGTGTTAAGAGAGAAACAATTTCAACCAAGATTATTGTATCCTGCAAGATTATCCTTCATATGGGAAAAAAAGATTAAAATCTTCTCAGACAAACAAAACCTGAAAGAATTTGCCAGCACCAGGCCAGCTCTCCATGAAACCCTGAAGAAAGTACTGTTCCAGGAAAACTAAAGAAGTAACAGCCAGAAACAAAAGAGTAAAAGGCAACTAAGACAATGGCCAACTTAAACGTCGGGACAGATCCATTAACATCGATAATAACATTGAATGTTAATGGATTAAATTCTCCAATCAAGAGACACAGACTGGCTGAATGGGTTAAAAAAACAAAAACCCTCTATCTGTTGCCTACAGGAAACCCACTTCATGGATAAAGATATACATAGACTGAAAGTGAAGGGTTGGAAAAAGATTTTCCATGCAAATGGGAAACAAAAAAAGAGCTGGAGTCACAATACTAATCTCTGACAAAATAGGCTTTAAAACAAAAACTGTCCGAAGAGACAAAGAAGGGCACTATATTGTAGTAAAAGGATCAATTGATCAAGAAGATATAACGCTTATTAATATCTATGCACCTAACACAGGAGCACCCAAGTATGTGAAGGAAAGACTGCTAGATCTAAAAAGGGAGATAGACTGCAACACACTAATTGTTGGAGACCTCAACACTGCACTATCCCCCCTGGATAGATCATCTAGACAAAAAATAGGTAAAGAGATAAAAGATCTAAATGATATCATAAATCAAATGGACTTAACAGACATCTATAGAACTTTCCATCCTAAAACCTCGAGATACACTTTTTTCTCGCCGCCACATGGAACATTCTCGAAGATTGACCACATTATTGGGCACAAAGCAAGCCTCTACAGATTCAAAAGCATAGAAACTATACCCAGCATCTTCACCGATCATGATGGAATTAAACTTGAGTTTAATTTCAAGAGAAATCCTCAAAAATACTCAAATACATGGAAACTGAATAACCTACTCCTGAATGACTCCACAACTACTGAGGAAATAAAGACTGAAATCAAAAGGTTCATGGAAGCCAATGACAATGAGGACATGAGTTTCCATAATCTTTGGGACACTGCTAAAGCAGTCGTAAGAGGGAAGTTCATAGCAATTAGTGCACATAAGAGGAGCATGGAAAGAAGGCAAATGGATCACCTAACATCATGCCTCACAGAATTGGAAAAGCAACAGCAAAAAGATCCAAAAAACTCCAGGAGAAAGGAAATAATAAAGATACGAGCAGAAATAAATGAAATAGAAAATAAACGAACTATACAGAAAATAAATGAAAGTAAAAGCTGGTTCTTTGAAAAGATAAACAAAATTGATACTCCACTAGCGACACTTATTAAGAAGAAGAGAGAAAAGAACCAGGTGAATCAGATCTGCAATGAAGCAGGCAAAATAACAACAGACATAGTAGAAATAAAAAACATTATTAGAGGGTACTATGAACATCTGTATGCCAAGAAACAAGATAATTTGGATGAGATGGACAAACTCCTGGACATGTATAATCTACCTAGATTGAGCCAGGAGGATATAGAAGGTCTGAATAGGTCCATAACAAGCCAGGAGATCAAATCAGTTATAAATAACCTCCAATAAAGAAAAGCCCTGGCCCTGATGGATTCACCTCTGAATTCTACAAAACTTTCAAAGAAGAGTTAACCCCCATTCTGCTCAAGTTATTTCTAAATATCCAAAAGGGTGAATCTCTCCCTAATTCATTCTATGAAGCCTCTATCACCCTTATCCTTAAAACAGATAAGGACAGGACGAGGAAGGAAAACTATAGACCAATATCCCTGATGAATATAGACGCGAAGATTCTCAACAAGGTACTAGCAAATCATATACAACAACTTATAAAAAAGATTATACATCATGATCAGGTAGGCTTTATCCCAGGAATGCAAGGTTGGTTCAACATACACAAAACCATAAATGTAATACACCATATTAATAGGAAGAAAGATAAAAACCACATGGTCATAACAATTGGTGCAGAAAAAGCATTTGATAAGATACAACATCCCTTCATGATCAAGACTCTCAGCAAAATCGGCATAGAAGGGTCATTTCTCAACACAATAAAAGCTATCTATGAAAAACCCATAGCAAACATCATCCTCAATGGAGAAAAGCTGAAAGCTTTTCCACTAAAAACGGGTACAAGACAAGGATGTCCACTTTCTCCACTCCTCTTCAATATATTACTAGAAGTCTTGGCCATTGCAATCAGAAAAGAGGAAAAAATAAAAGGCATTCAAATAGGAAAAGAAGAGGTGAAACTCTATTTGCAGATGACATGATTGTATACATAGAAGACCCAATGGTTTCCATAAAAAAATTTCTGGAAATAATACATGAATACAGTAACGTTGCAGGATACAAAATTAATATCCAGAAATCTATAGCATTTCTGTATACGAACAACAGGCAGACTGAGATGGAACTGAAAAAAGTTGTTCTATTTACCATAGCCACAAAAAATATAAGGTACTTAGGGATAAATCTAACTAAAGAAGTTAAAGACCTCCACAAGGAAAACTATGAGAAGATAAAAAAAGAAATTCAAAATGACACAAAAAAGTGGAAGGACATCCCATGTTCCTGGATTGGAAGAATTAATATAATCAAAATGGCAATTTTACCCAAATTAATCTACCTATTTAATGCAATGCCAATCAAAGTACCAGACACATTCTTCACAGATCTAGGAAAGACAATCATAAAGTTTGTCTGGAATCATAAAAGACCCCGTATTGCCAAAGCAGTTCTGCACAAGAAGAGTGGAGTGGGTGGCATCTCACTACCTGACCCAAAAATATACTACAAAGCTGTGGTAATCAAAACAGTATGGTACTGGCACAGGAACAGACAGGTGGACCAATGGAACAGAATAGAGTCCCCAGAAATGAATGCTCAAACATACAGCCAGCTGATTTTTGACAAGGGGTACCAGTCAATTCAGTGGGAAAAGGAAAACCTCTTCAGCAAATGGTGCTGGCAAAACTGGATCTCCACTTGCAGAAAGATGAATCTGAACCCCTACGTCTCACCTCTGACAAAAATAAAGTCAAGGTGGATCAAAGATCTAAATCTAAGACCTCAAACTATAAAACTGCTCCTGGAAAACACCAGGGAAAATCTGGGAGACATTGGGGTAGGGAAAAACTTCTTAAATAAGACTCCCAACGCACAGTCTATGATCCCTAAAATAGACAAGTGGGATTACATCAGACTAAGAAGTTTCTGCATGGCAAAAGACACAGTGATTAGTGTGAACAGACAGCCCTCAGAATGGGAAAATATTTTTGTAAACTATGCATCAGACAAGGGACCGATAACCAGAAATCACAAGGAACTCAAGCAGCTGTTCTGGAAAAAGTCAATCAATCCTATTAAAAGATGGGAGAATGAGTTGAAAAAACCACTCTCTAAAGATGACATATGAATAGCTAAAAGGCATATGAAAAAATGCTCAACATCCCTCATTGTAAGAGAAATGCAGATCAAAACAACAATGAGATATCACCTAACCCCAGTCAGAATGTCTAAGATTCAAAAAACAAAAAATGATAAGTGCTGGAGGGGGTGTGGTGAAAAGGGAACTCTCTTACACTGCTGGTGGGATTGTAAATTGGTCCAACCACTGTGGAGAACAATTTGGAGATTCCTCCAAAATCTACAAATAGAACTACCATATGATCCAGCAATCCCACTCCTTGGTATCTACCTGAAGGACAGAAGAATACTTAAGCAAAAAAGTGCTTGCACATCGATGTTTATTGCGGCACTTTTCACGATTGCTAAGTCATGGAAACAACCTAAATGCCCATGAACTGATGAATGGTTAGAAAAACTGTGGCACATATACTCAATGGAATACTATTCATCCATAAAAAACAACAAAACCCTGGCTTTTGAAAGGAAGTGGATGACTATGGAAGACTTACTGCCGAGTGAAGCAAGCCATGCTATGAAGGAGAGGCATTGTATGTCCCCACTTAATATATACCGAGTGTCTGCACTCTAAAATGTGTGTGTGTGTGTATATATATATATATATATATATATACACATATATATATATACATACATACATATATATATATTTGAAACCATACTGCTTCGGTTGTTATAGAGTTATAAAATTATACAAAATTATAAGACATATATTGAACATTATCTTTAAAATTCAGTATTTTGAAATTTTGAAAGTTGTTTGTAAACTGTCAAGAATTATGGAGTATGAGCTAAAATTTTTTGCTATGTGAAGTAAATGTTTGTGGAAAAATGTAAAAATAAATCAATGAAAGAAAAAAAAAGGGGGGGGGTCATTAAGTCATCTGCACTGCCTTCCTGGGAGAAAGATTCCTAAGATTCCTTGGAGCTTTTGGAAAGTTCCAGAAGTCCTCGATGCCCCATTACTGAGAAAGCATTGATGGTACAGTGGTAAGTTGCACCCGACATTGCAAGAACATTTCTTGAAGCCCACACAATTCCAGGCACTGCTGAACTAAAAATGCAGGATGACCACGGCAAACAGCTCCTTCCCCTGAAAATCCTACATCCTCGTGAGTATCTACCAAGTGTCACGTGTGACTCGGGCTTTTTCCACAGCCCAGCCTTCCTGGATTTATGTTCAAATTCTCTGGAAAGTATAGAAGAGCTATTTCCTCAAAGTCTTTTAGAATAGCAGGGCACCAGTACCTCTTAATTACTCCTTTAAAAAAATAAATAAATAAAACACAGAAGGCAGAGGACATTCTCATTTGTTCTACTGCTGAATTGTAAATAGCTTTGCCGCTCAAGAGTTCCACCCTAATAGGCATCATTGCCACTTTCCAGTTATTATGTCCCCTGCCAGTCCCACAGTCTAACTGCCCATCTTAGGCAAGCATGGGAAGTCACAGATTGCTTGTGAGCCCAAGAAACAGCCAACGGGAGCATTTCGAGGTAGTACAGGGACTTACTGGGAAGCAAAAGCTAGCAAAAACTTCACTGACATGGCAAAAGAAAAGGAGTGACTTTTTCAAAATTAAGAGACTAGAGGTAAATAGCATTCTTTCTGAGAAAATAACAAAAGATATGAGACAAGGATCCAGATTTGTTCTGGTACCGTTGTGGTTACCAAGATGCTATTTTCTCCTTTGGAATATATACCTCAAAAAAGCATATTTGAGGTGAGTTTAGGAAACCTAGGGTGTACTCTCTTTGATAAATAGAGAAGGGATGGGTTTAGTCTATTTTTAATCTTTTTTTTTATTTTAAGAATTATTCCATTTAACTTTCTTTATTTGTTTGTTTTTATTTGACCAGAGAGAGAGAGAGAGAGAGAAAGTGAGAAAGGAAGCTGCCAGGTCCAGGACTTGAACTGTGGTCGGCTATGTGGGAGTCCAGTGCCCTTACCCACCACACCACCTGCCAGCCCCAATCCATTTTTAATCTTAAAAATAAAACATATGGACCAGATGATAGTACAATAATAATGCGAGTGGACCCATATGGAGGCGAAAGTTCTTGGTTCATTTCTTGGGACTTCCCTGTACCCACTAAGCATGCACAGATTCCCAGGATCCAGGCTGGCTGACACTGGAGATATGTGGTGATAAGAAGACCCTGCTTGGAGTGCTTCTCTCTCCCTCTCTCAGAACATACAGATGAACAGATTTTAAAAACAATAATACAATGATGGGCTGGCAGGTGGCTTGGTGGTTAAGGTGTTAGACTCCCACATGACTGACCATGATTTGAGTCCTGGATCTGGTGGCTTGCTTTCTCACTCTCTTTCTCTGTCTCTCTCTGGTGAAATTAAATAACAAGAATAATAAATAAAATAAGTAATTCTTTTTTAAAAATACAAGAAGAAGAAATCTCCTTTTCCGGCTCAAAAAGACCCTGAAAAGAAAAAGCTACCGGTGCCGGCAGGTGGGGTGGTAGTTAAGGACACTGGACTCCCACATGGCCGACTGTAGTTCGAGTCCCAGACCTGATGGCTTGCTTTCTCACTTTCTCTGTCTGTCTCCCTCTCTCTCTCTCTCTCTCTGTCCCTCTTGGGTCAAATTAACATACATGCATACATAAATAAAGTTAAGTAAAATAATTCTTTTTTTTTTTAAAGTTACTATTAGCAATGCGAATATTTGGTATCATCAATATCATTCACAATTGGTCAGATATATGTTGAGGTCCTACCCCCGGTCCCTGTAAATATGACCTTATTTGGAAATAGGTCATTGCAGATGTAATCAAGTTCAGATAAGGTCTTACTGGATTAAAGGGGGCTCTAATGCAATGATGGAGTATTCTTTTTTTTTTTTTGAGAGATTTTTTTGCTATAGGGCGCGTGCGCTCGCCAGACAGACAGAGAAAGACATAGAGACAGAAAGCGAGAAATCACCCCCCAGGGGGGATGGTCACGCCGCAATCCCTTCTCCTCCATTCTCCTCTCGGGATCTTGGGCACGCACGCACACGTGCCCGGCGTGAGTTCTAAGTCACCGGGTCCAGGACGCGAACCGCAGTCGACTACGTGGGAATCCAGCGACATAGCCATTACACTAACTGCTGGTTCCCAATGATGGAGTATTCTTATACAAAAGAGATTTCAAGACACACAGACACTTAGGGAAGAAAGAGATTTGAGTTATGCTGCCACAAGCCAAAGAATGCCAAGGATTGCCACCAACCATCAGAAACTGAAAAAGGGAAGGAAAGATTCTCCCCTAGAGTTTTCAGATAGAGCATGGTCCTGCCAACACCTTGATTTTGAACTTCTGGCCTTTAGAACAATGAGAGAATAATATCTATTGTGAAGCATCCAGATTTTGCACTTCGTAGTGACAGCTCAAGAAAACTAATATGGTCAGGAAAAATTGACTGTTAACTTATTATTGATTATTGGTTTAAACAGTTCTCTTTTCATTTCTAAGTTTACCTGCCTTTTGGGGTGCTAATTACTTAGCCAGCCTCCTAGGCTGAGCTTCCAGTTTATTGGCCATTCAGAAATGATTGACATATCCTGAACTCTTTGAATGATCTAGTCAGGTTACTAGACCCTTCCATTGCTCTAGGATGTCCTGTGATGATTCTTACTAAGATAAATCAACAGAGGGGAAGGATCTTTCCCAAAGCCCTTCAATTATGTTCTTCTCCATATAATATTTAAAATACAAAACAATAGAAATATATTTACTAGTACAGCCATGACACCTTGAACAATGCGGGAGCACTCAATGAATTGTGGACAAAGAAAATAAATATTTCATTCCCACTGTGTAAGAAAAGTACTATTCAATCATGTGCCTATGTTTTCCATTACTACAGAAACTTTCTTCAGTCAGACCAAAGAATCTTCTAAAATCACTTTCTTTCTCTGCAGATCAAGAGGAATAAGAGTTTTCCGGTCCCCTCCAGTAGATCTTTACCTGTCACATTCCACCGCCTCAACCCTTTTGAAGCAAGTACCAAGGTCCTGAAGCAGAACTTTTCAAACACCCCATACAACCATGCTTCATTAAGCCTCATCAGCTACCATTCTTGCTGAGACCAAAACCATCTCCTAGGCTTCACATGGACAAAGGAGTCAGCAAGTTCAGTCTCTGTTTCACAGTTTTGCAAAGGGCCATTTTGGTTCTGTTCCATACTTAGAAAGTCACTTGGGGACCAGCAGTTAGCGTAATGGCTATGTCGCTGAACTCCCACGTAGTCAACTGTGGTTCGCATCCCGGACCCGGTGGCTTAAAACTCACGCCGGGCACGTGTGCGTGCGTGCCCAAGATCCCGAGAGGAGAATGGAGGAGAAGGGATGGCGGCGTGACCATCCCCCCTGGGGGGTGATTTCTCGCTTTCTGTCTCTGTCTCTCTCTCTGTCTGTCTGGCGAGCGCACGCACCCTATAGCGAAAACCTCTCAAAAAAAAAAAAAGAGTTTTCCGGTCCCCTCCAGTAGATCTTTACTTGTCACATTCCACCGCCTCAACCCTTTTGAAGCAAGTACCAAGGTCCTGAAGCAGAACTTTTCAAACACCCCATACAACCATGCTTCATTAAGCCTCATCAGCTACCATTCTTGCTGAGACCAAAACCATCTCCTAGGCTTCACATGGACAAAGGAGTCAGCAAGTTCAGTCTCTACTGTTTCACAGTTTTGCAAAGGGCCATCTTGGTTCTGTTCATACTTAGAAAGTCACTTGGGGACCAGCAGTTAGCGTAATGGCTATGTTGTTGGACTCCCATGTAGTCGACCGTGGTTCTCGTCCCAGACCCGGTGGCTTAAGACTCACGCTGGGCGCATGTGCGTATGTGCCCAAGATCCCGAGAGGAGAATGGAGGAGAAGGGGTTGCGGCGTGACCATCCCCCCGGGGGGTGATTTCTCGCTTTCTGTCTCTCTGTCTCTCTGTCTGTCTGTTTGGCGAGCGCACGCGCCCTATGGCAAAAACCTCTCCAAAAAAAGAAAAAGAAAAAGAAAAAGAAAAAGGAAAAGAAAAAGAAAAAGAAAAAGAAAAAGAAAAAGAAAGTCACTCTAAGATGCTTCCTATGTCATTTCATGGAGTGCTGATGGGAAAGCAGTGGTCAGACACTTCAACAGAGACAAGGTTGCATCAGGCCGTGAGAACAGGCCCTCCTTGGAGCAAAGATGAGGCATTAGTCAGAGACTCTGTCCCATGGGTCTCAGACTCACTCCTGGCAAAGAGCCTAGCATTTTGTGGCATTTTCTGTTTTATCTGACTCTCTTTTCTCACTTTTTCTCTTCCTTCAACCTCCTGCCTTCAAGGGCACAAGTCCCCAGCCTGGAGTGTAATTGATTCCATCTTAGGGAGCCGTAGCTTCCTGGGCCTTGCACTTCTGAGTTCCAGAAAGCGAACAAGGACCTGAGTGTCTCTGATAGTGTGGACTGACCCTCCGCTCAGAACCTGTGAGCACACAGGCTCACCTTCCTTTCATTCATGAGAACATTTGAGGCCACACTGCAGAGGAGGGCAGGCCTGGTAGAGGGGTGCTCTGTGGGCACATTGTGGCCTGGTCCTGACCTCTCTAGCAGGCTCACCTCTCCTTGACCTCCCCATGTTAACGCTCATATACTCCCCCAAGGCTTGAGGTCAGTCATTTGTCTGTCCCATTGCACATGCTATTTCCTTTGCCTAGAACTTTACTTCCTTTTGTCTCCTGGATGACTCTTCCCATTTTTGAAAAGTGAGATCAGCGTCTCTTACAGTCCCAGATCCTTACTTTGGCCTGCAACTATCACTGTGACCCAGCTCTGATTACTGCTCCGATCTCATTTCCTGACACCCTTTCATCTCAAGACCTGGGCTGAGGTCACACTCAGTTCTGTGCTGTCCCTTAAGCTTCCAGGCACGCTCTGCCCATGGCCTTTGCACTTGCTGTTCTCTCTTCCTGAAACACTCTTCTCCCCATGATTCCCACAGCTCACTCTTGATTTCATTCGTCTTCCTGCATAAATATAACCCTCTCGGGAGGCCTTTGCTGACCTCTGCCTAAAATAGCACATGCCTGCTGCTACACACAAATCGACCCTCCCCACTCCCATTTCCTCTATTTGTCTTCTTTGCATGTACCACGACCTGATCTTATTTACGTCTTTGTGTGTCGTGTCCTTCGTCTCTCTCCCTAGCAGGACGTAAGTCCTGTGACTGCAGAAGCTTTTATGTTCACCACTACATTAGAAGCCCTAGGACAGCAGCACTGGGCATGCCGCATGCCCTGGTAAACAGTGGCTGAATAAGGCTGTTTCGAGTTGATTTCTGACTTAATATCCTGATGCCTCTAGGCAGCTCTGTGAGTCAAGAGGAGGGCTCTAGCTAAGGCTCATGTAGATTTGCTTCAAATGATGTATGTACATGTTTATGTGGATGAGAATGCACACAGTGTGTGTGTGTTTGTATATGTGTGTGTAGATGAGTAGGTATATATATACACACACACACATGCACGCACATTTTTAAAAAATGTTTACTCTTAGTCTGCACTACTGGTTCAGAACAGCAATGTGGAAAATTCATTCTATTTTCTGTGAAGAGCTTGATGTAATTTTAGGAGAATTTCCTTCATGCCTTTCTTTTTTTTTTTCAAGTTTATTTACTTTACTTCTTTCGTGAGGCAGAGAGAGAGAGAGAGAGAGAGAGAGAGAGAGAGACAGTACCCCCAACAGGGTCTTGATATCCACCCCCAGCTTCAGTCAGCTCTGGATCATGGGCACGTCCATGCCCAGTGTACTCAGGGTGGTTTCCAGAGGCAAACCAGGAACTTTCACATGGGAGTTGACCTTGCAAGGTGTTGCATTTTGCTGCTCTGTCACTGTTTCCCCTTCACACTTCTGTTTGGGGCATGCTGCTCTGAGAGTGGGCTGCATTCCCTCCTTCTAAGTAAGCAGGGATGCCAGCTTGAGCTATCCCTTCACCCAAACATTATACTCGAAATCAAGACCAGGACTGACCCTATACTATAGTCTAGTGGTTAGGGAAGTTGAATCCCATATGACTGACTATAGCTCAAATTCTGGCCCAGAAGACTTGAAAAACACGTCAGGTACATGTGCTTGTCTGGCCAAAATCCCAACAGGTTGGAGAAATGACAAGAGATTGTGGCATGACCATGTCCCAATGGCAGGGTGGAGGCAGGGGTAAGGGAGTGTTTTCTTTTTCTCTCACTCTGTCTCTCCGTTTCTCTCTGGTAGCACACATATCCTCTGGCAATTAAAAAAAAGAATCACGGGGGCTGGCAGGTGGCATGGTGGTAAAGGGCACTGAACTCCCATGTGGCTGATCTCAGCTAGAGTCTAGGACCTGGCAGCCTGCTTTCTCAGTTTCTCTCTTTCTCTTTCTTACTTTGTCTCTCTCTGGTCAAATTAAAAGAAAGAAAGAAAAGAAAAGAAGGAAAAACAAAAAGAAGGAAAGCAAGAAAGAAAAGAAAAGAAAAGAAAAGAAAAGAAAAGAAAAGAAAAGAAAAGAAAAGAAAAGAAAAAAGAAAGCTAAGTAAAATAATTCTTTTAAAAAAATCATGGGGACCAGCAGTTAGCGTAATGGCTATGTCGCTGGACTCCCATGTAGTCGACCGCAGTTCGAGTCCCAGACCTGGCGGCTTAAACTCACGCCGGGCGCATGTGCGTGCGTGCCCACGATCCCGAGAGGAGAATGGAGGAGAAGGGATTGCGGCGTGGCCATCCCCCCTGGGGGGTGATTTCTCACTTTCTGTCTCTCTGTCTCTCTTTGTCTTTCTGGTAAGCGCACACGCCCTATAGCCTCTCAAAAAAAAAAAAAAAAAAAAAAAAAAAAAAAATCATGTCCAGCTTCACAGCAGCTACACCGGTCCCCACTTAGAAAGGACTGACATTGCTTTAATGCTCTGCTGCTATTGTCTTGACATTTTAATACTTTCGGAACAAGAAGCCCCTCTTTTTCATTTTGCGCCATGCTCAGCAAATTCCGTAGCTGGTTCCAAATGAAACAGAGCCTTGCTCAGAATTCATCACTTCCCTGAGGATTCTCCATCAGCAAAGTCCCGCAGGGTATTCCTCCAGGCTCTCTGGAAAACAAGAGAATGGCCTGCCCAAGTTGTTTTGCCTTTTCCCCTTAATCACTGCCAGGTGAGCTCGCTCGGCTCTTGCTCTCTCCCGGGACACGCACTGCACTTCTTCTTCCTGAAGGATGAAGTCCACCTCTTCGGCTGCTCTGTGGAGGTTTGAGTTTCCTGACTCTTCTATAGGTCTGCTCTGGTGTCAGCCAGGTCATTGTTTACAGAGGTAAGAGCATCTTGACTGCTACGTTTCTGGAGAACAGGATTTCTGGAGTCATGAAGACTTCTTTTTGTGAGGCTTGCTAGCTAGAGTCTCCTGTGACAACCTGACATTTTATAAACTGCTTCCCTACCTTTTGCTATTGGAAACTCCAGCCCACTTGCAGTCTAGCACACTGCCTGGCACACAGGAGACCCTCGGTATATAGCCGTTGGGACACTGGGAATTTTTCTAAAAGGAAAATGAAGCAATCGTCCGAGGCCATCTTTATTGACTGTACTGTGCTGTTTCTATTCCTTTGTGTTTGCCTTCTGTGTCAAGCTGAGTTAGTGAATCTTTAGCAGGAAACTATTTCCAGGAAGCTTGGTTTAACTAAAAGAGGTTTCCCAAGTCATTCGCCACATTCTATCCTAAACGCTGTATTTGTGTTTTGGTGCCTCTGTAAGCATAAGCTCTTTGACGGTGCCAGCTGAGTCTGGTTCATTGTCTTGCATATAATCGTTTCTGAGTTTCTTAAGATCATTGCTTAATCCCCAGGTAAAGGGGCAAAGTGACAGTAAAGAGCGATGCTCTGTGAGGCAGACCCACTGGTTCAGATCGAGAGCCTGCCCTGGGTACACTGAGCACGTGTGCGCCCATGATCCAGGCTGGCTGAAGCTGGGGGTCCATTACAGCCTCGGGACCCTGTTTGGGTGTTGTATCTGTCTCTCTCACTCATGGAATAATAAAGCTTTCAAAGAAAAATTTAAAAAGAGGCAAAGCACTATCTTACTGAGCCTTAGGTACTGCTGCTGCTTTTTCTCCAAGTCTCCCCGCTCCAACTCTCTTACTTCTCCTCGCATTCTGTCCACTCTCCTGCCTCAGGGAGGAGGTGCGGCTCATCCTCTCCAAGATTACACCCGCCACCTGTGCTCCTCCCTTGGGGTCATCATCCTTTCCCACTACCCCTCCTCTTAAGATCCCTCCCCATTTGTAATCACAGACCCTGAAATCTATTTTTCCCTCTTGTAGCCGTTTTCCCCTTTCCTTTCATTGCCTTTTTGAAAGAATGGACTGTACTCCCTTCATTTACTCATTTAGCAGGGCTGACTACGTGGGTATGCGGCCATAGTGGTCACACAGGGCTCTGTGGTCAGAGGAGGCCCCCAGGCTTGGGCTTAATATTCTGCCACTGCTGTCCTAAAATCCCACCCCCCATATTTTTAAAGAATTATTTTATTTAGCTTTATTTATGTATGTATTTATTTTAATTTGACCAGAGAGGGACAGAGTGAGAGAGAGAAGGAAAGTGAGAAAGCAAGCCGCCAGGTCCGGGACTCAAACTGTAGTCGGCCATGTGGGAGTCCAGCACCCTTAACCACTATGCCACCTGCTGGCCCTATTTATTTCTTTTTTTAAATTTGACCAGAGAGGGACACAGTGAAAATGAGAAAGCAAGCTGCCAGGTCCAGAACTGGAACTACAGTCAGCCATGTGGAAGTCCAGTGCCCTTGACCACCATGCTACCTGCCAGCCCTCTCCCCAGAGAGAGACAGAGATGGAAAGTGAGAAAGCAAGCCTCCAGGTCTGGGACTCAAACCTCTGTCAGCTATGTGGGAGTCCAGCACCTTAACCATCTGCTGGCCCTGAGTTCTCCTCAGTTTTATCTGAATTTGTCTGGTGGGGCAATGGAACTTACACCAGGGGCTTGGCGCCTTGGCTCACTAGTAATCTCATCTCTGCTGCCTCCTTGCTTCCCTGTGGGCTCTCAACCACTTGCCCACACACCGGAGTCCTCCCCAGCCTCCCCTCCTCCACCCCTCAGTGACCTCTGCTCCCTCAGCCTCCAGCAGAGCTCTGGGTGCAGGGTCAGGAGGGGTTGTGATCTGACGCACCTGCTCCGCTTGCTTTCTCTCAGGGCAGGCTGCCCAGTACCTGTAAGAGTCTGCACTTACCCCATCAGAATCCCTGTGACCAAGAGAACATGATTTAAATGGAAAATTCCTTTAAAAAAAAATGTGATAGATCAAGAACGATTTTGAAAGAAGAAAAAGTATCTATCCCGCTTTTTAAACAAGGCACCCCTCCACATTTTCATTCTGCAGCGGGCACCATAATCTATGTAGCCAGCCCTGCCTAGAAGCTATCGCTGGCCATCTGGTTTATGTTAGGAACTGTGGCAGATTCTGAAGAAATGAAGACATGCTTCTACCACTGCTCTGATACAGAGGCCCATAGTGTGATTTTTGAGGAGACCAAATATATTTAACTGAAGGAGCCATGTAACAATGGCAGGGGAAATATCATTTATAGCTCAGACAAGGAAAACCAGTCTCCACTGCTGCGGCCAAGCTGGAGGCATTACAGTACAGCCTGGAAGCACGGGTGACAACAAAGATGTCTGAGGACGGGCAAACCAGTGTTGCAGGATGCCGCGGCAGTGCTGTGATGCACCCGCTGTGCCCGTGGCGCTACGGCACCAGCACATTTAGAGATCGCCAATGAACCCCTGATGGCCCAGCCCAGGGAAACTCCAGAATCTTTATGCTCCTCCTCCTCTCTGGAGCAGGGCCACTCTTGAGACCCACCTATCTGGCTTTGGAATTCTTTCATCTCTAAACCTAAGTTATAAGGGAAGCAGTAGAAATGGAAACAGTGGAGAGGGGCTGGGCGATGGTGCCACAGTCTGCAGTGTTTACCCACCTGGATTCCAAGTTTGCTTCTGCAGGTCTTCCTGAGTGTATGGGCACATCCATGTGCCGGTGATGGAGGGTGACTGAGGCTGGGAGTGGATTGTAGCATCAGGATTCTGTTGGAGATACTGCCTCCCTCCCTCCCTCTCTCTCTCTCTCTCTCTCTCTCTCTCTCTCTCTCTCTTTCTCTCTCTCTCTAGTTTGTGGAAGAAATAAGTAAAAAAAAAAAAAATTAAAATTAAAGAATGGAGAAATTAAAGAGATACTAGGAAGAAATAACTGACTGGTAGGACTATGGCCAAGATCAGATAAGAGAAATGCCCTTAAGACTTGGAGACATTGTAATGAGCTGGTTTGTGCCAAGAGGTGGGAGTGAGAGATGGGGGAGAATGCTCTTTGATGGCGATAGCTTCTTTAGAATTGCTGTCACATGGCACCACTTCATCGCATGAATCCAGGGTGCGACATTCAGGGAGAGTGCTCTGTGCAGGGTGACTTGTAAACTGGGATATACCTGGTTGAATGTGAGGTGACTGTGGCATATTCAAGCGTAACATCTAGAAGAAGTTTGATTAGTAAGAGCAGACTTGAATGATATGTCAAAATGGAAATACATACTTAGGAGTCATCATGTGGGCAGAGCTGAAGCCTTGCGATCAGAGGACGTCTCTGAGATGGAGATGAGAGACAGAAGAGTCAAACAATCAACCTGGGAACTCTTCACTCAGTGGAGGAGAGAGGACCAGCGAAGATACTCCGAGCTGACCTTTGAGCTAAGCGAAGTTGTGGTGGTAAAGATCAGTTGCAACAAAGGTTCCAAAAGAACGCATGGGAATTGTGTCAAATGCTGTGGAAGACTGAGAGATTCTGCAAGAGGCATTTGGATTCATCAGACGAGGTTTCTTGGTTTCTTTGTTTTTAATTGCCTGAGGGTGTATGCGCTTACCAGAGAAACAGAGGGCGAAAGCACTCACCAATGAAATGTGGTCATGCCATGACCCCTTCTCTTCCATTTCTCCATCTTGTTGGGATTTGAGGCATGCATGCACACATGCCCGGCATAGCCACCAGTGCCAGAATCGGAACCCTGGTTGGCCATATGGAATCTGGCTTCCTTAACTACTAAGCTACAGGGCCAGCCAAGATGAGTTATTGATTGGCAGTTAGTATTTATACCTGGTGTCCCAGTATAATTATTAGTAGATCTCCTTTCACGTTCACTACTCTGTTAGTGGTCCCCTTTGAAAAAAATAGTTCCAGCTGAATTCTTGGTAACAAAAGCAAGACTGAGTTAAGGAGAAAGATGAGAAGGCCAGCAGGGGGTATAGCGGTTGTAGCAGTGGACTCCCATATGATCAACCACAGTTCGAATCCCAGACCCGGTGGCTTGAAACTCATGCCTGTTGCAAGTGCGTGCATGCTCAAAACCCTGAGAGGAGACTGGAGAAGGGATTGTGGCATGGCCAGCCCAGAGGGTGATTTCTCACTTTCTCTCTCTCTCTGTCTCTCTCTGTGTCTCTGAGTCCACATGCCCTATAGCAAAAATCTTCCTTTAAATGAAACAAAGGAGAAAGATGAAAAAGTGGAAACGGAGTCTCTGTCCTTCACAGTTCAATCTTCCAACTGGATTCATTTTTGACTGAGTAGAATAGAGGAATAGGACAATGACTAACTTTATGAAAAGATACTTACACTTTGGTTTGCTTGTTTGGAATTCAGTAAGGCAAAGATAACATCAAAGAAGCCCCCTGCCCTCACAGTGCCTGAGAGTGGGTGCCATGAGTTCTGTTGTGTCTCTGGGTGCTTTGTTGGGATGTGTGTGTAAAATCCCACAGTCCCAGGTTGCGAAGACTTGCCCGCTCTCCTCTTCCTGCAAAACGGCTCCTCAGATAACTCTTTGAGCAGGAGTTTAGAGCACTCACTCCTGTCTGTTGTTGGACAGAGCAATCTGAACGGGACTGCAATGGCATGTGATTTTATTCCTCCGTATTATATACCTGAATGACTTAGTACCAACTTTCATGTGCGTGCTCATTGTCTTATTTTTCGGAGTGTGAGATAGTGAAGGCATTTTGTAAACCATGGCTTGCTTACTAAAATGAACCCCCTTTTCCTTCTTTCTCTGTGATGTATGAAGGTGTAAAACAGCAGAGAAAAGGTATTTGAACAAGGAAGTTTTTAGTCTAGAGGAAAACTGGACTAGGATATCATTATAAGGAAGAGAAAACATTTTAGCGAGAGAAAGCTGCTTCATTTGTATAACACATACCCACAAAAGGGAAAGTTAAGCAAAACATACAAATAATTATTTAAATAAAGGGGGAAAAAACATTGGTGGCTTAGCATACCACTCATGTTAACCTAGTTCTTTCTCTAGAAATTACCACCCTGTGGGCCAGCAGGTGGTTAAGGCACTGGAATCTCACGTGATTGAGTGTGGTTTGAGTCCCAAACCGGTGGCTTGAAACTCATGCCAGGTATGTGTGTGTGTGTGCCCAAGATCCCAAGAAGAGAATGGAGAAGGGATTGCAGCATGGCCATCCCCCCCAGGAGGGGGGTGATGTCTCACTTTCTGTCTCTGTCTGTCCAGCAAGTGCACGTGCCCTATAGCAAAAATCTCTCAAGAAAAGAAAGAAAGAAAAGAAAATTACCACCCTGATCCTTTTGCTCTGTGGGGCCCAGTGATCTGGCTAACAGAAGGTGTGGGGGAGGAGTGAGTGTGGGACTGCTCGAACCACCTACAGAGATCATGGATGGCTTCTTCAGAGCACAGCAGCTTGTTTGTATCTCCATAGGCTGGGACCATGTGAGAGGCCCAGGTTTGATTCCCAGGCCAACCCAAAGGTCACAGGTGGTTGTGTGTACCTATATTCCCAGTGACTCAGAGAGGCTGAGGCCAGAGGATCTTGAGTGGGAAGCTGGTGTGAGTGGCACAGAAAAGAGCCAGGTGTGATGGTGTAAGCCTATAGTATAAGGCGGGAGGCTGAGGCAGGGGGATCTTGACACAGCCAGACTGTCTTTAAAAGAAAAAAACAGTTGGGAACCAGCAGTTAGCGTAATGGCTATGTCGCTGGACTCCCACGTAGTCAACCGTGGTTCGTGTCCCGGACCCAGTGGCTTAAAACTCACGCCGGGCGCGTGTGCGTGTGTGCCCAAGATCCCAAGAGGAGAATGGAGGAGAAGGGATTGCAGCGTGACCATCCCCCCTGGGGGGTGATTTCTCGCTTTCTGTCTCTCTCTGTCTGTCTGGTGAGCGCACGCGCCCTATAGCGAAAACCTCTCCAAAAAAAGAGAAAAAAACAGTCACCCTCAGTGCACAGTGATAATGCAACACTTAGCAATACTGAGGCCGTATGGGAAGGTCCGAGGTTCACATCCCAAGGTCCCCATGTGCACCTGGGCACACGTGCATGCTTGTGCCCCTGGCTGGGTGAAGCTGGGGGGCCGGATTGTGGTAAAAAGATGTTGTTGGCAGTGTCTGCTCTCTTTCTCTCCATCTCATTTGCTCAGCTTCTTTCATAAAAGGCAAAATTAAACTTTGATAACAAAAAAATAGTATAGACTTTTAAAGTCTATACCTCCAACATACTTTAAATAAATATGGTTTATTCCTCCATCTTTACCTTTTGCAACATATTTCCCAGTAAGGGCTCTCTGTTTTTGCAAAGAAAAATGCAGGATATTCAGTTATATTTGAGTTTTAGAGACAAAACAAATAAATTTTTAGTATATATAAGTATATACCATGCAATATCACCAGTATATTTATACTAAAAACCAAAATAAAGCCTCATTGTTAAATCTGAAATTTGTATTGAATAGCCAGCCTTTTTTATTTGGAATGGTTTTTGCTATAGGGCACATGCGCTCGCCAGAAAGACAGAGAGAGACAGAGAGACAGAAAGTGAGAAATCACCCTCCGGGGGGGATAGCCATGCCACAAGCCCTTCTCCTCCATTCTCCTCTCAGGATCCTGGGCATGCACGCACACACGCCCGGGGTGAGTTTAAACCACTGGATCCGGGACTCAAACCACGGTCATGGGAGTCCAGCGACATAGCCATTACACCAACTGCTGGTCCCAAGCCGCCCCTGTTTTATCGGATGACTTTTGGACCCCACTCCTTCCTTAAGCTTCCTCTAAAATAAGAGGAAATGAGTTTGATTCAATTCAGTTCCTATTGGGGAGGGTCAACCAGGAAGTGGAGAGATGTTCAAGATGAGAAGGACACGATCTTTGACTCAGGGAACTTCCAACCTAGAGTCTAGACAGAGGCACAGAAATAATTGGAGCATGAAGTGCTGCCTTGACTACTTTCTGAGAGAAGGCAGGGCAGAAATATAGAACTTTGTCCCATAAGAAATTCAAACATATAATTTAAAGGCTCATGGGAAATAAAAACCACATCACCTGTATCTGGTGGCTCACATTGGAGTTGCAGCATGGGAGTGAGAACAAGAACAGTTGATTAAGGAAGGTACAGGCAGGCCTCTTAGGAAAGGTGTCTTACCCAGGGCTGAGCTCTCAAAAGAACAGTTAGTAAACTGAGCTCTGTGCAGAGGAAACCTCAAGAGCCAAAGCCAGGGCGGGGCTGGATGGGGAGGGAACGGGGAAGTGTGTATCTGTTCCTGGTTCAGAACATTGTCAAGTTGACCCCAAGCACCTGGTGGGAATGATGGGAAGTGCATTTACAGTCTTCAGGATGGGGGACAGCAGAAGGCGTGGCGGTCAAGGTAACTGAACCCCACATGGCCAACTGCATCCAGAACCCGGCGGTTTAAAAAACAGGTTGGGCACTTGTGTGTACATGCCCAGAATCCCAAAAAGAGAATGGAGAAAAAGTATTGCAGCAGGGCCATTCCTCTGGTGGGTGATCTCTCACATTCTTTTTCTCTATTTCTCTATTTGTCTATCTCTGGCGAGCATATGTGCCCTATTGCAAATTGAAAAAAAAAAAAAAAAAAAAAGCTGGTGAGCCCCATTGGGGCAGACCACAAGTGAGAGGCTGACAAGTTGGTCTCCTCTGTGAGACCATCTACAGGCCTGGTCAACCCTTGCCCATGCTCCTGCTCAGTTCCCTTCTCTCAGACAAATAGGGAGCGAGGGTGTGCTAGGAAGGAGGTGGCATGCTGAGTTCTGTGCAGTTGACCTTACAGCCTGTGTCTCTGTCCACTGGTCTCTACAGAAGATCACCTAACTGCCACCAGAAAGTAGGAGAGAGGAATCCGTGGGACCAGCGAGGAAACGAAAGGGTCATTCGTGTAGTCCTCGGACGTGCAAGGCGCTGCGCTTCTGGTCTATGTCTTATCTCATTTCGTCCTCAGCATAACCTCAGAAGGTGGCTGTTGCCCCGTGTTCCAACTGATGACATTGAGGTGCAGAAAGCTCATATGGCTAGTTAGAGTCAGAATAATTCACAGCGAGGGGAAACAATGAGAGAAAGAACACGCCTTCCAAAAGAGACTATGTATGAAGGTGGGGGAGAGGCAGTGATTCAGTTGCACAAACCTCAGAGAACAGTTTAGTTTCCAAGCAGTTATAGTGATGTGTGAAGACAATGTGGGAAGAGACAATTATGTAACAAAAAGACTGACCTAGGCTGGCCCATACTTCGTGGTTAAGGGAGCAGGATTCCGCATGGTTGACTACAGTTCAAATCCCAGCCCTGGCAGCTTGAAAAATGCACCAGCATATCTGCATGCATGCCCAAACTCCCAACAGGATAGAAAAATGGAGGATGAGGAGATTGCACTATGACCATGCTCCATGGTGATTGGGGGTGCTTTCTCCCTCTCTCTGACTCTGTCTTTCTCTGGCAAATGCATGTGCCCTCTACCAATTAAAAAATAATAACAATAGGGTCAGCAGGTGGCATGTAGATTAAAACGGCTGGATCCCACATGGCTGACTACATGGTTTGAGTCCTGGACCCAGCAGCTTGAAAAATCATGCCAAATGCCTGTTTTTGTGTGCCCAAAATCCTGAGAAAAATATGGAGAAGGGATTGCCATCGCCCCTAGGAGGTGATTTCTCACTGCTCCCTCACCTGTTTTTCTCTGTTTCTCGCTGGCAGGCATACACACCCTATAGCAAAACACCACAATAATTAAAAATTTAAAAATAATGAAAATTTACAAATAATAAAATAAAAATCCTGTGGAATAGACAGTTCAAGGTGTGTCTTGGTTAAGGCAGTAAAGGTACAGAGATTTCGCATCCCCCCCCCCCCCCCCCCCCCCCCGCCACCCACTTAGCTCCTTTTCTCTTATGCACTAACAATGGATGAATAATAATAGCTCTTCAAAGCATACTGGGTGGTGCCTTTTCCATTTCCCATCAAAATTCAGTCGCTATTGAGCTCATGCTCATAATCTCATTTTCTCTCTCTCTCTTTCTCTCTCTCTCTCTTTATACATATGTGTGTGCACATATGTGTGTGTACCTAAAACGGCTTCAAAATGCTCATGGAAAAAATGCATATTAAGGAAAAGCTATGATGGCAGATAATGTGTAGGTAAGGGTGGCTGGATCCCACATGACTGATGGGTCAAGTCCTAAATCCAGTAGATTTAAAAACACACTAGGCACATGTACGTGTGTGCCCAAATCCTAAGCAGAGAATGGAGGAGAAGGGATTGCAGTGTGGCCATCCACCCCGTGGGGATGCTGCCTTGCTCCCTCCTGGGAGCACATGCACCCTATAGCAAATTTTAAAAAAATAAAATAAAAACCTATGGATGGATTTCAAAAAATTTTTGCAGCAAAGCAGACCCATACTTCATTTCCATTTTTTTAACTGCCAGAGGGCATGTGTACTCAACAGAAACAGAGAGACAGAAAGGGAGAAGGAGAAAGCACACCTCACTGGGGCATGGTCATGCCACAAACCCTTCTCCTCTATTTCCCCATCCTGTTGGGATTTTGAACATGTTCGCACATGTGCCTGTTGTGCTTTTCAAGCTGCTGGGGATGGGATTCTAACTGTGCAGTTGGCCATGTGGGATCTGACTTCTCTTAACCACCAGGCTGGCCCTCCATTTTTCAACAAACTTTCTGAAGTACCTGTATGTGTGTGCGTACCCACACACACATATATCTAACACACACACACACACACACACACACACACACCTCTCTACTATTGCTTTAGCAGTAGCTATTTGCTAAGCATACGTATCCACATATTTCATTACTAGTTCAAGTGTGGGCTATGCTACCCTCAGGTACTGTGAGAATGAAATACAATGTTGTCTATCATCTAGAAAGAGCTATAAAATCATACCTCTTATTACCACAGACCTTTGGCTTGTGATACTTTATTGCACCGTTCAAGAAGGCATTCCATCCCAGTTCCTTCCCATATAATAAATATTAAAAGCTTGCCCTAGTTAGAGTCAGATTTGATTACAGCTATTCGGAAGAGTGACAAAAAGCAGCTCATCTTATATTGATTATAAGGCCTATTTTCATCCTTAACACAACTGCTGAAGTTGCTTCCTACTCCTGACAAATAATGCTAAATGAAATATCATCTCTTTTGATCTCTCCTCAGATTGCCTTTGCGAAAGGCAGATTGGTCACAGATAAATCTGTGACATTTGCTCATGTAGCATGGTAAGTGAGACTGTTCCCACAGAAGATCTATTCACTTCCAGTGACCATGAGACAGTATTCAACACAGGAGCTGGCTTACTTTATAACCTTTCAGGTCCAATAGGTTGGTGTGGTGATTAAGGCACTGGACTTCCATGTGGCCAACTGTGGTTGGAGTCCTAGACCTGGCAGCTTAAAACTCACACTGGGTGGAGCTTGCAGGTGGCATGGTGGTTAAGGACGCTGGACTCGCACATGGCCAACCACAGTTCAAGTCCTGGATCTGGCAGCTTGCTTTCTCACTTTCTCTCTCTCTCTCGTTCTCTCACCCTCTTGCTCTCTCTCTGTCCGTCTCTGGTCAAATTAAAATAAGTAAATAAATAAATACAGTTAAAATAACTTTTTTTTTAAAAAAAAAGGTGGGTTTTTTTTTTTTTTGGAAAAATAAAAAACACTCAAACTGGGCGCGTATGCATGCATGCCTAAAATCTCAGAGGAGAATGGAGGAGAAGGGATTGTGGCATGGCCATCCCCCCCGGGGGATGATTTCTTGCTTTCTGTCTTTGTCTTTCCCTGTCTGGCACGTGCATGTCCCCAATAGCAAAAATCTCTCAAAAAAAATGTGTAACCTTTCTAGCAGGTTGGAACACCCAAGGAGCCCTTTATTCCCTCTGCAGTTGTGTCCACTGAGTGCATCATCTTTTTTTTTTTTTTTGGAGAGGTTTTTGCTGTAGGGTGCGTGTGCTCTCCAGAAAGACAGAGACAGAGAGACAGAAAGCGAAAAATTACCCCCCAGCAGGGATGGCCACACCACAATCCCTTCTCCTCCATTCTCCTCTCAGGATCTTGGGCACACATGCACACGCGCCGGCGTGAGTTTAAGCCACCAGGTCTGGGACTTGAACCGCAGTGGACTACATGGGAGTCCAACGACATAGCCATTATGCTAACTGCTGGTCCTGAGCGCTTCATCTTGAACTGAGAGGTCAGAAGCCAATGCCGCCTGCCACTCAGGAGAGCTGAAATGGAATGTATGCTTGGGGATGTGCCCATCTGTGGGCAAACAAATAGTACTGGGATCAAGGAGGCAGGCAGATAACAGTAGGTCAGTAAGAACCAGAATATGGGCCAGCCTCAGAGAGCTTGTCCACTAGACAAAGGTGGTGATTGCATAACATCGTGAATGGACTAAAGCCACTGGATTGCTCACCTCAAAATAATTTTAAGGCTTGCCTGAGACATGGTGGATCCCACGTGGCCAATTGTGTGGTTCACGTTCCAGACACAGCAGCTTTAAAAATGTGCTGGGCATGTGTGAATGTGTGCCCAAAATCCTGAAAGGAGGGAGAACTGGAGAAGAGGGGATTGAAGAATGATCATGTCCCATGGGAGCCTTTCTCAGTCCCCCACTTCGCACCTTCCCATATCTCTCCAGTGAGTACATGCACATTGTGGCAAATTAAAAAAAAATTATTTTATGATTTTGCCTATAAAAAGGTTATTTGCCATAGCTACTGAGGTAGATAGCAGGTGAATGTGTTTCCCCCTAGTCATTTCTTTACTTCTGAACCCATGATAGTGGAGCCAATGCACTTTAAACGGTATTCACTTGGCCATGTAGACTGAGTAACCGCTTACTCCAAAGCAGAAACCCAGGGTATGACCCAATACAGAACAATTTTTCCCATTTGTAAGTTTATTCCTGTGAGATATAAACATGCAGCCACACTTACTGACACATTAAAAGATTGATTTTTATTATAAAAGAAAGTACAGGTCAGAATCATTCTGGAAATTCTGGGACCTGTCTTTGCATCATGCATCCTTAATACAATGCTCATGATCCTCATGTTCAAAGGTCTGCACTGTCCTTGTGACGTTAACCCCCTCCCCCCGAAGCTCTGCTCTGCTCCCACCTCCACTAGGCAGGTGCAAATAACTGAGGCCTAACACCTGTACACTTGCCTGGCAGTGATGCGTGAGACAGTCCTTTCTCAACCCGTCAGCATGGAGGAGTCCCTCCCTGTAGGGTACCTGGAATCAGTGTCATTTTCCTTACCTGCTGGTGTCACAGCTACTTTCCAGTACAAGCCCGGACTTTCGCAGAACTGTCTCTATGTTCCTATTCTCTATTAATTTAGGAGTTAAGGGTCCCCTAACTTTACAAAGATTTGAAATAAATACAAAACATTCTGAATATGTATATATACACATACATATATACATATTTTTATATATACTCATATACATTATATATATATATATACATAATTTATATATATACATATATATATTTTTCTGATAAAGAAAAGGGCCCATTCATTTCATTAAATCAATGGTTCTCAGATTCAACTTGCCTCAGAATCAGCTGGGGAACTCCTTAAAACACAGATTACTGGAGCCCCTCCCCAGAGTTTCTGACTCGGTAAGATTTCAAGGAACCCAACATTTTGTTTCTAATAAGTTACTGGGTAATGCTGATGTGGGTGGCCAGAGGCCACATTAACCACAGCATTCGATTTCAGACGGTCTCTGCTCAGAGGACCCTCCCTGATGGTCCAGTTCATGAGTTCTGATTATTTTTTTTATTTATTTATGACCTTTTTGTGGGCTCCTATTTACACCACAATTCTCTAGTAGGATTTTCGTCCTAGCCTTCATTACAGCACATTCAAAATTTGTTAGCCCTTGAGATCCCCTTTATCTTTACATGTTAATTTTATTAAAAATGGGGCCAGCAGTGGCATGGTGGTTAAGGGCACCGGACTCCGACAAGGCCGAATGTGGTTTGAGTCCTGGACCTGGTAGCTTGCTTTCTCACTTTCCCTCTTTGTGTGTGTCTCTCTCTCTTACTCTGACCCTCTCTGGTCAAATTAAATAAATAAATTAAGCTAAATTAAATAATCCTTTTTAAAATTTTATTAAAAGCAATACAATTTTGGGGGCCAGTAGGTGGCATGGTGGTTAAGGCAATGGATCCCCACATGGCTGACTGTGGTTCAAGTCCGGGACCTCACAGCTTGCTTTCTCACTTTCTCTTTCTCTCTGTTTCTCTCTGGTAAGTGCAAATGCTCCCATAGAAATTTTTTTTTTTAAATAATAAAATTAGGGACCAGTAGTTGGCATAATGGCTATGTTGCTGGATTCCCATGTAGTCTGCGCAGTTCAAGTCCTAGGCATGGTATGGGACTGGGCACGTGTGCGTGCATGCCCAAGATCCCGAGAGGAGAATGAAGGAGAAGGAATTGTGGCATGACCATCCTCCCCAGGGGGTGATTTCTTGCTATCTGTCTCTCTGTCTCTGTCTTTCTGGTGAGTACATGTGCCCTATAGCAAAAACCTCTCAAAAAAAAATAAATAAAATTAAATGAAGAATTCTTAGAAAAACATAGTTTTTTAAAGAGGTTTTTGCTATATGGTGTGTGTGCTTGCTGGAGACACATAGAGAAAAAGAGATATGGGGGGATGGTCACTCTGCAATCTCTTCTCCATTCTCCTCTTGAGATTTTGGACACACACACACACACACACACACACACACGTTCCTGGTCTGAGATCAAGCTGTCAAGTCCAGGACTTGAACTGCAGTTGGCTATGTGGAAGTCCAGCACCTTAACCACCACGCCACCTGCTGGCTCCAGTAATAATATAATTTTATGTACTTGGAAACCACTATGGAAAATCTTGAACCTACTTAGTCCCGTAAGTAGGTTGGTTGAGTACTATGCCAAAACATAGTACTCTCCACATGGTGGACAAAATCCAGAAGCCTTGACCGAACATGGCCTAACTGAGCATAGTTTGCCCCGCGTCTTCAGACAGAAAAATTGTGGTTGTATCCAATCTTGGAATGATCTGTCCCTCTTCTAAGTTAGTGTCCTTATCCACATCCCTCTCCCCATTACTAGACTCCAAAATGTACATTATGACCCATTAATCAAGCAATTCAATGAACTGAAACCAGCTCTTAACTTCTTTTTTTTTTTTAGAGGTTTCTGCTGTAGAGCGCGTGCGCTCGCCAGACAGACAGAGAGAGAGAGAGAGACAGAAAGCGAGAAATCACCCCCCAGGGGGGGATGGCCATGCCAGAATCCCTTCTCCTCCATTCTCCTCTCGGGATCTTGGGCACACACGCACACGCGCCCGGCGTGAGTTTAAGCCACCGGGTCCGGGACTCGAACCACAGTTGGCTACGTGGGAGTCCAGCGACATAGCCATTATGCTAACTGCTGGTCCTGAAACCAGCTCTTACTTTTAAATGAAATAGGACACAGGAGAAGAGAAAAATCCCAGTGCATTATTCCCAAAGGACATTGCATCTACAGCTCTCATTTCTAATATGTGTGTATGTTTCAGGGTGGGGGGATATGTATGCATGTGTGTGTATGTGTGTGAACGCCAGGGGTGTATATACTGGTCATGACATAAATGTAGTACTTATCACCGTATACCTTAGTCAAAAATGTTTGAAAACCTGTGCTCTATTTGCTAACTTGCCATGAAGGGCAAGAAAGCCACATTTCAACATCATCTTCCATGATGAAATTATTCACCTGAAGTATCCAGAATGTAATGGAAGGCTACAAAGTCATGTTTTCTTGCTCATTAACCAGCTTCTGGGGGCTTCTCACTGCACTGGCACATGCTTTTTAGATGATAAGTCACCTTACTTTTCTTTCTAAATTTCCATCAATCATTTGATCGCTGCCCCATTCTGGAGGCTAGTGGATTACTCCCAACAATAGGGAAGTAAACATTGCTAGGACATTAAAAAAAAAAAAAAAATGGAACCCATAACTGACCTAAAACTTCATTTTAGTGATTTTCTACATTCTTCTGAAAAACTGAAATTAAACATAAGCAAAAAGCAGCCATTTTCTTCCTCTGTATCACTTTCCTTTGTGCCATCCATTCTCCCTCTCCGGGACCCCCCACCCATGCAGGGAGAGCAGTGTGAACAGTTTTGGTCAACTCAGGTCAGAGAAAGCTCCCCAAATCAAGCAATGGGGACACTGTTTTTGCTCATCCTGCCTCACTCACTCTGCTCCTCCTTAAGTCAGTCATTCTTTAGTATGCTCATGGTTGCACTTGGCCCTCAAGCATTCTGGGTTTGGTTCAATGGTCTGGAGAAGGAAGTAGCACTGGTTGTTAACCCCATAGTCTCCATGTGTAACCACAGACTATATGATTTTGTAAATGAGAACTTGGACTCTAGGGTTAGATTTCAAGGAGTCTCAGGACCTTTAAGTAAAGAGCTAAGAATCCCAAAGTTATTGAATGGCTGTTGATTAGAAAGTTACAGTTGTAAGCAGGGAAGTCTAACCAAGGTTCTCAAGCCTGTAAAGAAAGTCTTGAGAATAGAAATTTCCTGGGAACATCCTACCCACATCACCTCAGAATCTGAAGCTCTCACTTACTTTAGCCAGAACTGGATTTCTTGAATGAACTATAAACTCTGCATAGGAGTGTGTGTGTGTGTGTGTGTGTGTGTGTAAAACTTTGGAATTAAGAAATCTATGATGAGAATTCTATGTCTACTACTATTTTTTCTTATGTTCGCTTTCTTAAGTTCTTCCACCAATAAAAATAATTTTTATTTTTATATGTGCCATACAGCAGATAATTTTTTTATTTAGACTATTTTATTTATTCATCTATTTGTCTTAATTTGATCAGAGAGAGACATACAGAGAGAGAGGGAAAGTGAGAAAGCAAGCCACCAGGTCCAGGACTTGAACCATGGTCGGCCATGTGGGATTGTCCAGCACCTTAACCACCATACAGTCTGCTGATCCAAAGCAGATGATTGTTAAATTTAAAAACATTTATATGAGCATCTATTGACTTTCATGCTCATAATTCCATTCCTTCCTATAGACAAAGAGTAAAAAGATCCAATCCTAATCTACTAGATGCTTTGAGACTTACCATCTAAGTGCCCTTATGTGTAAAGAGGAACCAGCTAGAAAGTTACCTGAGTCAATCAAGCAGGAGGATGCAGCTGCCTGAACAAGCTGTCTTGGACTATAAGGATTTACTAGGAGTTACAGGAAAGCTAACTAACAATTCACAATTGCTTAGTTTCCTTATGTACTTGAAAAAACATTGGAGGAGGCTACATGTTTGAATGTATTTCCCTCAGATGCAAGATTAGAAAATTATGAGACTGATCAAGAAGAGAGCTGGTATCTGAGTTCTTAATACCCTGAAGGCCCAGGAACTCTTTTCATCCCTACCTATATTAAGAAGTTGGGGGAACCAGCAGTTAGCGTAATGGCTATGTCGCTGGACTCCCACGTAGTCGACCGCGGTTCGCGTCTCGGACCCGGTGGCTTACAACTCACGCCGGGCGCGTGTGCGTGCGTGCCCAAGATCCCGAGAGGAGAATGGAGGAGAAGGGATTGCGGTGTGACCATCCCCCCTGGGGGGTGATTTCTCGCTTTCTGTCTCTATGTCTCTCTCTGTCTGTCTGGCGAGCGCACGCGCCCTATAGCGAAAAACCTCTCAAAAAAAAAAAAAAAAAAAAAAAAAAAAAAGAAGTTGGAGGTCAGAGTGGACCTCCTTCCCTTTCTGTGGTCCCCAGGCACTATTGGAGGATTAGGCCTTCCCTATTTAGGACCTGCTGAAGAAATTTCAATTTTCACTAGATGAAACTAGCAAACTAGTCTACTAATCATACATAACCTACCAGTCCTTTAAAAATACATAGCTAAAAAACAACTATGTGCTGGGCCAGCTGGTTACATCGTGGTTAAGGTGGTTGGATTCCACATGGTTGACTGTACGATTCAAATCCTGAACCCAGCATCTTGAAAAACATTCTGGGAGGGACCAGCAGTTAGCATAATGGCTATGTCGCTGGACTCCCATGTAGTCAACCGCGGTTTGAGTTCCGGGCCCGGTGGCTTAAACTCACGCCGGGCGCGTGTGTGTGCATGCCCAAGATCCCAAGAGGAGAATGGAGGAGAAGGGATTACGGCATGGCCATCCCCTCTGGGGGGTGATTTCTCGCTTTCTGTCTCTCTGTCTCTCTCTGTCTGTCTGGCGAACGCACACGCCCTATAGCAAAAACCTCTCAAAAAAAAAAAAAAAAAAAAAAAGAAAAAAGAAAAACATTCTGGGCATGTGTGTGTGCCCCAAAGAGAGGAAAGTGGAGGAGAAGGGATTGTGGCCTGGCCATCCCCTCTGGAGTGCTTTCTCACTCACTTTCCCTCTCTTTCACTCTCTCTGTCTCTCCTCGACAAATGCATGGAGCCTATAGCAAAATTACACACACACACACACACACACACACACACACACACGATTTCATCGCAAATATCACATTGATACTGAACAGAAATGGTTATATCATAATTAAATTGTAGTGGCCACTTTATGCAGAAGGTCTAGGCTCTAGCAATTTAGGGGAGAATCTACCAAAGTGGTATTTGCTTGGTTGGGCCTTAGGGTTCAGGGATGTCTTCCAGGACAGACCAACAAAGAATTTTCCTGATTTATAAATTTATTTATATAAGACATTTTTTGGAGCCTTGCTTTTCTTTTTATTTTTCAAGGAGCATGTTCCTATATTTCAGAGTTTTGATTCTTTTTCATTTTTTTCTTCTTTTCTAGCCACGGGGTCCAGGATTGAACCACATAGTCAGCCATGTGGGAATCCAGCTACTTTAACCGCTATGCCACTGGCTGGCCCTGTAAAACTTTTTTTTAAAGTGTAGGTTAAATCACATTTATTTGACATTGATGTTATCACAGAAAAACTCTACTGTTTGGCCAGTCATGGTGGCATAGTGGGAATGCAATGATCCATGTTGCTAAAGCCATATGGAAAGTGGAAAGGTCCTGGATTCGGGTTCTGTGGTCTCCCTGTGCACACTAAGCACACATGCACATGCGCAGGACCCTGGCAGGCTGAGGTGAGGAGTGGGAGAGTAGCGTGAGGACCCTTTTGGGTGTGCCCCTCCTCTTTCCCTCCCTTATGGAAGAAATATTGATAAATAAACTTCAAAAACACACTGTTTATCACTGTACCAAGAAAATGTGAGCATTTTATATTTTATATATGTCTTCACAGAAAAGAGTTAATAAAGATATTACCCTGCTTTAGAAATAGAAAACAAATATTCTATAGTCTTTGCTGATTAAGAAGCTTGCTTTGGGACCAGCACTTAGCATAATGGCTATGTCTCTAGACTCCCACATAGCCGACCACGGTTCGAGTTCCAGACCCGGTGGCTTAAACTCACGCCGGGCACGTGTGTGTGCATGCCCAAGATCCCGACAGGAGAATGGAGAAGAAGGGATTGCGGTGTGGCCATCCCCCCTGGGGTGTGATTTCTCGCTTTCTGTCTCTCTGTCTCTCTCTGTCTTTCTGGCGAGTGCACGTGCCCTATAGCAAAAACCTTACCCCCCCCCCCCAAAAAAAGCTTGCTTTTATTTCTAAATACATAGGCGTGTAAATAGAAAAAGAACATTTAACCTAGGAAACTGAGTCATATTGAACTGATGGAAGAATGGCCACGTAACCCTTAAACTTTTGACTGTCTGCCTCCACGTTGACCCCTTACCACAGGGCATTCTTTTATAGGATGCCGCTGGAAGGTAATCCTGTTCCAATGAAAAATAAAAGCCTCATCTATTCTTAGTCTTTTAACAGGGCAGCATTGCTGACCTTCAGAGACCTTTCATGCACCACTGTGTACGTCTTTGGAGGTCTGAGGAAACAGCTGTTTTGTTTTCATGAGAGCATGCAAGCAGAAATGCAAACAAAAGTTCTGCATTTTTTCTTTAAACTAGAGAGTCTCTTGGGACCAGCAGTTAGTGTAATGGCTATGTCGCTGGACTCCCACATAGTCTACCGCAGTTCGAGTCCCGGACCCAGTGGCTTAAACTCACGCCAGGTGTGTGTGCGTGCGTGCCCAAGATCCTGAGAGGAGAATGGAGGAGAAGGGAGTGGCCATCTCCCCTGGGGGGTGATTTCTCGCTTTCTGTCTCTCTGTCTTTCTGGCGAGCACACGCATCCTATAGCAAAAAAAAAAAACCTCTTAAACTAGCGAGTCGTGAGCAGCTATGGTGCTTTTATGTATAGCTGAGTTGCTGAACAGGATAAAAGTTACTTGTTCACTTACTATTTTTTTTTTTTGAGAGGTTTTTGCTATAGGGCGCATGCGCTCGCCAGACAGACAGAGAGACATAGAGACAGAAAGCAAGAAATCACCCCCCAGGGGGATGGTCACGCCACAATCCCTTCTCCTCCATTCTCCTCTCGGGATCTTGGGCATGCACGCACACGCGCCCAGCGTGAGTTTTAAGCCACCGGGTCCGGGACATGAACCGCGGTCGACTACGTGGGAGTCCAGCGACATAGCCATTACGCTAACTGCTGGTTCCGTTCGTCTCCATTTTCTATATGGAAGAACTAAGGCTCAGAAAAGTTAGACCATATCTTATTTATTTATTTATTTATTGAGTGCTTCACTTTAATACGTTCTTTTTTCTTTCCTTCTTTTAAATTTTATTTACATTCATTCATTGTATATCATTGCAGCATCTACAATGAGTTTTCCCATCCAGAATACACTGTATATTGGCTCAATCAAAGATATTACCATACATGTTATCTTCAACAAATAATTTTCCATTTCTTATTTCTTATATATTTTACTTCCCCCCCCCCCCCCCCGATTCCCTCCCTCTCACCCTCTGCCAGTTTTTAACTTGAACGAGGTCACAGCTGCTTAGTAAATGAAAAGTGACTTTCAAGGCCAGGCAGTCTGACTCCGGAATCCCTGGGCTGAACTCCCAGGTGCCACTGCCTTTAGACAGGAAGTAACCGTGGTGCATTTGGAAGCTACACCAGCAGTTTGGTGAGTGAAGCCGGGAGCAACGAGGTCAGGCTGGAGAGGACAGCAGAGCCAATCAGTCTTTATGTCGTCGAAAGGTCACGCTTCAGTGTGCCCAAACAGAATCACCTAGACAGCTTGTTCACAGCCAGATTGCTCAGCCTTGCCCTCCCGTCAGGTCCCAGGAACTCTGAGGCAGTGCCTGAGATTTTACGTTTTGAACAATTCCCAGGTGATGGCTGAGCTGCTAGTAACTGGACCACATTCGGGAGACACTATTCCAGGTGATGGAAACCTATTCAAGGGTTTCAAGCAGGGCAATAACACTGCTAGAATTGCATTTTAATCAGTTATGCGATACGGTTAATAAGGCATCCAACAATATAAGGACCAAGCTCAATACAGCATTTAAAATAGACACAAGTGTAGCTGCTCTGTTTCAAGGAAGAAGTGTTCCAGTGTTCCACTTGTAGACTCGTGTCTGTGAGGCCTTAGGTAATTTACTGACCTCCCTCCAAGCTTCAGCTGTCTCATCTAGAAGGTAGAAGTAGATTCATGAGGGTGAAATAAGCTAAATATAGCACCTGCCATAAGGTAAGCAGTCATTAACTGGAAAATATTTTTATGTTTAGTATTATACTGGAAGGGGTATGATAGAAGTTACCTCCTCTAGGGTGAGTTCTATGTGACCTCAGAGGCTTGCTTTTTGTTTTGAGTTTTGATTTTTATTACATTCATTTCAACATAACTATGCATATACAAATAGACACATATTGGTTAGTAGAGTGTAATTTAGTCAACACGATTTATACCAAAATGTTGTACATGGTTTAAATTTTAAACCGGGCCTGAAATATAGTATTTTTTGTCTAAAACAAGTATATAAAAGATCCTCTCTCAAATACTGTCAAAGCAGGCAGCAAGAACCCTCAGAAATTTGTTTTTAGTTTATGTTAGAAAAATAAGGGGCCGGCAGGTGGCATAGTGATTAAGGTTCTGGACTCCATGCAGTTTGAGTCCCACCCAGCAGACTGAAACTCATTCTAGCCTCAGGTACATGCCTGCCCAAAATCCTGAGAGAATGGAGCAAAAGGGATTGCAGTGTGGCCATCTCTCTTGAGTGGTGGTTTCTTGCTTCCTGTCTCTCCAGTGAGTGTGTCCTTCCTATAGCAAAAATCTAAATAAATAAATAAAAAGAAGAAGAAAATGTAGTTGAGGCCAGAAAGTGAAGTGGTGATTAAGGCAGCAGAATCCCACATGGCCCACTATGCCGTTTTGAGTCCCAGACCCAATGACTTGAACAATATGCTGGGTGTGTGTGTGCATGTATGCCCCAAATCCCAAGAAGAGAGAGGATTGTGGTGTGCCCTTTGCCTCTGCAGGGTGATTTCTCGCTTTCTCTCTCTCCCTGTTTCTCTCTGGTGTGCACACATTTCTTATAGCAAACTAAAAAGAACAAGAAAATATAGTGCAGTGTAAAACTTAAAAATTGAAGTAAGAACACATTTTTGCACCATTTAAACACCAGCTTGCACAAATTCAATGACTATAGTGTAGCCTTTGGGTGGGAGAAGGTATGTACACGTACACATCCAAGACAAGTGTAACAGTTGTGTGGACCTAGTTAATATTGTACATAGCTTTTTTTTTTTTTTTTTTTTTTTTTGAGAGGTTTTTTGCTATAGGGCGCGTGCGCTCGCCAGACAGACAGAGAGAGACATAGAGACAGAAAGCGAGAAATCACCCCCCAGGGGGGATGGTCACGCCGCAATCCCTTCTCCTCCATTCTCCTCTCGGGATCTTGGGCACACACGCACACGCGCCCGGCGTGAGTTGTAAGCCACCGGGTCCGAGACGCGAACCGCGGTCGACTACGTGGGAGTCCAGCGACATAGCCATTACGCTAACTGCTGGTTCCCTTTTTTTTTTTTTTGAGAGGTTTTTGTTTTAGGGCGCGTGCGCTCGCCAGAAAGACAGAGACAGAAAGCGAGAGATCACCCCCCCCCCCCCGGGGGGGGATGGCCACGCTGCAATACCCTCTCCATTCTCTGTCAGGATCTTGGGCATGCACATACACGCGCCCGGCATGAGTTTAAGTCCTGGACCCGGTTCAGGTCCACCGGGTCCAGGACTTGAACCACAGTCGACTACCTGAGAGTCCAGCGACATAGCCATTACGCTAACTGCTGGTCCCAGTATTGTACATAGCTTCTAACTCTCTTATTAGTCAACCAATTCCCTTAGTCTGACTTAGCACTATCAGTCTGAGAGATATTTTGGAAAACTGAATTAGATCATTTTTTAATGCCCAAGTCTAAAATAGTATGATCTTAAGTGAGTGAACTAAGTGAATTAGACCGATTTTTTTTTCTACCAGATTTATAGATTCAGACATTGAATAATGAGCCTGGTCTTTCAAGGTGTTGGAAACATTTTCTATGTTAGGCTCTTAACCTTGATCACATTTCAGTGAGACATGAAAAAAGTAGGTCTCGTCCTCCTTAAGTTTTAGATGGAGAACAAGGCACTGAAAGTCTATACCCAAGGTCACTGAGGAAATCTGTTTTGGAACTGCCACTAGATTCTGTGTCTCCTGAGATCTCTTCCAGAGGACTTTCAATTAGATTTTGCTGATACCCTTAAATAAGAGAATCACATGGATTTTCAATCAGGAGACATCCGATCAACCAAAAGTCTCAGCAAACACTCGTGTTAGAAAATTTGCCAAATTTGCAAATTATCAGCCTTGTTCTTGCTTGTCAGTATACTGAACAAAAAAGTCTCATTATTGTTTTACTCTATAGTCCTTTAAGAGATGCTAAGCACTTTTTCATATAGTTATAGGTCATTTTATTATCTTCCGAGAATTGCCTATTCCAGTTAGTTCTTTGCCCATTTTCCTACTGTTACGTCGTTTTTAAATTAAGAACATTAGTTCTTTGTTTGCTATGATAATTTCTTATGACAAAATCCTATTCTAATGTCAGATGCTGACAATTAGCTCTCTCCTAGTATTTCTGCTTTATCACTTTAAATATAATTATGCCATCCTTCATAGTTTACCAGTTTTTTGATATTCACATCTATCAATGGTTTCCCTTATGGAGGCTTTAGGTGTTCTATTTTCATTAGAACTATTTATATAATACAAGATTATAAAAATATCTTTCTACAATTTTCTTTGACTTCTTACCTTTTCTTATGTTTAGTTATTTAAGCTGGATTTATTATATAGTGCATGGACTGTGACTGTAACTGTTTTTTCCTGCTTGGGTAGCTACTTGCCACAATATCATTGATTGATTCTAAACTCATTGATTTTTTTAAAAAGAGATCTTTGTTATAAGGCGCAGAGAGACAAAGACAGAAAATGAGAAATCACCCACCCCTCCAGGGGGAGTGGCCACGCCACAGTTCCTTCTCACCCATTCTTCTCCTGGGATTTTGGGCATGCCTGCACATGTGCCCAGCGTGAGTTTCAGGCTGCTAGATCTGGGACTTGAACCATGGTCAGCCATGTGGGAGTCCAGGAACGTAATCACTGTACCATCTGCTGGTCCCATAAACCCCACTGATTTTATCACAAACTAAAGTCCCATTAATATGTTGATCTGTTTCTAGGTTTGTTCCCCTATATCTGCAATATCTTGGTAAGTAATTGTAGAGAATGCCCCAAGTCATTTTTCCGTCTAAGTTGTATTTTGTCCTTTACATGCAATGTTCCTCTTCACTGTACAAATGCATGTATGTATTCCTATATCTGTATTACATATATGTATATATACATATGCAGATATGTATGTACAACTGTATCACTCTTGCAAAATTTCCATGCATCACCACACTTTCTACACTGCAGAGTAACAAGTTTCATTAATTTATCAGTTCTCTTCCCAGTGAAAAACACTATTTTAAATGACTGCATGATATTCTATCCTAAAAAAGATATAAGATTTACACATTCTCTACTGTTGGGCATGTGAGTGGTTTTCAGTTTTTTGCTATTGTAAGTAGAATTTACAATTGTTTTTCAAAGTATTACTGTGACCTGTCTTTCTTTTCAATACATTCTATTTTTCTGTCTAACCCCAAGGAAGAAATACATATTCGTTAAGTTATACTTCTGGGTTTTAGTGTAAAAACTACTTTAGCTAAAGGGTCTCTTAGAGTTAGTCTAGTTTAGTACAATCCCCTCATTTAAGAAGTAGAAAGGTGAAATAGAGAGTGAATAACTTGTCCAAGACCACAAAGCTATTCAGTAGGTAACCAGAGTGGAAAAGAAGAATCTGCTGAACCATCTGCCCCTCCTGCCCCTTCCCCCACCACACCAGAACTGATTCTCTGGCCAATGTGGCTGCCTGGGTCATTTCCCCCTCTCCCTCCAGTCTGTCCCATATATCCTTCTGGAGTCAGCATGCTTGGTTGATATAGGCATCCTTCTCAGAGAAAAAGAGTCTTCACAGTCAAAACTGAGGCCAGCAGGTGGCACGATGATTAAGATAGTAGATTCCCACATGGCCAACAAGAGTTCGAGTCTCAGACATGAAGGCTTGAAAATCATGCAGGGCACTTGTGTGTGCATGCACAAAGTCCCAGGAAGACAATGGAAGAGAGAGGACTGTGGCATGACCATCGACCAGAGGGGGAGATGATTTCTCTCTTTCCCTCTCACTGCCTCTGTCTCTCGGGTGAGCACATGTGCTCTATGTCAAAAACCTTTAAAAATAAAAGTCAAAAGTGACTGCATTTCTCTGATAGAACAGCTTGGTTGAACCGTCTTTAGATTGAACAGCAGATATGTAAATTAAAAAAGAAGTGAAATTGAGGAAAGAAAGAAAGGGTATTATTCTGAAGTGTCAATTTTCCTTGCATAACCCAGGGAATTTTCCATATTCTCTTAAGACGAAAGAATAAGGAAAGGCGGGTTGTCCAGTGAGCATGGGTGGAATGTGGCTTTAGGGTTGGCCTCTTGTGTTGGCAGCTGGTTGGATTCTGCTGCATGAGATCCCCCTGGAGCCCTCTTTTCCTGGCCAGGGCTCCTCTCCCGGCCCACAGGGCCTCTTCTTCGAGCAGTCAGGTACTGATTTTAAGTGCAAAGTACCTTTGATTGTCAGGTACTGGTTTTAAATACAGTGATTACTCCCAAATCTAAATATCTGACTCTGTTCACTCCTCTGACACCCGGACCCATATATTCAATGGCCCAATTTTAGCTGAGTGTCTCACAGGCACCCAACACAGAGCTCAGTACCTCTTCTCACCCCTCTATATGCTCTTCTTCCTATATGTCGATAACTGTGCCACTACATCCTCTGGTAACCAAGCTGGAAACCTGAATGGTGTTCTAGTCTCCCCTCTAACTCTACCTACTCACCAGAGAGTCCTATCTGTTTGATTGCATCAGTTGTATTGTATCCCTTTAATGACCTGTTTCTCCATTCTCTTTGTCTCTTTATTCCAGCTCCCACTAATTCTTCCTTGTAGAAGAATAGTCCTTCCACTAATTCCACTGTAGAAATCTCTTTGCTCCATTTTTCACACTGTAATCAGAGAGGCCTTTCTGGAAGCAGTTTTGGGTTTCTCTTTATCATGGTGGACGGGAGCAGTAAGAACACATGAAGCAGCTGTACAGAAAGGGGCTCAGTCTTGGAGGCCAGACCATTGGCTATCATCCCAGAGTAAAGCTCTATGTTAGCCAGCTCAGGCTGCTATAATAAAATGCCACAACCTGAGTGGCTTAAACCACAGTTATTTACTTCTCATTGTTTTAGAGGTTCAGAAATCCAAAGTCAACCTGCCGGCAGAGGTTCTTCCTTTAGAGAGCCCTCTTCCCAGTTTGCAAAATACCTCTTCTTATAAGACCATTCATCCTGGGACCAGCAGGTGGCATGTTGGTTAAGGCGCTGGACACTCCCACATGGCCAATCATGGTTCAAGTCCCAAACCTGGTGGCTTGCTTTCTCAATTCCCCCCCCCCCCCCCGTGTCTGTCTCTGATCAAATTTAAAAAATAAAGGAATGAATTAATAAATTAAAAAAAAATAAAAACATTCATCCTATTAAGGGAGTCCTACCCTCACGACCTTATATAATTGTCACAAAAGCCTCATCTCCAAATACATCATATTGGGATAGGATGACATCATTTTAATTCTTGGTATTCATCTCCATAATAAGATCATTCACAATGATGGGCACTCTAGATAACCAGACAATTGACTTTGCAAATGCTTCCCCAGAACTCCAGCCCACTGAGACCCAATAGGATCCAGCACCTAAATATCTACATGGATCTGGGAGGAAAAATAAAATCAAAGAGAAAAGGGACATAGGATTCTTTAGGTAAAATGATGGAGCAAATTAAATATGAAAAGGAGACAGTGTAATGCTCCAAAGGGTCTGAGGAGAAGACCTGAGCTATCCACTAGTACAGTTGTCTTGGTGCCACCATGGACTAAAGAAAAAGACAGAAGATGTGTGGTTGAAAGAATAGGATAGAGACTGGTATCTAAGCGATAGCACCAGACTCAACCAATGATTGGCAGAGACAGAGGAAGCAAGAAGCTCAGTTGAGAGAGGAACTTCGGACAGGGTCTTGTGAGGAGACCTACCAGTTAGACCCTGCCCTTGGAGACCATGGTGACTCTCAGTGAGTGCTGCTCACTTAGAGTCTCTCAGTACAAAGACCCAGAACCCTTTGAGGGGAGTCAGATATGAACCCTTGATACAAAGCAACAAGAGACAGCTCCTGACATGTCCTCCATCACAGCTCTTCGTGCACTTAGTGTTTGCGCCATAAGGAACCCGAGTGCAATGACAATGGCTTTCTGGCTCACCGTTTTGTTCTCAGTGGACAGCAAATGCTAGCATATAATAGGCCTTACCAATATGTCAGAGTGTTTTGATGAATGAATGACTGGATAAACAAAGGTACATCAAGCTTGATTGTTGAATGACAACGAATTATTTATATTGACTTGCTAGTTGACAGGTATTGATTGGTATTGTACTGGTTGACAGATATTCATTTTCTCACTCCTTTCCTCATGCCCATCCTTTTGTCTGGTTTTCTTGAAGCTGACCCTCTGCCCCATTGAAAAGCCCCATGCTTTTTAACCCCACCTCCCAAACAAGGGTCTCTGAGTTTTCAAACTAATGTGTGAAACTAATTGATAAATAAATTTGGGCCAGGTAACTGCTATGCTGACTTCTGCCCACTTACTGTGGGTTTCTGTTCTGAGTCGCAGAGAGGCAGAGCTGCTGCCAAGATGCAGAGGAGACCCCTACCCTGGCCTGTGATCCAGGCATGCAGTATGATAAGAGCTTAAGCTCTGCAGTCAGATGACCTAGGTTGGAATCTTGCTTTGCCTCTTACTGTGTGGTCTTTGACAAGTCACTTACCTTCACTAAACCTTATTTTTAGTTTATTTCTGAAATGAGAGTAGTGATAGTAACTACCACAAAATCCATACTCCATGCTTTACCAAAGAATATATTCTAAATGGGCAAAGCTGAATGTAAACTAAAAGCTAAAAACAGCTGGAGTAACTATAGATAAACAGTTTAAATTCTTGAGATAAAGAGTAACTTACTAAGAGTTTACATTATTAATTAAACTAAAACTTAGTGCCTTAAAATAGCCACCCCTCCCCCCCCCCGAGGGTATGTGCACTCACCAGAAAGAGAGAGAACCCCTTATTGGGTGTGGTCATACCACAATCCCTTTTCCTTCTATTTCTCCATCTGTCAGGATTTTGGTGTGCGTGCACGCATACATATACAGCATGTTTTTAAAGCTGCCAATGTTGGGATTTGAACTGAAGTCAGCCATGTGGGATCTGGTTCTCTATGCACAGCACTTTAACCAGCATGCTCTGGGGCCACTGGCCCAAAGAACCACCATCTTTGTACTCACAATTCTGCAATTTGGATAGGCCCCTGCTGGGAAGTACTTTTGTTCGTGTTGCCAAGGGTCACTAGACTTAGGTCTGGAAATTCAAGATATCCATAGTTGCAGTCATATGTCTGGTGCTCAGATAGGATAGCTGGAAAAGCTGAGATGTAGCCAGGCATATCTTTTTTTATCTTTTTACATAGAGATTTAACAAGTCTGGCCCTACTGGCTCCAGGTTCCAGAGGGAGACTGCCAAGAGAAGTTTCAGTGTGTTTATTCAACTTCTGCTGCTGTTTCTTCTTTTAAATTTTGCTAGGGCACATGTGCTTGCCAGAGAGAGAGAGAGAGAGAGAGAGAGAGAGAGAGAGAAAGCACTCCCATGCTACAATTTTTTCTCCACTTTCCCCTCAGGATTTTGGGCCTATGTGCTCATGTGCCTGCACGTGCATGCATGCGTACACACACACACACACACACACACACACACACACTGGTGTGTTTTTCAAACCACTGGCCCAGGGCTTGAACCACACAGTCCACCTGGTGAGATCCATCCACCTTAACCATAATGCCAACTGCTGGTCTGAGGTTCTTCTTACATAATGCTTGATAATTTCCCTTTAGACAAAGCAAGGTCCATGGCCATGTCAATGTGGGAGAGGACCACACAAGGACATGGGTCCCAGAAGACATGATGAATTGGGTACCACGAATGCAACATTCTACCACACTAATGCAAGAAATGAAATAGAAAACCATAAAGAAAAACACACACTTACCACATGCACAAAACCTTCTCTTTGGAAAGCATTGTTATCTAAATTGAATGAATGAAATACATGCAATTTTTCATGTGCAAAGAAACTTACAACTTAATAAAAAGGCATTCAGCTTGAAAATGGACCAAGGACAAGAACACTTTTTAAAAGGAGCAAAATGAATGGCCAATGAATGTGAGAGCGTTTCGACCTCAATATTAATCAAAGAAAAGTACATTTAAAATAATTATAATACTTCTGCTTCTTAGACTGGCAAAAAAAATGGTAGATTTTTATTATTTTCTCAATTACTCATTGTCTCTTTCTTTCAGGGGATCATACTAAAATCAGTCTTATGGTAAGAAAGGGTGATGCATGCCACTTTGGAGCAGAAACTTTAAGAAGAATTCTGGGGCTCTGTTTTCTCTTTTGTCCTCTGACATTAGACTGAGATGATCTTTAGTCTGGACTCTAGGTGTAATGGTTACAGTGATGGACTCCTACGTAGCTGACCACAGTTCGAGTCTTGGATCTAGTGGTTTAAAATTCACACTGGGCACATGTGCGTGCATGCCCAAGGCCCTAAGAGGAGAATAGAGGAGAAGGGATTGCAGTGGCCATTCCCCTGAGGGGTGATTCCTTGCTTTCTGTTTCTCTCTCTCTTTGTCTCTCCGGTGAGTGCACATGCCCTATAGCAAAAATTTCTCTTAAAAAAAAAAAGTAATAAAGAGCAGAGCTTTAATCACCCTGCAGCTGACATATGTAAAAAAAGAAAGGTTTGCTGTATGCCACTGTGATTTTGGGGAGGTCATTTGTTACTACAGCATATTTTCACAAATGCTGAGTGATGCAAATTACAGTGTGTGCAAATTCTCGAAGAAATAAGCATTCTTGTGCCTAAAGGATAGAACGCAAATTGGCTCAACCTTTCTGGAAGGAAATTTCTCAAATGTATCATAAGTTACAATAATTACTACCTTTGTCTCAGCAATCTCTCCTGAGAATCTATTCTAGCACAATATACAGATCATGAGATGTATGCAGAAAGACGTTCATTGCAGCTTTAGTTGGTACAGAAAATAGCCTAAGTTATTTCTTCAGTACACATCTTATTTACTTCCCAAGTTCTCTCAGACGAACCTTTCTCTCTGAGCCTGGTTCACTCTGTTTTGCCTAGACTGTTGCTACGCCTATTCCATTGTGTGTAGACCCATCCACGTCCACTTCCTAAGGCTAACCAGTTAGAGATTCATCCTGTTGATTCCAAATTGAAATGAAGAATTTTACTGCAGCTCATGGGCTCTGGCTTGGCAAGTGACAGCTAAAGATATTGAATGATGTGAAGGAGTAAACTTCCATGTAAGGCAACATTTGACCGGTGGAAGAAAGGGTAAAAAAAAAAAAAAAAAAAGAATCAGTCCATAAAGTCCTCCTTCCTTCCTCCAAAAAACTGTTCTGAGCTGAAACTTCTCAAATAGCCTTTCTGGGTCTGTTTTGCCTTATCAAACAAGTGCATCTGCTAAGGAATAAGCTTTGTCTTTGAGTCTCATCATGAAGCAACACATTTCATGCAGCATAACTTTCTTCACTCCTGCTACCCCAGAATTGCACATCTCAAAATATAAGCACTTGAAACTAGCAGATGACATAATGGTTGCATCACTGGACTGCCACATGGCTGACCGTGGTTCAAGTCCCGGACCCAGAGGCTTGAAACTCATTCCAAGTGTGTGTACATGCATGCCTAAAATCTCAAGAAGAGAATGGATAAGAAGGGATTGTGGTGTGGCCATTCCCCCTGGGGGATGATTTCTCACTTTCTGTCTCTCTGTTTCTCTGGCAAGCACATGTGTCCTATAGCAAAAACCTCTCTAAAATCATTAATAATAATAAGCACTTGTTTCTTGGGTTCTGTTTTATAGGAACTAGGCTTAGACAGGTTGATTTTAAAGACTGATAATGCTAGGGCCAGCAGGTGGTTTGGTGGTGGTTAAGGCACTGGATTCCGACATGGTCAACTAAGGTTCAGGTCCTAGACCCAGTGCTTGAAATCATCCCAAGCACATGTATCTGCATATACAAAATGCTGACAGGAGAAAGGGCTGTAGTGTGGCCATCCCCCATGGTGGGGTGGATTGCTCACTTTCCCTCTTTCTGTCTCTCTTTAGTAAGTGCACATGCGCTATGGCCAAAAAAAAAAAAAAAAAAAAAAACCCATAAAATTTAGTTTTAAAAAATTGATGATGCCCACAGTAGTAATAAAAAATAATAATGCTGGGGCCAGCAGTTAGCGTAATGGCTATGTCGCTGGACTCCCATGTAGTCGACCACGGTTCGAGTCCCGGACCCGGTGGCTTAAACTCACGCCAGGCGTGTGTGCATGCGTGCCCAAGATCCCGAGAGGAGAATGGAGGAGAAGGGATTGCGGCATGGCCATCCCCCCCCCGGGGGGGGTGATTTCTCACTTTCTGTCTCTCTGTCTCTCTCTGTCTGTCTGGCGAGCGCACGCGCCCTGTGGCAAAAACCTCTCCAAAAAAAAAAAAATGTTTTCCTATATTCACTAACTTGGAAAGAGCTTTGAGTTATATCTTTGGAGGGGAGTTTACCCTGGTTGTTTCTAGATAATAAGATTTTTGAAATTCTCTTCTTTTAACAATTATTGTTACATTTAGTCTAACTAATATGTGTTATCTTTATAAACATAATGTTTTTAAGAGCATAATTTTTACACTAAAATATTGCCAAATTTTTCAGTGCTGTATAATTTATTCTAATGAATAAATTTTACAAGTAAATGTGTTATCCATGCTATTGCTATAGCGAAATAATTTTTACATGTAAAATAGATCCATATAGAATGTATGAAGTACATAAAGCATTTTTGAGTGGAACTTTTATCAAATCAATTTCTTTTCTATTAGACTGTCTATTGACAAACTGCTCTACTCAGCTTCCAGTTTCAGAAACACCATTTAATAATTGCCTATTCACAAAGAACAACAGTTCCTTTATACACTCAAAAGATTTTTGGCTTACAGCCTTGTAAGCAGAGTTCACTGCACTATTTATAACTGTCCACACAAATTGGTCATAAAAGGATGGTATTTGGGGTTAGTTCAATCAGTTCCCTGCAAAATTCAATAATAAACCTGAAGTTAAACTTAGAAATGCTATTTTATTATTAACATGTGGCATTTTTTTCCATTTAAGATACATCAGTTGGTTTTAAAAAGCAGCTTATATTTGAGTAAAGCTTCTTGTTCAATGACATACCCTAAATGGAAAAATACAGAGCCAAATAAAAACACACTAAAAAATAAAGATGCTACCAAATTCTAGATCCAAATGAATTTGGAAATATATAGATTAGCCAATGATTCCTGATAGATTTTGTACTAATGTACTAAAAAAAGAGTATGAAAAAGATCAATTACAAAAGGAGCCATAATCGAATCTGAAATTACACTTTTGGCAAAGAAGAGAAGATAAAATTATCATTAAGATAAATAATGTCTTTTGCTAAGGCAAAAGATATTATTCTTCTGGGGCTGTCAGGTGGCATGCTGGTTAAGGGCGCTGGACTCCCACATGGCTGACTGTGGTTTGAGTCCTGGACCTGGCAACATGCATTCTCACTTTCTCTCTCTCTATCTCTGTCCCTCTCTGGTCAAACTAAAATAAAAACATTAAATAAATAATAAAGTTAAATAAAATGATTCTTAAAAGAAAAAGACATTATTCTGCTAACATGTATTAGGCATGTATTTCCCATGCCTGTTGAGGTATGTACCCAAAAAAGGTATGTGGCTAACAACATGAAACACAGACTAAAGAAAATCATCATTATTTCAAACCTACACCAATGAAATCCCAGGTGCGCTCTCGTTTTCTCTTTAATTGAATTCTGGAGGTTCTTACGCTTTCTTGCAGCACCTAAAGCTCTCTGAAGCCCAGGGCACTTGACACATGCTTTGTGTGGCCTGCCCTCTCCTGCTCTGGCTCCCAGGTATCACCCATTCCCCAACCCTGACGATTCTAAGAAAACTCCTTCCATCCCCTCATGGCCCGCCCCTACTCTCACATCTCATGATTGGAGTCAAACTTCCTGTTTACTTTGTGATCTGTATAATTCTCCTTGTCATTACTGATGACTAGCTATTTTTCTACTGTTCTCTGAGAAAAAGAAAACTTTCCATAAGCCTTTCAACACTACTGTAAGGCCCCAAGCAACAACTTGGTCCCACTTTTCCTGTACTCACCAGGAGCCATTGGGTAGCGTTCTCCTGTTTTTTCTTCCCAGTCTACCGTCTTCATTGTTATGTATGATGCATAATCACATGTCCATCCATAGGTGGATGAAAAGTATTGTTCAGTGCCCACTAGACTTAGTCACTGTGCTCAGTTCTGGAAATTTAATGTTGAACAAAGTCAGAAACAACCTAGCCTTTCTGGAGCTCCCTTTCTAGTGAGAAGGGAGAGAGAGATCAAATAATCATCAAGTACATTCACTATGGTGAATGTTGTGAAGGAAAGGCTCAAAATCTTTACCACCAGGCTGGACTACTTTATGATTCTTAAAATAAACCAATGTATTGTTGTCGTCATTATTATTCTCAGATGAGAAAATTGAGACATAGAGAGATGAGTTAATTTTCCCAAGATCACATACTTTCTAAGTGGCACCTCTAAGATTTGAACCACGATGCCTTAACTCTCCTGACTAGTCACTATGTCTGTTCACCATTCTCCATTCTGCTCTAGGTCTTGGGAGCATGTAATGAGGATACATGCCTATCCTGGCAGGATTGAGGGTTGCTTTCCTCAGGGAAGGCTTCCTCAGGTAAGTAACAGTCACGCCTGCATCTGAAGGAGTTTTCTAGGCAAAAATAAGAATGTTCCAGACACACGGAAAAGTATGTGTCAATTCCATGACACATTCAGTGAATGAAAGATTAGTGTACTGGAGCTAAATAAGTTTGGAAAGGTTGGGCAGTACTGAAAGTCTGCAAATTCTCACCAGGAAATTAAGGAACAAAGCTGTTCACCACCTTCACCACTTTGTCAAATGTCTCAGTTGTGGATCATCAGCTGCAAAATTCTCCAGCTTTCTTCCTTCTAAGAGGCCTGTTTAGAAACCTTTACTGAGCAGAACCCAGAGTACCCTGGGCAGACAGTATTGTGACTACCAAATGAAATTCCTTCTGCTATTGTACATTTCATGCAACCTTATAGACTGCAGTGTATATGCATTCTACTAGCAAGGGATGGTGCAGTGTCCCAGGCTGTCAAGAATGAAGAGCTGTTTTTATCCCTAGATCAGAGAGATCTAGGGAAAAAAGCAACTTCTAGAACCAGAATAGATTCTATATGGGGAACGCATATGACAAGAGATATCACCTCTGATAAAGGGATGAAGCCAATCTATAGTGACCTCTCAGGGAGGCAACTGGGAGAAGAAAGAATCCAAATTCTGGGACCAGCAGTTAGCGTAATGGCTATGTCGCTGGACTCCCACGTAGTCAACCGCGGTTCGAGTCCCGAACCCGGTGGCTTAAACTCACGCTGGGCGCGTGTGCGTGCGTGCCCAAGATCCCAGGAGGAGAATGGAGGAGAAGGGATTGCGGCGTGGCCATCCCCCCTGGGGGGTGATTTCTCGCTTTCTATCTCTCTGTCTCTCTCTGTCTGTCTGGCGAGCACACGCGCCCTATAGCAAAAACCTCTCCAAAATCCAACTTCTGTCTCTTCCCACCCTCCAATCGCTTGTCATTGCTGGAACCCAACCAGGAGCCAGGGGTTAAGGACACCCACACGGATTATCCTCCCAAGACCTAGAGCAGAATGGAGAATGGTGAACAGACATAGTGACTAGTCAGGAGAGTTAAGGCATCGTGGTTCAAATCTTAGAGGTGCCACTTAGAAAGTATGTGATCTTGGGAAAATTAACTCATCTCTCTATGTCTCAATTTTCTCATCTTAGAATAATAATGATGACAACAATACATTGGTTTATTTTAAGAATCATAAAGTAGTCCAGCCTGGTGGTACACTGGTAGCAAACAGAACTGCAGTGCTGGAAGCCACACAACCAGCAATGGTTTCAGATCCCAGTTGTCCTGAAGACACTGGGTGCTAGCGTGATTCTGACAAGCTGGAGGGCTGTGGAAAAGGGAGTACATGTGACAAGAGTGACAGGACCCTGTCCAAGGTGTCTCTTTCTCTTCCTGTCTCTTGTGTGTACCCAGGCATGCTCTGTTGCAGATAAAGTAAATAAATTTTTTTTTTAAATGCATAAAGTGGGAAACTTTCCAGAACACTCTGTCAGAAGCTGAGGAGCAGTAGCTGCCCGAGCTGCACACAGCTACATGCACCTTCCCGCTCCCTGATGCCGGCCTCAGCAAGCCCACCAGCTGTAGAAAATGGTGAAAGAAACGACTTACTGTGATGTTTTGGGGGTCAAACCCAATGCTACCCAGGAAGAACTGAAGAAGACTTACAGGAAACTGGCCTTAAAGTACCACCCTGATAAGAATCCAAATGAAGGTGAGAAGTTTAAACAGATTTCTCAAGCTTATGAAGTTCTCTCTGATGCGAAGAAATGGAATTACATGATGAAGGAGGAGAGCAGGCAATCAAAGAGGGTGGAGCAGGTGGTGATTTGGGCTCCCCAGTGGACATCTTTGATATGTTTTTTGGAGGAGGAGGAAGGATGCAGAGAGAAGAGGTAAAAATGTTGTACATCAGTTGTCAGTAACCTTAGATGGTTTATATAATGATGCAACAAGAAAGCTGGCCCTGTGAAAGAATGTGATTTGTGACCAATGTGAAGGCCGAGGTGGTGAGAAAGGAGTAGTAGAGTGCTGTCCCAATTGCCGAGGTACTGGAATGCAAATCAGAATTCATCAGATAGGACCTGGAATGGTTCAGCAAATTCAATCTGTATGCATGGAGTGCCAAGGCCATGGGGAATGGATCAGTCCTAAAGATAGATGTAAAAGTTGCAATGGAAGGAAGACAGTTCAGGAGAAAAAGATTCTAGAAGTTCATATTGACAAAGGCATGAAAGATGGCCAGAAGATAGCATTCCATGGTGAAGGAGACCAAGAGCCAGGACTGGAGCCAGGAGATATTATCATTGTACTAGATCAGAAAGATCATGCTGTTTTCACTCAACAAGAAGACTTTTTCATGTGTATGAACATACAGCTGGTTGAAGCATTGTGTGGCTTCCAGAAGCCAATTTCCACTCTGGACAACCAAACCCTAGTCATCACCTCTCATCCAGGTCAAATCGTCAAGCATGGAGATATCAAGTGTGTGTTAAATGAAGGCATGACAATTTATCGTAGATCATATGAAAAGGGTCGCCTAATCATTGAATTTAAAGTAAACTTCCCTGAGGATGGCTTTCTGTCTCCTGATCAACTGTCTTTGCTGGAAAAACTTTTACCTGAAAGGAAAGAAGTAGAAGAGACCAATGAAATGGACCAGGTAGAACTGGTGGACTTTGATCCAAATCAGGAAAGACAGTGCCATTACAATAGAGAAGCATATGAGGATGCTGAACATCATCCCCGAGGTGGTGTTCAGTGTCAAACCTCTTAATGGGACCACTAAATAACACTGCTGGCATTTTACATGCAGTAGTGAATGAGTGAAGGACTGTAATCATAATATGCTCACTACTTGCTATTGGTTTTGTTTTAATTATTTATTTAATTTTATTTATTCACGCATTTATTTTAATTTGACCAGAGAGAGACACAGAGAAGGAAAGAGAGAGAGGGAAAGGGAGAAGGGAAGCCACCAGATCCAGGTCTCAAACTGTAGTTGGCCATGTGGGAGTGTCCAGCACCTTAACCACCACACCACCTGCTGGTCCCTTGTTTTTGTTTTAATATTCATCTATAGTAGTGTTTTAAAAAGTTAAATGAAGAATAAATGCAAATATTATAGCTGGCTTTGCCCTGTATGTATGATGACTGTAGTGTGTAAGATGCAGTTTTAATAGCTGTAAAACTACAAAGTTCCTCTAGCATTTGTTAGGCCATTCCTTGTCATTGATTTCAGTTATCTACATAGATGAGTTTAGACTGAAATGCTAGATATGTGTATTGACTTCAGTGTATGACCCCTCACTGTCAAGCTATGACATTAAAATCCTGTATATAGCTGGCAATCAGAAGGAGAAACAACGTGCAGGAAAGTGTGTGATGGTCTGTATGGTTATTTGTATTAAGTGAGACTCATCGTGATGCCTCTGTGTTTATTCTATTGCCTCAACTTGAAGATGGATGGCATAACATAATTTAGCCTGTGGCATCCATGATAGAAACGATAACTTTCTAAAGGGGTTTCTCAGAATGTGCTGCTTCTCGAGGGCTTACACCTCTAGGACTGCATTCCCTTCTGTTGTGCCATCTTTTTTTTAACATACATATATAAAAAGTGTGTATATATATATATGTATATATATATGTGTGTGTGTGTGTGTGTGTGTGTATATACATAAACACATACATATATATATATATATATATATATATATATATACACGTATGTGTGACCAGTCCTGGTTAATCCCAACTCCTCTACCTCCCTTCTCTTCGGACCATGAAAAGCCCCCAAGTAGTGACTTCTGAGGCTGGTAACTTACAAAGTGAAACAATCTTTACATGGAGATGTAGTTTGCATGTGTGATATAGAAAGGTGTTATTAGGTATTATAGGTTTACTTTAAACCATTTAACTTATGCTCCAACATAACTGTAATTTGATGTTGGTAGGATAGCAGATTATGATAAATAGCTTTAATTGTATGTTTTAAAGTAATATGCTCACATCCTTAAATCTGGATTAACAAAATTTAAGCAATCCTTCAAATGTATGAATTTCTCCTTAATATACTGATGACAAAGCAAAAAAAAAAAAAAATTCATAAAGTGCTTAGACTAGGGCTTGGCACATGGCCAATGCTTACGAACGTTCTTTTTTTTTTTTTGGAGAGATTTTTGCTATAGGGCGTGTGCCCTCGCCAGACAGACAGAGAGAGACAGAGAGACAGAAAGCGAGAAATCACCCCCCAGGGGGGATGGCCACGCCACAATCCCTTCTCCATTTTCCTCTCAGGATCTTGGGCACGCACGCACACACGCCCGGCGTGAGTTTTAAGCCACTGGGTCCGGAACGCGAACAGCAGTCGACTACATGGGAGTCCAGTGACATAGCCATTATGTTAACTGCTGGTTCCCTCCACGACCGTTCTTAATATTCCCGTTTTACAGAAGAAACTGCAGCTTGGAGAAGATAAGTGACTTTCTCAGATTCTTTTGCCAGAAGGGCACAGTGACAGCCGGAATCCAGGCTCTGGTCCTTGTCCTTGCACTGCGGTCCATCCCACAAGCTGTCTCTCCCACTTCCTTTTCCAGATAACAGAAAGTTACTAAATCAATTGATTCAATGAGCTCATTCAGAATCCCATCTGTTTCTTGATTTGGGAGATACTTATACTTTTGCAAAAGTCATTCGCTTAGGAGGGCAAGAAAGTATTTCTTCTATAACTGAATGCAAAGAAGAACCTGTACCCCTCAGTTAGCTTAGAATTGTAGATCTTATCATGACAAGCATAAACTGACAACAATGGGACCATTTTGTTCAACTAACCTCAGTGTGAAATTCCTGGCAGGTGGAGGGAACTTAATATACAGGTCTTGAATAAATAAGTGGGAGGGAGAAAAAGCTAAGCAACTATGTTTCTTTAATTCAAGGATTGAGGCATTTTTTATTTTGTGCCCTTTGTATTCCACGTATCTTTCTTGGCACTGAGAAGATAGAGGTGATGGGCAAAAGATATCTCTTCTTTCTTAGGGCTTAAATTCATGAAGGGAAGATGGACAGTAAGAAAATAGCCTTATAAAAAAACAGTGAGTATTGGGCCTAGCAGATGGCATAATAGTTACATTACTAGGCTCCCACATAGTCAACTGCAGTTTGAGTCCCGGACCTGGTGGCTTGAAACGCACTTGACCTGGGCATGTGTGTGCCCCAAATCCTGACAGGAGAATGGAAGAGAAGGGATTGCGACATGGCCATTCCCCGTGGGGGTGATTTCTCACTTTCTGTCTCTCTGTCTGTCTCTGTGTCTCTGGCAAGTGCATGTGCCCTATAGCAAAAATCTCTCTAAAAAGAAAAAGAAAGAACGAGTATTTTTTTTTTTTTTTTTTTTTTTTTTTTGTGGTAAAGAAAACAGGGAGGTACCCTGGGAGAGAGAGCTACTTTACACTGAATATTGAAGAAGGTCTTCCTAAGGAGCGAACACTGAGTCCCTGCACTACCTGTTAACGTTTCCTCTACTATCCATTCCTTACCACTTCAGGCACTCTTCTACCTGTCTAGTTCCAATGTCGGCATTCATTCTCTTTTGTTCATATATGTTATTTACCTTCAAGATAATATCAGAAGAACTGGTGAAATTTAACTTTGGCTTGTCTCAGGAAACTGAACTAAGTTAATAATGAATGTGTGCTTTAGAGTTTTGTCTATGTGAACATTCACAACCTGTTGCTAGCCTTAAAAAAAACTTGGAAGTTTGGGACCAGCAGTTGGAGTAATGGCTATGTCGCTGGACTCCCATGTAGTCGACTGCAGCTCGAGTCCCTGACTCAGTGGCTTAAACTCACGCCGGGCACGTGTGTGTGTGCACCCAAGATCCCGAGAGGAGAATGTAGGAGAAAGGATTGCGGCATGTCCATCCCCCCTGGGGGCTGATTTCTCCCTTTCTGCCTTTCTGTCTCTCCCTGTCTTTCTGGCGCATGCACCCTATACCAAGAAAAAAGAAAAAAAAAAAAACTCTTCAAAAAAAAAAAAAAAAAAAAAAAAAAAAAAAAAAAAACTTGAAAATTCCAGACTGTATAATGTAAAGCAAAAGCATTATAATTTTTATTAGAGGGAAATAATTGGTTTTTCAACTCAGACTTGAAAGAGTAAATTGTGTATGTTCAAAGAAAGGTTTGCAAGTTGCTATAGTCAAGGCTCGGTAACATTGGTGTGGATCATCCATGCTAATGAGTAGCATTCACATGAAGGTTGTGTCCACAAACCTCAAAAGTTTCATGCTACTGGGAACCAGCAGTTAGCGTAATGGCTATGTCACTGGACTCCCACGTAGTCGACCGCCGTCCGCGTTCCGGACCGGGTGGCTTAAAACTCACACCGGGCGCGTGTGCGTGCGTGCCCAAGATCCCGAGAGGAGAATGGAGGAGAAGGGATTGCGGCGTGGCCATCCCCCCTGGGGGGGGGCGGTGATTTCTCGCTTTCTGTCTCTCTGTCTCTCTGTCTGGCAAGCGCACGCGCCCTATAGCAAAAAAACCTCTAAAAAAAAAAAGTTTCATGCTACTGCCAGGGAAAGATACTTAAATTTATCTCTCAATGCCACATCTAATAGAATGACATGCTAGAACCTTCCTTATGTATCAAGGGTGCGTATAATTTCAGGGCTGCAGGATTAGACTAAGGATTAAGTAGAAAATGTCATTAAAATTCTCTGTCCAATCTGAGTGGACTAGATATCCTTCACTTTTGTATAGCAATGTTGCTTTGGAGATAAAAATACGTGAAAAATAAGTGAAATGAGATAAAAATAAGTGAAATCAGTAAGAATTTCGAGGGCAATACTTTATGCCCTGTACCGTATCAGTAGCTGTGGGTATTAGGAAAGAAGTACAAGACGTAGTCTCTGTATTAGGAAATATATACACTTTGGAGAGTGACACATGTGTATTTCTGTATCTATACAGTACAAAGAACAGCCAGAGTGGGAGGGAGGGATGGAAGCAAATATTAGACAGCATGTGTTATTGGTATAGATCCAGCTATCTATCTATACTTGTCAATAGAAATGATCCAGCTGTAAAATATTGAAAGAGGACTATTCTAAGCCAAAACATGAGGGCTGCAGCCAGCAGACAACCCAGATGAGCATTATTCAGGTAGCCCCAAACATACTTCCTGAGGTCTTAACACTCCTCAGACAGGTTTTAAAGGCAGAAACTGCAAGTGAGAGTGGGGTGGGGAGCCGAAATTATACCAGTTGTTTTGAGACACTTAGCCTTGGCTACTAGGACCAATAATAAAGGTCGTGTCAATCCAAGTTTGGACAGGCAGTCTCTGTATAGATGTTCTTGCAAAGTTAGTCTTATCATCAGGTGGCAGTGGTCTTGGCGCAAGGCTGTGATTCTGGCAGAGTTCCATAAGTAACAGTTCTTGTCATCAGGCATGCTAAGATGAGAAAACACCTTCCCCGTGGCTTTCCTGCCTTGGTTTATTCGGGGTTGACATAAATGACTATTTTTTTAGAGATCAATTTATTTTTAACACCCATCATGCCATGAATTCATAGGGAATAGGTTCCAGTAGCTCAAGCTCCTTTCCATTGGTTCTCACAAAGTGTGCTTCTCTGGGTGGAGCAGGCTGGCACTTTAGTTGAACCCAGGTACCTTTCTCTTTGGCTTCTTTCTTTTTCTGGTTATTTTCCTTCACATGTTTTAGGAAGCTATCTCTGCTCCTAGAATGCTTAATATGCTCAATACGCACATTAGTTCTCTTGGCAAGAATCTTGCCCTTAACTTGTTTGTTCACAACCATGCCAACAGCATGCTGGGTAACATTGTAGACTCTTCCAGTTTTGCCATGGTAACATTTGCAGGGCATTCCTTTTTGAACAGTACCCATTCCCTTAATGTCTACAATATCAGCTTTCTTGTAGATTCGCATATATGTTGCCAAAGGAACAACTCCATGTTTCTAAAAGGCCTAGAGAACATATATTGGGTGCCTCTCCTCTTTCCCTTTGTGTTCGTCATTTTGGTTAATTACTGGAAGATGGTGGTTCCATAAATGACTATTTTTATTCTGAAAAATGTTCCCATGCTACAGACATTAGAAAGGGAAAGTTAACTATAGGCAGGAGTTAGATAGGGCTTCCCAGAGGAAGAGGAACCTTCAAATAATAAATAAGGGTGGGATTTATGTAATGATGTTAGAGAAGGGAAAGTGTTCCAGGCAAAGAAAATGGCACAAGCAGAGACCCTAAGATTTTCCCTCCCTCCTTTATTAATCCATTCATCAACCAATTAATAAGCACTCAGATCACATGACGATCAGTAACCAGTAACTGCAAAGAGGAGCTGAAAGATGAAATCAAGTTCCTAATGACTTAAAAAGAACTTCAGTCTTCTAACATAATACCTGATTTGTCATCAGCTTTAGCTATTTATTAGAATAAAGGCTTACGCTACTTTCTCCATGTGTGTTATTTTTTAAATCACTTTCTCTCCAGTTCATCATATTCTCACATCTGACATGAGACTGTTTTCTACTTGCTGCTCCCATCACCCACAGCCATCAGCAGCATTAGCAGCTCATTGGGAGCAGCTTCCAAAAACCCAGAGAAGACTGAGGGTTGATGAGCTGTAAACAGAGTCACACATGGAGGTAGACCAGAGGGTGATCTTGGTTTGGAGCAGCCAAATATCATTGTCATCTGGCAATTGGAACACTCTCCGGGAGAAAACAAAGGTAGTGACCCGTCGGCTCCGAGCATCTGAAGCTGACTGTAGATAAATAGAATCATATCTCCCTTCTTGTGCCAAGCTTCAGGTTTATATCCATTCTAAATGCAAGGCCAGCTCCAGAGAACATTGTGAAATGGTTCTTTGTCTTCAGTGCCCTATTACCCTGTTCTTTGCTTTTCCTTTAGAGACTCTCCATTCAGTTGTCTGTTCCTAAGTGAGTAAATCTTTTCTCTCTCTCTCTGAAGGGAGCTGATCATTGCAAGAGAAAATCATGCAACTGGGCAAGTTGGTTTTTGCTATAGACTGAATGTTTGTGTCCTCCCAAAATTGACATACTAAAACCCTAATCCACACAGTGATGGTATTAAAAAGTAGGCCTTAGGACCAGCAGATGGTGTAGCTGTCACATTGCTGTACTCCCCTGGAGCCTATCATGGTTTAAGTTCTTGACCTAGTGACTTGAAACTGGCCCCAGGCACGTGTGCATGTGTGCCCAAGATCCCAGGAAGAGAATGAAGGAGAAGGGATTTCAGCATGGCCATTCTCCCTCAGTTGGGGATGGGGAGGACTCTCAGTTTGCCTTTTATTGTGTCTGTCTCTCTCTATCTCCAACTAGCACATGTGCCCTCAGGCAAAAATCTGTCAATAAATAAATAAATAAATAAATAAATAAATAAATAAAATGTAAGGGAGGTAATTAGGTCATGGAGGTAGAGCCCTCATGAATGGAATTAGTGCCCTTATAAAAGATACCCTGGAGGCCTTTCTGCCCCCTACCATCACATGAGTTCATAGTGAGAAGACGGGCATGAACTAGGAAATGGGCCCTCATCAGACTCCAGATCTACTGACACCTGATTTTGCACTTCCAGTATCCAGACTGCTAAATATTAGTTTCTTAAGTACTCAGTCTGAGGCAGTTTTGTTTTAGCAAGCTGAGTGAACTAAGTTCCCCTGTATTCATTATAACCTTCTGCTCCAACAGCAAAATAGAAGTCATCTCTCTTCCCGTCATCCATTTGAACCTATCTACATACACGTTTGTCATCTCCTTTCCCACCATTTCAATATAATGTTGTAGCTAAGAGTGTGGCCTTAGGCTCTCATTGATCAAAGTCCAGTTCTGTCATTTACAATCTGGTCTTTGGCAGGTTTTTTACCCGGAGCCTTAGTTTCCTCAAGAGTAAAATGGAGTTAATTTTAGACCCCACCTTATGCAGTTGTCAGCTGATAAAAGAAAGTCAATGACCACTAAAGATCAGTAAGGAATCTCTGAGTCGATTTACTTGCCAGGCAAGGGCACATGCACCAGTGAGGAAGTCCACTAATAGGGAAAGTTTAGTGGAGTTAAATAAATGAATAAACAAACAAACAAGTGAAGATATGATTATGTTAATCAAGATGGAAAGTTTACATTCTAGACAAGAAAGAATAATTCTATGTCATTCCCCATATTTCAGCAGGCAGGGAAGACTCTTTAGTTAGATTCAGTGAGGGTCTATGGTAGAGATTCACTGATAATTTTCAATTATTTTTCAACTCAGCTGGTTCGAACCAGCTATGGTGATGCACAGCACTTAGTTCTGGTAGTTCCGGTAGTTCCTAAGCAAGTGCTATCGAAAGTGACAATGCGCTTTTATTCAGAGAATTACATTATGTAATCCACATAAAGCATTTAGAATACTGCCTATTCACCGGACGGTGAATCCAGAAGAAATGTTAACCTTTATGTTTATTACTAAAATGTTTTTCACCACTTTTAGAACACTGTTTAGAACTTTTATTCAACAGTCCTCTTAATTATGATGCTTATGGCTTATTCTAGGTAATAGATACTTGTCAGTTCAGTATACAATTTTCTCTATTTTTTTACAGTAGGAAAAAATTTAAAATTTAAAAATTTAAAATTTTTTTATAGTAGGAAAAAAATGTTTAATTCCGGCTTCTTTTCTTTTATGATCCTCTCTTCCTTGTCACTTTCTAGTTTAGCCTATAGATTTATGAATGACCAAGGAGAATGAGAAGGTTGTGAATTCCTTCACAAGGATTTTGTTAGGGGGATACAAATAGATGAAATATGAATTAGAATGTTCTCAATCTACTTTGCACAAAGCTATGTCTCACCATCTTGAAATACAAAGATGAACATAAGTAATTCTTCACATTTATCTCTTTTGTGTTAGGCAGCTTCCAAGATGGCTACCAGTAATCCACACTTCCTGGTGTTCAGCCTTGTATTATCCCCTCCCCTGGAGTATGGGCTGGATCTAGTGAATTGCTTCTAATAAGAGAATACAGAAAATGTGATGGGATGTCACTTCTGAGATTAAGTTATAAACCACTGTAACTTCTTTCTTGCTGGCTCGCTCTCTCTCTCTTTGGTTCTCTCGTTCTCCTCACTTGCTCGCTGTGATGAAGCAAGTGTTCGTGCTCTGAGCTGCCCTATGGAGAGGCCCACAAAGCAATGAACTATGGGAAGCTGCCTGCCAACAACCACATTTGATTTCAGGTGAGCCTGGAGATACTGTGGCTCTGCTGACATCTGGATGGTAGCCTCAGGGCAGAGCATAAACCAGACAATCCAGATAAGCCACACCAGATTTCTGACTCACAGAAACTGTGAGATAGTAGACACTGTTTTAATCTGCTAAATTTTAAATTTTTAATGTATCAATAAACAACAATACAAGGGGTCTTCAAAAAGTTCACAGAAAATGCATTTTTAAAAAAAAATTTGGATTTCAAGTTTTGGGGGACCAAAATAAACTCATACTTTAATCTCATTTCTTAATGAACTTTTTGAAGTTCCCTTCTATAGCTCTCTCTCGGTATCAGTGTTCACTGGAGAATGTCTATTAATGTGAAGGTTTGCTATGGACTCAAAGCTTGATAAGCCTTTCCAGAAATCAACTCACACACAAGTTTTTCAGGAGCACTTGACTGCACAAAGCATATTTCTGATGGCGTAAATAGGAATTACATTTACAATCTAGAATCCTCTTATAAATTTAAAAATTAAGAGTCTTTTTCTAAAGAGTCTTCTTGTTTATTTTTCTTCTGATCAGTATTATTCTCCAAGTCCTCTTCATGAAATTAGTTTGTTATAAAAAAATAAAAAAGCATCAAGAGAAAGTCATCAGCGGGACCAGCAGTTGGCGTAATGGCTGTCACTGGACTCGCATGTAGTCGACCACAGTTCGAGTTCTGGACTCAGTGGCTTAAACTCACGCTGGGCGCGAGTGCATGCGTGTCCAAGATCCCAAGAGGAGAATGGAGGAGAAGGGATTGCAGCATGGCCATCCCCCCTAAGGGGGTGATTTCTCACTTTCTGTCTCTCTCTCTTTGTCTCTGTCTTTCTGGTGAGTGCATGCACCCTATAGCAAAAATATTCTCAAAAAAAAAAAAAGAAGAAAGAAAGAAAGAAAGAAAGAAAGAAAGAAAGAAAGAAAGAAAGAAAGAAAGACAGAGAGAGAGAGAAAGAAAGAAAGAAAGAAAGAAAGAAAGAAAGAAAGAAAACCATCAGCTTCCTTTGATCACAATTATTTTTAAATAGTTTTTAAAAAGTTAACCATTCCAAAAAGAAACACTGAGAAAAATAATATTCTGGGTTGACGTCTGTTTTCCAGCAGAACTGTGATGAAATCTGCTTTTCCTTTTTTTCCTTTTTTTCTTTTTCTTTTTTAAGTGTTTGCCTTAAGGCATGTGTACTCACTGGAGATAGACAGAGAGAGGGAAAGTGAGAAGTCACCCACTAGGGGGAATGGCCATGCTGCAATCCCTTCTCCTTCATTGTCTTCTCATGGTTTTGGGCATGCGCACACACACACACACACACACACACACACAGCTGGATGATTTTGAAGTTGCCAGGTACAGGACTCAAACTGTGGTTGGCCATGTGGGAATCTAGAGACTTAACCATCATGCCACCTGCTGTCCTCTGAGGTCTTCATTATCTGGGACAATCCCAATTTCAAAATCTTCTGCTTAATTTTCGTCTAGGCCAATTTGTTTTTACCAAATCACATGTCCTAATTTGGTTTGGAAATTACGGATCTCAATAATCTTAAATTGCTCTTGAAATTGACTTGACTTGTATCATTGATAGGCATGATAAAAGGAGACTTCAAAAAGTTCTAGGAACATTAGAATTGAAGTATCTTTATTTTGGTGCAAAAAGTTTTTAAATCCATTCATAGTTTTTTAATAATATGCATTTTCTATTAATGTTTTGAAACACCTTTTCATATATCAACTCACCTATTAACTATTGCATTTACTGAGCATGTGTGCCCCAAATTAGGATAAAATGAAAGAGAAGAAATTGTGGTGTGACCATACCCACTGGAGTGGGGGTGCTTTCTCCTCTCCCATACTCTCTCTGTCTCTCTGTCTCTATCTCTGATGAGCACACTCTGACAAGATTTAAAAGAGAAAAATAACTTGCAACCCTTCAGTGTCTGATTTAATAGTCTCTGTCAGTACTCCAGTGAGATTTCCAGTTCTGGATAAAAGAATGCAGTAAATGAGATTTTCAGCACTCTGCAGGAATGGATGTTAAGCTAGTTCCACAGGGACCAGCAGATGCCGTAATGGTTATGTCACTGGACTCCCACGTAGTTGGAGTCCCGACTGAGTCCCAGACCCAGTGGCTTAAAACTCATGCTAGGCGCGTGTGCATGTGTGCCCAAAATCCTGAGAGAAGAATGGAGAAGGGATTGTGGTGTGGCTATCCTGCTGGGGGGTTATTTCTTGCTTTCTGTCTCTCTGGCAAGCGCATGCACCCTATAACAAAAATATTTAAAAAAAAAAAAAAAGAAGGGGATTGAGAGAGAGAAAGAAGAAAAAGTTATACAAAGGAATAGACTATTTTGCACTTTGGGGGAAGACTGAACAAATACCTATGAGGGCCCAGAGGAATCAGTAATATGGCTGACCAATATAGGAGATAATCTAGTAACAAAAAAGAGAGGGATCCTTGGGAACCAAAGAAATCCAAGGAGACTTCAAGGAAGAGGAGAATTTGATATGGAACAAAGGAAAAAATCCGGGTAAAGTCAAGGAACAAGGCTGAGTACAAAGTAGCTCTTTGGAGGTAGGAAGAAACCCAAAGCAGGACATGGTGGAATGATGGACTGATTAAGAGAGCACACAGTGAGTTCAACTGCAAAAGCCAGGCTGAATATGAAGAATGTCCCTAGTCCAGTGCTGTGTGGCAGATAGTTACAATAATTATTCACTTTATGCCTATTACATGCTAAGCCCTATGTTAACAACTTTGTATGTGTCATCTAACTTACTCTTTTTAGAAAAACAATTATGTATTTAATTTTTTTAACTTTATTTATTTTAATTTGACCAGAGAGGGACAGAATGAGAGAGAGAGAGAGAGAAAGTGAGAAAGTAAGCCGCCAGGTCTGGGACTCAAATCACAGTCGGCCATGTGGGAGTCCAGCGCCCTTAACCACCACGCCACCTGCTGGCCCCAAAAAGAATTATGTATTTAATTCATTAATTAATTCGTTTGTTTATTTTAATTTGCTATAGGGCATGTGTGCTCATCAGAGAGCATGAGAGAGAGTGAGAAAGCAAGCCACTAGGTCTGGGACTTGAATAGCAATCGGCCATGTGGGAGTCCAGTGCTCTAACCACCACGTTACAGGCTGGCCCCTAACTTACACTTTCTAAATAAGATTCTTATTAGGTGGACGTAAAATATTATATTCTTTGCAGACAGCAACGCTGAGGACTCACGAGAGGTAAATAATTCCACCAAAGTCACAAGCTAACATGTAGCACAACCAAGATCCAAACCTAGGACTGAGAAACACCAAGCCCAGGCTCCTTGCCCTGACAAAACCTTGATGTTAGGTACAGAATACAGTCTGTTTGGATGTGCTGTCATGAAGAACAGAAAAAACATTCTGAAAGTATTCTGTAAACCCTTCATTAGCACCAGAATCCCCCTGAGTACTCCTACTGCTGGTTAATGTGTATGGCTCAAATGCAGGAAGGCCGGCTGCTGTGAAAGGCACACCCCCTGCCAGTTCTGACCATTCTGCTAACCAGTAGTAGCAATGCCTTTGGCACTCTGGTTCTTCTATATTGTCTCTCTCTTAATATTTGAATTACCAGAGGGCACTTGTGCCTGCCAGAGAGAAACAGAAAGAGAGAGAAAGAGAGCATCCCCCCACCCCATAGGGTGTGTTCATGGTGCAATCCCTTCTTCATGCTTCCATCCTGTTGGGATTTTGGGGACACGTGCATGCACATGCTGGGTGTGTTTTTCAAGCCACCAGGGCTGGGATTTGAACTGTGTGGTTAGCCATGTGAGATCCAGCTCCCTTAACCACTGGGTCATGGGGCTTGCCCCCTCTATGCGGTCTTTAAGGTCACTTCCACCTTTAGAATCAGTGTGCTGTATGTGTTTTGCCTGCAAACAGCTTACTTCTAATGACAACACCAAAAATACTCTAACACAATGGTGGGCTGTATTGACTTCAAACACATATTGTAGCTCTGGGTTTGTGATCCTATGACCTACTACACATGTCTTTGTTCCCCTCTGATGTAGCAACAAATATAAGTAGGTAGATAACTAAGAATTATGTCTCACCCATTATTATTTAATACTGTGCTGCTTACTGTGAGCCCAAGAAGTGCAAAGCCTCAGGGAAAACAGAAAACGAGAGCTCTAACTTGTTCTGCAAAGAAGATGAATTACAAAAGACGCATAAATGTTTATGAGGCTAGGAGGAGGCTTGTCCTAATTCAGCTCCCAACCCTCACTTGTCAGTGTTCAAAACATTTCTGCAGAGGAAAAAAAAAAATCTCTCTCAATCTCTCCAGAGACATTCATATTCTTTTATTCCAAGGAAAACAAAATATTTACACAGCTTGTCTACTATATTTTAACTAATTGGATATATTATATTTGCACATTAGGTTATTGCTTGTTTTGTTTTGTTTTTCTCTAATTGGCTTTCGGAGCTCAGGTTCACACGATCATCTCAGAAATATCTCCCAAATGACAGCGTTATGTTTAACCTATTGCTGTGACAAAATAAACTGCTTTCCTCCTGACTTTAAGTGGAAATTTCTTTTTATTGTTCTTATCTACCACAGTTACTCCTGGGATGTTATTCGTCATAAAAGCTCTTTCTTGCTACCCACAATAGAAACATGAAGAGTTTTTAATCTAGAGAGACAGGATGTTCTAGAGTACAGATAGCTGGATGACAGACAGCTAGGTCTTCCTACATGCCCATAATCATAGTATCAGAATCTGGAATGGGCCTACATTGTATTATTTTCTAAAATTTGGGATCCCGCTTACTGTATTCTTCTATCCTGATTTTGAAATCTCACTAGAATACTGAAGGAAGCTATTAAGTCAGACACTGAAAGGTCGAAAGTGTTTTTTTGTTTTGTTTTGTTTTGTTTTGTTTTAAATCTTGCCAGAGTCTGCTCACAAGATATGGAGACAGAAAGAAAGAGAGAGAGAGTGGGAAAGGGAGAAAGCATTTCCCCCACCTTGCAGTGGGGTATGGTTACACCATAATTTCTTCTCTTTCATTTCTCCATTTTGTCTGGATTTGGGACGCACACGCTCAGCATGTTTTTCAAGTCACCAGGTCTGAGATTCGATCCAGGCTCCAAGCCATGTGGGATCTGGCTCCCTTAACCATTGGGCCATAGGACTGTTTGGGTGGCAGGTCTTACCTTATTTGCAATCTAACAAATGAGCCTGCTGCATGCAGTTTTCTTCCTGTATTTACTATAGAGCACATGTACGCATGCGTGCGTGACTGAGTGAGGGGAAGAGAGAAGGAGAGCGAGGAGCACCCTCCACGGGGTCCTGCCACTCTGCTCTCCCCCTTCTCTAGTCCTCCAGCCCATTGGGTCTTGGGTACCTGCACTTCGGCCCAGCAGGACCCAGGCTCACCTGGGATTTGAACCTCAGTCACCACGCAGGGTCTGGCTTCTCCTGAGCAGCACACCACCACGCACCATGGAGCCAGCCAGTTTTACATATACATCCTGACAGAACCTAAGCGCCCCCATCAGAGACAACGACTGTTTATTAATCACAACAAAGTCAGCAGCCAGAGCAGCATCTGGTGTCAGCTCCCAAAGCCTCAGTTCCCACAGGGTGACACAGTGAGGACTAGAGGTTACCTGGGCAGGCACTGAGAATCGTTACAGGGGAAGAAGCCCAAAATTAGCAAAAACTGATTTAGGGCTGCTGGTAACCCTCCGCCAACGCTCCCCTCTAGAGAGAGAGGGAAGACTTGTCTTTACTCTGGAATGTAAGTGAATCTCTCTAGGCAGAAGGAAGAACTTCACTATCCTGCACTATCTCTGGGGAAAGAGACATGATCTGTTCTTCCAAGGCCATTTGCTCCTCAAACATCCTTGAACAGATAGACTGAAATGTGTAAGAATGCCATAGAAAACTGCTTTCCACCACAGACCAAATTAGGGAACAAGCAAGAGGTTCCGGAAAGCCATTTACCAAAAACAAAAACCAGAAAGCCCTCCCTGCCAGACCAGCCCACACCTGACACTCTGCATTCCAGTCCCTGCTCTCAGTTCCCAACACCACCTGAGGGAGTACTTAAAACCCAGAAGCTGGTGGATTATCAACTGATAGCTAGAAAAGGCCTAACCAGGACAGGGAGGAACATTCTCATTGCAAAAGCAATAGGGCAATAATTAAATAACACTTTCCAAATGGTCCTCAAGAGGAAATGATTTGGAAGAAAACCCGAAGGCGGTTCTGACTCTTTGCTTCCTTACAGGATACAGGTGGTCTTAGACACAGCAGAGGAGAAGCACGCTAAGGTGCTGCTTCATTTAGATCGTGTCCCTGGAATCTGGAGGTTGCTCAGACTCCTCAGTGAAGCCCAAGGAGAAATGATGTTATCCAAGGTGAATCTGAAGTGGAGAGAATTTCTCCTGCAACGTCCGTGCTCACGGCCCATACAGCCGGGCTCCTTATCATGTTGGCAGGCCATCCTGCTGGGAGAGGCTCGTACCAACCGCCACTAGGATTGTTACTAATTAAGACACTTCATTCGTGATTTCTGTTTCTCAATTTGAAAGGACTGGTCTAAAATCCGGATAGGTTATAGCTGTCGACTCAGGATGCCTGCCAAAGAACTACTCCTAAACACTGAAGTGCTCCCTTGGCAAGAATACTTTTGAAAGTGGGTTACGCTCCCAGCAACAATCACCAAGTATCCCTAAGAATTGAAAGCATCTTGTCTGGGAAAGAGGGATTACTGCTATTTCCCAGTTGATACTCTCCTCTGACATTCTCTAGCTGGGCAGGCAAACGGCCAAGACGTGGTCTCCTTGGACTTCCATTTGCTGAGAAAAATGACTTTTCAGACTCTCTGTGATATTTTGGGAACATTAAACTGAGTGAAATTTGGGGTCATCTAACAGGTTAATGATCCAAATCAGTAACCAGCTACACTAATCTTCCCTCCCACAAGAACAATGTCATCCATCTGACTTCTAAAAATGAGGACGCTAGGAAAGAGCAGAAGAGGTAGAAGAAAGTATGGGTAGCTTACACGTCCCTAAACTAAAGTTCATGTTCTAACTAAAAGGAAGACATATGTAGGGATCTTCTCTCTGAATACAAGTTATATATACATTTGTAATATGGAATGTGTATGATTATATATGACTATTTCTTTGCTTTTTGAATTCTAGATACTATCAGTTAAGTTTTAAATTGCTAAGTTAATTATCTACCTCTCTGGTAGCTAGTTAGCTACATTAGCTAAATTATGCTTTACATACTATGATTGAATTAAGTTCTCTCTATGGGCCAGTCAGTGGCATGGTGGTTAAGGTGGATGGATCCCACATAGCCAACTGCAATTTGAGTCCTTGACCTGGTGACTTGAAAAACATACTCAGGAGGGTCCAGCAGATGGTGTAATGGTTAAGTCTCTGGACTCGCATGTAGTGGACTGCAGTTTGAGTCCCAGACCCAGTGGCTTAAAACTCATGCCAGGTACATGTGCATGCTTGCCCAAAATCCTGAGAGGAAAATGAAGGAGAACTGATGGTGGTATAACCATCCCCCGGGGGGTTATTTCTCACTTTCTGTCTCTCTGTCTCTCTGGTGAGTGCATGCACCCTAGAGCAAAAATCTCTCTCTAAAAAAAAAGAAAAACACATTCAGAGGATCAGCAGATATATATATATATGTGTATATATATATATATGTGTGTGTGTGTGTGTGTGTGTATATACACACACACATATATACACACATACATATATATGTATATATACACATGTATTTATGTATGTATATATGTGTGCATATATACATGCATGAGTAAATATGTATATGTGTATGTATACATATCTATGGAGAGAGCGAGAGTATCTCTGCACAAGCTCTGTTAATGGCTTCATTTGTATATTATTATTGCTCCATGAGAAACTATATTCACAAACCTGTCATGCTACTCTTTTTTAAAAAAAATTATTTTCTTCCTTTTTTTGTTTAATGCCAGGGGGTGCATGCATATTCCAGAAAGAGCATGAAAACATCTTTCAACAAGGCCTGCTCACTCCACAACCCTTTTTTCCTCCATTAGGAGCCTTGGGGTGACCCTCAAGCTTCTAACTCTTTAAGAATATTTACTTAAGCACTCTATGGTTCAAGTTTAGCTTTCTCATAGGTGTTGTTCAATCCTTGAAATCTGGAACGAAGTTAAAAGTGCTAGAAACAATGCTGCTTAGTCCTTATCACTCTCTACTTTCTGTGTGTTCAAGCCATTAACTCTTAAATATTAATGAACTAGAAATCAGGATTTTATGGTCCAGCCATGGTGGCACATGGACTAGAGTGCTACTCCCCAATGCTGGAGCCATGTCCTGACATGCTGGCTGGCTAGAAGGCAAGTGGGCAGGAGTCATGGCATGGGGACACTCTGTCAGGGTACCCCCCTATTTCTCTCACATTAAAAAAAAGACACTTAAAAAAATACAATAAGGGACAGCAGTTAGCGTAATGGCTATGTCACTGGACTCCCACGTAGTCGACCGCGGTTCGAGTCCCAGACCTGGTGGCTTAAACTCACGTCGGGCGCGTGTGCGTGCGTGCCCAAGATCCTGAGAGGAGAATGGAGGAGAAGGGATTGCGGCGTGGCCAACACCCCGGGGGGTGATTTCTCACTTTCTGTCTCTCTGTCTCTCTCTGTCTGTCTGGTGAGCGCACACGCCCTATAGCAAAAACCTCTCCAAAAAAAAAAGAAATAAATACAATAAAATAAGGTTTTTTTAAGACAAGCTTTGTTGACCGTCTCAGGCAGACAAACCCAGAGCAGCCCTAAGCAGCTCAATCAAACACAAAAAGACACCATGAATGAGAGGCCTTTTTATTCCGGAAAACAAGTTTCCTGTTAGTGGAGACTTATTTCCTGGAGCAAAATGGCCTCTCGCTCATGTTCTTTAACAGGCATCACTGAATATTACAAGAGGAGGAAATCCTGCCTTTCATAAATAAAATAGAATCCAGAACCTTCAGAGCTTATAGCTGGGAAGTCAAAATCTAGACAGGAAATGTCCTTGAGAAAGTGACTTGTTTTAGTCCTACTGTATGGGAGATGGAATCCTAATGACACTCACTCTTACATGATCTCGTCCCCAGAGTGTCAGTGAAACTTGAAAATATGAAGAATATTTATCTTGTGATTAGTTTACAGTAAATGGCTCAGTTGAATTTATTTTTCAATAGTAGTTTTAAAAAATAGCATAAAACTTACCATCTTAACTATTTTGAAATGTGCAGTTCAGTAGAATTAAGTATATACAAATTGCTAGTGCCACTGATTTTCGGAACTTTTTCATGTTGCAAAATTAGCGCTCTATTTCCACTTAAACAACTCCTCCTTCCCCCACCTCACTACGTACATCCACCAACCACTTTCTGTTTCTATGAATTTGGCTACTTTCAATACTTCATATAAGTGGAACCCAGAGAGGTATGGTGACCCAACAAAATTAGGGCTGCTGAGAGAAAAACTCATCTACTGCCAACTTTCACCTCAGCAGGAAGGGAGCCCAAGGAATATCCTGATCTCTTTTTCTTCCCATTCTCCAATCTCCTGCTGGCGGCTCCTGTTAGGGTGGCAGAATCCAACCAAAAGCCAGAGTGCCAGGGAGCTGGGCTGATGAAGCCCACGGAAGTCATCCTCTTAGGTACCACAGCAAGCTGGAGAAAAGTGTAGGTCGAGTCCATCCAGAGCAAAAGACAGAAAATATCCAGCATTGCCCACTCCAGTTACTTCACGGCGTCTACGTTAGTCTCTGCCTAGATGAAAAGCTTGGATCCCTAACACAGGGAACATAGATTTCATCAGCTACCATATCATCATAGTGTAATGTCATTCATTCATATTCCAAAAACATTAAACTTACGCCAGCGTATTGCTTTTCATTTTAAATAGCAGAGCTGGGTGTAGGGGCAGCGGTGGTTCTGTGGCACATCATTGATACACTACTCAAGAGAAACCAGTTTCCACTTGGTGATCAGAGTTTAAATCCGTTCTCTGGTCAACGTGAAACGTATCAGACTGCTCACAAGTACCTAAAATCTGATGGCTTAGATGAAGGGAATCGGGGCATGTCCAGACCCTATGGAGGGAGCTTCTCTCTCTCTCTCTCTCTCTCTCTCTCTCTCATACATGCACTCTGTCATAAATAAAGAGTACAATGTCTAAAATTTAAATAGCAGAAGTATCCATAAATTGAAAGCAATCTCTATCAAAATTCAACTTCATATGGAAATGCAAAGGACCCCAAATAGCCAAAAATTAAATTTAAAGAAAGAGGATTAACATTTTTCAGTTTTAAAGTTTACTACAGGACAACAGTAACCAAGACACTGTGCTACTGATATAAGGATAAATTTGAAAATAAATGGAATATAATGGAGAGTACAGAAATAAATTTTCTTCGATCAATTTTTGACAAGGGTGCTAAAATTACTACACGGGAAAAGAACTGTCTTTTCAATATATAATGCTAGAACAGCAAATATTTGCATGGAAAGAATGGATTTCTACCCCTACCTCATACTAAAAGTAAAAATTAACTCAAAATAGATCAAAGACCCAAATTAAGAGCAAAAACTATAAAATCTTTTAAGGAAACATAGGTGTAAATATTTAAGATTTTGGATTAGACAAATTTCTTAAAAATTATTTTAAAATCAGAAGCAACCAAAGGAAAAAAAATAGGTTGAACTTCATCAAAATTTAAAACTTTTGGGACCACAGTTAGCGTAATGGCTATGTCACTGAACTCTCATGTAGCCGACCATGATTCGAGTCCCGGACCCGGTGACTTAAACTCACGGGCGCCAGGTGTGTGTGTGTGTGCGTGTCCAAGATCCCGAGACGATAATGAAGGAGAAGAGATTGTAGCGTGGCCATCCCCCCTGGGAGGTGATTTCTCGCTTTCTATCTCTCTGTCTCTCTCTGTCTTTCTGGCAAGCACATGCGCCCTATAGCAAAAACCTCTCCAAAAATGAAAACTTTTGTATCAAAGGACACCATCAAGAAAGCAAAGACAGCCCACAAAATGAAAGTCCATATTTGCAAATCATATACCTGGTAAGGATTTAATATCCATAATACATAAAGATCTTTTATAATGTGACAATAAAAATAAAACACAATTAAAAAGTAGGTAATGGTGGGCCAGCTGTTGGCATGGAGATTAAGGTAGCTAGATCCCACATAGCGGATTCCATGGTTTGAATCCCAGACCTGGGGCCTTGAAAATCACACCAGGTTCATGTGCATCAGTGCCCAAAATCCCAAGAGGAGAATGGAAGAGAAGGAATTGCAGCAATCCCCTCTGGGATTGGGTGTGATTTCTCACTTTCCCTCCCTGCCTGTCTCTCTGACTCTGCCTCTTTCTGGTGAGCACATGAACCCTACTACAAAATCTAAAGCAAAATAAAGTAATAACAACAAAAAACTGATCATAATAATAACAAGATTTTTTTTAGAGAGAGAGAAATTTTTGCTGTAAGATGTGTGCACTCGCTGGAGAGACAGAGATAGAGAGACAGAAAGTGAGAAATAATCCCCCCCGGGGAGGTGGGTGGCCATGCCAAAATCCTTTCTCCTCCATTCTCCTCTAGGGATTTTGGGCATTCACACACACACATGCATGCATGTGCATCAGGCATGATTTTGTTTTGTTTGTTTTGTTTTTTAGAGAGGTTTTTGCTACCGGGTGCATGCGCTCTCCAGAAAGACAGAGAGTGACAGAGAGACAGAGAGCAAGAAATCACCCCCTGGGTGGGGGGATGGCCATACCACTACCCCTTCTCCTCCATTCTCCTCTTGGGATCTTGAGCACGCACGCACATGTGCCTGGCATGAGTTTAAGCTGCTGGATCCGGGACTCAAAACACGGTCGACTTCATGGGAGCCCAGAGACATAGCCATTACGCCAACTGTTGGTCCCCTGGTGTGAGTTTTAAACCATCGTGTCTGGGACTTGAACTGTAGTCTACTATGTGGGAGTCCAACAACTTAACCATTATGCTATCTGCTGGTCACACAAGATACATTTTTTTAAAAATTAGGTTAAAAGAAAATGGACAATGGGTTTGAATAGATAGTTCTCCAAAGAAGATACACTAGTGACAAATAAGCACATGAGAAGATGCACCACGTCATTAGTCATTAAGGAAATGCAAATCAAAACCATAGTGAGATACCCACTCAGATATCATAATTTCACTCAGGAGCCCTGTGGCTTAGTAGAATAATACACCTTTCTTGTCTCCTGCTGATGCCTGGCCTCCATTGCTCCAGAATTCTGTTATTTCCATGAAGTCAGGAACTGAACTCCATGGCAGCATCTCCTATCTTCATTTCCAGCCCAGCAAGAACAGTCACCACAGTCAAGGTTGCTGGTGTTTCTTTCACTTGCGTATTCTCTAATATCTTGGGAAAGAATTCGCCACACCTCCTTGGAGGTATGATTAGCGGTAGCTTGTTAGCTTACACATAAACAATGGCAACATTTCTCTCTTCCAAAGCATTTGACTTCTACTTGTACACTCTTCCCGGGACGATCCAATATTTCAACTTCAGTGATTGCATGTCCCCCATTGAGTCCAGATTTTAATAAGACATCACACCAATAAGAGAGGGCAAAGTGTCCCAGAACTAGCAATAGTGGAAAGCATTTTTTACCCCTAGTATTAAAGAGGTAAGGTGAGTATGCAGGTGTCATCAGGACCCTGCCCAGTGAAAACTGTAGCCTTTGGGATAGGAACTCAGCCATAGTCAACCTGAGACCTAGGGGAGGGAGAGACAAATTAACTCCTGCTGCTGCTTCTCAATGGTCTTTCCAATGGAAGCCAGAGGGTAATGGAGCCCAGTTGATTTATTTCATAAAGACAGCCTTCCAGGGAACAAAAACTAAAGCAGAGAGAGTAAATAGTGAATTTGGAAAACAAGTAGAAAATAGCCAATACACATGTCATTGTATAAAGAATTTCATTTTTTAACAGCTGCATAGAATTTCATTGCATCAATATATTATGATTTACATGTGACTGGTGCTCTGCTGATATTTAGATTGTTTCTAATCTCTTCACAAACACTACTGTAATGAATAGCACTGCATATGTGATAGGTTTTGTTTTGGCAAAAACATGACAGGTGCAGAGTACAACAGCAGGCTGTAGGAGTAGGAGGCACTCTGACCTGAGATGCACCCTGGGCCCCAGATTACAATGAGCACCCCAACAGTGCCCTATTGGAAAGGCCAGTGGGAAGCAGCAACAGGGAGCAAAAGTAATACAACAATGGAAAAAATTGTATCCCTAATGAATTAACAGTTCAACCATGCCAGTTGATACACATCATTTTAAGGATGCTAATCAAACTCCATAGCTGTTACCAATTAAATATGAGACCCCAAATCAACATATGGCATTAAGCCAGGCATTTCACGTTATGAATAATAATAAAAAGAAACAAATGACTACAAAAAACAACAACAACAAAGCAAGTTGTTAACATGCCTGAGAAACCTGCCCTGGGAGCTTATCATGGCCAAACTGTGTAATCGAAGGTTAATTCATTTAGAAAACCTCTACAAGTCAAAGATGAAGTGGCTGTGCTCCTATCCCAAAGGCAACAACAAAGAAACTTTGAACTACTGTCTCTAAAGCCACCAAGGCCCAGCCTGTACACAGCAGCACTGTGGCAGTGAAAAGTGATAGAACCTCATGTATGACGGCTACCACCCAATCTGTGAGCACCACGTCCCAGAACACACAACTGGGCGACCTCCTATTAGAAGTCTCCACAATTGCGACCAGCAGTTAGCATAATGGCTACGGACTCCCACGTAATCAACTGCGGTTCGCATGGCTTAAAACTCACACAGGGCGTGTGTGCGTGCATGCCCAAGATCCAGAGAGGAGAATGGAGGAGAAGGGATTGAGGCGTGGCCATCCCCCCTAGGGGGTGATTTCTCGCTTTCTGTCTCTCTGTCTCTCTCTGTCTGTCTGACGAGCGCATGCGCCATATGGCGAAAAAAAACTCTCCAAAAAAATAAAATAAAATAAAATAAAATAAAATAAAATAAAATAAAATAAAATAAAATAAAAGAAGTCTCCACAGTAACACACCCAGGACATGGTAAAAGGAGGCATCAGTAGAACCTCTGCCCATGTTACAATCCAGAAAAGAATGATTATAACCAAAAACATGTTCATCTAGTGTCAAAACTGGTTCTTCTGAGGATATAAAAAGAATTAAGTCACTATCAAGAAGTATCATATCTAGGGGCCAGCAGATGGCACAGCAGTTACGTCACTGGACTCCCAGATGGCCTTCCACAGTACAAGTCCCAGACTTGGTGGCGTGAAACTCACCCTGGGCACGTGTGTGTGCATGCCCAAGATCCCGGAAGGAGAATGGAGGAGAAGGGATTGTGGTGTGGCCATCCCCCCCCCGGGTAGTGATTTCTCACTTTCTGTCTCTCTGGCAAGCACACTCACCTTAGAGTAAAAATCTAAGAAAAAAGAAGCATCGCATCTGAAATTGTGGTCAGGCCTGCTTCATCTTCTAATACAAAACTAATAGAAAAGTCTAAAGTCATTGAGCAGCAAACACACATGATAGCAAAAGTAACTGCTGAGAGTAGATCAGCTCAGCCCAACCAACCTGCAGAGAGAAAAGCTTGCCTGAGTGGAAAGCGGGCAGAGGGAGAATGAGAAAGGGACACTGAACTCAGTAGCTACCCAGTCTGAGCTCAAAAGAGAAAATAAAAACCAGTTAGGTCCTTCTGACTATCATGGCAAATCAACAAAGATTATTTACTTAAAAAAAGTGAACAAGACATTTTCTGAATGCCTGAGCCTGATTAATTAGAGATGCTCAAAAGAAGAAATATTGGTCACACCAAATGACTTGATTAAAAATATTACAGAAGCCAGCAGGTGGTGTGGTGGTTATGGACGCTGGACTCCCACATGGCCGACCGTGATTAGAGTCCCAAACCTGGCAGCTTGCTTTCTCACTTTCCCTTTCTCTCTCTCTCTCCCTCCTCTCACTCTGTCCCTCTCTGGTCAAATTGAAAGAAGAAAGAAAGAAACAAGAAAGATAGAAAGAGAAAGAAAGAAAGAAGGAAGAAAGAGAGAAAGAAAGAAAAAGAAAAAGTTAAAGAAAATAATTCTTTATAAAATTTTCATATGCCAAAAAACTTGTTAAATATTAGATATGTCTTGCATGTATTAAACCAATCACAAGTCCTGTTGAAAATGTTATCCCAATCTATGAGCATTCTGTCAGGAGCTCAGCCTATTGAAGAGATGGGTATGCAATTATAGATATTCTTGCAATAAAAACATTAAAAAAAAAAGAAAAACTTAGTTTGGAAAAAAAAAATACTAAGTAGGACTATGTAACCAAGAACAATTCCATGAAGTTGACATTGAATATATAGGTGTAAATCTACAGCCAGGAAAACCAGAAACGAAGAATACACATCAAAATGTCATATTTCAGGACTGCGAAAAGGCGCAAGATGACAAAACAAAAGGTTCCACCTGGGGAACCAGCAGTTAGCGTAATGGCTATGTCGCTGGACTCCCACGTAGTCGACCGCGGTTCGTGTCTCGGACCCGGTGGCTTACAACTCACGCCGGGCGCGTGTGCGTGCGTGCCCAAGATCCCGAGAGGAGAATGGAGGAGAAGGGATTGCGGCGTGACCATCCCCCCGGGGGGTGATTTCTCGCTTTCTGTCTCTATGTCTCTCTCTGTCTGTCTGGCGAGTGCACGCGCCCTATAGCGAAAAACCTCTCCAAAAAAAAAAAAAAAAGGTTCCACCTGTTATATTAAAACACCCAATACAGAAACTAGGGCAGGTTGCTTAATTAAATATATTGTGTCTACTACTTCATACTTGCAAAGCGTAAAGAAGAAGGTGCAATTTGGTGAAGCAGACTCTTAAAGAGCTGAAATTTCTGACACCGATGAGGCGCCCTCGACGTCTTAAAGAGGAGACTTCTAAATTGCCAGATATTTGAAAAGACTGTTATTGTTTTTTGTTTTTTGGTTTTATTTTGTTTTTTGAGAGATTTTTGCTATAGGGTGCATGCGCTCGCCAGACAAACAGAGAAAGACAGAGAGATAGAAAGCGAGAAATCACCCCCCAGGGGGGATGGTCACGCTGCAATCCCTTCTCCTCCATTCTCCTCTCGGGATCTTGGGCACGCACGCACACGCGCCTGGCGTGAGTTTAAGCCACCGGGTCTGGGACTCGAACCACGGTTGACTACGTAGGAGTCCAGTGACATAGCCATTACGCTAACTGCTGGTCCCAAGACCGTTATTCTGTGTGTCTCCATCAGAGCAGTTCACAGAGTCAGAAAGTGAGACTGATGTTTTCGTATGCTGCCCTAATGCAGCTCTGCGCCGGAGTCAAGCTCTGATAAGGAATGTGGTGTTCATGATCACTGGTGTTCAATTTGGTTTCGTGTGCTTTTGTATTTCCCTTAGGTCTGGAGTTGACCAAGTACCGAAGTAGCATAAGTATTCACAGCAGTGAGCTCATTTACGAACATTCATTGTATAACACGAGTGGCCCTTCTGTGCGTTGAAAAGCTGACTCTACTCCCAGTCTCAACACTTTCTTTAAAATGGGTAAATTTTGTCAGCTCGTTTACTATATTCCTTAAATAGAAACATGTTTTGACATAACATTATTTGTTCACGTTACTAAATATAAGTACGAATGATGCATAAGCAGAAAATGAGATATTCTAAATAAAATTTGTTTGCATTAAAAAATATACATCACACAAAAATTACACTCTTTTTTGAGACAGATGTTTGCTATAGGGTGCATGCACTTTCTGGAGAGACAGAGAGACAGAAAGCAAGAAATCACCACCACCCCACCACCCCCCACTCCCCCCACCCCCCCGTCCCAGGGGGAATGGCCACAACGCAATGCCGTCTCCTCCATTCTCCACTTGGAATTTTGGGCACACATGTACACAGGACCAGCATGAGGTTCAAGCCGCTGGGTCTTGGACTCAAACTACGGTCGACTATGTGGGAGTCCAGGGATGTAACCATTATGCCATCTGCTGGCCCCCCAAATTTACATTTTAACCATATTTGAGTGTGTAGTTCAGTAACTTTAAGTCTATTCATATTGCTGGGCAAACATCACCACCATCCATCTCCAGACTCCTTCATCTTCCCCATTCGAAACTCTGTAACCATTAAATAAAATCTTCCCTTTCCCTAGTAACCACTATTCTACATTCCATCTCTATGAATTTAATGACATGAGGTACTTCATATATGGGGGACAATACAAGGTTTGTCCTTTTGTATTGGCTTATTGCACTTAGTCACTTACTTATAAGCCATCTATGAATTATTTCACTTAGCCAAAATGCATCCATATTGAAGCATGGATCAGAATTTTATTCCTTGTTAAGGCTGAATAATATTCCATTGTATGCACACATGTAAGATATTTTGTATATGTGTTAACATTTTTGTATGATAGAAATGGAATTAGTAGATGCAAGGATAAATACATCTGTAATTTTTATGTCTATTACTGAACTGCACCCACCCACATACACACACACACACACATATCCTATTGAGGAATTTGTACCAGTTTACATGCACATCAGTAGTGAATGAGTGTATCCAACTCCCTTACTCTTGCCAATACTATTTGATGACTTTTGGGTCTTTGCCAACTTGATTTCAAATCATGTTCTTTCTTCTTAGCCCACTTTGGGTACTAGACCTCTTTAAGAACTTGATGAGAACTATGAGCAAATCCTACATCATTACCACCACTACCGCAATCCACTCACATACATATTTCACTCTATACTGAGTGGAAAGATGCCAGGCATAAGAGTGCATATTTCACAATTTTATAGCAGAAAAAAAACTATGATGAAATCAAAACACTGATTACTTCTGAAGGGGGTGGCAGAGATTAACAGGGAAAAGAGTGGAGGAAATTTTCTGCATGTTGAAAAGGTATCTATATCTTGATAGGGCTGTAAATTATATGTACACAGGTATTTGTTAAAACTGATTCAATAGTGAGGGACCAGCAGTTAGCGTAATGGCTATGTTGCTGGACTCCCACGTAGTCGACCGTGGTTTGAGTCTCAGACCCAGTGGTTTAAACCCATGCTGGGCGCATGTGCGTGTGTGCCCAAGATCCCGAGAGGAGAATGGAGGAGAAGGGATTGCGACGTGGCCATTCTCCCTGGGAGGTGATTTCTCACTTTCTATCTCTCTGTCTCTCTCTGTCTTTCTGGCGAGCACATGCACCCTATAGGAAAAACCTCTCAAAAAAAAAGAAAAGTGATTAAATAGTGGGACCAGCAGATGGCATAATGGTTATGTTGCTGGACTTCCTCATAGTCAACCATGGTTCAAGTCCCAGACCTGGTGGCTTAAACTCATGCCAGGCATGTGTATATGCATGCCTGAAATCCGAAGAGGAGAATGCAGAAGGGATTATGACGTGGCCATACTCCCGGGGGGTGATTTCTTGCTTTCTATCTCTCTGTTTCTCTCTGTCTCTCTGGGAAACACACATGACCTATGACAAAAATCTCTTTAAAAAAAAAAAAACCTGGGGCCAGTAAGTGGCATATAGTTAAGGGTACTGGACTCCCACATGGCCAACCACAGCTCAAGTCCCAGACCTAGCAGCTTGTTTTCTCACTTTCTTTCTCTCTCACTCTGTCCCTCTCTGGTCAAATTAAAATAAGTAAATGAATAAATAAAGTTAAATAAAATAATTCTTCAACCACAACAACAAAAACCCCACCCAGATTTAACAGCATACCTATGGTCTGTGCATTTCACTGTCTTTAAATTACATCTTAATTTTAAAAAGAAAAACTCATTTCCTGCAAATGATATGCATTCTCTAGTCATTTTAGCCTTATAAGTTCAATAAAGAATATATTAAGCATTGAAGTCTGTTCTCATGCATACCCAACCTCATCTTTTAGCCTTTGGGACCATAGAGACAGTTACTATGAACATCATATAGGACAATAGGGTCACTATGTCACTAGACATAAATCACAGCAGCATAGAATACCAAGTAAATAAATAAAACCACCCATTTCAAATAGAAAGAGGCATAACATAAAAAGGAAACAATGTACATTTAAGAAGTGCAAATAATGAAGTCTAATAGACTAATATTTACCTATTTCAAATGTAAAGTTAGATATTGGAAAGAGAGTCACTTTCCTTTAGTGCAAAGGAAGCAATGTCCTAAATAGCTGATGAATGTCCATCACCATCTCTAAGCTTCATTAGGGACTAGTTATAAATATACAAGATATTGAAACTAAACTTCAACTTATAACACTAATTTTGTGTATTCTGAGAGAGCAGCTATATATAAAGTAATTTCTTTTTTAGTTGAGTCTAGTTTTTGCTTTTTTTGCTATAGAGTACGTGCATTCACCAAGGAGACAGAGAGAAAAAATCCAACCCCCTTGGGGGATGGCCTCCATTCTCCTCTTGGGGTTTCGGCCATGCACGCACATGTGCCCAACATGAGTTTTAAGCTGCTGGGTCCAAGACTAGAATCACGGTTGATTACATGGGAGTCCAATGATGTAACCACTGTGCAATCTGCTAGTCCCATTGTTTACATTTTAGCAGCACACAATATGGACAAGACACCTAGTTTTTGGTAGCTGGAAGTTAGCATTCTTTTCAGTGGACTGTGTAATTAAAATCTTCCCCTATCTTGTTTTCCTATAATGTTTCTCTCTTTGTCTCAAACCCTCCTGTTGAGATCAGAGTAGACATTGTCTCACACATTCTTGACTTTCTTTACATATTAACAAGGATAATTTCCTTGATTAAACTGGAATCAGGCTCCTCAGATGACTAGGACTCAACCTTGGCCTATAAATACATGAACAAACACGAGCATAGTTTCTAATGGCTCAAGGCCACATCCCTAGGGTGACCTGAGCTCTCCTTAAAGTGCCTGTCTGAGAATGCTGAAGACTTCCAAAAAACTTACTGTTTGTTTCAGCCAACATAGGAACATAGGGCTCTGTCTCTCAGTCTCTGTGGGAGGGTGGAAACCTAACTTCTGTAAGCACCAGTTAGCAAACCCTGATAGCTGTCATATGCATCAACCCCTCCTTTCCCCACTTTTTATCATTGTTTACCTTCCTGGCTCTACCGAGTCCCTGCTCACCCACTGTTCTATTCTTGTATCCATCCTTTAAAAACACCTAGTCATGGCTGTGTAAATTGAAGTTGAGTTCAGTTCACACTGAACTGTTTTCCCTATTGCAATAACACACAACTGATTAAAATCTGTCTTTATCATTTTAACTAGTGCCTGGATTTGCTTATCTTTGACACTATTAGCTTTCCCCCAAAATGGATGGAGCAGAGCAGAGTCTCCAAGAGGCTTACGACCAAATGACAGACAGGGCACGTAGACAATAAATGCACATAAAGTCACTGTATTATGCCAACAAGAAGGAAGTCAGAGATCTTGTTGACAGAATGATAGAACTGAATCAAGATCATCTTCTGGAAAGGAGAAGTTTGAGAAAGCAACAAAAGGGCACATATAATTTAGAAAATGGCGGAAAGTCACATCCAGCCAGTGGAAGACTTACCAGGATGGAAACTAAAGAAACTATGTGCGGGCACATAGTTTGAACTACAAATGAGTTTGAAGGGTGAGAGCCATAAAAGAAAGAGAGGGTACTGGGAGTTAACCCAGGCTGCGAGACAGTCAGACATTCTGTTACCCAGGGGAATGCCAGAGTGTCCCTGAAGTTTCGCTGTTCTGAGCAGCAAAGACCTCTTTCTCAACATGGCCATGGCAAGGCTCTGCCCTGGCCATGGGAAGATTGTGTGCAGACAGGGAAATGAGAGACTCTTCAGGGCATGGTCTGAGAAAAAAAAAAAAAAAAAAAACAAGAGAGGGCAAGCAAGGAGTTCAGAAACACTAAGCTGGCAGATCCAGGTATTTTGATGTACAATTACTGCGTTGGGATGCTCAGAACACAAGAATCTGAGTTGTTTGAGAGGTTGAAATGGCAGTAAGTGTTCACTTTGTTTTATTTACTTTTCAGAGTTTTTTGCTCCTCTGCTCATCTGCTGGGCTAAGGCCACACACGGAAAGCCGGGCCTAACAGCACAGTCAGTACGTCCCCCATTCGTTAACTTTCCAAGTGCTTTCTTAAGTCCCCAAGTCCTTCCAGTTTACTTGGGAGCTATTTCTACAACCATCTCTGCTTCTTTCCCAGAGAATTCCTAATTCAGATCTTCATTAACTCACACTGTACTATCAATTACAAAGGTTTCCTAATTATTTTAGTATTTCTAGCAAGCCCTCCCCACCCATTCCAATACCTCAGTCACCTTGTGTTCAGAATCAACAGATCTGATCTTGTCACATCCCTGCTGAAAAACCTCCACTCCCTCCCTGTTATTAACCAAACCCTCAGGGCAAAGTTTAGGAATGCTTGTTTTTTTGGAGAGGTTTTTGCATAGGGCCCCTGCCCTCGCCAGAAAGACAGACAGACAGAAAGTGATAAATCCCCCCCCAGGGGGGATGGCCACACCGCAATCCATTCTCCTCTCAGGATCTTGGGCATGTATGCACACACAGCTGGCGTTTAAGCCACCAGGTCCAGAACTTGAACCGCAGTCGGCTATACAGCTACACGAAGTCCAGTGACATAGCCATTACACTAACTGCTGGTCCCAATGCTTCTTTCCCTCTCTGGCCAGTTCAATGCCCCACTTCCTTTTGTATTACCTGTGTCTGTCCTTCTCTATCTCAAGGTGCAAGAGCGAGCCCATTGTTTTTCTTCTTCTTTTTCTTTTAATCCTTTCCCTACAACATTTTTTTAAAGAATTATTTATTTAATTTTATTTAATTTGACCAGCAAGAGACAGACAGAGAGAGAGAGAGGCAATGTGAGAAAGCAAGCCACCAGGTCTGGGACTCAAACCATAGTCAGCCATGTCGGAGTGTCCAGCGCCTTAACCACCACACCACTTATTGTCCCCCTGAGAGGTGCCATTGTTGAACTGTGCCCAGGATTTTTATTTCTTCATGCCTTTACTTGTACGGTTCCCTCTGTCTGTAATGTCTTCATCCTCATATCCCTGCTCTAACAGGCACTTTTTACATACTCAACTCCAGCGTGAATTTCCCTTCTTCCATGAAGCCATCATGACTCTTTAGACAAAACCAGTCCTCTCTTCCAGTCTGCCCTCAAAACCCTTAGCATGTCCTTCTTGCAAATCTCATTGCTCCTGTCATTAACGCTGTAAATATATCATTTGTTTAAATAGTCTTTTGCAAGGTTATAAAATCTTTGAAGGCAGAAGTGGAGTATCACACACAGTTTGACACATAAAGTCATACTATTACCTCAAATTGTTAACCATATTTTCCTGTGTCTTTATCTCTTCATCGAGGTTGTAAATGTTTTGAGGAGTTAAATACTTTTGTTTCTCTTTACTCTTACTTCTCCAATCACTACTATCATGATGGGGAGCCTAAATTATCCTCTTATCTATGAAAGAATGGACTAGATCACCTAATGAGTTCCATACCTAGGTCCAGCATTTGGTAATTCCTAGAGAGGTCAGTAGGGATCTAAAACATACTTCGTATTGATTTCACAAGGGCTGCTTAAGCAGTATTTATACTTGGGACTTGAATAGTAATTACGTGTTTAGATGGAAAAGAACAGAAGACATGAACATGCTTCTTCCTTGCTCTTCACCTATATTGACAACCCAGCATGTGCTTGACACCACGGTAGATGCAGGTGATAGAGTAGCAAGCGTCCTGCTAACTGACGCTTACCAACTAGACAGGGAGACAGAAACTTAACAAAGACATATATATGGCAAATTAGGGAGAAAAAATAGAGAGGCAAGACATTTGTGGGGCATACTAATGGTTTATTACCTGTTGACGATAACGTGTATAGCATTATCATGTTATCCAGTCTCAACTGAACTGGTCTGAGGTGTGTGTATTTCACGTTGGGTAAACTCTCTTCACAAACTAAATGATGTATAGCAACCCAAACGTATAAAAAATAATAACAAGAAAAAAATTTAAACAAAAATAAGATACATGGCATGATCAGGTAGTGAAGATACTAGTTCCAAAGTACTGTACTTCTATTGCTATTCGCTGCAACAGTCATAATAGTAGGGCGTGTGCAGAGAGACAGAAAGCAAGAAATCACCCCCCGGGGGGATGGCCATGCTGCAATCCCTTCTCCATTCTCCTCTCGGGATCTTGGGCATGCACGCAATGCGCCCGGCATGAGTTTAATCCACTGGGCCCGGGACTCGAACCGCAGTGGACTACATGGGAGTCCAGAGACATAGCCATTACGCTAACTGCTGGTCCCAAAGGCAATGCTATTTTAGAAATGGTCATCAGGGGAGGAAGCCTCACTACAGGAATTTTAGAAGAACTGCCTTCTGGGCAGTCCCCAGGGATATCCTCATTTTTGTCTTAGGCAGAAGATGCTGCAGTGTGCTTGGAGCCCAGTGTTTTGCAAGAACAGGCATTCTTGACTGTTTAACCAATGAAGGAAAAGGGTTTAAGAAAATTAGTGAAGAGGTAGATGAATGTGTAAATAAATTATGGTATAGCCACAAAGTAGAACAGTATATAGTCGCTAGAAGTGGCATTTTAGAGAGTATTTCTTTATAATAATAATTTTTTAAAAGTATTCCCTGAGTGAGAAGACAGAGTGAGAAAGAATTCAACAAGGTTCTTGATACTGTGACCCATACCCAGCCTTACCCAACCCAGATCATGGGCACACGCATGGCTACCATATGCAGGGAAGTCGCCCAGTGGGCACGGGTAACCTTCCCATGTGGGGCTGCCACATGAATTGTACTTGGCTGTTGCACCAACATCCGGCCCCCAGCATGTATTTTTTAACCTGTGAAAAGGTTAACTCAATAAAATGGGAATGATAAACTATGTATATGTATGATCTGATCCAAATTAAAATCAAGAGCTCCTTACCAGGTGTGAGGTGCTATCTCATTGCGATTTTGGTTTGTGTTTACCTGATAATTCCTAGTATTGAACAACTTTTCATATATTGACCAATTATATACATTCTTTGGAGGACATCACGAAATATTAATAGTGGTTGTTTCTGGTAGGTAGAATCACAAATTAACTTTATTTTTTCTCCTTATACTTTAATAAATAAATATTTTGACAGTTTCTGTCTCAAGTATGTCTCATGTATTCTTTTCCATTTTATTTTTAATTTTCATTTTAAAATTAGTATGTGCTCATTAAAAATAATACGAGGGGCCAGCAGGTGACATGGTGGTTAAGATTCTGAACTCCCACATAGCTGATCGTGGTTCTGGTACTGGACCTGATGGCTTGCTTTCTCACTTTCTCTCTCTCTCTTGCTCTCTCTCTCTGATAAGTGCACATGCCCTCTAGCAAACTTGAAATTTTAAAATAATAATAAATTAATAAATAATTTAAAAATAATATTAACTCCAATAGTATAGATGTGCATAGGATAGAAAGCAAAGATCTACCCTGTCCTTACACCATGGTTTCTGTCTTCAGAACTTTCATGCTAACAATTTTTTTTTTTTTTTTTTTTTTGGAGAGGTTTTTGCTATAGGGTGCGTGCGCTCGCCAGACAGACAGAGAGAGACAGAGAGACAGAAAGCGAGAAATCACCCCCCAGGGTGGATGGCCATGCCGCAGTCCCTTCTCCTCCGTTCTCCTCTCGGGATCTTGAGCATGCACGCACACGAGCCCGGCGTGAGTTTTAAGCCACCTGGTCCGGGACGCGAACCACGGTCGATTACATTGGAGTCCAGCGACATAGCCATTCCGCTAACTGCTGGTCCCTATATATGAATCTTTTTTTTCTCATAGTTAGAATCATACCACATGTGGCCAGTTCAAAGAGTTCATGGAAAATGGAACTAACATATGAATTTATTTTGGCTGAACAAAATTTGAGTTAATGTTTAGTTTTTTCATAGTTTGCATTTTTCACCAACTTTTTTAAGACAACCCCCCCCCCCCCAAATATCAGTATGTAGGCTTTTCTGTTCCGTGTTTTTGAAAACTCATTAGTATTCCTGTGTCATAGGAATAGACATAGATGCCTCATTCTTTTCTCAACCACTGGATAGAATTCTCTTGTTTGGTGTTCTACAATTTACAGATTGTTTCCGATGCTATTGCGAACAGCAGCTATCCTATCTTCTGTTCCAGAGTCTCTACAGCCAGCAGAGTTATCTGACATGTGGAGCATCTGAGAAGGGACAGGCTCAGTAGTTCCATGCTGACCCGTCTATACTGATATTGAATACCCCTAACTGCAAGTGCCTTTATAGATGTGACTTTTTTTTTATTTATTTATTTATATACATTCACTGTACATCATGACAACATACAAAATGAGATTTTTCCATCCAGAGTACACTGTATATTGGCTCCATCAAGCACATCAACTTACATGTTATCATCAACAAATAATTTTCCATTTCTTGTTTCCTGTATGTTTTACTTTTTTTTCCCATCCTTGATTCCTTATCTCTTACCCTCTGCCATCTCCCACTCTCCTCCCACACTGTCTCTGGTATCTATGTTTGCTTTCTATACTGTCCCCCCCCCCACACATTTTATTGAGTCACTAAAGATCTTAATTAATCTAAATATTTTCATAGCAAACACAGCTGATATATACATTTCTATGAACACAAGTCCAACTTTAGGCATAAGCCTCAGTGAGTAGAATGAACATCCTATAAAGTAGCACCTAGCTGGGACTATATATCCTACTGCAGTCATCGAACAGGTATTTTTTTTTTTTTTCCTGAAACTTTTTTTTCAACTTAATTTAGATCTGACTTTTCTACTAGGTTAAGAGATGATTTCTCTCAGTCATCAGGCATAGAGCCATTTCTGGGACTGGCCAGAGTGTGTTGTTGTCAGGAGCAACACATCTATCCCCAAGACACATGTATTCTCCCAGCCTGCACTGGGGACAGATCTTATGTCCTTTTCAGAGTCTCTTGATTACCTCTTTCTCCAGGTGGGCCTCACACTTTCAGACCTGAAGTACCACACTCAGGGGTATGGGATTTGGCTTCTTGAGGAGACATTGAAAAGCTAAATGATACAACTCAGATGTTTGGGGGAGTCCTAGTGGGTAAACCTTGATTAATGAGAAATGAGAGGCAAGTTGCTGCCAGGAAGAAATTTCTCTCCATTCCAAAATTCCTTTCTTCCTCTCTTCTATGGACTACTCAGATAAGTAGTTCTTCCTTACAATGCCTCCGGAGAATTCCTGCAAATTGGGTGAAAGTACTTGCTTAGCCAACAGCTCTGTCTCTGCAGTTTATTGTGAAGCAATATCCAGAGAGCTTGGAATTTCTCCCTTCCTTCCTTCCTTCCTTCCTTCCTTCCTTCCTTCCTTCCTTCCTTCCTTCCTTTCTTTCTTTCTTTCTTTCTTTCTTTCTTTCTTTCTTTTCTTCTTTCTCTCTCTCTCTCTCTCTCTCTCTCTCTCTCTCTCTCTCTCTTTTAATGGCTAGCCTTCAGACTCTTGAACTTGCACATTACAAATATCATTTTAGTACTCAATTCTTGTTTCAGGCTTTGCTTTGTACAGTACCTAAACTCAGAATACTTTAAAAAGATAAACACAACTTGTTTGAAATAAAACAACTGCCCTGTAAGCTGTTATTTAGGAAGAATGCTCTGAAATAGATCTCTGTGTGTGTGTGTGTGTGTGTGTGTGTGTGTGTAACTTGAAAGTCTTTTTCATTAAAATGGAATCGATATGGGTTATCATTCCTTAAACAATTTTAAAAAAATCAACGCTGGATCAAAACTGTGGATACACACAAGGATTTTCTAATGAGTACATTTGTGTAGTTATATACCTATTTGACTCTGTGCCCTTCACGAATTATCTGCAGGTTAAATTTCTGAAGCTGAAAATATTGAGCCAATTTTATTTTTTATTTAGGTATCGCCAAGTTGCTTTTTTTTTTTTTTTTAAGAATTATCTTTATTTAACTTTACTTATTTTTTAATTTGACCAGAGAGGGACAGAATAAGAGAGAAAGAGAAAGTGAGAAAGCAAGCCGCCAGGCCTGGGACTCCAACTGTAGTTGTCCTGTGAGAGTCCAGTGCCCTTAACCACCACATCGTCTGCTGGTCTTGCCAGGTTGCTGTTTTAAATTTTTATGTAATTAACCTTTCTCCACAGCATATACTTTTGAGAAGTCTCTTGCCAATTTCAAGTTGTGTCAAACTTTTTAATCAATTGGGTGACTTTGCAATTTCCTATTTGCATTTATTAGCATTTTATTAAGGTGTATTAAGTTAAAATTCTTTCTGGGGTAATTACTAAGGACAGAATAATGTACATTTTTATATCTTAGCAGAATTTTAAGGTTTTCGTCATATAAAGGGGGATATTGTTCTTGTTATTGTGGTCAGTTCTGTAGTTGGTTTAAAAAGAATCATTCCTTCTGTTACACTTTCTAAGTGTTTCATATGTTTATATATTAATTTTGAAATTAGCTACTATTCTACATGTTTCTATCACTTCTAGTCATTTTTTAGTCAATTCCCTTGGAATAAAACTATCACTATCTTCAAATACTGATAATTTTACCACCTCTGTCTAAAATCGGTAACTTTTTTCAGACCTTAATTCATTCAACAAATAATTGATTTTCTAGTGTTCTAGACATTAAACTATGCCCTGAATCTAATAGCTTTTAATATCATTTTCAGAACTGTGTTCTTTGTGAGGTGTGGTAATGTTTTTATATTTTTCATTTATTTTCATAGAAAAAATAATGTTCTGCTTCATTATGACCTATGATACTAGTATGTGCTTTGAAATATACACATTTTTGTTGAGTGAAGGAGATTAATCTACCCCTATTTTACTATAAGTTCTTTTATCAAAAAAGAACATTGAATTTTTACTATTTATCAGCATAATTATGTTTTAAAACTATTTTTGCTGCACTTTTCATATAGCTAATTATATCATATTAATCACATTTTTAAACTATTTTTTTTCATTTCCATAAAGAAACTTGCTCCACTGAAATGCACTGCTGGGAGCCAACAGGTGGTAAGGTAGTTACAGTGCTCGGACCCTGCATAACCAACTGCTTTGTCTCTCTGGAGACCATTTTGCCCTATGGCAAAAACTAAAGAAAAAAGAGAGAAAAAAAGAAAAGAAGTACAGTGCTGGATTCTATTTGTCAGTATTTCAAATCCCTCTGAAATTTTAATGTGATCCTTTATTCTATTTGCTAATATTTATTCAGCATTTAAATTAAAGTGAGATTTGTCTTCAATGCTTTCAAATTATTTAACTAGTCAGAAAAACAAATACACTTCCTGCAACTAAAAGACACATCATTTTTTTTTTTTTGGAGAGTTTTTTGCTCTAGGACACATGCGTTAGCCAGAAAGACAAAAAGACAAAGAGAGACAGAGACAGAAAGTGAGAATTCACCCCCAAGGGGGACTGGCCACGCCACAATCCCTTCTCCTCTATTCTCCTCTCGGGATCTTGGGCACACATGCACACACGACTGGCATGAGTTTAAGCCACTGGGTCCAGGACTCAAACTGCAGTCAACTCCATGGAGTCCAGTGACATAGCCATTATGCCAACTACTAGTCCCAGAATATTGGTATGTTTTTTAAAGAATTATTTCATTTGACTTTATTTATTATTTTTAATTTGACTAGAGAGGAGCAGAGTGAAATAGAGGGAAAGTGTGAAAGCAAGCTGGGAGGTCTGGGACTCAAACTGCTGTCAGTCATGTGGGAGTCCAACACCCTTAACCACCGTGCCACCTGCCAGCCCCAGAATATTGGTATTAACTGTGCTCTAGTATAGTATCCTCCACTTACAGAAGTTGAAGTACTATTGAGCCACGCCTACGCAATCAAACAAAAATGATTAAAACAAGAAAAACATTTATTTTACTTTTTTAAATTTATTTTTATTTAACTTTATTTATTTATTATTATTTTTTAATTTGACCAGATTGGGACAGAGAGAGACAGAGAGAGAGAAAGTGAGGAAGCAAGCTGTCAGGTCCAGGACTCAAATTGCGGTAGGCCATGGGGGAGTCCACTTCCCCCAACCACCACGCCACCTGCCAGCCCCAAGAGAAACATTTTTAAGCACAAACTTTTCTTGCTAAATCAACTATGAATGTACAGAACACCTAGAACTGGCAATGGGATTGACACGGGGTATGGATTTGGCAATGGTGGTAACTGACATAAAAATTTCTGATAACCAGGCTGTTCCTTAATGGACTGAGACAAAAGCAGTCTTGTCTGAATTTTTAGATACTTGTAATTATTGACTCACCTTGCTTAGTGAAGTCCACTGAGATCAGTGAAGCTCAGAAGTGTTATTTCTGTCTTTCCAGCTGACCCTGTTAAAAACCTATCTCAGGACCCACTTACTTATGGTTTCTAGAAATAAAATCACACAATTAAGATTCCAAGTCTGGGCTCCACTGAAGTGGCCATGAGCAAAGTTTCAACACTGAAAAACGTGGAGGAAATGGAGACTGATTCCCTCTCCAAATGCCCAGCTCCTTGCATACGCTCATCCCTAGCTATGGCCAACCATGAATCCTAGAGACCAGCTGCTTTATAAAAGTAAGGCTGCAGCAACTGAGGGTGATAATGCATTTCCTAAAAATCCATCTCTAAAGATTGCATAGACCACTCTCAGGGGGTCCTTAACAGAGTGATCCCAGGTCAGGTCCAATACTTAACAAAACTCACAGCTCCTGGCACAATTAAAGATTGCTATTTTTTATCCTATCTTACATAAGAATAATCCGATTATACATTAGACTGTAAACTAAGACGCTAATCAGAATTGGAAGAGTGGTGTAATTCCCCCTTTTGGCCATTTGCTTTAAACATGAAATGTGGCCAAAGGTCCCAGGCTGACCAGACATGAGGGTTCTGTGTCAAGTAAATGTGTAACAGAGGGAAGCAAAGACGACTCTGAGATAACCAGAGTACAAAAGGAGTTGTTGTCCAGACATAAAAAACTCAAAATTTACTAAGCAAAATTAAAGTGAAAAATTGGCCTGACAGCCTAGTGGCTAGAAGGTTAAGAGAGCCAAATCCCACATGACTGACCATGATTCAAATCCCTGCTCCAGTGACCAAAAACATGCCAGGACTATGTGTATGCATGCCCCTAGTACTGACAGGGTGGAGAAATAGAAGAGAAGAGGTTGCTGTATGACAGAGAAATAGAGATGTGATTTTGGCATGACCATGTCCCATTGTGGGGTGCTTTTTCTCTAGTGAGCACACATGCCCTCTGGCAATTAAAAAATAATAATTAGGGGTCAGCAAATGCATTGTGGTTAAGATGCTGTACCTCCACATGGCTGACCGTGGTTCCAGTTCTGGACCCGGCAGCTTGAAATTCACACCAGGCATATGTACATGTATGTCCAGAATCCTAAGAGGTGGAGGAGAAGGGATTGCCACCCTTGGGGGCGATTTCTTGCTGTCACTCTGTCTCTCTCCATCTCTCTGGTGAGCACACATGCCCTATAGCAAAATTACCTCCGAAAAAAAAAAAATAAGTAATTAAGGTATACACAAACTTTTAAAAATATCTATTTATTTCATTGTATTTGTTTTTATTACTATTTAATATGATGAGAGGGAGAGAAAGAGAGCAAGCTGCCAGGTCCAAGACTTGAACCATGGGCAGCCATGTGAGAGTCCAGCACCTTAACCATCATGCCACCTACTGGCCCTAGTGCATAAGCTTTAAGACAGGAAGGCAATAAAATAAAACATAACAGTGAGTTGTGATACAATGGGTAGTTTGGATTATTTTCTTCCAACTTCAGTGCTATAATTTTTTTTTTTTTTTTTTTTGGAGAGGTTTTCGCTACAGGGCGCGTGCGCTCACCAGACAGACAGAAAGAGACAGAGAGAGAGAAAGCGAGAAATCACCCCCCAGGGGGGATGACCACGCCACAATCCCTTCTCCTCCATTCTCCTCTTGGGATCTTGGGCACGCACGCACACGCGCCCGGCATGAGTTTAAGCCATCGGGTCCGGGACACGAACCGCGGTCGACTACGAGGGAGTCCAGCGACATAGCCATTATGCTAACTGCTGGTCCCTAGTACTTTTTAATTTTCCACAGTGAATCTATTCCTGTTATAAAAGAGAAACACAAAAAGTAGATTTTTTTGTTTTGTTTTTAACTAAAAAGACTTTCCAGGCAAACTGCAAGAATCAGAACATATCTAAAGGCATACTTAAAACTGACACTCTGTGCTGTGGAAATTCAATTATCGATATACTTTTTAGCCCATGTCACCTCCAGCTTCTTGCCTTGTACTGAAGTTTCACCTGGGAGGTGCTGAGAAGTCTGCTTTGGCTGGTGGTTCCTGGTCTTGTGAGTAGGCACGAAAGTACAAGGTATTCCCGTTTGGTGGTCAGGTAACATTGATTTGAAAAGGACGACTTGTAGCTCTTTTAAGAGGACATAGATCCTCACCTCCTGATGTCCCACTCCACAACTAATGATCAATTTGCCACTGGATGGGAACCAGCAGTTGGCGTAATGGCTATGTGCTGGACTCCCACGTAGTCGATCGCGGTTCGCGTCCTGGACTCGGTGGCTTAAAACTCACGCCAGGCACGTGTGCGTGCGTGCCCAAGATCCCGAGAGGAGAATGGAGGAGAAGGGACTGCGGCATGGCCATCCCCCCTGGGGGGTGATTTCTTGCTTTCTGTCTCTATGTCTCTCTCTGTCTGTCTGGCGAGCGCATATGCCCTATAGCGAAAACCTCTCCAAAAAAAAAAAAAAAAAAAAAAAAAATTGCCACTGGAAGCAAGTCTTACAATTATAATTATCAAAATAAGGGACCAGCAGATGACGTAATGGTTACATTGCTGGACTCCCATGTAGTCAACCAAGGTTCAAGTCCTGGACCTGGAAGTCTTAAAACTCACTCGGGGCACGTGTGCATGCCCAAGATCCTGAGAGGAAAATGGAGGAAAAGGGATTGTGGCATGGCCATGACCCCGGGGAGTGATTTTTTGCTTTCTGTCTCTTTGTCTCTCCCTGTCTCTCTGGTGAGCACACAAGCCCTTTAACAAAAAAATTCTAAAAAAAAAAAATTATTATAATAAGACAAAGTTTATTGTCCTCAAAAAAGAAAAAGAGCCAAGAGAATTATGGACAATCCTCGTAATACCCGATACTAGAGATGTGAAATAATATTGCCCAGCAGGAAGAATAGTAACTTACTATTATACAAAGAAAAAGAAAAAGTACAAAAAGAATGAGGGGAAGAGAAGTTTTGATCCATTGAAACTTACTCACCCAGTCAGAAGGAGCAGGAGTTGATGTGATACTTGACACTCGGGCTGAGGTTAGCCTTCTTTGAGGCAATGGTTGAAAATCATAAGGAAAAAATTTTAAATAACAATATTGGACTCAATCAGACATGAACAGCCAGATACACTAGACACACGGAGGGAACGAGACACCAACTGGTTTGCTCTGGCTATCACAGATGCACTGGAAGAACATACTACTGAGAGTTTGGAAGAAAAGGCTTATTTGTTTTCATCAAATAAACTCAGGAAAGTAGTATAGAGAAGTCCATGAGTTTCAAAAGAAATTTGTCAAAGTGCTTCCAAAGTCCACTGCAGTGCTTCAAGAAGCTGCCCTCATTATCCCACTGAAAGCTCAGGCTGTGCTACTCTGTCCTAAGTGTTTGGAAGGAGAAGCAGAGATTGCCAAAGTGTGCACAGCTCAAGTCTATAATTATAGTCTAAGCAAGTTAAATATCCCAAATCATCTTCGCCAATCTCTTTTCCTTTGCTGTTTATAGGCATGGATTTTTACTTACACTTCTTGTGCCATCTCCTGGGACAGAATTCATCAAGATATTCTCTCTTTTTTCTTTTTCAAGTTTTTGCTATAAAACATATGTGCTCAACAGAGAGACAGAGAGAGAGGGGAAGTGAGAAATCACCCCCCAGGAGGGAATGGCCACACCACAATCCCTTCTCCTCCATCTCTCCTCTTGGGATTTTGGGCATGCATGTACATGCACCTGGCTTTTTTTTTTTTTTTTTTTTAAGCTATGGGGCCTGGGACTTGAACAGTGGAGTCGGCTATGTGGGGTTCAGTCACCTTAATCACGATGCTATTGACTGGCCCCAAGATTTTCTTAATATATTCACTACACTTCGGTGCACACTGAGTCAACTTTTATTAGATATTTCTGAATTCCATTATTTAAATAGATATACTTTGAAGAAATACTCTTTTTCAATTAATAATTTGTTTTGGGGTCATCCCTGTAGCCCAGTGGTTAAGGGAACTGGATCCCAAATGGCTGACCAGGGTTTGAATCCAGTCAGGTGGCTTGAAAAACATGTCAGGCACGTGCATGTGTACCCCAAATCCATACAGGATATGGAGAAGGAATCATGGTGTGACCACACCCAATGAGGGGCACTTTCTCCCTCTTTCCGTCTTTCTACTGCTCTGTCTCTCTGGTGAACAAGTGTATCTTCTGAAATTAAAAATAATTTATTTTCTATCCTACCTCATTCTAACCATTACAGCTTTCCCCCAAAAGACTATAATCTTTTCCTCCCTAGGTCTTGATGGCCCCTATACCTCTTTTATGAAATATTGTATTTTACCCTTCATTTCTGTTTGTATTTGCATTTACTTCCTCCATCATGCTGAAAGTTATTTAAGGTGGGATTTATCTTACCTATCATTGTGTAATCTCTAACACTTGGCAAGCGGTAGGAACACTGGAAATATGGATGGAGATCAACTGAATTGAATATAATTACTTGACATAAATTATATGAATTATGTTTCCTAGATAGTTGGTATTAAATGACCAAATTGGATTCATTATATCATGCACATCCATCAGTCAAATGCTTTCTCATTGCCATACATATTTTTTTGAGAATTATTTTATTTAACTTCTTTTATTTATTTATTTATTTTAACTTAACTAGAATGAGAGAGAGAGAGAGAGAGAGAAAGTGAGAAAGCAAGTCACCAGGTCTGGGACTCAAACCATGGTCAGCCATGTGGGAGTCCAGTGCCCTTAACCACCACACCACCTGCTGGCCCCTCATTGCCATACGGCTTTAATGATTCATGTCACCAACAACTTCTCAGATACCTCTCTATCCCCTCCAAGAATTCTCTCATTCTTTCCATCAGCTGCCAAGTTCTGATCTTGTTTCTGCAGTGTGTCTTCTGTCTGGCATATTGGTCTGTTACTTCGTATCAGGCTACGAGCACGACCCTCCTAATTTGTCTTCCGCACTTAGCACATCTTTCTCACCACTGCCATAGTAACCTTTCTAAAGACAGAGACGTTCTTATTTTCTTCCTCAAAAATCTCCACTTCCAGTTACCAAATATCTAAATGCTTTGCCGAAGGACCTCTACTCTGGCCTTCGGCCAGTTGTCTGGACTTGTCTCCAGCAAAGTGTTCCCCAAGTCTCTACCCTAGCCATGTAGGTCATTCACCAGCTCCCAGAATTTGTCACACTTTCATCACTCTGTCTTTGCATAAACAGTTCCCTAAAATTTCAGAAATTCTCCATGAAGCTCAAATTTATGTGGAGTTGAGATTAACAGAACTAAAAAGGAGGAACCTGAAACTTCTTCAGCTATTAGAAGTCATGGATTTTGTTTTTTAAACAGTAAGAATACACAATAACTGAAGTGAGAAGCTGAGACTCCTTTTCCACATTCTCCCATGATATGTGATGCACAGATATCAAACTCTAGAAAACAAAGACGTGATCACAGGCACTCCTCACTTTATGACTGAGTCCCATGCTTATGACTAGTCGCTAAGCAAGGAGCTTATGGACACCTGTATTGTAATGTGTCATGGTGCCAGAAAGTATGTATTTTTCATTAGATACCATGTGACACCACTCTGGAATAATGTAATTCTATCCTTACAAAAAAGCATATTTTAGATAAGGGCCAGAAAATGACAAGACATACCAAAATGCAATAATATAAATCTGGCATAATCATTTTTATTTATTCTGAATACTAGCCTGGGTGCATAATAAAGTACACATTTATAAACAAACTATGTAATCTTGTGTGATTGCAAGCCCTTCTGTGTTACTAATACACTACCCCTGTGTGAATACTAACCAACTGCAGGAATAAGAGAAAGAGTGAGAACGGGGATTCTCAAGACTCAGGTAGAGAAAGAAAGGGGATTCTCTGCACTGGAGAACTGATAGCCAGTTCAAGCAGTCATTAAAGAGGGAGGTTGTAAAATGAGGAATGGCTGTATGCATTTTGACTCTGGAAGAGCAGGGATTGTCTGCTTTGTTTCCTGATTTCCCAAGGGCCTAGAACAGTGACTGCCACATAGCAGATATTAAATAAATACCCATAGCATGAAGGAGAATATCATGGGATATCATCCATTTAGAAGAAATTGAGGTCAGCATGAGTTGACCGTATCTATCCTGTACCTGCTGGTGCATGAACATTAGGTACAATCTGAGGTGTACAGAAGTCCTGCCATGTCCTTAGGCAGCTTGCAGCCAGGAGCAGGAGACCAGCACAGAAGAATTATTTGCAATAAGTCACATGTGCAATCCTTGATGCCAGACCTCAGTTTCAACAACTGTAAAGGAATGAATTAGATAAAATTCTGTATAGTCCCTGGTCTCATTTTTAAAATTAGTTTGTGATTGTTGTTTTTATTTCAGTTGTGCTTTCTGATTTATATGTAAATCTTTGTGGCATACAGTATGTTTTTTAAGGTGTATGTACAGTATATAGTGATCAAATCAATGATGTACCCATATCCATCCTCTTCGACATTGAACATTACATTATGTTGCATACATTCGTTGATAGCTCTATTACTTTCTTTTGAAATGTGTATTAAACTGTTCATATTTTTACTGTCTGTGATATATCATCCCATAGCCACTTTCCCTTATTTACATGGATTCTTCTGTCCATTACATTTTCTCATGAATCTCAAACCCCCCTCCAAGCAACTTCTAAGACCCGCATATACATCTGTCTCTATTTCTATGCTTTTGAGTCTTCAGTTACCACCACAGAGTGTGGCCATGCAAGTGTTAAGCAGGAATGTATGCTATTTGTCTTTCACAGTCTGGCTTGTTTAACTTAGCATTATATCTTCTGGGTTCATCTACTTCATGTCAAATGACAAGATTTTGCTATTCTTCATGGCCGAGTAATCTATGTGCCATATTTTTGTGTATATGTGCCGTATTTCCCAATCCACTTGTCAGTTTGGGGCACTTAGGTTGATTCCATGGCTTAGCTATTGTAATTATGCTGCAGTAAAGATGGATGTGCAGATGTCTCTCCAACTGCCATCTTATTTGACACATGCTGTTTACACTTCCCAGATGCAAGTTCCTAGAAGCCTGGAGCTGTGTGCATTCTCATCTTGTACTCCCTACAGCACCTAGCAGGGTACCTTGCAACTAATTGTTGCTTATTATCTTGCTTTTTAATTGAACTAATGGGACTGTAATAGCCTAATTTTTAAAACAGAAATAAAATTAGAGATGAAGAAGAAAAACTCTCTGGACATTGTATTAAGTAAAGAGTGTCCCCAGTAAATGAATACTAGACTATGATGTGAGGTAGAAAACCTTCTATATACAGACAATTAATAGCTATTGTGGGCCAATTGTTTTGCAAATTTGACCCTTAGTTTCCTCACAAATACAATTGGAATAAGAATACCTACTCATAGAGTGGAGAGAACTTAATCAGACAAAAAAAAAAAAAGATAAAACACCATAAGATGGCTCTCTCAGCTGGGTATAAAGAACATTTACTAACAGTGATTGGTCAATGCTACAGTATTATCGGTGCTGTTTCTTGTGAGTGGCTGCAGACCTACCCACACTTCTCTTTCCTTCTTCCCCAATCTGATTAGTCAACCAGATAGAATATGGGTTTTAAAAAAAGGATATTTTCTGTTAACTTTTCTAAATTTAAACTGAAAGCTGTTTCACATCTACAATTTAAAATATAGCTAAGATCAGGCTTACTGTTGTGGGAAGTATTTGTCGATGTATCAAGGAAAAGAATATAAGAAAGGAGATAAAAATTCTGCATACTTTAGGTTCTTCCTATTTAGAAAAAAAAATGGCATAGCAAAACATAAGAAAAAAATGTGTTCACAAAAATATTCATTGTAACATTATTAGCAACAGCAGAAAATGTTGACTTTGCTATTTTGCACTCCTAAATGACACCCTTTTCCCAAACAGAAGAACTTATTTCATGGAGATCCTTGGGTCCAATCCCAGTATTTTTGATTCACTAGGTTTGGTTTAAGGCCTAGAAATTTGCATTGAACACCAATGGCTTAAGCAATGGCTGTGTACAATAATTTAATGGACATCTTAAAAAAGATAATGCAGTCAGACCAGCTGGTGGCATGGTAGTTAGAGGTGCTAGACTCCCACATGGCTGACTGCAGTTCAAGTCCAGGAGCCAGTGGCTTGAAATTCACATCAGATGTGAGTGCATACATGCCCCAAACCCCAGGAAAATGGAGGAGAAGGGATTGCAGCATGGCTATTCCTTCTGCAGGGTAATTTCTCACTTTCCCTTTCACTGTCTCTTTCTGTCTCTCCAACAAGTGTACAAGCCCTATGGCAAAAACCTTAAAAAAGAAAAAAAAAGATAAGAGTTGGCAAAAGTGGCGGGAAGTTTGTACTGGGCAGGAGGCTAGCCATCTGCAGGTTGGACGAAAATGCCTCATGTAACAGCAGCTCAAGCTGGAAGACAGACAGGGTCCTATAAGGAGACATCTTGCAAAACAGTTTGCAGCTGGGGAGATAATAACTGACATAGCAAAAAAAGAATGGAAACTTGGATTACCCATTGGCCAAGGTGGCTTTGGTTGTACTTATCTTGCTGATAAGAATTCTTCAAAATCAGTCGACAGTGATGTGCCCTGTGTTGTAAAAGTGGAATCCAGTGAAACTGGATTCCTTTTTACTGAATTAAAGTTCTACCAACAAGCTGCTAAACGAGAGTAAATTATAAAAAATGGATTGGTGCCCATTAACTGAAGTACCTGGGTATTCCTAAATATTGGGGGTCTGGTCTGCATGATAAAAATGGGAAAAGTTACAGGTTTATGACAAGAGATCACTTTGGGAGTGACCTACAGAAAATACATGAAACAAATGCCAAAAGATTTTCTCAAAAAACTATCTTGAAGCTAAGCTTAAGAATTCTGGGTATTCTGCGGACCAGCAGGTGGCGTGGTGGTTAAGGCACTGGACACTCCCACATGGCCAAACACGGTTTGAGTCCTGGACCTGGTACCTTGCTTTCTCGCATTCGGGGTGTGTGTGTGTGTATGTGTGTGTGTGTGTCTGTCTGTCTGTCTCTGGTCAAATTAAAATAAATGAATGAATAAATAAAATTAAAAATAAATACTTTTTTTCTTTTTTTTGCTATAGGGTGCATGCACTCGCCAGACAGACAGAGACAGAAGTGATAAATCACTCCCCAGGGGGGATGGCCATGCCACAATCCCTTCTCCTCCATTCTCCTCTCAGGATCTTGGGCACGCACGCACACGCGCCCGGTGTGAGTTTAAGCCACCGGGTCCGGGACTCGAACCGCGGTCGACTACATGGGAATCCAATGACATAGCCATTACGCTAACTGCTGGTCCCATAAATACTTATTTTTAAAAATAAGAATTCTGGACTACATTCATGAACATGAGTATGTACACGGAGATATCAAAGCCTCAAATCTGCTCCTGAGCTACAAAAATCCTGAGGTTTACTTGGTAGATTATGGCCTTGCTTATCAGTACTGCCCGGTAAGAGTTCATAAAGAGTACAAAGAGGACCTCAAAAGATGCCACGATGGCACTATCGAATTCACAAGCATTGGTGCACACAATGGCGTGGCCCCAACAGGACATGGTGATTTGGAAATACTTGGTTATTGCATAATCACAGTGGCCATCTTCCTTGGGAGGATAATTTGAAAGATCTTAACTATGTTAGAGATTCCAAAATTAGTTACAGAGAAAATTTTGCAGGTTTGATAGACAAATGCTTCCCTCAGAAAAACAAGCCAGGTGAAATTGCTAAATACGTGGGAACAGTGAAATTATTGGACTATACTGAAAAACTTTTTTATCAAAGTTTATGAGATATTCTTTTACAAGGACTAAAAGCTATCGGAAGTCAGGACAATGGCAAACTGGACCTCAGTATTGTGGAGAATGGAGGCTTGAAAGCAAAACAGTAACAAGGAAGAGAAAGAAGGAAATTGAAGAAAGCACAGAATCTAGTGTTGAAGATACGGAATGTTCAAACTCACAGACAGAGGGGGCCACAGAGACTTGTTCAAGAACCAGAAATAGAGTCCAGAAGTAAATCAAATGCCGTGAACCAATTTTTCTTTTTTTCCTTTCATTGGAGTTTGTATTGTTTCATTTTTGTGAGTCTTGTGTGGTGGGAGCAGTAATTAAATATTTATGTCTTTGGAAAACAGACTTAAAAAAAATAAATCATTTATTAAATAATAATTTATTAAAGGCTAATGTATGAAATTCCCATATCTTCAAGTTATATTCTTTAAGCCATCTCAAGCTGTACATGTTTGAGATTTGGGAGTACATATAAGAAAAATTACTATATATGGTGTGTACTTTTCTAATCATTGCACATTTCCTGGAATGGATAAAGATGTCTGTCAAAGTCCTCACTTTTAAGGAAATGCAAAACTTAAAATAAAAGTCTCTTTTTGCTAGGGCCTGCAGGTGGTGTGGTGGTTAAGGTGCTCGACACTCCCACATGGCTGACCATGGTTCAAGTCCCGGACCTGGTGGCTTGCTTTCTCACTTTTCTTCTCTCTGTGTGTTTGTCTGTCTCTGGCCAAATTAAAGTAAATGAATGAATAAATAAAATTTTTTAAAAGTCTCTTTTTGCTAAAAACAAAAAAGATAGTGCAACAATATAAAAAAACTTATTTACTATTAAATTAAAGTTTAAAAAGCAGAAGAAAATTTGCCAACTGTAAAAGATATATATTCACATGCATGATAAAGATAAGGTAGTTTTTTTTTTAAGTTTGGTTTGTTAATCTAGAATATTGAGAGTGAAATATTACCTTTCTCTTTTTAAATTTATTTTGTTTAACTTTATTTATTCATTTGTTTATTTCAATTTGACCAGAGAGGGACAGAGTAAGAGAGAAAGAGAAAGTGAGAAAGCAAGCTACCAGGTCCGGGACTCAAACCGTGATTGGCCATGTGGAATTCCAGCGCCTTTAACCACCACACCACCTGCCAGCCCTGTTTTTCTCTTATTTCTAAGTTCCTATGCTATAATGTTGCTTAAGTGATTAAAAAATTTATATTTATTTCCAACAATAGCTGAGTTTGGGATTTTATGTACACTTTAACAAAAAGAAATTCTAAAATTTGTGATTTCTATCCTTTCCATAAAGGCTTATAATTAATGTTAGTGAGTAAATACTTGGCTTTAGGAAAATAGCTTAGATTTGTCAATAGACAAGGTAACAAGACCCAATACAGAACAGTAGTTAACCTCTCTCATTTATATACGTATATAAAACAGCTATAGCAACAGCTACCACAAATTTAAAACCCAGATATTTTCACATTATAACAAGTAAGAATGCAGACATTGTACTGGGTCTTGGGAAAGTCATGATGCATTTTTGCACAGAAAAACATAAAAAAATACAGCATGACTTTCCCAGCGACCCTATAACTACATAAACATAATAGCACTGAGGCCCAGAACCATCCAAAAGATTAAAGAACTTTAACTTCTATCTGATATAAGTGTTCTTACATTAAAAGATTTAAATATCTTTTCATCCTTGGACACCATTAGCTGAAATGTACGCTCTGGCATCACAGATAGAAAGAAATAAATCAAGAAGCTTGTTAATTTATAAAAAATAGTGATTTGGGCCCAGCCTTAGAGATACAGGCAGTAGCATACTGAACTGCAACACTGGCAGCCAACCTGAAGACATGCTGGGTGTACATGCACCCAGAGTCCTGACAGCTGCACGGCTGAGGAAGGGGACTGCAGTGTGAGACTCTGCAGAGGATGCCTGATGCTCTCTCTCTCTCTCTCTCTCTCTCTCTCTCTCTCTCTATCATGTGTATGCCCACACTCTCACTTATGAATTAAAAAAAATAAACTTTAAATAAATAATGGTAATTTGTAATAATGTTCTGTAAATCTTGTTTTGTTTTGTTTTGTTTTGTTTTGTTTTGGAGAATTTTTTGCTATAGGGCACGTGCGCTCACCAGAAAGACAGGGAGACACAGAAAGTGAGAAATCACCCCCCCCGCTGGCCATGCTGCAATACCTTCTCCTCCATTCTCCTCTTGGGATCTTGGGCATGCACACACATGCGCCCGGCATGAGTTTCAAGCCACCGAATCCAGGACTCGAACCTCAGTCGACTACATGGAAGTCCAGTGACATAGCCATTACACCAACTGCTGGCCCCGTGGAGCCAAATCTTAATAGTTGATTTCAAGCACTAAAGCATTGACTAGGTGAGCACTTCTTTCCCATGGCTCGTTCATTTCCTTGGCAAGCTCTTCAACGGTCAGATTTCTCGTTCAAGTGGGAAGTGATAGATACTTGAACCATTACCGGGTTAAGGTAAAGCAGTTATTACTTAGATTCAGGACAGAGTGGACCTTCTCATTTTTTTCAAATAACTATCTCTAATTACTACTCTTTCAAGAGCATATATAGCCATGGAGTGCCATAAACGTAACAGAGCACATAAATAGCTTTCTCCTCAGAACTGACAAGAAGAAACAACTTAGTAACTCAATTGCTTATGGTATCTGGGAGCATAATGCAAAGAAGTCCTGGCCATGATCTGTCATCAGAGTTGTAGCTACAGGTAAAGTTTCATCATAGATAATACTTAACCCCTCAGGGATAGGATGCAGGACATTAGATGGAATTAAAAATCTCTCATCCCAGATCAGCAGTAAAGCTGCATACAAGTTGGAGCATGAACTGGCTTTGGATAACTATTAGAATGGTCAGGTCAGGACCTAATATTAGGCCCTGCAGTGAACTTTAAAAAAGAACTAAGTTACACTAATCAAAAACATTAGTAATGATGAAGTAAATTGAGAGATATAATATAGATGAAAACTTCTTTGGTACAAACTTCTCAGCAATTCTACTTTGCTCCTGATTTCATTTGGGCAGAGAACAGTTGTATAGAATATTAAACTCACATCCTGGGATTAGAGATTTTTCTCTAGTGTACTTAAGTTTCCCCCCTAGACTCCCAGAATCAGAGTCAGTTTCAGCCCAACTTAAATGAAATTTTAATTCTAAGGAAGCATACGTCAATCTGACCAGGTGGACTTGGTGTTCTGTTCCAGCAATGGCCATTGTTAACTTGGGGCAGAGACAAAGAGCTGGACTATTTCCTCAACTGTGTTAGGGACAGAGTGAGTTGTTCAGTGTGCAGTGTGGCTCCAACCCCTGAGAACCCCCTAGATCAGCCCTGCAATAGTTCTGAAATGTCACACTGAAATTTCTTTTTTTTTTTTTTTTTTTGAGAGGTTTTTGCTATAAGGCGCATGTGCTCGCCACAGAGCACAGAGAGACAGAAAGTGAGAAATCACCCCCCAGGGGGGATAGCCATGCTACAATCTCCTCTCCTTCATTCTCCTCTCAGGATCCTGGGCACGCATGCACATGCGCCCACGTGAGTTTAAACCACTGAGTCTGGGACTTGAACTGCGGTCAACGACATGGGAGTCCAGCGACATGACCATTACGCCAACTGCTGGTCCCCTCACACTGACATTTCTGAGCATCAAACTTAACAATCAAATTTATCTCTGACCATGGTCTAGCCACTTTCTCCCATGCCTTTGTCCCTGGATCCAGTGCACATTTTGGAGTTTGGATCAGTACTTGTTTGGTTTCTGGGTGGTCCAAAACCTCACAAATAGCAGCACAATGTTGAACACACAGAGACGATCATTTTCCAAGAGCAACACCCTTAAAGTGGATGGCACTATAATTTGGGAGGAGTGGGTTCCTATTGCTAAGGAACAAGGAGGTCATAATGGACAATCCTTCAAACAGTTCTGTATGAAAGATAAAATGTGTGTCACTTATAGAAAATCCCCCAAAGCCAAAGCTTCTTTGCAGAAACCAGAGCAGATGAGCAATATCACCATGAACACACTGAAGAAATCTCATACTTGCGATCGGTCTTCCCTGACATGGTACCTGTGCCCTCAGCTCAGATTAGAGAGCCTTTTCACACATATTAACTCATTTGATCCCACAACACATAAGGAACATCACACTGGGCTTGTTGCCAAGTTATCCTGTTACAGCACAGAAAGCACTCTCTCTAGAAGGCTCTTGCTCCAGTCACCAGGAAAGCCCTTTAGATTAAATTCTACTGTGCATTTTCCCCTCCGACAAGGCTGTGCCTTTTTATCCGTAACATATTTTACCAAATCCTAAATTTTTAGTTTCATCATTATCAGATACCCTCTTGCCCTCCTTACCAACAGCCTTCCTGGTGCCACAGATATTAATGGAAACCTTCACGACAGAAGTGACCTCCTTTCTCCCAGAGTTCCCAATTGTCTGACCCAGTGCCGTCCAACAGGAATATAATAAGAGGGCATATATTTTAAAAACATCATTAAGTTGTTCTTTTTGTGGTTTTGTAAGTTTATTTAGCAATCAGCAGTTCGTTTTCATTGGTGTTGACTACAAGTTTTTTTAAGGTAGTAATAGGTACGGAGGTATTTGGCATACACAGCTTGTCTGATGAACCTTCGTTATCATGGTATTTGTGACAATCAAACATGGGTATGGTATGTGACATCCTTTACTTCTTTGGTCCAGGAATGTCAGTTGTGTTTGAGTCTGGTATTAATGTGCACATCTGGAGGCCAGCAGGTGACATGGTGGCTAGGGTGCTAGACTCTGACATGGCCAACCAGTCTGAGTCCTGGACCTGGCAGCTTGCTTTCTCACTTTCTCTCTCTCTTTCTGGTAAATTAAAATCATTATCATCATCATAACAATAAATAAAATTAAATATATTTTTAATGTGAATATCTGGGGGCCAGCAGGTGGCATGGTGGCTAGGGTGCTGGACTCCCACATAGCTGACTGAGGTTTGAGTCCCAGACCTAATGGCTTGCTTTCCCATTTCCCCTGTCTCTCTATCTCTCTCTGATGAGCACATATGCTCTATAGCAAATTTTAAAATAATAATAATTAGTAAATTTTTTCAAACTTTAAAAAAATGTACACATCTGCAGTCCCCATCTCCTTCATAGCAAACTTCCAGATATCTGAGTACTGTAGGGGCATACTTCCTGATGTGCTTGTGAATGTTGATGGTGCATTCCTAGTTCTCCTCCCTGATGGCAGAACAGCCCTTCTGGCCACTTCCCTTTGCAGAAGCCATTCTGTTAGGCACAAGGTAGGTAGCCACAGACATCATTTAAGTATGCCTTACAGCCACATTTTTTAAAAGTAAAGAGAAATAAATGAAATTAATTTAAAAAAAATTTTTTTGGGGAGAGATGTTTGCTATAGGACATGCGCGCTCACCAGAGAGATAGAGAGAAATTACCCCCCAGGGGGGATGGCCACACTACAATCCCTTCTACTCCATTCTCTTCTTGAGATTTTTGGCATGCACACACATGCACCCAGTGCAAATTTCAAGCTGCCAAGTCCAGGACTCAAACCACAGTTGATTACATGGGAGTCCAGCGACATAACCACTACGCCATCTGCTGGTTCCCCATTTTAATTATTTTTAAGTGTACAGTTCAGTGGCATTAAGTACACTTCCAATGTTATATAACCACCACTCTATCCACCTTCAGAACTTTATCATCATCTCAAACAGAAATTCTGTACCAATGACTCCTCATTCCCTTCTCCTATAGCCCCTGGTAACTAATATTCTACTATCTATTTCTATGACATTCCCTAGTCTATGTAGCTCACATAAATGGCATCATGCAATATGTGTCCTTTGGCATCTGGCTTATTCCACTTAGAATATTTTCAAGGTTCATCCATGTTGCAACATTTGTCAGTACTTCTTTTTATTTTTAAATTTTTGTTACAGGGTATGTGCACTTGACAAAGACATATAGGGAAAGTGAGAAATCATCCCCCCCAACCCCCCATGAGAATGGTCATTCCATAATCCCCTCTCCTCTATTTCCCCTCTTGGGTTTTGGGGCACACACACATACACACACACACACACACACACATGCAGCCAGCATGTTTCTCAAGCCAATTGTCTGGGACTCCAACTGCATAGTTGACCATGTGGCATCTAGTTGCCATAACATCCATGCCATCTGCCAAAGCTGGTACTTCATTTCTTTTTAAGGCTGAATAGTGTTCCATTGCATATTTATACCATATTTTGTTTATCTATTCATCTATTGATGGACATTCGACTGTTCACACTTCCGGGCTAGCATGAATAATGTGGCCATGAATATTGGTACTTAGGAGGTGACTGCAAGCGATCATGGAGTGCCAGGCTTGTAGCGTAGCAGGTAAGCTTTGTGCATATGGAGCCAGATCTGTCATGGCCAACCACAGTTTGAATCCTGGCCCAGCAGCCTGAAAATCACACCAGGGGCTAGCTCTATGGCCTGGTGGTTGTGAAAGCCAGAGCCTACATGGCTGACCATGCAGTTCAAATCCCTGTCCCAGGGGCTTTAAAAACGTGCCAGGCGTATGTGCATGCATGCCTCAAATTCTGACAGGAATGGAGAAAAAATTACACGGTGTGAGCATGACCTGTTGAGGGTGTTTTCTTCCTCTCACGTTCTCTCTCTCTCTCTCTCTCTCTCTCTCTCTCTCTCTGGCAAGCCCAAGTGCCTTCTGGCAATGGGGGAAAAAAGAAAATGTTCTGTCTTCTGGCTCTATTCTACTTCGGTTAACCTGTCTGTCACTATCTCCTAACATGTATCTTAAACGGACTGATCCTGAACATCAATTCAACAATTATTTATGAGCACTGACTATAGGCCAAACATGGTGTTAAGATTAGACATAATGGGAAAAAAAACATATCTGCATGGAGCCCCAAAAAGGTTGGGACCAGCACACATAAACACAGATCACCACACAAATAATTACATGGTATGAATTGTGATAAGCCCTATGGGGAAAGTGGTGTGATGGTAGAACAGGCAGATCTGAAAGAGACCATCATCTCACAAATTAGCTGACTCCATGGCCTGCAAGGCTGCCGGATCCCACATGGCTGACTGCAGTATGAGCCCCGGATCTGGAGGGCTGAGAAGTACACCTGGTCTGTGTGCATATGTGTCTGAAATCCTGGAAGGAGGGAGAGATGGAAGGGAAGGGATTGAGATATTGAGGTGTGACTATTCCCCATGGGGGAAGGATGCTTTCTCATCTCTCTCTCTCTCTCTCTCTCTCTCTCTCTCTCTCTCTCTCTCTCTCTCCAGAGAGAGTGTGTGTCTTCTAACAACCACTAAAATAATAATCTCACAAATCACAAAACCTCGTAAATTTTGATAAGTACCTGGGGAGAAAAAGTAGTGGGTCTGATGAGAGTTATAATAGTAGAATTACTTAAAAGGAAAACTTCTTAGAGGAAGCAGCTTAGGGCTAAGGTGGAGGGTGACAAATGAGCTGAGAAAAGGGGTGCAAGAGTGGGGACCGGGTGACGAAGTGACCTGGGTGAGGGGATGGCATGTGTAAAAGGTCTGGAATGAGAAAAATTTAACCTCTGAGAAACAGAGAGGACTGAGATGGCAAAAGTACACTCTGCGTTACCCATGAGGAGGGACAGGTGAGCAGGACCAAGTTCATGCAGACCTTTATACCACAGACGGGATTTGGGATTTTCTACCAGCTACAGTGGAAAAGCCCCTAAAGTGTGTTTAAAGATGTTGGGTGGATGGGGCCAGCAGGTGGCATAGTGATTAAGCTACTGTACTTCCACGCAGCCGACTGTGATTCGAGTCCCAGACCTGGAGGCTCAAATCTCAAGCTGGGCAAGTGTGTGTGTGTGTGTGTGTGTGTGTGTGTGTGTGTGTCCAAAATCACAAGAAGAGAATGGAGTAGAAGGAAGTGTGGTGTGGCCATTCCCCTTGACAGGTGATTTCTTACTTTCTTTCCCTGTGTCTCTCCAGCGAGCACACACACCCTATAGCAGAAATTACTCTCTCTCAAAAAAAAAAAAAAAAAAGTTGGGTTGACATTTCTTTTTAAAGTCCACTGTGGTTGCTTGATAATCAAAAGCTCTAATTCCTCATCTTGAAGCGTAATGGGCCTTCCTTCTTTCCTTTGCATTTTTTTTTTTTGGAGAGGTTTTCGCTATAGGGTACATGTGCTCGCCAGACAGACATAGAGAGACAGAGAGACAGAAAGCAAGAAATCACCCCCCAGGAGGGATGGCCATGCCGCAATCCCTTCTCCTCCATTCTCCTCTCAGGATCTTGGGCGCGCACGCACACGGCGTGAGTTTTAAGCCACCGGGTCCGGGATGCGAACTGCGGTCGACTACGTGGGAGTCCAGCGACATAGCCATTACGCTAACTGCTGGTTCCCCTTTCCTTTGCATTTTAATCTTCACTGCTCTATTAAAACTCATTGTACCTACCATAACTTTTGCCTTGTATTAACCTATTGTACTTTAAAAATTTTTATTATCATAATCTTGTTTATTTGACATTGAATCACATATATCTTTACACTGTATTACATTTCTTTAAAAATATGGAACGTTTCACGAATTTACATGTCAACCTTGCACAGAGGCCATGCTAATCTTCTCTGTATCGTTCCAATTTTAATATATGTGCTGCTGAGGCGAGCACCTAACCTATTGTACTTTAGTGAGATACCTTTTTTTTTAGAATGATTTATTTATTATTATTATTATTGTTAATATTATCTTTCACATGAGTTTTGCCAGAGAAAGACAGAGAGAGAGGGAGAGTGAGAAAGCAAGCTGCCAGGTCCAGGACTCAAACCATGGCATGTGGGAATTCCAGCACTTTAACCACCATGCCACCTGCTGGTCTGAGATGCCTTCTTTTACTAGTTATTCATAGACTTGACTTGCTGACCTACCTCACTCCAATGGTAATCTTTTCCAGCTGGTGGAAAAGGTTTCTCACCCATCTTTGTGTGCCCACAGCATGAAGACTGGAGCAGATGTACTGGGCCAATCTGTTAAGCCAGATTGGGTGAAAACTCTAATAAGAGTCAGCTACTTCCCTCCCTCCAAAAAAGCATTCTGTGACCTAATTAACCCTGTCTTTAATCTGACTACTCTGTAACTCTGCTTGCCACAAAGCCTGAAGTTCCTGAACAAGACCTGGGCATCTATCCAGGACCAGGGCTGGCAATATTTAAACCTAAAGGGGTATTATTTCAGGTCATGCTGGGGTTTCAAAAGGCAACCTATATGTGACCTGGCATTTCAGAGTCCCAAGGAGCTCTACTTGTACCCTTCGAAGTTCTGGCATGTAAACTATGCACTTAACAGAGTTCTCAAGAAATGCAAACCCATCTCCAAGAGGTGCTTATACTTGGCTAGAAGTATGGTCCTTAGCTAAGCATGCCAAAAGAATTAGATCTCTTTTCATCTTCCATTTATGGTGGATTGAAATTACATGGTGGTGGGGGTGGGGATGAGGTGTGAATAGGGCCAACACTTTGTTAGTGTAACTGTGACCTTGGCTGGGTGAATCTCTGGGCCTATTTCACCATCTAAAACTGGTGATATTACCTATTCCTACAGACTTATTAAAAGGATTAAATGAGAAGTGAAAATGTCTAGTAGCAGTTATGATAAAAACGCTTTCAGTTATGATAAAAGTGCCTTAAAGGGTTTTTTCGGGGAAGAGGCCAGGAGAAGGGAGTGAGCTTATGCAGGAAGAGAAAAGCCACTGAGTTTCCTCTTTATCTTCCTAGGTGAATTAAAGTTTATGTAAACTATCCCAGAAAGGAGGGGGGGGTTGAAACCCGTTAATGAAATGTACCAAGAGAAACATTTCCAGTATCCCATAGTTTATAAGGATACAAAAGGCAAATACAATTTTAATCTCAACAGGAGCAGCCTTTGTTTTACCCTCCTCTCTGGAGCCTGGACAAGCAGTAGGGGACACGTCTACAATGCAGGGCTAAGGTGCGGATTATAAAAGAGGACTGGGAAAGATGAGTAACGATTCAAAACTTCTCTCCAGAAGTCGTTCCCTAACCAGCCTTGGGGACACGTTTTCGTGCTGCTTCATCTCCCCCTCTTCTCCCGCCCCACGCAGCTCCACCGTGGCCCGTCTCTCGGGCTGGCTATGTCCTTCGTCCAGCCCGGAGGCTCTGGGCAGAGGATCGAGGAGTTGGGACCACCCAGAGTCAAGGCCACTTTCCATTCTTTCTATAAGGCCTCAGCCACCTTTCACTCTCCCGGCTCCGCGATCCGGACCGCAAGCTCTGCTCGCCCTCGATTAGCACTTTTCTTAACTCCGTTGCAGTCCCCGGGGCAGGGTCACCACACGGACAAGGTCCGGTCATTGCCCGAGAATGACCCGGCGTGGGCGCGGGCGCGGGCGCGAGCTCGGGGCGGGGAGGGGCGAGCACGCGCCTCGCGAGGCCCCGCCCCATCGCCAGATGCGGCGCCGTTGGGGCGCGGTGATTGGTGGGCGCGGCGGTGGGATGAATGGGGTGACCGCGGCGGGGGAGCAGGGAGGGGACACCGGGGCGCGGGCGGGGGTGAGGCGCGCGGAGCGACGACGGCTCCGCCCTGCGGCGCGGGCGGTTAACGGTCTCCACGCCCTGGGAGCGAGACGAAAGCCAGGCGGGCGGGCTCCGGTCTCGCGATGAGGCCGGGTTGTGTGGTGGGCCGCCACCCCCATCCCGGGGCCCGGATGTGAAGGCGCCCCCCCGCCCCGCCCGGGGGCTCTTGTTGGGATTCCGGGATGGGCGGTGCAAAGAGAAGCGAGCCCGCCCCTGGAGCGGGCGACAAAGGGCGCCCTGCTCTCGTGGATCCCTCCCAGCGCTCGGTGCGAAGAAGGCCCGGCTGGTCGGAGGAGCAGACTCTGGAATCCGTGTCTAAACACCTGACTTTTTTTCTGTTGCACCCCTTTTTCAGACTCAGTCAATCAACAGATGTCTGCTGCGCCCATACTTGATGCCAGGCACACCCCAGTGAACTAGGCAGACCCGTTTCTGCCCCTTGAAAGTGTAACAGGGAAGGTGGGGGGAAAAGTAAATAAGTGGAACAATTACAGATTGCAATAAGTGTTGTGAACAAAGCAAACTATTGGCTAAGGACAGGACGTGGAAGGAGAAGCTGATTTTCACCAGGGTAATAGGAAAGACCTAGCTGAAAATGTGACTTGAAAATTGTGTCCTGTTGCTTCAGTACCTTTTCCTCATCCTCTCCAACATCTAAATCCCATAGCACTCCCCCCCCCCCGCCCCCGCACTCCTAAGCCTTTTTAAAACTAGGTATGTGGTTTCATTATCACAATTCCTGACATACCACGACCCTAAAGAATAAATGCGTACTTAGCATCACTGACTTCCAGATTTCCTGCTAGGAACTGAGGAGAACATAAAAAGCGAATAGAGCATTCATGAATGTTCCCTGAAAATTAATTCTTTTTATGCTTGACTGTACAACCACTGTGGCACCTTTTATCCCTACTCCTTGGGAATTTTTCTTGATTGTTTAGCCACAACCTAACTTTCCAGCCTCTCAGAGCCTAGTTTCTTCTTAATTGGCTGATCCAATAAACTAATTGGGCCTACCATTAGTGAATGAAAGCTCAGTGTATTATTCTTCCTATATAATGGTTCTGTTTGTTTTTGCTCGTTATAATAGTTACATGCAATGCCTTAATTCAGAGTAATAAATGAAGTGAGAGGCAAATGATTAGCTCCATGAGTTGAGAAAATGTTTACTGGTTTTGGAGGACCGGAGTCGGGAAGTGAGCATCCCTTCCCAGTAAGTGCCTCAATCAGTGAAGCAGCCTGGCTTAGCAGTGGTGTCACTTGCGGGAGGGCACCACCTGTGGCCGAGACCTCATGGGAAACCTGGGTTCAGTTCTCCACCCAACCTAAATAGGCCGTGTAGGGTGGCATGCACCTGTGACCCTTAATAGCTGGGAGGCTGGAGCAGGAGGATTACAACATGGAAGGGTCCTGGTCTAGAATACTTCTCTCTTTATCTTCCCTTCTGCCTTCCTCCAGTATGCTCTCTCCTTGCTTATGATAAAAAGGGAAGAAAAGAAAGAAAAAATAATGAAGAAATAGCTTAACTTGTTTACAAGTGGCCTGACTTGATCTCTGACTCTTTCTTTTGAAATTGGTAACCTGTAACTACATGTAAATGTTTTCCTGTGATAGGAGAAAACCATACTGAGAAAGGTAAATTCTTGTACCTAGAATATTGACATAGTTATCGAACGAGGCATAGTTTGATTGTTCTGGCAAGTAAAGTAAATAAACTTTATTTTAGTTCTTCTGTCCCTGATTCTGTTTTAAAAGTGAGAGTATCGATGTTATCTATTCCTCCGTAACAAAGTACTCCCACACACATAGTGGCTTGAAACAACATTTTCTGTCTCAGAGTTTCTGCAGGTGAGAAATCAGGCATTGTTTGCTTAGCTGGCTTCTCTGCTTCAGAGTCTGTCACAGACAGCAATCAAGATACCAGCTGGGCCTACAGCCATCTTGAGGCCTTACTGGTGAAGGATCTATTTCCAAGTTCACTTCTGCGATTGTTGGCAGGATTCAGTTCTTCATGGGCTGTGAGCCTAAGGACCTCCGTTGCTAGCTGTCATCCAGAGACCAACCTTAGTTCCTTGCCATATGGGCATTTCCAGTATGGCACCTTGCTGCATGAAAGTATGAAAGCCAAAACGTTCTAGAGTGCTAAGAAGATGGAAGCCACTTTATGTTCTAACCTAATCTAGACAGAGACGGTGCATCATTTTTGCCACATTTTCTCTGTTAGGAGCAGTTTACTGAATCCAACCCATGGGCTAAATACCTGGTGACAGAGATCATTGGGAGCTGCCCATATGTTACCAAAGCACAATAAACTGATGATAGGAATTTGGAGCCCCAAAGTTTTGCAAATGTTGAAACAGCCTACTCTGTCTTTTTTCTTGTTTTCTTTTTCTTTCTTTCTTTCTTTTTTTCTTTTGCTATAGAGCATGTACACTCACTGGAAAGATTCAGAGACAGAGAGAAAATGAGAAATCATCTCCCTTCCCCCCAAGGGAAAGCCATACTGCAATCCGTCTCCTCCATTCTCCTCTTAGGATCTTGGTTGCGCATGCACACACATGCACACACACACACACACCACACCACACACACACACACACACACACACACACACACACACACCTTACCTGGCATAATTTTAAGCCCCCAGGTCCAGGTCTCAAACTATGAAGTTAGCTATGTAGGATCCTTAACCACCATGCCAGGCCCGAAACGGCCAACTGTGTCTTATTTGCTATCTTTACCATGAAGAAAGTAAATGGTCTTCTGAGAGACCAGTTCAATGAACGTTTTCTAAATGCATACTATTGGGTTGTCGGAAAAAATTTGCATTTTCTGTGAAAAAATGCGTCATGACTTTTCTGACTACCCAGTATTTGGCACAGCATTATGCAAGAGATACAAAAATTAATGACACAACTCTGCCCTTGGGGAAGAGAGAGATAAGTAAACAATTACAAAATTAATATTATAAATGATAAAGGCCTCCACAAAATGAGAGAGGTCATGAGAGAGGAAGACAAAAACAATTTGCTCTAGGTCACATTCAGGAAAGTAAAAGGGGGTGGGAAGTTAAAGAGAAAAATGACTTAGTGGAGGTTAATCCTTTGTATTAACAAAATGAAAAGGACGAACATATTGTATTCTGCATTTCCTAGACTTTAAGCAGTCTAAAACTGCCCTGATGTTATGCTTATAAGGTATCTGTTTGACAACTTTTAAATTTTGTAACTAAGTTCATTCTATTGCATTACCCTGATAGAGGGTAGCAGATTAGAAGTGGATACAACAATGTTATTTAAACCAAAAGAGAATTGACTGACCCTGAAAAACATAAGATGGTCAAATGTGAAAAAGAAAAAAAAATGTGTCTTATAATCATATGGCAAGGAATAGACTTTTAAAAAATGAACTGCAGTACACACTTGAAGACTTTCACTTGAGTCTTAAGTTGCCACATTCACTCTTGGCAAAAAGTAAGCTCAAGATTGTGAAAAGAAATTGTTACTGACATGTAAGAGCATGTATAATATTGCAGGTGTGCAAAAGTGAGGCCTTTTATGACATATACAGATCATTAAAATATCATCTGACCTGGAATGACGAAATTACTTCTGGCTAATTTTTAGAGAACTTGTTTTATAAATGATAGAATTAGGGTGAAGCATATTCTATTCTGTATCACCAGCTCTGGCATCTTACAGAGCACTTTCAGGACATACTACTTAATCAGAATACATTTTAGCAACTAAAAGCACACCTCTACTCTTTTGTCAGTTGCTTACATCTATTTCTTGGTTAAATGTTATTAGCTGCTTTTGTCTACATCCTAGAAATATTTAGTTCTTTAATATGTTATGAAAATAAGTGAAATAAATCGATTGCAAAATTTATCTGTTGTTGATCGGCATGGTAAAAGATACACTGAGAATCTGTCCAGATTTAAAATCCTATCTTTATCATATTTTAACATTTGAGACTTTAATCCAGACCTTAATTCTGTACTAACTGACTTTGTAGCCTAAGTATGTCATCTGTGGCTAAATTTTCTCATTGCATACTGGTGTTGAAAAGAATAAAGTCTAGCTAGCAGGTGGCATGTTGGTTAAGGCATTGGACTCCCACATGGCCAATTGTAGTTCAAATCCCAAACCTGGAGGCTTGCTTTCTCACCCCCCCCCCCCGTCTCTCTGGTCAAATTTTTAAAAAATAATAAATTAAATTAATAATTTTTGATTTAAAAAGAAAAGAATAAAGTCAGAGTTTATTGGGAAAGACTTTTGAAATTTATAGGTAATAAAAATGGAAAGAATTGTACCAAATTTGATTGGTCATTGAAAAAAACACTTTCTCTTTCTTTTACGATAAAGTACTTGATATTCAAGATAACAGATGCATTTATATACTGAGTAAAACATTTCAAATTTACACATCAGTGATTTCTTTTTCATCCAAACTGTAGGTACAGTCTATTGCATTTAAAAAATGTTACATATTCTAGCGGACCAGCAGGTGGCATGGTGGTTAAGGTGCTGGACATTCCCACATGGCCAACCAGGGTTCAAGTCCTGAATCTGGTGGCTTGCTTTCTCACTTCTTCTCTCTCTCACTCTCACCCTCTGTCTCTGTATGGTCAAATTAAAAAATAAATGAATGAATAAATAAAATTAAATAAATAATTATAAAAAAAATGTTACATATTCTTTTGGAGCATTTTAGTATTTCAAATTTTAAAATTTCAAAAAGGTGGGGGAGAAACTTTTTATAATTATGTTTACCATTATGGAGAATAAAAGAATTATATCCATAGATAATACTTTCTTAAGAATTATTTTATTATTTATTTATTCTAATTTGACTAGAGAGAGACAGAGAAAGAGAGAGAGAAAGCAAGCTGCCAGGTCTGGGACTTGAACTGTGGTCAGCTATGTAGTAGTCCAGCACTATTAACCACCATGCCACCTGTCGGCCCCATTCACGGATAATACTTTCAAACTGTTATAGGCCAGCTGCAGTGGCACAGTGGTAATACAACATTCTGCAATGTCAAACCCACATAGGAAGGTCTCAGGCTCATTTCCTGTGGTCTCCCTCTACAGGAAGATGTGCACACGTGCCCTATATATGGACTGGCTGAGTCTAGGAGTGGATCATGGCCTGAAGATCACCCTGTTGGGAGTGCTGCTCTCTCTTTCTCTTGGAAGAAAGAAAAATTTAAAAAGTATTATAGTTGGGGGGGGGGGGGTCAGCAAGTTGTAGTGGTTAAGGCACTGGACTCCCACATGGTCAACAACCGTTCAAGTAGTTTCAGCTTGAAACCACTCAGCAGCTTGAAACTCACGCCGGGTGTGTGTGCGTGCATGCCTGAAATCCTGAGAGGAGAATGGAGAAGGGACTGTGGTGTGGCCATCCCTCCATGGCAGCAATTTCTCACTTTCTGCCTTTCTGTCTCTCTGCTGAATGCATGAGCCCTAGAGCAAAAAATCTGTCTCTCTCTCAAAAATAAAAAATTTAAAAAGTATTACACTTTGTATTTTATTTTTCTTTGACTTAAGTTTTAGCTAAATGTTCCCTGGTAAAAACGTAACTTACAAACTTACATTTCAGCTTTTCATTCACTCGTGTGTTCATTTACATTCAGTAAATATTTATTAAGCTTTTACCAAGTTCCAGGCTGTGTACTAAATGCTGAGGACACAGTAGTAAACAGAGCAAAGTCTATGCCCTCAATGAGCTTATGGAAGGAGTGAAAAACACATATTAAAAAGTGAATATATGTATGTCAATCAGAGGTGAGTATGAAGGAGAAACAGAAAGTAGAGTAAAAGCATTTCAGTGTATGGGAGGCAGGATGGGAAGTGTTGTAAATTTAAAGCAAGCGAGAAAAGGACGGAGGAGAACATGAGAGTAGATGGCATATACATACAGAGCAAAATAGAGCAATGGTGTAAGCCTCAGAAATTTCTGGAACAGATCATTTTAGGCATGAGGGAATTGTAACTGCAAAGGCTCTGAGGCAGGTTAGTGCTCGCTGTGCTCAAGAGTTAAGAAGGAAGATAGAAGAGCCTTAGAAGAGAGCTTTAGAGAAATGGTGAAGGACTAAATCATGAAATGAATGACCTTTTAGGTTGTTGGAAGGATTTCGACTTTCACATTCAAAGACCTGAGAGGCTGATAGATGATATTGAGCAGATACAGGGACCTGGCTTGGCTTTGGTTTTAAAAGGATCATGCTGGCTGCTGGGTTGGGAATAGACTGTAGAAGGCAAAGGCAGAAGTAGAGGTCTTGTTAGGAGACTATTGCAAATTCTAGTTAACAGTGGATATAGACTTAAACCAGGTAGTTGTGATGTGGATAATAAAAAGTGAACAGATTCTCAATGTAGTTTGAAGGTCAAATTGTAAGGTTCTGGTTATGCTTTGGGTATAGGAGGTAAGATAAAGGGCTCAACACAACTCTAAGGTGTTTGCCTGAGTTGTGGGAGGATCAGGTTTTCAGGTAAATTAAAATAATTCACTCTGGGGTCTACCCTCATAACCTTGTGGTTAAGGGAGCTGAATCAATATGACTAATTCATTTGAATCCCAGTCTCAGCTGTCATGGCACAGAAACTTGTGTGGGTGCCGCAAATCCTGATACAATAAATAAAGGAATAGGGACTGCAACATGCCTCCCCCATTGGGGGTGCTTTCTCTCTCTCCTTTCCCTGCAAGCATGTGTACCCTTTGACAGGTTTTTTATTTTCCTAGATTTTTTTTAGAAGTTCTTTTTGGTTATACTTGGTTTGAGATGCCTTTTAGATATCCAAAATAAGGCATTAATGAGCAGTTAAATATAGAAGTCTGGAATTCAGGGGAAAGGTGTGGGTCAGAAAAATACATTTGGGAGTCAGCAGAGTACACATGGAATCCAAAGGTAGGAAAGGGGCTGTTATTACGTAGGAAGCAAAGGCAGAGAAGACGGAGGATGTAGACTTTTTTAATTGCCCAGTCAGCCCCAGATAGAATACTATTATTATTATTATTATTATTATTATTATGGAGAGGCTTTTGCTCTAGGGCGCGGGCATGTGTGCTTGCTAGAAAGACAGAGAGAGACAGAGAGACAGATAGCGAGAAGTCACCCCCCAGGGGGGATGGCCACACTGCAATCCCTTCTCCTTCACTCTCCTCTCAGGATCTTGGACACGCACGCACACGTGACGGCGTGAGTTTAAGCCACCGAGTCTGCAACTCAAACCATGGTCAACTACATGGGAGTCCAGCGACATAGCCATTACGCCAACTGCTGGTCACTTCAGATAGAATACTAAGGAGTGTAAAAGGAAGAAGAGAGGAAAAGCCTAAAAAATCCAGAAGTCATTCAGCAGATATTTAAGAACATCCACTATTTGGTTATCAGGAAAGTCATGACACATTTTTGCATAGAAAAACAGAAAAATACATCATGACTTTTCCAACAGCTTACTGTTCTGCTACTTGCTAGCCACTGGGAAAACAACTCGGTAAACCAGTCCCAAGTAGGATCTTGAAGCCGCTCTCTTTATCGGGATGCACACTGAAGAACAGAAACAGGGAGAAGCCACAGTGCGCGGTGAACAGCAGTGATGAGGCGGAGTAGCAGAGTAACTAAAGTATGAAGCTAATTGCAAGGTCTGAGGAGGAAAGGAAACAGCTTTTCATCTGTTTTTAGCAGAGACAAACCAGGCCGATGGGAATTCTGGGAAGCAAGATAACAGAAAACACAAATTAGAAGAGAAGAGCAACAGTAAGATTACAAGGAAAAAAAATATAGGGACCAGTAAAGACTGCATAGTGTCACCCTTAGCATAAAATAGTTTATCTCTGGCCTGTATTTTAGTCAATTTCATAATGTTCAGGAGAAAACATGGGCTTATATCTTATCTTAAGTGACAGCTTTCATTTTCGTGCAAATACCTCCTCATGAAACCCCTATTGTCAGGATAATATTCTAATAAAACTTTCAATTGTATTTTAAAATTCAACTACAGCTTCTATAACAATACAAGTGTAACAATAAAACAAAATGTTAATTTTTTTTTCTTAAAAGTAATACGGAAGCAACATTGGAAGTATGTAATTGGAGATACTTGGAAGTATGTAATTGGAGATTTGGACCTATTAACTAAAACTAAGAGAAAAGGAAAAATGCTACCAGAATTTTAAAATAAAGAGAAAGAAGAGGCTGAGAAGAAGGAATAGTTAATTTATCTAAATACAAATTAACAATAGTTTCTTGGGGGGATCACCATGTGGATGCAATAAATGGAAAGGTAAGAGCTGCAGGGTTACGGTTACTGTACAGTACCAGGGTTCCCTTTTGAGAGGTGGGTTAAAAGGGCAGGAATGGTCTCAGCACTGTCTCTAGAACCCTGTGGTTCAAGAATCTGGTTCTGATGCTACCTAAAACACTTTCCATGAACCCCATTATTTAGTAAGCCTGGCAGTGGATCTTAAGTATTCTTTAGACTTATTTGGGAAAAAGCACCCACAATTAAGTTGGGTATTATTGCACTTCTACCACCTTTTTTTGGTAATTTTACCCATGAATACAATGTGGTCATGTTAGCTCACACTCTTTAAGTGTAACATTAGTTGGGGTAGGGGGAAGTTCCTCCCCAGATCATACATAAGTGTGCATGTGTACACACACAAACACACACACACACACACACACACACACAACCTCAAGTCTCTGGCTTGAGAAAGAATGAAAATATGGCTTTACATGGGGCTGGCAGGTGGTGTGGTGGTTAAGGGCACAGGACTCCCACATGGCCAGCTATGGTTCGAGTCCTGGACCTGGTGGCTTGATCTCTCTTTCTCTCTGTGTCCTTCTCTGGTCAAATTAAATGAATAAAATAATTCTTTAAATTATTTTTTTAAATGAGAGAGTATGGCTTTATAGGCCTATGTTTGAGAGGCACTAAGTTCTGGGACCTAACTATCTGACAGAATGTTAGAACTCTGGAGCCAAAAAGCACCAGGATGATGGTGACAGTGATGGTGAGAGGGAGTAAGAGTTCACTCATTCACTCATCCAAAACGTTTATTGAGCTCTTATTATGTATACACACACATGCATGTGAGTACGTGCCCACATATTCTCTCTCTCTCTCTCTCACCCTCCCCCCCCCCCCCCGCCCAGGGATTGTACTAGGATCTGCAGATAAATAATGAGCAAGATCCAACATGTTTCCTCCTCTGGGGGAGCTCACAACCTAAAGCAGACGTCTTTGAAGTAGGACACGTGCACATCAGGGATCGAAAGAGATGACATGTTCAGAAAACAACTGCAACGCAGAGGATTAAATGCTTAATGGAAACCAAGATACACAGATCAACCAAGAGCTATGTGAAAAGGCTTCCTTTGGGCAATGATAAGAAAATATGAGAACTTTATCATTGTTTTTAAAAAATTTTAGTTTTTCTTAAAAATCATTTAACACATAACTTGACCATTATATAAATTCATCACTAAAAATAAATACAGATATTTTGATAATATGGGCTTAAATATTTTATAGTAAACATGATAACAAACAATTAAGTGTGGTTTAGAACTTAAAATTTTGGAATCTCAAGATAAACTGGAGACTTTTAAAGCCCAGGAAGACAGAACTTTGACAGAAAGATGAACCAGTTCTGGTCTTAGGCTGCTGGCAGAAGAGTGAAAAATAAAGAAATTATCTTGCCCAAATCTTCTATGACACCAGCATTTGCTTTCCACATGCCCCTTGAAAGTCCTTCATAAATTATCTGGGTTTCTGTTGTTGCATTTACCACTCTACATGTTGTTTTCTGTGTATCATTTTCCTGTTAAGCAGGGTCCTTGAAGTTGTGTGTGTGTTTTAATTTTTTTTTTTTTTTTATTTCTAACACATAGCATAGTATCTGGCAAATTAAAGTCATTCAGTGTTTGTGGAGCTGAATGGCAATTGACTGTTAATAATCTTAATTATTTGTGTATGTTAAATTACCTAATTTGTATATAGTTTGTGCAGTTGTATTCCTCTTGTAATGGCCCAGTGCCTGGAGCATAGCTGGTACATGAGAACCATTACATTGTAAACATGTAAAAGGAGAAATTTGCTTAAATGGTTCATTGTGTTTGGTAGATGGACGTGGGAGTGAGTCTTAGACATATAGCAACAGGGGCACAAGAATCAAAGGCTAAGTTTCTGGAAATTTAAATGGGGAAACCATTGGACACCAGGACAATGAGAGCCTCATATTATCCAAATATCAATAAAAAACAGCAAGGATCTTCTAAAGTCTTTAGTACGTATATTTGCCTACAGACATCACTTAGTTTACCTCCTTTCCTCTTTTTAAAAATCTTTCGAGGGAACCAGCAGTTAGCGTAATGGCTATGTCGCTGGACTCCCACGTAGTCGACTGCGGTTCGCCTCCCGGACCGGTGGCTTAAAATTCACGCCGAGCGCGTGTGCGTGCGTGCCCAAGATCCTGAGAGGAGAATGGAGGAGAAGGGATTGCGGCGTGACCATCCCCCCTGGGGGGTGATTTCTCGCTTTCTGTCTCTATGTCTCTCTCTGTCTGGCGAGCGCACGCGCCCTATAGCAAAAACCTCTCCAAAAAAAAGAAAAAAATCTTTCGAATACTTTCTGGAGTAGAAGGGGAGTTGGTAGTGACTTCTAGAAAAAACTTACAATCTCTAAGAAATATATACAGTGAGTCTATTGCATAGAGGTCAAGGTTAAAACAATAGTCTTGAGTGATTTCTGTTGTGCTTTATCTTGTTCAACTGCAGACCTTTGCTCTGGTGGTCTCCGTAGATGTTTAACCCTTTCGACCAAAAGTAGTAACTGGATCCCCTTCAGAATCCTAGAAGAGACCCTTAGGAGGGTGGACTCCTGCCACAGGATCCTGCCACGCTTGGCTTTACAAGATCGGAGTTCAGGGTATCTGGAACTTCAGTGCTGCTATTGCGCAGGCTCTGCGTTCCACGCAGGCTTATTAGGAAGAAATCGGGTAAAACTGACTCGAGACGGGGAAGCAGAGGGGACCAACCCAGACCTCGGTTTCTCACCGCAGCGCATTCAGGAATTTACAATCACGAAAGTTCTATTGTTCGGCGATTGGCTCGGGGGCTGCATGACATCATAGCGCTTGATTCCTCTTTCGCGTCCCGATTGGCTGGCCGCGCCATTGTGACGTCACGGTCAGCCCACGTTCTGATTGTAGATACCCAGCGCCTTCCTCTTCCCATCGCGGCGGTTCCTGGCTGCCGGTACCTCCCTTCTACATCCTCCTCGGCTCGTTCTGGCCACGGGCGCTCCTGCCGCCGCCGCCTCGCCGCTCCTCCCAGCTGCTGCCGCCCCACGGCCCGAGAGGTAAGCCGTCAGCTCTGGGAAACTTCTCCCGGAGCCGCTGCTCGGCCATGACACCCGTGCGAGCGCGCGGCCGGGACGCGGGCTGCCGACTGCCTTTCGGTCTTGAACCGGGTGCTGAGGCAGAGCTGCCGGCACGGTCCGCGCGGCAGAGGATCGGAGCTGTCCGCGGCCGCCGAACCCGCCGGCTCCGGGTCCGCCTGGCTCCTTGGGCACGGACCACGCGCAGGGGAAGCCGTGAGGACGCGAGGGGCTCGCCTGCCTCCGAGACTGAGGCAGGGCGCCTCGGGAGTTTCCCCCGCGGTGCTGTCGCACCTGTTCGGCGGGTACGGGCAGCACTCGGGGACTTTGGTGAGCTGACAGGCACCGCGGGGGCTCGACAGGGCGCCCAGGAAGAGGCAGGAGGGATGGGTTTGTGCGCTCGGATCTTCCCGCCCTGTCTGGATGAACTCACGGCGGGGAGATTCGGGGAGCGTCCTTAGAGAGAGAGCTTTCTTCAAGGGGAACAGAACTGAGTGAGTGCGGGGAGCCTGTGCCGAGTGGCGGGGTCAGTTGGGTATCCGGCGCCGGGGTGCGAGCCCTCGCCCTAACCAGAGTTGGGGGAGCCGGCGGTGCGGGGACGCTCCGGCCTTTTCTTTTTCGTGCCCCTCTTCCCCGCCAGTCCCCAGCCAACCTTCGGGACCTTCCCACATGCCCCTGTGAGCAGAGCCCGCTAGCTCCGGACCACTTGGACGTTTATTAAAACCAGATAACTGCAGCCCTCGGAGGGATGAGGCGGGTGGAAGGCGAGAGGGCGGGGACGAGGCACCGGAGCGGCCCTTTTAGGGAGTCTGGGCGCGGGAGAGGCGGGAGCTGCTGGCGGGGAGGGAGGCTCGTGGCGCGGGAGCGGCCCTGGGCCCAGGGAAGCCGTGGGTACGTTGTGTTACGAGCTGTAAGAGAAAGTGCCCTTTTACTGTTTCCATGCCAGTAAAACTCCTCCGCCCCCTACCTCGAGCTGGAGGAAGTAATGCCTAGAGCAAGAGTTGTTCTTTTTGAACTGTCTTGCAACCATTCCGTGCTCTTGCACTTGGCGGTTTCCCCTTCTCTCCTGGATAGCTGATCTGGAGAAAGCATTTGGCTGAGTTTTGCAATGGATGCTGGGGGTGAGGGTCCCGTTTGGAAGAATCTTGTGCATGACTTATTAACTGGCAGAGGAATGGAGAGGTGCTAGTGGGGAACTGTCGGGAGCGAGAAGTCTAATTTTTTTTTTAAATATCGGGCCCCGTGGCAGGAAATGCTTTTATATAGGGTTATACGGAAGAGCCAATGTGGCTTGTTAGGTTTTGAAACTCGTTCCCCTAATCACTTGGCACATAACCTGTTGGACTGCTCTTGTTTTGTTTGTACATCTCAGCCCAGTGCATTTTTGGTGCAGAATGTACACATACAAACAGCCGATTTTGCATTAAGATAGGCTGTGGTCACACACCTTAGCTTCTTATCTGCATTTGGGGGCAAGTGGATCACTTTTCTGGTCAGCTCAGACACTGCCTGGGATTTCCAGAAAAGCTCACACTTGCAAGAGAAGTGTTGTTGCTCATTTTCCTTTTAGAATCTTACCCCGGTTATAACTTCATTGCCAGGAATGTTTTCTGCACTTTCTTTTGCATTTCTTCTCTCCTGTTGAACTGAAGACAAAGGGGAAAAATGCCATTGATGGCTACAGATGAGTAATTTTACAAAATATTAGATAGAGCTTTGCTGAAACGTGAAAGAAGAAAGCATTAAAATGGGATAGTCAGATTTTTCAGGAAACGTATCTGTAACTTCAGAGACTGCTCTTAACCCCTTTGACTCAATTTCCTTGTCTATGAATGAGCATTGTAAATTGCAGACTTATTATATGAGTATCAGGGACGATACAAATACTCACCCAGCATGGAGATTGCCAAATGGTGGTTTGATAGTTTCTTTCTCATCCCTGGGATCAACAGATTTCCTTTTTGTTAGAGACCTTAATTTTTAGATGTTTGGTATTTGAGAGCGTTTTTTTTGTTTTGTTTTGTTTTTGTTTTTGTTTTTGTTTTTGTTTTCACTACCTCTTCTTTTGCTCTCAGCATAATTATTGCTTGTCTTCCTTCTGGAGGTGAGTATCCAGTCCTTGCGTATCTCATTTCCAGTTTGAATTAGAGTACTGGTGCTTAAGTAGACAGTGTGTTACATCTCCTTCTTTCCTGGCCACATACCTCTTGTCCCCTAAAAACATTTTGTAAGTTTTTTGGTTTCCTTCTCTGTCTCTACCAACTCTTCTGTGACCAATGGGCTAATCCTCACCTGAAGTACCCATACACATGTCTTTCCTTACATGCGTTCTGTTTCGGGTGCTATTGTTGTGAGTATCTGCTTATTACTGTGTTTCCCATGCATAATCCTTATAGCATCCCTAATGGAAGTTTCACCCCTCACCTCTTTTAGAGAATTGAGAACTAAGGCATAGAGATGCCAAGTGCCCTGTACAAATTCATGTAGCTGTGTCTCCTGTAACCTCTTTGCCCCTTTGCCTATCGTTGTACTTCTAGGGGTATTTGTTTAGTGGGCTGTGTGCCATTTATGTAACTCTGTTTCTCTGTAACTTAAAAATCTAGACCCTGTGGGGCCAGCAGATGGCATAGTGGTTATGTTGCTGGATTCCCAATGGTCGACTGCAGTTCAAGTCCCGGATCTGGTGGCTTGAAAATCACACTGGGAGCATGTGCCTGTAAGCCCGTGATCCCAGGAAAGGGATGGAGTAGAAGGGATTGCAGTGTGTCCATCTCCCTCTGAGGTGATTGTTCACTTTCCTTCTCATCGTCTCTCTCTTTCTCTCTCTCTTCCCCTCTCCAGCGAGTGCATGTGCCCTATGACAGAAACCTTTAAAAAATAAGTAAATAAACCTTGTACTTATAGGTGCATTTTAAGCCATCCAAGATGAACAACTTGTCATCTTTCAAATCTGCATAAAAGCTGTTCACTTCCTTTTAACCAATACTTGGTTTTCTCTCTCTCTCTCTCTCTCTTCTTTTTTTGGTGTCCTCCTGAAGGAGGAGATAAAGAGAGAGAAAGAGCCTGCACCCCCCCCCCCCCCCCAGTGGGGCACCGGCATGCCGAAATACATTTTCATCAATCTCTCCATTCTATCCAGGTTTGAGACACACATGTGCCGGGAGTGTTCTCAAGTCTCTGGGCTGGGATTTGAACTGTGGTCAGGCATGTAGGATCTGGCTCCTTTATATACTAGGTATGGGACTGGCCCAATTAATTCTTTTTCTAAATTCATTGACCTGGGAGTTCTGAGTATGTATTTAATGTGTGTGTGGATGGGGAGGGTATGTATACAAAAATGAATTATGCAGTTCCTGATAACAAAGGGCTTCCCTTTTTAGTTTACATATTAAGCCTTGTGCATCCACACTTAATCTATACCTTAGATCGAAACGGAGTCAGAAGTAGATCTCCAGGGCACTGTCTTCCTACGTCTGGGAAAGCTTTATGGCAGAGCTGTCCATGTTGGAGATACCAGTGCCTGGCACTGCTCAATTGGACAGGGTTCTTTTGGTGCAAGAAACAGAAATCCAACCCAGATAGGGTTAACTTGCACTTGTTCTCAAATGTCCCGAGGGTAGGACTTTTGCTCCATTTTCTAACTGTCTCTCACATGTTGGTTATATTCTTAGGCTCATTATTGCAAGGTGACTGCCAACTGTGTGGCCTGCCCTTGTCACCATTGTCATACAAGAACGTCTCCTCCCACAACCTTCCATAGTGATCCTTGGCTTTGCGGTCCTTGGTTACTTGAAGAAGTAACTGAGCAGTTGAAATCTAACAATCCGAAGTCTACCCCAGAGGTGGGGTTCACTCTCATCTCACCTAGCTGGCTGCTGTACCTTCAGGGGAGCCTGCACGAACAGGGAGAAATAAGCTGTTACACAGTGTGTGTGTGTTGTAAGGACCCCGGATGTCAGTACCAGATGACTGGGATTCAACTAAATTGAATCAGCTTTTGAACTCAGCCTTGCCTTTTATAGGGGAATCTTTGTGGACAGGTAGAAGTAGGAGGGCCTTCTTTATAAGCAAGAGGGAGTTGGAAGAGCAAACAAATCTGGCTCATTGGGCAGAAAGCAGGTAGCCTAGGTAGAACCTGATAGACGGGGCAGAAGTGGAAGGAAAGGTAAGGAAGGCAAGTCATTGATTAAATGATCATGACTAACTTTTATTGAGCTATTACATGTCATCTTTTGCATTGAACCCTTTACAAGGACTTATCTCTGTTACTATTTCCCCATCCCCTTTATTCATGATAGCTTGCATGGAAGTGTGAGGGAGGGGTACAGATGAGTACCCTCCATAGGGTCTGTTCATGCTGCAATCCCCTTCCTGATCCTCTGGCCCGTTGGATCTTGGGCACTCATGCACATGCCTGGCATGTTTTAGGCAGACGAAGCTGAGTATTCCAATAGCAGTTGCTGTGTAGGTGTAGGTTTGGCTTCTCTTGAGCAGGGATGTCAGTGCTACATCGTGAGCCAGCTTATCTTTATTACTGTTATTAGAGCATTCCCACTGCACAGGTAAGGAACTGGAGGCTCAGAGAAGTTTTGACACTTGCGCAACATCAGAACACATTCTCACCCACATTGTCTTGACTCCCTTGTCTGTTCCCTCTCCTGAGCTGTGTTTGGTAACAGACCACCACTGCTTTTGAACTAAAACAAACGCATCATGAGTGCTGGGCTACAGAAATAGGAGTCTTGTTGGAGTGTGTCGTATGGATCGCGGGGACAGAGGCTAGGAATGTGGAGAGGAGCTGGGTGGGGAGAGTTGTTGGAAGTGGCCAGGGCAATGATAAGGCCTGGCCCAGAGGCACAGCCCTGAACACAGACCAGAGAGAGATGATTGTAGGAGGTTGTGTCCAGGATAGCACCTGGGACCAGTTGGATTTGAGAGATAACTAGAGAAGGGTACTCTGAGACTGGGTGAGAGAGGGAACATGGTGTTATAAAGAGAGGAGGAAGCTTTGTAACCAGATGCAGAAGTATCCCAGCAGCCCAGATAGATACACAGACATGCCATTTCTAATCTCGAGTCCAGATTTCTCCTCTGCGCAGTTAACATTTGTCTTGGCCACTTTTTTGGTTGTCCTAATGCAAGTACATTTTTCTACCGTATTTCATCCATTGTCAAACGTCGTTTTTCACATTTTTACATCTGGGAGAGGTGCGGTTTGTGATCCGCGTGTAAAATCACTGCAGGTCCTTTTTTACATTTTAATACTACTGAAATTTGGGATGGGTACTATACCTTTCAATGAAGTATCAATGGTGAGAAAAGAAAAAAACAGCCCCAGTATTGCTAAAGCTCACGCAGCCAGTTGCTGACTGAGCCAGAAGTATAAACCAAGGCTTCTGGACTCAACTGGTCAGCTGGGTTACCTCACATAGCAGATAAGAAGATATCTGTTATCTGATAAAGTTGGATCTTCTCACTGTCCTGGCTACTTCTAACAATTTAGCCTCACATGACAGATAATAAAATACACATAGCCTCGGGGCCAGCAGGTAGCATGGTGTTAAGGCGCTGGACAACCATGTGGCTAACTGTGGTTCAAGTCCTGGACCTGGCGTCTTGCTTTCTCTCTCTCTGTCTCTTTCTTTCTCTCTGGTGAATGTATGTGCCCAATAGCAAATTTTAAAAAAATAAATAAAATTGAATAAATCTTTAAAAAAAAAAACATGCATTTTAGTCTGTTAATTCTGAAGTAATTTGAGAAGATGGCGGGGGGGGGGGGGGGGATATGGTTGTTTAGGGTGCCCCCTTCTTGTATATAGAACCTGATTGCTGCCGTTGCTTGTCCTAACTTGCCCCCAACCATAAGAAAATCAACTCCGGGCATTAGACTTTTTCCTTAAAAATGAAAGACCCCAATTCTTTGGTTTTCATTTTTGCCAAGAACACACCCTTTGTTTCTGTTTGGGCAGGGATAGAGAGTGAAAGTTGAGATCATTTAGGCCTTAGTAAAGTAGACATTGGAATCTGTGATGGAAACTGCAGTAGCAGAAACAAATTGGCTTTCTCTTTAAAAGGTTAAAACATAACTGTTGGAGATGTTCTGGCCTAGCGGAGCGAATTTGTTCAGGAAACTAGCCTGACCTCATTTTGAATTTCTGTCATAGGAACCCTCCCCACCACACATACACACCCAAGCCCAATTTCAACCCAGAAATGCTATCATTACCAACACTCGGGTGGCCATTGAGCTCCTACTGGCGTGTTTCCTCCACGGGAATGTTTTTATTTGACTTGTCAGTGTTTGCTTGTCGAATTGTGCAGTCCCTGGATTTAACATACTCATACTTGCTGAGTTTTTAGAAAGATGGACTTTTTACCCTTTTTCCTTCTCCCCTTTCTCTGCTACTTCTGTCCAAAGTACTGCTGTAATTGCATTCTGGCAGTAGTGTACAACAGGGTCTCAGGAAGTTCGTGGAAAGTATGTATTATGAAAAAACTACGTATGGAATAAAAATTTTTTTGAAGTCCTTTCATGTGCTTTAATATTCTTTATAATATTCTGTTATAATATTTTTTATATCCTAAGGTAGACTTTTGTACTTTTTGTGAGAGATTTTCGCTATAGGGCGCGTGTGCTCGCCAGACAGACAGAGAGACAGAAAGCGAGAAATCACCCCCCGGGGGGATGGTCACGCTGCAATCCCTTCTTCTCCATTCTCCTCTCGGGATCTTGGGCATGCACGCGCCCGGCGTGAGTTTTAAGCCACCGGGTCCGGGACGCGAACCGTGGTCGACTACGTGGGAGTCCAGCAACATAGCCATTATGCTAACTGCTGGTTCCCGACTTTTGTACTTTTTGTTTGATGTCTTGCTGACTGGGACTTAGGAAATAGTTTATGTGTTTCAAGATTGTTTAGTTGATGCTGTCAGGCTTCTTCTAATTGAGAGCATAACCATTTTCTTAAAACATACCTGACTTTTTAACTATTCAGTAGAATTCTTACAGTTACCTTTGATTAGCCGTCGCTTACTGCACACGCTGGTTATGGGTCCCTCTCTATAAAGTTCTTCCTTTGCCCCTTCCTTTTCCATATGTCAACAGTTTCGTCCTGTCAGAACTAGTCTCTCAAGCCTGTACTAAACAGACCTAATTAAAACCACGCTGGAGGATTGACCACTCAGATGTGTGTTTTACCTGAATTTCCCAACCCCAGAGTACTTGCTCTGCTTGTTTGATCTTGGCAGAGCAATTGCTAGCCAAAGTGATTATTATGAAATTTCTCTTTCCCCAAAGAATAGTTCTCATGATACCAAATTCAATAACTAGTCATTGCGTCCCTGGGAGTTTGACAATGTGGTGCACATCCCTAGGGATAGTGTTCAGGGTACCTCCGCTTTAGTCTTTGGCAGAAGAAGTAAATTACTTTAATATTTACAGAAGTTGTTGACACCTGCATCAGCCATATTTGTTAGCTCCTCTGTACCTTTGTGCAATTGAGTGCGCTCCTGACCTTCTGAATACTTATCTCTGGCATAAATCGGAGGTGCATTTAAAGAGCATCAGCTAAGCTTCTTTTAAGTAAGGAAAGTTGTAGGAATCGGATTAAGCTTAACCTAATCTTTTGTGTTAGAAGCTACACACCTGTGTGGGGTTCCAGCTCTGGGCTTGGGCAGGTAAGTCATTCCACATCCCTGAGACTCGAGGTTCTATCTAGAATTGGAGGCGATAACATCTGTGCCTATTTTAGAGGTTCTTGGAGCTGTTGGTATTATACAAGAAAGTTAAATGGGGTGCTGACTTAATTTGATTAGCCTGATTTTTTTTTTTGAGAGGGGTTTGCTATAGGGCGCGTGCGTTCGCCAGAAAGACAGAGAGACAGAAAGCCAGAAATCACCCCCCAGGGGGGATGGCCACGCAATCCCTTCTCGTCCATTCTCCTCTCGGGATCTTGGGCACACACCACATGTGCCCGGCATGAGTTTAAGCCACTAGGTCCTAGACTCGAACTATGGTCGACTACATGGGAGTCCAGCGACATAGCCATTACGCCAACTGCTGGTCCCTGATGAGCCTGATTTTAAAAATCTCTCTGTTGTATGTATGGTATTTATTTGTCTTTAGTAGTAAAAGATTGGAAGAATTAGTACAGTAAATGTCTTTCAGAAGAATAAATCATGCTAGAGCTGGGTATTGGAATACTCTACATATTTTAAAAAGAGTGAGTCTATTCTGTGGGTACTGTTCATTGCTGCTCAATAACAAATACCAGGTACCCCAATTTTACAGATGAATACACTAAGATACAGAAAGATTCAGTTACTTATCCAAAGCTCCATAGCTAGTAGGTGGCAGAGCTGGGGTTCAAACTCACTCCTAGCAACACTGCTCTGCTCTATGCCCACTAGACCTGACTAGCAAGCTTTGCATTTTCAGCTCTAAATATAGACTTGAAAGAAACATGGCCAGCTACATGGTACAGGGGTCATGTGCTGCTCAAGAGAAGCCAGATCCCAGATGGCCACTGTGGTTCGAATCCCCAGCTGGGTCAGCCAAAATACTCTGGGTGTGCCTAAGTGCCCAGGATCCAGGAAGACTAGTGGAAGGAGATTGTGGTGTGACCAGACCCTATGATGGTACGCTTCTCTCTCTTTCTCTCACGTTTATACACACTATCATGAGTAAGTAAATATTTTTTTTTGACTTTTGCCAGACAGCCAGTGCACTCACCAGAGAGAGGGAGGGCTTTACCTCATAGGGCTTTACCCCAGTCGCTTCTCCGTTGACGCTCCTGTTGGGATGTGAAGTATGCATGCACATGCACTCAGTATGTTTTTTAAGCTTCTGAGGTTAGGAGCTACACCATGTGGCTGGCTGTGTGTGTGTGGTCTACCTCCCTTAACCACTAGGCCATGGGGCCTCCTTTTCCCAAGGAGGAAAATAAATTCTTTTAGAGAGAGAAACCAGAGGCCAGGAGGTGGTGTGGTGGTTAAGGGAGCTGGATTCCCACATGACCAACCACAGTTCGAGTCCTGAACCTGGCAACTTGCTTTCTCACTTTCTCTCTCTCACTCTCTGTCCCTATCTGGTCAAACTGAAATAGATGAATAAATAAAGTTAAGTAAAATAATTCTTTTTTTAAAAAAGAGAAACTAGAGGAAACAGTTGAGTTTCTTACTCATTATTACATTCTGGAAAGTCAACAGTATAAGCAACACAGGGCTTTTGTTGACAGTAACTAAACAAAAGGAGTAACAGTTATCATCAGTCTTTGAAAGGATAATATTCATTCTCTTATTCCTTTTTTAGACATCCTGAACTTAAATCATCTCTTTTGGAGATAATCAGAACTGTACACACAGCAGAGGCCTATAATTATTGGTGTAAGAAATCAGTATTCAAAATTTGCCTAGTCTCTGATTGGCTGGACCAGTGCGTCTGGCCAAGGACATTCGGCATTGGTTTCCTCACCTGGCTCCAACCCCATCTGGGTTTGATTACAAGGTATGTAAGTCTAGAGAGCTGTGAGCTGGGAGGGAAAGGTGCCCAAATTCCCTAGGGAGCCTCCATCTCCAGATTGGCTGATTTCCCTTGGGTGGAGATAAGTCACATGTGTTTTGAAAACACCTGTGAGGTCATTCAGATCCTCAGGTGGGGCCATGTGAAGGGCCGCTGTGCTGGACTGGTGTTCAGACTGTAGGCATTTTTCCCACCACCTCGTCTTCTCATGGGAATCCTAGACTTTTCAGAACTGGGTTTTCTTTCTGGGTGTGGGTCACTAGGGTTGTCAACATTGTAATGACTAGAAGGATCATGATTTCTAAAATAAGAGAATCACAAAATTTACAAAGTGACATATATTAACATAGAATCTGATCAGGTGATAAAAACAACTCTTGGCTTTAGACAGTATTGAAGAGATGATGCATGATTACTAGATTGTTTGCTTTTAAAAAGTGACGCATCATAGCAGGCTTTTCCTTCTTTCATACTTTTTTAAAGAATTATTTTATCTATTTATTATTATTATTATTTTCCAGTTTGAGCAGAGAGAGACAGAGAAAGAGAGAGGAGGGGAAAGTGAGAAAACAAGCCACCAGATCTGAGACTTGAACCATGGTTGGTCATGTGGGAGTCCAGTGCCTTTAAGTGCCTTTAACCACCACACCACTTGCCAGCCCCTTTTTTTCACACATTTTAACTCTGTTTCTCCCTCTCCTCATTCATTCCCATACCCAAACAGGAGTTACAACATGTGGGTGTTTAGATTGCATTTTAAAAAAGAAATGCATTTTTCTGTTACATACATTTATACATACACAGGCTTGAATTAAATTTTTTAAGACGTTTTCTCTTGGGGGCATTGCATAGCTAAGCTCTATTAATTGTGTTTCTCTGTTTTCTTTTAATTTTAGCCAGGGTTGTAACACTGCCTTGGTATATTTTGTACAAATTAGCTTGAAGAACATGATAATTTATTTTGAATATTCAAGTAATCATACCAGTTTAGAGACTGCAATCAGATAAGAATTATAAGTAGCTGCCTATAGAAGAAAAAATGTTTCTTAAAAGCCTCTTGAATATTTGTTTCCCAGCTATTTGCAATTACAATCTCTTGCTCTAGATGTTTAGACTAATGATTGAAGTAGAGCCAGCCTCTTTAAGTCCAGTTTTTTAAAATGTTTGTTATTATTATTTTAATTTGCAATGGGGCACATGTGCACACCAGAGAGAGACAGAGACAGAGAGGGTGAGAAAGTGAGAAAGCAAGCCACCAAGTCTGGGACTTGAACCATGGTCGCCCATGTGGGAGTCCAGCGCCCTGACTACCACATCTCCTGCTGGCTAAATCCAGTCTTTAAGCAACAATTAGAGGCATGGATCTGGATGTCCATGATCTGCTCTGGCAGAATCATGGAATGCTTCATCCAGAAAGGTAGTTGCCCTCTGGAACAGGGGGATGTTCTCCAAAGAGCTTCACAAAAACAGTATCTCAGGACTTTCTTGTCCCTAGGAAAATACTATAGACATTGTGGTGGTTTCATCTTTAGAGCAGCTCCTCCTTGTTTCATTTGCAAGTAGCAGGTTTTGAAATGAGCACGGGGACTGCAAAGCATTTAAGCTGTGACTGCAGTGACAGGGAGGTGCTTTTCATTAACCTGATGCAGACTTCAGGCTTGAAAGTATCTTTTTGGGAAATAGGACTGGCAATTTTTTTGTTTTGTTTTGTTTGTTCGTTTGTTTTTAGTTTAGTTTATTCATGGTAGAGAGCATATGAGCACATATGAACGAAAGAGAGACCGAGAGACAGCCTCAGCAGGGACTTGTCACACCATTATCCCCTCGCCCCAACCCTCCAGGTCCTCATGATCCTGGCCTTGTGCCTGACGTGTTTTCAGGCCAGCACAGGGATCTGAACCCACAGTTGGCCATGTGACTTCCAATACTGTAGTTCAGTTTGCTACCAACTGTGCCACCAGGCTGTGCCAGGACTGGTGCGTTTTAAAAAGCCTTCCCAAATTCAGGATTGTGGTAAATAGTCGCAGAGTACTGTTGGAAGACCAGATCTTACCAGGTGATCTCTTTGCCTATGGATTCAAGCATCTACCCACTCACCGACCATCTCAGTGATTTATTTTGAATCCCCTTCCTTCTTCTGACCTCCAAACTCGTATCTTCTCACCAGCTAGGTTCTCATGGATGCCCCACAGACCTTTCTTTTTGGCCATCATGGTCAGGAATACCAGTGTCCCCCAGTCACCAGGCTGTCAGGCTGGAAGCAATGCTTGGGTCCTTCTCTCATCAACCATCTTCCCCCAGCTGTCAGTCCCCACATGTCTATTTAGGCTCCTCTCTGCCCCCCTCAGCTCCCCCACTTCATTGACCTTCCCAGCACATTAGTTCATTCCTGTACAACTGCAGTTTCTCCCTGACTCCTTTCAGTGTCCCATGTGTTCTGGTCCATATTCTGTTGCCAAAGTGGTCTTCTGACTTGTTAATAGGATCATTTCACGCTACCCTAAAAGCCTCATTACTCCCTAAGTCAAACCCTCACCTTTAATTCTCTTAACCTTCAATTCTCTTGGCTAAAGTAGATATCTTGATCCTAACACCTGCCCTCTATGGGCCTCAGTTTCCTCAGTCTTAAGAGTGAGAATGACCAGTGCATTTCCTTTTCTTGATTCCTAAGAACTAAATGAGGTAGTATTTTGTATAGTGCTTTGCTCAATGCCTGACATGTTTATTTTGGTATTTTAGTACTGCCTGCTCTCTGGCATGTAGTGAATCTAGCAATTAGTAGCATGAGTGTTGCTCTGAATAAATATCTTTCACATATAATCAGTTCTGTAATCTGTACTAATGGCTGTACGAAGCTGAGTGTGTCTTGATAGCCTGAAAATCCTGAGAATACATTAACACCTCACAAATGAGAAACCCACCTGGGCAGGGGACTCTGGAATGCTGATTTCCCTGCTTCCAGGCATATTGAGTAGAACAGCCACAGCTCTCAGACCATATAAATTGCTACACATCTCAACTGCCCAGGGGACAGAGATGACACATGCTGGCTTTTTGTTTGTTTGTTTTTGTTTGTTTTGTTTCTTTAGAGTTTTTGCCTTAAGGCACTTGTGCTCACAGGAGACACAGAGAGACAGTGAGAGGAAAAGTGGGAAATCATCGCCCAGAGGGGATGGCCATGCCACAGTTCCTTCTCCTCCATTCTCCTCTTGGGATCTTGGGCATGCAGGCATGCACATGTGCTCTGTGTTATTTTCTAGCCACTGGGTCCAAGACTCAAACTGCAGTTGACCATGTGGGAGTCCAGCAATGTAACCGCTATGCCATCTACTTGGCCCTAACACATGCTATTGTTTTAAAGGCCTTGCTTATTTGTGTATTACCTTGTTGAACCTTCAAGTAGAATACACCAGCAGTAGACTGCTCTGGTATCTAGATACCCAACTATATTCCATGATAAAAAAAAATGATAAAAATAACACACTTTAAAAAAATATTTCATTTAACTTTATTATTTAAACTTGACCAGAGAGGGACAGAATGACAGAGAGACAGACAGAAAGGGAAAGTGAGAAAGCAAGTCACCCGGTCTGAGACTCGAATCATGGTCAGCTATGTGCGAGTCCAGTGCCCTTAACCATTATGCCACGTGCCGGTCTAGAAAATGGCACACTTTTTAAACTTTATTTTTGTTGGTAGTAACATTGACCCCTAGATTATAGGTTGGACAGAGCGTGTTTTCAGAAGCTAGGTGGTGGCCATTAATTCACTCATACTCACGCTCACTGTTGAGTAATCTGTATACTGCTATGCTAAGGAAACTGGGTCCTGCAGAGACATATGACAGTTTGCTTACCAGCAAAAAGATTATAATCCAGTAGGAAAGCTGGTAAGTACTTCGATCAACAGGTAATTATCAGTATTGCAGGTAGGGTGACATGTTTCAGTTAGGTCTGGTTGCGTTTGCTGAGGAATTCCTGTAATGGCTTCTCCTTTTCCAAAACAGAGTAGAAGTTTGTGTCATCCATGAAAGGCTGAAAGGTGGAAGGTTCAGCGCTGACATGAGCTTGTAGAAGCTCCTCCTAATTCAGTGTACATCGGACTGAAAATGTGGCCCTCATCCTCCTGGTAGCAAGTTGAAACAGAGAAGTGGCAAAACATTCTCTTTTGCTTTCTACTAAGAGAAGTTCCTCAAAACTGACTAGACAGTTTTGCTTGTCTCATTGGCTGCAACTTAAACCTGTGGCCAATAAGCTGGAAAATCTCATCTCGATTCTGGAGTGCTGAGTGCAGCTAGAAGTCCTGTACTGTGTGTAGAATTGGCATCAACCACCAGTTGACAGTCCCCTCCACTTGGAACTTAGGGTCTGGGGGAGGATCTTGACAGCGAACAGCTATTAACAAATAGTGGGGAAGCCTGTGACAGGGTAGTTTAGGGTGCCATGGGAGCAAACAGGAAGGACACCTCAGGTACACTGGAAGGACCAGGACAGGTGGTCTGGAGAGCCAAGCAGGGATCTGTCTGGTGGAAAGAGGAAATGGGCAGAATATTCAAACAAAGTGTTCAGCAAGGTGGAGGTGGGGGGCAGGTAATTGAGGGATGGAGGAGCATGTGAGGAATTGAAAATCAGTAAGAAAATGAGAGGGAAGCAGGCAACTGATCATGTGGGCCCTGGGGGGACATTTTCTTAAGGGCTTTTAAATGGATTTGAGCTGGTGAGTAATTTAGAAAGATGTTTGGGGGGTGGGGGAGCAGCACAAGCTAAAGTCAGGAAAGATCCATTAGTAGGGACTCTGTGTGTGTGTGTGTGTGTGTGTGTGTGTGTGTGTGTGTGTGTTTTAATTGCCAGAGAGTGCATACACTTGCCAGAGAGAGGAAGGTAGAAAGCATCCCCCAGTGGGGTGTCTTCACACTGCAAACCCTTCTCCTACTCCATTTCTCCATCCTGTTGGGATTTTTGAGGATGTGTGCACATACACCTGTCATGTTTTTCAAGCCACTGGGGCTGGGATTCAAATCACACTTGGCCATGTGGGATCCAGCTTCCTTAACCACTAGGGTGCAGGGTCGCCCAAGGGGAACTACATTTAATCCAGTTGATGGCCTTGACTAATAATAATTTGGTCTGCCTTTTCACTTTCAGATGATGAAACCAAAGGTAAGCATTTAATAGCTAGCCCAAGGTCACACAGCTGGCTGTAGAGCAGCCCAGAAATTGTTTCTCTATATACACGCTTTCCTTTATATCACTGTTGAATGTGCTGATTTTGCCTCATGGGCATTTTGGAGAAGGTAAACATCACTTCTGGCAGGGAGAGTAGACACACATATAAGTTTACAAATTTTTGCATCAAAATGAACTCATATTTCAATTGCATTTTTTTTTTTTGAGAGGTTTTCCCTATAGGGCGCGTGCGCTCGCCAGACAGAGACAGACAGAGATACAGAAAGCGAGAAATCATCCCCCAGGGGGGATGGCCACACCACAATCCCTTCTCCTCCATTCTCTTCTTGGGATCTTGGGCGGGCACGCACGCACATGCGCCCGGCGTGAGTTTTAAGCCACCGGGTCCGGGACGCGAACCGCGGTCGACTATGTGGGAGTCCAGCGACATAGCCATTACGCTAACTGCTGGTCCCCTCAATTGCATTTTTTCACAAACTCTTTAAAGTCTCTTGTAGAAGGTAGGTGGTCTTTGACTAGACCTTAAAAGACAAGTGTAAGGGCCAGCATGTGGTGTGGTTAACATGTGGGACTCCCACATGGTCAACCATGGTTCGAGTTCTGGATCTGGCGGCATGTTTTCTTACCCCCCCCCCCCCCCGCCCCAGGTGAACGCATGTGCCCTATAGCAAATTAAAAATAATAGTAAATAAAATTAAATAAATCTTAAAAGATAGAAAAAAAAGACAAGTATTATTTGAACAGGAGAGTAGAGAGGACCTGCAAGGTAGAACAAATTATGTGAGAATGAGTATGAAGGAAAAGCCCAGAGTGGTATTGGTACTCCTTAGTTCTGCAGTTTGAGTATAGTATTAGGGTAGTTCTAAGAAGTAGAAAAGTATTAAAGAAGTAGAAAAATATTGATTACAAAAGTATCGATATTTTGAAGTCATGGAGGACTTTAAGATTTACGTGGTTTAGACTAATTCTTTACACAGTGGAGTCAGTTAATGTTTGGTATCAAAGGACTAATGATCTTCTTTACAGAAAAGTTTGCATTTTGGGACCAGCAGTTAGCATAATGCCTATGTCGCTGGACTCCCACGTAGTTGACCGCTGTTCAAGTCTCGGACCCGGCGGCTTAAACTCACACTGGGCACGTGTGCGTGCGTGCCCAAGATCCTAGGAGGAGAATGGAGGAGAAGGGATTGCGGCGTGGCCATCCCCCCTGGGGGGTGATTTCTCGCTTTCTATCTCTCTGTCTCTCTCTGTCTTTCTGGCAAGCGCATGCACCCTATAGTGAAAACCTCTCCAGAAAAAAGAAAAAAAAACAGAAAAGTTTGCATTTTGAAATTGTTTTATGAGTGAGACAGAGATAAAGAGACACAAGACAGTGGTGCAGTGGTAATGCGGCTAGACTCAGCAGGGAGGTCTTTGGTTCATGTCCCTCCCAACACACATACTCTTTTAGAATTATTTATTTATTGTTGTTATTTAATTTGTTAATAGGTACTCACCAGAGAGAGAGCACCTGGTGTGTACAAGTTAACCCAGGAAGGGAACCCCTGATCTTTATTGCAGTTTTGGTGAGCAGTGAGGGAGAGAGAGAAAGAGAAAGTGAAAAAGCAAGCTGCCAGGTCCAGAACTTGAACTTGGATGGCCATGTGGGAGTCTAGAGCCTTAACCACCGCACCACCTCGTTAACCCTTTTTAAGAGTCCAGTGTGTCGTAGACCTTAAATTATTTTTTGCTGCAGTTCAAATTCTGTATACCCTCAACATTTTTGTCATAAGTTTTTATTTTACTTATTCTGTGAGATACAGAGACAAATCCAGAACAGCGATCAGGGTCTTGATGCGTCCATCCACTCCTAGCTCCAGCCAGCCCAGGTCATGGGTACATACATGCCCAGCATGCTCCAGGAGGTCTCTGGATGTGCACTGGCCTTCTTCGCGGTTCTGCCTTGCCGAGAGTTGTATTTTAGTACTGCACCACTGTCCGGTTCCTCAAAACATTTCAGAATGTTTCTCTCTTCCACAAGAGAGAGAAAGAAACACAGACAGACATACAAATGCATAATCTCAACAGGGATCTCACTATGCTGAAACCCCCTCAATTCTACCAACATTTCTAGCCAGCTAGGATCATGGGTGTACCATGGGTGTCTTTGGCATGTTCAGAGAGGCCCTGAGCTCAAATCTTGGGATCTGAACCTGGGGCTTCTGATGTGGCATCAGTATTATGCAGCTGCACTCTGTTACCTGTGCCACCACGGCTGGGCTAAAAAAAAATTTTTTTTTTGAGTGTTTTTTCACAGGGCAGGTGTGCTTGCCACAGAGAGATAGAGGAAATGTGAGAAATCATTCCCCAGGGGAGATGATCACAATCCCTTCTCCATTCTCCTCTCGGGATTTTGGGCGTGCGTATACACATGCCCAGAATGATTTTCTTCTGTCTCTCTCTTTTTTTGCTATAGGGAACATGCACTCACCAGAGACAAACAGACAGAGGAAAAGTCAGAAATCAACCCCCAGAGGGTATGGCTAGGCCACAATCCCTTTTCCTCATTCTCTTCTTGCGATTTTAGGCAGTACATGTATGTGCCTTGTGTGATTTTCAAGCTTCTGGGTCTGGGACACTAATTGCAGTGAGCCATGTGGGAATCCAACACCTTTTTTTTTTAAGAATAATTTTATATAACTTTATTCATTAACTTATTTTTTAATTCAACGAAGAAAGAGAAGGAAAGTAAGAAAGCAAACTGCTAGGTCCAGGACTCAAACCACAGTCGGCCATGTGGGAATCCAGTGCCCCTAATCCCCACGCCACCTGCTGGCCACCTGCTGGCCCCTTGGCCAAGACATTTTTAATAAATAAAAATAAGTTAATAATAAATAATTAGTAAGTTACATTGTAATAAAAATGTGGGCTGGCTCCAGAGTGCGGTGGTTAAGTGCTGTGCAGTGAGATCTGAATCACACATGGCCAACCCATGTTAGAATCTCGGCCTGGGTGCCTTGAGAAATATTCCAGGTACATGTGCTGTGTGCCCAGCATCCTGACAGGACGGAGAAATGGAGGAAAAGTTCTGCGGTGTGACAATGCCCCACAGGAGTGTTCTCGCTCTCTTGCTCTTTGGCAAGTGCACGTGCATTCTTGCAATAAAATAAACTGGTCCAGCCTGTGGTGGTGTGATTGAGGCAGCTGGATCCCACATGGCTGGCTGCTCCAGGTTCAAGTCCTGGACCTAGCAGCTTGAAAAACATGCTGGGCACATGCGCATATATACTCTAGATCCCAAAAGGATGGAGAAATGGAGAAGAAAGGATTGTGGTGTGAACATTCCCCATGGGCGATGCTTTCTCACCTCCTCTCTCTTTCTCTCTTGCTCAGTCTCTCTGGTGAGTACATGTGTCCTCTGGCAAAATTTAAAAAACTAAACAGCTAAATCAATAAATAAAATAATTCTGTGCACCCCCAACCCTGCATATTTTCCCCTGTGCTGCAAATTTTCTTCCCAGACACCTCTGCTTCGGGTTGGTCCCTCTGTCACTCCAAGTCACAGGATCCATCCCCTTTAGGTCCCTACATGTCAAATCTCACTGACTGATTTGGGGAGGGTGGGACCCCAAACAAAAGTGGAGGGCTTGTTTTGGAAAATGGAAATGGATGTTATTTGATGTTACATTTCACATCTGTTTTAAAAATATCACTTTGCCATTAAACATTTATTTAGGGCATGATTGCATTTGAAGAGGTCTTGGTTTCAGAATTCCCTTGTTCTTCACAGTGAACTTGATTGTACTGATTAAAATTTTAGCCAGTTTCCTGTGAAATGGGAGAGAGCATTTGGAGAATGCTCTCTCAGAGAAGGATTTTTCTCCTATGGCACCACATTGCCCCTCTGCCTGTCAATTGATACTTTCTAAATCTCTGCCTTGTCACTGTCCTACCTGTCATACCATGGAATTAGAGTTTATACGTAAAAAGAAAGATTTTTCAATGAGGATTATACTGAATATCATTTTGAATCCTACAAAGATATGAAGTATGACTGATAAATTAATGATTTCACATAAGCTACATGAAAACCACTTCAGATATAATTATTAGTACTTACATTTCATTCTCCAAAAAGGGAAATAATATGGAAGCAAGAGATCCAGATTGTTCTAACTTTCTCTCATTCCTTTGCCCTTTGATTTGATTAAAACAAAATGTATACTGGGAACAGCAGATAGCGTAATGGCTACGCAGCTGGATTCTCATGTAGTTGACCGCAGCTCAAGTCCTGGACGTGGTGGCTTGAACTTAAGCCAGGCACTTGTGCATGCATGCCCAAGATTCCAAGAGGAGAAAGGAGGAGAAGGGATTGCAGCATGGCCATCCCTCCTGGGGGGTGATTTCTTGCTTTCTGTCTCTTTCTGGCGAGTGCATGCTCCCTATAGCAAAAACCTCTCAAAAAAATAAAAGTTTGTGTACTAAATTGTGTTATTTACACTAATCAATATTCCAGAAAGACAAAGCCCCAAACATTGTGAAAGCGTAAATGAAGTGCAACCCGGTTAGCTAAAATAGAAGGAAGAGACATCCTTAGGCCTGTTCTGTAGCCAGTTACTAACATTTCATCTGGACTGCCTGTCATAGTCAGCATCTTTTTTTTCTTTTTCTTTTTCTTTTTCTTTTTCTTTTTCTTTTTCTTTTTCTTTTTCTTTTTCTTTTTCTTTTTCTTTTTCTTTTTCTTTCTTTAGAGCAAGTTGTTTTCCTGTAATGAAACAGTCAACCTACCTTTATAGGCACATCTCTGTAATGTTTTGCAAACTAAGAAAGTGCTTTAGTCTGTCCTGTTGCTAATAACAGAATATGTGTGAATCTGGGTAATTTATGAGGGTAGAAGTTTATTTAGTTTGTGATCTGGAGAACCAAAGTCTGGGGGCAGCATCTAGTGAGGGTTTTCAGCTGAATTACTAAATGGGAGAGGGCAGGAACATAACACTTCTGTGTCCATGTATGTCTGTCTCATTCTCAGGACCACCCTGCCCTAATAACCTTAGTCTTTTTTCTTTAACAATTTTCTTTTCATTCTTTCTTTAAGAATTATTTTGATTTAACTGTATTGTATATTTATTCATCCATTTAAATTTGACCAGAGAGGGGCAGAGAAAGAGAGAGAGAGAAAGTGAGAAATCAGCACCATAGTCTGATTAATTTTTTCCCTCTTAATCCCATCATGACCAAATATCAACACGTGAATTTCTGGGAGCCATAACACACCATAGCAGAAAGCACACAGAACACAGAGAAACCTGTAAACATCTGCTTTGTGTCTGTGACCTGAGATGAACATGTCAAACTCTAGTTGAAAAGCATTGAGTTTCTTCATAGTACATGAGGATATGTAATGTATGACAGCTTTGTAACAGATAGGTGTTGAGCTTTAAACCGGAGTTATTCTTTTGTTGATACTGCTGTCTTAAAGAGGAATACTCTTCCAAACTTTGGAAAGCATGCTTGGGGAGATGAAATATCACTCAGATTCTTATTTTGAGGAAGGAAATTGATGTTCTCTCCCTTCCCCTCCCTTTCTCTCAACTAACTAGCTTTTTTCCTTTTAGCTGGGACCCTGCTTTCCTTCTGGTAATTATATTTCTGTACAATGTCAGGGCCATGCCCGAGACTGAGCCCTGTTTAGAGGAAAAATGGGAGGCAGCCATGGGCCAGACACCACCCCTGTGGCAGATGGTGACTGAGCCACCTGCAGCTTTGGGAGACACAGCCTTTGGGGCTGAAGAACCTCGTACGTGATGCAGCTTGAACTGATTAGCAAAATGAGTCCAAACAACTAGTACCTGATAAAAACTGACTGAAGTACTAGGGAAATGTAACTGTGGTTTTTGTTTCTTTTTAAAATTTTGCTTTAGGTGCATGCACTTGCTGGAGAGACCGAAAGAGTGGGGACACACCCCCTTGGGGGATGGCCGCACTGCAGGCTCTTCTCTACTCTCTTGGGATTTGGGGCATGCATGTACACATGCTGGGCCTGTTTTTCAAGCCACTGGTCCAAGAGTCATCTGCATAGTCAACCACGTGAGATCCAGGCTGCCTTAACCACCTTGCCGTCAGCGAGCACGGAAGTGTGGTTTTTTAGAAGTGTGTGTTGTGGCAAGTTGAAGTCAGGAAAATGAATTTTTAACTTTTCATTCTGAGCTCTTCCCCTCCTTCTACACATATATTGTGTGTGTATATAAAGACTTCATCATTTTTGTAGTGGTTGACAATTTGAATACATTTGTTTTCAGTGCTAATGCACTTTTACCGTAGGAAACATGCTTCTTTCGTTAGTTATAATTTAAAATTTTAGTTTTTAGTAAATAAGTTTCCATGAGGAGTGTCCTGATTTCGAAGAGGAATTAATATGCTTTGGTAAAGAAACTTTCAGAGTTTTTATGCCCACACAGTAATGTGAAAATCGGCTCACTTCTGTTCGATTGGTTGTGTTGAATTTCTTTTAATACCATGCTATGTATAGTTCGATGAGTTAGTAGAAACCATAAGAACTCGTTTCACAGAGTACTTTTAATTATAGTATACTTATTGTAAGTTTTATTCTTAATTTATTTTCAAAATGACTAACAAACTTCAAGTATTTGAGTATTCTGTATTTAAACTCTGTGTACTGCAAGTTTAATTTGGCTCATAGAGTCAAGTATAGACTTGATTTTTTGAGGTATTTTGGGATATTTACCTTTAAGTTGAGAAGTTAGATTTATAATGTCATTTTAGAAATGAAACCTTACAGAAGAGGGGGAAAAATCTATTCACTTTTTTTTTTCCCCTTAAGGTTTTTGCCATAGGGTCTGTGTGCTCGCCAGAGAGAGACCATGAGAGGGAAAGTGTGAAACACTCCGGAATGGTCATGCCACAATCCTTTCTCCTCTTTTCTTCTTCTGGGATTTTGGACATGCACGCACACAAGCCCAGATTGATTTTTAAGCCACCAGGTCTGGGACTTGAATCACTGTTGGCGTTTGGGAGTCTAGTGCCTTAACCACCAGGCTACCCCCTAACCCCATATTCACAGTTTTTAATACATGACTTTTAAACTTTTAGTTTCAGGACATGCATTTTTAAAAGTTGAGAACCCCAAAGAGTATATGATTTATGTGAATTATACTCTTGGATTTTACCCTATTAGAAATTTCACTTGATTAAAATTTAAAAAATTAAGAATTATTTATTTAATTTTATTTATTATTATTCTTTTTTAATTTGACCAGAGAGATGCAAAGACAGAAAGAGGAAAAGTAAGAAAGTAAGCCACCCGGTCTAGGACTCAAACTGTGGTTGTTCATGTGAGAGTCCAGAGTCTTAACCATTGTGCCACCTGCTGACCCCTAAATTTTTTTAAATGATAATTAATACATTTTGGGACCAGCAGATAGTGTAATGATTACATTGCTGGACTCCCACATAGTCAACTGTGGTTCAAGTCTCAGACCTGGCAGCTTAAACCTCACACTGGGCACGTGTGCGTGCATGCCCAAAATCCCAAGAAGGGATTGCAGTGTGGCCATCCCCTTGAGGGGTAGGGGGATGATTCCTCACTTTCTATCTCTCTTTCTCTCTCTGTCTCTCTGGGAGAGCGCACGTGCCCTATAGCAAAAATCTTTCAAAAAATTAATACATTTAAAAATAATAGCCCATTACATAATAAGTAACCTAATGTGAAAAATGCATTGTTCCAAGCCAAAATGTAGCTAAAACAGGCATTTACTTGATACTTTTACCAGTTATTTTAAGTGTCTGACTTAATGAATGATAGTGGATCTCCTTATCTGCTTCTGCCCTTGCTCTTTTAAGATACCACATATAAATAGCTTCTGAAAAACTTTGTAGTGATGAAAGAGATGAGAATGCAAAGTGATTTCTTGGTAATATTATGAAACTAATTCTGATCTTAACCAATCCCTGAAAAGGCCCCATGTCCCTCAGTTGTCTGGACTGTGCTTTGAGATGCCCATACTAATAGGTCCTATTTATTGTATTTTTAAAGAAGGACCATGCTTCTACTTGAAACTTTTTTTTTAACCTTATTTCCGTAGCTATTGCCTCTTGTTCCCATCACCTAAGTAATTTCTTGATTTATGTCACAAGATATATGTATGTCACCTTTACATTTGAACAGTTTTTGTCTTTTAATCTAATCAAATGAAGATATCTGTAAGATATCCCTACATAGGTAGGATAATATTTAATAGCAAATTTGTGTCCTCTTACCAATACTGATTGCTTGGGTGTGTACATAATTAAAGTGCTATTGTGGTCAATAAAAACTCAATAAAAAGTAGAGAGGAATAAATGGAGAGATTAATGTTTTAGTGTAGCATTAATAACTTTTTAGATGTTCATTTTATATATATTTTTTCTTCTTTTGAGACAAATTTTTGCTGTAGGGCGTGTGCACTCACCTGAGAGATAGGGAGAGACAGAGAGACAGAAGCGAGAAATCACCTCCTGGGAGGATGGCCACACCACGATCCTTTCTCCTCCATTCTCCTCTTGGGATTTTGGGCTCACATGTACACATGCCCAGCATGAGTTTTAAATGACCATGTCTGGGACTCAAACCACAGTCGACTACATGGAAGTCTAGCATTGTTACCATTACGTTATCTGCTGATCCTCATTTTATAATTTTAGTTCATCCCTTTTTGCTATCTATACAGTATAATATTTGAGTTGTCAGGTTGATGATCTAAAATTTTTTTAATTAATATTTTTGATAAATTGTAATTGTATACATTTATATGATACAATGTGATGTTTTATGTATACAATATGGCATAATTAAGTCAAGCTCATTAACAAATCCCTCGCTTTACCTATCTTTTTTTTAATACAAATTTTATTTCTCACTACAAGCTTCATCAAGGTCAAGGTCTTTCTCTCTCTCTCTCTCTTTGATAGTTCTTTGTTAGAGGGAACATATGCTTGCCAGAGAGATACGGAGGGAGGGAAAGTGAGAAAGCACCCTGGAGGGGTACCTATACTGCTCTCCTTTTTCCTCCTTTCTCCTCTGGGGACTTTGGGCATGCATGCACATGTGCTGGACATGATTTTCAAGCCACCAACTCAATCCACACAGTTGGCCTTGTGAAATCCAGCCACCTTAACCACTATGCCACTGGCAGTCCCTGCTTACCATTTTTAATGTTGAAACATTTGAAATGTAGTCTCCTATTATAGTTATAATCATGTGTCCTTTGACAACAGAAATAGATTCTGAGAAAGCATCTTTTGGTAATTTAATTGTTCAAACTTTATAGAGTGTACTTACACAAACCTAGATAGTGTAGCCTACTACACACCTGGGCTATTTAGAAGAACCTATTGTTCCACTGTTGTAGGTGGTCCATTATTGACTCATATGTCACTATGTGGGACATGACTGTATTTTGACATATATACTATATTAATATTGAGCGTAGTCACCCTACTTTGCAGTAGATCTCAAAAGCTATTTCTCTTGTCATTCTAAACTTTGTACCCTTTCAGTTACTCCTCATTTCCTCCCTCCCTACCCTCCATCAGCCTCTGGAAACCTTCATTCTACTTTTGACTTTTCTGAGTTCAATATAAATGAAATCCTGTGGTATTTGTCTTTCCATGCCTGGCTTATTTCACTTAGCATGTAATATCCTCCAGATTCACCTATTACTATAAGTGACAGAATTTACCTCTTTATTGTAGTATTATTATAGTATTCCAATGTGTGTATATACCACCTTTTCTTTATCCACTCATCCATTGATGGATGCTTAGGTTGTTTCCATTTTTTGACTATTTTGTTTCTTTTCTTTTTTTTTTTTTTTTTAAACTTGATAGAGAACGTGTGTGCTGGCGAGCGCGCGTGAGAGAGATGTTTAGAGAGAGGAAAAACACCCCCAATGGTGCATGGTCACACCACAATTCTTTCTTCTCCATTATGCTTCCTGTTAGGATTTTGGCACACATACCCACCTGCCCCCCCCCCCCCCAACCTGTCAGGGCTGGGATTTGAACTGTAGCTGACTATGTGAGGTCTGGCTCCCTTAACCATTATGCTACAGAGTTGTCCCATGACTATTGAGTAATGCTACTGTTGCCGAAAACCAGACGCTGAGGAACAGAAATTAGGAGAACTGTTTATTAAGCCGGTGGCACAGAGGAGTTAGCACTTTGAATCTCTAGCCCGCCTGGGGGTTGGACATGGTCTTTTATAGGGGAATAGGGGAAGGAGAGGTCTCTGGACGTAAGGATGAGGAATGGGCTCAGAACCCACCCTAAAAGGGAGAAGGCAGAGAAGCAGGAAGTCTAATCTATTCAAGGTACTAATCTATTCAAGGTTTTCAGGTTACCCTGTAGCTCTGGGGAGGGGGCAGTATGTTTGTGGGAAACTTCAGGCAGCTATATGCCCTGAGTTATTCATGTATTCAGGGTCCTTCCATATCACTGTAATTAACATGAAAGTGCAGATATTCTTTTGACATACTGATTTTTGTTCATTTGTATATATATCCAAAAGTGGGATTACTGAGTTGTATGATAGTTCTATTTTTAGTTTTTTTGGGAACCTCCATACTCTTTCCCATAATCGCTGAACTAATTTATGTTTCCACCAACTATGTATGAGAATTCCTTTTTTTTTTCTTTTTTTTTTTTTTTTTTGGAGAGGTTTTTGCTACAGGGCACGTGCGCTTGCCAGACAGACAGAGAGAGAGAGAGAGACAGAAAACGAGAAAGCACCCCCCAGGGGGGATGGGCATGCATGCACATGCGCCCGGCGTGAGTTTTAAGCCACCGGGTCCGGGACGCGAACCACGGTCGACTATGTGGGAGTCCAGCGACATAGCCATTACGCTAACTGCTGGTCCCCCCCCCCCCTTTTTTTTTGGAGAGGTTTTCGCTATAGGGCGCATGCGCTCGCCAGACAGACAGAGAGAGACATAGAGACAGAAAGCGAGAAATCACCCCCCAAAGGGGATGGTCACGCTGCAATCCCTTCTCTTCCATTCTCCTCTCGGGATCTTGGGCACGCACGCACACGTGCCCAGCGTGAGTTTTAAGCCACTGGGTCCGGGATGCGAACCGCGGTCGACTACGTGGGAGTCCAGCGACATAGCCATTACACTAACTGCTGGTTCCCCCCCCCTTTTTTTAAGAATTATTTATTTAATTCCATTTGTTATTATTTTTTAATTCGACCAGACAGAGACAGACAGAAAGGGAAAGCAAGAAAGCAAGCCGCCAGGTCCAGGACTCAAACCACAGTCGCCCATGTGGGAATCTAGTGCCTTTAACCATCACACCACCTGCCAGCCCTAAGAATTTCCTTTTCTAAATATCCTTTCCAACTTTTTTATGGGCTAGAGAGTGCATGTGCTTGCCAGAGTGAGAGAGAGTGAGACGGTGAGGAGAAAGCACCCTGCATAAGGAATGGTTACACCATGTTCCCATCTCCATTTCGCCTTCCTTTCAGAATTTTTAGCACACACACACATGCACTCAGCATGTTTCTTAAGACACTGGGTCCAGGACTCAAACCACACAGTCAGCTCTGTGGGAACTGGTTTCCTTAACCACTAGGCAACAAAGCTAGCCATCCACTCTTATCTTTTTTTTTTTTTTTTTTTTGATAAAAGTCTTTCTAACAGATGTAAAATGTTATGTCATTGTGGTTTTAATTTGCATTTCCCTAGTAATCAGTGATTCTAAGCATTTTTCAGTACCTTTTGGCTACTTGTATTTCTTTTCTTAAATGTTCACTCCTTTGCCATTGTTTTAATTGCCAGAGGGCATGCACATTTATCAGAGAGAGATGGGTGGGGGAGGGGGGAAATGAGAAAAAGAGAGAAACACCCCTCAATGGGATATGGTTATGCCACAATTCATTCTTACCCATTTCTCTGTCATGTTGGGATTTTTGGTTGGCACACACACACACACACACCTGGTATGTTTGTCAAGCTGGTGGCACAAGGATTTGAACCACATGCAGCCATGTGGGATCCAGCTTCTTTAACCACTAGGCTCCTGGGCCAAACTCTTTGCCCATTTTTAAATTGCACTATTTGTTTTCTTGCTATTGAATTGCTTGCGTTCTTTTTATATGGTGGATATTAACCACTTAATCAGATGTGTGGTCTGCTGAAATTCTCTCCCATTTTTGTTCATTGTTGTGCAGAAGTTTTTTGGTTTGATGCCTTCCTATTTGTCTATTATTGCTTTTGTTGTCAGTGCTTTTTGAGTTCATATCCAAAAAATAAAAAATAAAAGGAAATAACCCAGATCCTTATGGTGCTTTTTACCTATATTTTCTTCTAGTACTTTTACAGTTTATATCTTAGAATTAAGTCTTTAATCTATTTTGAATTAATTTTTACATATGGTAATGATAGGAATCTAAGGCTAGCTGGAGGTGTGGTGGTTTATCTGGATCTTATATATGACTGATTGCATGGTTCAAGTCCTGGTTCTAGCAGCTTGAAATACACACCAACCACATGTATGTGCATGACCAGAATCTTGAGAGGCTAATGGAGGAGAGAGGATTACAGCATGGCCATCCTTCCAGGGGTGCTTTCTCACTTTCCCTCTCTCTTTGTCTCTCTCCAGCAAGAATATTTACTCTATGGCAAATTTTGTTTAAAAAGGATCTAATTTCATTCTTGTGTTTGTGGATATCAATTTTCCCCATCATCTATTGAAGAGATAATTTTTTTCTCATTGTGTTTTTAGTACCTTTGTCAAAAATCAGTTGATTAGGGAACCAGCAGTTAGCGTAATGGCTATGTCGCTGGACTCCCACGTAGTCGACCGCGGTTCGCGTCTCGGACCCGGTGGCTTAAAACTCACGCCGGGCACGTGTGCGTGCGTGCCCAAGATCCCGAGAGGAGAATGGAGGAGAAGGGATTGCAGCGTGACCATCCCCCCTGGGGGGGTGATTTCTTGCTTTCTGTCTCTATGTCTCTCTCTGTCTGTCTGGCAAGCGCACGCACCCTATAGCGAAAAACCTCTCCAAAAAAAGAAAAAATTAAAAAAAAAATCAGTTGATTATAAATTCATGTGGTTTATTTATGGGCTTCTATACTATTTCATTGGCCCATCTGTTTTTTTATGCCAGTACCATGTGGTTTTGATTATAATCACTTTATAGCATACTTTGAAATCAGGGCGTGTGATGCCTTCTACTTTGTTCTTTAACTAAAGGTTGTTTTGGTTATTCAAGGTCTTTTGTGGTTCTGTACAGATTGAAGGATTTTTTTAATGCATTTTTTTATTCCAACAAAAAAGTTTTAGTTTTTATTTTTTGAAACTTTTTAAAATTAATTAATTTACATTCATTCCCTATCATCACAGCATACAAAATGTGATTTCCCATCCAGAATATACTGCATAGTAGCTTAATCATGCATGTTATCATCAATAATTTTCCATTTCTAGTTATATTATATATATATACATATATATATATATACATATACATATATATGTGTGTGTATATATATATATATTTTCTTTTTTTTTTTTTTTTTACCCCTATTTCTGCCCTTTCCCACCTTCTTCTCACACTATCTCTGGTGTCTATAGTTGTCTTCCATTCCTTTTTCCCCCACATTTAAGAAAAGCAATTTTAACTTTAATAAATCAAAGAAATGCTAAGGAACTTTGCTTAAGACTTAAAGTCAGGAAACAGGTTAGGATTCTTTTCAAATAGTAGGTACATGAACCTATCGACAGCTCAAGACAGGACAAAAATCCTTAAAACCAGACAACAAAGCCTAGAGAAAATCAGCAATGTTTTAGTCAAAAGTCATAAAATGCTATTTTACCAGTTCAGTCTCATGTACTTAATCCATCTTCTGTTGTGGTTTGATTGTCCTGATTAAATTCTGGGGTATAATATTTAACTCCAGACTTGTCCCTATGATTAAGTTGGCCATTTTCTTAGTTTTTGAACTCTTATTTCTGTTTGTATTTTTCTGGTATAGCACTCCCTTGAGAACTTCTTGGAGATCTGGTCTGGTGCTGGTAAATTCTTTCAGGTTTTGTTTATCTGAGAGTGTTCTAGTCTTTTCTTCCCATATGAAGGGTGATCTTGCCAGGTACAGTATTCTTGGTTGAAATTGCTTTTCCCTTAACACTTTGAATATATTTTCCCATTATTTCCTTGCTCTCATTGTTTCTGATGAGAGGTCTGCTGTTGGCCTGATGGGATATCCTTTGTAGGTAACTTGCCATTTCTCTCTTGCCAATCTTAGTATCTTGTCTTTGTCTGTGGTTTTGGTCAGTCTGGCTATAATATGTCTTGGAGAAGATCTTGGGTTGATTCTATTTGGGGTCCTTTGTATTCTTGGGACTGGATCTGGGAGTGCCTCTCTAGGTTTGGAAAGTTTTCTTGCAGGATTTCATGGAATAGATTATCAATGCCCTTATGAGTCTCTTCACCTTCTGGGATACCAACTATCGGGGTATTTGGATGTTTGATGGTATCTAGTATTTCTCGTATATTAGTCTTATTTTGGGGGGCCATTTTCTCAGTCGTCATGGTGGTTTTTTCTAGGCCAGCAATTCTGTCTTCTACATCTGAGATTTGATTTTCCATTTGATCTATTCTGCTTTTAATACTTTCAAGGTAGATTTTGACTTCCTGTATTGTAGCCTTCATCTCTAGCAGGTCCATTTGATTCTTTTTTAAAGTGTGTAATTCCTCTTTTAGATCTTGCAAGAATTTCCTCACCTCCTGGAACTCATCAGCTACTTTCTCCTTTCTCTTCTGCAGTTCTTTGTCTCTCTTCTCTTCCATCTCTGTTAGCTTTGCCATTACGAATGTTCTAAATTCTTTATCAGACATTTCCATGATTTCCATTGAACTGTCTGTGGATGAAGAGGAGTTATTCTTTTCCCTTGGAGAGGTATTTTTTTGCTTTCCCATATTTCTTATGGCCCTGTGGTAATTTCTAGTCATCTGATGGATGGTGTGTTTCTTCCTAATTCTTGAAGTTTAGTCTGAGCGTTCAGGAGCGTGCAGAAAGAGGTGATCTGGAGTCTTTTTGTCATTCGTTTTTATTCCTTCGTGCAGCAGATTCAGTGGATACTGAGGAATATGTTAACCCTAATGTATTTGGATGTTTGACTATGGTTCCCTTAGATCTGTCTAGAAACACAGTGAATGGAGATTGAGGAGCAGAAAGATGAGATAAAAGAAAAGGAAACAGAGAGGGAGAAAACAATAACAACAAAGAAACAGAGGAAAAAAAAGAAGGAAAAAAAAAACAACCAAAAAGAATTTTTTTTAAAAAAAGCAAAAAATAGAAATCAGTAGTTCTCAGGAGCCATGGAGGAGTCTTCTTCTGAAGGCCTTCCCCTTGCCTCTCCTGGGTGGGAGGCCGAAAGGGTATTATTAACAAGATAAAGGAGGAGCTGAAAGCCAAGAAAATACTTTACCTTAAAAAATTTAAAAAAGGACATATTACCGAAAAAATGAGAAGACAGAGACAGAGAGAAGGCTAGAGGGGCTCCCTACCACTTGAATTTGTGGGCTGGAGGCTGAATTATCAGTAGAAAAATCTTCATTTCTCTTTTTTCCCTGAAACACTAGTTCAGCAGCAATGGAGGAGTCTTCTGAAGGCCTGCCCCTTGCCTCTCAAGGGATTGGTTTTTTTATTCTGTGAAAAATGACTGAATTTTGATAGGGATTGCATTGAATCTGTAAATTGCTTTGAGAGTTGTATAGCCATTTTAACAGTATCCTTCCAATTTATAAACAGGAGCTATCTTTCCATTTATTTGTGTTTTTATTTTTTTGTTGTTTTGTTTTGTTTTGATTTTTTTAGAGAGATTTTGCTGTAAAGTGTGCGCCTGCCAGAGAGAGTCAGAAAGGGAGAAATCACCCCCTGGAGTGGATGACCAGCCACCATCTCCATCCTCCTCTCAAGATTTTGAGCATGCACACACATGCATCCAGGAGTTGAATCCTGATCAACTATGTGGGAGTCCAGTGACATAACCATTACACCAGCTGGTCTCTCCTTCAGTTTTTTTCATCAGTGTTTTATACCTTTTAGTATACAGGTATTTTTTTTTTTTTTTTAAGAATTATGTTATTGAACTTTTATTTATTTATTTATTTTAATTTGACGAGAGAGAAAAAGTGAGAAAGCAAGCTGCCAGGTCCAGGACTTGAACCGTGGACAGCCATGTCCAGCGCTCTTAACCACTACACCACCTGCCGGCCCCAGTTTACCGGTCTTTTACTTCTGGTTAATTTTACAATTGAATATTTGGTTTTTGTTTTTATTATAAATGAGATTATTAATACCTTATTTGAATAATGTGTTATTAGCTTAAAAAAGGTTATAGATAATCTTATATGTTGATATTTTATCCTATATCTTTACTGAATTCATTTATCTGTTTTGACAGTTTTTTTGGTTCAGTCTTGGGGATTTTTAAATTTATTTCTTTCATGCAGGGGCATGCCCAAGAAGGCCTTACCAAGCCACCATCCATCCCTAGGCCTCCAGCCAGCCAGAATCATGGACAAGTCTGTGGGCACACGGGGTGTGCTCAGGTCAAGCCAGGATCCAAACCAGGGCCTTCCCCTTATGGCTCTGCATTGTGCAGGGGGCCCTACCACCTGCACCATCAGGCTAGGTGGTTTGCTAATATTTTGTTGAGGATTTTTGCACCATTTTTATCAGGGATATTAGCCTAAAATGTTTTGAAATAGTTGTAATAATAGTTTCTTTTGTTCATGTCTATTTGATAATACTAGTTAGCCCTTTTTTTTCTTTTTAACTGTTTTAATAAAAATTTGCTATGTCATGCCCCACATTTCCATCTTGTTTTATGTAACCATTTAACCTTTAATTCCATGTATTACCAAAAGCCTCCTCTGGTCTTTTTTGTGTAATGTCGGATTAGGTAGAGCTGTACTTTGGGTATGAGTTAATATAAATTTAGCTTCCCCTTAGTTTTGCTCTAGGGAATTCCTTCAAGATGTTTATAACCTTGGGTTTTATGATGCCTGAATCAAGTACCAGTACAATTGAGCTATTCTATTTCTAGATCCCAAGATTGTTTTCTATGAGGTGTGTTTTACAAGTCTTATATAGTCGTCACTAGGTACATTGAGCACTTAAAATGTGGCTAATGCAACTGGGGATCTGAATTTTTAGCTTTTTACATTTTTAATTTAAGTTTAAATAATCACATGTGGCCTGTGTCTAACAGTGCAACTCTTTGGGTATCTGGAATTTTCTTTTTAATGACTCACTTCTGATCTCAGAGTTTGTTGCAGGCTCACTATTGTATGTTAACAAGAGTGTTTTTCTGTATTTTTTATCTATCAACTGTAGATATGTTGTGGCAGGTGGATTTTTGTCTCTAGTCTGCTTTGTTTTATTTTACTTTATTTTTTTATTTTATTTTTAAGTTTATTTCTTCCACAAGACAGAGAGACTGAGAAACAGCACCTTCAACAGGGTTTCAGTGCCACAGTCTGCCCTCAGCTTTAGTCACCCCCAAATCATGGGCACGAGCACACCCAGCATGTTCAGAGAGATCTCCAAATGCAAGCCTGGAACTTCCCCTGTGGGTCAGCCTTGTAAGGTGTTGCTTTTTACCACTACACCACCTCTGGTCCTGTAGTCTGCCTTCCTGTTAGAAATGGAACTAGAGGGACCAGCAGTTAGGCAGTTAGCGTAATGGCTATGTCACTGGACTCCCACGTAGTCGACCGCGGTTCGAGTCCCGGACCCGGTGGCTTAAACTCACGCCGGGCGCATGTGCGTGCGTGCCCAAGATCCCGAGAGGAGAACGGAGGAGAAGGGATTGCGGCGTGGCCATCCCCCCTGGGGGGTGATTTCTCGCTTTCTGTCTCTCTGTCTCTCTCTGTCTGTCTGGCGAGCGCACGCGCCCTATAGCAAAAACCTCTCAAAAAAAAAAAGAAATGGAACTAGAGGCACAGAGGAAGAGGAAAAATGGAGGCTGTTGATACCACTTGCTTTTTATAGATCTTGAGGTCATTCTACATGATATTTGAGGGGAAAACAATTCCAGAAAGGATTTTTGCGTTCATTAGGTTGGAGCTTATTTGTCCGTAGAAAAGAGGATCCTGTGGTTAGAGGACAATAAAGGGGACATGGGAAGGACGTAGTGCACAAGTAGAAGGATGGAGAGAGATTCTGATTGGGGGGGAGGAGAGTGACTTTTTTTAGTATTTGAATTTTCTTTTATTGAAGTGAAATTCAATAAATAAAATCATGTGAGATTAACCACTTTAAAGTGTTCAGTTCAGTGGCATTTTGTATATCCACAGTGTGTTGTGCTACAATCCTCTCTATTCTAAAATATTTTCATGATCCCTAAAGGAGTCCCTAGGCCCATCAACAGTTGCTCCCATTCTCCCCTCTCCTCAGTCCCTGACTACCATTCATCTTCTCTGTTTCTGGATTTTCTTCTTCTGGACATTCCATATAAATAAAATCAGGCAATTCAATACGTGGTCTCTTATATCTGGTTTCTGTCACTTAGCATAATGTTTTCAAACTTCATCCACTGCGTTGCACCGTGGAAAGACTGACATTTGGAGAAGGAATTTCAGGTTCATATTGGATAGTCTGAATCCCAGCAAAACCATGAGCCAGTTGGATTTTCCTAGGACTAAGGCTCCACAAGGCTGGGTGTGACATCAAGGGTACTTGAGGAATGTCCCACTGTGGGATCCAGCCTGATCAGTAAATGTCCCAGAAGATGTTAGAGCTGGGAGAGTGGGGACCAGAGGTCTGCATCTGGTGGTGGCAGTCACCAAGAATGGACTGCCTGTGGTGAAGGTGCAGCAGGAGAGGGTGCATAGCAACTTGTGTTACAAGACAGAGGAACGACCTTTTTCAAAATTGGCTAGATTTTGGGTCCCACATTAGAGAATGCATGTAGAAATGTAGAAACATGAACTTATTGGGACCAGCAGTTAGCGTAATGGCTATGGCGCTGAACTCCTATGTAGTGCACACGCCCTATAGCCAAAACCTCTCCCAAAAAAAAGAAAAGAAAAAAAAGAGAGAAACATGAACTTATCTAAAGTGGGGTTCCTCTTTTGTTTATAGAGCAGATTCCCTTATATCTGTCCACTGCAATGAGAGGGTTGTCACACTTAGTTTCTAGGAAGGTAAGCAAGGCGGAAAGCTCTGTGATCCTGCCCTGTAAGATTTTTATGGCCCACTCCATCTGGAATGGTGCTTATAAATAATTAACATGTGGGGCTAGGTATATAGTGCAGTCCCCCTGCTCTGAGGCCTTCCTGCTGTGTTGGAAACAGGGTGGTGGTGACCAGACCTTGAGTGCCTTTCTGCCACCTCTGCTGAAGACTGGTAGACCTGAGTCAACCTTTCTTGCTAGTGACTGCAGCAAGGTTGCCATGGGCAACTGACTACAGAATAAAGGTCAAAAGACTTCCTGGCTTTCAAAGTCTTCCCTGCTTTGACCCTAGTCTGCTATCCAGCCTCAGGACCCAGCACACCATTTATCCCTCAGATCTGTGCCAAGTACAAAGCTAGTTGGTGTTTCACGGTGAGCCAGATAGACTCAGCCCCTGCCCTTAAGGACTTCTGTGCTGGCCACACATTAAATGACTTATATTTGGGGTGGGGTTTGAGTCTAGACAGAGGAACCTGACCTGGGGCTTTGCAGGAGTCAGGGAAGGTTTCTCTGGGGTACACCATCTGTTAGCCCAGGCTTGCAGCACAGATAGGAGGGAAGTGGGAAGCCAGGTAGGTGGGTAAGATTCCTGTGTGAGATCTGCTGAGTAGAGAATGCACTAGAGAAGGTGCAGGGAAGCAGATGTGGGTGGGGGTGGTGAGCAGGAGGGAAGGCTGGGGAGACAGCGTGGACTAGGACATAAGGGGCCTCGAAGGCATGTGAGGAATTGTAGGCTGGATCCAAAGAGCACGGGAACAAAAGGCTTCAGGCAGGAGTGGCCCTATTAATTTTGGTAGTTTAAAAAGGATAATCTGGTGCAGCCTGGAGATGGATAGGAGGGGTCAAAATTAGATGGCTCAGGGCCAGCAGGTGGCACGGTTCAGGTGCCAGACTCCCATATGGCTGACTGCAGTTCAAGTTCTAAACCCGGTGGCTTGGTTTCTCACTTTCTCCCTCCCTCCCTCTCTTTTTTTCTTTCTCTTTTTCTCTCTCTTTCCCTCTCTCTCTCTATAGAGCACATGTGCCCTATAGCAAAAATAGCAATACATAAAATTAAATAATGATTTTAAAGAAAGAAAGAGTGGATGGCTCAAAGCCAGCTGGGAGTCCATGTGCAAGAATGGTCCTTGGCTGTGGTACAGATAGGGGTGGGTAGAAGTGAATCCTCAAAAGTATCCAGGAGGTAGCATCACGAGGCTGAGATGATTGGCTTATTCTGATGCCTACCACATCTGTCTACTGTATTTTTTCACACCTCATCTCTCTTCATTCTGTGCCTTCACCTTGAAGTATACCCATCATCATTTTGCTGCCTAGTCCTCTGCGTTGTAAACTCCTTGATAACCGAACTCCACTTGTATGAAGCTTTCATAGTGCTCTGCTTAGAATTAAGTTATTAACAGATAATTATGGAGAATCAACAGGTTTTAGTGTGCTGTAAATTACTACTGACTTAGTTTGGTGATGAAGTGGAGTATTAATACGTGCAGTTATATGACTGCTTAGTAAAGTGGAAGTAGAATTTGAGACATTTCTCAGGACCATCTTGTGTCATAGCTCTTCACCCACTCCTACTTCCACTCCTTGGGTAGCAGTTTTCTTACTCCCGTTCCTTGACTTACCCACACCTACTAGTTTTTGTTTTTTCTTTTTAATGAACTATTTAATTTTATTTATTATTACTCTTCAGTGTGACCAGAGAGAAAGAGTGAGAAAGCAAGCTGCCAGGTCCAGGACTCAAACCGCAGTCAGCCATGTGGGAATCCAGTACCTTAACCACCACACCACCCAAATGATTCTCTGTTCCTGAATTTTTCCATCAGTTGTCCTGTTCTTAGTTAGAACATCTAAACACATGAAGTTGATCATTAGCAAATTGAGTGCCAACATGGTGTTTTGGAGGATAGTTGTGAACTGCATTCCTAAAAGAACTACCAGTGCAGTAGGCTATTCAAGTTAGAATAGGCTTAAGGGGTGGAACTAGGTCAGGGACTCGGTAACCTTTGACATAGTGCTTTTTTACCTGGTTTCAGTCTGCGTGGAATAAGGTTATCAATGTCCACAAAAAGTCCTTGGCCTCAGGTTAATCTGTATTCCAGCTTTGAAGAAGGATGGGGAACTCATTTCTCCACAGGCCTTTTTTTGATGTTTGCACAGCTCTGAAATATCTTCTTTATGGCAGACCTTAAGCTAATCATCCTTTTTGATCCACTTTGGAGATGAAGAAATTCTGTTTTTTTTTTTTTTCCCTGTTATTCTTTTCATTTTATTTAATCCATGCTTTAAAAAAAATTGTTCTTATTATGATTTGTGGTATACATATAATCAGTGTATATGTTCTGTTTTTTATTTTCCCAATGATAACCCGTAATTCTTTTCATTTTATTTAATCCATGCTTTAAAAAAATATTGTTATTAATTATGATTTGTGGTATACATATAATCAGTGTATATCTTTGTGGGCTACTGTATGGTTTTTCAAGATATGCATAATCTGTTTTTTTATTTTTCCTAATGAATTATTTAATTTTTATTATCATTGTTATTATTTTTTTAATTTGACCAGATAGAGGCCGAGTGGGGTGGGGTGGGGTGGGAGGATGGAGTGAGATCACAGACCACCAGGTCCAGGACTCAAATTGTGGTTGGCCGTGTGGGAGTCCAGAGCCTTAACCACCATGCCACTTGCTGGACACAACACTGGTTTTCAAATGTATGCTTTTAGTTACATAAGTTTGGGTAAATAATATCCGTAGAGATATATATGTGACATATTTTTCTTAGTGTTTCTCTTGCCATATTTGAAAAGAATATGGGAAAACGCATGACTGGTCATGGCTCTAGAAACCCACTAGTACTGAATGAAGTAGGTACATTTCTCATTTTGTGTCATAATTATGCTCCAGGATTCTCAAACCAAAAGTTGCTATTTGAGACTTTTTCTCTTGTAGTTTCACTGAAGTCATGTTAGTACTACATTTACTTTGTCATTTCTAAGAAGGCCTACTATGTGAAAATTTTCATTGCCTCATTTACACTATCTTTAGGACCCCAGATTGTGCCTGATGATTCATTTGAAAGGGAAAGAAAAAACACATTGTACCTATTGCTAATCATTGGCTCACATTCGATTTTGTACACATGGTATAAATTATTTCCTTGGGTATAAAGTGTTTCTCACAAAATTTTTAGATTGCCACTTGGGACCCAGCAGTATGTTACAGCTATCTGTATATATTTCTAATTTAATGCACTTTGCTATTTTCCTCACAAACTTAAACTTGGTCTGGTTGCAATGAGTGGCAATTAGGAGCTCTGTTTGTGGAAGCAGTAGCCAGGGTTTGAACCTCATCTCCCAAAAGTACAGGCTCTGTAACTTCTTTTTTTTTTAAAGAATTATTTATTTATTCAATTCCATTATGTTGTTATTATTATTTTAAAATTTGACCAGAGAGAGAAAGGGAAAGCAAGAAAGCAAGCCTCCAGGTCCATGACTCAAACCGTGGTCAGCCATGAGGTAATCCAGTGCCTTTAACCACCATGCCACCTGCTGGCCCCCAGGCTCTGTAACGTCCAATGTGTGAGCCTCCATTTCTCCAAAATGAGAAAAATGACCCTTTGCGGAATTATTTAGAAGGTCAAATTAAACGATTCATGAGAAATACATGGTATGAGACTAAGTATATACTAAGTGTTCAGTGTTCACTGCTGTTACGATTATCATCATTGGTGAGTTGTCTATTTTTAGTGATGTGAGCATCCTGAAGTCAAGGACTTGCTAAAGAAAGAATCTTATGGTTTCATAATGAAATCCTCTTAACTCATTAGCAAGGCATTACAATCCATAATGATGTGAGATGTGTTTGGTGCTGAAGTAAATTAGGCCAGAACTGATGCCATTTCATCCTATTAAACCTTGGCTAGCTTATCCTGGTGCTTGCCAGGCATTTTGCTGATGAAGTTTTCCTTTCAGTTTAACTTAATTCTTAGATAGTGGGCCACTTGTCACCGTGAGGATTTTATGACCCAGGTAGGAGATGGTTGATCCTAAACTGAAGCTGTTATGCCCTAAGCCTCTTATTTATGCTGGGTGTGGTGGCTGAGCCAAAAAGAACAGGCAAGAGGACACTTTGGGGTTTCTTACTTATGCCCTGGGAGGATATGCATATGGAATTTATCTGTGAGCAAGAAAAAATATTTTTCCAACTGCTCTCTTAGTGCCTCCACATGGGATTGGAAAAATCAAGCTGTTTCAGGCTGCTTTACGGACAGTAATACTAATGACATAACCAAATTGGCTGACTCAGCTACTCGTTAGCAAAAGTGGCCTATCTTCGGCAAAATGTTATGTACATAGTTTAAAAACCAACTGGAAGAGTTTTGTTTCTTCAAGTTCTTAAATATACAAAACATTTGACTCCTTTAAAGGTAGTTTTTTTCTGTTCTTTCCATAACTGAATTTACTGATATTTTACAGTGCTCCTTACTGGTTGGATTTGTAGTGTCAAGTTTTCTGTTTTGTTTGTTTTGTTTTGTTTTGTTTTCTTTTGTTTTGCTATAAGGTATGTGCGCTCCCCAGAGAGACAACAAGAAATCACACCTCCGGGGTGGGGGGCGGGGGGCGGGATAGCCACATCACAATCCATTCTCCTCTTGGGATCCTAGGCACGCATGCACACACTCACTCCCAGCATGTTTGAAGCCACCAGGTCTAGGACTCGAAGGGAGTCCAGTTATGTAACCATTAGGCCACCTGCTGGTCCCTGTAGTGTCAGTTTTTAAAAAACAGTCCATGTCCCTAAGCAAAATAGACACTACAGAAATGCTTTGAGCTGTGTTTTTTATTTTAGTTTAGTTTTAGTTTTTGCTGTAGGGTACGTGTGCTTACCAGAAAGAGGAAGAGAGCAAGAGAGAGAGAGAGAGAGAGAGAGAGAAGAAAAGTGAGAAATCACCTTCCAGAGGGGATGGCCATGGGACAGTTCCTCCTCGTTCATTCTCCTCTGGGGATTTTGAGCACGAATGCACATGAGCCTGGAGTATTTTTTAAGCTGCCAGGTCCAGGACCTGAACCACACAGTTAGCCGTGTGGTATCCACCATCTTAACTTCCATGCCACCTGCTGGCCTGAGCTATGCTTTTTAAAATGTATACTTGTCAGGACTAGCAGTTGGTGTAATGGCTATGTCACTGGACTCCCATGTATTCAACCACGGTTCAAGTCCTGGATCCGGTGGCTTAAACTCAGTCAGGCGCATGTGCATGCGTGCGTACCCAAGATCCCGAGAGGAGAATGGAGAAGGGATTGTGGCATGGCCATCCCCACTACAGGGTGATTTCTCTCTCTCTCTCTCTCTCTCTCTCTTTCTCTCTCTCTCTCTATTTGTTTCTCTCTGTCTTTCTGGTGAGTGCATGCACCCTATAGCAGAAACCTCTCTAAATACATAAATAAATAAAATGCATACTTGTTCTTGTACAAGTTAACACTTCTTAGAGGTTTTCAAAGTTGGTGACTCAGCTCCTTAGTTTGTGAGAGAATGTTTTTGGAATGCAAACAATTCAATTTACTATTCTCTAATAACTTAAGAGGAAAGACTAACTGGAAGAGACTGATAAGAAATCCCACTTTATAAACAAATTAAAACTTTTTGAAAGCAGAGGGCATATAGAAATTGCTATTCATTTTTTCTGTTATAAGAAATGGTTCTTGGGAACCAGCAGTTAGCATAATGGCTATGTCGCTGGACTCCCATGTAGTCGACCGCGGTTCGCATCCCGGACCCGGTGGCTTAAAACTCACGCCGGGTGCGTGTGCGTGCATGCCCAAGATCCCAAGAGGAGAATGGAGGAGAAGGGATTGCGGCGTGACCATCCCCCCTGGGGGGTGATTTCTCGCTTTCTGTCTCTATGTCTCTCTCTGTCTGGCGAGCGCATGCACCCTATAGCGAAAAAAACTCTCAAAAAAAAAAAAAAGAAAAAAAAAGAAAAGAAATGGTTCTTTATTTACACAGATTTTCAGTGTATAAATTTGGTGTTTTTATGTATTCATCCATTATGGTTTCTTTATGATTTATATTTGGCATACCCATAGAGCATTTTATATTTGACTAAGTTAGTGAAAATAAATTTTTTTTCTTCATGAGATTGCCGAGTGTTGGCTAGGCAGTTATGTAGGATGCTCACATAGACCCTGTTGGCGAGAATGTTAACAGTAAAAAATGTTTTGGAGAGGAATTTTTCAGTATATTTTAAAACTCTTTGATCTAAATGGCTAATTTCCGAGAGTCTCATCCATGGAAATAATATATATCTAAACTTTTATGTGCAAGGATGTTGTGGCGATATTATTTAAAAATAGTAAAACCTTGGAAATATTAATTGACTAATAATGGAGGAATTACCAAAATCATTTATATAAATATTTCTCCAAAAGTCCAATTAGATTTATAAATAAAGTGATTCCTGTAGTGTTCAAATTTAAGTTTATCAACATAAAGAAGAAATAACGATTATTTATTTGTATGTATCTATTTATTAAATAATATAGCTCCATGCCAACTGTTTCATACCAACTGTCTCATCTGATAAGGTATTGTTGTCACTCTCATTTGAAGGGAATATTCCAGATGTGAAGACAGGCCCACAGAGGTTAATTTACCCAAATCATGCCATTTGTAAATGGTAGAAAGGGCCGCATGGATTGTGTTACACTCCTGGTTCCTTTTCATTTTTATTTCAGAAGGAAAGTGTTTTTTCTCTTTTCCAAATTTTCTATAGCAAACGTCCTTTCTTTATTTTTCTTGTTACATGGGAGGTAATAGAATATAGTGGTTGGAAGAGCAGGCTCAGAGTTTGTCAGCCTGCCTGTGACCTTGGATAAATGACTTACTTGTTTTCTGCCTTGATGTATTCATCTGTGAAAAGACGATGTGGGAAAGGACCAATAATACAACGATTAAGTAAGATCATCCTGATAAATTTATAGCAGAGAGATTGGCACATAGTAAAGACTGAGTAAATACCAGTTACCATTGTTATGTTATGATCTTCAAAGAAAAAGACTTAGGAATTCAAAAACACCATTTGAGGTGATGGGCTGGGTTGGTTTCTGAATGGTTTGTCTCCTGGATGATAGTAATGATATGGGAGAAGGCTTTCTGGAAAACTTCCTTCTGAGCAGTCCGTCATTAGCAGACCATTTAGTGAAGGAAATAGCAATTGACTAAATAATTCAACCTCCCAAAGTGTGTACTTCATGTTAGAGCATAACTAGCTTAATGTTTTCTTAGGACAAGAGTACTTAAGTTCCTAAACTAGTGTGTGGCTTAGGTCCTGGCCTGAGCTTGAACTTCTTACGCTTAACATTATGAATTCAATGCACAGTTTCGTCTTCCAAATTTTCCCCTGTAATAGAACATGTCAATACATGAACTTTTACTAGTTTGTACTCCCCTAATTCAAAATATGTGACTTGCCTCCTAATGCAACAGACTGTAAAACATGCACATAAGAAACTGAATAATCTATTTATGCTTAATAAAATGACTAGCTAGGCTGTAGATCTCTAAGTGGATAGAACTTTTGGTATTCACTTCTAGCTTGTATGCCCCATGCTCCTTGACTCATTGAATAGCACCTCCAATCCAGGGTGATGAGTGGGAAGTGAGAAACTTGAGCCTCTCCCTTTCCCCTGCCTTGTCCACCTCCTCTGTGTGGCCTTGCATTCTCTCCCCTGCCAAGTCTTAGGATGGGCTCTGTCTTTTACTTAGGTACTTGGGGTCATTTTCTAGCTGGTTGATGCTGCTCTCACCTGCTTTCCAACCTTCTGCCTGCCCCACCACTTAGTCCCCCAGTTGAAAAATCAAATACCAGAGCCCTTTCCTCCTTCTCAACATTGTTTTCCAGATCTCTCTCCTCTTCTCCCTCTCCAACCCCCACTGGCAGGCCTTGAACATGGGCTCTTTGTGATGCCTCACCTGACCCTGGTCCCCATGCAGAACTAACTGCTCTCTCTGTCCTCCCAGTTTTCCTGGTACATGCTTTGTTATAGGACCTCAGTCACTTTACTACAGTTATTTGTCCTTTCTCTCTCCCTTGCTGGACTCTGACTCTCTGAAAGTAGATTTATTGTTTAATGGATTGCTGTATCACCAGTGCCTATGTATTAAATGTATATTTGGAAAACACTTGCTGGTGATAATAAAAATAACTGCCATAATTGAGGTGCTCATACAATCTTATTTAAAACTCACAACCCCACCCGAGGTGTAAACACCATTATCCCAATGTTTGTAGAGCAAGAAACTGAGGTCTATATAGGTTAGCAGCTTGCCCAGGGGCAAAATACAGTGTATACTACAGTATAGCCTCAGAGCCCAGACGACTATAACTCAAATTACACCTGTCTATTGGTGCCTCTTCGTTATGAGTCAGTAGTTTAGGGCTGGTCTGGAAATCTGTCAACCACCAAGAACTGGCTAAGGTTCTTAATGTGGATAGGGAAGACTTAGGATTTGGGGAATTCTGTGTAAGTGTCAGTCAGTTTAATCCAAATTCTCTTTGAGAATAAAGAAAAGGTCCCCTTTTCACAATGTTCACAATTGGTAAGGGACTCCGAAAAGGTAAGAACCAGTGTAACTTTTTTTTGAATAATTATTTCATTTAACTTTATGTATGTGTGTATTTTAATTTGTTGAGAGGGACAGAGTGAGAGAGAGAAAGAAAGCGAGAGAGAGGGAGGGAGGGAGGGATAATGAAAAACCAAGCCACCAGGTCCAGGACTTGAACCCCGCGGTCAGCCATGTGGGAGTCCAGCGCCCCCAACCACCACGCCATCTGCTGGCCTCCCAGTATAACATTTTTTTCTGTAGAAAGTAATTTTCTAAAGACCATATGACTAATTTACAGATGAACATCTGAAGCATAAGTCTTTCATAAAGTGGGGTTTATGTGTTTTGATGACTGAATGAGTAAAATGAATGAAAATGATTCACCTTAGAGGCTAGTCTTTTAAAATCCATTTTCTTTAGACTCTGTAAATAGTCATTCCCTTTACTTCTTAAGTGAAAGCTACTTCTTAATTACAGATTGAAGGTTTATGTCTACTCTCAAATTCATATGTTGAACCTTAGCCTCCAAAGTGATAGTATTAGGAGGTTGGGGCCTTTGAGAAGTAATTAGGTTTAGATGCGGTTATGAAACTTGAGCCACTGTGGTGGAGTTAGTTTCCTTAGGAAGAGACGAAGAGAGACCAGTATTCTTGGGTGCCCAAAATGAGGAGACAGCCACCTGTAAGGCAGGAAGAGGTCCCTCACCAGGGACCAAATTTGCTGGCACTTCAATTGTGGTAAATGTTCTTGCCTTTTAGGTGTGTGTGTGTGTGTGTGTGTGTGTGTGTTTGAGCTGCTGTTAATTTGTGCTGAATTTCTGTGTTTTGAAATGAGCTGAAAATACGTGGCCCAACTGGATAACAGCTAGAGTTCAGATCTTTTTTCCTTCTTTTTTTCTTTTTATTTAGAGAGATTTTTGCTATAGGATCTTACCTGAGAGACAGAAAGCATCTTCCAGGGGGGACGGCCATGCCACAAACCCTTCTCCTCCTTTCCCCTCTCGGGATTTTGGTCATGCGTGCACACATTCCTGGTGTAAGTTTTAAGCCACCGGGTCCAGGACTCAAACTGCAGTCGACTACGTGGGAGTCAGCAACATAACCATTATGCCCTCTGCTGGCCCTAGAGCTCACATCTTAAGGAAAAAGACTGTGTTCTCTATCCCTACCACCCACTGTAGCACCTTGAACACAGTTGGTGCTCAGTACAGGCATATTAAACAATAATACATGCCATTTTATAATCTAAATGTTGAAAATTTTTTAAAACTTTCACCTGATTTATTACTTCAAGAAAGAATTTTTGCAAAATACATCCAAAAATACGTGCTTTTGCCCCCTCCTTAATTTTCATTTTGGAACCCATTGGTTATCTCTCCCTTGGTGTTCTGGCTATAAAATTAATGGCTATAGGTGGACATCAAATTGACTTTGCATTAATTTTATCAGTGACTTTCCTTCATTTTGTTACAGCAGAATGGCTTTTATGACAGCTTAGTGTTGGAAATGGGTACTTGGGGAGAATTAAAATGAACAAAAAAACCTTATTAGCCCGTCAGAATATTAATATGACTTGCTAAAATCCTAGTTCCACTGAAATGTAATCACCTTAGGGCCTAATTCTCAGTATTTCACCTTTAATGGTTACCAGGGGGGTTTTAAACACAGTGGCACATTTGTTGAAAGTAACACTTGGTGAAAAGAGGAAAAGCATTTCCAGGAAGAGATCTAATCTTGCTGGAGAATCTCCAGAGAAGGTTGCAGAAGTCATCTCAGTCTTTTCTGGAAAGTATGCACTGTGCTCTGAAGAGCTGTGAGAGTCGAATGGTTCCTTCCTGTTGACAGGCAGCAAAAAGCCCAGTGAAGAACATAAATATATCTGTATATATCATACCTTGCTCACCCAGTGAGCTGTGCAGTCACATAGTAATAGGACTCCTCCACATTGTAAAGGTGCTTCTTACCCTCTCTTATTTTCAGCAGATTGGCAAGAAAATTTTCTAAAAGATAGAATAAAGCAGTTTTTATTTTTCCTAATACATCTATTATTTTTCTTCATTACTTAAAAAAATCTGGAAATTTGACGATCTAAAACTATTGATAAATTTTCTGTGTTCCATTTACGAGAAAGGAAAGTGGCAAGGAAACTAACTGAAGGAACTTACATAAAGTCATAGGGCAATACTAGATTTATAGATTTTAATCTTAATTATCTATGCCTACTCATCTACAATGCCATGAAATGAGATTTGGCACTTATAATTCTGTGTAATTCTTCAAGATCACAAGCCTCTGAATCATCAAAGATTACATTTTATTCAGGAAGGTTTTATTTTGTGTGTGTGTGTGTATTTTTTTTTTCTTGCTCTTTGAAAACTGACTTGTGTGTGAGATGAGTGAGCCCATGAAGGGAATTAGACTATTGGGCTGATCAAGACACTATCCCTGGGCCAGCAGGTGGCATGGTGATTAAGGCACTGGATCCTACATGACCAACTCTGTGGTTCAAATCTGGGACCCGGCAGCCTGAAAAACATGCTGGGCATGTGAATGTGCATGCCCATAATCCCAAGAGGAGAATTGAGGTGGAGGATTGCAGCATGGCCATTCCCCACTGGGGGTGATTTCTCACTTTCCCTCTCTCTCAGTCTCTCTCCAGTGAGTGCGCATGACCTATGGCAAATAATAATAATAATAGCATCTTAAAAAAAAAAAAAAAAAAACAACTATCCCCAAACACCTGAATAACGTTAAGTAAATGTGGCCTGGGAACCTAAGTCAGACTGCTCTGAAAATGTAGTTAAAACACCTGCATTTAAGGAAAGCCTAAAGCTTTTGTGAAAGGAGTCATAGTTCACACTATTTTTCCCAACATAGACCTTCCTTTACAGCTATAGAACAAATTATATAAATATAAAACAAAAAAAAGATACAGAACAAAAAATCACCAATGTTGAAATTTTTCTTAAGATTTATTTAATTTTATTTATCATTATTATTTTTAAAAATTTGCTAGGATACCTACACTCGAGAGAGAGAAAGTAAGAAAGCAAGCAACCAGGTCTAGGACTTGAACCACAGTCAGCCATATGGGAGTCCAGTATCCCAACCACCAGGCCACCTGTTGGCCCAGTGGTTTAATTTTTTAAAAATCAAATGCTTAGTCTTGTTTATTGGTTTGTTTTTCTCACTGTTGTGAATTTTTTTAAATTAAACTTTGAGAGACTTGTAGATTGATATGTAGTTGTAGGAAATAATAGACCTGGAGTACCCTTTACCTGTTTTCCACCAGAGGTAACAATATAAAGACTTACAGCAGAGGGACCATCAGTTAGCACAATGACTATGTTGCTGGACTCCCATGTAGTCGACTATGGTTCCAGTCCCGGACCCGGTGGCTTAAACTCACGCCAGGTGCATGTGCCTGTGCCCAAGATCTCGAGAGGAGAATGGAGGAGAAGGGATTGCAGCATGTGCAGCATGGCCATCCCCCCCATGGGGGTTGATTTCTCGCTTTCTGTCTCTGTCTTTCTGACGAGCGCACACGTCCTATAGCAAAAACCTCTCAAAAACAAAACAAAATAAAACAAAACAAAACAAAAAACTTACAGCAGAAGATCATAGTGAGGGTATTGACATTAAGACGCAACAGATGCAGAACGTTCCTACAGCACACATTTTCCTTTTATTGCTACAACTTTTATAGCTCTTCTCTCTTGCCTTCACACTATCTCTAACCCCTGACAACTGCTAATCAATCTCTTCTCCAGGTGTATAATTTTGTCACTTAAAAAATGTTATATAAATGGATTGGCTATTTTCACTCGGCTTAATTCTCTGAGATTGATCCATGTTGTTGCATGTATCAGTAGTTCCTTTGTATTCCTTGGTAATGTTCCATGATATGGATGTGCCACAATTTAACCATTCACCTGTCGAAGAACTTCTGGTTGTTTCCAGTTTGGGGGGATTATAAATAAAGCTGCTGTGAATGCTCATTTACAGGTCTTTATGTGAGCATATTTCTCTTGAATAATTGCCCAATAACTTAATTTCAATGATGGCATTTATTTAAAAATGAGAGAGAGTGTGCGTAGGAAGGAAGGAAAGGTGAGGATGAAAGGCAGGCAGAGAGGGAGGAACTCCTAATAGGATCTTACCATGTAGGAATTCTTCTGCCCCAGCCTCCCAACCAGGTAGGCCCACAGGTATATGCCACTGTGACTAGCCCATGTTCGACTGTCAAGAACACAAACAAGGCCTCCCATGCAGCCCTGCCACCTTGAAGTAGTGCCCTCTACCAGGGCCACTGCAGCTGGGCCTAATCATCACTTTTAATTGTCTGTACCCTAATTTCTGTAGCTGGTTACTTCTAGATAGGTATTTAAAAGTTAACACCATCACCCTCCCCCCCATTTTCCTGCTGTTAAAAATATCACTGATAGCAATCTCATAGGTAAATTTCCCCTCATTTTTGCCAATGGTGTGTGCATGTGTCAAAGAAAGACTGAGAGGTGTAGATGGAGGGGTGGGAATAAGAAAGCATCCCCCATGGGGAATTCAGGCTACAACCCCTTCTCCTCCATTTTTCCCTCCTTTCAGGATTTCAGGCGCGTACATGTGCCCCACATGTTATTCAAGCCTTTGGGTCCAGGACTCAAACCACATAGTCAGCCATGTGGGATCTAGCTGCCATGTCACACTTATAGGTAAATTTTGATGCACATCTGTTTTTATTCCCTTAATATAGATTTTTAGAAGAGGTCTTGAGTATACAAAAATGTAAACTCTTTTTTTGCAGTGCTCCTGCTTTTTTTTAGTTTATTTTTAACTTTTCAAGTGCATCTAATTTCAGAGCATTTTTTTTTATTACCTCAAAAATAAATGCCAAACAAATCAGTCATTTTCCATTCTTCCCTTTTCCCAGCCCTGGAGAACTACCATACTTTCTGTCTCTATGGATTTGCCTATCCTTTGTTTCATGTAAATGGAGTTATAAAAGATACGGCCTTTTGACCAGCCAGTGGCATGGTTTGAGTTCCAGATCCAGTAGCTTAAAAAACATGCTGATTATGTATGTGTGAATCCTCAAAATCCCAAGAGGAGAACGGAGAAGGGACTCCTGCATGGCCATCCCCCCGGGGAGTGCTTTCTCACTTTCCCTCTCTTTTTTTCCTCCAGTGAGCGTTTATGCTCTACGACAAATTTAAAAAATAAAAATGAAAATATGTGGCCTTTTGTTTCTTTCATTTAACATAATGTTTTCAAGGTTCAAGCAAGCATCAGTACTTTGTTCTCTTTTTTTTAAGTTATGATAGAGTGCATGTGTATGCACGAGAGAGAAGGAAACAGAGGAGGAGGGAAGCACCCTCCAACCACAGGGCTCTGTAACAGCATTATACCTTTCTTCTAGTCCTCTAGTCTACATGTGCACATGGCCAGCTTGTTTTCAGACCTTCCCATCCAGGAATTTAAACCACTATTAGCATGTGGCTTCTAACGCCAGTGCACTACTGATGGTGCCACAGAGGCTAGACCGGCACTTTATGCCTTTTTAATGACCAAATACCATTCCATTGTATGGATATACCACATTTTGTTTATTCATTCATCCATCAGTTAGTGGACTTTTGGGTAGTTTCCACTTTTGGGCTATTATAGATAATATGGCTATATTTGCGTACAAGATTTTGCATGGGCCTATGTTTTCCTTTTTCTTGAGTATATATCTAGGAGTGGAATTTCTTGATCATACGATAGCTCTTTGTTTCATTTTTTGAGAACCTGCCAGACTATTTCCATGGTAGATGAAACATTTAACAGTACCACCAGCTATTTTTTTTAAAGAGGTTTTTGCTATAGGGTGCATGTGCTCACCAGAAAGACAGAGAGACAGAGAGATAGAAAGTGAGAAATGACCCTCCAGGGGAGATGGCCACGCTGCAATCCCTTCTCCATTCTCCTCTCAGGATCTTGGGCACGCACACACACACACACGCCTGGCGTGAGTTTAAGCCACCGGGTCCAGGACTTGAACCACGGTTGACTACATGGGAGTCCAGCGACATAGCCATTACACTAACTGCTGGTCCCACCACCAGCTATTAATGTATGAGTATTCCAGTTTTGCCTACAGCCATGTTTTACTTTCCCAGGAAAAACAAACAAACAAAACAGTTTTTCTTGGGTATTGTGAGATAAAGCCAGGAGAGGTTTGTGGTTTTAATTTTAATAGGGGATATTTCAAAATTTGTTGCAGATCTTCTAAAGATAAAGAAGTACTTAAAGAAGTACTTTTAAGTGTTTTTTTAAAAAATACACTAAAAAAAATTAAGTTTTGGATCTACTCTAAAGTTATGTAACTTGATTTTGTGAGCTATTTAATACTAAGTAAGGAGGCCAACTTTTCTAATATGCCTGGAAGTTTTCTGATTTTACTACTGAGAGTTTTGTATCTTAGAAAACCCAAAGAGCCAGGATGGTAGGCCACTTGAAGTCATAAAATCCTGGAGTTAACTAAATGATTGTGTTTCTTGTTTCACCAAGCTGCTTAAATCTCTGAACTTTAGGGACAGCAGGTGGCGTTGTGATTAAAGCCACCTTGACTCCCACATGTCTGACTGCAGTTTGAGTCCCAGACCAGGTAGCTTGATAATCACACTGGGCGTGTGTGCCCAAAATCCTGAGAGGAAAATGAAGAAAGGATTGTGGCATGGCCATTTTCTCAGGGGTGATCTCTCTCTCTCTCTCTCTCTCTCTCTCTCTCTCTCTCTTTCTGCAGCCCCTCACCTCAGGTTCATGAGCCCATTACCCCAGACATGACCTGTGGCAAAAACTTTTAAAAATTTAAAAAATAAATCTCTGAACTTTAGTTTTCTCTCTATAAAATGGGAACTTTATTCAGTCTTTGCAGAGCTGAGTATACAATAGAAAATAAATTTTAGAACCCTTATTTCTGGCTAGTAAGCATGTTGTGTTGTTTTCATAGCCAAATTATTAATTTTTTTTTGGAGAGGTTTTTGCTGTGGGGCATGTGCACTCACCAGAAAGATGGAGACAGAAAGACAGAAAGCGAGAAATCACTCCCCAGGGGGATGGCTACACCACCATCCCTTCTCCTCCATTCTCCTCTCAGGATCTTGGGTACGTATACACACATGCCTGGTGTGAGTTTAAGCCGCTGGATCCGGGACTCGAACTGCAGTTGACTACATGGGAGTCCAGAAACATAGCCATTATGCCAACTGTTGATCCCATAACCAAATTCTAAACTTTAGATAACAAGACTTCAGTTCTCTTCCAACTTTGGCTAAATCAAGGGGGGGAACATTTGTTTTATTAGACCATTCTTCTTATTGGTAACCAAAAGGAAGATAAGGGAAAGGAGAAGTGACTTTTAAGAACTTCTTTCCCTATCCTAGCTGTAATGGCACAGATAGTAGCCTTTCTGCAGTGATGAAGCCACATGAAGGATCTGGGTGTTGGGACCAGCAATTAGCATAATGGCTATGTCGCTGGACTCCCACGTAGTTGACTGCGGTTCAAGTCCTGGACCCGGTGGCTTAAACTCATACCGGGCGCGTGTGCGTGTGTGCCCAAGATTCCAAGAGGAGAATGGAGGAGAAGGGATTGCAGCATGGCCATCTCCCCTGGGGGGTGATTTCTCGCTTTCTGTTTCTCTGTCTCTCTCTGTCTGTCTGGTGAGCACACACGCCCTATAGCAAAAAAAAAAAAAAAGGATCTGGGTGTAGACTCTGTGTTGACCTGAAACATACCTGGCATGCATGCCTTGCATGCCCATGATCCTGGCTGTCTGAAAGACTTGGGGGCATCGTAGTGTGATCGGACCCTGCCAAGGTGCCTACCTATATCTGTCTCTGTCTGTCTGATGAAATACATAAAACAACCTTTAGTAAAATTCCTCTACCTCATTACCCACAGCACAATAGAACTCACACATATATCAGAAAAAGAGTTCAGAGCATTCATAGTGACACCACCAAGTGGGTTGCAAAAGAAAAGAGACAGCAAACTCTAGGAGAAGAGAATGTCCTTCCACAACTTGAAGGAGGAGAGAGATACCATAACAAAGAATCAAACAAAAGTTCTAGTCATGAAGACTGTAATACAAGAAATCAAAACCTTCCTCTACAGTATTAATAGCAAATTAGACCATGCAGAAGATAGGAACTCTGATTTAGAAGACAGAAACTCTGACCTAGAAAAATCACCAAAAGGAATGAAAAAAAAAATAACCCCCCAAAATGAGGATAACGTATAGGAAATACTAGATACCATTAAATGCCCAAACATCTGAATAATTGGTATTCTAGAAGATGAAGAATTTAATAAGGGCATCAAAAATCTACTTCATAAAATACTTGCAGAAAACTTTTCCAACCTAGAGAAACATTCAAATATCCAAACCAGACCCAAGAAATACAGAGGACCCCTTTTTATTCTAAGTAGAAATAGAATCAACCTAAGAAGAGCCTCTCCATAGCACGTATAGCCAGATTGGTCAAAATCACAGATAAAACAAATTCTAAAAATGGCAAGAGAGAAACATCAAGTTATTTATAAAGGTTATTCCATTAGACTAACATCAGACCTCTCAAGTGAAACAGTGCAAGCAAGAAAAGAATGAGAAGATATATTCAAAAAGTTTAAAAAAGCAATTTCAACCAAGAATACTATAGCTGGCAATACTTTCCTTCACATGGAAACAAATTAAATCATTTTCAGATAAACAAAAACTGAATGAATTTACCAACACTAGACCAGCAAAGAGCTGAAGGAAGGACTGTATCAGTAAAACTAAAGAGGGACAAGTAGGTTGCATTCTTTCAGGTTTCCTATGTATACAATCATGTCAGAATTTTACTTATTTTCCTATCTTTATTTTATTCTCTTATTTGATTGGATTGGCTAGGATGTCTAGTACTATCAATTTATTGAAAAGGGGTGGAGACAGCAGCCTTGTCTTGTTCCAGTTTTTTAGTGGAAACGTTTTCAGCCTTTCCCCATTAAGTATAATATTATTAGCTATGGGTTTTTCATATATGGCTTTTATTACATTGAGAACAGTCCCTTTTCCTTGGACTAATACATAGTGTATTCATGCTGGCAAAATCCATTTTGTGTGCCATAAAGATGTACAATGATCAAATGTAAAAGAATAAAAGTGAAATAAATAAAAATACTTCCTCTACAGCCTCACTAATTTATGGGAAAATATATTTGTAAACTATGCCTCGGATAAGGGATTTATAACCAGAATACATAGGAAACCCACACAGCTTACCTGAAAAAAAAAAAAAAAAATCAGCCTAATTAAAAGATGGGCAAATGAGCTGAACAGACAACTCTCCAAAGTAGACAAACAAATGGCCAAAAAACATGAAAAAATGCTCAACATCCCTTATTATAGAAAGATGCAGATCAAAACCACATTGAGATACCATCTAATTCATCAGAATGTCTAAAGAAACAAAGAATGATAAGTTCTAGCAAGTTTGCAGTGAAACAGGAACTCTCCTGCACTGTTAATAGGAGTGCAAATTAGTACAACCACTGTGGAGAACTGTATGGAGATTTATCAAAAACTTACAAATAGAACTACCATATGATCCAGTAATTCTACTCCTGAATATCTACCCAAAGGATAGGAACACCCTCAGTCAGAAGGGTACTTGTACATCCACGTTTATTGCAGCATTAGTCACAATTGCTAAAACATGGAATCAACTCAGATATCCCAGAACAGATGAATAGATTGTGAAAGTGTGGCACATATACACTATGGAATATTACTCAGCCAGTAGTAAAATATGAGACCCTGGCATTTGATCTGAAACGGCCAAATAAGGAAGATTTGATTCTGAGTGAAGCAAGCCAGATTATAAAAGAGAATCAGTGTACGTCCTCATTTAATATATACTGACTGTCTTCACTCTATGACAGAAACTGAAAGATTGGCGGGTATAAAGACATGAAGAGCAACTGTGGATACTAGAGGCAATGCGGGAGGAGGGTGGAGAGGAGGCGGGGGTGGGAAAAGGGGAATCAAGGGGGAAAAAAGGCAAAATGTTTAATGAACACAAAAATGGAAGATTATCTGCTGATTATATGGTAATATCTTTGGACTAATACACAGTGTTTTCATGCTGGCAAAATCCATTTTGTGTGCTGTAAAGATATACAATGATCAAATGCAAAAAAAAGCAAATAAGAATAGTGAAATTAAAAAATACTACTTCCTCTATGACCTTATTAACCTCACTGATTTCTAACCCTTTTATCTAGAGTAGCTAATAACTCCCAAATTTAATGGGTTTATAATACTTACTGTCCCACACAGTTTCTGAGAGTCAGGGATCCTAGAAAAGCTTACCCAGGTGGTTTTGGCCTGAGGCCTTTCCATGAGCTTGTAGCCATGCCTCCAATCATTTGAAACTGACTGAGGCCAGAAGGTCACTTCTCAGTTCACTCAGGTGGTCATTGGCAGGAGGCCTCAGTTTCTTGCTACATTGGCCTTCCCATAGGACAGTGACTTCTCACATGGCTAGTGATCTGGAAAACACAAAACCACTGACTGACCAAGGTGCAAGCCAGAATACCTGTTATCATTTAATCCCCAAGGTGACATACCATTCGCTTTGCTCCATTCTGTTGGTCACACACATAACCCAGATTCAATGCAGGATGGCACTACTTAAAAGTGTGAACATCAGGAAAAAGGCGATCATGCAGGGATCCGCAGACGGCATAATGGTTATATTGCTGGACTCCCATGTAGTTGACCACAGTTTAAGTCCTAAACCCAGTGGCTTAAACTCATGCCAGGCACATGTGCTAGCGTGCCTAAAATCCTGAGAGGAGATTGGAAGAGAAGGGTTTGTGGCATGATCATAACCCTTGGGGAGTGATTGCTCACTTTCTGTCTCTCTGTCTGTCTCTCTGGCGAGCACCCTGTGGCAAAAATCCCTCTCTTATAAAAAAGGTGATTGTGGGGCCATCTTCAAGACTGCCTCCCATAGATACCAGATTCACTGGAAAGGGGGATGTCAAGCCTGAGGTAGCATGGTGGTTAAGGCGACTGGATCCCACATGGCCAGCTGCACTGTTCAAGTCCCAGTCTTGGCAGTTTGTAAAATACACTGGGCATGTATGCATGCGTGCCAAAAATCCTGAGAGAATGGAGGAAAGGGGATTGCGGCGTTGCCCTCCTCCCTGGGTGGGTGCTTTCTCACTTTCCTTTTTCTGTCTGTCTCTCTGTGGTGAGTGTACATGCTCTATAGCAAATGGAAAAAAAAGTGAGATCCAATGGCTATGTCGCTGGACTCCCATGTAGTCGACCACAGTTCGAGTCTCAGACCCAGCAACTTAAAACTCACATCTGGCACATGTACGTGCATGCCAAGATCCCAAGAAGAGTATGGAGGAGAAGAGATTGCAGCATGGCTATCCCTCATGGGGGTCACTTCTCACTTCCTCCCTCCTGCGCTCGCTCGCTCTCTCTCTCTCTCTGGTGAGTGCACGTGCCCCGTAGCAAAAATCTCTCTTAAAAAAAAAAAAAAAAAAAGTGAGGTTATCTAGTCCAGGTAGTAAAACCAATATAAGAGGAAATGACTCCACTTATGCCTGAGGGACACACAGAGCCCATGCCTTTTGGCCAATGTCCATACTTTTCATAAAGCTTTCCTCCTTCCGAGAAGTGTACCCAGTTGGCTCTGGCCAAGTATGTGCCATGATTTGGTGGCAGCAGCCACTTTGGGCAGTATCCCACACTGTCCAGTTTGATAGGATTAAACAAGTAGTTACTAAATTCCTTCTGTGGACCAAGAACAGCTGCTAGGGATTAGAGAGAGGAAGATATGCTCCCTGCCCTCACTCGGCTTTACAAACTTGGCCACCAGCGACTCCTGGGTCAGGAGGGTGGTGACAGGTGTTCGGGGTCTCCCTACTGACAGTGGTATTTTTACAACATTCCACAACAGGGAAAGAGCTTGTGGTCCTTAATGCATGCTGATTATGTGTACTATGTAACACTGTCTTTGAAAAATACAGGAAATGATCTCTGTCTTGACGAGTTTTTATTTCAGCTTGAGAGAGAGTTTGAAAGGAAATTATTTTTCCCCCTGGCAGGTGGAGTTAGAGCAAACATGGAATCGTAACAGAATTTGTGATACAAAAAATAGCTTGTCCTTGAGACCATCCTGGTCTAAGCTCTGCCAGTGTAATATAATACATGGATGCTGTCTGTGTTACAAAACTTCAAGAGCTGCAGGGGATTTTTATGAGTCCAGAAGCCCAATTTATATATACAGCAATGATTTCCGAAGAAGGCTGTTAACTCACAATTATCCAGAACTTTTCAGAGAGAGAAATTTCTCAACTCTAGATTATTGAATCAGCATTTCTCGGGTTGGGTCTCAGAAATCTGTGGTTTTTTTTAAAGCTGTGAAGTAATCCTGAGATGCAGCCAGATTTGAGAACCCATTGACACAAAACTGGAAAGGCTTGAAGGCATTCATTATTAGTTCACTCATTCGTTCATTATTTCAACCGGCACTCAACAATCTGTCAGACTCCGATCCAGGCACTCTGGAAGGAAAAATGGGAACAAGAGAAACTCTTAAAACTCTTAGAGCCTAATGAGGATTGTGGTCAAAGGTACAGGTAATTATAATATAACTGGTAGTTATAACACTTAAATATATTTTTATCACTGATTAAGAAATAGTGGAAATGGGCCAGTAGGTGGCATAGTGGTTAAGACATTCAACTCCCAAGTGCTTAATGGTTGTTCAAGTCCCAGAATTGGTGGCTTAGAAATCATACCAGGTATGTTTGCATGTATACCCAAAATCTCAGGAGGAGAATGAAGAAGGGATTGCAACGTGACCATTTTCCCAGGGGGTGATTTCTCACTTTTCCTCTCACTATCTCTGTCTCTCTCCATTGATCGCATGCTCCCTAGAGGAAAAAAAAAAAGGCATTTTTTTTTTTTTAAAAAAAAAGAGGGGCTGGCAGGTGGCTTGGTGGCTAAGGGCATTGGACTCCCACATGGCTAACCATGGTTTGAGTCCTGGACCTAGCGACTTGCTTTCCCTCTCACTCACTCACTCACTCACTCACTCTGTCCCTCTCTGGTCAAATTAAAAATTAAATTAAATTAATTCAATAAATAAAGTTAAATTTTTTAAAAAAATTCTTTAAAAAAAATAAAAGAGTAGAAGTGATGCTATGAGCATAAAAATGAGGTCAGTGAAAATTGCCGCCCCTTTTCCTTCCCATCAAGGGTTTTTTTTTGTTTTTTTTTTTTAATTGCCAAAAGGTACATATGCTTACCAGAGAGAGTGAGAGCATGAGAATGCACCCCTCAGTGGGGTGTGGTTGCACCACAACTCTTTTTCCTCCATTTCTCCATCCTGTGGATTTTGGATACACATACACCCAGGGTGTTTTGCAAGATATCTCACTGGGCTGGGATTTGAATGATGGCCAGCCTTGTGGGATCTGGCTTTCTACATACAGTGCTTAACTGCTGCACTGTGGTACAGCTCCCACCTAAGTTTTAATTATACAGATTCTGAGATCTCTGTGCTATGGTTTGAACCTCCAAAGGGTTCATGTAGTGTAACTTGATCCCTGATGTAATAATGGTCTTGGGAAGACCTATTTTCAGTGTGGGTGGACACCTTACTAGATAGGATTGGTATGTGAGTCTGTAGACTCTGTTACCTCTTAAATAAACACATTTTTTAAAAGAATTTATTTTGATACCACTATTTAAAGTTAAATTAATTTTTCTACCTAATTTTCATAGATAGGCTATATGAATTCAAAGAATACTAATACATGTTGTCACCATCAGCTTAACAATAAATACATGAAAATGCTCCCTTGAAAGGCCACATGGAGTATTTTAAGAGTAGTGGGCCATAGAGTAGGTGACCTGGGTTTAAATTTTGGCTTCACCCAAACCCTGTGACCTTTTGACAACTTAGCTACTTCTCCAGTTACAGTAAATGAATAGATGTATTGGGCATCTACTGTGTGCTGATTGCCAGGAGTACAGAGAAGGTCTATCAGATACATCTGCTGTGTACTCAGGATGGATTTGCCCCTTCACAGAGAAATCAGTGACCAGCATCCCCTTAATATTCCAGAGGACAGTATCTACAAACCCCCTGATTCACAAGTATCATTGTGGTGTGTGATTCCATCAAAAATGGGGAATAGCAGGGCTATGAGTATGGATGTGGACAGTTTCACTGTTCATAGACCGTAGAGGGAACTTTATGGCGTAGCAAAGCCTTTCCCTAAACTTGAAAGGGGAAATTAATCAATGGCAGAGGTCTTTTAACGAGTATACTATAAACATTTTTGCAGGGCTTACTGTGTGCCATGCACTCGCAGAAGCAAGGTCTTATAATCAGCCTCAGTTTTGATAAACTAGGAATCTAAGACACAAGCGGTTAAGTGACTTGCCCGAAGTCACTCAGCTAGGAAGTGATGAAGCACGGATTTGAGTCCAAGCTGTCTAACTCCGGAGTATATGCTGCTCACCACTACTAACCAAAAATGGCTGACCCCAAGTGATTTTGCACACTACTTACTACTTTACGTTTCAGTAGGGGTAGAGGTCATATCTGTCTCTGCCACTGTCTCTGTCATTTTGTATCTAATTCTCATAGATAAGCTATATGAATTCAAAGAATACTAATACATGTTGTCACCATCAGCTTAACAATAAATACATGAAAATGCTCCCTTGAAAGGCCACTTGGAGCATTTTAAGAGTAGTGGGCGGTAGAGAAGGTGACCTGGGTTTAAATTTTGGCTTCACCCAAACCCTTTTACCTTTTGACAACTTACCTACCTCTCCAGTCACAGTGGGCATTCATTAAATACAGTTCATTCATACAGGCATTCATTAAATACAGTCCCCAACTTAAGTTTGGTTCAACTTAACAATTTTTCCAACTCTATGATGGTGCCAGAGCAATACTCCCTCAGTAGAAAGTGTGCTTTGAGTGCCTCTGCAACCATTCTGCTTTACATTTTCACTACAGTGTTCATTATTACATGAGATGGTCAACACTTCTGTAAAATGGGTTTTTGTGTTAAATGATTTTTTGCTCAACTATAGTTCATGTTGAAGATAGGCTAGGCTAAAGTATGATGGTTCAGCAGCTTAGATGTATTCAGTGCAACCTCTACTTAATGATATTTTCCACTTAGGATAGATGTATCCGGACATAGCCACATCATAAGTCAAGGAGCATCTGTATTTGTTACAAGCCACTTTCAAATGGCTGGCAGTGTGAAGAGCACAGAACCAAAGCCAGCCACAAGGACAACTGGATCCCTACACGCGATTGATCTTCTACCTTGCTTCACTGCAGCCTTGTGGGCATTAATTAGTTACTGTCAGCAAAGTTCTTTGTGAGCGTAGAGTTCTAAGTCCATCTGCAGCAATTTGGCCGTCATCCAGCAGCAAGGGGCATTCTGTGGGTGAATTACTGTTGTCTTTTTTCCAAATGACAGAGTGTGCTGACAGAGTGTGCTTCACCCAAGTGAAAGTTAAAACCAGTTCTTATTTCTTCTAGTTTCAAATGAAAATGAAATTGGCACCTTTAAGATAATAAAACTCTACAAGAATCATTTTCTCTGGTCTTGAACCCCTCTCCGAATGCTTGTTTGTTAAGTGGATTGGTGTGCAGGGTCTGCGTCCTAATGCTGCTAGAGCTGGAGAAGAACTTTGAACTTGATGCATTCTGTTCTACAGCTGTGTTCACCTCACATGTCCCCTAGAGTCAAGTTGTCAGATGGCCCTTGCCACTGCCGAAGGCATTTTCTGCATATGAATTTCATAGATTGAGTGTGTGTGTGTATTGCCTTCCAGGACTAGAAAGATAAATATCTTTCTATCTCTAAATGGGAAAATTCCCTTAAATGTTTAAGATGTGTGTGTGCGTTTTCTTGGTATTTTCAAAATTTGTTTTTGCACTATATAAACTGCCTTTACTGATCATGTAGTAGATGTGAATAGAATGTCTCTGTTAGAATTCCACATTATTAGCATTGAAGTGTTCCCTGAGGAAATGGCTTCTCTCTTTTTAATAATCATTTTTTGATAATATGACAATTGTTACAGTGTTTTTTAGCCCATGAATACAAAGTGTGATGATTGAGTCAAGGTTATTGGTGTGTATATATAGGTATATATATACATCATCCCAACCATTTGAAACATTTGTTCAAGTTGTTGTTCACCACACACTCCCCACTCCATTTTATAACACTAGACATTGTTCCCAGAGATGCCTTCTGTAACTAGGATTTAGTCCGTGTTTTGGGAAGTTGCCATTGAGGGCTCATGTGTGCTGTGGTGGCTCCTTTTTGTTATGTAATAGCAATAGGTATAGCTCCTCATTCAGAGCAGCCAGTAGATAATAACTACTCAGAGCACATTGGAGTACTTGCCCTTGAAGAGTTCTTGCTCTAATTAAGGAGGTACAGAGTCCGTTCCCACAATACCTAACTATAAGTCTCCAGGTCATAAAAAGTGCAAGTTGTTTTGCGCAGAATGAGTTGTCAGACAGACTACAGAGGGCCATGGGCGTGGATGAGTAGGCGCCCCTTGTAAGGCCCAATCTGGGGTGTGGGAAAAGGGCCAGAGGTGAAGACGAGGGAGAGTAAGAAGGACCACAGAGAAGTCATTTAAGAACAAAGCACTAGTATGACTCTCCATCGTTTTTGAAGAATGTCCTTCTCTAGCATTGCTTAGATACTTCTTAGTTCTCTGGTGGCAACTAAGGACAGATGGTGGTAACATTTAAAAAATCCCCCCCTCCCAAATTGTCCATTATACCAGAATGAGGTTGTTCTTTAACTCTGGTGCTAACCTGTTGTAGTGCTTTGTAGAACACACCAGTGCCCTCGTTCTGCAATTACTTATCGAAGACTGTATAGGGCTGTGTTCTTTTTCTTCATGTATGATGTATGGCAGGGGGGAAATGACCTTATCAGAGTACTAACACGTGTTTGCTATTCCCTTAAAAAGGAGGTTAGAAAGTATGGAAATTTTATGTGGGAAAAGAGTAAGCATAGATGGTTGGAATGATAGTATACGTGATGAGAGATACCGTTTGTTGATGTGGCCGTTGTTTTGTTTTTGTTTTTATGAGCCAATATCTAGTTCAAAGTTATTATTTAAGCACCACCATTTTATTTTATTTATTTATTTTACAGAGAGATATTTGCTATAGGGTGTGTGCACTCACCAGAGTGACAGAAAGCAAGAAATCACCTCCCTACACCCAGGGGGAAACACCAGCATTTTTAAAAGATTCTGTTGTCAAATTACTTTTATGTCTCAAAGTGTGTTAGAACTTGGATATTCTTTTAAGGTCTTCAGGACAATATTTTGTATTTTACTTTTTCTGAGCAAGGTTTTATTTGGGAGCTGGTTTTCCCAACCTAGAAAAATCATTTTAAGTTCAAGAAACAGTGTCATGACTACGAAATTAAAGGACCGTTTAATTTTTTAATTTTTTTTACTTTGTGTAATCGGCAGCCAGCTTGGGGAGTGTTCCCATGCATGCTGAACACAAGTTGACTGTTAAAAGGGACAGGGGGTAAATATCACAGAAGAGAAAATGTAGGGAAATTTCAGCGTGAGCCCTTGTAATAGGATTGTAAGCTCAGTTTGATTCATTCCGTTTTAGGTGAACTCTGACAATTAAAAAAAAAAGAAAAATAAAAAACAGGATATGATGAGACAGTTATGGTAGACAGCAGATAAAGTTCTGCCATAAGTGTATTTTTAAACCGAAAATAGTGTGATTCGACTGATTTCATAGGATGCTTTCCATAGAGAGCCAACTGCTAGCATTATTGTCGTAGTCTGAAACACCACAGCTTGATCCTGGAGATCTTGATGCTTTAGAGTCAGCCAGCAGCCTGGTTATGAGCTTGGGAAATGAACTTCCTTTTCTGTGATCCTTATACCAATATTTTGCTTGTCTTTTTGTTTGTTTGTTTTGTTTTTTAAATCTTGATCTGTTTTTAAACAGATGTGCCTTAAGATCCCTCTACTTTTTACTTGCTGGGCAGCTTTGTCACTTTCTCCTGCTCTGGACAGAAATGGCCAAAGTGACTGACTATTAGCGCCTGCACTCTTTTTGAGACAGAGACTTCGCCTTGAGAGTAGTGACAGCACAACTTCCTGTGCCATCTCCTTCCTGACCTCGGCAACCTTCTTCCTTTGTTGCTGCTCCACCCTATCCCCCGACCCGCAGTTCTTGTCCTCCTTGGGGGCCAAATGGAAAGGTAGAGGAGGGCTGGTTTGCTGTAAAGTATGTGGGGTCTTCCTTCAAACACACTTCCAGAACTGTTTGGTGTTAGTTCAGAAGGAACACTAATGTTTACTTAACCTCCCACACGTGCTTTGCCTGGAAACGCTGCTCCTGGAGGGAGCTAATGAGTAGACAGATGTTCCACACGAGCAGGGCTCTCTGGGATGTTTGCCTTTTGCCCTTTTATATCTGCGCATGTCAGTATTTCTAGGTTTCTTTAGTTTATGCTATGCGGGTTCAATCTTTCTCTCTTGTTCAGGCTTCAGGATTCTAGAATCCCAGCATTACTTAGTACTTGAAGCAAGAACTTGCCTGGGGACACAGAACTAATCAGTGGTGAGAATGAGTCAGAGGGAGGCATGCTGAACTTTTTCACACAGGCGCGCTCCTTCAGCTGTCCCTGTAAGTATAAGGTAGTTTAAGGGCCAGATGGTGGCACAGCTTAGGCTGAGATGCTGACCCACGTGGGGAGCCATGGGTTTGCATTCTGGGTCTCTCTGTACACACACTGGGGACATGCACGTGTACCTGTGATCCCAGCTGGCTGAGCCGGGAGTGGTTCACTGCACAGAGACCCTGTTAGGGGTGCTTCTCTCCATCACTCTCCCGGGGAAAATAAACTCAAATGTAGATACAGTAATTTATGAAGAAAATGACCAGCCCCAATCCATTCTTCATAGTGAGATATAATGATGTGCTGCATAAAGTCGTTGCAGTCAGCGACAGATCACTTAGACTCTGGTGGTGTCATAAGATTCCCCCCCATACACACCATAGGTCACTTGTGCTCAGAGAGACAAAGACAGTGAAAGAGAATGTGAGAATTCACCCTCCAGGGGTGAGGGTGGTGGCTGTGCCACGGTCCCTTCTCACAGGATTCTGGGCACACTTGCACACACACCTGGTGTGATTTTCAAGTCACCACGTTTGGAACTCAAGACCGTGGTTGACCATGTGGGAGTCCAGCGCCTTTACCACCATGCCACCTGCTGGCCTTGGTCTCATAAGATTGTAACAGGCTACACCATATGGCCTAGGCGTGGAGGAGGTTATACTATCTAGACTGGTGTAAGTATACTCCATGATGTTCACCTAACAGTGACAGAATCACCTACTGATGCATTCTTCCGAACACACCCCCTTCATTAAGTGACCCATGACTATACTTAAAATGACACACAGTCATAATGCATGGTTACCAAAAGCACTCTAGAATTTTACAGTGGGACATGGATTTCAACTATGAGTGTTTTAGGAAATGTACACAGAGAAGAAATCTCTTAAAATCCATTCTAGTGGGGCCAGCAGGTGATGTGGAGGCTAAAGTGCTAGATTCCACTTGGCTGACTGCCCAGTTTGAGTCCTGGATCCAGTGGCTTGAAAATCACACCAGGCATGTGTACCTGTGTGCCCAAGATCCTGAGAGAATAGAGGAGAAGGGTTTTGGTGTGGGCATAACCCTCAGGGGGGGTGATTGTCACTTTCCCTCTCCCTTTGTCTTTCTGGCAAGCACACACACCCTATAGCACGAAACAAAAGTCCATTCTGGTGTACATGCCCTTATTTTGTTTTCATTGTTATAATTTTCTGTTTGTGGCTTTCAAACTAGTAAATAGCTTTGGAATACTGGTATGCTTAGAATTATTTTTTACCGGATCCTATCACTCTCCGTTACCATCTGTAATTCTGGAAAGCCCCCTACGTTGAGTGGAAGTCAAAGACTCCTGCTTAAAGAGGATAGGAAGCAGTGCTTTGGCTTGATGTCGGCATGATCTGGTTCCTGGGAGGTGCTGACCACCCCCCAACCACATCCCTTTCCCTGCCAGTGTGTGGAGAACCAGTGAGATCAAAGAATGACTGATTCTTTTGTTCAGAGGACCAAAGCTCCTCTTCCAGGGGGCCCTAGCGCCTGGGCTTGGTCCCTGTTAGTACAGTTGTACAAAGCAGCTGTGTTCCCACTTGGCTCAGCTTACCAAGCTGCCTGTGGAGTGACTTGGGTTATTGAGAAGTGATGTCACTGTCCCATGCAGCTTGGAAGGTGGGGAACTGCAGCAGGCAGGCACGCTGCAGGCCTGGCACCACGGATGGGCACCTCGCGCAAAGTGGGTCATGCTGTTCCCATAATTCTAGATCACTAGGCAAAGTGTCAAGGGTTCTGCAGGGCTCTGTGCCTCCTGTTCCTTTAGAAAAGTACAAAAGAGTTTATCTCAGCCCACAGGCCACTCAGCAAGTGCCCAATTTACCCAGTGGGGCGGGTGGCCTGGCCTGGCAATGAGAAGTTCATCTGCTGAGACCTTTTGTACTGTTCATGCAGTGCAGCAGATGAAGCTCAGCAAGGAAGAGGAGAGTGAAAAGGGCACATTGCTGGCAGGCGGACTGCAGCGGAGCGGGTGAAGGAATGGCAGTAGCGTGAGCATTAAGTATTGGCTGTCTTCTGTTCCCAGCCCATTGGCCATGCATTCTCTGCGAGATGTGTCACGCAGTTGACCTCTTTACCACTGAGCAAGGCCTGGACACTGAACAGAGAGTGGAGGGCAGAAGGCCTCCCAGATTCTGCCCACTTCCCCTGCCCTGGCCTGAGGGCCATTGCACTCACCTGCCCTCTAGGTAGAATTCCCTTGCTCCCAGTGAACAGCGGGCTTGCTCTCACCACTCAGACCTCTGCCTTGTGATCCTACCTCCTTTACCTATGCAGGTGTTTCTCTCCGTAGTTAATATATGTATGTGGTCTTTGGCCCCCAGGCTGGAATTTTGACTTGTTCCCTGCTGTCTCTCAAGATCTCAGGGCCTCAGTGCCTAGCACATGGCAGGCCCTTGGTCAGTGTGTGGTATGAATGAAAAAGTTACTGCACAGTATTGAGGGCTGGCTATGTGGCCGGCTTTGCAGAAACAACTTTATGCTGAGTGAATGACGAAAGAAAAACTGCTGGTGAAAATGTCTCTTGGTGATCTATGTAAGAACAAACAACCTTGTCTGAGATTATAGTACATGTCCAGTTGAGAGTGTGCTAGGAAGAGTTTGGGGAAAATATGTAACATGTTAGAGTCCAGTCCAGAATCAGGCCTGTGATTCGTGGATCAAGGGCCTGTGTTCCAGGGACCACCTTTACTCACCCTTTTCTTCTCTTTTTCACATAGACATTTTAGGAACAACAAGCAGCCCTTAAAAATCATTCTCATTATTTACACATATCTGTTCTTTTAGAGAATGTTTTGCCAGCTTTTTCAATATGTTCTTAAGTTTGATTGTGTGAAGTTCTGCAAACTAAGAGAAGTGCAGTGTCTTCTCAGCTGAGAAGGAATGCTGTCTGAGAACAGCTGTACCGTTTTTGACAAAATCACCTCTCGGGTGTGCTTTTCCAGAGAAGACACTCCATTTTGTAAAGACCAAAGAGTGTTACTGTGCCTGCCAGCTTCTGCGGAGCCACTGTTCAAGATAGATTTAGGCTTAGACGATTTGGAGCAGATGGCTTGAAATAGGATTTTTCAATATCTCCACATACAAAATCCCGCAGTCTCTCTTGGTGGCTGGTTGCTGGGTTCAGCACTCTCGGACTGACGTTTTGCCTTATGCTTCATCAAGCTGCTTCTCTGTTGCCATGTTAGCCTGGATCCTCACACTGGGCTGTGTCCTGGGCTGACGTCCTTGGAATAATAAGTCATTTATAGCAATTCCTGGAACTCATTTTTTTCCCCCAAGTCCTCTAATGTCCTCCTTCCCCATCCCCCACCCTAACCCACCCATCTGTGTTCTATCATTTTGAAAGGTTTGTTGACTTTCGTTTCCAGCTTTTCTATATTGTACTTCCATAGAAGCCAAAAATGGTTACAGCCCTCTGAAAGGGTTCTTAGTTAAAAAGTAGAATGTTTGGTTCCTTTATTGTTTCTGTTAGGTATATCTGATGTTATATCGCAGAGTACTGTTCTCTGAATTTTTACAGTGTTTTTTTTTTTTTTTTAAGAATCATTTACTTTTATTTATTCATTCATTTATGTTCATTTGACCCAGTGTGGTTTTAAACATGTATTTTTATTTATTTATGTACTTCAGTGGGTTTTGTTTTGTTTTGTTTTGTTTTGTTTTTGCCATAGGGTACATTCTCACCAGGGTAAGAAAGAAAGAAATTACCCCCAGGATGGATAGCCACACCTTCGTCCCTTCTCCTCTGTTCTCCTCTTAGGATTTTTGGGCACACATGCACACACACCAGGCATGTTTCTCAAGCCACCAGGTCTGGGACTTGAACCTTGGAGTTGGCTATATGGGATCCAGTGCTTTAACCACCACACTACCTGCTGGCCCCCTAAACATGTATTTTAAGCTTTTTTTCCTTTTTCTTTTCTTTTTTTTTTTTTTAAGAATTATTTATTGGGATCAGCAGATGTCTTAATGGTTAAGTCACTGGACTCCCACATAGTCAACTGCAGTTTAAGTCTTGGACCCGGCAGCTTGAACTCACACCAGACCCGTGTGTGTGTGTGCGTGCCCAAAATCCAAAGAGGCGAATGGAGGAGAAGGAATTGTGGTGTGGCCAGACCCCCTGGAGGGTGATTTCTCACTTTCTGTCTCTCTCTCTCTCTCTCCCCCCAGTGAGTACATGCACCCTATAACCCCCCAAAAAATTATCTCTCAAAAAATTATTTTATTATTATTATTTCTTTTTAATTTGCTATAGAGCACACATGCTCACTATAACTGTTTTTCCTACAATAAGAATATATTTTACATCAGAACCAAGTACATGATACTTACCATAAGTAAAACTAAAGTTTTATGGAACAGTGTTTCCTCATTCTCACTGAAGACAAAGTAATCTTCCATTGTAGTCAGTTTATTATTTTTAATGCTAAGTTGACTTGATCAGCTACTGTTGGGTTGTCACCCACAACTGTGAAAACACTCATTTAGCATAGCTTCTTTTGTGCTCAAAAAAAGAACAGTCTCTAGAACTAGGACATACTACCATTAGGTTATTTCTGACAGTGGGACTGAAGGATTGTGGTTAAAGGACAATTATGTAGGTGGCATAACTGGTTAAGGTGGTTTTGGTTTTGCTAACATTCATGGTTAGAGAGCTGGACTTCCACGTGACTGACCGCAGTTCAAGTCCAGGACCTGGTGACTTGAAACTCATTCTGGAACCATGTGTATGTGTGCCTCAAATCCTGAGAGAATGGAGAAGGGATTGTGGCATGGCCATCGCTCCTGGGGGCGATTTCTCACTTTCTGCCTCTCTGTTTTTGTCACTCTGGTGAACGCATGCATCCTAAAGCAAACATTTCAAAAAAATCAAAATAAAAGGACAGTTAGGCAATTTTTACTCTCTTTTTTTCAGTTTTAATATTCAAATGTGTTCATGAAGGTAAGGAACTGGCAGATGGCATGGTGGTTAAGGTGCTGGATTTCCACATGGTTGACCACAGTTCCAGTTCTGGACCTAGACATGATTTTTTTTTTTTTTAGGTTTTTGCCGTAGGATACATGTACTCACTGGAGAGAGATAGATGGATAAACAGACAGAGACAGAGAGAGGGAAAAGTAAAATGTCACCCCCAGATGGAGTGGCCACTGCAGTCCCTTCTCCATTTTCCTCTCGGGATTTTGAGCATGCCCGCACGTGTGCCCGGTGTACGTTTCAAGCTACTGGATCTGGTACTACAGCCACAGTTGGCCATGTTGGAGTTCAGCACCTTAACCACCATCCCACCTGCTGGCCCCAGACATGAAATATCTTAAAATAATAAAGCAAAGAGAGCCGTCTTTTCACTGTGGCATTCTGTTTCCCGAAATGCCTCTTCCTGTCTTGCCTCACTCAACTCTCAGTACTTGCCCAGATGGGAACTTGTCTGTCTGCCACCTCTCAGTTTAGTTCCACTCTTCTCCCCACTGAGCTTTCAGCTTCATAAGGAAAGAGTTTTTAATGGAACTGAGAAAAGAAGTTCAGAAAACTGGCACTTCACTTATAAAGTAAATTCACAAGTGTGTGTCTTTTTATTTCAAACTAGAACTAGCAAACAGATTACTTTCATGAGTTTACAAATGTTTTTTTCCATGAGGAACTTAACCTTGTTCATAGCCTAGTCTTTTGAAAGAATTCATTCTTGATCTTTATGAAAAATTACTTTACAGTAGAAAAAGCATTTTGAGTGGAGACTAATCAATGTGTGTTTTTTTTAATAGGTTTTAAAATGGAAAATTTTGATGCATCACTTAGTACCTATTTCAAGGCATTGCTAGGCCCCCGAGGTAAGGTGGTTTTTGGTTTTGTTTACCTTCCACATGACCCCCTCTACCCCTGCCCTCATTCTCCTTACAGCCACTTATAAATATTTTATGAGGAGATTCTAGAAAATGCTAGCATCTTTTCTGAGAACATCAGCTTTTTCCCAGACGACTGGGGCTTCTGACAGTCCTTGAAGTTGTGCAGCATCCCAGGCCCTTTGAGCAGAGACATGGCTACCATGTGCGGCCCTCTGCTGACCTGAGCTGGAGATGAAATTATGCTGCAAAGCTTGCAGCCTGAGAATACCACAGATTTCACTATTATCTGTCAAGTGTTTTTCTCAACTCTTGTAAGTCTCTTAAAGAAACTGGTTTCCAAAATGCACTGCTACAATAGCAGTTTACAGTCCTTCTCCTTTTACAGTATTAAGAGTTTTTAAATGTCCTTTCTCCTCTTGTCACGGCAATGAAGAATATACACACGTAAACTAACTTTTTATACTTCTGTTAATCTTTCATCTCTTAGAAAGTAAAGCAGCTCCATTTTGCTTCCCTTTCATGTCATCCAGAATTTATTTTAATGTTTTATTTATAAGGAAGGAACTTCTTAGGCTCACAGAAAGATTCACAGAAAACCTACAAATGGCTTTTAAACAGATGAAAAGATTCTGTTTCACTCATGACGTTTGAAGTACAAAAGAAAACAATGAAAGGAACTTAATCGGTTGGTATGGCAGAGATGAAATCATGTTTGCTATCCTCTGTGATGATAGTGGTGTGGGGAGAGAGTCTCAATTGTTACATCCTCTCTAGAGGGATGTCGTGACTTCCGCTAAAAGACACGTGCACTGTGACCCAGAAGCTCTCCTCCTAAGACCTATCCTATAGCAAACCTTATCAGTTAGGCAAATAGAGTTATAAGGATGCACACACATTAGCATAATTTATCAAGACTGGAAATTATCTAGATGCCCATCTGTAGGGGGGCAGATGAAGTAAATTACTATATAGCCAGTGGAAAAGAATAAATTAGATCCAGCCACATGTGTTTGCGTTGATGGTGGAAATAGCTAGTAGAAGAGTCTCTAGAGGATGGATACCTCCCTCTGAAGCCAAAGAAAACAAGCCACAAGAGAAACACTGGGGGCAAAGTTGAGGGTTTCTGCAAGAAAGGAAGACTGACACTCCATTCCCCCACGTGGATTTATGCTTTATTGATCCTATGCTTGTCCTATGAGATCTAGGGGGGAAGAGTGTTGGAGAGAGGAGCAAGATAGCCTAGCCAGTGGTGTGGCAGTGGATCAGAGGGAGAGGCAGAGACTCCCACAACTGCTGTCACCTCTCTAAAGATGTGGGAGGAGAATTCTGCATGTGCCTTGGAGCTCCAGAGGTGGGGGCTTTGGCTAAGATTGAGGAGCTACCAGTTTTGGGGACATTATGTGAGGATGCAAAGGGGAGCATGCTGCAGAGGCAGCTTCCTGGAGAATAGCCAAAGGGTGACGCTGAATCTTTCAGGGGACATATAACACCTACGGGATCTGACTGCCTCTCTAGGAGAGCCTGTCAGTTTGCTGTTGGCAACTACTGGAGCCTGTTTTTCCTTTTCCTTTTGGTCCCTCCATAGGAAAGGGAATGGGGATTAGAGACTTCTCTCCTATACCAGTAACCCCTTTGGATCAGTGTAGGTCATCTTGCTCAAGCTACTACACCACGCGTAGTGCCCTGAATACCTTCAATAGTCCCTTATCTGTTCATGCTGCTTCACTTTCATGTTTGGTCTTTCATCATTGTCCCCTGTGCTGTTGACCATTGCACTCCACAGGTGCTGCCTTCTAAGGTGATGGTGTCATTCTCCTAAGTGGCATGTTCTCTCTGAGTCTGCACATGCTGGGCACATCTGCTGACCCCTTGGCTCAGAAGGGATGACCTTCAGCCTTCACAGACTGTATGTCTTGGGTTTCATCACCCGATGTGTAGTTCAGCAAATCTGGCTAAAAAATCCTTTTAAAGGGAAATTTAGCTTTTTCCTTGTTTTCTTTCACGTCTTTATTTTTTAACTTTTTTGGAGAGATTTTTTGCTATAGGGCACATGTGCTTGCCAGAGAGACAGAAAACAAGAAATCACCACCCCCCCCGGGGGGGGTGATGGCCATGCCACAATCCCTTCTGCTCCATTCTCACACACGCACATGGGCACAGTATGAATTTTAAGCCACCAGATCTGGGACTTGCACCACTGTCGACTACATGGGAGCCCATCGATGTAACCATTACACCATTTGCTGGTCCCTGTTTTCTTTTAATTCTTTGGGAAGGATTTTTTATTATTATTATTTTACTTGGCAAAAACCATGAATAGTATATTTTGTTATTCAGAACTTGTAACGGGGAGCTTCACCCTGTTTGATGTGCATTAAAAATTTATCCCCATTTCTTTTGTTGCATTGTTGGGCTTAGAAACATTAATATTTGCTGACCTTTATAAAATTGTAGTTAGAGAAAATGTTTTTAATATCTGAAAAGTTGTGTCTTTTTTCAGAATATCTACCTTATTAACCACTAGATTTTTTTTTTTTTCAGATACCAGAGTAAAAGGATGGTTTCTTCTGGACAATTACATACCTACATTTATCTGCTCTGTCATATATTTATTAATTGTATGGCTGGGACCAAAATACATGAAAAATAGACAGGCATTCTCTTGCCAGGGAATTTTAGTACTGTATAACCTTGGACTCACATTGCTGTCTCTGTATATGTTCTGCGAGGTAAGTCAACGGTTAACACAGGCTTCTTCTTACGTAAATATATCATATCACTGTCCTGAGTGGTATTCTTGTATTCTGGAGGGAAAGCAACTGCTTGGGTGGAAAGAGAACTGGGTGAGCAAGTATATTAATGCATTTCGAGTATGTTTTAAAATAGATTTTCAAAATGCCAGGATTGTTTGTACAAGGAGACCTTCTAGAATATTTAAACTAGAAGCCTTTGTTATTCTTTGGTTATTCATGTTTTATATGATACTCAGAATTAAATATTTTCAGAAATATTCTTATGCAAGCAGAATATAGTGTGGAGAACAAAATATGAAAAACAGATCTGTGAGCTCTTTATTGTTAAGCATTTAATACATGTTTCTCGCTTAGAGGTGGGGGAGGAAGTCAGTGGGTGGTACTTATGTTTGGTTTGTCTGTGACAAGTCAGTCTGTCATAATCGAGTAACTTGGCAAATATCACAAGTTATTTTCTTAAAAGTGAGGAAAAGTGGTTAATGAACTCCATGTTCAGGTTTGAATGGTCTGTGAGAGGTCAGGCCCACTTGTTTCTTTTCTATAACTGGAATGTTGAAAATCAGACTTGAAGATCTCAAAGGCAAATGTTGTAGTTTAAATAAAAATGAAAGGCAAATTTGGATCAACACTTTTGTTCTACCTATTTTGCAAGGAAGAATAGTGTAGACTTTAAAGCTAAAAGGTAATAAGCACTGCTGGTGTATACTTTTCATTCAGGCTTACAACACAAACCTATGGTTAAATCCTTTGGAGTGGAACCTTCAGCCATACATAAAGCAAACATGTCCAAGACTTCCTATTTAGATTTTAACCTTTTATTATGGCTTTAGTTCTCCAAGGGGTAGTAAAGAGAAGGACGGGGAGAGGGAAATTGATATGAATCTCAACAGTGTTTAGAGGAGAAAATGAATTCTCTATCAGCCTTAGACTCTAATGGTGTCTCCCTGGCTGAGTGGAGGTGGCAGGAGTGTGTGTGGGAGAGTATATGCAAATGGGAATCGCTGTATTTGATAGCAGGTGTTGCCGCTGTGGGATCCGTGACCTGTTCTCTCACGTATGTCTCCTAAGCCCAGATATAGCTTTTATGACTAGCTACTAGCATTGCTTTATGCTTGGCACACTAAGAAATGCTTACACCCCCTTTTTTGCTTTTTTCTGTCCTGTTCTAGAATGAAGGCAGTTTAATTAGCCTCCAGGATGGAGATTGCAGGACTGGTGGCAGGGGAAGTGCCCAGGAGTGACTCCTGGTCCCAGCACAGTACACATCTGTCAGTGTTCAAGGCACAAAACTGCAGCAAGCTGTCAGGTTTTTCAGAGTGAACTGTTTATTTTTCCATAATTGATAGATAATAGTTTATTTAAGAAAGCTTATATAGAGTTTATTATTACACATAGCAATAATATTCTAGAGAAAAATATTTAAGATTAAGTCTTTGAGAAGTTAAGCATTTGTCTTACATGTTTCTCAAGCCCTGGAGATACGTCTGTAACTTTGTAATATAACCTCTTTTAGACAGGTGATTCCCTGGTAAAAGGTGGGGGGGAACTGCTAGGTAAATTGCTACTGTGTGCATCTGAGTAAATTTGGGGGGGGGGGGTTGGACACAGTGATAGAAAGTATAAATTTTCAGGGACTGGCAGGTGGCATGGTTGGGGTGCTAGACTCCCACATGGCCAACCGTGGTTTGAGTCCCAGACTTGGTGGCTTACTTTCTCACTCTCAATCCTGGTCATACTTAAAAAACTAAATAACAATGATGAGTAAAATTAAGTAAAAATAATTCTTTAAAAAAGAAAAAGAAAGTGTAGATTTTCCTCCGACAGTTTGGTGAGAACAGTCAATGATTTCGAGCAGTATCTTAAGCACTGAATCTAGAGATTTAAGAAATATACAGAGGAGGAAACTCACATTTTAAAACTCACAGCTTAGAGTACAGGGAGGAGCAATAGACATGGAGACAATAGTTTCATAATTTTAAAAAGTTTATAAAAATATATCTAGATCAGATATCCCTGAGTTGAAAATAAATCCTAGTACTCCAAATGAGATGATACTTACCTTTGACTTTTATATGACTTCTTTTTCTCTACTTAAATAAACCATCAGTAATACCATGACAACATGCCCTGTGTTCAGGTTTCAAGTTTCATTTATTTTATTCTTTTTCATAATAGAGTATGTGTGCATGCATGAGAGGTGGGGAGAGAGTGAAAGGAGCACCCTCCACCGGGTCTGGTCATGCCATGAGCCCCTTCCTTCTAGTCAGGTCTTGGGCACTCACATATGTATGCCTGGCACGTTTCAAGATGTCCTGGCTGGAGATCCGAACTGCAATCACCATGTGGAATGTGTTTTTTGTTTTGTTTTGTTTTGAAGGTTTCTATAGGGCCCGTGCACTTGCCAAAGAAAGACAGGAAGAGAGGAAAAATGAGAAATCATCCCCCAGGGGATGGCCACACTGCAATCCCTTCTCTATTCTCTTGGGATTTGGGGCATGCACGAACACATGCCCAGAGTAATTTTCAAGCCACCAGGTTTGGGACTCAAATCACAAAGTCAACCATGTCGAATCCAGCCGCCTTAACTCCATGCCACTGCTGGCTCAAGATCTGGTGTTCTTTCCTTTCCTTTCTTTTCTTTTCTCCCAGGTTTTTGCCATAGGGAACATGCACTTGCTGGAGAGAGACAGAGACAGTGAGAGCGAAAGTGAGAAATTCCGCCCCTCTTCCAGTGGGGATGGCCACACCACAATCCCTTCTCCTCCATCCTCCTCCAGGGATTTTGGGCACGCACACACACGTGTGTGGCATGATTTTTCAAGTCACCAGGTGCAGGATTCAAACCACAGTCAACCATGTGGTAGTCTAGTCTAGTGCCTTCACCACCACACCACCTTCTGGCCCTGTTCTGGCTTTTCTTGAACAGTGCATTTCCTCTGCTCCATGGAGCCTCTTGAATTTCATTTTAGCTACGAGTTTTTCTTTTTCTTAACATAGCATTTCCACTCCATTTAATACTGAGACACAGACAGACAGTAAGAGTTTTACAACAGAATGAACTGAGGCTGTCATGCAGCCCAGTTGGGCCCTTCATTTAAAGACCTGTCCCAAGAGGTGGAGTCATTTGGTCACATAACTGTGAATGATCATGACTTATCTTCTTGCCTATCTATGTATGGTTGGGTCTGTGAATAGTGTTCTAAAATAAATAGTCATTGATGGTTTTTCCCCTCCCCACTGTATGAGAGGGAGAGAGAAAGAGAAAGGGGAGAGAGACAGAAGCATTTTTGATAGGGTATTGCTATATTGTGATCCTTTTACCCCAGCCTCCCAATTCACTAGGACTAGGCACGTGCAGTCACACCCAGCATGTTTAAGTTGACTTGGAAACCAGACCCAAGCCACCCGTGTGGCTTCTAGCTTCCCAACCGGTGGTGCTACCTGTGTGATACCATGGGTGGGCTGGCATTGGAATTTTTGCTTATTTAATTGAATGGCATGAATTCACAGCTTCCTTGACAAGTAGGTTTATACAAATAAAACTGTCACTTGAAGTAGACTGTAGAAATCTTAGGGGAGATAAGAAGGAAATGGAAGGGGAGTCACCAAAACTTTTAAATTACTAGGAGAATATCTAAATCCCAATCTTGAAACTATGAAACTAGTTTAAAATGTAGAAGGGGGAACCAGCAAGTGGCGTGGTGGTTAAGACACTAACACTCCCACATGGCCAACCAGGGTTCGAGTCTTGGACCTGGTGGCTTGCTTTCTCACATTCTCTTTGTCTCTCTATGTCTCTCTCTGGCCAAATTAAAATAAATGAATGAATATATAAAAATAAACAATTATTTTAAAAAATGTAGGAGGAATATAGATTTGTTCATAGTTTAAGCATCTGATAGAAAAAAATAAGAGCAATGAGGTATTATATCTCATTAATTTAGTGTTTATTTCTAGGAAAAATGTTCTGGATCCCTGACCTGGAAGTATGTTTAAATAGTGGTATGGTTTAGTTTGAAAGTATAAGACTATGGGAAAGCCTTTTAGCTTTAGTTTATTAAATTAGGTATTGTCTAACATCACAGCCAGTGGTGAAGGCTCAGAAATCAAACTGCAAACCAGGAGAAACAACTTCATTTACATTGCTCAGCTTTGTAAAACTATCACCTTATAGCAAATATAAAAGCCTTGTGTGCCTGGCCACCTCTGTGGCTTGAATGTTAAGGTCCCACATGGCCAATTGTGCAATTCCAGTCTTGGATCCACGGCATGAGAAGCATGCCAGGTCCATGTGTGTGCCTGCCCAGAATCCTGAAGAGAGGGAGGGAGAGAGAGGAGAAGGGATTGTGACATGATCATGCCCAGTTGGGGAAGTGTGTTCTTCTCCCCCACCCTTTCTGTCTGTCTCTCTAGTGAGCACATGCACCTCTAACAAAGAAACAAACAAAAACTGCCTTCATAGGGGTCAGAAGGTGGTGTGGTGGTTAAGGCACTAGACTTTCACAGGGTCGACCACGGTTTGATTCCCAGACCTGGTGGCTTGATTTCTCACTTTCTTTCTCTGTCTCTCTCTGTCTCTCTCTCTCTCTCCGTCTCTCTCTCTCTCATGAGCACACATACCTTAGAATGAATTTAAGAAGTAATAATAGTAATAATAAGTAAAATTAAATAAGTATTTTTTAAATAAATAAAAAAACTCTTCATACTCCAGAGATTCTGGGTATTTTATCTGAATAGAAACTCCCCCCCCCCCCCCACATGATCCACATGTTTTTCCCCTTATCCCCAAACCCCAAATTGAGAAGTCTGCCCATCTGGGCTGGACCCAGGTTTCCCCCAGCCCACCCAGCGGGCCGTCAGAGCTGCTCTGAGTCTTTTGTTAAGAGTACTACACGTGGTGTTCCTTCTCAGGCAGCTGCTCTGTCCTAACCTGGAACATTTTCATGTGTCTGCTCCTCTCCCACTGTGCCTCTGACCTCTTAGACTCCAGGCAGAGAGTATCTAATTATGTGGTTTGTGTAGTCCAAAGGAGAGCATCCCTCTTAATCGGCCTGTGTCTCACGCACTGATCCTTGGACTCCTACAGCTGCAGGAGTTTGCAGGGTCAGTGCTGCATGGTACATGTGGCTTTGAACATCCCAGGGACACCGTACTGAAAGGAGAGCTGGCTCCTTTCTTTGGGAAGAGGTACTCTTGCCTTTCTTAGCTTGTCCTTATGTTCAGCTCTACTCAAACCCCACCAACTCCAGGCTTTTCTTTCTCTTGGGCCTCTACCCCTCAGTAAGTCCCTCTTCCTTTCTGACCTGAGCCTGTCATTGTCTGGCAATCTTCATCTCACTTTTAAGGATTCTGTAAAAGGGTCCAGTTCCTCTGAAGTCATGAGAACACCAAGGGAGAGGACGCAGCTCTGTAGCAGCGATCTCTGCAGCCTCTTTGGCTTCCCAGTTGTTCCAAGGAATGCAACGTGTTCCTCTCAGTTAAAGTGTTCCTCCTCATGTGCCCCTGGACTCTCCCTGTCACTCCACCCAACTCACAGACCACTGGCTTTAAAGAAGGCTAGAATAAAGAGGTTTCTTTTACATCTTTTCCTTCCTATTATTCCTTTGGCTTATTACTCCTCCAAATACATTCTACGTTAAAATTAGGATAGGAAAAAAGTTAATGCCAGAACCACATTTTTATGTTATTTTGGAATCCAAGATAAATCATGGGTTACAAACAAGATTATCTTTTGGCTATCCATGTGTTTCTCCCCTTGCATTAGAACTGTACGTTGTGAATAGTATGAGAGAATTACCTCTCAAATAGTCAGAACATTTAAAAGGTCATTTTCAAATACATTGAGTTGTCAGAAAAGTCATGATGCATTTTGCTTTCTGCCCCTTTGCAATCTTTATTTTGAATTATCATTTTGAAACTATTTCAAAATATATAAAACAATTATATCGGTGATATTTATGTACTTAACAAATGTTGACTATTTTATTGATTTTTTTCTTTGCTTAAATTAAAAAAAAATTACAAAATTTATTTAAAGGGCCCAAATATAACTTTCTCTGAAAGTTTTGAAAGTTCATGTTTCTTCTCTAATGTTTTGTGTTTTTATCATATGTTTATATGTACATAACACTATATATTGTGTTTTGAGATCTTTTAAAATTTATGAGTGGTATACAGTTTATATTCTTTTCCAAATAGCTTCTTTTGATTCTCATTTTGAGATGAATTTATATTGTCTTACAGATTCAGTTCTTTTTTATTTTTTTATTTTTTGGACCAGTGGGTGTGCTTACTTGCCAGAGACAGAGGAGGCGGGGGAAAGCACCCAGTGGGCACGATCATGCTGCAACCCCTTATTCTCCATTTTTCACTCTGTGAGGATTTGGGGCACGCACTCACATGTGCCTGGTGTGTTTCTCAAGCCACAGAGTCCAGGACTTTAACCATAGAGTTGGCCATGTGGGATCCAGCTGCTTTAACCACCAGGCCAGAGCTGGCCCCAGTTCATTCATTTTAATTTCTGTGTATTACTTCAATGTTAAAATTTATTATTTTATTTTATCCACATTTCTTCAGATGGATAATGTATTTACATACTTCACTTTTTTTTTTTTCTTTTAGAGAGAAGTTTTTGCTATAGGGCACATGTACTCACCAAAGGGACAGAAAAGAGACAGACAGAAAGCGAGAAATCACCCCCCAGGGGGATGGCCACACTGCAATCCCTTCTCCTCCATTTTCCTCTCAGGATCTTAGGCACACACGCGCACACACCTGGTGTGAGTTTAAGCCACCGGATCCAGGACTTGAGCTGCAGTCAACTACATGGGACTCCAGCGACATAACCATTGCAGTCTGCTAGTCTTGCTAGTCTTGATAATGTAGGGGTTTTTTGTTTTGTTTTGTTTTTTTTTTTGAGAAGTTTTTGTTATAGGGTGCGTGTGCTTGCCAGACAGACAGAGAGAGACAGAAAGTGAGAAATCACCCCCCAGGGGGGATGGCCATGCCGCAATCCCTTCTCCTCCGTTCTCCTCTCGGGATCTTGGGCATGCACGCACACACGCCCGGCGTGAGTTTAAGCCACCAGGTCCGGGACTCAAACCACGGTCGACTATGTGGGAGTCCAGCGACATAGTCATTACGCTAACTGCTGGTCCCGATAATGTAGGTTTTTAATTTAGGTTGTTCACAGTTAACAGTGCTAAGCGATGTTCCTAGACATGGCTCCTTGTACAAATGTGATCCTTTCCTTTTTTAGTCAAGTATACATAAAGGAGCTTCATGACGGAATCTCTTGTCTTTTTTTTTTTTTTAATAATTATTCAATTTAATTTATCATTATAATTTTTTAATTTACTACAGCACATTTGTACTCACCAGAGAGAGAGAGAGGGAAAGTTAGGAAGCAAGCCGCCAGATCTGGGATTCAAACCACAGTTGTCATGTGGGAGTTCTTCTCCTCAATCACCACGCCACCCTTGTCTCTTAGCTTTTTTTTTTTTTTTTTTGGAGAGGTTTTTTGCTATAGGGCGCGTGCGCTCGCCAGACAGACAGAGAGAGACATAGAGACAGAAAGCGAGAAATCACCCCCCAGGGGGGATGGTCACGCTGCAATCCCTTCTCCTCCATTCTCCTCTCGGGATCTTGGGCACGCACGCACACACACCCGGCGTGAGTTGTAAGCCACCAGGTCCGAGACGCGAACTGCGGTCGACTACGTGGGAGTCCAGCGACATAGCCATTACGCTAACTGCTGGTTCCCTCTTAGCTTTTAATCAGGAAGCATAATCCATTTTCACTTCACATGTCAATTATTATTTTAGAGTAAATTCTGTCTTTTTTGTGTAGATGTGGGGGTTTGTTTTGCCATTCTCCTTTCCTACTTTCTGTTGTATTTGTATATTATTTTTGTTTTACTGATCTGAAAGTTATTCTGTTACTTGGACTGTCACAGCCTCTCCCTGAGCACCTGACAGGAGGCCTCCCCAGGCTCTGGCTTTTAAGGTCTTCTCATGGAATCTCAAAGTGGTTGCTTTGGGAACATTATATTCTAAACTGCCTCCTTGTTTTTCTTTCCTTTACCCATGCATTTTTAATATACATTCTTGACTTAATATAAGGCTAGTTCTTTTGTTGTTGTTTTAAAGAATCATTTTATTTTATTTATTTTTATCATTTTAATTTGACCAGAGAGAGGCACAGAGAAAGTGAGAAAGCAAGCCTCTAGGTCCGGGACTTGAACTGCACTTGGCCATGTGAGAGTGCAGTGCCTTAACCACCGTGTCACCTGCTGGCCCCTTGTCTCTTATCTTTTAATGAGAAAGCATAATCCATGTTTACTTAGTATGTTAATTGTTATTTTATAGTAATTTCTGTCTTTTTTGTGTATATGTGTTTTCTTTGCCTTTCTTCTTTCCTGTTTTCTGTTGAATTATATTCTTTTTTATTTTACTTATCTGAAAGTTCTTCTGTTATTTAGATGATTACTGATACATCATTAATATGCATTCTTGACTTAATAGTCTAAGGCAAGTTATTTCTTTTCTGAATGATACAAGGACCTTAGGAGAGTTCGACTCTGATCCCCCTACCTTCCATGTTATTATTGTCAGGTGTTAAGTTCCACCTTGGTTTTAAAGGTCCTAAGTGGTCACATTATTGCAATCAGTACTTACTGATTTTCTTTGCCCACTTTTGATTTGTGCAATCCATTCTTTGCTTTGAGATTCGATTTTTATTTTTCTTCTTAAATAATTCTGTGAGGGGCAAACAGCCCTTTGAGCATCATCTTATTTGCCTTTACACTTGACTGATATTTTAGCAAGGTGTAGAATTCTAATAGTCATTTTTCTTAAGTGCTTTGAAGATTTATCCTAGAGAAGTAAGTCTGTTGCAGTCTCATTTCTGCTCATTTGTAGTTAATCCAAGTACTTTAAAAATTTTCTCATGCTTCTAAATCACTTATAACTTTCTTCAGTTGTATCTAATCTGCTGTTTCATTCATGTATTTTATTTTGAATTTAAATGGCTATGTAGCTATTTCTGAAAGTTTACTGCTTATTTCTTTTTTTCATTCTGTAACATGTAAGTGTTGTTTTTTTCCTTCCATGATAGGCATAGGGTAGTGATCTCCAAGTTTAACAATTTGCTATATTGCCTTTTTCTTTAAAGTGTTAAAAAGTTTGCTTACAGCTACATCTGTGAGGTCATGCCTCTGGAATAACTATTAAGTCTATGTTGAATATCTTTACCTCTTTAAAACAAAAACAAAGGTTTGTTGACTATCTTGTGTAAGCATCCCACGCTAATATTGCTGAGATCATCTCATGTAAATAAAGGGAAAAACTGGGAAAGGACTTGAATGTAAGCTTATTTCCTCTTTTCTGAAGAATAGTTGTGTTTTTTGTTTGTTTGTTTTTTAAGGGGGCACTTTTTTTTTAATAGATAGGCAGCAATAGTGTAGGAGTTTTTTGGTGTTTTATATAGCATTTCTCTGTATGTATTTATAGTCAGGGAGTTAGTTCTGCCTTTGTTCAATTTTCCACACTGCCAGAATCAGAAGTCATTTTTATTTCTTTCTTCAACTCTTCCCTTGAAGATTTCTGAAGCTTTTTTATTGGAAAGATGAAAGAAATTGAGCATTCAGTGGGTTGCTGTTATGCTTGTGCTTTCTGACCTCTCTCTAATCAGGGGACTGTCACAGCCTCTCCCTGAGCACCTGACAGGAGGCCTCCCCAGGCTCTGGCTTTTATGGTCTTCTCATGGAATCTCAGAGTGGTTGCTTTGGGAACATTATATTCTAAACTGCCTCCTTGTTTTTCTTTCCCTTCAGGCTTTCCTAAAATAGATATGTTTTTGTGGGAAAATAGGATTCGTTTAAAATAAATAAATAAATAAATAAAACACTTAAAGGACCTGGCAGTCAATTATTTAATTTTATAAAGAAATTGTTTGGGGCCAGCCCTGTTGCCTGCCTGGTGGTTAGGGAGCAGGACCCATGGCCAGCCGTGGTTCAGATCCTGGTCCCAGTGGCTTACAAAACACACCAGACACATGTGCATGCATGCCCCAAATCCCAAAAGGATGGAGAAAGAGGGATTGTGACATGACCATTTCCCATTGCGGGGGGTAATGCTTCTTGTTTTTCCATCTTTCTTTCTCTCTCTGACAAGTACACATGCCCTCTGGCATTAAAAAATATGTATAAAGGAAATAATTTGTTTACCAAAATACCTTGAAAAAGATATGTACTCTTTTTCCATTTTTGCATAGAAAAATATGTCATGACTTTTCCGACAACTCAGCACCTGCCGCTTAGTTTATCTGACACTGCCCCAAGAGAATGTTTCCCAGTGAGAGAACAGAGAGAAGGCTATAGCCCAGACACCCCTCCCCTCACTCCTTACCCATACCTGGGCAAGGGTAAGGAATGCCTTTTACAAAGAGGAAGCCTCAGGTTAGGTCCAGAGTCAGGCCTCTCTCCTCCTCTAAGCTGACTGCAGATCTTCAGTAACCAGTGTTACAAGGAACATGTCATTCTACAGATCTTCCACAGAGCTGGGCTTAACTCTGCAAAGTCAGAGTCAGTAGGTAGGCTGGAGACAGTTCTTTAAATCATGCAAAGGATACCTTGACTGGGCCTTCCTCGCAGATGGGGCAACGTTACTCAGGCTAGTTATGGGCCTTTGAGCATTGGAAGCAGAAATACTGACCATGTGGCTAAAATCATAGCAAAGATTTACATAGATAGTGCCTCGCATGGCCAATACTGGCTAATTCAGCTCATATTCATCACGCCGTTAACCCCTTTCTGCAGAGGGGAAGTTCCAGAAGGCTTCAAGAGTAAGGGAAAGGACTTCCAATGTAAGAGGGCAGAGCCCAGGGCTCTGGGAAATGCCAGGCATACCTGTGTCAGGTTGGGCTGAGGACAAGCTGTTTCTTTGTGCTTTGTTCTAAAGACTTCTCAGGTGCCCAGAACCTGTCCTTATGACTTAACCAGGAATATTGCATTCTCCTGGAATCCAAGGATGTTTCTGGTCATATGAAGAAGAAAAGGAATACTTTTGAAGGCCGTAGATGTGAAACTATATTAATGGCCATCTTTATGCTGAGAACATGAAAGATTTCAAATTTGAAGCCATATTTTTTTGTTTTTTAAATGATAGGTCAGGATAGAGGAAAAGGGAGGAGGACCTACAGGGTCTCTGTCTCGATTCTTCCTGTCCCAGCTGTTCAGTTAGCTAGGACCACAAGTATGCAACACTGTAACTGGGTCAGAACTGCCTGCTTTTCCTGATCCTGTCCTATAATGGTGCTGCCAAAATTGGCCAGCTAAGCCTTAGAGGAAATAGGTGCTTCAATTCTGATGGATAATTTTAAATCAAACATCTGGTAAAAATAAAGATGCCTCTAAAGGTCTCCTTTCCACCAAAATTCGTCATGGATAGAGTATCTTTGTTGTGCTCTTACTAAGGATTCAAAACCAGAAAATAAGGTCAAAGGAGCTAAGAACTGCTGTTTGGGACGCAACTCCTGAGACTTAGGGTTCCTGTATGTTAATCCCATGGTGCCACCAGGAAGCTTATGTGACCGTGGGCCCGCATATCACTTCTTGGTCTCTTTCCTCATCAAGCTTGTTACCAGAGCTAATAAATACATGCTTGGAGATGCGTATAGAAACATCTGAGACTGTGCAAAGTGTCAGCCCTATAGCTTTTGGGTGGTGCTGCTCAGAAAAGAGCTTTGGGCCCTGTGACATGGTTGAAGTCAAGCACGGATAGTCCATGTTTTCATTTCACTGTTTCCGTTTAGGACATTATAACCACAGAGCTCATCACGCTCGTGTCACTAAATGCAGCCAGTCCCTCTTTAGAGGGCAGTATTCTCTTATTGCTGAAGCATTTGAGGATGGGGTAAATGGCTGGTTCGATCTACCCAGGACAGTTACTCTTTTGGTGTTTCATATGACCTTGTTCCTTGAGATGCTTTGGTAACATTTGCAAAAGTGCCATGGAAATGTTTATCCGGCTAAAGGTTATGCCTCGTTTGTGCTTAAATGTGGTATCAGCTGGGGAGCATCAACTCTCAGCATTAAAAATGATTCACTCCCTGATTGCGTCATCCAGACCCAGCTGTGATACTCACCTACATTTTCTTCTTTCAATGAAAAGATGCGTGAAACCACCATTGGTTGTTGAATTTGTCTCCTAAGGAGAGAAGAAAGCTACTAGCTGAGTTTTAATTATAGCTCTTCACATGCTTCTGGCCTAATTAAGGTTTCCTTTACTCCAAGGGAGAGGAAAGCACATCGGTTTTCTAGTGGTACTGCGTGTATCTTGGCTACTTGGAAAAAGCCATGTAAGTAACGCTCCTTCAGCCGTTCTTAGAATAGCTGGTGGTACAGAGAATTGCGTAGGTGGTGGCAAGCTGTCTGCTGTGGCCTGCTTTTTCATTGTAGTGCAATTCTGCTGGCTTTTGAGCTGATTCGCAGAAGCCCAAGGCACAGTGCCTCACCTTGTCCAGCCTCCTGGCCCTCACCCTGCAGTGTCTGCTTGCGTGCAGCTTGGAATCTGAGGACTAACCAAAGCTCCTCCCTGGGAAGAAGCCAGGCCTGAGCCCTGAAGGGAAACGGTGGCTGACATAACTTTGACTAGAGCACTGTCTCCTCCATGTTTTGCTCACAGAGGTGGAGAGAAGGTCAGTCCTTTGCTTTGAGAGCCTCTGGAGTCCTCTACCCAGGGACACGTTGTTTTTCTCTTGAGCAGAACCCCATAATACCAGCCCATTTCATGAAGGTTTGGTGAGGATCTTTAATGAATAAACTTTAACTTAGTTAAATTATTCTGTCATGGGACCAGCAGATAGCGTAATGGTTACATTGGTGGACTCCCACATAGTCAACTGCAGTTTGAGTCCCAAACCCGGCAGCTTGAAACTTAACACCAGGAGTGTGTGCATGCATGCCCAAAATTCCAAGAGGAGAGTGGAGGAGAAGGGACTGCAGCATGGCCATCCCTCCTCGGGGGTGAGTTCTTGCTTTCTGTCTCTCTGTCTCTCTCCCATCTCTTTGGTGAATGCACATGCCCTATAGCAAAAATCTCTGTTTAAAAAAAGAAAATATTATTCTGTCTCTTCTGAAACCAAGGATGTTTGAGAATTTCCATGTCCTCAGTATGAAGGAATTTAATGAGGAAGAATTGTCATCTTGTGAACAGAATTCAGATGAGTATCATCAAATTCAAGCCTCATTAAAATACTTTTTGGTGTTTTAATTTCTTCATTTGAAAAGCAGAAAAGAAATGAGGCTCTCTTTGTTGTCGTTGTTGCAAATGAAACATTATGCTTAGATTTGGAAGAAAGGAATGTAGTACGTTGAACTCTATGTCATTAGTTTAGCAAATATTTGTTCAGCACCTCTCATGTACAAGTTCCTGTGCTGGATTCTGTCAGTGTGAGAGCCACAGTCTCCACCCTCCGACAGCTTACAGAGGAGCATAAACCAATCTGTTAATGAAGGGTTTAAAGGGAGTGCATGAACAAATAATTACAAGTCATGGCAAGGAGAGCTTAGAGAAAGGGGACGAAATTTAGACTCAAGGGAGCAATCATGAAGAAAATAGATTTTAACTGAACTTTCAGGGATAGATAGATTTATAAGAGTCAAAGATGGGCGTACATGGGTGCAGAGAGCATTCCACAAGGTGGGTCATTCACCCATGATTATTATTGCCTTATGTCCCATGTTGAGTAAGATAACATTACACTTCATCTCAATGACTTCTCCCTTACCCTTCAAAGACAAGAGCATTATGTTTAATCCTAGCTCAGTGAGGAAACCAGAGCTTGATTAGACTGAAAGACCTTGCCCAAGGTCACCTAGCTAAACGTGGGAAGCTAAGATTGAATGGGCAAGTGCTCACTCTTCATTCATTCCCTTTGGCCACTGGGTAGTGGTTAAGGAAAGACATGTCTGGAGAATGGGAAGAGGTATAATGGGATTGTAGGAAAGGGAAGAGTGAAAGGGGTTCTTGGGGGGATACCATGAGAAAGAACGGGAATAGCTGGAGTGAGCCTAGAATTTGGGCTTTTAGTGTGAAGACAACCATGAGTCAGGTGAAGGGTTTTCTTTTCTTTTCTTTTTTTTTGGGAGAGGTTTTCGCTATAGGGCGCGTGCACTTGCCAGACAGAGAGGGACATAGAGACAGAAAGTGAGAAATCACCCCCCAGTGGGGATGGTCATGCCGCAATCCCTTCTCCATTCTCCTCTCGGGATCTTGGGCATGCACACACACGCGCCCGGCGTGAGTTTTAAGCCACCGGGTCCAGGACGCGAACCGCGGTCGACTACATGGGAGTCCAGCGACATAGCCATTACGCTAACTGCTGGTTCCCTTTTCTTTTCTTTTTTTAAAGAGATTTTTGCAATAGGATGCGTGTGCTCTCCAGAGAGGACAAGAAGCGAGAAATCACCCCCTGGAGGGGATGGCCATGCCACAATCCCTTCTCCTTCATTCTCCTCTCAGGATTTTGAGCATGCATACACATGCACCCAACATTGAGTTTTAAGCCGCCGGATCTGGGACTCGAACTGTGATCAACTATGTGAGAGTCTAGCGATATAACCATTATGCCATCTGTTGGTCCCCAGCTGAAAGGTTTTAAACACAGCATTCGGTGAGATGAGGGGCACAGGAGCTCAGCAGACCGTCTCAGTGGAGGAGGAGCACTGCAGTGAAGCTTGGTAGACTTCCTGCAGGGGCCTCTGCAGATGGAACCTGGAGTGGTTGGCTCAGGTCAAGCGCCATGACACTGAATAAATGGTTCCAGTCATGTACCTGGCTTATGTGTCAGCCGTGATGTCACCCTCACAGCCAGGTTTCTTTTCTCTAGCCTCCAAAGACAGTAGGCCTCATCTAGGGAACTTTTTCTTTCTATTGAGGGAGGTGGTGGGCAAATGGAATTTTAGGTTATTGAGTTTTCTGGTTTCCTTCTGAAAGACAAAGGAAGAATGTGTAAGAAAATTCCTTCTGTAGGGTTATACTCTTCAGTCTGTGCCTACCCTGAGTTTGGAACACTTCCAGGATCTTCTTCCCCACCACCAAGAGAGACATCCGTGAACATTTTTACCTCTACACACACACACACACATACACAATTGTCCTAGAATTGACAAAAACAGAACCAATCCAGGGTGTCTCAGGACACCAGAAACCAAAGTAGTGGCTGGAAAAAGTCCTAGAATTTAAGAATCGTAAGATGACCAGATTTGGAAAAAATAGGTCTAGTGAGGGCAATCATGTTAGTAGATCTTAAATTTTGCCAGCGAAATCTATTGTTTTTAAATAAAGGGTATCTTTTTAGATGCACACAGCTCTGAGAACTTTACTGCATTATCCTTGTTTTTTTCCTCATTTGTGGCAATTTCATCAAGAAGCATTAGTTCTCTTTCTGTGCCTCAAACTGTAGCTAGCTCACCAGTTCCGCCTGGGCCGGAAGGAAGAACAGCAAACAGCAGAGTGCCAAGGCAGCACTCCCCGCTCTCTGCCCTGTGCCCTGAGCACACACACGCCCCTCCCCACCTCTCCACCTGCTCCACTTTGGGCCAGGACCTTAGAGAGTGACGTAAGACCACAAAGATAGTATACCTTTAATAAATTAGTGTCTAGGTGCTGGTTTTTAAAAGATACCATAGAAGAGTTGGTGGTCTCTTTCTAAAATCTTAGCATAGAAATTATAGAACGTTAGATCAGGACCTTTAGAGATCATTTAGTGCGACCTCGTCTTTTTAGGCTAAATGACAAAGTCCCAAGGGAACTAGCCACTTGCCTCTGGGGTCCAGGCTCTCTCTATAATGAGCTGATGCTTCCCTTTCTAATAGCGCTCTTGAGCCCAGTGCTGTTCTTTGGCCATGAAACCCACAGTAACTGGGGCGAGGAGGTGCCGTGGTGGTGAAGGCACTGGGCTCTAACATGGTCAACTGCGGTTCAAATCTCGGACCTGGTGGCTTGAAAATCACACCAGACACGTGTGTGCATGCCCCAAAATGCCAGGAGGACAAGGGATTGTAATGTGGCCATCCCCCCACCTGGGGGGCGCTGTTCTCACTTTCCCTCTCACTGCCTCTGGTGAGCACACTTACCCTATGGTGAAAACCTTAAAAGAAAACTGCGTTAACTCTTGGGCCAGCCAGGTGGTGTAGGTGGTTAAAGTGGTTGGATCCCACGTGGCCATTTACTCAGTTTGAGCCCCAGACCCAGATGCTTGAAAAACAACACAGTGGTTGTGTGCGTGTGTGTGTGTGTGTGTGTGTGTGTGTGCGCGTGCATGTGCATGACCAAAAATCCCAAGAGGAGAATGAAGAAGAGGAAATTGCTTGTGGCCATCCCCCCGGGGAGTGCTTTCTCTCCTTCTCTCTTTCTGACAAGTGCATGTGCTCTGTGACAAATTTTATAAAAAGTTTTAGTACATCTTTAAGTGTAGAAGTAGAAAGAAAATAACAAAAAGGAAGTTAATGAAAAGAAAATGAGATGGTAAACCAGGTGTTCAGTGAGAGGATAGTGACTACACCCACCGTTGGTTGCATTTCTGAGGTCAGATAGGATGGAAATATAACAGTATGTCTTCAGACCCTTGTACTTACCTGCTGTTCCCTAGAAGGAATCTGTATTGTTCACCAAGGTACACTTCTGTTCAAGGAGAGGGGTGGGTGCTGGGAGGGCTGGCCAGAAGTCTTAGAGTCCTTTGGTTTTGATTCCATCCCAAACAGTCTTGGCAAGTGAACTGTTTCCTCCTTGAAGTTCAGTAGCACGATGCCACTAGTTCCCACTCCAAGTTACATATCAGAATTACTTCGAGAACTTTGTACAAGGCTCCCTCAACATTCTGATTTAATGGCTTGGGATGGGCCTTGCATTCGTTTTTTTTCTATTGTCTTTTATTGCTGGAGGGCGAGTGCACGGCTAGAGAGACAGGAGGAGAGGGAGACAGCACCCCCATAGGGTGTGGTCATGCCACAATCCCTTCTCTTATTTCAACATCCTGTCAGGGTTTGGGGCATGCAAGCACATACACTCAGTATGTTTTTCAAGCCACCAGGGCTGGGATTCAAGCTGCAGTTGGCCATATTGGGCTCCCTCTTTCTTAACCACTGCCCCATAGGGCCAGCCCTGTTGTAATTTTTAAATCTTCCCAGATGATCCTGTAAAACAGCTAAAATAGGAACCACAGCTTTAAGCTAGTGGTTTTGTAATTTAGCTACTTCAGAATAATATGTTGAAACACATTGCTGGGTTTTATACCCAGAAGTTTCTGATTCAGAAGATCTGGACTTGGGCCTGAGGTTTCATTCTTCTGAGAAGTTTCTGGGGTGTTCCAATACACTTATAAATGACAGCAGTAAGAGTCTCAAAGGGGTCTGTTTTCTAGGACTCTGAGACCCTGCCTGGATGGTCCACCCCCAAAGTTTTAGATTCTGAAGGTGTGGGGCAGGCTCAATAGTTTGCATTTCTTCTAAGTTCCCACGTGATGCTGTTTCTGCCAGACTAGGGAAAATACCTTGAGAACAGTGGCCAGCCTTGTGCTAGGTACTGGGATGAGACCGGGCACAAGGCAGGCCCCTCGGATTTCTCCCCAGCTGGTGCTGCATAGTCACCAGGCTTCAGGGGGAAGCTGAAAAGAGCAGTGAGCCATGGTTGTCATAGGCACTGGACAGCAGCTCACGGGTGGTTGTCTGAAACATTGTGGATGGATAGTGAAAAAGCACAGGGTGTTCCGATGGAAAGTAGTGTCTGGGTTGTTGGAGTGGGCCCTTAGTCTCCTCTAGGCAATTTGTTTTGTTGCTGACAAGGAAACTGAAGCCTGTTGGTGAGCCAGTGAGAACTGCAAGGCCAAAACAGAGCTTGTCTCGCAATGCTGGCATCCTTTCTGTGACGTTGCAGAGCCTGCTGAGCCACGGGTGAGTTCTGTGAGTGCAGGCATGGGTCTGATTCCCTCGGTCTACCAAAGTCTCATTCATGAAACTGAAAATGAGAATCAGGAAACTGGAAAAGATGAAGTTGGACTCAGTTTTCCTGGGGCCTCCAGTGTTATAGCAGTGTTTCTCAAAGTGCAGCCCCCAGAGCAGCAGCATCTGTGTCTCCTGCGAACTTGTCAAGTACAAATTCTTGGACCCTAAATGTAGTAGATCAGAACTCCTCGGTGACTCTTGTCTTAACTTGATCTTCAGGTGATTCAGATGCTGTACACTCCGGACGAAGGGGCTGGCGTGGGGAAGTACCCAGCGTCTTCTAGGGATAGGACAGGAAGGCTAGGATCAGTCCTATCGCAAGTTCGGCTCTCATGATAGGACCAAGGAAGGAGCAGACGGAGAGTTCTGCGGAGAGGCAGCTTGGTGAAGGAGGGTCTCGAGGCCGCAGAGGGAGTGACTCCCAGGCCACCAATTGTGAAACTGAGGTTCAGATCTTTACAACTTTCCTTTTATTCACACTTCCTGTAATTACACTTTTTTCCCCCTCAAAGCAAGCGTGTCTCAGCTCAGCCCAAGGTAAATTTTTACAGAATTCTGAAACAAATGAAGGTTAATTGAACAGGGCTTCCCATGGTTCTGATGTTGGTGGTGATTGATTTTTCCTCTTTTTTAGTTAGTGACAGGAGTATGGGAAGGCAATTACAACTTCTTCTGTCAGGGCACACGCAGCGCGGGAGAATCCGACATGAAGGTACTTGGCTTTTTTTTTTTTTTAGCATAGTATTTATTATATACGTGTTTTTTATTTTTTTAAGAAATTGTACAAAAGATAAGATAGATCATAATTTGTTAATACTTTAAAAACAAAAAAATGTAAGCACAGTATATAACTTTGAACAATATGAGAAGTATGAAATGAAAACTAGAGCCTTCCTCTGTGTGAAAATAAGTCCTATTAACAGTTGACCAGGGTGGGGGGGAGGGTCGCATACATTTATCAGTTTATTTATATAGACAGGATAAGGATGTCAGAAATATTTTCAGATCATTCCTAGAGGTGCATCTTAAGTAGTGGGTAGTGGTGTGAATGAAGGTAGAAACTGACTTCCACTCGGAGCTCAGCCTGAGCAGTCATTTCCTCAGAGCTCCCGTTGGATGCAATTAATTGGGCAGGGACCTGACACTGAAAGTCAGTTCTTTTCTTCTGTGCCCCCACCAGCCCCGGAAATCAAAAGCACCTTTCAGGTGGTTTTTCTTTACTAATGGCTGTGAGACTACTTCTAAAGCATGCTGGGAGACCCGAAGGTTTTGAATCTTAAGCCTCCCATTTTTCTTAGTCTTGAAGAGTGTCCAGGGCCCTTTTTGAAACTCCCCCTATTGTCATGTTAGCTTACCCCATGCATGTTCTTTGGTGAGAGGTACTGGTAGAGTGACCAGCGCTCCTGACTGCTGAAGGACATTAGGAGCCAGCGTGGCCCTCGGTTCTGGGCTGTTAGTGAGACGTGTCAGGGCGGGTACTCCAGAGAAGCATCCAACGTAAGCCGTAAATCCTTTGACCGCCCCTCTTCCTTGTAGATTATCCGTGTGCTCTGGTGGTACTACTTCTCCAAACTCATCGAATTCATGGACACCTTCTTCTTCATCTTGCGCAAGAACAACCACCAGATCACAGTCCTGCACGTCTACCACCATGCCTCCATGCTGAACATCTGGTGGTTTGTGATGAACTGGGTCCCCTGCGGGCACTGTAAGTCAGAGAGACATGGGGGCTCTGGGGATAGGTGTGAACAGCGAGGCTGAGCGCAAACTAAGACTTTCAGAAAAAAATGCTGTTTCTATAGATTTCTAGGTCAAGCTTCTGAACTTTGTGTCTGAATTGCTTTTAATGATGGTTTGTGCGGAGTGCACCCACAGAAACCTTTATCTAGTTAGGTAAATGTCCTGTGCTCATTGGGTGCAGTGAGGGACGTACCAGCCTAGGGCACACTGAGAAACAGGGACAGCGGTCTCCCTCATGGAGGGCAGCTACTTCAGGTTCTTTCTACTCCTTGTTTCTCTGCATTGTGGAAGGTTTGCCTCAAAGGAGGCCAAGAGGGTGAGATCACCTGGTGGAGTGCCAGGGAATAAGGCGAGTTATGAAATGCAGCATTAGCTAAGTGTTGTAGGAGGTCTCCACTTGTTCTTAGGCCCGCACACTCCATGAAGCATGTTTGCCAGGATGTCAACTGTGCCAGACAACCAAAATGTGATATAACTTATCTAAGGAGGTGTCTGGTTTGGGGAAAGCTTATGGTCTAAAGTCTCTTAGGATTCTCAGAGCTAAAATTGTCACTTTCAGATTCAGTTTGGGAGTTTTAACAAATGTCCCAATCAAAATTCCTCTCATCTGATGCTGAAGAATTTGAGAACCTCTGTATTCATAGATCTTTTTTTCCCTAGGATAACACTGTCTTTGATTAACTAGACCCGCCAAGGTACACAGTCATAGAACTTGAGAATAGAAAGGACTTTTGAATATAAGTGTCCCTCAACTTAGGATGGAGTTATGATTTCTACTGAATTGATGTCACTTTTTCACCCTCATAAAATTGAAAAATCGTAAAATAGAGAGCTCCTGTATAGTCCCTTTTGGTTTAGGAGGAAACAGAGCCTGGAAGGGTTGGTAGAGCTGAGGCCTTCCAGCACCTTCCTTTTCCCTAGTGCTGTTTTTCTGCCATGACACCTGATGGCTGTGGATGAACTGACCTAACTTTCTAGTAGGAGCCTCTCCTTACATGTGAAGACCACTTTAAATGTTCAAAGAACTCGCAGGAGGACAGAGTTTAATTAGCTGTACATGGTCCATCTATCCTGAACCAGAGGATAGATGTAACTATTCCAAAATTACAGGCCAGCTTCTCTGATGGCCAGAAGTAGAACCTTATTCCCTGACACCTGCCCTATACACGTCTGACCGCAGTAGAAAGCCAGAGAGCTTTGTTTGATTTCTTACTATCAAGGAAGAGGGCAGAGACTTAAAAAGGAATCCATGGTCCTATGGGAAATCGAAAATCATGTGGTAAGGTGGATCTTTTCTCTCTAAAGAACTGGACTGTAGACACTATTAATAGGAATAAATGACCTCAGCACCGCAGTCCTGGGGAATGATTGGGAGGTGACTTCAGCCTCTCCAGCCTCAGCAAATGTGTGGAAACAGCCAATATTACTAACGTTGAGTCTTGTGCTCATCAGCTGTCTTCCCCCAGCCTTCAGAGTAGTGTCTGAGGCAGTAGAGCACGTAAATGAAAGCAGCTGCCTCTGGGAGTTGGTGAGGGTACTGGAGTGGGGCAGGTGGTATGATGGCTCCTGGGTCAGGTGCCTACCTGGCAGCTCCAGCTGACCCCTGAACTGAAAGCATCCTGATGGCTGCCTGCCCGTGTGGAAATTGATTCCCATTGCAAGTCCACGTAGTGCTTGCTGCTGCAGTTTACCAGCCTCTGTCCAAAGCATCTCTTTTTCAGATTCAAAATAATCTTGCATTTTTTTTTTAACCTGCTAAAAATGCTAACATAGGAGCAGGGCGACCACTATGGGCCAAGCAGGGGCAGCGGGGCTTTGGGAACACAGACTGAAAAAACGCAGACCACTGGGGCACTACTCATTTCTCCAGCTCTGGTCTGCTGTTGTACCAGGGATCTACTGAGGCCTGTGTCTGCCTCCTTCCCGAGTAGGCCAGAGAATGCATCAAAACAGCCTTCCTCCAGCAGCTCCCCTCTCCAGGTGACCAGGCGGGAATTCAGATCAGTATTCTCTCTCAGGACATTGACACAGCAGCCAAGTGTTTTGGTGCTGGTGCTGCTACCGTTGGTGTGGCTGGTTCAGGGGCTGGCATTGGAACAGTGTTTGGCAGCTTGACCATTGGCTATGCCAGGGACCCATCTCTCAAGGAGCAGCTCATCTCCTATGCCATTCTGGGCCTTGCCACGGGGCTCTTCTGTTAGATGGTCACCTTCCTCATCCTGTTTGCCCCATGAGGCTCCACGGGGGTCACCTACCTGTTCCTGCTGCTTTGACTCCACACCACGTCCAGTGCTGGGGTATTCTAAGCTTTGTCATTAACATAACGTTTCTGTTAAAAAAAAAAATGCTGACATATCTGAATCCTCTCTGTTCCTATAGCTTATTTTGGTGCCACACTTAACAGCTTTATCCACGTCCTCATGTACTCGTATTATGGTCTGTCATCTGTCCCTTCCATGCGTCCATACCTCTGGTGGAAGAAGTACATCACTCAGGGGCAGCTGGTGAGTAACTCAGCCTCTTTCCTCCAGGACCTGCTCCCGGGGATGGACACAGGCCTTTTCTCGGTTTTGTTTTGTTCAAGAGCATATAAGAGGTCCCTTGTCTTCCCTTCCTCGTTTGATGCAGTTAAGCTTCTTGAAGTAGGTAGATCAGGGAGTTTTCTTATTTATAATCAGCGGAGAAACTGGGGGGGGGGGGGGGTAAAGCTAAATGACAGATCGAGAACTAAAACCTGATTTCCCAACTCAGGTTTAGCTCTTTGTTTTTAATTTGTACACATAACCAAGTGTGTGTGTGTGCGTGTGCGCGTGCGCGTGCGTGTGCACTCGCACGCAGGCACACACAAACGTGCTCGCATTTTTAATCGTAGTCCAAAACCTCTGGTGAGATTGGTTACGTGCACCCAGGAATTTCAGAAGGAGCTGTGGAGTAGCCTGAGTCCAGGGTACTCGTAGCTTATTAGGAGCAAGGATACCTGCTAAGGCAGGGGCCGGCTGACCTCTTAGCCCTCAGATAGGTGGGCACCTGTTGGTAAGCATGGCTTCTGCTCTGCCTTTGATGACGGTCATTTTGCCAGGGCTCAGTTGTCCGGCCAGGCCAGCAACTGTTTGCGCTTTATGGTTGTTTCTCAATGTCCGTTTTTTTTTTTTTTTTTTTTTTTTTTTTCTTTAGAGAGAATTTTGCTATAGGGTGTGTGTGCTCACCAGAGAGACAGAAAGTGAGAAATCACCCCCCCCCCCCCAGGGGGGATGGCCACGCTGCAGTCCATTCTCCTCTTGGGATTTGGGCACACACGCACAAGCACCCAGCGCTGAGTTTTAATCCATTGGGTCTAGGACTTGAACTGCATGGGAGTCCAGCAATGTAACCATTATGCCATCGGCTGTCCCTTCAATGTCCTTTCTTTAGCCTTTCCCAATTGTCAGTATATTATAGACTCCAATCCTCCCCTTCTCATGAATTATTTTATGAACAAATTATCAGTATTACTAATGTTGATGACTGAGATTTTAGTGTTTACCACGTATCAAGCACTCATTCTAAGCAAGCGATTTTATATGGATTGCTTAAATAGCCTGATTTCACATCATCCTTTTTTAAAATTATTATTTATTTAATTTTTATTTATTCATTCATTTATTTTAATTTGACCAGAGAGACAGAGAGAGGGAAAGGGAGAAAGGAAGCCACCAGGTCTGGGACTCAAACCGTGGTCGGCCATGTGGGAGTGTCCAGCACCTTAACCACCACGCCACCTGCTGGTCCCGACATCATCCCTTTTTTTTAAGGTTTTTGCCTTAGGGTGCATGTTCTCACTGGAGAGAGAGAGTGAGAAAGTGAGAAGGCACACCCTGCCCCCCCAAGAAAGATGGCATGCCACAATCCCTTCTTTGTTTTTCTCTTGGGGTTTTAAGCACATACGCATGTGCAGCTGGCATGATTTTCAAGCCTCGAGGTCCAGGATTCGAACTGCATTCAACCATGTGGGAGTCTAGCGCCTTAGCCACCATGCCACCTGCTAGCCCCTGTTCACCTCGTTTATTAGGTAAGGACACTGAGACAGTAGGTCAAAGCTAGCTGACCCGAGGAGTGTAGACATAAAATCCTTAGCCCTTGCCTTATTAAAACATTTTTCTAAACTAACCATGCTGATTTAGATCTCTGCTAGTCAATTGGTGATTTTTCAATATTTAAAAATAATAGGACTGGCCCCATAATGCAGCTGGATTCCACATGGCCAATTGTGGTTCAAATCCCAGCAGCTTGAAAAACACACTGTGCAATGTGTGCACATGCCTCATGGGAAGGAGAAATGAAGAAAAAGAGATTGCTTCATGACCAGCCCGTTGGAGGGAGTGCCTTTTTTCTCTCTCTCTCTCCCATCAACCCCCTGTGCATATGCACCCACCCTCTGGCATATATAAAAAAAAATGTAAAAAGCACAATCAAAGCACAATCTGGGGGGAAAAAAAATCTTGAGAAAATCTTCTGAGCTACTTACGTGACATTTCATTATCACCTCTCTGCCAGCTGCTGTACAGTCCTTGTTAATTTTTTCTCACCCACCTGTAAGGATAATTGTTCTTTAACCCTCTTGTTGGACTTGAGAAATGGTAAAGAGGTCGAATTAATCCACACAATCATGGTCCTGGCAGAAGGAGAATTTAAAAGAGACTGCTGAACATACATTAGGCTCTGTATTTGGAGTTGGAAGATTATACCCAGTTCACCTAAACTTACTTTAAGCGTCCCTTCTAGGACCTCCTCAGTCTCAAAGACTAACCTTAAAGAACAGAAGAAGAAAAGCGCTTTCTGTATGGAAATGGTGGAAGCTGCCAAAACTCCATGGGTGGGACCCAGCCCTCTGACGTTTCTCTTCTAGCCACACCTTGTTTTAATAACTTTTCATTGTTTCTCTAAGTAGTTCCACATTCTTTCTAAGGTTTACTGACCAGAAATCACCTGTGGACTTGGCATGATTTGCCAGTGTGAGTTCAAATCTGCTTATCAGACATCACCAACTAAAGGGTACGTGAGCAAGGAATAGGAAGGAGTCTGGTCAGCCTGGACATCCTGCAGTGACCTCACCAGTTCCCTTGAAATGTACATCCACACCCTTCCTTCCTCTGTTGGAAATAATAAGATTTAAACACACACACACATACACCTGCATCTTTCTGTCCTGTGTCCTTGAATTTTGGAGGTAGTGTGAGCAGTTTGGAAGAGAGAGGGAGATATACATGGGGTCTTCAAAGAGTTCACACAAAATGTGTATTATGAAAAAGCTGGGACTGACCTTGTAGTTCAGTGGTTCGGGGGGCCAGATCCCATATGGCCAGCTGTAGTTTGAACCACAGCCCCAGCAGCTTGAAAAATACACTGGGCATGTGACAAGGAGGAATGGAAGAAAAAGGGTTGCAGTATGACCACATCTGTTAGCAGGTGCTTTCTGTCTCTCTCCTCTCTCTCGTCTCTTATCCCTCTCTGTCTCTCTTTCTTGCAAGCTAACACTCTCTGGCAATAAAAAGAAAGCAAGAAAACTACATGGATTTCAAACTTTCTTTGCACCAAAATAAACTCATATATTAATCTTTCTACAGTTTTAAAGTCCTCTTGTGTGTAAGACACACATATAGTTTAGGATGAATGTAGTGTATGCATCTTGTTTGTGAAATGACTTCTGTGCCTACAGAAAGGTTAGCGAGTGTTAATGCAGAAACCTGGGGGATACTGGGTAGGAAGTGAGTTCGGCATGGGACCTCATCCCTGCACTGTCACTGCTCAGCTGTGTCCCGTTCCTTCTAGCTTCAGTTCGTGCTGACAATCATTCAGACCAGCTGTGGGGTCATCTGGCCGTGTTCGTTCCCTTTTGGTTGGTTGTATTTCCAGATTGGATACATGATTTCTCTGATCGCCCTCTTCACGAACTTCTACATTCAGGTAAATCTCTCCCTTCCCTGGCACGTGGTGTTGAAGGCCTTTCCCAGCAAAGGCTTTCATCTGTTCATGTAAGGGGACTTGTGGAGCCCCTGCAGGGCGCGAGGTGCTGAGCTCTGGAGCTGTAGTAATGAGAGCAGCCCCTGCCTTCAGGGGGCTTTCCAGTCAGCTGGAAAACATTGAAATCTGTTTTGGGCACTATGCAAGGGAGTCTCAGGATACACATGGGAAACACAACTTATCAGCAGGCTCCCGTGTGGTTTCCCTCTGACCTGTAATACAGAATCATGGTTGGTAGGGAACCAGCAGTTAGCGTAATGGCTATGTTGCTGGACTCCCACGTAGTCGACCGTGGTTCGCGTCCCGGACCCGGCGGCTTAAAACTCACACCGGGCACGTGTGCGTGCGTGCCCAAGATGCCGAGAGGAGAACGGAGGAGAAGGGATTGCGGCGTGACCATCCCCCCTGGGGGGTGATTTCTCGCTTTCTGTCTCTATGTCTCTCTCTGTCTGTCTGGCGAGCGCACGCGCCCTATAGTGAAAACTTCTCAAAAAAAAAAAAAAAAAGAATCATGGTTGGTAGTCGGAAGTCTCAGCCCCACCTCCCTGACCATCACTGCTACAAGAACTTGAGAAAAATCCATCACAGTCCTCAGATATAGAAGTCTGCCTTATTTATTTATTTATTTATTTATTTATGGTTTTGGGGTGGTTTTTTTTTTTTTTTTTTTTTTTTTTTTTTTTTTTTTTTTGCCTTAGGGTGTATGTGCTTGCTGGAAAGAGAGAGACAGTGAGAGGAAAAGTGAGAAATCACCCACCAGGTAGATGTCCACACCTCAGTCCTTTCTCCATTCTACTCCTGTGTGTGGGGGCATGCACACACACATCCGGCATGAGTTCCAAGCCAGTGGTCCGGGACTTGGATCATTGTCGGCCATGTAGGAGTTCACCGATGTAACTGCTACACCATCTGCTGGCCCTCAAAATCTGCCTTTTGATCCCAATTTTTTCAATATATATGCTGCTCAAGTTTGGGGGTTCAGTTCATTCCAGAGCATGAGATATGATACCACAGGCTTTTGCTCACAGAAGGATCTATTTAGGCCAGATTACTTGCGGTAGGGCCTAGCCCCTTGCAGCCACTGCCGATTCTCCTCCCGCTGTTCCCCCCACCTCCACCTCGTCCCTCCACCCCCTGGGTGACATGTGTTCTTGCCTTCGTGGGCAGAGCCTGGCAGTCTTACTGCTTGCTGGTTTGGTGAAGACACAGGAGGTCAGGAGCAAAGGCAGAAGCTAAGTCCTAAGGCAGTAAATCACAGTAGTACAGGGCAGCCACGGGGGAGCAGCCATTTTTCCTCTTCCCTGAGCCCACGCACGCTTGTGTGTGACATGCTGAGTTTGAGTTGCAGTCATAGACTGCTGGGCCCAATACTTTATGACCATCCTATGAAACATACCTTAGGTAGAAGGAAGGCAGAAGGATAGGACCTGAAGCAGAAATCACACTTACCTAACTACAGCATAGCATTTCATATGTGAGGGCCAAAATAGTCACTGAGGTAACTGAGTGCTTTGAAGACAGGCAAGGTTTGTGGCTGTGGGGAGAGCTACTATCGTGAGAGAAACCAATTTGGCCACGTAACCCCTATCTTCTCCCTACCACATTCTGAAAGGGCAAAGCATAGTAAAGTATAAATTGAATTTTATGCATAATATTTTTAATAGTTTTGTTTTTTGTTTTTTTTTTTAGAGGTTTTTGCTATAGGGCATGTGTGCTCTCCAGAAAGACAGAGACAGAGAGATAGAAAGTGAGAAATCACCCCCCAGGGGGGATGGCCACGGCGCAATCCCTTCTCTTCCATTCTCCTCTTGGGATCTTGGACACACACGCACACACACCTGGTGTGAGTTTAAGTCACTGGGTCCGGGACTCAAACCGTGGTTGACTACATGGGAGTGCAGCGACATAGCCATTATGCTAACTGCTGGTCCCAGTAGTATTTTTTTAGAGTGAGATGTTTGCTATTGTGTGCATGCTCTCACCGGAGAGACAGAAAGCAAGAAATTTCCTCCCAGGGAGGATGATCACACTGCAATCCCTTCTCCTCCATTCTCCTCTCAGGATCTTGGGCACACGTGCACACGCACCTGGCTTAAGTTTTAAGCCACCGGGTCCAGGACTACGAACTGCAGTCAACCATGTGGGAGTCTAGCGACATAACCAGTACACCATCTGCTGGTCCTTGAAGTAGTATTTCTAATACATCCTATGATTGAATGAACTTACCTCAGACTAAGCTTTAAAAAACTGGAAGAATGATGAGGTGGCGTAAGGGTTATGTCACTGGACACCCACAAGGCCAACCATGGTTCAAGTACTGGGCCCAGTGGCTTGAAACTCAGGCCAGACACATATACGTGTGTGCTCAAAATCCTGAGAGGAGATTGGAGAAGAGATTGCAGCATGGCCATCCCCACAGGGGGATGTGGGGGGTGATGTCTTGCTTTTTGTCTCTTTGTCTCTCTCTGTCTCTCCAGCAAGCTTCCATGCCCTATAGAAAAAAATCCCTATTTTAAAAAAAATGGAAGAGTGATTAAAACCAGTGGCAAAATTTAGTCGTGATTTCTTGATCACAGAAGTTTCTTCTTGATACATTTGATCATAAAACTTATGGGCCAGGGGGTGACATGGTAGTTGAGACACCACATGCCCAGATGGCTGACCAAGGTTCAAGTTCCAGACCTGGTGGCTTGAAAATCACACTGGACATGTGTGTGTGCATTCTCAAAACCTGAAGAGGAGAATGGAAAAAAGGGGATTGTGGTGTGGCCAGCCCCCCTGGAGGTGATTTCTCACTTTCCCTCTGTCTCTCACTTTCCCTCTGTCTGTCTTTCTCTGGCAAGTGCATGCTCCCTATGGCAAAAACCTAAAATAACAAAAAAAAAGAAAGAAAGAAAGAAAGAAAGAAAGCAAACTTCCGTGGTCACATGGCTCTCATACGCCCTCATGCATTTCAGACTTACAACAAGAAGGAGACCTCCCGGAGGAAAGACCACCTTAAGGACCACCAGAATGGATCCGTGGCTGCTGTGAACGGACACACCAACAGCTTTTCTTCCCTGGAAAACAATGTGAAGCCAAGGAAGCAACGGAAAGATTGAAGTTAAAGAGCTAAAAACCTCCAAACCACATCATCTGATTGTAAGCACAATATGAGTTGTGCCCGATGCTCGTTAACAGCTGCTGTAACTAGTCCAGCCTACGATAGTGTGATTCACGTAGGACCTCTTTCATCAGTTCAAACCCCTAGAAAAACGTATACCAATTATACAAGTAGGCATAAGATTTCTAACATTTCTGGGCTCTCACCACCGTGCTCGACTGTGGAAAGGGAGTATTATTGTAGTATACAACACTGCTGTTGCCTTATTAGTTATAACATGATAGGTGCTGAATTGTGATTCACAATTTAAAAACACTGTAATCCAAACTTTTTTTTTACTGTAGATCATGCATGTGACTGTAAATGTAAATTTGTACAATGTTGTTACAGTAGAGAAAACACACATGCCTTAAAATTTAAAAAGCAGGGCCCAAAGCTTCTTAGTTTAAATTAGGGTATGTTTCAAGTTTGTATTCATTTGTAATAGCTCTGTCTAGAAAAATCAAAGACCGTGATTTATGAAACTAGCGTGTGACACGTAATTTCAAGTGACTTGTAGATGTGAAATCAGAAACAGCACCTTCAATTTTGTAATATTGGCTTTGAATCAAACAGGCCCAAATCTAGTGGAACAGTCGGTTTAACTTTTTAACAGATCTTATTTTTTTATTTTGAGTGCCACTGTTAATAATGTAAAAAAAATAAAAATAAAAAAAAAGGTGGGTGGGGGCTCTAAAGCAGTCTTGATGAAACTTAAATATATATTCTTTGTCCTCAAAAGCTTAGGACGAGTGTAGGGTGAGTAGACCATTTTTAATTTCTGAAGTGCTAAGTGTTTTTATACAGGAAACAAAAAGTCCATTTTGCTCAGCGTGAGAGAGGATGTATACTTTTCAAGAGATGGTTGAATATTTACCATTTGACAGAGTCCCTTAGGTGAGCAATGGGGAACTGGTTGCCAGGGTCCAACTTGGGTTGATTTCTGTTGCTATCTGTGTAGACACAAACTTCCTTTGAAAATGTGCCTAGTTTACCAAAATTAACAAGGGGGGGAGGGGGGAAGTGACCTTAAACAAATTTAAGGTAAAATTAAACAGATAGCTGCAGCGTAAGAGAACTGGGAAATTGAGCAGAGATAATTTGTTTAATGTAAATCTGTAGTACGTGTAATTTTTTTCTGCTTAGAATCTAAAGATTTGTTGAGGACCGCTCGTTGAAAATAACAGACTGCTTATCTTAAAATCATGTCACATACTTGAGGCAGTGGTCAAACAGGTAAGGACTCTTCTGTGTGTCATTTTCAAGTATTGGGATTTAGCCTCTGAATACCTTCTCCATTGGACAAAAACATGAACCACTCATGACACATCTTAGAAGGTCATTGACAATGTATAAACTAGTTATTGGTTTGATATTTATGTAAATATCAGTTTACCATGCTTTAATTTTGCACATTCATATTGCAGGGAGCCAAGTGGTTCTCTTACAAGTCTTGTGGGTTTTCTGTTTGGAAGGAGTCACGGCATCTGTTTACATTTACCTTATCAAATCTAGAGTGTATATATTTGTAAATGTATGTCTAGTTTGCAGATGTCTTTACGTATTTCAGTACAGAAACTACAACGTTCTATAGTGTGCCGTCGCAGTGTGCTTAGCTCATCGGGATATACCCACACTGTTAAATGATGTCTAAACATTAATCATTAAAACGTTTTTGATGACCTGTGCTCGCGTTTTACGTTGTTTTTGTGCTGCCCATTCTGAAACACTGGCAGGATACTCACTTTCTGCTCTGTGGGAACTTACCCAGATGGATGAAATTCTGTCTGAGAGGTTGTACTTCTTCTCAGTTCCCATGAGGAAGGACCCCGTAATGAGTCTGTGGTGGTTCCACTCTCTTTCCTCTCTGCCTTCTCCAGGCACCCCAGTAGGGATCCCAGCTCTAAGCACACTCCTTTCCCCTTGGTGCAAGGATATTAGAGTTACTTTCTGAGGTCTAGACTACAGGCTCACCAGTTTTTCTATAAGGAGCCAGATAGAAAACATTCCACATTTTTGGGCCATAGATCTCTGTTGCAGCCACTCACAACACAGCGTGTCAGGGAACGGCCATGGCTGTGTTCTCATAAAGTGTATTTCCCAAAGGGCCTGTGTGGCCATAGTATGCTCACCTCTGCTCCAAAGTCATGGGGTCCCCCCTCTCTCCCAAAGCTCCATCACTTTTGCTGTTAAATATCATTTCATGTCCCAGATCCCGGCCCCTCCCAGCCTCTCCAGTCTGGTCCAGGTTTGACTAAATAGTCCATGGCTCTTAGTCCTTCCTTTTACTTTTTACTTACTTCATACCACACAGTCCCTGTGTCAGCCTGATCCTGGCCTTTGGGTACCTTAGAAGGTCATTGACAATGTATAAACTAGTTGTTGGTTTGATATTTATGTAAATATCAGTTTACCATGCTTTAATTTTGCACATTCATATTGCAGGGAGCCAAGTGGTTCTCTTACTAGTCTTGTGGGTTTTCTGTTTGGAAGGAGTCACGGCAGTATTACCTTAAAAATATCCAAAACTGTGTTTAGTATTGAGATAAAGTGCAGAGCATTGTTGGTTTGGTGGTGGTCATCATCCCTGTCTTTCCCCTCTAAATCTAGAACAGATTGGGGCAGGTGGGGGAGGAGGATGCAGAATTCAGAATAGTAGAAATCAAGATAGTACATCTCTTACCGAGAGAACTGGATTGGTCCACCTACGCATGTCGTGGGACTCTAGTGACCAGCTAATAACCCCTACTGACCTAAACTTACAGGTTGCCATGGGCACACCAGTGGTAGTTCTGATTGTTGATCTGGTCATAAACTCGTTATTAAAATATTTGGAATACCCCTCCTGGATTTATCTACCTTAAACCACCAGCTCCCCTTGCTGTGGCAGCTTCTACCTAGGTGATTTTACCACACCAGGAAAGCAATCGGAGTGTTCTCCATCCCTCGGGGCGAGTGAGTAACAGGGCAGAGGGCGGCCAGATGTGTTCCTGCACTTTCCTGTACTGCACAGAAAGGTGAGTTCACCCACCTAGATAGAAAAAGGAGACCCATTTTCCCTGTTTTCAGTAGTCTTGCCATTCATATGGAAAATCAGTGTAGCCTACTGTAGAGAGCACAACTTGGAGGCCACAGTGGTTGGGTTGAAACCCCAACTGTATGACAGGCAAACTACTTAACTTTGCCTCAGTTTTGTCACCTGCCATATAAGAATAATGTTAGTCCTGGGACCAGCGGTTGGCATAATGGCTATGTCGCTGGACTCCCATGTAGTCAGCCATGGTTCGAGTCCTGAACCCAGTGGCTTAAACTCATACCGGGCATGTATGCGTGCGTGCCCAAGATCCCGAGAGGAGAATGGAGGAGAAGGGGTTGTGGCATGGCCATCCCCCCTGGGGTGGTGATTTCTCGCTTTCTGTCTCTCTGTCTCTCTCTGTCTTTCTAGTGAGCACACATGTCCTATAGCAAAAACCTCTCCAAAAAAAAAAGGTTAGTTCTTACATGGTATGACCATTGCAAGGATTAAATAGATTGTTATATAGAGAAAGGTACTTTAAAAAGTTTGTAGAATGGATTTAGCGTATGGGTTTGTTTTGATGTGAAGAAACTGACATACACACGTAGTTTTTTTCATAATACACATTTTCCATGAACTTCTTGAATCCTCTTGTGTGTAAAATCTTTAGAACCACATCTAGCACAGATCAAACTAAGTGGTAGCTATTACCTTCAAGGTTGTGATCTGCTCAACTCGCCCCACTGGTCTCTTTTAGCTATAAACTTATTTTATTTCCCTGGTTGGCTGCTCAAGTGATCTTACTTATTTTTTTAAATAATTTATTAATTTTTTAAGAAGAGAAGGAAGTTAGTTTTCTATGACACTTACTTTGTTGAATCATAGTTCTGAAGAAACCAGAAATCCTTAGGAGTCAAAATGGTCATTATCCTTCTAATTCCTGATAACTACTTTGTTTCCTTTTTGAAAAGGGCAGTAGGGGGGGCCAGCAGGTGGTATGGTGGTTAAGGGCGCTGGACTCCCACATGGCCGACCACGGTTTGAGTCCTCGACCTGGTGGCTTCCTCTCTCACTTTCCCTCTCTCTCTTTCTCTGTCCCTCTCTGGTCAAATTAAAATAAAATAAATGAATGAATAGATAAAGTTAAATAAAATAATTTTTTTTTGGAGAGGTTTTTGCTATAGGGCACATGCACTCGCCAGACAGAGAGAGACAGAGAGACAGAAAGCGAGAAATCACCCTCCCAGAGGGGATGGCCACGCTGCAATCCCTTCTCCGTTCTCCTCTTGGGATCTTGGGCACGCACGCACACGCGCCTGGCGTGAGTTTTAAGCCACCGGGTCCGGGACACAAACCGCGGTCAACTATGTGGGAGCCCAGCGACATAGCCATTATGCTAACTGCTGGTCCCCCAATAAAATAATTCTTTAAAAAAGAAAAGGAAAAGGGCAGTGATTTTCAGTCTGTGGTCTTCTGTTGGGATTACTTCTCCAGAGAACAGGTCTGGGGTCGCGTCTGCAGGTTGTTTCAGTACGAAGATACTGTGCACCCATTTACACCGTGTCTCTCAACCTCTTCTTACCATTCTTGGACTTCAAATCCTAGCCAGATTTTTCTCTTCATTTGGACATTATGGTCCTGGATGAAGATAGGATCAAAATAGTGGTTGCCCTGTTTGCTCTCTGCCCTTCACTGTTGTACCACCAGCCACTAGTTCTTACTCCAGACGATGGATTTAAACACCGTTTTTGTCATCTTTGACATCTTAATAGGTGCCATCTCCTCTCCTTCTATAGTAGTTTATGGCTCTCTGAAGGAAGAAAGTTCCTGGGCCAATTTTTGCTCTAGTTTGCAAAGGATATCTGGTCTAAGGTCAGGGAAGACTTCCAGAGGGCGGAGGCTGGAGGAACAAGCAGCATGAACAGATAATGTGATGGTGGCAGAGAGCCAGTGGTGGGGTTGTCGGTAATTGTTCCCTTTTTCAGATAATCTGGACTCTTCCTGAACAGGGCTTGGTGTTCCCTCTGTTGCTCATTCATGTTACTGTGTTGACCAGACCTTGCAGAAGTTTGCACAGCTCACTGGGAGAGTGTTTGGTACAAAGGACTGAGCTCATGGGGATCTGAGAGAACGGCCGGTCTCCAGGGAGCCCTTGGTAACTTCAGATCAAACATAACACACATACACCTGTGGCATAGGGTAGTCACGGAGTGCCGTGAGATGGACAAGCCAGCTACCGTGGGAGTGTAGGGGCATCCATTCTTCTAGCCAGAGTGAGTAATCAAAGCTCTGTGAGCCCTGAAGACCCTCTGGATTTCTGAAGGTGGCAGCGAGCCAGCATTCCAAGCAGGAGCCCACACGAGCAGCTGGGGAGAAGGCGGAGACCGACTCACACATTTCCCTGCATCACTGGGTGTGTGGGTGAAACTGCATGTTTTTAAAAGAAGAGGTGAAGAGGGCGGAATCTGGGTGTCCTCACTGATGAAACGTGTAGACTCACACTCAGAGTCCCCAGGGGGAGGTAGTAATTACCTTATAAAGGAATTCTGAGGCGTGCCTGCTGCAGCTTGCCTTGCTGACCGGAAGCCCTCCCCTTACCCCACCTCCCCACCCCTACACCGCAGTGCTTTCGCAGGAGCAGGAAGGTGACGGCAGCAGGACCTGGAACTCACACTTGTCCAGTTACACATGGACAGGAGTCTAATGTAGGGACAGATTCAAAGGGGACCTCAAACCCTTACCAGAAAATTCCTCTTAACCAAAAAATGGCATTTGAAATCTGAAGATTTGGAGTATTCGAATGAACGGGTCATGGGAGGAATTTCATGTTGGCCTGTAAACAAAAATTCCTAAGTGAATCTACATTCTTCACAGATGTAGATTGGCCTTGACTGATGAATTTAAGAGTGTTTTCATCACGCTGGCCCTTTTCAGCAAGTCGTGTGCTTGCCCCTGGACCATGGTTCCAGTGAAATGGGTGCCGATTTGTAGCGAGGCAGCACCAGGTTCCCGACAACCTCGCCCTCCCTGCTCCCTCGGTAATCTGGTCGCTAGCCGCAAGGGCAGGACGTGCCAGGCCCCACCTGCCTGTGCTCTGCCATTCATGGGGAGCTCTGGCTCTCTGCTCCAGCCGTCCTGGCTCCTGTGTCCTCTCAGACCAAGGCCAGAGCCACACCATGCCCTTGCAAGGGGACAGTTGGGATCCAAATCCTAAACACACAAAGCTGTGTTCAGGGCAGTGGCAGAGAGAAATTGCGAAGGCCCCAAGCTAGACCCTAAATGACACTTGTGTTTTAGAACTGAGTGCAGGGACCAGTGGATGGCATAATAGTTACGAGTGCAGGGACCAGTGGATGACATAATCACTGGACTCCCACATAGTCAACCACAGTTCAAGTCCTGGACCCAGTGGCCTAAAACTCAACACTGGGCATGTGTGCGTGCATGCCCAAAATCCTGAGAGGAGAGTGGAGGAGAAAGGACTGTGGCATGGCCATCCTCCGAGGAAGTGATTTCTTGTCTCTCTGTCTCTCCGGCAAGGGCATGAGCCGGAGAAACAAACAAAAAAAAATCTCTCTTAAAAAAAAAAAAAAAAAAAGAGTGCAAAAGGAACATCTGGGTAGAATGGCAGGGGTCCATGTGTGTTCGGAGGCCGGGTAGGCTAGAATAAAGGCTTTACTACGTACTACTGTGGAGCCACAGCAAGTTACCTCACTCTCTCAACCTGTTACCTCCGCTGTAGAAGAGAGATACGTGCTTAGCTCAGATGGCTGAGATTAAATACAGAAATGAAATATGAGGAAACTTCAAATCGTTTGTAGAAAATGAATTTATCTTTGTGCAAAGAAAAACTTTGAAATCCACCCATTGTTTTCTTACAATGGGCATTTTCCACTAACTTTTTGAAGATCCCTGTATAGAGCTTTGAGCACAGGGCATTTACAGTAACACTCCCTTATTAACAAGGGCAATTTATTACCGAGTAGGTCTGTAAACAAGGAAGAAGGTATCTGTTGATCAACTTGGCATCAGATTTTAAAATTCTATGGCTCAGGGCCATAGTGGTGCTCAAGGCACTGGATCCCACATAGCTGACTGTGGTTCAAGTCCTGGATCCGGCAGCTTTAAACATGCCAGACACATGTGTATACATGCCCAGAATCCCCAGAGGAAAACGGGAAGAGAAGGGACTGTGATGTGGCCATCCCCCCAGGGGGTGACTTCTCACTTTCCCTTTGTCTCTCCCACACACCCTATGACAAAAATCTAAAAGAATAATTGTTCAACCAAAATTATTTCCACTAAAGTATCCTTGACTAGAGCTTAGATAACACGTTTTTAGTAAGAAAATTGAAATTTCTCTAGAAAATAAATTGGATCTCTTAAATTTAGTCGACTCTTAAAATGATTTTAATATGAATATTGATGAATCATAAGTGGTCACTCAAAGACAAAAATCATGTTACGGCACCAACTAGCATAGATGTTGGTAGGGCACATCATGACACGGGCCGTAAGAGTTCCAGTCCCAGGCCAGTCAGTGAGAGTGGTTAAAGTGGCTGCATCCCACATGGCCAATAGCACAGTCCCAGTCCCAGACCTGGTGGCCTGAAAAGCACCCCAGACACATATGTGTGCCCAAGGTCCCCAGAGGAGATGAGAAGGGATTGCAGTGTGACCATACCCCTGAGGGTGCTTTCTCACTTCCTCTCTCTCTCTCTCTCCCTCCCTCCCTCCCTCCCCCCAGTAAGTACATGTACCCTACAGCAAACTTTAAAAAAAAAAAAAAATGTGTTCCAGTCTCTTCTCGAAGATTCTAGATTCCGAAGTAAGACCCTAACGTAGCTCTTATTTACTTCTACCTTCTTTTCATTCCAGGACATTAGCATAAGGTAGAACATGCTTCCTACGGATCGCTAAGGTAGACTTGAAAACACTGTAATATAAGGCATACGACACACAGTACCGTTTGGGCTCTGTGAGACTGTGGGCTGGAACACCGTCTGCCTTCCAGTGTTTCTCAGCACGGCTTAGGAAAGCATCCCTGAAGACCAATAACCAAAATGTGATGTTGAGACCCTTCTTATCTCTAGTTAATATACTTTTATTTGGCCTCCTTTAGACTAGTCCCTGATGTATTGGAGAAAGAGCTTAATAATTTTTGACAGTATTCTTTAAATTTACCAGTCTAGGAAAGAGTTGATGGGATGTGATTTGGAGGTGAAACAACCTCTCAAGTGTCCACCTGGACCAAGATCCAAGTGAGCATGGGGTGAGTCCCAGGCCTGCGGTGGGATTTGAACTGAGGTTCCTGAAGAAGCAGAGGCAGGGGGACCAGGAGTGAGCGTAATGGCTATGTCGCTGGACTCCCACGTAGTCGACCGCAGTTCACGTCCCGGACCCGGTGGCTTAAAACTCACGCCGGGCGCGTGTGCATGCGTGCCCAAGATCCCGAGAGGAGAATGGAGGAGAAGGGATTGTGGCGTGACCATCCCTCCGGGGGGTGATTTCTCGCTTTCTGTGTCTCTGTCTGTCTGGCGAGCACACGCGCCCTATAGCGAAAACCTCTCAAAAAAAAAAAAAAAAAAAAAAAAGCGGAGGCAGGAATAGAGCAGATGAAAATACAGAGTTTGGATACACAGAAGGAAGAGTGAAGTGTTGATGGAGTAAAAGCTCCAGAGAAGTGCTGTTCTGGAGACAGGAGTGTTTCTTCTGGATTGGAATTCAATGGCAGTGGCTCTACATGGCCGATGGCCTTCACCCCTGGTTCAGTATGTGTCCTAGAGGGGAGGGCAGCGGGGACCCCTTGTACTGTGCCTCCTGAGCTTGAGACCCAGAGGTGCTTTCCTCCTCATGTCCAGGTTCTGGTAGCTGTCATCCCCATTTTGCAGATAAGGAAGCTGAAACCAGAGAGGATAAAGACCTCCCCCAGGGTAAGTGTGATGCCAGAGCCCTAAACAGGCTGTCAGTTTCCAGAGCTGATACCAGCCATTGGAGCTCACTGTGCAGAGAGATGCCACAGAAAACAGCCAGGTCAGAGTCCGCTGCTGGCAGAGTGGCAGCACACACTGCAATGCTGGACCCACGTGGGAAGGTCCCAGGTTCTCATCCCAAGGCCTCCCTATATACAGTGGGTGCCAGCATGCCTATGACCCAGACTGGCTGAGGAGAGGGGTGGAGAGATGGATCGAAGTTGAAGACCCTGTTGGGGTCCATCTCTGTTTCTCTGGGGTTTTTTTTCCTCTGTCTCTCATGGAAAAAATTAACTTTTTTTTTTTTTAATTTTAAAAAAGAGCATTCCCCTCAGAACAATTCCTCCATGCACAATTATAGCTGTTCTTGCATCATGCTGGCAACCTCCTTGGCAACCAGGATGACAGTCTGCCTACAAATGACATCAATTTTCAATTATTTTGAAAGCCCGCATTGTCTAGTGATGGTGTTCAGTTTTTGAACTAGTGATGTTTAGAGAATGAGTCAAAGAAATCTCAAATATTAAAATATTTGACTTAAAGCTTTTAAATATTTAAAGAGCTCCTACACTTACACTATTTCCTGTATTCTGTGATGCCATTGAGTAAAGGAAACTGCAAGTGAAAAGTTAGCACTAAATATTTGAAAATCTAATAAAACTTTGCAGAAAAAAAGTGACCTTCTATTTTCATGATCCTGTTTTTTAAAAACTAATAGTAATGTATATTTCTTTATCCACTACATTGTAGGGTTTCAGCATTGCAATTAGACCTTTGAATCTAAGCTCCTCTCCAATACTTAAGAAAAACAGTTTCAGGGGACTGATGGTGGCACAGTGGTAAAACATGACCAGGCCATGGGACCAGCAGATGGCATAATGATTACATAGCTGGACTCCCACGTAGTCAACTGCAGTTCGAATCCAAGACCCAGTGGCTTAAAACTCAATGCCGGGCACATTTATATGTATGCCCAAGATCCCAAGAGAATGAGGAGAAGGGAGAATTGTGACCATCTCCCCTGGGAGATGATTTCTTGCTTTCAGTCTTTGTCTTTCCAGCAAGTGTATGCACTCTATAGCAAAAAAAAAAAAAAAAGAATCTCTCTTAAAAAAAAAAAAGTGACCCAAACCAAACGGGAGGCTGAGCCCCATGAGAAGGTTCAGGGTTTGTGTCTGGAGGCCTCCCTGAGTACATCAGTCAAGGGTGCCCATGATCTGGAGCTGGTTAAAGCTAGGGGTGGATCGTGGCACTGAGACCCTGTTGAGGGAGCTGTCTCTCACTCATGGAAGAAATAAATGAACTTTAAATGGTTCTGCCTGTGGGTAGGTCTGTGGAAACTCAGAAAAATGCACTGCTTTCCCCACCCCAGCTTGGATTTTCCAACTTCATTCACAAAATCTCTGTTCTAGGTATCTTGGGAGTTGCTGGGAAAACAATGAAAAGATACTCTCGTTCAGGGACAAACAAAAACAAACAAAATAACTACAAATTATAGTAACTTCTGAAGGAAACAACCAGGATACTGACATGGAGAATAATCTCTTAGGCACTGGTCTAGAACTTTTTGAGACATAGCTAAAGATAATGGAGTGTTTACCGGTGTGGCTAAACTGGTAGTTCATATTTTTCTCAAGTCATGAGATAGCCCAGGACGTTTCTCATGTCTCAAAAGTTACCTAGGAGTTGCTCATAGAGCTATTAGTTCTCCACCTGAATGAAAGTCCATAGGCCTAATTAAAAAAATAAGAAATAGGGACCAACAGTTAGCATAATGGCTATGTCACCAGACTCCCATGTAGTCGACCGCGGTTTGAATCTCAGACCCGGTGGCTTAAACTCTCGCTGAGCCAGTTTGTATACAGGCCCAAGATCCCGAGAGGAGCATGGAGGAGAAGGGATTGCGGTGTGGCCATCCCCCCCGGCAGGGTGATTTCTCGCTTTCTATCTCTCTGTCTCTCTCTGTCTTTCTGGTGAGCGCACGCACCCTCTAGCAAAAACCTCTCCAAAATAAAAGAAAGAAAAAAAGATTTAAAAAGTAAATAAATAAATAAGAAAGAAAGTCCATAGGCCAGCTAGTGGCACGGTGGGTAAGGCAGCTGGATCCCATATGGCTGACTGTGCAGTTCGAGTCCCAGGCCCAATGGCTTGAGTAACATTCTGGGCATGTGTGCATGTGTGGCCCCCTAGAAAAGAAAGTCTCCATCATGAGTGAGTCCTCCTCAGCCCTGACAGCTCTGTGAGTACTCCAAGACCTGGCAATTCTTGATGCCATTGGTTGCATTGCTGTCACATGTTCCACATTGATGACTTTTCGTTTTGGCCCTGCCTCCTATCATAGTGCGATCTCTTTGAAGATGTCTTGAAGTGACAGAGACTCACACTTCAGTGAAATACGACTGAACAGCAGTACAGATGTCAACTGAGGACAAACGGATTAATGGATGATTTTCACCCATGGCGATGGCACCTGCACAGACAATGAGAACTTTGTCATGTCTGGCCGGCAGCTGGCAAAGTTCTTTCATGAGAAGGATAAGATGAATCTCTAGGTCAGAAAGTCTAAAGGGGTGTGGTGGAAGAGGGGGAGAGAAAGGGATTGCACTTAAGAATCTGATCCCATCCTAGAAGATTTAGTATGGATTCTTTTTTTTTTTTTTTTTTTTTTTGCTAGTGGGTTCATGCACTTGCCAGAGAGAAAGCACCCACAAGTGAGGCATGGTTATGCCACAGCCTCTTCCCCAGTTCTTCATCCTGTAGGAATTCTAGGTGTGCACACACATGTGCCTAGTACATTTTTCAAGCTGCCAGGGACAGGATTTGAACTGTAGTTGGCCGTGTGAGATCCATCTCCCTTTACCATTAGGCTACAGGGGATGGCCCCATATAGTATAGATCCTAGACAACCCAGTCAATTTCACCACACTTGAGGGCAGGAATTGTCTCATAGGTCTTTTCAACTCTAATGCCCAGCATAGCACCCACACTTCGCAGATGTTCAATACACATTTTGATGAATAGATGGAAATAGTCAGGAAGTATTAGAAGGCATGGTGAGAAAAAACAGTCTTTCCAACTAACTATTGATAAATCTGAGTTTAAATCCCACCATCTCCACAACCACATGACCTTGTCACGTTACCTACCCTTCTAAACGTCAGCATGGTTCTCCAGGATTCAAAAACTACGTACAGATCGTGCTGTCTATAGTGGGGACCCATAGAAAGGATTATGCTCCTCATCTAACTGTTAAGGGTTATGTGAGATCATAAAAACCTGTCGGTGGCACAGCGAGAATAAAGTGTCCCCATTAAAAATCTCATGTGCTTCCAGTAGACCCAGAGTGCCAGGGTAGCTCATCTGGAATTGTAAAACCTCCAGGAGGGCAGGGCCTCTAAGTGGCCTGGCAGCCTTGGGGACCCAGAGGCTCTCCTAGAATCCCTAACTAAATATTTCCTGCTTCCCGGGAAGGCAGTGTTGCCTCCGCTGGGGTCTGCAAGACCACAAGAGTCTGTAGTGTATTACCTCTTGGGACAGAGCAGGACCAAGGTCCCCTTGGGCTCATAGCATCCCTCTTCCTCTGGGGCCAAAGGAAGTACAATCCGAAATCTCTCTATGGCCCACGACTCTCCCTGGGCTGACTCTGGCCCCTCTCAGACCTCCCTCCCTCCCGTTCTCTCACCACTTTGAGCCATGCTCACCTCCCGGTTGATTCTCTTCTTTTTTAAATTTATTTATTATCATCATAATCTTGTTTATATTACATTAAATCACATATAACTTTACAGTGTATTACATTTCTTTTTCCAGAAGGAATACCATGCATATCAGTCAATACAGAGACATTAAAATCCCCATTTCATCATCTAATATATTTTCATTGTTTTCCCAATCATTATTATTCCAATTATTTTTTTAATCAATCAATCACTATTTCTCATTTTGCTTGTAAAAAGACTTCACCCAACATGAAATACTTCTCAGACCAATCCAGTTGAGAATACTATATACGTCATCATCAACAGGTAATAAACCATATCTGTGTCCTACTAATGTCATGCCTCTCTGTTCTCTTGCTATCTTCACTATACTTTTCTCTTCCTCCTCCCCATTCCACATTGTCGTATCCTCGTTAACTATTTTTACTGCTTTTACGTCCTTCGATATTCCACTCTCTATCAGAGAGTGCGGATAGTCGGTATATATTAAGTGGATACATACAATAACTTTCTTTCATATCTTGGCTTGCTTTACTCAGCAATAGATCCTCCATATCTAACCACTTTCTATCAAATGTCAGGGTCTTGTTTTTTATGGCTGAGTAGTATTCCTTAGAGTATATATGCCACACTTTTTCAATCCATTCATCTGTTTGTGGACATTTAGGTTGGTTCCCTGTCTTGGCGATCATGAATAATGCTGCAATAAACATTGATGTGCAAGCATTTTTCTGACTGAGTGTTCTCCTGTCCTTTGGGTAGATACCCAGAAGTGGATTGCTGGATCAAATGGTAGTTCTATTTGTAGATCTTTGAGGAGCCTCCATATTGTTCTCCACAGTGGCTGAACCAGTTTACATTCCCACCAACAGTGTAGGAGAGTTCTCTTTTCACCACATCCCTGCCAACACTTATCACTTTTTATATTTTTAATCTTTGCCATTCTGACAGGGGTTAGATGGTATCTCATTGTGGTTTTTATCTTCATCTCCCTTATGATGAGGGATGTTGAGCATTTCCTCATATGCTTTTTAGCTGTTCGTATGTCTTCCTTAGAGAGACTTGTTCAGCTCATTTTCCCATCTTTTAATTGGATTAATCTATTTTTTTTTTCGCATAAGGTGCTTGAGTTCCCTATGTATTCTGGTTATCAGTCCCTTGTCTGAGGCATATTTAACAAAAATATTTTCCCATTCTGAGGGTTGTCGGTTCACACTTGTTGCTGTGTCCTTTGCTGTGCAGAAACTTCTTAGTCTGATGTAGTCCTACTGTCTGTTTTAGGGATTATTGCATGTGCTTTGGGAGTCTTATTTAAGAAGTCTTTGCCTACTCCAATGTCTCCCAGAGTTTCTCTAGCATTTTCCTCCAGTAGTTTTATTGTTTGAGGTCTTAGGTTCAGATCTTTGATCCATTTTGAGTTGATTTTTGTCAATGGTGAAAGATGGGGGTTCAGTTTCATCTTTCTGCAGGTGGATACCCAGTTTTTCCAGCACCATTTACTAAAGATGTTTTCCTTTTCCCAATGGATTGACTGATATCCTTTGTCAAAGATCAGTTGGCTGAAAGCTTTGGGGGTTATTTCTGGGGTCTCTATTCTATTCCATTGGTCCACATGTCTGTTTTTATGCCAATACCATGCTGTTTTGATGACCACAGCTTTATAGTATACCTTGGGATCAGGGACTGATATGCCTCCCACGCCATTCTTCTTGCGCAGGATTGCTTTTGCAATATGAGGTCTTTTATGATTCCATACAAATTCTATGATTGTTTTTTCTAGATCTGTGAAAAATATTTCTGGTATTTTGATTGGAATTACATTAAACATGTAGATTAAATGGGGTAGAATTGCCATTTCGATTATGTTCATTCTTCCAATCCAGGAGCATGGGATGTCCTTCCACTTTTTTATGTCACTTTCAATATATTTTTTAAGATTTTCATAGTTTTCTTTATAAAGGTCTTTGACTTCCTTAGTTAGGCTTATCCCTAGGTATCTTATACATCTTGTGGCTACGGTGAAAGGGATTCCTTTCTTCAGCTCTACTTCATTCAACTTGTTCATATATAGAAATGCTATAGGTTTTTGGATGTTGATTTTGTATCCTGCCACTTTAGTGTATTCCCTTATTACTTCAAGAAGTTTTTTCATGGAGACCTTTGGGTCTTCTAAGTATACCATTATGTCATCTGTGAATAAAGATATTTTCAACTCTTCTTTGCCTATTTAGATGCCTTTTATATTGTTCTCGTCTCTGATTGCATTAGCTAAGACTTCCAGTACTATATTAAAGAGCAGTGGAGAAAGTGGGCAGCCTTGCCTAGTACCCGTTTTTAGCAGAAAAGCTTTTAGCTTTTCCCCATTCAGTATAATGTTAGCTGTAGGTTTTTTGTAGATGGCTTTTATTGTGTTGAGAAATGACCTTTCTATACCAATCTTACTGAGAGTCTTAATCATAAAAGGATGTTGTATTTTATCAAATACTTTCTCCACATCAATTGAGATGATCATATGGTTTTTATCTTTCTTTCTGTTAATGTGGTGTATTACATTTTTTGGTCTTGCATATGTTGAACCACCCTTGCATTCCTGGGATAAAGCCTACCTGGTCATAATGAATAATCTTTGGTATATGTTGTTGGATATGATTTGTGAATATCTTGTTGAGAATTTTTGCATCTATATTCATCAATGATATTGGTCTGTAGTTTTCGTTTTTTGTCATGTCCTTATCTGTTTTGGGAATGAGGATGATGGAGGTTTCATAAAATGAATTTGGAAAGTTTTCTTCCTTTTGAATCTTTATAAATAATTTGAGTAGGATAGGGATTAACTCTTCCTTAAGTTTTGTAGAATTCAGAAGTGAAGCCATCTGGACCTGGGCTTTTCTTTTTCAGGAGGTTATTTATTACCGATTCAATCTCCTGGCTTGTTATGGGTCTATTCAGGCTCTCTATGTCCTCCTGATTCAATCTTGGTAGATTATATGCATCCAGGAATTTGTCCATCTCCTCCAAGTTATCTTGTTTGTTGGCATATAGTCGCTCATAGTATCCTCTAATGATATTTTGTATTTCTACTACATCTGTTGTAATATTGCCTGTTTGAACACGTATTTGATTTATCTGGTTTCTTTCTTTATTCTTCTTGATCAGTCTAGCCAATGGTGTGTCCATCTTGTTCATCTTTTCAAAGAATCTATTTTTGCTTTCGTTTATTTTCTGTATGGTTCGTTTATTTTCTATTTCATTTATTTCTGCTTAAACCTTTATTATTTCTTTTCTCCTGGCATTATTGGGGTTTGTTTGTTGTTGTTTTTCCAACTCCCTGAGGCATGATGTTAGGTTATCTATTTGCCATCTTTTCATCCTTTTCTTATGTGCACTAATTTCTATGAATTTCCCTCTTATGAGTGCTTTGGCTATGTCCCATAGATTATGGAAACTTGTATACTCATTATCATTTGTTTCCATAAACTTTTTAATTTCAGACTTAATTTCTTCAGTAGTGAAGAAATTCTTCAGAAGTAGGTCGTTCAGTTTCCATGTGTTTGTATGTTTTCAAGGGTGTTTCTTGAAATTAATCTTGAGTTTAATTCCATCATGGTTAGAGAAGATGCTGGATATAGTTTCTATGCCTTTGAATCTGTAAAGGCTTGATTTGTGTCCTAACATATGGCATATGGGCAATCTTTGAAAAGGTTCCATGCCGGGGTGAGAAAATGTATATGCTGTAGACGTAGGGTAGAAAGTTCTATAGATATCTGTCAAGCCCATTCGATTTTCCTGGTTGATACTTTAGGAGCCACTTTCCATCTCAAGGCCTTTGCCCAGCTCATCCCCAGATACTTACTTGCATGATTTGTCCCTTTACTTAAATACCACCTTCCCAGGCCGGTCAATTATGTGGTGATTGGGGTGGCTGGATCCCACATGGCCGACTGCATGGTTGAGTCCCAGACCCAGCAGCTTGAAAAACACGCTGGGTGCATGTGTGCGCATGCCCAAAATTCCAAAAGGAGAAATGGAAAAGGGATTGCAGCTTGGCCATCCTCCCAAAGGGTGGTTTCTTACTTTTTCTCTCTCTGTGTCTCTTGATGGCAAGCATACTCACTCTATAGTAAATTAAAGAAGAAGAAAAAAAAAGAGAGAGAGAGAGCCACCTCTCCAAAGAGCCTTCCCTAATTACAGGTCTAAATATCTACACACTGTTTTCATACTTGGCTTTAGTTTTCTTTGTCATAGTTTTGTGTTATATATTTCTTTGTCTCTCTTCTGGAACACAAGGACTTTTTTTTTTTTCCCCCTTGCCTGGTACATAGAAGAGTCTCAAATGTTTGAATAAATGAGTTTGTGAATGAGTGCACATGAGATGATTAGTGTAGATGTCACTCGCACCCTCCTTGGGGGAGCAGTAACCTTGCCTCAATGTGAAGGGCACTGTTTTTAATAGCTCTGAGGTTGTCAATACGACATCTTAATCATCTCTGCAAAGTGTACCCAGATATATTTCAGAATGGAGCATATGATGAACAGCCAAATCCCACCAATGTTAAGAATTAATGAGCTTTCTGTTCTCCTACGAACTTAATGTACAAATTCTGCTGCTCTGTGCCCTTCAGATTTAGCACTGAAGACAGAAATCATTGTGAAGGTGAACGACAGCATTAGAAACTATTTTTAGAATGCTGCAACAAATGAGATGTTTTTTTTTTTCTTTTTCTTTCAATTGCCAGAAGATGTTTGTGCTTGCCAGAGAGAGACAGAGACAGAGGGAAAGCACCCCACGATGAGCATGGCCAGGCCACAATCTCTTCTCCATTTTACCACTGTGTCTGGATTCTGGGCATGCCCAGAATGTTTTTCGGGCAGATGAGGCTGAGATGTGAACTACAGTCAGCCATGTGGGCTCCAACATATTTCTTTAAAAGCATTCAGTTGAGCTTTGTTTGATTTTATGACCTCTCATCTGTTTCTGAAATTATAGTTTGGGAATAATGATCACTCCTGTTTTCCAGTTTTTAGTAGAACTAATGAGCAGTTCCTAAACAGAAGGAAATGGAGAAGAAAGTGAAGAAATCAAGTAAAGAAATCAAAAAAATTCATAGGGCATGTCATTATTAAGGCCTTTGTCCAGTTTGTTCCCAAATATTTATTTGCATGATTTGTCCCTGCAATCAAATGCCACCTCTTAAGGCCAGTTGGTGGCTTGGTGGTTGGGGCAGCTGGATACCGCATGGCCAACTGCAGTTGAGTTCCAGACCTGGTAGTTTGAAACCATACCAGGTGTGTGTCCATATGTTCCCAAAATCTAGAGAGGAGATTGATATAGAAGAGACTGTGGCATGGCCATCCCCATGGGGAGTGCTTTCTTGCTCTCCCTCTCTCTGTCTCTGTCTCCCTTTCTGGTGAATGCATGCACCCTCTGGCAAATTAGAGAAATAGAAATAACTTTTCACAGGGGCCCAACAGTGATGGTAAAATTCAACACTCTGTGAAGCTGACCCACGTGGGAAGCTTCTGAGTTTTTGTGTGTGGAGGCCTCCCTGAGTACTTCAGGCTTGTGTGCCCATGATCTGGGGCTAGCTGGGGCTGCAGGTGAACGGTGGAATCAAGACCCTGTTGGGAGGTTCTGTCTCTCTGTCAGTGTCTCAAGTCTCTCTTACTCATGGAAGAAATACATAAACTTGAGAGAGAGAATTTTCTTTTTTTTAGATTTTTCGCTATAGGTCATATGCACTTGCTGGAGAGATGGAGAGACAGAGAGACAGAAAGAAAGAAATCACCCCCCAGGGGGATGGCCATGCCTCAATACTTTCTCCTCCAATCTCCTCTCAGGATTTTGCGCGTGCACGCACTTGCACCCAGCGTGTTTCAAGCCACTGAGTCCAGGACTCAAACAGCAGTTGGCTGGAAATCCAGCACCTTAACCACCATTCCACCTTCTGGCCCAAGAAAAAAGAACTTTACAGGCACAGAAAATATACAGAAAATATTCGTCAGCAGCTAATAACGTGAGAAAGGAGGGTTCAATGTGGTGCAGAGGGCAAAGGCAGAGAATTGCAGCTGAAGGTGGAGGCAGGGTGCAAGGAGCTGCGGAAGAGAGGTGGATGTTAAATGATACAAGGGCTGAACTAGAGGACATAGAATTCAGGGGGAAGGGGAGGAAGTGACCTTTACAGGGAGACACGTAGAATTGGTTGCCTCGCTTGTCTTCCTTCTCCAACAGACAAAATCAAGCTAACGTCTGTTCACTTTCTGTTACTTTCTCCATTTTCGATTTTTCTCAAGGCACAATCCAGACAAATCACTGGGTAAAAACATCTCTAAATTTGTATAAATCAAGAATGCTTGTGATGGTGGTGTTTATAACAATAAAGGAACAGGTAACAACCTCAAAATACTGATAGGTTCATGAAGTGTAGTGCCCTTTTTACAGAGTATGCTATCATCAAATGTACTTTGGGGAAAACTTGATCTTAGAAAAAGGTTATGAGCATATTGCTAAATGAAAAGCAGGCTATCAACATGAGCTTTCTTTTTTAGGTTTATTTCCTTCATGAGTGAAGAGACAGAAACAAAGAGAGACGGCACCCCCCACAGGTCTTGACACCACAATCCATTCCCAGCTACAGTTAGCCCTGGATCAGAACCATGTGTGTACCCGACACAACCAGGGCAGTCTCCAGACCCAAACCTAGAACCTTCCCATGTGTTCAGCCTTTCAGTGTGGTGTTTTATACTCAATAATATCACATTTTCCCACTTGGTTAAACTACAGTTTTTCCTAAAAAAAAGAGTAGGAAGGTTACATATCAAAATGTCAGCAGCCGTTATACCTGGGTGGGAGGATTACAGGTGGTTTTTATTTTCCTCTTTGGATTTTCTAACTTTTTCAGACTTTCTGCACTAAACATTTATTATTGGGTTGGCAGAAAGAAAAGTCATGACACACTTTTGCATAGAAAAACATCTCATGACTTTTCCAACAACCCAATATTTGCATAATGAAGGGAAATCATTACATTTTTTTGAAAGAATCAACAAGCTCATTGCCTAATGATTCAACCTATTTGAAATGAATACTTTTCCCCAAAAAAATAAAAAAAGTGTCCAAAGCTCTTTCCCTTATAAAAAGTGCTCTTGGTTTCTCAATCATGGTTTTATAGAAAAGGAACATTTTGAGGGCTGACCCTGGCTCCCTGGCTCCATGACCTGGTGGTTAAGGGAATCGGGTCCCACATGGCCAATATATTGTTTGAATCCCAGCCCCAGCAGCTTGGAAAACACACTGGGCACATGTGTGTGTGTGTGTGTGTGTGTGTGTGTGTGTGTGTGTATGCCCAAATCTTGACAGGATGGAGAAATGGAGAAAGGATTGTGTTAACTATGCCCATTGGGGGATGCTTTCTCTTCCTCTTTCTCTTTCTCTCTCTCTGTGTCTCTGTCTCTCTCTGCTGGGCACATGTGCCTTTTGGCAAAAGGAAAAAAAACCCTTGATTTCGAGGGAGGCATGTAGCTATGTGATCTCACACATTTCATTAAATAATTTTCAAAATACTGGCAACCCCTAGCTGATTAGAGCACCAGGGCAGGCTCTGGCACTCACCACTCCTGACACACTCTGAGTCAGTCTCCCTGGGTGTACAGTGCAGCACACGGCCTCTCTGCAGCAAGGTCATCACTGGGTCTGAAAAGCCCCATGTTGCCTGGAAAGTCAGGCCGTTCTCACAGAAATGTAGTGAAGACTCTTCTTTGGGCATAGGCTATCTCCTACTAGAAGGTCAAAGAGGAGCCTGGTTCAGAAAGATAAATCCCTCCGAGGAACAGCCTGACAGACAGCGGTGAGGCACCTACGCAACTGAGGCAAAGGCAGAGGAGGCAGGAAATGCCACCAGACAGGAGCCCACTGAGGGCTGCAGCAGGGATGCAAGTTCGGCCTTTCCAAAACACAGTGTGGGCCTACAGCTAAATGTTTTGACTGCTCTGCCATCTGGCAGTATCAGTTTCCAACCAGCCTACTTCTAAATGAATCTGTCTTCCATGAGAGCTTCTTAGCCTTCTCAACACAGAGGATGGGGAGAATTGGGTTTGGGTTCCACTCACCATGCACACTGCCAGCCTCGGGGTCAGAGCGAGGCAAACTAGGTTGCCAGTGCCTGATATCAGTCAAATTTTCACTTTTCATTCTTTCTTTGCTCTGTATTACATGCTCTCCCTTTACTCACTCGCAAAACAAGTAGTAGTTTCTAGTAGTCATTTACCCACAAGTAAGAATTTAGACTCCTAAATCCCTTCTCCTAATAGCACTTCAAGTTCATTTATTATGGTTTGGTGAAATATTAGGAAAACTGAAAGCAATGGGGAACGAGTTGGAAGGCAAGGAGGGAGGTCAGGTGGATTAAGGAGAGACACCACTCTTTCCTTCAGGAAAGTCTTGTCTTTTTTTTTTTTTTTTGGAGAGGTTTTCGCTATAGGACGCGTGCGCTCGCCAGACAGAGAGAGAGACAGAGACAGAAAGCGAGAAATCACCCCCCAGGGGGGATGGGCACGCACGCACACACGCCCGGCATGAGTTTTAAGCCACCGGGTCCGGGACGCGAACCACGGTCAACTACGTGGGAGTCCAGCGACATAGCCACTACGCTAACTGCTGGTTCCCTAAAGTCTTGTCTTAAAGCAATGTCAGTAGAGCCTGCTTGAGGAATTACAGTAAGAAGCTGGAGCACTCACAGAAATGAATAGTTTGCGGTGTTGAGGGCTTTCTTTAACACTTCAAAGATCAAAATAAAATGCAAACTGGAACCAGCAGTTAGCGTGGCTATGTCGCTGGATTCCCACTTAGTCGACCGCAGTTCCAGTCTCAGACCTAGTGGCTTAAACTCACCGTGTGCGTGCGTGCCCAAGATGCTGAGAGGAGAATGGAGGAGAAGGGATCGTGGTGTGGCCATCCCCCCCTAGGGGGTGATTTCTCGCTTTCTATCTCTCTGTCTCTCTCTGTCTCTCTGGTGAGCGCACGTGCCCTGTAGTAAAAACCTCTCCCCCCAAAAATAAATAAAATACAAATAAAAAATAAATTAAAAAATAATAAAATGCAAACTTTTGGCCTGGGGTATCACTTGATATCACCCCTGCCCACGTCCACTAGGGCCTCTCTACCACTGTCCCCTGCTCCCTGTCTTCCAGCTGTGTGGTGCTGCTTCCTGAACACGTCAAGCCCATGGGAAGCTTTGCACTTACCCTTTTTTCTCCAGGAACATTCCTTCACCTCATTCCCAGGGCCTCTGAGGAGTCGAGTTACAAGATAAAATTTAGAACATTCAGTTCCATTTGAATTTTGGATAAGTGATGAATAATTTTTAAGTATAAGTATGTTCCAAGTATTGCATGGGACCTACTTATACTGAGAAGACATTCATCATTTTTTCTTTTTTTAAGTTTTTTTGCCATAGGGTGCATGCCCTTTCCAGAGAGAGCCAGAGAGCGGGAAAGGGAGAAATTACTCCCCACAGAGGGGATGGCCATGCTGCAATCTCATCTCTTCCATTCTCCTCTTGGGATTTTGGGCACACACACGTGTCCAATGTGATTTTCAAGCCTCTGGTCTGGGATTTGAACTGTGGCCTGCCATGTGGGAGTGTGGTACCTTAACTACCGCACTATTTACTGGCCCCCATTCATCATTTTTCTAAAATCAAAATTGAACTGTGTGTCCCATACAATGGGTCTTCAAAAAAAAATGTATGGAAAATGTGCATTATGAAAAAAACTGCCTGGATTTCTATTTTTAGGTAACAAAATAGACTCCATTTTTTTTTTTTTTTTTTAGAGTTTTTTGCTATAGGGCGCGTGCTCTCGCCAGACAGAGAGAGAGACAGAAAGCAAGAAATCACCCCCCAGGGGGGATGGTCACGCCGCAATCCCTTCTCCTCCATTCTCCTCTCAGGATCTTGGGCATGCACGCACACGCACCCGGCGTGAGTTTTAAGCCACCGGGTCCGGGACGCGAACCGCGGTCGACTACGTGGGAGTCCAGTGACATAGCCATTACGCTAACTGCTGGTCCCTAGACTCCATATTTTAATCCTGTTTTTCTACAAACTTCTTGAAGTCCCCTCATATTTTCATTTACTAAATCTGGCAAGCCTGCATCGGAAACCTTTCCTAACCACCTTCTTCAGTTTAGTTACTCTCTTTTTTCCTTATTCTGTTTTATTTTTTTTTGTTTTTTTGCCATAGGGCATGTGTACTTGCCAGACAGACAGAGAGAGACAGCAAGAAATCAACCCCCGGGGGGATGGCCACGCCGCAATCCCTTCTCCTCCATTCTCCTCTCAGGATCTTGGGCACGCACACACACGTGCCCAGCATGAGTTTAAACCACCAGGTCCGGGATGCGAACTGCAGTCGACTACATGGCAATCCAGCGACATAGCCATTACGCTAATTGCTGGTCACTCTGTTTTATTTTTTAAAAACAACAACCAGGGTCAGGCAAGTGGCGTGGCGGTTAACGGCGCTGGATTCCCATGTTCACTGACCGTGATTTAAGTCCCGGACCTGATGGCTTGCTTTCTTGCTTTTCCTTTCTCTCTCTCTCTCTGTCTCTGTCTGGTCAAATTAAAAAATAATAGTAATAACAAGTGGAATTAAATAAATAAATAACTCTTTTAAAAAAACCGTGGACTTATATGTTTATCATTAGCCTCATCTACTTGCCTAGAGAAAGTTTCATGCAGAGACTTTATCTCATTCCTGGCTATCTCTCTTTTTTTTTTTTTTTTTTAATTTTTTGAAAGGTTTTTGCTATAGGGCATGTGTGCTTGCTGAAAAGACAGATGGAGAGACAGAAAGTGAGAAATCACCCCCAGGGGGATGGCCACACCACAATCCATTCCTCTCTCTGGATCTTGGGCACACACACACATGTGCCTGGCATGAGTCTTAAGCCACCGGGTCCAGGACTCGAACTGTGATTGACTACATGGGAGTCCAGTGACGTAACCATTACACCATCTGCTGGTCCCCTGGCTATCTCTTTGATATCTGGAACATAGGAAACATAGTTTTATATGAATGAATAAGTGAATGAATGAATTATAAATGAGTGTTTTACATGCATATTTGCTGGGTTTTTGCAGCTTTTACTAACGAGGAAAAATAATGAGCTTTTGGTTCGGAGTTTTCTGTGCTTTGCACTGGATTGCTTACTAATGACCTCTGCCTGCCTTTCTGAAAATGCCTGCGTTCACCCTAACTTCCTGCCCACCTCCAACACTTCCTGCCTCCCCTCCCCTGGCAGGTCCCACCTCTCTTCCCCATCTCCTCTGATGCCTGAAATCACACAGACTCAGTACTTTTGCTTTCAAATTTAAAATGCAAAAACTCCCAGGAGATAACAGTGTGTTCATTCTCCTTGATGGGAATGAATTTATCAGATACCTTGGAAGCAGGTTTTGGTTTGAAGATATGAGAAGAAAGCTGCCTGGGGCCTAGTGATGTGCGAAGTAGCTTTGGACAAAAAGGGGTTCAAAAAAGTGAAATGGGGGTACACTTCCATTTCATTTAGGCCGGCGCCTTTAGTCTATACTAAAGCCTCTCAGCGCTGGGCCACCTTGGGCTGCCCCAACCCTGTCTCTGTCCATGTCCTTCACCATCAGCCCTCTGTTAGCACTCCGGTGAGCACAGCACAAAGGCATCTTTGTGAGAGCGGTTAGATTAGCATCTCTTTACTGCTCTGGAAACCTGGAGACAGAACAAATGACCCAAGGTCACCCCACACACACACCCCCTGCAGACTCTGGACCCAAAGCTCCCCCCAGCAAGGTCTCCCCAGCAATGACTGGAACGCTAAACGAATCCCAAGTGATGAAGAATGGCACTGGCTGAGAAGGAGGCTTGCGTTCCCATTCCCGTTCCCGTTCCCGTAATCTACCCAACTGCTCGTGTAGAGTCTCCTGATGGATTCTGGGTTTCTTTGTGTGCAACTTTGAATCCCTGTCTCATATTTGGGTCAGAGTAACCAGGAAGGACACATGACTTGCTTTAAAATTAGCCTCACAACTCATTGTATAACAGCTCTTGTTTTTTACTAAATGGCATGGCTTCTTCGAGAGGACAAGCACTGCATTTGTAATTAATATGGTTGAGTCGTCTTGGAGACAATCCTTTACATTCACCCTAACTCAATACTTCTGCCTGTAAAATGGGGTGTAGACTTTGTTAGCAAGAAATAACGAGCAACAAAATAAAAGTGCCTAATTCATCCAGACCCTAAAATACACACACACACACACACACACACACACACACAAACACACACACACACACAGTCTTTGGGAGTGCCAAGGAGAACAATTCTTTTAAGTCCCTGAAAGCTAGGATGACAATAGAAAAGGAAAGAAATGCTCATTTTGTAAATGCCACCACCAGAGCCAAGGGTTTAGTGATAATTTAATGAGCTTGGGATATATATATGTATTTTTTTAAAAGAATTACTTTGTTTTGGGGACCAGCAGGTGGTGTGGTGGTTAAGGCACTGGACACTCCCACATGGCCGACCATGGTTCAAGTCCTGGACGTGGTGGCTTGCTTTCTCACTTTCTCTCTCTCTCTGGTCAAAATAAAATAAATGAATGAATAAATAAAATAAAATAAATAATCCTTTAAAAAGAAAGAATTATTTTGTTTAACCTATTTATTGTTACTAATATTATTATTTTAATTTGACCAGAGACAGATACAGAGAAAGGCAAAGTGAGAAAGCAAGCTTCCAGGTCTAGGACTTGAAGCAAGGTCGGCCATGTGGGAGTCCAGCACCCTCAACCACCATGCCACCTGCCAGCTCCATAAGCTCAGAATATATTTTAAGTCTTAAAAAAAAAAAAAAAAAACCATCTTGCGGACTCGCTTCCAAGGAACAACGGCCTTGCCAAAAAGGGCCTCGGCCACGTGTGAGCTACGCCATTCATAGCAAAGTAGACAGGAACCAGTCTCCTGAAACTCTGAAGAACCGAACACCCCACCCCAATTTAGACCTGTGGGTGCTGCCCCAGCACCAAAGCCCACGTAAGGAGCTGCATCTTTAAGGACTGAAGAATTGTCCTCTGGGAAAAAATAAAATACAAATTATACATTTAAAAAAATAATCACTTCTCAGACCAGCTGATGGCGTGGTGTTAAGGTGGCTAGATCCCACATAGCTCACCTCATGGTTCAAATCCTGGACTTGATGGCTTGAAAAACATGCCAGATGCATGAACGTGCATGTCCGAAATCCTGAGACAGAGAAATGGAGGAAAAGGGGTTGCGACGACCACCCTCCATGGAGAATGCTTTCTCACTTTCCCTCTCTCTGTTTCTCTCTGGTGATCACACCCTGTGGCAAAAATTTTGAAACAACAAAAACCTTTTGTTTCTAAAATTTTCTTCTGAGACAGTGACATAGTTATCACTCAGATTCAAAATCAGCAAGGAGACACTAACAAAAAAATCCTATTGTCCTCCCCAGATGTCTGATTCATCTTGGCAACATGTGCAAATAAACCCAAGTGACCCAGACCCAGAGGCTAAATACATGCAAACATCTCTATGTAAATGTGTTTCTTCAAAACAAGGAAACAGTTTTCCTGTGTGCTATTGAGTTACAAGAGTGGTCAATAATCATCTGCCATTTCTGAGGTGGCTGTGGAAAGCTGAGAGGTTGGGAGAAAAGATACTGAAAGAATTGGACCTCTCTTTGAGAAGTGGGACAAAGAACACATAAAAATCAGCTAGAAACCTACATGCCTGGAGCCAGCCGGCAGCGTCGTCATTCAGGTGACGATCCCACATGGCCTACTCTATGGCTTCAGTCCTAGACCTGGTGGCTTGAAAATCATGCCAGGCGTGTGTGTGTGTGTGTGCGTGCACACACTCATGCATGCCCAAGATCTTGAGAGGAGAATGGAGGAGAAGGGCAGGGCCATCCTCCCTAGGGGGTGATTTCTCTCTCTCTCTCTCTCTCTCTCTCTCTCTCTCTCTCTCTCTCTCTCTCTCCCTCTCTCTCTTCCAAGTGTATGTGCCCTATAGCAAGTTCAAAACAAAACAAAACAAACAAACAGACAAAAACCAGACATCTACGCTCTCACAGTTCTGCTGCCTTAGTGGTTTGGAATCCCGTATTGCCTCAAAGCTTCTGATGACGGGCACCACTGGCTGCTATTCTTGGTTGTGGCTGCATCACTCGTGTCTCTGCCTCTGTGGTTACATGGCCGTCTCCTCTTCTCTGTCTAAGGACTCTTCTCTTGTCATTGCAGGTAGGGCCCTCCCAGATAATCTAATTTGATTTTATCTCAGGATCTCTCATATAACACATCTGCGAAGAACCTTTTTTAAAAAGTTCCCGGGATTAGAATGCAGTCATATCTTCTGGGGAGCCACCTCCAGCCCACTGCAGTAGTGTTCTGTTATGACTACACAGTGCAGTACTGGCCTTAGACCAGGGCAGGGGGGGTCCTGGCCTCTCGCTGTGGAGGGCCCTCTGGCACGTAGCACTCTGCACTGGTTCAGAGCAATCCTGCCCATCACTCATGGTCCCAGACAACCTCCACATCTTTTTGCCCTGTATTCTCCCAACAAAAAGTAACCATGCCCAAGGGCCAGCAGGTAGAGTGGTGGTTAAAGTGTTGAACTCCCTGGGCTGGCAGGTAGCATGGTGGCTAAGGGCACTGAACTCCCACATGGTTGACCGTGGTTGGAATTCTGGACCTGGCGGTTTGCTTTCTCACTTTCTCTCTCTCACACTGTCCCTCTCTGGTCAAATTTAAATAAATAAATAAAGTTAAATAAAATAATTCTTAAAAAAAAAAAAAAAAAAGTGTTGGACTCCTACATGGCCAACCCTAGTTTAAGTCCCAGACCAGCAGCTTGAAAATTACACTGGGTGTGTGTGCCCCAAATCCTGAGAGGAAAATGGAGGAGAAGGGATTGTGATGTGGTCATCCTCCACCCCCACCTGGGATAATTTCTCAAAAATGTAATCATTCCTAAAGCTACAGGAAGGTTTATAGGTTGTGCTACTGCTAACATCAGACACAGACAATACCTCAGAGAGTAAGAGAAGATTGGGGTGCTGGGAACTCCTTGGTAAGAAGAAAGACAATCTCTAAAATATTCTCAAGTGTAATAGATTCTTGTTTCTCTTCATGTTAAGTTTTGGAATTAGTACAATAGCCACTATCAATTCACATCACTCTTAAGTGTGTGTGTATGCAGGCCCACACATTATACATGTGAAACACGATAGCAACTCTTCACAAAACTCCGGGTCTACAGGAACTAGAGGGTTGCATGGCGGACTGAGGCAATCCCACATGGTTCAAGTCTGGACTCCCACATGGCCAACCATGGTTTGAGTCTTGAATCTGGCCCCTTGAAAGTCATGCCGGGTGCAGGAGTGCATGTATGTGTGCCCAAAATCTCAAGAGGAAAATGGAGAAGGGATTGCAATGTGACCGTCCTCCTAAGAACTAATTTCTCTGTCTGTCTCTCCAGCGAGTGCACACACCTTATTAAAAAAAAAATCTAAAAATAATTTAAAAGAGGGCCTTTAGGGGTCTGGTCTGCAGTCACTTGCAAACGTGCAGCTCTCTTGTTTCTCTCTGCAGCCCCTCATCACCCAGGTCCTAAATGTGACTGAACAGGCTCTTTCAGTAAGATACATAGAGGCACTAGGTACGCCTCCTCCCAGCTGCTCATTTTGCTTTTCGTTAGAATATTCTCAAACTACCTTGGGATCAGCAGATGGCATAATGGTTATGTCACTGGAACTCTCATGTAGTCGACCACAGTTCAAGTCCCAGACCCAGGCGGCTTAAAACTCATGCTGGGCATGTGTGCGTGCCCAAAATCCTGAGAAAAGGAGAAGAAGGGACTGTGGCATGTCCATCCTCCATGGGGGGTGATTTCTTGCTTTCTCTCTCTCTCTTTGTCTCCAGGGAGTGCACACCCCTATAGCAAACATCTCTCTCTAGAAACAAAACAAAACAAACTACCTTACCCTCAGTCCTACAGAATCAATTTGTTTCTGACCATGTATTATATTAAAATTAATTCTGTTGGAAAGAAAATGTAGTACCTCTCAAAGTTGGAGGCTCCCGCACGGCACGTCTGTCCCCAAGGTTTAAGGGGAAACCTCTGTCTGTCTCATGTCATGTAGAACAAGCCGTGCATGACAGAAGCCTGCCCTGCAGGGACTCTGCAGGGGCACAGGGTGCAGGGTGCCACACCAAGGGAGGTGTGGCACCTCTGTGCTCACAGCCGGGCTGGAGGTCGGGCTCCTGACCTGCCTCAAGGGAATATCCTTTTCTAACTTGTCCACCCAGGGGTGCACTTTTTCTAATTCACATAAAAGCATCTGTAGAGGCAAGAGGTGGCCCTGCTTGGATCTGAGCCTCTCCACTGTCCTCCTTTTCTCCCCCCTCTACAAATCAGGGGTTAGGAGGACAGACAGTTAATCCAGATGAAGAGAAACCACCATGTAAGGTAATAGGCCGCAAGCTGTTCAGAATGCAAACAGGCTATCACCTGCCCAGGTGAACTGCCTTTTAAATCCTGTACTTGCATAACAAATGGTCAGCAGCCAGAGTACAAGCCCTGAACAAGTGAGCTGGAGCTCTCCTGACCTGTAGCCTGCCCCACTAAGTTAGAGACTCCCGGCCAGCCCTCGCGCGCCAGCCAAAGGCTTGCTCATTTGAGTCGTCACAGCCTCAAAGAATTTCTCCACCTCTGGCTTGCTGTTTCCCCTGGCCTGTTCTCTCCATCTAAACCAATGGTTCTCAACTAGGGCAAGTGTGCCCATCACAGCCCCAGGGCCATTGGACAGCACTGGGAGACATCTGGGGCTGTCGCACCTGGGAGAGAGCGCTATGGCGTGAGATGGGTGGAGTCCGGGGCTGTGATGGGCCTTTCTTCAACGTGCAGACTGATACCCAACAAAGATGCCTCTGGTCCAAACTGCCAGCAGACCAAGGCTGCGAAGTCCTTGTCGCACACCCTCCACGTGGCTCCTTTCGCTTGTGTCTGGTTCATTCCCTCCCATTATCCCTCAGACTGACACTCCAGCACCCTCAGTCCTGAGCCTATCTCACCTGAGTACAGACATGGGCTTCCTTTTTGCTCCACACCCTGGAGCCACCGAACAAAGGCAAGGCCACCCTCACCTCACCAGCTTCCTCTCAGGTCTTTCAAATCCTGCCTGGGGCTCCGTGTTACCTCAGGCCCCTCTCGCTCTTCCTGCCACCTTTCACCTCTGAAAGTCAAGCAGGGCCCTGCAGGACCAATTTAGTTCATGCAAATACAGTCTTGCTTTGTAAATAGTGTGGCGTTAGATTTCGAATTGTTTTTGTCAAGGTACAATCTTTAACAGGGAGTTAAAAACAACCCCGTCATAAACCTCGGGTCTTTGCGCTGGTGCTCCCACAGGTGACTGTGCGTCCAGCACTCACTGTTTTGTTTTGTTTTGTGGGTTGTTTCTTTGTTTTCTGTTTTGTTTTTGTTTTTTTTTCTGAGAGGTTTTTGCTATAGGGTGCGTGCACTTGCTAGACAGACAGAGAGAGACAGAGAGACAGAAAGTGAGAAATTACCTCCCGGGGGGATGGCCATGGCCATCCTTTCTCCCCCATTCTCCTCTCGGGATTTTGGGCACGCACGTGCACGCTCTCAGCCACTGGGTCTGGGACTCCAACGGCAGTCGACAACATGAGAGTCCAGTGGCATAGCCATTATACCCATCTGCGGGTCCCCCAGCACTCACTGTCATCTAGGGTTCTCTTATTTGTGTTTACGTTGTAAGTTACCTTCTTTTTTGAATTTTTTTAAAGTGAGGACTCTCTCTACCTCTCCATACTATTTGTCTCACATATTAAGCCTAACTTTATTTTTTGCAATGTTCTTTAGTCTCTCAACATCATCTACACTTCTTTAAACAATAGATTTCATCTATGTGGTCATCAGGACAATACCCCCCTCAAACTGTCCTCGTCCTAAGCCCTACGACTTGTCATCATGTCATTTTACATAGTGAAGAGGACTTTGTCCATACAGGGGAAGTTAAGGACCTTAGATGGGGAGATTATCCTGGATTTTCTGAGTGCCATCTAGTTACTTGGGTCCCTAAAAGGGGACATCCTGGGCCAGTCAGTGGTGTGGTGGTTAAGGAGGCTAGATCCCATACAGCTGACTTTATGGTTCAAGTACCAGACCTGGCAGCTTAAAAACACATGGTGTGTGTGTGTGTGTGTGTGTGTGTGTGTGTGTGTGTGTGCCCAAAATCTCTAGAGGAGAAAGGAAGAGAAGAGATTGTGGCATGGCCATACCCCCTTGGGTGGGGGCTTTCTCACTTTCCCTGTCTGTCTGTTTCTCTCTGATGAGCTCACATGTCCTATAGCGAAACAAAAAACCAAAAAGGTGGGGGGGACATCCTATCCCAGCTGTGGACCGAGAGGGATACGTGACCAGTGAAAAATGGCAGAAGATTGACACACTGCTGTCTTCGAAGATAAAAAGAGGGGCCAGGAGCCAAGGAATGTGGCCACCTCTGAAACCTCACCCCTGATCCCTCTAGAAAAGAACACAGCCTGGCTGACGCTGTGGTTTAGGACCCGGGAGGCCTGTGCTGGACTTACTCATTTACTTATTTGTTTATTCCGTGTGAGCAAGAGACAGGTAGACAGAGACAGGCACCCCCAACAAGGTCTTCCTTCTACAATTCACTCCCACCCTCAGCCAGCCCAGATCAGCGCACGCGTGCATGTGCCCAGTGTGAGCTGGGAGTCCTTGGGGAGCCCCAGGATGCAAGCTGGAACCTTCCTCTGTGGTCCAGTTACATTACCACTGTACCACCATGTGGCCCTCATGGCCTTCCAATCTCTAGAACTGCAACATAATACCTTCGCTGTCTCTAAAATTCAGTTTTTGCCATCGGGTCCATGCACTCACTGGAGAGAAACAGAGGGAAAGTAAGAAATCACATCCCTAGGGGGATGGCCACACAGCAATCCCTTCTCCTCCATTTTCCTCCTGGGATTCTGAGCATGTACCACACGTGCACACACACACACACACACACACACACACACCGGGTGTGATTTTTCAAGCTGCCAGGTCTGGGACTCAAACTGCAGTTGGACATGTGAGAGTCCAATACCTTAACCTCCACACCTCCTGCTGGCCTCTAAATTTGCTGTTTTTTAAGCCATCGAGTTTATGGTAACATATTACAGCAGCAATAGGAAATTAATGCGCAGTTTCCATACTTCATATTTATATTCATGAAGGTATTTTTTGCCTTCAAACTATGCTTGACTGGGGCCAGTAGGTGGCATGGTGGTTGTGATGCTGGAGTCTCACGTGGACAACTGCGGTTCCAGTTCTGGACCTGGTGACTGGCTTTCTCACTTTCCCTCTCTCTTTTTCTCTCTCTGGTGAACACACGTGCTCTATAGCAAATTTTTAAAATAATAATAACAATAATAAATAAAATTAAACAAATAATTCTTTTTTTCTCTTTCTTTCATTCTTTTTTAGAGATTTTTGCTATAGGGCAAGTACGCTTGCCAGAGAGACAGAGAGACAGAAAGTAAGAAATCATCCCCTAGGCGGGATGGCCATGCTGCAATCCCTTCTCCTCCATTCTCCTCTTGGGATCTTGGGCATGCACGCACATGCACCCAGCATGAGTTTCAAGTTGCTGGATCAAGGACCTGAACCACCATGGACTACGTGGGAGTCCAGCAACATAGCCATTATGCTATCTTCTGGTCCCTAAATAAATAATTCTAAAAAACAAGAACAACAACAACAAAACCAAAAACTACTCTTGACTTCTAAATGATTTTTTTCTCTTAAACTTTTTTCCTTTATTTTCCCTATCTCCCATCAGGGAAGATGTGTCCAGACATCCCTCCTTGGTCTATTTAGGAGCTGTGAAGTTGCAGAAGTTCGTTTTGTTGTCAGGCGTCTGGTGATTGCCTTCAGAACTCCTTTTACAATAAGAACTGGAGACTCCAGAGAGGCCAAGGGGCCTGTCATATTTGTGCAGTTTCCAGACAGCAGACGGGCACCACACCCCAAGCCTGACTCATCAGCTGCTCCTATTTTTATTTCCTTCCCCTAAAAAAAAAGAAAAAAAAGAAAAAGAAATAAAAAGGGCTTTTCCATTGATTTTAGAAGAACATGCTTGTTTTTTCCTCATGTGGGTTTCCAAAACCATGCTGGTAGGTGACAACGTATATATCAAGGTTTCCTTGTAAAAGGCCCATGGAACTTAGTGCAGGAAGATGCTCCGGGAAAATGTTTTAAAAGCTCTGTGGTAAATAAACTTGGGATCTGCAGCGTGTCATTGAAAGTGATGACATCCCTAAGCTTAATAGAACTTCTCAGAAGTCTTGCAGTGAAAAAACAAGTTCTCACCTTGAGTTTGGCCTGTTCCTATTAACATGCAACATGAAATGCTAGTGTACAGGCCAGCCGGGTGGCGTGGAGGTTGTCTGGATCCTACATGGCCAACTGCCTATTCCAGTCCCAAACCTGGTAGCTTGAAAAACACATTGGGCACGTACGCGCATGCCCAAAATTCTGAGAGGAAATAGAGGAGAAGGAACTGTGGCGTGGTCATTCCCCTGAGGAATGCTTTTCTCACTTTCACTCTCTCTGTCTTCAGAGAGTACATACACCTTACAATAAACATTTACAATATTTTAAGTTTAACTTTATTTATTTATTTATTTTATTTGACCAAAGAAGGACAGAGTCAGAGAGAGGGAGAGAAAGTGAGAAAGCAAGCCGCCAAGTCCAGGGCTCTAACACGGTCAGCCATATGGGAGTGCAGTGCCCTTAACCCACCACGCCACCTGCTGGCCCCTATAATAAACAATTTTTTAAAATTTTATTCATTTATTTATTCATTTGTTTATTTCGATTTGACCAGAGAGGGACAGAGAGAGAGAGAGAAGGAAAGCAAGCCACGAGGTCCGGGACTCGAACCACAGTGGGCCATGTGGGAATCCAGTGCCTTTAATTGCCACACCACCTGCCGGCCCCTATAATAAACATTTTTAAAAAGAAAAGAAATGCTAGTGTAGATGGTCTCCCATGGCTTTCATTGACCCTTTCACTCCCTGAGTAGTTGGATTAGCACCAAAGGTGGACTTGGCCTAAGCACACTGTGGGGGATCCTCTGGGAGTCAACCAGGAAATGCGATCCAGGAGCCCACTGATTACTCCTCATTCTCCTTTTCTTCTTCATTCACACAACCTCATTTTATGTGAGTCAACAAGTGCTGAGCTAAACTGCTCAACTCCCCAGGCTCCCTTGAAGTTCAGTGTGGCCCCGTGATATAGTTCTGGCCAATGACTTGTGAACAGAAGTCTTTTGTGAGACCTCCAGAAAAACACATGTGTTTTTCCTGTTATCTTTCACCTTCCTGCATGGAGTGCAGAGGCGATATGTGGAGGTGCAGTAGCCATCTTGTGACCATGAGGGCCATAGCTGCTTACCCAGGATGGCAGAGCAGAAAGTTAGCAATAGCCTGGACCCCTGATGTGGGTCCATCTCACTAGCCTTGGAAAGCTTCTGGTCTTGAAATGAGAGAAAAATAAACTGCTACTTGATCAAATGCCGTAGTCAAGTTTCTCTTCTGTACAACCAAATATCTAACTGAAGTTTTCCCTCGATGTTTATTTCCGAGTCAGGTAGTCGTGCTCTGTGGGAGTTGTCTTCTTTCTTTAGGAAAGGCAATTCCTGGGTAGGATATAAAGAGTTTACCAGAGACCCAGTAACAGCAACAGGTCACCCAAGTCAGTGGTTCTCAAAGTGTGGCCTGCATTAGCAGCCTCAGCACCACCTGGGAACTTATTAGAAATGTACGTTCTTGCAGGACCAGCAGTTAGCGTAATGGCTATGTCGCTGGACTCCCATGTAGTCGACCGCAGTTCGCATCCTGGACCCGGTGGCTTAAAACTCATGCCGGGCGTGAGTGCGTGCGTGTGTGCCCAAGATCCCGAGAGGAGAACAGAGGAGAAGGGATTGCGGTGTGGCCATCCCCCCTGGGGGTGATTTCTTGCTTTCTGTCTCTCTGTCTCTCTCTGTCTGGCGAGTGCATGCGCCCTATAGCAAAAACCTCTCAAAGAAAGAAAGAAAGGAAGGAAGGAAGGAAGAAAGGAAGGAAGGAAGGAAGAAAGGAAGGAAGGTAGGTACGTTCTTGGTACAAGCAGGTGGCGTGGTGGTTAAGGGTGCTGGAGTCCCACATGGCAGACCCCTGTTTGAGGCCTGAACCTGGCGGCTTGCTTTTTCACTTTCTCTCTCTGTCTAAATGAAGTTATCTTTCGATATTTGTTTCCAAGTATCAGGTAGTCGTGTTCTGTCATTCTCTGGTCAAATTAGTGAGGAACTACTAGACATGTTTTTTATTTTACTTTTCTATTTTTATGCTTTGACATCTGGCCTTGTTGATCTTGGAGAGATTGCCCCTCCCGAGGTTAGCTAATTTCTAGAGACAGCAAACAACTGAGGATGCTTTATAAAAATGGTTGTTTATGGTAGAGAACACATCTATATGCACAAGAGGGGGAGCGGTGACGATGATGCCGTGAGCTCCCGTCCACAGCGCTCCAGCTCATCGGGGCTGTGGGCATGTGCCCAGAGTGTTTTCAGACGGATTCAGGGAGCCAAACCTGCAGTTGGCCGTGCGGCTTCCAACATTGCAGTTCAGTTGGCTGCCGATTACACCGCCAGGCTGGGCCTGAGGGTGCTTTGCAAAGACAAATCCAGAGCCCTCATTCTCAACTCATCCTCTATGGGTTCTCACACTCCAGGCCACTGTCCACCTGCCCTAATCACGCAGATACTACTGAGGTTATTCACACAGTCCCATCCTAAACCCGCTTACGCTGCCCGGCTTGGCCCTTCCCACAGAAAGAATGATCCACACTCCTGCCCACATTTCAATCTGCTCCTTCTGCCTCCTGACAGACAGCACTGTTTTTCTGTGTGGTCCTCGAGGCGTGGCACACACCTTCCTCTTGGGCTCTGTAAGTAAAATATCTTTTTTTCTTTTCTTTTTTTTTTTAAGAGAGATTATTTGCTATAGGGCACATGCACTCACCAGAGACACAGAGAACATGAGAAATCACCCCCCGAGGGGATGGCAACATCGTGAGCCTTTCTCCGTTCTCCTCTTGGGATTTTGGGGACACACACATGTATAAGCACCCGGTGTGAGTTTTAAGCCAGCAGGTCTGGAACTCGAACAGTGGTCAACCACATGGGTGTCCAGTGCCATAACCGTTATGCCATCTGCTGGTCCCCACTAGCCACAACTTGTAAGTGGGGAAACTGAGACTTGAAACCTGGCCCATGCACTTCTAAGTGGGGTTTCATTGTCTCTCCAGTGTACTAGCATGAGCTATATAAAGGTGGTTTAGGCTTCTGACTCAGTGAAGGAAAAAATGGTAATCTCAGTAATAAAAATTTGAGAGGTAGAGGGGTTCCAGGGCTGACAAATAAAGCAGCTCAGCTGTATCATTGTGGACCAGGTGGTTCTCTTCGTTTCTCTTCTCGGCTGGGCTCACTCAGCCCGTCAGCCGATCCTTCTCTTTTTCAAAGATGGCGGCAGCATTCTGGGCATCTCACGTACACATGGCAAGATGAGTTTTCCCAGAAGCCTCTCAGTTGACTTCCCCTCATTGGTCAGAAGTGCAGTCCATGGCCACACTTTACCCAATCTCTGGTGAGTACGACGGGATAATATGGGGGCACAGTGGCTGGCTTATGCCTATCAGGACTTTCTCCTGGGCTGAGGCTTAGGAGTACTTCACTAAGTCACATGGGCAGGGGGCACCTTTGAACAAAATCCAGGTTTTGACAATAAGGAAAACAAATGCAGAAGAGTTCTTTTTTTTTTTTTTTTTTCTTTTTGAGACAGGTGTCTATGTTGCCCAGACTGGTTCCACATTCGCAGTCTTCCTGCCTCAGCCTCCTGAGTGTCTGCGACTAAGGCACTCCCCTGCAGCTGGCCTAGGTACATTATCATTTTATTTTTTTATTTTTATTTTTTGAGAGGTTTTTGCTATAGGGCTCGTGCGCTCACCAGACAGACAGAGACATAGAGACAGAAAGCGAGAAATCACCCCCCAGGGGGGATGGCCACGCCACAATCCCTTCTCCTCCATTCTCCTCTTGGGATCTTGGGCATGCAAGCACACGCGCCCGGCGTGAATTTAAGCCAACAGACTCGAACCACGGTCGACTACATGGGAGTCCAGCAACATAGCCATTACGCTAACTGCTGGTCCCCGGTACGTTATCTTTTACAGGAGCCAACAGGGGGCCAGCTGTACTAGCAAGAAGGGAAATAAAGAACCTGAGAAACGAGGAAACAGTAGAGTCAGGGGCAGGTGGGCAGAGGCCAGGTGAAAAGCATTAAGCTCTACAAACAAAACAATCTTTCTCTAGAACCACTGTTCATTTGCCCCCCCTCTCTCCCCTGAAGATGAGTTAGGGAACTGTAGGCTCATCTGACTGCTTTTCCACTTTACCAGATGAGTCAGGGTGATATGACCCAACTGCTTGTGAAAAACTTCCCAGTCAGCAAGCCCAGAACAAGGCTGTGGACAAATCAGTCAGCAGCGGCTGCTGATGGGAGTCCCTCCGTGTCCCCAGGGTGGTAGGCAGCAGAGATGGGTACAACCTCCTTCGTGAGCTATGTGGTAGCTGTGTCACCAAAGACAATTGGCCTCTTTTTTTCTGCATAGAGAATAATACAACACAGATAGCCAGAGTTCAAACCCTTTATTTTATTTATGTGGTTATTTGAGTGAGATTTTTAGTGTGGGGTTCATGTGCTCACCGGAGAGACAGAGAGAAAGCAAGGAATCACCTCCCAGCAGGGATGGCCATGCTGCAATCCCTTCTCCTCCATTCTCTTGGGATTTGGGGCATGCACCCACATATACCTGGTGTGAGTTTTAAACCACCGGGTCCAGGACTTGAACCATGGTCAACTATGTGGGAGTCTAGCAACATAACCATTATACCATGCTGGTCCCATTTTTAAAAAAATACATTATTTAATTTTTATTTTGTTATTATTAATTTGCTATAGGGCACATGTACTCACCAGACGAGGCAGAGAGAGAAAAAGAAAACAAGCCCCCAGGCCTGGCACTCGAACCACAGTCATGTGGAAATCCAGTGCCTTAGCCACCATGCCACCTGCTGGCCCCAACAACCTCTTTATTTTATAGATGTTGAAAAGAAAGTTTGTGCTGCAGTGACTTGTCCATGGTTACCAAGGCAAACTCGGACTAAAATAGAGTTTGAATACCCTTACTTCAGCGCTCTTTTTCTCTGTATCTCATGAAAAAGATTCCAAGCCAAGTATTATGTCCGATCTGTAGCCTCATTTTCCTGAAATCCAGAATCACTTTAGGTAAAATGTTCTAACAGTTCCTTGTGTTCCTCTGAAATGACTAATTATGCTTGATATTGAGACATTTGTCTTTAATGTTGTCTAATGAGACTTTCCAGCTCCACCCTTAAAACTTTTTTATCTGGTATGTACCAAAACAGGTCAGGATTCCAGCTAATAATATTTTTTTTTTTTTTTTTTTTTTTTTTTTTTTTGGAGAGGTTTTTCGCTATAGGGCGCGTGCGCTCGCCAGACAGACAGAGAGAGACATAGAGACAGAAAGCGAGAAATCACCCCCCAGGGGGGATGGTCACGCCGCAATCCCTTCTCCTCCATTCTCCTCTCGGGATCTTGGGCACGCACGCACACGCGCCCGGCGTGAGTTGTAAGCCACCGGGTCCGAGACGCGAACCGCGGTCGACTACGTGGGAGTCCAGCGACATAGCCATTACGCTAACTGCTGGTTCCCCCAGCTAATAATATTTTGAACCACTTTTGTCACTCACCAACAAAGGACAGTACATAGAAAATAATCAGGAGTGATTCATTTCCAAGTGACAGCAGAAAATAGGGACTTCGGCGCTCTAGTTCAAGAGTTCATTGGACTCATTACTTTGAAGGTAATGTAATAAGCTTCCTGAGATGGTCTTTCTAAAAGAACTCTTTTCTCTCCACCAGCTGACTTGCAGAAGCAACTCTGTACTTGACACTAGATCCACGTGACTGGGTGCAATGGGAACATTCCAGCAGTTCTGCCTTCTTAGATGGTTTAGGCTCTTGGTTTCTTGGCTTGTTTGAAGAGGTCAAAAGGGAGTTTCATATGCCAAGGAGGTCTCTATCACCATTTTCCATAGCTCTCCCTTCCAAGAGCCATTACAACTATAAAATTTGTCCTAAAGGATTCTTAAAAAAAAAAAAAAAAAAAAAAAAAAAAAAGATTAAATCTACTAAGGTGGCTCTAGACACGTATGTGTGTGTATGTGTGTGTGGGAAGGGTGAGGAAATAAAATTGGGGTTTGTGATTGTAGCACATGGGAACAAAAGGGAAAAGATGTGTAGCGTCCTTCTGTTTTTGTTTTTGTTTTTCTTTGTTTTTGTTTTTGCCTTGGGGCGCATGCTTTTGCCAGGGAGAGAGAGACAGACAGACAGAAACAGTGAGAAAGTTAAAAATCACCCCACGGTGGGGATGGCCACGCTGCAATCCCTTCTCCTCCATTCTCCTCCTGGGATCTTGGGCATGCATGCACACACACACATGCTCGCACACACACACACACACACACACATACCTGGTGTGGGTTTCAAACTACTGAGTCCGAGACTTGACCTGCGGTCACGTATGTGGAAGTCCAGTGACAACCACTATGCCATCTGCTGGCCCCCATTTTTTTTTATTCTTGTCTACATTTATTTTATGCTGACTTTATTTCTGTGCCATAAGTTTTTTGTTTCTTCAGTTTCTTCTGGGGCACCTTTTTCTTCTGTGCCACCTCCTCTTCTGATTTAGGAACGATTTGCTCCTTTTCAGGGAGGATCATCCGGATGTGGCAGGAGAGCTCACATGGGTTAATCCACCCAGGAGCTCTGGAAAGACAACAGCACATCTTGGGTGCCTTGTTCACCTGAATGTGCTCAATGACCAGAGAATCTATGCCGAATCCCTTCAGTTCGGCATTCCTCTCTGCATTATTAAGCATGTGCAGCAAAAAATCAGCATTCTTTTTGGGCCACCAACCTTGTGTCCAGCCCCACTGTGTGGCCTGGGCACATCTACCAACTCCACCATTGTAACAATGGAATGGCACACTGTGGTTCTGTAAAGTGACATCCTTCAGATACTTGGTGGCTTGTCGGGTGTGCCCTTGATGGCCTGGGCAGGTTCATGGGTGTTCTTAAAGTGAACACGAAGATTTGAACCTCTAGATTGGCATGACTTTGTGGGGTTCTCTGGGTCAAGCGAACCATTTTCAAATGTCACCTCACACCACTTACAAGAAGACCTCACTATTTTTAATAATGTCACATTATTATTATATCCAGAAAAATAATCTAAAGTATCTACAAGTTAAATACATGATTCATGGCAGATAATCAGAATTCAAATTAAGCATCGGTTCAGTAACCATTGCTACTTGCCCCATTAATTTTTAGCTTGTCAAATCGCTTATCAAAAAAGAATTCTTAGTCAATCAAATTATTTAAAATATATTTGTCCTCACCTACTTTGGCACACAAGGGATAAGCTGATATGGGCTAGAAACAAGATTAGAAACAACTCTGATTAAACAATTCATTCATCAAGTACATGGCTCCCTCGCAGTGCGACAGGCTTTGCACCACAGTCAGAGAAACAGTAAGCAGGAGAAGACAAAGGCTTGGGCTCAGTATGACACCGTGGTAGAGGCAGGGCTGGCATGTACACAGACACGCGACGCACTAAGCCTGACTTGAGCAAAGATAATCCGAGAGGATTTTTAGGAGGGGACTTCTAAACTAAATGTCTGCCCAGCTCTGACCTGGGCAGACATGTGAGGGGAGCAGGAGAGACAAAGGCTTGACGGTGTGAGAACAGAGCACAGCGCATCCAAAGACCTCAGAGTGAACATGCTGACAGTGTCAGGGGAGGAAGGGAGTGAGAGCCGGATGGGGCGCAGGGGACAGGGCCAGCTCACGAGGTGCCGTGTTGGCCTTGCAGGAAATTGACTTAGGCTTGAGAGCAGAGGTGGTATTGCAGGAATCATTTCAAGCAGCAGAAGCAGGTCGAATGTATGTGGGGTTCCCTGGATGAGTGAGAACATTGTGGGTGTGTGCGTGTAATCTTGTTTAGCTAAACTCTAAGCTTAACAAAGGACTAGATGAAGTACTTAGGATTGAAAAAGCCAATCCATCTGTCTCACACAGTTGCGACATTCTCTCAATTCCTGTAGCACAGAATGTATTCTCAGTATTTCCTGCTTTCACATCTGAGCAGAGGTGGGAGTGAGAGCAAATGAAACAAAGGACAAACTTGAATGACCTTCCTTATCTAGCTCTAGGTCTGCTCCCTGAGGTTTCATCTGAGTGTTTCACACTGGCTTCCTCACATTTGGTTCATCAAGGTCTTAGCAATCATTGTGGCAAATATGACCTTACAAACTGTACACAAGGGGCCAGCAGGTGGCACGGTAGTTAAGGCACTGGATTCCCGCGTGGCTGACTGCCACGCGGAGTCCCAGAACGAAGCTCACACTGGCTGCATGTGTATGCGTGCCCAGGGTCTCCAAAGGAGAATGGAAGAGACAGGATTGTGGCGTGGCCGTTCCCCCAGGGGGTAACTTTTTGCTTTGTGTCGCTCTGTTTTTTTTTCTGTCTCTCTGATGAACACGTGTACTTTATAACAAAAAAACTCTGAAAACTTTAAAAACTGTGCACCAGGCACCTTGGAGGGACCATGTGATCACAGGAGAGGAATCTCTGCCTTTGCTCCCCTCCCTCCAATCCCACCTACAGCGATGTGTGCTTCAGAGTTTACGGCGTTCATTAGCTCTTAGGTGCCCATTTCTCTTTCCCTCAGCCGTACCAAAGAAACAAACTACTTTTGTTTGTGGCTTGACGACTTGGATCTTTATAATAAAAAAAAGTAAGATTCTATACCAGAGTCACGTAGTATTTTTTTCTTTCTTTTCTTTTCTTTTTTTTTTTTTTTTTTTTTTTTTTTTTGCCATAGGACGCTTGTGCTTGCTGAAGAGAGACAAAGAGAGGGAAAGTGAGATGTTGCCCCCAGGTGGGATGGCCATGCCATGATCCCTTCTCCTCTATTCTCCTCTTGGGATCTGGGGCATGCACACATATGTGCCTGGCGTGATTTTCAAGCCACCAGGTCCAGGACTTGAACCATGGTTGGCCATGGGGGAGTCCAGTTCCTTAACCCCCACGCCACCTTCTGGCCTCCAGATTCAGATATTATTTAAATTCTGCTTTAAAGAATTAATGGATACAATATGCCTGTTTGAAATCTGAATCACTGCCATCTCAAGAGCCATAACCGGACACAGTCCAGTGTGGAAATGGCACCCGGTGATATTTGGGTTGCACCACCAAAGGCATCCATTTTTCTCAACGCTAGTTTAAAAGGAAAGGGTGGAGGATAGAAACTGAGGATGGGGAGGTGGCGTTAGGGGAGGAAGATTAAAAAAATAATTTTTTTTTTTCATCTGGTTTTTTTTTCATCTGGTTTTTTTATCTGGATTGAAAGTATACTTACTTTCCCAGGAAGGAGTGACGGGAACGCATGGGTTAAACTTCAGGGAGACAGGAGGAGTTAATCAGTCAGGGTACAGGGTGAAAGCAAGTAGCGATTCTAAAAATAATGCTTTCTCCTGCAAAACCGAAGCCGTCTGCAAGAAGCAGAATTGGAGAGCTTATTAGCTTGACTTCTTTGTCCTCTGCTGCTGACGTTGCCAGTTTAAATCCTGGCACGATCAAAAAATGGGAGTTAGCTCTGTGAGGGGACAAAGAATCGAGGACACCAAAGAACGTGTACCAGGTGAGTTTGGTGACACAAAATGAAGGTGCCACTCTACACTGTGCTAGGGGCTCCCCTGACCCCGACAGGCTTGCTGCCATGCACAAAAGCAGCTGGAAAGGGAGCAGTCAGAATCGTCGACAGCTTCCCTCATGTTCCTCCTCTTTGTCGTCTTGTGATATCAGTTGCTTTGGGAGGAACGAGAGGAAAGGGAAAGTTGCTAATGTGTTCGATTTTGTGAGCGAGTCAGTTCCATTTTCTGTGCCCTTTATGCAAAAGAGGCCTTTGCTATAAATCTCATTTCTTCCTTAAAAGCTTTCCGCTCACATGACAAACCTCGCCACGAGCCCTGCAAAGTGTTTTCCTAATCCCCTGGCTAGTGTCACCTGATAAACCCCTTCCTCCCATCTTCTCCTGCCCCAATCTTTCCACCCTCATGTTGGGGCCCTGGATTAGACCCTAGAGGTGCAAGGAAGATCAGAACATTCCCTGCCGTCGAATTAATCTAGTGAAGGAGACAGAAACTGGGTCTGAAAAACTTGAATAATAAGGTCACTTGTCACATCACCCCAGTCATATTGAAAGTGCAACTTATGTCCTCTGACTCACAATGAAAATCTCTATGTCCAACACCACGTACAGAACACGAGCTATTTATAAATAGGTGAACTCCATTCTTAAATAGACATCATTTCGAAAAAGGCTATTTGTGCTAAGGCAGCATAATTTCAAGTACTGACTCCACTCACCCCCAACCCCATCTCCTTTTTCACAAAAAAGACTTACCGAAAGAGTATGGGAGGGGGCCCAAGAGCTCTGGCCTTTCTCACTGAGTAGTTTGGAGAACATCGGGGGAAAGTGATTCCCTCTACAGAAGGCTGGCTCCCAGCACTGTCACTTAGTAGCAGTGTAAACTTGTCAAGGCACTTAAATTTTCTGAGCCTCTGGTTCCATGTCTGAGACATAGGCTAATATTTCTTTCCTCGGGGAGGTTGTTATGATATTAAAATTAAAAATAAGGGAACACTGGGCCAGGTGGCATGGAGGAGAAAGCGCTGGATCTCACATGGCCAACTGCAGGGTTCAGATCCTGGACCCAGCCGCTCGAAAATTACACAGGTCATGTGTGCTTATGTCCCCAAAATCCAGAGAAGAGAATGGAAGAGAAGAGACTGCAGCATGGCCATCTGCCCTGGGGGTCATTTCCCACTTTCTCTCTGGCCAGTGCACATGCCCTATACCAAATAAACAAACAAACAAACAAGGGAGCACAGTAAGTGTGCAATAAATAGAAGTGGTTATTAACACAGAGGCTGGGGACAAGCAGGAGCTGTAGTGGTTAGGGCGCTGGACTCCCACATGGCTGGTTACAGTTCAAGTCCCAGGCCCGGCAGCATAAAACATGCCAGGCACATATGCCCAAAATCCCAAGAGGAGAATTGAAGAGAAGGGATTGCAGTGTGGCCCTCCCTCCTAAGGGATGATTTCTCACTTTCTCTCTTTCTGTCTGGTGAATGCACGATACAGCAAAAATCTCTTAGAAAAAATGGAAAAAGCACAGAGACTGCCATCTGTCCCCATTTTAAGCTCCATTCTTGGGGAAGATGGAGTGATAAGACCTGGCTAGAAGAAGACAGGGCCTTGCAGGTGTTGTAGCTGCTGATGTGGTAAAAGCAGAACTTCAGATCTTCCAAGAAATTCTTTCATTTTGACACAACATAGTGCCCGGTACAGCTGGGCTTTAGGAAGTAGGCACACAGCGACCCCAGAAAATTAGAGCTGTAGAGGTGGGTGCCAGGGTCTAGGAGATGTCCTGAAGGGATCAGGACTTGTAAGTTTCTAGACCAGCTGGTGACACAAAACCAGGGAAGGTATTGGATTATGGTTATGTATCCCCTTAAGAGTTACCTTCAACTCCTTTGCTTCCAGACGTTACAAATTTATGCCACCGCCACTGCAGCTGTGACTCTCGGGAAAAGTCAATCTTTATTGTTTGGGTAAATATTTCATCTATTGCCTCTCAGATGTACCATACTGTGAGCTATCAGGTTCCTTTTCTTTTCCCAACTCCCTTGGGGGTCCAAAAATGGTTCTAGAAGGCACAATTTGGGGCCAGCAGGTGGCATGGTGGCAAAACACTGGATCCCACATTGCTGTCTGACAGGTTAGAGTCCCGGACACACAGCTTGAAAATCACACTGGGCACATGTGTGTGCATGCCCAAAATCCCAAGAGGAGAATGGAAAAGAAGGGATTGTTGTGTGACCATCCCCCCCATGGGTGGGGAGGACACTTTATCACTTTCCTTCTCTTCTTCTGTCTGTCTCTCTCTGGCAAGCACATGAGCCCTCCAGCAAAGAACAAAACAAAGAAACAAAAAAGCACAATTTTTTTAAAAGAATTATTTAAATTTATTTATTTATTTATTTATTTATTTATTTATTTTTAAGTGGACCAGAGAGGGACAAGAGACAGACCAGGGAGAGAGAGAAAGTGAGAAAGCAAGGTGCCAGGTTTGCAACTCAAACCGCAGTCAGCCATGTGAGAGTCCAACGCCCTTAACCACCACATCACCTGCCAGCCCCCAAAAAGCACAATTTGAAAAACACTGCCATGGTGTAGTGTTGGAAATCCTATTTATGTGCTGAAGCTCAAACATCATTTCTATTTCAGCCAACGATTTCTCAAGGTCTTGGTTAGCTGTAGCTGCGTAACAAACTAACCAAAAACATTATGGCTCAAACAACATGAGTTTTCTTTGCTCTTGATTTTAAGAGCAGGAATTCAGACACGGCTCAGCCCAGCACTTAGGCTCTATGTGGAGTCACCTGGGGTCACTGGCTCAGCTGAGTTCATGGTGGCTAGACTAGGCTGGAGGGTCCAGGAAGGCTACACTCCGCTGTCTGGTGCCTGGGTCCTGTTCCATGTACTAGCGGAGCAGGCCTGACTGCTCTTCCTCTCAAGGGGTTGGTCTGAGGGTAGGCGCACGTATGTGACCCCTGGCTCCCAAGGGAAAACTACTAAGCAGGAACTGCAGTCTCTTAACTCCAAGTCACACAGCCCCACTTCTGTAGCAGTCAGTTGGTCAAACAAGTCACAGAACCAGCCTAGATTTAAGAGGAGGATAAATAAGACCCCCACCTCTCACGGGAGGAGAGGCAAACAATTCGCAGCATTTTTTTTTTTTAGATTTTTGCACTCACCAGAGAGAGAGAGAGACAGAGAGAAGGAAAGTGAGAAATCACCCCCCAGGGGGGATGGACACACCACAATCCCTTTTCCTCTGAGGATTTGGGACATGCACTCACAAGCACCCAGCATGTTTTTCAAGCCACCAAGTCCAGACTTTTCTCTCTCTTTTTTTGGGAGAGTTTTTTGTTTGTTTGTTTTTGCTACTGGGCATGTGCACTCATCAGAAAGAGAGACAGAGAAACGGAAAGTAAGAAATAACCCCTGGGGGGATGGCTATGCTGCAATCCTTCGCCTCCATTCTCCTCCCGGGATCTTGGGCACGCACATGCACACAGGCCCAGCGTGAGTTTAAGCCACCGGGTCCAGCACTCGGACCGTGGTTGATTCCATGGGAGTCCAGCGACATAGCCATTACACTAACTGCTGGTCCCACCAAGTCCAGACTTGAACTGTGGAGTTAGCCATGTGGGATCCAGCTCCTTAACCACCACGCCACCTGCTGGCCCCACAGCGTCTTTAATCTACAGCAGTCATGGCAGCCTAGCCTGGCCTCCACTTTAAGTCACAGACACTGTTACAATCTATCTTTGTCTCTCTTTATCTGCCTCATGACATTTATATAATACCATCCAGTTACATAATGAGTTGTGTCCTTCACAAGAACTTTCTCTTCAATGCGGAGGGCAGGAGTGAGGTGGACTGAGTAGTTTCACCACTGTATCCTCAGTGTATAGGCCATGTGGCAGGGCCTTGCAGGTATATTAATACATCCCAAAAATATCTTTGAGAACAGGATAAAAACCTTACTTAAACAATGCCTATGGCATAGTGGTTAAGGTGACTGGATCCCACATGGCCAACTGTGTGGTCTGAGTCCTGGATCCAGTGGCTTAAACAACACATCGTGTGTGCATGTATGCCCAAAATTTCAAGAGAAGAATGGAGGAGAAGGGACTGCAATGTAGCCACCCCTCCTCCCGTGGGGTTGGTTTCTAACCTGCCCACTCTCTCTCCCCCCATGTATCTTTCTCTGATGAGTGTGCATGCCCTATAATAAATAAATAAATAAATAAATAAATAAATAAATAAATAAATAAATATGAAAAACAAAACAAAAACCTTGTCAGGATAAAAGAAAAACACACTCAGGAAAAGTCAGAACCACATAACATAGTTCACACGGTATAATTCTTTGGCAGCAAGAAGATCAGGTAATGCACAAAGCCTTTGAAATCATTTTTGATACCAAATCTCTACTAGGAGATCTGCCTAGGAATCTCATACTTCCTTTTTTTACTGCCATAGAGGAAAGCACTTGTTATGGTCCACCTAAGCATCTCTGTATGCAAGCTCAGAAGTAGCTATCTAGTTTTTTCATTTTTAATTTTGGTAAAATAGGACCAGCCAATGGCCTGGTGGTTAAAGCAACTGAATTCCACATGGCCAACCATGTAACTGGAATCCCAGAAATGTTGGCTTGAAAAACATGCCAGGTGTGTATGCATGAGGGCCCAAAATCTAAAAAAAAAAAAAAAAGGGAGAGATGGAGGAGAAGGGATTGCTGAGTAACCATGAGTAACCATCCCCCATGGAAGTGCCATCTGACTCCCCCCCCTCCCCCGCCACCCTCTCTGTCTCTTTCTGGCAAGCTCACACACCCTCTGGCAAATTTTTTAAATTTATGATAAAATACTGGGCCGGCAGGTGGTGTGGTGGTTAAGGGCACTGGACTCCCACATGGTCGACCATGATTCAAGTCCCAGAACTGGCAGCTTCCTGTCTCAGTTTCTCTCTCTCCTCTTCTCTCTCTCTCTCTCTCTCTCTCTCTCTCTCTCTTTTTCTCTCTCACTCTGTCCCTCTCTGGCTAAATTAAAAATAAATAAATAAATAAATAAAGTTAAATAAAATAAATCTTAAAAAAAATTATGGTAAAATACACATACATTTACCATCTTGGGCTGGCAGGTGGTGGGGTGGTTAAGGGCACTGGATTCCCACATGCCAACTGCAGTTCAAGTCCTGGACCTAGTAGCTTACTTTTTTGCTTTCTCTTTCTCTCTCTCTCTGGTCAAAATAAAAAATAATAGTAACAATGGAATTAAATATATATATATAGATAGATAGATAGATAGATAGACACATATACGTGTATATATATTTACCATCTTAACTTTTAAAAATATTTTTTAATAATTATTTTATTAAAAGTAATAGAGACAAAGTGGAAAAAGTGTGGGAGGGGAAGAGCATAGGAAAGGAAATTGGGGAAAAATATAGAGAGGTAAGACATCTGTGGGACACCGATATGGTTTATTATTTGTTGATGAGGACGTGTATAGTGGTCTCAACTGGGCTGGACTGAGGTGTATATCATGCTGGGTAAGGTCTCTTTACAATCTAAATGATGTGTAGCAATTAAATGTATAAATAATCATTTTAAAATGCTAAATAAATTAATTTAAATTTAAATTTAAAAAATGAATCATTTTGTTTAACTTTATCTTTTTTTTTTTTTTTTTTTTTTTTTTTTTAAATTTGACCAGAGAGGGACAGGATGAGAGAGGAAGAGGAAAAGTGAGAAAGCCAGCCACCAGGTCCAGGACTCAAACGGTGGTTGGCCAGATGGGAATCCAGCACCCTTAACCCCCACACCACCTTCCGGCTCCATACCATCTTAATTAATTTAAGTGTACAATTTAGTAGTACACTTACACAGTGCAGTAAGTATAATCACACTGTTGTATACCCAATCTCCAGAATGTTTTTACTTCTCAAGGCAAACTCCATACCCACAGAATAGTAAGTCCCTCTCCCTAGCCCCTGGCCATCACCACTCTGCACTCTGTTTCTGTGAATTTGATCACTCTAAGTATCTCATGTAAGTGGAATCATACAGTGTTCATCTTTCGGTGATTGCCTTGCTTCATTTAAACTAATGTCAACTTTATTTATCCATTTCTTTATTTATTTCAGTTTGACCGAGAGGGACAGAATGAAAGAGAGAAAGTGAGAGAGCAAGCCACCAGGTCTGGGACTCAAACCATGGTCGGCCATGTGGGGGTCCAGTGCCCTTAACCACCATGCCACCTGCCAGCCCCCAATCTAATGTCTTTAATGCCTTTTTTTTTTTTTTTTTTTTTTTTTTTAACTATTCTGAGAAGACCTAAGAATAGCAATGCCTGGGAACAAACTTAACTATCCATCTGCACTAGGTAGCCTTATTCTTATTCTTATTCTCCTTCTTTTTAATTTTTGCTATAGAGTACATGCACTTGTGGAGAGATGGAGAGAGAGAGAGAGAAAATACCCCCCCCCCCAAAGGGGGTATGGCCACATCGTAATCCCTTCTCCTCCATTCTCCTCTCAGGATTTTGGGCATGCATGCACCTGTGCCCAGCGTATTTTTTGAGCCATAAATGAGGCAGGAGAAAGCTAGCAAATGGAAGTGGGTAAGGGGGCTGGGGCATCTGTCCATGTGGCTAGGTAGGAAAAATCAATCAAGGTGGAAAATTCCCCACCCAAGGTAATGTAGGCGGGGGAGTAGTGAGGCACATCTAGCTGATTAAGCCACATTTGATACAGCCAGCGAGACGAATCAGTGGGTCCAGCCACATTTAATATAGCTAATGAGATAAATCAGTGGGCCCACCCAGCCACATTTTATAGAGCCAATGACATGAGAACAATCAATGGGGCCAGCCAATGATCAACCAAAATGATCTAGATTAAAAAATTATAAGCCTTGGGGACACAGGTAATGTGGTGGTTGTGGCACTGGACACTCCCACATGGCCGACCACGGTTGGAGTCCCAGACCTGATGGCTTGCTTTCTCACTTTCCCTTTCTCTCTGTGTGTCTCTTTCTGGTCAAATTAAAATAAATGAATGAATACATAAAATTAAATAAATAATTCTTTTTAAAAAATGATAAACCTTGCAGAATGAAACTGCCAGAACCTTTTGAGTTGTGCTTTCTCTGTCTGCTCAGCCCCACTCCTACCTCTCAAGAGTGTGCTCTCGCTTTTACTTCATAAGCTACTTTTTCCTTTCACTATTGGCATGCTTCGTTCAATTCTTTGTCCGAAATACCAAGAACGTGGGTATCATCATGGAAGCCATCGCACTACACTAGGTCCAGGATTAGAACCTCAGGTGGCCGTGTGGGCTCCTGCCCACCTTCCCAACCACACCACTGGCTGGCCCGGTAGCCTCATTCTTGAGTATGACCCCACTAGACTGTTTATCTTCGCTAATCCTCTAAGGACCCTAGAAGGTGTCAGCGTTCATTTGTATTTGGCAGCCACATGCCAGTGGAGCTCAGGACCAGCTGCATGATTTGCAGAGCTCGGTACAAAATGCAAATGCAAGTCCCCATGAGACAGTACGCAGATCGCAGATCCTATGCCCCGGAAGCAGGCGCTGCCTGTACTGAAAGCACTTCCCCAGAACAATACTGCCTTGTCATTTCTGCCCATGTCTGAAACTCTGATTTTTTTTAACTGCCAACTTGATTATCCTTCAAATTGATCAAAATGCTGCCCTACTACTGACCTACTAGAAAGACCCTCCTTAAATTCTTTTTTTTTTTTTTTTGGTGGCTGGAAGCTGAATTTATTAAGTGCTTTTTAATTAGCTCTTCATATGATTAATGGGTCTTTGCCTTTAATCTGATGATGTCATGTGTTTTAATAAAGAATTTCCTGGTATTATATATCTTTGCATTCCAAGGTTACACTTTAAATGTTTATGTGGTATTAATCTTTTTCTATTGTGCTATATTTATTTGGTGATAGCTAGAATTCTTTCATTTATAAGTAAGATTGATCTGTAAATAGAGTTTTAAAAAGACTGTTTAAAAGATTATACTTGGGCCAGCCAGTGGTGTGTTGATTAAAGTGGCTGGATCTTACATGGCTGACTGCACAGTTCAAGTCCCAGACTCGGCAACTTGAAAAACACGCTGGACACGTATGTATGCCCAAACCCCAAGAGTAAAATGGAGGATAGGGGTTTGCAGTGTCGACATCCACCTGGAGGGTGCTTTCTCACTTTCTCTCTCTTCTGCAAGTGCACGGACTCTGTAGCAAACTGAAAGAAAAAAAATTATACTTTCCTAGGTACTCTATCATTATCTTTTTAACTACATGTTATTGTGAATAAATCTCTCTATATATATGTGTGTGTGTGTGTGTACACACACACACACACACACACACACACACATATATATATATATATATATATATATATATATATATATATTTTAGTTTGTTATGGGGTGTGTGTGCTCACGAGAGAGAAACAGAGAGGGAGAAAAATCACCCCCACCCACCCCAGGGGAGTGACCATACTTCAATCCCTTTACCTCCATTCTCCTCTTGGCATTTTGGGGGTGCATACACATGTGCCCAGTGCAATTTTCAAGCCACTGGGTCTGGAACTTAAGTCTCACTGTTGGCCATCTGGGATCCAGTTGCCTTAACCACCATGCCATCTGCTGGCCTTGTACATATGTGTGTGTGTATATATATATAAAATTTTGGGGGGAGAGGTTTTTGCTATAGGGCATATGTGTGTGTCAAAAAGACAAAGAGAGACAGAGAAACAGAAAGTGAGAAATCACCCCCCAGGGGGATGGCCATGCCACAATCCCTTCTCCATTCTCCTCTGGGGGTCTTGGGCACGCACACATGCCCAGCATGAGTTTAAGCCACTGGGTCCAGGATTCAAACTGCAGTTAACTACATGGGAGTCCAGCGACATAGCCATTATGCCATCTGCTGGTCCCCATATGTATATTTTTAAAGTTTATCTATTTCTTCCATGAGCAAGAGATACATAGAAAGGAAGAGAGAGAGAGGACCCCCAACAGAGCCTTGATGCCACAGTCCACCTTCAGCCCTCAACCAGCAGCAGATCATGAGCATGTGCGTGCCGAATGTATTTGGGGAGGTTTCCACACTTGAACTGGGAATCCTCCCACGTGGGGAGAGTTGCCTCACAGAGCATTGTGTTTTACTGCTGCACCTCTGTTCTCCTGCCCCTTTCCCTGTATCTTCTCTGTTCCAAACCCCCTGCTGTTTGGCGAGAGCTCTCAGTGCCATACATGAGTGAGTCTATGAGTTCTTATATCAATGTAAATACCATTCTTTCACCCATACAGGTGAGTGATATTTTGGTTGGATATAAAATCCTTGGGTAGTAGTCTTTTTCTCTCAGTCACCTGAGGGTCTGAGAATGCTAAATCAATGTATTTTTCCTTCCAGTGTTGACCATCAGAAGTCCCATATCAGTTTGGCCTACCATGGTGGTGCACAGGTAGTGTCACTGCTTGGGAGGCCGGAAGCCACATGGGAGGCATGTGTTCCGTTCCCAGGCCAACCTAAATACCCTGGGTGTTTGTTCGCTCCTGTAATCTGGCTAATTGAGAGACTAGGGAAGGAAGATTATGACCCTGACAGAAAATAAATAAATAAGCAAAATAAAAAATAAAAACTAAGTCATCTATCTCTGTCTCTCTCTCTCTCTCTCTCTCTCTCTCTCTCCATAAGTCCTGCAGCCTGTCCTATACCAATTTGCTTATTTTTTTTCTTGTTTAGAAATATACAAGATTTTCTCTTTATTTTCAACTTTAAGAATTATTTTTAGGGGCCGGTAGGTGGTGTGGTGGTTGAGGGCACTGGACTCCCACATGGTCAACTGTGGTTCAAGTCCCAGACCTGGCAGTTTGGTCTCTCACTCCCCACCCCCCAACTCACTCTGGTCAAATTAAAATAAATAAATAAAGTTAAAAAAAAAAAAAGAACTATTTTTAGTCAAACCTGCGCAGAACTCAGTCTTTTTTCTTTCTTCTCCTTGATACTTCATTTTCATTCTTCTTCAACTCCTATTATTCGCATAAGTTTTTTGGATTGATCTTCTGAGTCTCCTATCATTTACTTCAGAATTTTATTTTTGCGATTTTTTAAAAGATTTTTATTTATTTTTATCAATTTATTTATTTTAATTTGACCAGAGAGGGACAGAGTGGGAGTGGGAGGAGTGAGAAAGCAAGCCACCAGGTCCAGGACTTGAACTGCAGTCAGCCATGTGGGAGTCCAGCACCCTTAACCACCATGCCACCTGCCAGCTCCTTTTTGCAATGTTTTAAGAACATCAACAGCAGACCAGCAGGTGGCATGGTGGTTAAGGCACTGGACTCCCACATAGCTGACCATAGTTTGAGTCCCGAACCCAGTGGCTTGCTTTCTCACTCTCCTTCTCTCTCTCTCTCTCTCTCTCTCTCTCTCTCTCTCTCTCTCTCTGTTTCTCTCTTGTCAAATTGAATAATAATAAATAAAATTAAATAAACAGTTCTTTAAAAACAAAATCAACAGCGATTATTCTCACCCCACCCTACTGTTCTTGTTGACTTATCTCTTCAAAGTATATGGGTTAATCTTTATGGTCATCTTCCCTGTCCAATAGCTCCTCCTATGTTAGACATCAAAGCTATCCAGAGAACCATTTGGCAGTCTTAATTCCAGCCAAAGCAGTTCCTCTCACTAACAGTTCAGAGAAAGGATGTTTTAATTAACCGACCAAATTCCCTCAACTGTGTCCCATGGCCTTGCTTTCCAACTGCAGCTCATCTGTTGCCCTGAATTATAAGCTTAATATATTTGTATACCTGGGGGGCAGCAGGTAGCATAGTGGTTAAAGTGCTGGACTCCCATATGGCTGACTGTGGTTCGAGTATGGGACCTGGTGGCTTAAAACGCATGCCAGGTACGTGTACATGCATACCCAAAATCCTGAGAAGAGAATGGAGAAGGGATTGCAGCATGGCCATCACCCTGAGGGGGTGCTTTCTCACTTTCTCTCCCTCTGTGTCTCTGGTGAGCCCAACACACCCTGTAACAAAAATCTCTCTATAAAAAAAATAAATAAATAAAATAAAGTTTATTAAAATATATATATACATATATGTATGTATATAGTGGTTAAGACAGCTGGATTTCACATGACTGACTACATGGTTCAAGTCCCGGACCTGGTGGTTTAAAAAACACTCCAAGCATACGTGCATGCATGCCCAGAATCCTGAGAGGAGAATGTGGAATGACTGTGTGTCCATCCCCCCGAGAGGTGCTTTCTCACTTTCTCTCTCTGGTGAGTGCAAGTAACACATTTAAGAAAAAAAAAAAAAAAAAAAAAAAAGAGCTTAATCACATCACTGTCCATCCACTAGCTTCCAGTCATGTGTTGAGTAATACCCAAATCCTGAGCATAAGCAATGGTTTCACTGCCTTCTTTGCCCAAATATCACCCACACAACCCCCACGGCTCTTCTGCTCCTCTCCCATGGTCAGCCAAGTGACCTCCTGCTAATCCTCAAAGTCCCTCGGGGCTTTCGAATTGTGCCTTCATTAAGGCTGCTTCTTCCTTACTGGGTCTTAGCCAAACATGAGCTCCTCAAGAAAACTTCTCTGTCACAGGGTCACCTCTTCCTTCAAGTCAGTTTCTCTTACTTTTCTCTTCACAGCTCATATTACCTAAAACGTTCTACATTTCCTCGTGTCTGTCTGTGCTGAGACTGAAAAACGAGGCAGACAACTGCATGGAGGAGCTGATGAAAGTTACTATCGAGGGGAACTTACAGGTGGGAGTTGGGGCTCAGCCAAGGGCGACTCTCACACATGGGCAGCTGCAGACGTCACTCCGTCAGTGTCTCACTCTGCCACCCTGCACCAAGCACTGCTGCCTCACCCCCTCCATTCCCACCCCACCCTGCAACCAGGCCCTGGTCTTGGCTCAAGCTGCAGCCACTCCAGCCTGAGAGTGTTTGCTGTTTGTGCTCCCTCTGCTGAAGGAACTAGCTGACAAATTTGGGAGGAAGGTGTCAATGTTTGGGGAAGGCTAAAAGATCAAAGGTCAGTAGCTTCCCTAGTGAAGCAATGTAACCATTATGGTATCTGCTGGTCTCTCATTAAGTGCTTCTAGAGTGACAGAACTACGTCCTTGGAGACAGAACTGAGCTAGATTGGCATGGAAAATGAGGTGGCAGGGCTGGCCCTGAGCATAGTAGTTAAGTGCTATGCACTGGGATTTGACCATGATTTAAGTCTTAGCCCCAGTGGCTTGAACACACCAAGTGTGTGTTTGTGTATGTGTATACACACCCCCAAATCCTGATGGGTTGGAGAAATGGAAGAAAGGGGATTGCCATGCGACCATCCCCCAATGACGCTGCTTTCTCTGTCTCTCTGGCGAGTACACATGCCCTCTGACAAGAAAAATAAATAAATATGGGGCCCGCAGGGGGAGTGGTGGCTAAAGGCGCTAGATTCCAACATGGCCTACTGCAGTTCAAGTCCTGGATCTGGTGGATTACTTCTCAATTTCCCTCACTCTCTCTCTGTCTCTCAAATTAAATAATAATAAAGTTAAATAAAAATAATTCTTTAAAAAATAAATACAACAACAAAAGCAAGGTGGTATGGCAGGAAAATTCTGAGGGAGTTACAGCCTTTGAAAAGTTGCACAAAATGTGGGGAGAAATGAAAATGAGGACAACTGGGACCAGTAGTTGGCATAATGGCTACGTCAGTGGACTCCCATGTAGTTGACTGTGGTTCAAGTCCCAGACCTGGTGACTTAAACTCACGCCGGGCGTATGTGCATGCGTGCCCACCCAGGATCCTGAGAGGAGAATGGAGGAGAAAGGACTGCGGCCTGGCCATCCCCCCTGGGGTGTGATTTCTCTCTTTCTGTCTCTCTGTCTCTCTCTGTCTTTCTGGTATGTGCACGTGCCCTATAGCAAAAACATTTAAAAAAAAAAAAAAAGAAAGAAAAAGAAAAAAGAAAGAACAGAAAATGAGAACAACCCACATCCAACTAATCTCCTGAATAAGGAAATTATTCACAGTTTTAGGGAGACACACATATTCTGGGCTGCACTGCCCCAAGTGACCAGCCTCTGCCTGCCAGCGCACACACACTCAAGCGCACACAGTCTCTGACCTCATATCTCATGCCTTCCTTGCTCACTCTGCTACGAACACGACAGGCCAAGGCCTGTGCAACCCTTAGCTCTGGCTGTTCTCCCCGTCTGGAACAGCCTCCCCTGGGAAATCTCGGGGGCAAACCCACTTTCCTTGAGTCTTTGTTCAAATACCATGTTCTTAAGGAGACTATAAGGGAAGAAAAGTACTCTTCTCCTTACACATTGCCAAGTTAATGGCTGAGACTCCTCTACCTGAAAACAGACTAGGAAAAGTATAGAAATGTGTTTAATACACATTTTATGTGCATGGCAGGCTTCAGAAATGAAGACCCAAAGAAACAAGAAAACTTGTGTTTTTTAACTTTATTCATTACCATTATTGTTATTATTTTCAATTTGACCAGAGAGAGACAGAGAGAGAGAGAGACAGAGAGAGAGGGAAAGTGGTAAAAGCAAGCCGCCAGGTTCGGAACTTGAACCACAGTCAGCCATGTGGGAATCCAATGCCTTTAATCACCACGCCACCTGCTGACCGCCCCCCCAAAATTTTTAAACTGTAGAAAACACTTACTGTACATATATTTATTATAACACTTTACACAGAAGATGATAACTTCCACATTTGTTTTTATAGTGCTTCAGGGCATCTCTTTCTTTAAAAATTTTTTTCAGAGTGGTATACATATTTTTAATTATTTAATTTTCTTTATTATTACTATTTTTACTATTACTATTTTTTCTTTTTCCATTTATTTATTTATTTATTTATTTATTTTTACATTTTACACCCACAAACATGTCCAAAAAATTTTGCTCATACTCCATAGTTCTTGGCAGTTAATAAACAACTTTCAAAATTTCAAAATACCGCATTTTAAAGGTCATGTTAAAATATTTCCTATAAATTTTGTGTAATTTTGTTTGTGACTCGATAACAACAGAGACAGTATGGTTTTAAATGTTTTTGAGAAAATACGTACATGTCAGCTCCTCAAATTGTTGAAAAGCAAATGCCCGGCCCACGAGTCACACATACACCTTCTCAATTCAGCCCTGCCCAAGTATTCTGTGATACACCATCTGCTAGCAAAGATCAGTCTCTTTTTCTTCCTTCAAAGTCTTTCTCAAGATAATCCTCTGATATGGTTGCTCTTTTGCAATCTCTCTACTGATTACAAGGTGGGAGTGGAAAAGTCCAGGCTATTTTATGTTATAAATTCTTTCATATGTCTTAAAAAAAAAAAAGAGCAAATGAACTGCTGTAGAAATAGTCTTCCTGCAAAACAGGCTTTGTAGCTTTTTTTTTCCTTTTAATTTAATCTTTGCTCTTGCTACAGTTACCATCACTACAACCGAAGATCTAAAGGGGAGATAAAGGTAAATCTATTAAGATGATGAGATAGTAGACAGAGCCCTCAGTTTGAGAGCAGGAAACCTGAAATCTGATCCTCACTGGACATTTCTTAACTGTTATGTTTATCGTGAGCAAATTATCTCCCTGGCTGCCATTTCTCATTTTCTATTAAACTTTCCATTTCCCTCTACCTTCTATGAGTGGATTATCTTCCAAAGGCCACCATTAGGTCCTCTGTAAGATGACAGTAACATTTTCTCCTCTCGTAGAAGACAGGAGACAGGACTAAACTCTGTAGCCCCCATTTTGGGGGCTATAAAAATCCTGTGAATTAGAGAAAACCAACTGTACAAAATGAGAGTATGAAATATAAGTATGCTTGAGCAAACGGCAGCAAGTATTTGTTTAAGATAGCCCCCAATGCACAGTAACAATGGTGAAAATAGGCCATTTTTATGCAACTTCATTTTTTTCATTATTTGTTTTTCAAAATTTATTATTATTATTATTATTATTATCTTAAGTTTGCTATGAGGCACATGTGCTCACCAAAAATAGAGTGAGAGAGAGAGGAAAACTGAGAAAGCAAGTCATTAGGTCTGAGACTTGAACTGTGGCAAGCCTTGAGGGAGTCCAGCACCTTAACCACCATGCCCACCTGCATGTGCTTAAGTAAGTGATTTTTATTGTATGTTTAAGCCTCACAATAGGCCCATGCATTAGTTTCTATCATTGTCCTTTACTTTAAAGATGTGGAAACTGGAACCAGCAGATGGTATAATAGTTATGTTGCTGGACTCCCATTTAGTAGATTGCGGTTCAAGTCCCAGACCCGGTAGCTTAAAACTCACGCCAGGTGTGTGTATATACGCCCAAGGTCCTGAGAAGAGGATGGAGGAGAAGGGATTGTAGTGTGGCCATCCCCCGAAGGGTGATTTCTTGCTTTCTGTCTGTTTCTCTGGCAAGTACACATGACCTATAGCAAAAAAAAATCTCTCTAAAAGAAAGAAAGAAAGAAAGAAAGAAAGAAAGAAAGAAAGAAAGAAAGAAAGAAAGAAAGAAAGAGGAAACAAGTGATATCTCCACAGCACACAATCACTAAGCAGTAGAGATGACTTTCTTTTTTAAGAATTATTTTATTTAACTTTATTTATTTATTTATTTTAATTTGACTGGAGAGGGACAGAGTGAGAGAGAGGGAAAGGGAAAGTGAGAAAGCAAGCAAGCCGCCAGGACCAGGACTCGAACTGTGGTCAGTCATGTGGGAGTCCAGTACCCTTAACCACTACACCACCTGCCAGCCCCAGTAGAGATGATTTTGAACAGGAGCCTCTGATGGGATTGACTAGGAAGAGGCTAGGGAATCAGAAGGGGGGCCGATTAGGAATGTTGTCAATCTGGGTGGTCATGTAACTATACAATTGTCCAAATTCACAGAAGTTCACCTAGAAAGGGTGAATTTTACTTTATGTAAATTCAATTTTCAGTAAATCTGACTTTTAAAACAAATAAAAACCAGAATTAAGCCAATAGCTAAGGAAGAGAGGACAGGATGAGGGAGGAAACGATTCTTTGCAGAGATGGCTGGGCACTCGGAGACCAAGGAGACTCCCTGCTGGCGAACAGTGACCAGCACAAGCGGAAGTCATTGGACAGCCACTGCCCCCTGGATCTGTTTCCACAGTCTTAGGGTGAAAAGCAGAAAGATCAATTCAGCTTCTCTTTTCCCTTTCTGTTTGCTCGGCTTAGCACCTCGCCCTTCACTTGCTCATGCTCTCTGCCGAGGACGTCTCTTGTAAACTCGGTGCTGACTGAGGAAGACGGGAAGTGCATTTGATCTCACCTTGATTTAACCAGAACAGCCTGTTCCAGGAACCAGACAACCAGTAACACAGAGGTTTTGGTAAAGAATCAAACGATATTGATCTAAGTAAATAAAAAAGTATGTTAGTATCTTTACCGCCCGCAGTCTGGTAAGAACTGATGGAAGACTATCCGGGAAGAGTTGGTCTCTTTTCTCACCAATAGTAGCCGGGCCCTCTCCTGGCACCGCTCAGACAAGGGGAATTGCCTAATCACAACCTAAATTACAGTCCTAAATCCTTTGCTGAGTTGTCATTTTCTTGAGATCAAAGCACACTTGTTAAAAAGTTAAAGTTGATTGCTTAGTAAAATAATAAACCACCTTCTCTCACAATGATGCCTTCCATTTGCATAGCTTGTTGTTCCTTTGTTAATGAGATCTTTCCCCTTGTCACAAGAATTTCAGTGAGGCAGAAATAGAATTATAAGAATTGTACAAGCTGGTTGGGGCCAGAAGGTGGCATGGTGGTTAAGGTAGGTGGGCTCCCAAATGGCCAACTGCAGTTCAAGTCCCTGACCTGGCAGCTTGTTTTCTCATGTTCTTTCTCTCTCTCTCTCTCTGTCCCTCTCTGGTGAAATTAAAATAAAATGAAATGAAATAAAATAAAATAAGGACCAGCAGATGGCGTAATGGTTACACTAGACTCCCATGTAGTTGACCACAGTTCGAGTCCCCGACTGGCTTGAAACTCATACCAGAGGGCTGGCAAGTGGCATGGTGGTTGAGGGCACTAGACTCCCACATGGACAACCACAATTTGAGATCCCAGATCTGGTGGCTTGCTTTCTCATTTTCTCTCTCTCTCACTCTCTCACTCTGTACCTTTCTGGTCAAAATTAAAATAAATAAGTAAACAAATAAAAGTTAAATAATAAAATAATTCTTTAAAAAATGTTATAAGCTTGCTATTTTAATTTTATATTAAAATTGTTTGCTTTTATTTTAAAGTTTATTTTTAAAATATTTGGATGGATAACTCATTTCTGTGATTCAAAAACAGGAGAAAATTACAGTACAGTCTTTCCCTGCACAGTTCTTTCATATCTGCCATTTAATTCTCCCAAATAAGTTTTCTTTTTCTATTCCTCCAGGCATTTTAATACATATAAATATATTTTAACCCACTTTTTTGGGGGGGGAGAGGGTTTTGCTATAGGGTACATGTGCTCACTAGAAAGACAGGAGACAGAAAGCAATAAATCACCCCCCCCCCCCCAGGGGGATGGCCAAGCCGCAATCTCTTCTCCTCATTCTCCTCTCAGGATCTTGGGCATGCATGCACACGCGCCCAGCGTGAGTTTAAGTCACCGGGTCAGGGACTCAAACCGGGGTCAACTACATGGGAGTCCAGAGACATAGCCATTACGTCATCTGCTGGTCCCTTAACCCACTTTTTAAATATAAACTTTTTGTTTTTGAGAGAGAGATTTCTGCTATAGGGTGTGTGCGCTTTCCGGAGATACAGAGAGAGACAGAAAGCGAAAAATCACCCTCTTAAAGGACGGCCACACTACAATCTCTTCTCTTCCAATCTCTTCTTGGGATTTTGAACACACACACATACCATTAGGCTATCTGCTGGTCCGGAAATGTAAACATTTTATTTACATATGTATACCTGGAGGAAAAAGTGTACAAATGCTATGTGATCAGCTCTAGAATTTTCCTCAAAGTGAACGTACTCATGGAATCCTTGATTAAGAAAGAAAACTGGGTCAGCACAGTGGCCTAGTGGTTAAGGGAACCAAATCCCACATGGCGACTATGCAGTTAAAGTCCCAGCTCTGGTGGCTTGAAAAGTACGCCGGACATGTGCATGCATGCTCAAAATTCCAACAGGATGGAGAAATGGAGGAGTCGTAATGTGACAATGCCTGATTTGGGGCAGGGGGTTTGTTTTTCCCTTCTCCCTCTCACTCTCTATCTTTCTCTTGTGAGCGCACATGCCCTCTGGCAATAGAAAAAAGAAAAAGAAAACTTTACCAGAATATCATTTCCCTCCCCCGGCCCCCTTTTCCCCTGCCTGGCTTTCCATCCTAACTTGAAACACCATAAGTTAGTTTCATCTGATTCAGAATTTATCATTATTAATTTTTTTTTCAATGTGCCCAGAGAGAGAGAGAGAGAGAGGGGAAAGTGAGACAGTAAGCCGCAAGGTCCAGGACTCAAACCACAGTTGGCCATGTGGGAGTCCAGTGCCTTACCCACCACTCCACCTGCCAGCCCCCAGAACTTTTCCTAATACATTATGTTCTCTAATGTGCCTGACTTCTTTCCCTCAACATTATGTTGTGACAGTCATTCTTTTTGTTATACGTGTTGTAGACCTGGTCCAGGGATCCAAAATAGATCCGACCCTTTGCTGCTCAACAAAACACAGAGAGACAAAACTGTTGATGAGAGAGGAAAAGGGAATTTATTACAGCATGGCCACACTAGGAAAACATGTAAGACTCTCTTGGACTGGTTAGCCAATTTACGGATGTTTTTATAGGGGAAAGGGGATGCTATGGGGCTAATCACTACCTATAAAAAAGCATAGACCAGGTTAATTTTTAGCTGGGAGGGCATAATGGAGTGATTTGTCTTTGAGACAGGAGTTTCAGTTTTAGCTAAGGGGTATAATCAAACAATTCATCTTCAAGACAGGAGTTTCAGTTTGTGGCTGGAGCAGAATGTCCCTCATTGTTTCAAGGTTCAGGCTGGTGGTTTGTCTCCTTGGAGTTCCTATGAGAAATCTCAGAGTATTAGGCTGAGAGAAAAACAGCTTTTGACTTAACAAAATGGAGTCAGTCTGGCTAATGCAGAGTGACAGATATGTCACTCAAATTTATTTATTGATTTATTCTCAATGCCAAATAGGATTCCATTGTAAGAATAGTAAGCCACGTTTTATTTATCTATGCCAATATCTATGAACATTTGAAATATTCCCAATTTAGAACTATAGTGACGTGTTGCTGTAAATGTTCTTCTCTTTTGGTGAATATGTTTTATCATGTCTTTTTTTTTTTTTTCGTAGGATGCGTATGCTTGCAAGAAAGAGACAGTGAGAGGGAAAGTGAGAAATCTCCGCCAGAGGACCAGCAGATGGCGTAGTGGTTATATAGCTGGACTCCCATGTAGTCGACCATCTTTTGTGTCTCAGACCAAGTGACTTAAAATTCATACCAGATGGGGCCGGCAGGTGGCATGGTGGTTAAGGGCACTGGACTCCACATGGCCAACTACAGTTCAAGTCCCGGACCTGGTGGCTTGCTTTCTCTCTCTCTTTCTCTCTCCTCTCCCTCTCATTCTGTCCCTCTCTGCTCAAATTGAAATAAATAAATAAAGTTAAATAAAATAATTTAAAAAAAAATCATACTGGGCATGCGTGCCCAAAATCCCAAGAGAATGGAGGAGAAGAGATTGCTATGTGACCATTCCCCCCGGGGGGTGATTTCTCACTTTCCCTCTCATGGTCTCCCTCTCTCTCTCTCTCTCTTTCTCTCTTTCCAGTGAATGCATAGGCCCTAAGGCAAAAACTTTTAAAAAAAAGAAAAGATTGATTTTTTTTTTCCATATGAATATTTGGTTTACTGAGCAGCATTTTTTGAAAGGATTATCTTTTCGCACCACTACAGCATCACCTTTGTTACAAATCAGTTGCTTACATATGTGTGCTTCTGGACTGTATCCTGTTTATTGGTCTCTCTGCCTTTCATTGCGCCACCACACTGATTTAACTAGAGCTCCATAGCCAATCTCTGTATCTGCTAGTCTAAGTCTCTGTCTCTCCAGGGAACACGTGCACTTTATAGCAAAAATCTCTCTCTCAAAAAATAAATAAAATAAAATTTTCTTGAGAGTCATCGTTATATTTACCAATTAAGTCACTAGCACTGAAAATTCAGCTTTAGTTTTTTTGTTTTTTTTTTTTTTAGAGGTTTTTGCTATTGGGCGCGTGCGCTCGCCAGACAGACAGAGAGAGACAGATAGACAGAAAGCGAGAAATCACCCCCCACGAGGGGATGGCCACGCTGCAATCCCTTCTCTTCCATTCTCCTCTTGGGATCTTGGGCATGCACACACATGTGCCCAGCCTGAGTTTTAAGCCACCAGGTCTGGGACGCGAACCGCGGTCGACCACGTGGGAGTCCGGCGACATAGCCATTACACTAACTGCTGGTCCCCAGCTTTAGTTTTAAGTAACTAATCTAAAAGATTAAGACACTGAATTTGCAAGATGGTGTGATCTCTAATAGGTTAAATAACTAAATAAAATGAAAATGATAATGATAATATATTCCTCACTTATTAATTGGACTAACGTAGGTGGAATAATTATATGGAACAACTCTATCATCCTAAAGCTCTGTAAGAATGTTAGTTTTTTTTCCTCTCTCTTTTTTTTAGAGGTTTTTGATTTAGGGCACATGCACTTGCCAGAGAGAGAGAGAGACAGAGACACTGAGAGGGAAAGTGAGAAATCACCCTACAGGATATGTCTATGCCACAATCCCCTCTCCTCCACTCTCCTCTAGGGATCCTGGGCATGTATCGGGCATGAATTTCAAGCCACCAGGTCTGGGACTCAAACCGGGATCAGCCATGTGAGTCCAGCAATGCAACTGCTATACCATCTGCTGGCCCCAGAATGTTCCCTTTTTTTAGAGAGAGAGAGATTTTTGCTACAGGACACGTGTGCTTGCCAGAGAGACAGAAAGCGAGAAATCACCTTGGTGGTGGTAGGGTGGGGTGTGACCACACCACAATCCCTTCTTCTCCATTTTTCTACCAGGATTCTGGGCACACACACACACACACACACACATGCACGCACCCAGTGTGAGTTTCAAGCCTCTGGGTTTGGGACTCCCACTACAGTTGGCCAGGAAGAAGTCCAGTGACATAACCATTATGCCATCTGCTGGTGCCCAAGAAAATGAAATTTTAGAGCTAGCTGTGTTCCTAGCTTGGGTGAGGTTAGCAAACTTTGAATGGTTTTTAAACAAAAATATTCTGCTGGGCTGACCCCATAGTGTAGCATTTAAGCCCTATGCATAAGGAGCCAGATCCCAGATGGCCAACTGCAGTTTGAATCCCAACCCCAGTGGCATGAAAAAAAAAAAAAAATGCCCAGCACACGTGTGTGTGTGTGTGTGTATGTGTGTGTGCCCAAAATTCCAAAAGGAGGGAGAAGTGGAGAAGGGATTGCAGTGTGACCAGGCCCCACTGGTGGGTGGTGGTAGAGGGTGTTGTCTCCCGCTCCCTCTCTGTCTTTCTGTGGGGAGCATGCAGCCTCTGAGAAACCAGAATCATGGCTCTTGGTGCATCAGTGGAGCCTCATTGCAGTTGGAGGGGTCACACAGACAGCTCTTCTGCAACTGACTCCCTAGCAGGGACTAGCTTTGAGTTTCTGCATTGGTAGTAATAGTCCTGGTTCATTCCCTGGGGTAGGGGAACTGGAAGTTATCAGGGCCCCAGGCTGGAAGGCACTTAAATTCTCTTTCAAAATTTCTGTATGTAACTACTTCCAGGAGTCCTTCAAATGCAATTATCTCAGGTGGGTGGGGCAGTTCAAGCTAAATGACCCCACCCCCACACCCTCCTATTCCACTGGGTTCTGTGGCTCCCTTTTTTTTCCCTACTAGTAACTAGTAAACTTGGGAGGAATGAAGAAGGATAGGGAGAGGAATGCGGGAGGACAGGTAGAGGCACTCTGGGCCCAGTAAAGTGCCCTATCTGTGCCTTTTTACACTGCATTGTAAGTGCAATGACGATGCTTCAATACTTCTTATCTGCATGTGATTAAGAAATACATAACACAGGGGCCAGCACTCGGCATGGGGGTGGTTAAGGCTCCTGGATCTCGATGGACAACTGGATGGATCGAGTCCGGGCTTGGTGGCTTGAGAAACACATCAGACCCATGTGCGTGTGTGCCTGAAATCTTGAATGGAGAGATGGAGAAGGGATCGCTGAGTGATCATTCCTCATGGGGGTGGGGAGTCCTTTCCCACCTTCCCTCTCTCTGTCTCTTGCCAGTGAGTGCGTGCACCCTCTACCAAATTATTGATAAAAGAAATGTATAATGTTGATATTGCTATACCAATTGTTAAACTATGTTGGCCTAAAACAGCTGCTGTACTCCCAGGCTTTGATTCTGTGACTAAGCCAAAATCCTACAAGTTAGGCTGTTTTTCTGAGCAGGTTGCTAGGTTACAGCCAATCACAGAAGCGAGGCTTCGGTCAATCACAGGCATCCCTCCTTTTAAACCATGAGAATGCAGACAGACTTCAGAATGTAACCAGTGACATCTCTACTTCACTCCCTAATATTCATTTTTTGTACGACACTTTCCTGTTCCCCCAACTTAAATGCAGAGTTGCTCACGAGGCTGGCCTGAGTTGTTTGGAGAGAGAGAGAAAGAAAACACCACCCCAATGTGGCACTGTCTTGCCGAAACCCTTTCTCCTCCAACCCAGTGTGTTTCCCAAGCTACTGGAGATGGGATCCAAACGGTGGTCAGCCATGTGGGATCTGGCTACCAATCACTGCACTTAACCATTGTGCTATGGGCCACCCCTTTACATGTTTTCCCCTTCAGTTTCTGTTAGGGCATGTGTACTCACTGGAGAGAGACAGAGAGAAAGGGAAAGTGAGAAATCACCCCCGTGGGGAATGGCCACACCGCAATCCTGTCTCCTCCATTCTCCTCTCAGGATTTGCCCAGCGTGATTGTCAAGCTTCCAGGTCCAGGACTTGAGCTGTTCAGTCAGCTGTGTGGGATCCAGCCACAACCTCCACACCATCTACTGACTCTCAATTTTACACACACACACACACACACACACATATTTTTTTTAGAATTATTTTTATTTAACTTTATTTATTATTATTTTCCAGTATGATCAGAGAGAGAGAGAGAGAGGGAAAGTGAAAAAGCCAGGTCCAGGACCCGAACTACAGTCAGCCATTTGGGAGTCCAGCTCCTCTAACCACCATGCCACTTGCTGGCCCCTATATTTTCTTTAATATTTATTTTTGTCTTTTTATTTTTTTCTTTGAGAGGTTTTTCCCATAGGGCACATGCACTTGCCTGAGAGAGAAAGAGACAGAGACAATGAGAGGGAAAGTGAGAAATCACCCCCCGCCCTGGGCCATGCCACAATCCCTTCTCCTCCGTACTCCTACTGGGATCTTGGGCACACACACACACACAAACATGTGCCCAGAGAGTTCCAAGTCACCGGGTCTAGGACTTGAACTGCAGTTGGCAGTGGAAGTCCAGAGACTTAACCACTATACCATCTGGTGACCTCTATTTTTTTTTAAAGGAAGATTCTCCGAGATTATCAGCCTCAAGTGGTCTAGGGAATGTCATCTATCCAAATTATTTAGGTAACATCTTTACTCTATTTTCCCCACCTTTTTTCACTATTTTTTATTCTCCATAGCTTTTTTTTTTTTTTTTTTTTTCCCCTGTAGGGCATGTGTGCTCACTGGAACGAGAAAGAAAGTGAAAAATCACCCCTGTGGGGCGGTGGTCACACTACAATCTCTTCTGCATCCTCTCAGGATTTTGCACATGCACCCAGATTGTTTCTTAAGCCACTGGGTCCGGGGTCTCAAACTGCTCAGTCAGTCATATGTGAGCCAGCTGCCTTAACCACCACAGCCCCTAGCTGGCCCTTAACTTCTCTTTCTAAAGTTTAAATTTGTTTCTTCCATGAACAAATGACAGAGACAGACATCTTCAGTAGTCCCTTGAAGCGGAGACCCAGCCCCAGCCAGCCTGGGTCATAGGTATGCATGTGCCTGGCATGCTTGGGCAGATGTCCGGACAGGAACTCCGAACCCTGCCATGTGGATTGGCCTTGCACAGCGCTGTGTTTTACTACTGCACCACTCTCTGTCCCCTCCTACCCTGGCTTCCATTTACAAAGATTTTTCTGTGGGGCTGGCAGGTTGTATGGTAAGTCAAGGCACTGGACTCCCATGTGGCCTACTGTAGAGTCCTAGACCTGGTGGTTTGCTTTCTCATCTCCATCTTTCTCTTTCTCCATCTCTCTCTTGTCAAATTAAAAACATAATATTATTAATAAAATTAAATAAACTCTTTTTTTAAGAGAGAGATTTTTGCTATAGGGCATGTGTACTCACTGCAGAGACAGAGACAGAAAGCAAGAAATCACCGGTCAGGGGAGATAGCCACGCTGCAATCTTTTCTCCTTGTCTCCTCTCTGGATCATGGGCATGCATGCATGGGTGCCAAGCATGAATTTTATTGCTGCTGCTGTTGTTGACTCTACTCATCAGTGTCTTTCATCATCAGGATACAGCTCTAGAGAATGTCAAGAGCTTACTGTAAAATGATACCAACTTCAGGGACATTAGAAAATTCTCCCCAGTGCAAGTTACAATCAGTACTTAGGAATACTACCACAAATATGAAAACTCCACACTTCACAGCTCATCTGGATAAACTCGTAAACCATAGCCGACGCAGAACGGGACACCGCCCTGGAATCTTCGCTGAGATAGCCACACGTGACCTCTCGTTCTCCACCCACAGCTCACCAGCCTGTGCCCTGGTGCCAGCAAATCCCACCTTCTGGCCGATTTAAGCACGTGTGCTGACCAAACTCTTCTTCAGTTGCCACATATCCCCACGGCCAATATATTGATCCTTAAAAGTTAATCCCACTAGGTCAAGGGTGACATCCTTGGGGTCTATAACATTCACAGGGGCGTCCTGATGAGGTCTTAGCCAGAACATCTGAGTTACAGTCTGGTCCACACTGATCGTTTCTTTCTGTAAATCTTCCTTAAGGGACTTGACCTGCAAAAGCAAAGGGCTGTACTCATCGCTGGGGTGAGCAACCTCCAGATATCTCCAAGCCTGATGTGAGGAAACACTTCGGGGTTCACGACAGCCTCCTAAGCTCCTTGTGGATGACGAGGTCGTAGACCTCTGTGGTTCTCTCGTGTTGCTCCTTCAGCTGTTCCAGGCTTGGGGCAGAGACATGCTGCCGCCCTGCCACCGCAGCTCCGGAGCCCCTTCCCGACTCAAGCCGGGGCCTCCGGGCCCTCCCAGGTCCCCGCGCCTCCTTCGGACACCCAGGCTGCGCCCCAGCAGCTAGCGTGGCCACCGCCCACCCCAGCTCAAGGCACCGGCAGCACCTCCCTCCCCTGCCTGGCCTGGTCCAGGCATGAGTTTTAAACCTCCAGGTCCAGGACTCAAACCGCAGTCAACTACGTGGGAGTCCAGCCACGTAACCGTTACAATATCAGCTGGCCCCAAAATTAAATAATTAGTTTTTAAATTATTTTAAAAAGGAACTATTTATTTTTTATTTATTTTTCTTTTTTTGGAGAGGTTTTTGCTATAGGGCGCGTGCGCTCGCCAGACAGACAGAGAGAGACAGAGAGATAGAAAGCAGGAAATCACCCCCCAGGGGGGATGGCCACGCCGCAATCCCTTCTCCTCCATTCTCCTCTCGGGATCTTGGGCATGCACGCACACGCGCCCGGCGTGAGTTTAAGCCGCTGGGTCCGGGACTCGAACCGCGGTCGACTACGTGGGAGTCCAGCGAAATAGCCATTACGCTAACTGCTGGTCCCAAAAAGGAACTATTTATTTAATTTCATTTGTTACTGGTATTTTTAAATTTGACCAAAGAGAGACAGAGAGAAAGGGAAAGCAAGAAAGCAAGCCACCAGATGGAACCATGGTCAGCCACGTGGGAATCCAGCGCCTTTAACCACCAGCCACCTGCCGGCCCCAAAATAGTTCTATTTTTTTTTTTTTTTTTTTTTTTTGAGAGATTTTTGCTATAGGGTGCATGCCCTCGCCAGAAAGACAGAGAGAGACAGAGAGACAGAAAGTGAGAAATCACCCCCCAGGGGGGATGGCCACACTGCAATCCCTTCTCCTCTCGAGATCTTGGGCACGCACACACACGTGCCCGGAGTGAATTTAAGCCACGGGGTCCGGGACTCCAACCGTGGTCAACTACATGGGAGTCCAGCAACATAGCCATTACTCTGCTGGTCTCACCCAAAATAGTTCTTTAAAAAAAGATTTTTCTGGCTGCTGGTGAAAAGGCGAATATCAGATAAGGGTGGAATCAGGAAGACTCCTCTCGGGATTTTGGGTACACATGCACATGTACCCAGTGTGAATTTTAAACCACCAGGTCCAGGACTTGAACTGTGATCGTCTATGTGGGAGTCCAGCGACATAACCATTATGCAATCTGCTGGTTCCTATTTTCTTTATTTTTTAAAAAAAAAAATATTTTATTTAACTTTATTTATTTATTTTAATTTGACCAGAGTGAGAGAGAGAGGGAAAGTGAGAAAGCAAGCCACCAGGTCCACAACTCAAACCATGGTTGGCCATGTGGGAGTCCATCACCCTTAACCACCATGCCACTTGCTGGCCCTAATTTTTTAAAAAGATTTTATTTATTAAATTCCATTATGTTATTTTTATAATTATTTTTATCTAATTTTATTTATTTTAATTTGATTAGAGAGGGACAGAGGAGAGAGACAGAACGTGAGAAAGCAAGCCACCAGGTCTGGGACTGGAACCATAGTTGTCCATGTGGGAGTTCAGCACCCTTAAGCACCATGCCGGCTGCCAGCCCCCATTATTATTTTTAAAATTTGACTAGAGAGAGAGAGAGAAAGGGAAAGCGAGAAAGTAAGCCTCCAGGTCTGGAACTCAAACTGTGGTTGGCCATGTGGGAATCCAGCACCTTTAACCACCATGCCACCTGCTGGCCCAATTTTTTGTCTTTTTTAAAAAGTGTATGTAATTAGAAGTTGTCAGCATAGAAATAATCCCATCAGATGATTTAAAAGTTTTATTTGATAGGAATTTCAGATCAGGTCTACCAGAACATCATGCTAGGTTCCAGTCCCCCAACTCTTACAGGTTTCCTTCCATTCAAATACGTAACCCTCAGGGACAGGCACACTGTCCTCACCTAATTGTCCCAACACTTGGGTCTGGATCTCCAGTTGCCAGCCTTGGGAGTGTCTAGCCTGCGTTAAAAGCCTCCAGAACTTCCCTCCTGCTACTCGAATTTGTAAGTACTTCCACATGGGCTTCCCCTGAGTGCTCTGAGTCAAGCATCCCCCAACTCACCTGGGATCCCAGCTCTGGGCATTCCCCGCTGGGCCCAAGGTCAGCCATGGCAGTACTGAGGTCACACACCCTGCAATTCCCTGCAAGGTACTACCTTCCCAGGCCCACTGAGTCCCCCCACCCACCCTGCAGCTTCACAGTAGAGGCTGGTCAGTCACAGGGCTTTGGGAAATTTGCACAGGTGGAGGGACCGGGGAGAATTCACCAGCTCGTTCTGCTTAAAAATGATCCGCAGTGTTAAAATGAAAAATCTGCCCCGAGAGCTCATGTGATTGTCCAATCAGGGATGTCCCTGGAAATTGTCTAGGAAAGGAAACCTGGACACATTATGGTTTTGAACTCAGTTCTTCCCAAGTTACGTGATCCTTTTAGGGGGCAGGGGAATGCAGTGTCAAGGTGAGGGAGAGAGCCGGAACCAAGTGCAGATGGCCTGGTGCTTCCTGGACGGGTGGGTCTGAGTTGTTTATCAGATGCTCCTGTGGGGATCTCAGCAGCAGCTGGGCAGCAAAGCTGGGACGTCAGGAGAGAGCTGGATGGGGGCTGGGAGGGCGTTACGTACTGGGGAGTCACTGCCTTGAGAGATGGGCCTCAGGGCTGGGGGATTGGAGGATCCTGCAGAAGAGAGACCAAGAAAGTCTAAGGGCGGAAGGAGGTCCTGGGCCCTCCAGTGATAAAGCGACAAAGAGGAACAAAGAGACTGTGAAGAAGCATCCAGTAGGCAGGAGGAAAACCAAGAGGGCGTGGTGCCTTGGAAGGCAAGGAAGATCACTGCTTTGACGCAGAAAGAGCATCCACTCTGCCACAAGCTGCAGGCTCTTCGATCAGGTAAGATGAGGCTGGGAACAGTGGCGGGTTTAGCGATCCTGGGGTCATGGGTAGTTTTGACACACAGTGATGGGAAATGGTTTAAGAAAGAGTTGGAGAGTTGGGAACCTCAAGCACATATAATTTTTTTTTTTTTTTTTTTTTGGAGAGGTTTTTCGCTATAGGGCGCGTGCGCTCGCCAGACAGAGACATAGAGACAGAAAGCGAGAAATCACCCCCCAGGGGGGATGGTCACGCCGCAATCCCTTCTCCTCCATTCTCCTCTCGGGATCTTGGGCACGCACGCACACGCGCCCGGCGTGAGTTGTAAGCCACTGGGTCCGAGACGCGAACCGCGGTCGACTACGTGGGAGTCCAGCGACATAGCCATTATGCTAACTGCTGGTTCCCAAGCACATATAATTTTGGGGGGGGGGGGGGATTTTGCTGCAGAAGAGAGCACTCCCTAGTGGTGAAAGGGGAAACCTAAGTAGGTATTTATGATGTTAAAGATTGGAAGACTAGGGTCAATCCCGACCTGGTGGTTATGTGAGTTGGATCCCACTTGGCTGATTGAGCAATTCAAGTCCTGGACCCAGAGGCTTGAAAAACACAGTGGGAATGTGTGTGCATGTCCAAAATCCCCAAAGAAGAGAGAAATGGAGGAGAACGGATTGTAATAAGACAATTCCTCATGGGGAAGTGCTTTCCTGCTTTCTCGCTCACTCGCTCTCTAGTGAGCACATCCACTCTCTGGCCAATTAAAATTTAAAAAAAGATTTGCAAAATAGCAGCATTTTGATCATATTTATTGCAGTGATTTAGTAGGACAGGGAAAAATGATGGTGGAGGGTAAGGATATTGGTAGGGCAGTATCCTTGTTAAGGGAAAAAGCATGGGATCTAGTGGTCTTGAATTGGAGCACAGATAGCCTATGGCAGGCGTCAGCAAGCTTTTTCTATAAAGGACCAGCAGTTAGTGTAATGGTTATGTCACTGGACTCCCATGTAGTCTACCGCGGTTCGAGTCCCGGGCCCAGTGGCTTAAACTCACGCTGGGCACGTGTGTGTGCGTGCCCAAGATCCTGAGAGGAGAATGGAGGAGAAGGGATTGTGGTGTGGTCATCCCCCCTGGGGGGTGATTTCTCACTTTCTGTCTGTCTCTCTCTGTCTGGCGAGCGCGCACGCCCTATAGCAAAAACCTCTAAAAAAAAAACAAAGAAAGAAAGAAAGAAAGAAAGAAGACCAACTGTTAAGTATTTTAGCATTTATGGGCTATATGGTGTCTGTCAAAACTACTCAATTATAGATAATATATAAATGAATGGGCATAGCCATGTCCCAACTAAACTTTATTTAAGATCACTGGAATTTGAATTTCATATACTTTTTTAAAAATAATTTTATTTAACCTTATTTATTTATTTATTTTAATTTGACCAGAGAGGGACAGAGTAAGAAAGAGAGAGTGAGAGAGAAAGAGAGAGAGAGTGAGAAAGCAAGCCTCCAGGTCTGGGACTCGAACTGCTGTCGGCAATGTGAGAGTTCATCACCCTTTGCTACCACGCTAAAGAGTTATTTTATTTTATTTTATTTTATTTTATTTTATTTTACCAGAGAGGGACAGAGTGAGAGAGAGAGTGAGAGGGAGAGAGAAAGTGATAAAGCAAGCTGCCAGGTCCGGGACTCGAACAGTCAACCACATGGGAGTCCAGCACCCCTGACCACCACACCACCATATACTTTTTTTAAAGTATTATTTATTTTAATTTTATTTATTCATTCATTTATTTTAATTTGACCAGAGAGAGAGAGAGAGAGAAAGTGAGAAAGCAAGCCACCAGGTCCAGGATTTAATCCATGGTTGGTCATGTGGAAATGATCAGCACCTTAGCCACCATGCCATGTGCTGGCCCCAAATTTTATATACTTTTTTTTAAAGGATTATTATTTTTTAACTTTATTTATTTATTTTAATTTGACCAAAGAGGGATAGAGTGAGAGGGAGAGAGAGCGAGAGAGAAAGTGAGAAAGCAAACTGCAGGTCTGAGACTCGAACCGCAGTTAGCCATGTGAGAGTCTAGTGTCCTTAACCACCACGTCACCTGCCGGCCCCATATCCTTCTCACATATCATGAAATACAGTTTGAACATGAGTTTGAAATGTATGGGTCCACTTAATGTGAACTTTCCCAATAATTATATTGGAAAATATAATATAGTACTATAAATATATTTTCTTTTTGATTTTCTTAATATTTTCCTTTCTCTAGCTTACTTCGTTGTTAGAATACGGTATATAAGACATTCATAAAATATGTGTTAACTGACTGTTAATATTATCTGTTAGGCTTCCAGTCACCAATGGGCTATTAGCTATGGCTTTAGGGCCTGCCCTATACCACAGCAGTTAAGCTCTGTGTATAGAGAGCTGTTAGGAGATCCCACACAGCCAACTGTAGTCCAGTCCCAGTAGCTTGAAAAGCACACAGTGCACGTGTGAGCATTCCCCAAATCCTGACAGGATGGAGAAATGGAGACGGGATTGCAGTGTCTATCTCTCTGTTTCTCTCTGGTGAGCACACAAGCCCTCTGGCAATTATGAGAAAAGAGAGAGAGAAAGGAAGGAAGAAAGGAAAGAGGGAAGAAAACATGCAGAGGGTGGGTAGGGACTCGTTTGTGCTCAAAATCCTGATGGGATTAAGCAATGGAGGGAAAAAAATTGCAGCGCGACCACACCCCACTGAAGGGTGCTGTTAGCACATGAATCTTCTGTCAATAAAAAGAAAAAGTAGTTAAGGTTTGGGGAAGTAAAACTTATAGATTTTGGGGGCTGGCAGGTGGCTTGGTGCTTAAAGGTGTAGGAGGCCCACATGGACTACTGCAGTTTGAGTCCTGGAACTTGCTTTCTCACTTTCCCTTTCTCTGGTCAAATTAAAAAATAATAATAACAAATGGAATTAATTAAATAAATAATTCTTTAAAAAAAAGTTACATACAGATTTCCAACTATGTGGAGTGTTTACACCCCAAATTCCCATGTTGTTCAAGGGTCAGGTGTGTGTATGTTTATTCACCAGAGGGCACGCATGCTTGCTGGAGAGAGACAGAGAAAGTGAGAAACACTCCCATAAGGCATGGTCATGCCGCAATCCCTTCCCTAACATTTCTTCTTTTGGGACTTTGGGGATGTTTGCTCATGCTTCTGGTGGTGGGTCTGGGACTCAAGCCGTGCAGTTGACCATGAGCAATCAAGTGACCTTAACCACCAGGTCATGGGGCTGGCCCATGGATTCATTTCTCCCCAAAATGTAAAAGACATTCTTAGCGGACAAGCCTGTACAAAAACTGGCAGTGAACTAAATTTGTCCAGGGTCGTAGTTAGCTTGCCCCGAACTGTGTAACAGACCAGAAGTTCATTTAGATGGGTTCAGATAAGTTAGGTAAGTTAATAGGTGTAGTAAGGTGAATCTGGAAATTCCATGTGCTTCAGTTTTCTTAGTGAAATAGAACCCCGAGGATGAGGACGAGGCTGAGGATGAGGATGAGGGAGAAAACCAGGCACGATTAGAGGGCAAAGGCACAGGCAGCAAGTACAGAGTGTGACTGCAGGGGACATGTAGCCTGGGGCACATTGATTAGCATCTCTGAGCCTCAGTTTCCTCATCTGAATGAGCCTAATTTTGCACACCTTTTGCAATGATTAAATGCCAAATGCATCTAGCATTTAGGAGAAGTGATCGTTCTTGTTGCTGATAGAACAGTATTACAGGGTGGGAACCAATTATTATAGGAACACAGCTTTAGAATCTTTTTTAAAAAGGAAAACCTTATACAATTTGGAAGTCCTGGAACCTAGGAGGAAATCCCCCCAGTGAAGTTTATCAATTACTTCCTATGATATGTCAAGTCTATGGAAGACTATTTCACATATTTTATCTTACCTGAGCCTGGGGAAAAAAATCCTTGGGGATAGACAACATCCCCCCCAAAAATATAACAGATATACCCAAGTCTAAACGGGACTTGAACTCAGACTTCCAGATATATTTTTTCTACTACATCAAAGTGTAGGCTTAAAATATCTTAGAATGTTAAAATTAGAGTTGACTTTAAAGGTTTAGTTCAACCCCCTCTCGGAACCAAAATCTCCACAGCAATAGTTATTTCTAGATTTAGGTCAGTAATAGTTCTTATTATTCAAAAATTCTTCTTTCCAAAAAATTGAAATCAGTCTCTATCAATTTTTTTAAAATTTTATTTACTGTTATTACTATTTTTCTAAATTTTGACCAGAGAGAGAGAGAGAGAGAAAGAAAATGAGAAAGCAAGCCACCAGGTCTGGGACTCGAACTCCTGTCGACCATGTGGGACTCCACCACTTTAATCACCACATCACCTGCTGGCCCCAGTCTCTATCAGTTTCACTATTTGGTGCCAAATCTGGAGCTGCCCCGAAGAAATCCAGGGTGAGCTCAGAGTGTAGCTATGTCCCAGTGACCGCTCCCCATGGACCTGTCCAAGCCACGGCCTTGTGCACAGCGGACACACAGAGAATGCTTGTTAGGCTGATCTCTGCAGAGGAAGGAGCTTCATTTCCATTGCTCCAAGGTCACTGCCGCTGCTGTGTTACCTGAGATGCTGACTGGACACCCTCACCTGAAAACCCTCTTGGGAAGATTGAGTTTTTTCCTCACTAATTTATTCAGTCAAGAAGTGTTGATTATGTCCCTACTATGTACCAGGGACTGTTGTTAAGTGCTGGCTGGGCCCTTTTAAGGAAGCAAATAGAGCTTCTTGGGTAGAGATAGAAAATACATAATGAATTCACAATCTCTTTGAAGGTAGGAAGTGCTGCAGAGAAAAGCAAGGTGGGTAAGAGAAATTGATAGCGCCGGGGTGGCACAGGTGGCTACCACTTACACAGGTTGGCTATGTGAGTGGAGACGAGGAGGGAGCTGCGTGGATACGGGGGAAGAGCAGTGGAAATGGAACAGGCTGTGCAAAGCCTCTGGAGCTAGAGCAAGCCTGGTGAGCTGAAGCAGAATGAGGAAGGCAGAGGCCCGCAGGAGGCGGGCTGGGGAGACCAGCAGAGAGACATGGTCTCCAGCTGTGCCGTCCAGTCCCATAGCTGTTAGCCATGTTGGCTTCGAGCACTTAAAACAGGGCTGATCAAAATCGAGATGTACTTCATTTCTTTCTTTCTTTTTCTTTTTCTTAGAGGCTTTTGCTATAGGACGTGTGCACTCGCTAGAAAGAGAGAGACAGAGAGACAGAAAGCGAGAAATCACCCCCCAGGGGGGATGGCCACACCACAATCCCTTCTCCTCCATTCTCCTCTCGGGATCTTGGGCACGCATGCACACACGCCCAGCGTGAGTTTAAGCCACCGGGTCCGGGACTTGAACTGCAATCGACTACATGGGAGTCCAGTGACATAGCCATTACACCCAACTGCTGGTCCCAAGACGTGCTTCATTTCGAAGACTTTGAAAACGAGGGTAAGATTTCTCAGTGTTTCTATTGATTCCATACTGAAATAATAGTACTTGAGAGATACTGGGTAATATAAAAGACGTTTGCAAATTCATCTCACCTGTTTCTTAGGACTTTTTTGGATAGCTCCTAGGAAATAAAAGTGCTGTATGTTGCTCACATAATATATTTCTGTGGGACAATGCTGGTCTAGATTCTCATAGGCCTTTCTAAGGATTTTGGCTTTTTTTTTTTTTAACTGTTTGGCAGTTTATTGAGACAATTAAGTTAGATAACATCTGTTACATAGCAGGCATAGTAGGTAGTTCTAACATGTTATCTAAAATTACATCTAAGGGAATATAACATAGCAAAATATATCATAAAACAATAATATAATTGTGTATTCATATATTCAAAAATGTATTTTATAATTTTTAAGTTTACTTGACTGGCTCAGAAATAAAATATTTAGTTTCTCTCCTTACCCCCCCCCCCTCCCGATTTTGGCATTTATTCTGACTGACAGAGGAAGCCCTTGGAGAGTTTAGAGCAGAGAAGTGACAGGATCTTTTTTTTTGAAGAATTATTTTGTTTAATTAATTAATTTATTTATTCATTCATACATACATACCAGAGAGGGAAAAAGAGGGAAAGTGAGAAGCAAGCCACCAGGCCTGGGACTCAGACAGCAGCCAGCCATGTGGGAGTCTAGCACCCTTAACCACCATGCCACCTACCGGCCCCCTGATCTGTTTTTTTAAAAAGGGATCGCTTCAACCCCTGTATCAAGAATAAATGGGAGACTAGCAGTTGGTGTAATGGCTATGTCGCTGGACTCCCACGTAGTCAACTGTGGTTCGAGTCCTGGACCTAGTGGCTTCAACTCACACCGGGTGCGTGTGCGTGCGTGCCTGAGATCCCGAGAGGAGAATGGAGGAGAAGGGATTGCGACATAGCCATACCCCCTGATGGGGTGATTTTTCGCTTTCTGTTTCTCTGTCTCTATCTTTCTGGCGAGCTCATGCATCCTATAGCAAAAACTTTGCCAAAAATAAAAGAATAAATGGTAAGGGACCAGCAGGTGGCATGGTGGTTAAGGGTGCTGGACATCCGCACGGCCGACTGTGGTTCATGTCTTGGAACTGGCCTGCTTTCTCACTTTCTGTCTTTGTCAAATAAAAATAAATAAATAAAATGATTCTTTAAAAGAAAAAGATTAAAAAACAAAAAGAGGGACCAGCAGTTAGCGTAATGGCGTGTTGCTGGACTCCCATGTAGTCGATTGCGGTTCAAGTCCTGGACCTGGTGACTTAAATTCATGCGGGGCGTGTGTGCGTGCGTGCCCAAGATCCCGAGAGGAGAATGGAGGAGAAGGGATTGAGGCGTGGCCATCCCCCCGGGGGGTGATTTCTCGCTTTCTGTCTCTCTCTGTCTTTCTGGTGAGCGCACGCACCCTATAGCAAAAAACTCTCAAAAAAAAAAAAAAAAAAGACAAAACGAAAAAGCAAAAAAGAATAAATGGTAAGAGTACAACACATAAAAATGAAAAGATGAGTTAGAATCCAGCAGGGAATCTAGGGAGAGATAGCTGTGGCTTAGCCCAGGGTTCCAGTGGTAAGATGTGGTCAGAATGTTGATTTTATATATATACGTATATATATGTGTGTGTGTATATGTGTGTGTATATATATATGTATATATATGTGCGTGTATATATATAATTTATATATATAGTATATATACACATATACAAACACACACATATATAATATATATAACTAAATATAACTATACATATTATATATAATTGTTATACATTAATAATATATATCATAATATACATATATATTTAGTTTGCAATAGGGCACATACACTTGCCAGGGACACAGAGAGAGAACCTGGGACTCACACCACACAGCCGGCCCTATGGGATCCGGCCACCTTAACGTCCACACCACCGCCTGGCCAGATACATGTTAAAGGTAGAGCCAGTAGAATTTCCTGTGGAAATAGATGTGGGGTGTGAGAGAAGGAAGGAGGAGTTGATGCCTGCAGAAATTCTGCCCTGAGAAACTGGCGGGTTAAGGTTGCCATTAACAGACAGGAGGATTGTGGGTAGGGAGTGGGCTGTGAGGGTGTGAGAGAGGGTGTCACCTGAATAGTCACGCAGAGATTTTGAGTAGCAGATGTTAGCCTATAGAACGAAGGGAAAAGTTGGAGCTAACCTACACATTTGGGAATGTAATATCGAGGAGGTATTTAAAGGGCTGGTTCCATGGCACAGCAGTAAGGTGCTGCTCACGGGAAGATGGACCCCACATAGTGATGCTGGTTCAAGGTCAAATACCTGGCCTGGTCAACCAGAAATGCCCTGCGTGAATGCCCAGATCCCAGGGGCTGGAGGACCGAAGGAAGGGGGTCACAGCATGACCATACTCTGCGGAAGGGCTCATCTCTCTTTTTCCCTCACTCTCACCTTCATGTGCACCTGATCTATCATGAAGGGGGGGGAACCAGCAGTTGCGTAATGGCTGTCACTGGACTCCCATGTAGTTGACCGTGGTTCGCGTCCTGGACCCAGTGGCTTAAAACTCACGCCTGGCGCGTGTGCGTGCGTGCCCAAGATCCTGAGAGGAGAATGGAGGAGAAGGGATTGCGGCGTGACCATCCCCCCTGGGGGGTGATTTCTCTTTCTGTCTCTCTGTCTCTGTCTGTCTGGCGAGCACACGCGCCCTATAGCGAAAACCTCTCCAAAAAAAAAAAAGAGGGGGGAACATTCATGCTAAGACACGGGTAGAGTTCATCAAAAGAGTGAGATGATATTTAGAAAAAGAAGTACATGAGGCCAGATGGTGGCACAGCAGCGACACAGCAATCTTCAAGGCTGACTCACAGTGGAAGGTTCTAGGTCTGCATCGAGAGACTGTCCTGAACCTGCCAGGCACGCTCACACCTGTAATCCGGGGCTGGTGAAAGCCGGGAGTGAGCCCCGGGTGTGAGCCCCGGGTGGAGACACTGCTGGGGGGCCTGTCTCTCTGTCTTTCTCTGACCGTCTTGCTTATGGGAGAGAAAATAAGTTATTTAAAAAAAAAGAGAGAGAAAGGGTGTGGACTGAGTCCTAGAGTTCTCAGCCACAGCAGACAGGGAGAAAAGGCAGAATCAGCAAAGAACTGAGGAGAAGGGGAGGTGGGATGATAGTGCCTGAGAGCCAGGGAAGAACACGTTTCCAGAAGTGAGTGACCGGCTGTGTCGAGAGCTCTCTAGGTATGTACGAGGAGTCGCGCCATGGCTTTACGTGATGGGGAGGTCACGGAGTGCTTCTTTGGAATGGTTCAAGCGAAAGCCTGATTGCAGTGGGTGTGGCTGAGACTAGCAGGAAAGGCTTGGGGCTCAGTGAGTGTCAGCAATATAGAAAAGCCCAGTAATCGTACCTGAAAATGGGAGGAAGAAATGGGGTCATAGCTGGTAGAAAATTGGGGCCAGGGGCTGGCAGGTGGTGTGGCGGTTAAGGGCACTGGACTTCACATGGCTCACTGTGGTTCAAGTCCCGGCCCCGGCAGCTTGCTTTCTCACTTTCTCTCTCTCTCTCACTGTCCCTCTCTGGTCAAATTAAAATAAGTAAATAAATAAAGTTAAACAAAATAATTCTTTAGAAAAAAGAAAATCTGGGCCAAAGAGGGGTTATAAATAAGGATGGGATAGGTAACAGCAAGTTTGTGTGCTAATGGGGAGAGCCCAGTAGAGAGGGAAATTGATGATGCGGGAAAACAGATCTCCATCTGGTTTTGGCGGGGCTGTGTCCCCATGTTGAAGAGAGGAGATTTGATCTAGGGCATAGGAAGGCTTGCCCTTAGCAGCCAGGATAGCTCAGTTGTCCTCACATGCAGGAAGGTTGTGTGGAAGTTCTGTCTGGCTGCTGTTTTCTCTGTGAAGTGGGAAGCAAGGCCCTGAGTGGATCAAGGTGTTGGAGTTCTGCAGATCTGGAAGTGTAAGATACATGAAGTCATCTAGGAGAGGGTGAGGGTGAGGAGGCTGGACAATATTTGGATATGGGTTTAAAGTAATGAGCCAGGGTTGGGGTCCCTGCAAAGGTGTGGAGGATGTATTCAAGGGAGTAAGCTCACCTAACCACAGAGTTGACTCACTTGAACAAATATTTGCTGACTGCTCACTCTCATCACAGCAGCAATGCAATAGGAATAGGAGTGCTTTTCAGGCTTAGAGTTGCCCTGCATTTGCTGCCTCTTACGAAACCCTGATTACTCTTGCACTGCCCTCTGATGGTCCTGGCAGGAACTGCAGCTGAGACATCACGTAAGACAGGGCTGCCACCTGCTGGCCAGTGGCTGCTGCTGCAGGTCCACACTCCCTACTGGACTTTCTCACTGCCTGGGTTAACTGGCTGTCACAGTAACTGTGATTTTACCCACTCTTCTCTTTTCGATTCTTATTATCAGTAAACAAGCAAATTAGTCCTTGCTAAGGGATGCTCCTTTCTTGGAAGGTTTCCATCCTAGTGGACAACCCTGAATATTAAAAAGTTCTGGGTCAGGCCAGCAGGGTGCAGGTAGGTTAAGGTGCTGGACTCACACGGGGCAGATAGCAGTTTGAGTCCCAGACCTGCTGGCTTGCTTTCTCACTTTCCCTCTCTGGTAAAATAAAAATTAATTAATTAATTAATTTAATTAAATTAATAATTCTTTTAAAAAATTAAAAAGTCAAAAGTAGAAAAATTTAAACTTTATTAGTCAAAGCATTTTTAAAATTTTACTTATTCACTTATTTATTTTTTAATTTGACCAGAGAGAGATACAGAGAGTGAGAGAGAGGGAAATTAAGAAAGCAAGCCACCAGGTCCAGGACTCGAACCACAGTTGGCCATGTGGGAGTGTCCAGCACCTTAACCACCATGCCACCTGCTGATCCCTAGTCAAAGCATTTTAACCTAGACATTTTATAAATACTTATTGCTTTAATTTAACATAATATAACTTCAAGATTCCCAAATTACCAGAAAAGATTATTTTTAGGGAGATTTTTTTTTTCTATAGGGTGCATGTGCTTGCTGGAGAGACAGAGACAGAGAGACAGAAAGTGAGAAATCACCCTCCAGGGGGGATGGCCGTGCCACAATCCCTTCTTCTCCATTCTCCTTTTTTTTTTTTTTTCTTTTTTCTTTTTTTGGAGAGGTTTTTGCTATAGGGTGCGTGCGCTCGCCAGACAGACAGAGAGAGACAGGGAGATAGAAAGCGAGAAATCACCCCCCAGGGGGGATGGCCACGCCGCAATCCCTTCTCCTCCATTCTCCTCTCGGGATCTTGGGCACGCACGCACACGCACCCGGCGTGAGTTTAAGCCGCCAGGTCCAGGACTCGAACCGCGGTCGACTACATGGGAGTCTAGCGACATAGCCATTACGCTAACTACTGGTCCCTAGCAGCTTGAATTTTCAAAAACTCTGTAACCCGTTTTTTCCTTTTTTGTTTTAAATGAGTTATAAGAGTTAACTCTGGGGGCCAGTAGGTGGCATGGTGATTGGGGCACTGGACACTCCCACATGGCAGACCACGGTTCAGGTCCCAGACCTGGTGCTTGCTTTCTCACTTTCTCTCTCTGTGTATCCCTCTGGTCAAATTAAAATAAATGAATGAGTAAATAAAATTAAATAAATAATTCTTTAAAAAAAAGAGTTAACTCTGAGATGTTTACAATTCTGTCAGCAAATTAGGAAACAAAAACAAAACTCAAGAAATACTCAGAGATGGGGCTGGCAGGTGGCACGGTGTTTAAGGGCGCTGGACTCCCACATGGCTAACCGTGGTTTGAGCCCTCGACCTGGCAGCTTGCTTTCTTAGTTTCTCTCTCTCTCTCCGTCCCTCTCTGGTAAAATTAAAAAATAAACATATAAATAAATAAAGTTAAATAAAATAATTCTTAAAAAAAGAAAGAAAGAAAGAAAGAAACACTCAGGGAACTGAAAAGGTTTTTTTTTTCTTTTTTTTTGGAGAGGTTTTCACTATAGGGCGTGTGCGCTCGCCAGACAGACAGAGAGAGACATAGAGACAGAAAGTGAGAAATCACCCCCCCGGGGGGATGGTCACACCGCAATCCCTTTTCCTCCATTCTCCTCTCGGGATCTTGGGCACGCACGCACACGCGCCCGGCATGAGTTTAAGCCACCGGGTCTGGGACGCGAACCGCGGTCGACTACGTGGGAGTCCAGCGACATAGCCATTACGCTAACTGCTGGTTCCTGAAAAGGTTTTAAGCCCATTAGACAGGACATGAATTGCTCGTAGGAGCTTAGATGTATGTAGACCCGCCTGCTAATCATCCTGAGGGACTTTCAGATGAAACTGAAGAGGTGCATTCCATTCTTTTTTTTTTTTCCAAGCTGTCCGGGTCCAGGATTCGAACCACACAGTTGGCCCTGTAGGATCCAGATGCCTTAGCCACTATTCCACCAACCGGTCCTGTACTCCATGCTTAATTTATTACAAACATTGTGTCCTCTAAACCTTATTTCGTTTTTTCAAAAATTATTTATTTGATTATTTTGTTGTCATTATCCTTAGAATCTTTCTATAGGTCATGTGTGCTCATTAGAGAGAGACAGAGAGAGGAAACGAGAAAGCAAGCAGCTAGGTATGGGACTTGAACCGTGGTAGGCCATGTGGGAGTTCATAACCACCACCTGCTGGCCACTAAACTTTATTTCATGTCTTTCTTTTTTCAAATGGTACCTCAAAAAAAATCTCCTGCCCCAAACAAAAGGAGACCATTTACGTGAGCCCAAAAGACAACGGTGTCTTCCACCAAAACAAATGGCAAATGCCCAAACTGGCTTTTCAGGAACCCAAACGGTAGCGCACAGCACGGGATCAAGCCGGAGCAAGTGTCTGTTCTCCCGGTTGACAAATGCCTCTTTAGGAGCCCAAATGGCAGAGACAGGGAAGAAAGGTCCCACATGCACTGTTGATAGGACTCCCAAGAAAGCAAACCCAAGCTCCGTTCCCAAAATTTGTTTTCTCTAGCCGCAACTGCTAAAAGAGCACTTTGAAGCAGCCAGCACCAGGCCAGGGAGGTCACAGGAGTGGAGACTTGGAGCTAAGAATGACTCCAGCAGCTGCTCAACGTCCTCTTTGAAGTCCCAAACCTGGGCCCAGCTACCGTGAGGAGTTGACTCATTCAACGTGTATGGACACTAGGGGGCGCCCCTGGCCGGCTCACCGAACCTGTCGCCTGATGAGGGACTCTACAGCCCGGGCCCAAGAACCCTAAGCCGGTCCAGTTTCTTGCTGCTTAACAAAACAGAGAGGCGAAATTGCTGATGAAAAGAAAGGAAACTTTATCACAGTATAGCCATACCAAAAGACATGTAAGAATATCTTTGGATGGGGCCGGCAGGTGGCATGGTGGTTGAGGGCGCTGGACTCCCACATAGCTGATCATGGTTCTAGTCCCAGACCTGGCAGCTTGCTTTCTCACTTTCTCTCTCTCTCTCACTCTGTCTCTCTGTGGTCAAATTTAAATAAATAAATGAATGAATGAATGAAGTTCAATAAAATAATTTAAAAAAAGAATATCTTTGGTCAGGCGATTTACAGGTGTTTTTATAGGGAAAGGGGAATGCCATATGGCTTATAGTCACCTACAGAAAAGCATAGATCAGGTTAATATTTTAGCTGGGGCACAATAGAAAATTTGTTTTCGAGAGGAGTGTCAGTCTTAGCTATGGGGTACAATCAAATGATTTCAAGATAGCTTGTGGCAAAAAAAAAAAAAAAAAAAAAAAGATAGCTTGTGGCTAGGCCAGCGCCTCCCTCGTTCCTCCAAGTTCCAGGTAGGCCAGTTGTCTCCTTGAAGTTACTGTGAGAAACCCAAAGAGTATCACGCTGAGGGAGAACTCGTCTTTTCATTTTACTCAAGTTGGAGTCAGTCTGGCAAAGCAGGCCCCTGCTACAGTGGGACTTCAAAAAGTTCATTGAAAAATGAAATTAACATGTAATATATATAATTTTGATGGAAAAAATGTAAAATCTATGCATAGTTTTCTCTTTAAAATTTTTTTTTATTTATTGTTATTGTTTTAAATTTGTTTTAGGGCATGTGTGCTCACCAGAGAAAGACAAAAAGAGAGAAAAAGGGAAAGTGAGAAACCAAAGCTGCCAGGTCTGGGACTAGAACTAAAGTTAGCTATATAGGAGTCCAGTGCCTTAACCGCTACCTGCTGGCCCCTACCCATAGTTTTCTATAACATGTATTTTCTATGATATTTTTGAAGACCTTATAGATAATGTGAGTGTATATAGAAAATAGAGAAATTTATATATGTTTACATATCAATATAATAGAGAATTTTAAAATTATTTTTTAAAGAATTATTTAATTTTATTTAGGATGATTATTTTTTCATTTGCTATAGGGCACATGTGCTCACCAGAGAGAGAGATAGACAGAGAGAGAGAGAGGACAGAAAGCAAGGGAGAAAACAGGCCAACATGTCCAGGACTCAAACCGGTAGGCCAGGTGGGAGTCCAGTGCCTGAACCACAGCACCACCTGCTGCCCCCCATACATTTATTTTAAGGAATTGGCTCACATGATTGTAGAGACTGGTAAGTTCAAAATGTGGGGTAGGCCAGTAGACTAAAGACCAGGAAAGGGTCAGTGTCATAGCTCACATCCCAAACACACTGGAGACAGAATTCCCTTTTCCTGGGGGGATCCGTCTCCCAGGACTCTCAAGCCCTTCCACTGATTGGGTGAGACCACCCACATTGTGGGGGCAATCTGCTTTTCTCAAAGTTAATCTCATCTAAAAAGTAACCTCACAGCAAGATCTAGAGGTATTTGGCGAAATCTCTAGGTATCGTGGCCTATTCAGGTAGATAGAAAAAATTAGCTGTCGGAGCTTAAACAAACGCTTACCCATCGCCCCGCTGCCCCAGATCCTCTGTCCACGCACACGGCCTCTGCATGGCCACCCTGCAGAACCCCAGGCAGCAGCATCCTGGGCTTTTCTTCGTTGCTCTCTTGAAATCCTTTCTCTCTATTCGATTACTCTTATTTTGGTGGGACATATCCCTTCAATCGCTTCTAGTGCTTACTAAGTAAATTTAAAGGGACCAGCAGATGGCTTAATGGTTACATCGCTGGACTCCCACATAGTTGACCAGGGTTAGAGTCCCAGACCCGGAGGCTTGAACCACACTGGTCGCACATGCATTCATGCCCAAAATCCCGAGAAGAGAATGGAGAAGGGATTTGGTGTGGCCTTGCCCCCAGGTGGAGGGGTGGTGGTGATTTCTGGCTTTCTGGCTTTCTGCTGCTCTCTGTCTCTCTGGTGAGTGCACGTGCCCTATAGCAAAAATCTCAACAAAAAGAAAAGAAAAAGAAAAGAAATTGAAAATTGAAAAAACTTAAGTTTATTTTTTTGGGGGGGCCAGCAGGTGGCACGGTGATTAAAGCGCCGAACACTCCCACATGGCTGACCACGGCTTGAGTCCCAGACCTAGTGGTTTGCTTTCTCACTTTCTCTCTCTCTCTCTCACTCTCTGGTCAAATTAAAATAAATGAATGAATAAATAAAATTAAATAAATAATCCTTTTTTAAAAAAAAATTTAAGTTTATTTTTACTTCTTCCTTGAGGAAGAAGTAGAAATAGAGAGAGAGAAAGATCCAGCACCCCACACAAGGCTCTGTCACGGCGACCATCCCCGGCTCAGCCTGGGGACCATGAGCACGTGCGTGACTTTGTACTCAGGAAGGTTTCTGGTTGCTAACTCACAGCTTTCCCATGTGGGTCTGTGTTGCAGAGTGCTGTATTTTATTTGTTTTTATTAGAATTTTTCCACAGGGCATGTGCACTTTCCAGAGAGAGACAGAAAGAGCAAGTGAGAAGTCGCCTTCCAGGGGGATGGCGCCACTGCAGTCCCTTCCTCTCCGTCCTCCTCTCAGGATGTTGGGCATGCTCTCCCACGTGTCCAGCATGGTTTTCAGGCTCCTGGGTCCAGGACTTGAACCACAGAGTTGGCCACGTGGGATCCAGCGTCTTAACCATTATGCCAAACACTGGCCCATGCAGAAATGGTACCACTAAACCATCTTTTTAAGAATTATTTTCTTTAACTTTATTTATTTATTCATTTGTTTATTTCAATTTGACCAGAAAGGGACAGAGAGAGAGAGAGAGAGAACGCAAGCCACCAGGTCCAGGACTTGAACCATGGTCGGCCATGTGGGAATCCAGCACCCTTAACCACTACGCCACCTGCTGGCCCCCACTAACCCATCTTCTGGCCTCCAGGAAGTGAAGTTTTAAAGCCTTGTGTATTTAAAAATAATTTTATTCTTCCGGGACCAGCAGGTGGCGGGTGGTCAAGGCGCTGTACACTCCCACATAGCCGACCACGGTTCGAGTCCCGGACATGGTGGCTTGCTTTCTTTCTCACTTTCTCTCTCTCTCTCTCTGTGTCTTTCTCTGGTCCAATTAAAATAAATGAATGAATAAATAATAATTTCAAAAATAAATAAATAAATAAAAATAATTTTATTCTTCCTTATATTTGACTGACATGGATCACCCTAGAATCATGTCTCACTTTAGCATCTCTGAATTGGAAATGGTTTTAGAATTTCAGAGGCATTATTCCATTTTTCCTTGGATCTCCAAACTTGGTACTTTCTTTTTTTAAGAATTATTTAATTTAGGGACCAGCAGTTGACGTAATGGCTGTCTCTGGACTCCCGTGTAGTCAACTGTGGTTTGAATCCTGGATCTGGCGGCTTAAACTCACACTGGACACGTGTGCGTGCGTGCCCAAGATCCCAAGAGGAGAATGAGGAGAAGGGATTGTGGTGTGACCATCCCCCCTGGGGGGTGATTTCTCACTTTCTATCTCTCTGTCACTCTCTGTCTTTCTGGCAAGTGCATGCACCCTATAGCAAAAATCCTCTCCAAAAAAAAGAGAATTATTTAATTTAATTAAATTTACTTACTTATTTAAATTGACCAGGAAGAGAGAGAGAGAGAGAAAGGTCCAGGACTCAAACCATGGTCAGCCATGTGGGAATCCAGTGCCCTTAACCACCATGCCACCTGCTGGCCCTGAAACTTGGTATTTTTGGACAATCCAGTGAAATTCTGATTTCCCATCTTTGCATGTAAGCTGCGTTTTCTCTCTGGAAGTTTGAGAATTCTCGTCTCTTGATTCTCAGGATCCTGTACTTTTGTGGGGAGGGTCCCGGGCAGACCTCTTGCAGCATGTTGTGCACTCAGTAGGATTTCCAGTCTGGAATCCTGTGCACTTCAATTCAACTTCTGTATCACTTTGTTTATTTCCTCTTTTTTGCTTTTAAGGGTTTCTTTCTGGCAGCCTTTAATTGTAGTTGGGTAGACTTCCTGCTTTGATCCTCTAAATTTATTTCTTGTTTGTGGTTGCTTTGACTTTTAATTTAACTCTGATTAGTGGGTTTCCCTGATTTTATTTTCTTCATTTAGACTTTTATCTTAATAAAGATTCTTAATTTTCCTATTCTTTTTTTTAAGAGGTTTTTGCTTTAGGGCACGTGTGCTCACCAGACAGACAAAGAGAGACAGAGAGACAGAAAGCGAGAAATCACCCCCCAGGGGGGATGGCCACGCTGCAATCCCTTCTCCTCCATTCTCCTCTCGGGATCTTGGGCACGCACGCACACATGCCTGGCGTGAGTTTAAGCCACCGGGTCTGGGACTCGAACTGCGGTCGACTACGTGGGAGTCCAGCGACATAGCCATTACGCTAACTGCTGGTCCCAATTTTCTTATTCTTAATTATTTATTAATTTCCCAGAGCCCCTTCTTGTTCTTTTTGGAAAGGTTTTTGCTATAGGGCACATGTGCTCACCAGAAAGACAGAGAGAGAGAGAGACAGAAAGCGAAAAATCACCCCCCAGGGGGATGTCCACACCACAATCCCTTCTCCTCCATTCTCCTCTCGGGATCTTGGGCACGCACGCACCCGCACCCGGCATGAGTTTAAGCCACCAGATCCGAGACTTGAACCTCAGTTGACTACATGGGAATCCAGCGATGTAGTCATCATGCCATCTGATGGTCCCCTCAGAACCCCTTCTTCTTTTCTAATGATTTCTTTCTTTTTTTTATTTTTATTTTTTTATTCCGAATGTATCTTGGTTTATCCATCCTCGGATAATACTGGCATCATTGTGCCATATTCTTGCACTGTTTCTCTTTCTTTCAGGCTTGGCTAGTTGGTTGGTTAGTTGTGAACCTCCCTCCTTCACCTTAAAGGCTTTTCTAAAATATGTAGTCAGTCATCCTTGACTATCTGTACCGATTTGAGTGAGGTTCTTTTTTTTCTATTTGCTTGGTTTTTTTTGCCATAGGGTGAGTGTGCTCAGCAGAGAGACAAAAACAGAGAGAAGAAAAGAGAGAAATCATCCCCCAGGAGGATGGCCATGGGCAATCCCTTCTCTCCTCTCTTCCTGAGTTTTTGGGCACTCACACACACTTGCCCAGCCTGATTTTCAAGCCTCCGGGTCCAGCTCATACCATGGTCAGAGTCCAGTGCCTTAACCACCACACCACTTGCTGGCCCTGAGGTCTTTTTTTCAATAAGCTGATGTGAGTTCTATGTTGGACTTATGGGTGGGTTTCCTTTTAGGGCACTGCCCTTTTCACTGGGGAGCCCTAAACTATTTGCAGTTCTTTGGAAGATCATTCAAAGTCTGCAAAAAAGAAGCATCATCCATTTCCTACAGCCTGAAGTGGCATTTAAACACAGGCTTCGGTCAATCTTTTGAAGACAGGGAAGGGATGAATGTCTGGAGACCCCATTACTAGATTTGTGTTTAATCATGCTAATTTCAATCTGGTGGTTATCTTAACCTTCCCTGTCCTTAGACTCCAAACTTTCCTAAATCCAATCTAGTCCACTGCATTGCAAATAACAGAAAATACAAGAGACTGGGTATTTATCAAAATATGGGTTTAGGACCAGCTCCATGACTGGTGGTTAAGGTAGCCAGATCCCACAGAGCTGACCATGTGGTTCAAGTCTTGGACCCCGTGGCTTGAAAAACACAACAGGCATGTGTACGTATGTGTCGATAACCTGGAAAGAGGGTAAGATGGAGGAGAGGAGATTGTGGTATGACCATTTCCCGTGAAGGCTGCTTTCTCCTGTCCCTCTCTGTGTCTCTCTGTTTCTCTCTGGAATGCACACACATCCTTGGGCAATTTGTTTTTAAATGTAAATTTAATTAGCTCATGGTTTGCAGGCCCAAGGTTCAGGGGCCACATCTGGCCAGAGTCATAGAGAGTCCCAAGGCATCACATCAGCAGGGCAGGAGCAGGGTCTAGCGGTGCAGAAATTTTGTGTCCAGGCGTCTGTCTATTCTGGTCTCATTTCTTCTGCTCCTGGACCAGCTGGTGGCATGGTGGGCAAGGCTACTGAACCCACATGGATGACTAAGTGGTTTGAGTACTGGACCTAGCATGTTGAAAATCATGTCAGGGACGTGTGCATGTGTGCCCAGATTCTTGAGAGGAGAATGGGGAGAAGGGACTGTGGCATGGCCAACCCTCCTGGGGGTGATTTCTTACTTTCTTTTTTTATTTCTCTCTGTTTCTCTCTGGCAAATAGCAAAAACTCAAGGATAAATAAATAATAAATCCCCTAGAACTCAATCATGAAAGTCTCACTTAAATGCCTAATCACTTCCTAAAGGCCCTACCTTTTAACACCATAATTGGGTAAAGTTTTCACCCTCTTAATCCCATCACAATCAAATCCAAATGCAGAAATTTGAGAGGGGACATAGTCAAACCATAGCAAGAGCATTGGTTATTTGGTTTCTCAAGAGAAAAAGCTCAGATCTGTGTCTTGGGGGAGGATTATTATCTAACGAATGGGTAGAGAAGATGGACCCAATTGGAATTCAACATTCAACCAATATTTTTTAAAGAATTATTTATTTTATTTTATTTTTATTGGAGGCCAAGCACCTGGAGTAGTGGTTATGTCACTGGACTCCCACATGGCTGACCGTGGTTCAAGTCCTGGACTGGTGGCTTCAAGTTCACACCAGGCGCATGTGCACATATGTCCAAGGTCCCAAGAGAAGAATGGAGCAGAAGGGGACTGTGGGGTGGCCATCCCCCCAGGGGATGGTTTCTCACTTTTCCTCTCACTGTCTCTGTCTCTCTCTGGCAAGCGTACATGCCCTAAGTCAAAAATCTCTTTTAAAAATTTTTATTATTGTTACTTTAATTTGTATAGGGCATACGCACTCATCCGAGAGAGGGGAAGTGGAAAGCAAACCACCAGGTCCTGAATTCGAACCGCAATCAGCCACAGGGGAGTCCAGGGCCTCCACTACCACTCCGCCTACTGACTCTCAACTAATGTTTTTGTTTCACTCAAGGGTCTGTTAGCCGGTTGGCTTGCTCCTTCGTTGTATCTACCTTCACTACGTCATACCATTTGCCCTTATTAGTTTCCCTGGATGTCTACTTTGTCTTCTAAAAATTTGTTGAAATCCCTCTTTCATTGTGACCTCTTCATTTATTTATTAAAATTAAAATTCCCTACAGTGATTCTAGCAGGGTTTTGAGAAGGAATGGAAATAAATGTGTGTGGGCAATTTGCCATTTTTTTGGTGGTGGTGGGGAGGTTTTTGCTATAGGGCACATGCGCTGGCCAGAGAGAGACAGAAAGTGAGAATCAACCCCCCGGGGGATGGCCACGCCATAATCCCTTCTCTTCCATTCTCCTGTCGGGATCTTGGGCATGCATGCACACGTGACCGGTGTGAATTTAAGCCACTGGGTCCAGGACTCAAACCATGGTCAACTACATGGGAGTCCAGTGATGTAACCATTATGCCATCTGCTGGTCCCCAGTCTTCTATTTTTAACCAGAAGTTCTAAATGTGTAAGTGTTCACAAAGAGACAGATGAAGCTTCATCTGAGGACGGAGGGCCAGGTGGTGCACAGGAGGGCATACTGGGCAGCTGGAGAGCCCTGAGCCCCTGGGCATCGCTGAGCAAGGTGCACTCCAAGAGTCTGCAGAGGGAACCTCTGAAGGCTGGAGCACTCAAGGAGCAGTCAAAGCTTTGCTGTGGGTCCTGCTTGAACTAACCACCATACCGATCATCAACCTATACCTACTTTTTTTCTTAAACTAAGTCCTAAACTAAGCACGAGGATCAAAGAACAGTCAATACTTGTTCTATCCAACCTACCCAACCCTCTCTTCTTAACCTGCTGTCTAGCTTTTATTTCTGTGATTTTTAGATGAAAGTATACTTAGGAAGTGACTTCAAGTGCTCATTTACAAGTACTGAGAATTGGTGGGGACTGAGAGGCAGTGCTGGAGAGGGTGTTACAAGACCTCTGTTGGGGGACTGGCAGGTGGTGTGGTGGTTAAGGGCACTGAACTCCCACATGATTGACTGCAGTTCAAGTCCTGGACCTGGAAGCTTGCTTTCTCACTTTCTCTCTCTCTCTCTCTCTCTCTCTCTCTGTCCCTCAAATAAATAAAGTTAAATAATTCTTTAAACAAAAACATCCTCTGTTGTTGACCCCACGTTCTTGCCTAGCAATAAGCTGATGGCTGAGACCCTTAGCTACCTCCTCTGAAAAGTTGCGCCAGTACTTGCCCTGCACATTCTGGGAGGGTGTCATAAAATCAAATGTTGCAATTCAGAGAAAGAATACTTCTTAATTATATACTATAGTGGTACATTTATAGATAAATTAATGGAATTTACTGGAAAGTTTAAAGGTTTTATGTGAAATGTGAGATTAAAAGTATGGTTCTTGACCTTCAGAAACTTAAAATTTAGTAAAATCTTTTTGGAGAAGCGGGGAAAACAATAAAGACAAAAATCTGGCCCTTTAAAGAAATAAAAAAAAACACTGGAATTTGCTTCTGAAACTTGAAACAAATCAGAGCATCCTTTTCAGATTCACATCATTTTTGCTTTTTTATTTGCCTGTATAAAGTATGTCATTCTATATTATATCCAAACAGTCTTCAGCAGGAGTTATTTTAACCTATAACAAAGCTTTAAAAGCGTAAATTTAGTAAAAACATCCCAAATGTCTATTGATAAACTAGTAAATAAATAAAATGTGTTATATGCATGCAATGGGATATTATTCAGCCTTAAAAGAAGGAAATTCTTGGGACCAGCAGTTAGCGTAATGGCTATGTCGCTGGACTCCCACGTAGTCGACCGCGGTTCGAGTCCCGGACCCGGCGGCTTAAACTCACGCCGGGCGCGTGTGCGTGCGTGCCCAAGATCCCGAGAGGAGAATGGAGGAGAAGGGATTGCTGCGTGGCCATCCCCCCTGGGGGGTGATTTCCTGCTTTCTATCTCTCTGTCTCTCTCTGTCTGTCTGGCGAGCGTACGCGCCCTATAGCAAAAACCTCTCCAAAAAAAGAAAAAGAAAAAAAAAAAAAAAAAAAGAAGGAAATTCTTTTTTATTTATTTATTTATTTATTTAACTTTCTTTCTTTCTTTCTTTCTTTCTTTCTTTCTTTCTTTCTTTCTTCCTTCCTTCCTTCCTTCCTTCCTTCCTTCCTTTCTTTCTTTCTTTCTTTCTTTTTATTTGACCAGAGAGGGACAGAGTGAGAGAGAGAAAGAGAGAGGGGGAAAATAAGAAAGCAAGCCACCAGGTCCACGATGGGAACCATGGTCAGTCATGTGGGCGTCCAGTGCCTTAACCACCACACCACCTGCTGGCCCCCCCAAAGAGAAGGAAATTCTGACACATGCTACAGCAAAGATTAAACTTGAGCACATTATGCTAAGTGAAATAAGCCAGTCACAAACAGACAAATACTGTATGATTCTGTTCTCTGTGAAGCACCTAAAATAATCAGAGAATAGTGACAGGAAGTAGAATGATGGCTGCCAGGGGCTGATAGAAGGGGGTGGTGACTGCTTTATTATTATTTTTAAATGTTTGCTATTGGGTGCATGCAGTTGCTGGAGACAGAGACACAGAGAGAGGGGATGTGATCAGGCGCCACTCAAGCGGGAGGCTATGTCCAAATCCCTACTCCTCCATTCTCCTCTCAGGATTTTGGGCATGCACGCATACTCTCCTGGTGTGTTTTCCACAGTGCTGGGTCCGGGGTGCGAACCACACAGTTAGCCATGTGGGATCCAGCCACCTTATCCACCAGGCCACCTGCTGGTCTGGTCCCAGGGGAGTTACTGTGTACTGAATATTGTTCCAGAATGGCAAGATGAAAGCATCCACCTGGGATGATGGATAGTGGTGATGGTTGGCATAACAATGTAGATGTGCTTAATAGTACCTTCTGTGCACTTACTATAAATGGTGAAGACGGGAAACTTCATTTGTATTTTACCACCATTTTTTTAAAAGAAAAATGGGTTAAAAGGGCAAAGTTTACATTATGTCTGTTTTACCACCATAATCACAGAGAAAAGAAAAGCTTCAATGCACTGTGGATGCTTTAATCCAGCAGTGTGTGCAGAGGTAAAGTCAGTCGTGCATTTGTCTCTGGACTCCTGTGTGTCGTGGCACACCTTCAGGCAGTCAAAGTCTGCAGAACGTGTTGGGTGCCACTAGATGTCTATGAATCAATGTTGCAAGTGATTTAGAGATTGAAATGTCTCTCAAGGCTGCGCTTTGAAAGTATTAGAGAAAATAGCTTTCAGGGACAGGCGGCATGGTGGTTAAGGGTGCTAGACTCCCACATGGCCAACTGTAGTTCGAGTCCTGAACCTGGCAGCCTGCTTTCTCACTTTCTCTCTCTCTCTCTCCTTCTCTGGTCAAATAAAATAAATTAATTAATTAAATAAAGTTCAATAAAATAATTCTTAAAAAAATGACTTTCAATAAGTTCTAAGTTCCAACTACTACATTAGAGAAAAAGGCAGAATGGTGAGTCCATTTCAATGTTGTACTTTGAAGTAAATGAGCCTAGTAAATGACTGGGATTTTTGGTAAATGACAGCCCTTCCACTCGCAGCTTGGGCAATCATCTGGTCCAGCCCAGGCCTTCAGGGGGTAAGATATCATCATCCCATTTTGCAGATTAGGCAATCCTGCTGCCCAGAGAGGTAAAGAAACTTGTTTCAAGTCACACAGGAAGTGGAAGAATGGCATCCACCACTCAGGGCTCCTGGAGCATGGGACCTGTTTACCTCTGCTTTGTGAGGGTCTCTTCTCCTTAACTTCGGTGGGTCTGTTTTTCTACCACATTCTGGATTTAACACATTAGTTATCCTAAATTTCATGAAAATTTTTTTGTATGTCCCGGGCAAGTACTTATCTGGGTAAAGGTAGGAGATCAAAAAGCTTTTACAAGGGAGATGTGTGGTTATCTGGAATCAAGTTTTGGGTTCACAGACTACAGATAAGAATCTGAGCATGTGATCCAGAGGAACTGGTTAACCTCTCTGAACTCAGGCTCTTGATGTGTTTGAAAGCCCGACTAGCTTCAAGTGTTTTTGTGAGTTAAATGGGATTCATTTATGCGTATACAAAGCAATGGTATAATCCGGAGAGTCTTGGGGCACTAAAACCCTTTCAAGTTCACAACTATTTTTATGACAATTCTAAGATGCTATTTGTCTTTCTTCATTGTAATTCTCTCACAAGTGAATAGCACAGTTTCCAGGGGCTACAGGACGTGTGGAATTTGTAATAGATTGAATACAGAAGGAGATATAAGATATTCAACTGTATTCTTTTTTTTTAAAGAATTATTTATTTATTTTTATTTATTCATTCACTTACTTTTTAATTTGATGAGAGAGAGATGGGAACCAAGAAAGCAAGCCAACAGATCCAGGACCAGAACCGTGGGTGGTCATGTGGGAGCGTTCAATGCCTTGACCACCATGCCACCTGCTGGTCACCTATCCAACTGTCTTCTAATAGGTCAGGTATTAAAAAGATTTGCAGGGCCAACCTCAGAGAGCAGTTGTTAGTGCTCAGAGGAAACCAGATTCTATGTGGCTGACCAGGTTTCAAGTCTTCGTCCCTCAGGCTTCAAAATCAACAAGGTATATATGAATGCCAGGATCCTGATGGGTTGGGAAATTGGAGGAAAAAGGATCGTGGCAAGACCAGGCACCATTGAGAGGAGCTTCCTCTCTCTTTTTCTCTCTCCTGAGCACACACACACACACCCTGGCATTTAAAAATAAAAACAAGGAACCAGCAGTTGGCATAATGGCTATGTTGCTGGACTCCCACGTAGTTGACTGTGGTTCGAGTCCCGGACCCGGTGGCTTAAACTCACACCAGAATGTGTGCGTGCGTGCCCAAGATCCCGGGAGGAGAATGGAGGAGAAGGGATTGCGGCATGGCCATCCCCCCCCAGGGGGTGATTTCTTGCTTTCTGTCTTTCTGGCAAGAGCACATACCCTAAAACAAAAAAAAAAAAAAGAAAGAAAGAAAAACTCTCAAAAAAACAAAAACAAAAATATATACAAAAATGTTAAGCAGTATAACTCATTAACTTTGGTTTTGTAGATAGCTAATTTTCATGAGAATATTACTTATATTAAAATGTAATATACGGGAACCAGCAGTTAGCGTAATGGCTATGTCGCTGGACTCCCACGTAGTCGACCGCGGTTCGCATCTCGGACCCGGTGGCTTACAACTCACGCCGGGCGCGTGTGCGTGCGTGCCCAAGATCCCGAGAGGAGAATGGAGGAGAAGGGATTGCGGCGTGACCATCCCCCCGGGGGTGATTTCTCGCTTTCTGTCTCTATGTCTCTCTCTGTCTGGCGAGCGCACGCGCCCTATAGCAAAAAACCTCTCCAAAAAAAAAAAAAAAAAAAAAGTAATATATTACTGTTATTTTAGATTAATTAATAAATATTAAAAAAAATTTGTGGGGGGAGAGATTTTTGCTATAGGGTGTGTGCGCTCACCAGAAAGACAGAGACAGAGAGACAGAAAGCAAGAAATCACCTCCCAGGGGGGATGGCCACGCCGCAATCCCTTCTCCTCCATTCTCTTCTCGGGATCTTGGGCATGCACACACACATGCGCCTGGCATGAGTTTAAGCCACCGGGTCCGGGACTCAAATTGCAGTTGACTATGTGGGAGTCCAGCGGCATAGCCATTACGCTAACTGCTGGTCCCGATATTTAAAATTTTTCCAGTTGTAATTTGTAATATGGTAAATATTGTTAGATATAGCCACATAATACAAGTCTTGGGGCCAGCAGGTGGCATGGCAGTTAAAGGCACTAGACTCTCACATGACCATCTGTGGTTTGAGTCTCAAACCTGGTGGCTTGCTTTCCTCACTTTCCCTTTCTTTCTGTCTCTCTCTGGGGAGTGTACATGCCCTATGGAAAGTTGAAAACTAATAATAAAAATAAAGGAAAAAAATTTTTAAAAAGGCCCTCTTGAGCCAGCCCAGTGGCCTGGCGGTTGAGGAAGCTGGATCCTATATGGCTGTCTGCATGATTTGGATTTTGGCCCTAGTGGCTTGAAAAACATGCTGGGCCCATGTTCATGTATGTCCCCAATCCTGATAGGGTAAGGAAATATAGGAGAAGGGATTGCGGCATGACCATGCCCATTGGGGGTTGTTTTCTTCCTCGCCCTCTTCCTCTCTCTGACTCTCTGTCTATGGCACACACCCTCTGGGAAATTAAAGAAAAAAAAAACCTGTAGATTCACATGAATTTTAAGAGTAAAACTGGTCTTGAGACCAAAAATTTTGACAATTCCTATAAAATACTGTATAAATAGCAGATATTTTTGCTTTATGTCAGATAGTTAAATAAAAAAGTATCACATGATGCTTTTTTATAGACAACTTAGAAGATTATAGATAAATATTAAAAAAAAACACATTATCAGTCCTGTAATATAAAGAACAAATGTTATTTAAAACATTTTCCAGAGGGTGTGTATGCACACTTGCCAGAGAGAGAAAGAGAGATGGAAATGGGAAAAGAGAGAAAGCCTCTCCCCCCGTGGGACGTGGTCATACCATTATGTCTTCTTCTCCATTTTTCTATCCTTTTGAGATTTTAGGCATGCATGCATGTACACGTGCCTTGTATATTTTTCAAGCCACTGAGGTTGGAATTCAAACAGTATCATTGGCCATGTATGACCTGACTCCCCTAACCACTGGGTCGTGAAGTCGGCCCCAGATGTTACCATTTTGATGCATGTTTTCAGTACTCCTTAATTATAAATATCAAACATGTGTTTCCTGGAAGGATAGGAGCAATTATGCTGAGAACATTTGATATCATTAGAACTAGCCCTCTCATTGACGGCCAAACTTGGTGCTATAGTGCTTAGTACTTCATAGCATCAGTTCTCAAACTTTTTGGTCTCAGGACCAATTGCACTGTTGAAAATTAATTATAGGGGCCAGTAGGTGGTGTAGCGGTTAAGGCGCTGGACTCCCACGTGGTCAAATGTGGTTTGAGTCCCAGATCTGGCAAATTGAAAATCACAATGGTTGCATGTATATGCATGCCCAAAATCCTGAGGGGAGAATGGAGGACAAGGGATTGCAGTGTGGCCATCCCCCACGGAGACTGGTTTTTCACTTTCCCTCTCACTGACTCTCTTTGTCTCTCTGCAGAGCAAAGTACAAGCTCCCTATGGCAAAAGCCTTTAAAAAAATTAATGAGAACTTCAAAGAGTTATTGCTTATTAATATTAATTATATTCATCATATTAATATTATAATTAAAATTTACTTGAAATACTTATTTTATCCTTTCTATTTGCTAGAGGACCTGTGCACTTACCAGAGTGAGACAGAGACAGAGAGAGGGAGCAAACAGCCTCTAATGATGCATAGTCGTGTATCCCTTCTCCGTTTCTTCATTCTGTTGAGATTTTGGGTATACATGCACACATGCCCAGTGTGTTTCTTTTAAGAATTATTTATTAGCTGGCAGGTGGCATGTTGGTTAAGGAGCTGGACTCCCACATGGCTGACTGTGGTTCAAGTCCCAGATCTGGTGGCCTGCTTTCTCACTCTACCTTTCTCTCTCTCTCTCTCTCTCTCTCTCTCTCTCTCTGGTCAAACTGAATAATAATAATAATAACAATAAATTGAATAATTGTTTTAAAAAGAATTATTTATCTAATTTTATTTATCATTATTGTTATTATTTTTAAGTGAGCTAGAGGGCACATGTGCTTACCAGAGAGGGACAGTGAGAAAGTAAGCTGCCAGGTCCAGGACTTAAACCATGGTCAGCCTGTGGGAGTCCAGTGCCCCAATCATGTCACCTGCTGTCCCCAGCCAGTGCGTTTTTCAAACTGCTGGTAGTAGGATTTGAACTGCTTTGTTGGCCACGTATGATCTGACTCCATTAACTACCAGACTACTGGGTCATTGCCTATGTTTCCTAAACTTTAAAAAATTTGGGGGCCGGCAGGTGGCGTGGTGGTTAAGGGCACTGGACTCCCACATGACCCACTACAGTTCGAGTCTTGGACCTGACGGCTTACTTTCTCGATTTTCCTCTCTCTTTCTCTCACTCTGTCCCCTCTCTGGTCAAATTAAAATAATTAATTAATTAATTAAAGTTCAAAAAGTTCTTTAAAAAAAATCGGGGGAGTTGACAGGTAGCGCGATGGTTAAGGACACTGATGTTACGGGCTATCAGGCAAGTCACTCTGGATACCTATGTTTGGAAGCCTAAACAAGGAGAGCACCCACAGTTTCTCACGGTTCAAGTCCTGGACCTGGCAGCTTGCTTTCTCACTTTCCCTCTCTCTGTCTTGCTCTCGCTCTGTCCTTCTCAGATCAACTTTAAAAATGTATAAATAAATAAAGTTAAACAAAAATGATTCTCTAAAAATAAATTGGGGGCAAGCAGGTGTTGCGGTGATTAAGGTGCTGGACTTCCACATGGCCGACCACGATCTGAGTTCCAGACCTGGCCACTTGCTTTCTTTCTCTTTCTCTGGTGAGTTCACATGCCCTATAGCAAAAATTTTAAAAGATAATAATGGTAAATAAAATTAAATAAAAATAAATAATAAGGAAAAAAATTGGTATTGGGACAACAGATGGCATGGAGGTTAAGGCAGCTGGATCCCACATGGACAACTGTGTGGTTTGAGTCTTGGACCTGGTGCTTGAAAAACACACCAGGTACTTGTGCCTGCATGCCCAAAATCCCAAGAGAAGGAAGGAGAAAGGATTGTGGCATAGCTATCCCCGCTGCAGGGTGATTTTTCAGCACTCTCCCTTCTTTCTCTCTCCAGAGATTGCACATACCCTATAGCAAAAAATTTAAAGAAAGAAAAGAAAGAAATTTGGTGTTCATTTCCCAATTGGCAAAATTATTTAAGAAATGGAATCATTTTCTCAGTTCTGATTTTAACCATATTTCTATTAACCTGTAGGATATCCCATGTCTTGTCTTTTAGCGCTAACACAGAAAGATACCAGAGTATTTATAGGAAGTTAGAAACAATCTACCAGGATGCATTTGAGAACTTGTTTTTTATTTTTTCCGTTTTTAGGGGTTGATGCTTCGGTTCATGGTGGTGATTTTAATATTACATATACAGGTTAGTCATAGTTTCTCAACTCTTATAATTAAGATTTTTAAATTTCGTAATATTTTCCAAAGAGTACCCATGGTTTCTAGGGCCTTTTTCCTGCATGGTAGCCAATGAGGGCTTTCAACAGCCAAGTCTGTCTCTTCTGCCCAGAGATGTAGACAGAGAACCCTGAGCCAGCTTCTTACTTCCCAGGACAGTTATGGTCCAGAATCCAATTGAAGATGATGCAGTTTGATCTTTAGAACCAAATTATACTATGCAGAGCTTGGAAGCACTCTACACAAGAGCCACGGATGGATAACCCCGAGTTCAGTTTTACACAGCACGGAGCGGCGATCTCTGAGTGGCACCTAGACTACTTGTTTTAGCAGGGCTTATCTGGTAAGTGTCTGATGGGGCCGACGACTGTTCTCTGAGCCTTATACGTTCCTTCAGTCAAGGTGTCATGAAGAATTCCCTGATGTTAAGGGCTGTCAGGCAAGTCACTTTGGACACCTATGTTTAGAAGCTTAAACAAGAAGGAGAGTGGTTTGTTTTGAAGTGTGGGCTCCATTCAGGCTTATCTGGACTTGGCGGATGGGATTGCGGAGGTAGATCTCTATTGTGTGTACGTTGGAGACACCCAGTTGCAGCGTGAAAGCATAAAGGGTATCTGGTGGCTCATTTAGCTGGGAAGCAGAGGACCGAGGCTGAACCATGTCAGGGTAGCCCTCCTTTCTTCCTTCTGTCCATCTCTCTCCTTGTTGGCTCCAGCTCTCAGATTCTGTCACCCAGCAGCAGAGATGACAGGGTCAGGCTGACAACCTGGCATCTGAGATGAAAGAGCAGCTCCTCTACCTCTAACTTGGAAAATTCCAGGGAAAGGCTGAGGAGGTCAGGCTGAGTCCCATTCCAGGTGCAACAAAAAATTTTAGTGGGTAGCCTTGGGGGAAAAGCAATTTCCTAAAAAATGGTGAGATAAAGAGGCAGGAGAATGTTAATAATAGAGGGGATCCAAATAATGAGATAGACTTACTCTTCGCCATAGAGGAAAGGATTTTTTTTTTAAAGTTTATTTATTTACTTCTTCCCTGAATTAAAGAAAGAGGAAGCAAGACAGAGAAAGAAAGGTGCATTCCTAACAGAGTTTTTATGCCACGCCCCACCCCAAGCTAGCCTAAGTCAAGGACACACAGCCAAAATGGACAGGGAGACCCAAGGATGCAAACCCAGGACCTCTCTAAGGGGGTCTGGATGCATTACTGCTGCACCACTATCTGGCCTCAGGAAATGACTTTTTTTTTTTAAGAACTATTAATTTAATTTAATTCAAATTAATTTTTTATTATTATCTTTTTAAAATGTGCTACAGGCCACACGTGCTCACTACAGAGAGAGATGAGAGAGAAAGTGAGAAAGCAAGCTGTCAGGTCCAGAACTCAAACTGCAGTTGGCCACATGAGAGTCCAGGACCTTACCCACCATGCTACCTGCTGGCCTTAGGAAACTACTTTTAACATCATTCTTCCCTAGTTGATACTTCTTTGGTCAATGTCAGTTGGTTGATGTGAAGAGTTTGATTACTTAGTGATCTTGTAAAGATCAAGGTCCTCAACCTGTCTTTGCCTCAGTTTCCTTCCACTAATTTCTTTCCTTTTTATTATTATTATTATTATTACTATTACTATTATTATTTTTGGAGAGGTTTTTCACTATAGGGCGCGTGCGCTCACCAGACAGACAGAGACAGAAAGCGAGAAATCACCCCCCAGGGGGGATGGTCACGTTGCAATCCCTTCTCCTCTATTCTTCTCTCGGGATCTTGTGCACGCATGCACACGCGCCCAGCGTGAGTTTTAAGCCACCGGGTCCGGGACGTGAACTGCGGTCGACTACGTGGGAGTCCAGCGACATAGCCGTTACGCTAACTGCTGGTTCCCTTTCCTTTTTTTTTTTTAAGAGAGATTTTTGCTATAGGGCATGTGCGCTCTCTGAAGAGACAGAGACAGAAAGACAGAAAGAGAGAAATCAAGCCCCAGGGGCGATGGCCATGCCGCAATCCCTTCTCCATTCTCCTCTCGAGATTTTGGGCATGCACACACACACTCCTGGTGTGAGTTTTAACTTCATACTGTATTTCATGAGGTGGTTGTGAGGATTAAATGTTTGGAATAAGCCTGACATAAGATAGGTGTGAAGGAAGTCTACAGGAGAGTGACTGGGCAGGTGGGCGCAGCTAGGGCTGGGACAGCCTTTGATGAGGCAGATACTGGGAGCAGAGTCAGAGCTGTAGGTGGGAAAGAAGTTTGTCTAGCAGGGAGGGTAAGGTCTGAGGTTATGACTTAGGAACCACAGGGGATAGTCTAGGCAAATCTGTCCCATTAAGGGTCTGCCATGGCCATCCAGAACAGAGGCAGCCCAATGCTACTCTCCCCCTGGCCCTCTCCGAACATCTGGAAAGATGAAGGGGACAGGTTATGGTTTACAGCATCCCTGGGATGTGGCTGGTATCTAGTGTTTGGGCACTGATGGTCCTACACAAGGGGGAATGATCCTGTCTAAAATGCCTAAAGCACTGCTACTGATGAAAGAAATCAGCATGATCTTAATAGCTGGACCCCAGAGTGACAGGGAATGTAAGAGCAGAGGTATTGAGAAATGGGAACATCAGTGGTTAAGGTCAGGCCCAAGCAATAGGGCCTCTAGCCATTTGGCTTCAGGCAGTTCTTATCTCTGGGGAGGAGGCAGAGCCTGAAAAGAGTGACGTGGAACCCTGCATGTGTAGGAGCTGAGACACGGAGCAGCACTGGGTACCTCATGCGGAACCGTGGTCAACAGGTGTGTCTCTGATACCCACCCCCCAGCTCTTCCACTTCCTGCTTGTGTAATGTTATTTCTCGGAGCCTTGATTTCCTCCTCTGTAAAAGAGGCACAGTAAGAATACCACCTACTTCGTAGAATGCCACATTGTGTTTGTGATAACACAATGACTGGTCGTAAGCGTTCAGTCTAGGGAAGTTGTTACTATTATTGTTATTAATAACAGCAACAGAGACATAAGTAAGAGGATTTGGGTAATAAGTTGAGACCTTAACCTTAAGAAAGTAAAAGAGTGGTTACCCGTCCAAGACATAATGTCAGAGCTCACTCAGTGTGGAAGTTGAACTCTTCAGTTCCCTCCTACATCTAAGTTGGGTTAATTCTTGGAAGAAGGATGGCTCTGATGCCACAGTCGGGAATCCGGAAAGTCCTTCTTTGAGAAGAAGGAAAATGGAAAACCCCACTTTGGCATGCAGGAGCGAGCAGCCTAGCACTAACACTGATGCACGATGAAGATGAAGCAGCACGTGCAACAGGACTCCAGTAATGCAAAGCAATGCCTGGTTATGTATGTAGGGGGAAAACAAAAGCCTAAAAGGATGTGACCAAAATGTTAACAGTGAAGATCTTGGGGAGATGAGAATATGACTTTTTTTTTTTTTTGAAGTTAGTGCTAGGTGATATATAACAGCATATAATTCAGAGTTAAGGGTTCAAGGGGCCAGGGGCTGGCAGGTAGCGTGGTGGTTAAGGATGCTGGACTCCCACATGGCTGACCATGATTCGAGTCCCAGATCTGGCAGCTTGCTTTCTCACTTTCCCTCCCTCTCTCATTCTGTTCCTCTCTGGTCAAATTAAAAATAAATAAATAAATGGATAAATAAAATTAAGTTCAATAATTCTTTAAAATTAAAAAGGAAAGAGTTCAAGGGGTCAGATCAGTTCTGTGGCACAGCAGTAACACAGTTCTCCAAAATGCTGGACCCACAGGAGAAGATCCTGGGTTCAGGACCCCCCAAGGCCTCCCTGTACACTGGTTGGCATGTGTGGCCCCATGCTGGGTTCAGGTTAGGGGAGGATGATGGCAGAAGATCCCATTAGAGGTTCCAGTCTGTATCTTTCTCCATTTCTGTCTCTGTCTCTCTCTCTCTCTCTCATGGAATAAACAGACAAATAACTTATAAAAAAAGAGAGTTCTGAGACACACAGAAATGAGAAATCACGTGTCCTAGATCAGTGTAAGACAGTCTCATAAGGAGGTGGCACTTTGGGGCTCCTGAAAGGCAGATATTGTTTAAGGGCAAGCTATAGTCTAGTGGTTAGAGAGTTGGATCCCACAGAGCCAACTATGCAGTTCAAACCCTGGGCCTGGCAGCTTGAAAAACATGTCGGACATGTGTGCTTACAGGCCCCAAATCCCAACGGGAAGGAGGAATGCAGGAGAAGGCATTCTAGTATAATCATGCCCCATGAGGGCGTGTGTTCTCCCTCCCTCTTTTTCTCTCTTTGGTAAGTGCAAGTGCCCTCTGGCAAATAAAAAAAAAAAGATGGAAGGAGTTTAGATACAGGGATGGAAAAAGATATTCTAAAGGGCAGACATAAGCAAGTGAGTAATGACAGGCACGCCAGTTATGAGTTTATTAACTCTTAGCTCTAGCTCTCCTTTTGTCCTTTTGACACTGGAGCTGAACCCTGTAGGTGTTTCTGTTTTGTCAGTTGCCAGAGTGTGAGGCTTTGTCCTGATACAATGTCTTTGAGGGATGAAGAAAGATCCTCCTGATCAAAGGAGGGATTACAGAGAAAAGACCAAGATTGGTTAGGAAAAATGCAAGAAAATTGTGCAAAATCTTAAACTGTGAGCAGAAGACAAGTTTGTTTATGAACTGACAGACTAGTGAGAAATCTCGCCATCACCAAAGCCTCCTCTGGGCTGCCTAACACAACTGCAGGATTTTTTTTTTTTTTAAGAGATTTTTGCCATAAGGCGTATGTGCTCACCAGAGAGACAGAGTCTGAAAGCAAAAAAATCACCTACCAGGGGGTGGGGGCGTGGCTACACTGGGAGCCCTTCTCCTCCATTCTCCTCTCAGGATTTTGGGTGCACATGCACACACATGCCCGGCGTGTTTTAAGTCACAGGGTCTGGGACTTAAACCACGTCAACCATGTGTGAAACCAATGCCTTAATCACTATGCTACCAGCTGGTCCCATGACTACAGGATTTTTTTTAAATTTAATTTATTATTTTTTTATTTTAAAATTTATTTACATTTAATCACATGTTTTTGCAGTATACATTTCTTTTTCCAGCACAAATACCATGTATGTCAGTCAAGACAAAGATATTACTATATACAGTATCATCAGCAAATAGCTTCTCATTTTTTGTCAATTAAGCATACTTTTACCAGTCTTTTCCTTCCCCTTTTCCATCCCTCCCTTCCATACTAAACATTTTTTCCCCACACTTTATTGATTTACAAAAGATCTTAAACTAAAAGTACAGACAAAGCTAGAATCTAGTGACAAGTGCACTGTAATTTCCTTCTGAAACATTTTTTCTTTCTCTTTTCATTCCCCCTTTTACTAAAGAGAGGTATAAACTAACTTATTTGAAAAAAAAAATGGGTTAATCTTAATTTGATCTGTTATTTGCACAAGGCTCCATAAAAATTCAATTTCTGGGAGCCAGCAGGTGGCATAGTTGTTAAGATGGCTAGACTTCCACACAGGTGACCACGGTTTGAGTCCCAGGTCTGGCAGTGTTCTTTCTAATGTTCCTTCTCTCTCTCTCTGTCTCTCTCTAGGTCAATTTCAAAAATAAAATAAAATGATGACAATAAATAAAATTAAATTAAATAATTCTTTTAAAAAAGAATTCAATTTCTGATGCAAGGCAACAGATAATATTGTACTATTGAACTTATGCAAATAGCCATTCTGCCACAAAATAAGAATACTCACAAATATTTTCCAATTGCAAAGGAGTCAAGAAGGGGGAAAAATTTATGCTTCAATTAAAAAAAATCTTTTTTTGACAAACCCTTAAATCTGGAAGACAAAGCATAGAAGAAAATCAGTAATGTTTTAGAAAGGCATAGGGTTCTATTTCACCAGTTCAGTCTCAAGTAATCTCTCTTTTGTTGAATTTGCAGTGTTACTGTGGCCTGACCTTTCTGTTAACATTCAACATTGTTATTGATATTTCAGAATTTGTCTCTATCATTAAGTTGGCCTTTTTCTTGGTCATTTTTTGTTCTCTTATTTGTCTGTCTTTAGTTTTCCTGATACAGTACTCCCTTCAGAACTTCTCGAAGAGCTGGTCTGGTGTTGGTACGTTCTTTCAGGTTTTGCTTATCTGAAAATTTTTTTTATCTTTTCTTCCCATATGAAAGATAATCTTGCTGGATATAGTATTTTTGGTTGAAATTGTTCTTCACTTAACACTGAATATATTTCCCCATTCTTTCCTGGCTTGCATTGTTTCTGACGAGATGTCCGATGTTAGCCTGATGGGCTATTCTTTGAAAGTAACGTTTTATTCTTTTCAATTTTAGTATCTTGTCTTTGTGGTTTTGGTCAATCTGGCTATGATGTCCTTGGAGAAGATCTTCTTGGATTGATTCTACATGGGGTCTTTTGTATTTCTTGAGTCTAGATATTTGCATGCCTCTCTAGGTTTGGAAAGTTTTTGTTCAGGATATCATGGAATATATTACCAATGTCCTGATTAGTTTCTTTACCTTCTGGGATACCCATTATCCGGATGTTTGGACATCTAATAGTATCTAGTATTACTTGAATATTATTCTCATTTTTAGGGTTATTTTCTCAGTCTTTTTGGTGGATTTTTCTAGGTCAGAGGTTCTATCTTCAGCATCTGAGATTTGATCTTCTGCATGATCTAATCTGCTTTTAATACCTTCGAGGGAGGTTTTGATTTCCTGTATTACAGCCTTTATCTCTAACGTTTCCATTTGATTCTTTTTTATGGTGTGTATTTCCTCTTTCAGATCATGGAAGAACTTCCTCACCTCCTGGGACTCATTGTCTCTTTTCTCCTGCGTTCTCTGGAGCTCACTGCCTCTCTTCTCTTGCATCTATGTTAGCTTTGTCACTATGAATATTCTAAATTCTTTATCTGACATTTCCACAAGTTCCATTGTCTGTGGTTGGTGAAGGGCTATTATTTCCCCTTGGGGGAGAGATATTTTCTTGATTTCCCATATTTCTTGTGTCTCTGCAGTGGTTTCCGGTCATCTGATGGATTATACGTTACTTCCTATCTGGCTTTTCACTGAGTATTGGACCAGAAGGAGAGGTTTAGGGCAGAGGCTTTCCGGTTAAAGGGGCAGGGCTAGGCCCACCTCAGATGCACATGGATTCTGGCTTTTCAGTGGGTGTTGGGCAGGAAGGAGAGCACAACTACAGAATTTTAAGCATTTTAGCTCTAGCCTGCTCATTCTTTCCTTCTCAGGCTCACCCCTGAGATGCTCATTTCTGACCATCTAGAACTTCCTGACAGTTACGGATCTCTAGAAACATTGTCCAGATACTGCCACCTAAAACATCCTCTTCCATTCCTTGGTACCTTCATAAATATTTACATGTCCTTTAAGAGGCTGAGTGGGCACATGGTGAAAGACATTTTTCCTTATTCTCCTCCCTCCAGCTTTAGTAACTTCCTTCTCAACATTGCTTTTAGGCTGCCTCTATTCCACGCATCAGAAGACAGTGGACTTATTTAATATCTCTGTTTATCTTTTCTACTAGGCTGAACTTCTCTTTTTCTCTTTTTCTGGAGACATTTTTTTGCTATAGGGCATGTATACTTGCCAAAGAAACAGAGAGACAGAAAGCGAGAAATCATTCCCCAGGAGAGAGGGCCACACCGCAATCCCTTCTCCATTCTCATCTCAGGGTCTTGGGCACTCACGCACGCATGCCTAGCATGGGTTTTAAGCCATGGGGTCTGGGACTCGAACCATGGTCGACTATATGGAGGTCCAGTGACATAACCATTACACCATCTGCTGGTCCCTAGACTGAACTTCTTAATGACTTTAATTATCTCTTATGTCTCCAAAACCTAGCAGACTGCCTGGAACATAGCAGATAAACTGAACTGACTTAGCCTGTGCCCAGATCACTGTTGTTATTTTTAGAAGGACAACTCCCATTAATTTTTATAGATCAAAACACTCAAAATTCACGGTGGCCTCATTATTAGGCGTAGGATAGCATTTTGGAGTTTCTACTTTAGGAGATGTTGGCTACCCACTGTTTGTTTCAGGAAATTCTATCGCCAGAACATTTCTCTGCTTCTGTCTGTCTTCTTTCTCTTACTCACAGACAGGGTAAGGAGTGGGAGAATTTGAACCTACTATGAACCTACTATAGCCCAACCTACGCAAGGACGAGAAGAAAAAGAAAAATCTGTACTTCCTCATGAAACTCTTTTCATTGCTCATTTCAGTTAAAATGTCCTCTTAACATTAAGGAGGGGAAAGTTCAGAGGCACAGTATAGAATATTCATCTCCTTGCTGCATTCTGGGAAGACTGACTCCCCCAGGGCGCTTACCTATCCCAAGCTCAGACCATCTAGGTTTTGATTGGACTGTTGCCAGAGCTCATTAGCATAGTGTACCCTGACCTGGAATAGGGAACAGTGTCTGCTCACAAAATGACCAGAGTCTGCTGAGACCTGAGCCAGAGATGAGAAGTTTATGACACCGTACTGTCTGCATCTGCATAAGACAAGTCAGAAGGTAAGGAAGCCAGAAATCCTGAGGGGCAAATGGAAGGGATGTGGTAATGGCCCCTTCACTCCCTCAGGCTTCCATTTGTGGTAGAATCTATAGAAATGTTGAAAATTAAGTACCCTTGAGTCATGATGCTTTTAAAAAAGTAAGTCTTGGCAGATTTAGTCAATCCTGGATGAAAACTATGTTTACTTGTTAAAGGGTTGTAGGAAAGCTTTTGCTTCTTTTCTATCTTTTGTTCTTAACTTTCGGGGAAATAGTCAATGAATGCTCATTGGGTTGGCAAAAGTTTATATCCCCAAAAAAGTCTAAAAGGCGACGCCTTTTTCCCTGCCGCAGTAAGATTTTTATTCCCTTTTTTTTTTTCATTTAAAAACAAACAAGAGAACAATGTCTACGTTACCCAGACGTAATGTTTTTGAATTTAGGAATATAAATTTTTTCCCAAAGGTCTTAAATAATAAACCTATTCCAATTTGTTATAACAAAATGTGGGTCATCAGAGATGCTGTTGTTACTGGTCAAAGAGGTAAGTGTGTAGGAATGCTGTTTGATATTTTTCTTTGAGTTAAAGACAATCTGTGGTATAATTTCTTCATCACTTTAACGTTTATTTCCCAAATGCAGTTTTACTTAAAACTCATGGGGATTTAGTCTTGAACATGTGCTTGAATTGAAGACCGGAGACTTCATACCCTGTGTGTCTGCTACCGCCCTGTAGCTGGGTGCAGATGGTGAGATGGGGAGAGCAGGGACTCAGTTTTGTTATTTAAGGGTCAAGAACTTAATCAGTATGTTCAGGTCAACAGTCTTACATATACAATACCCTCGCTCCCTCAGTAGAGCTCAGTGATTTACAAATATTGGCATTATATAAGGAGTCTCCCAAAAATTTGTGGAAAATGGGTATTACGAAAAAACTATGCTTTGATTTCCATTTTTTGCCCCCCAGCTCATACTTTAAATCGCATCTTTCTCTTTTTTTTAGAATAATTATTTAATTTGATTTATTTTGATTTGATAAGAAAGGGAGAAAGCAAGCCACTAGATCTGGAACGTGACCCATGGCCAGTCACGTGGGAGTCCAATGCCTTAATCACCATGCCACCTACCAGTCTCTTAATTTCATCTTTCCATGAACTTTTTGAAGTACTCTGGTATAAAGTCAAATCCCTAAAGAACAGAGTTCCTGACACTTCCTAAGGTTTTGAATCTAACTTGTAGTTGGAATTTACTGTTAAGTAGCTCTATAGAACATCACCATGCTCCCTCCCTATCTTTATTTTTTATTTATTTATTTATTATTTATTTATTTATTTTTTTGGCAGAGGTTTTCACTATAGGGCGCGTGCGCTTGCCAGACAGACAGAGACAGAGAGAGAGAAAGCGAGAAATCACCCCCCAGGGGGGATGGTCACGCCACAATCCCTTCTCCTCCATTCTCCTACATTCTCCTCTCAGGATCTTGGGCACGCACGCACACGCACCCGGCGTGAGTTTTAAGCCACCAGGTCCGGGACGCGAACCACAGTCGACTATGTGGGAGTCCAGCAACATAGCCATTACGCTAACTGCTGGTTCCCTCTTTATTAGGATAAGAGCACCAACAAATAGAAATGTTATACCTGTTAACATGTTTTACTTCACAGTCTACTAACTAGAACATCTCATCTGCAAAATGATTCTTTTGTGCAGGGGATAGGTATGTGTGGAATATCGTTTTCTTCTTTCTTTTGGTAAATCTCCTTTAACCATCTATCATTTGAAAATAGAGCCATATTTCTCATAAGGGAAGAGATGCAGTTTGAACAAATATTTTAAAATATCATTTCCGTAATGGTCTATCAAAGAAGGGAGGACAGAATCTGGAAGGGGCAGGGGAGAGTGATGTAGCTTAAGATAACGTCAGAAAGTCTTAAGGAGTACTTTGCGTTAAACAAAGGTTGAGAAATACTGTTTTAAGGCAACAGCTCTCAAACATTTTATGACTCTTCACCTCTGGGACATTTATCTGGAAATATTTTTGGTCGTCACAGCTAGAGACTGGCTGCTGCTAACAAGTAATGAGTAGAGACCAGGGATACTGCTGGTCTACAATCTGATGCAAGATAGCCCTCACTCCAAACAGTTATCTGCCTAAAATGTCAATAGTGCTGAGGGATCTGTTTCAGAGGGCTCTGTTAATATTAGGATACTGGGGCCAGCAGGTGGTATGTGGTTAAGGGCACTGTACTCCCACATGGCCAACTGTGGTTCAAGTCCTGGACCTTTGCTTTCTCACTTCCCCCTCCACCCCTCTCTCACTCTGTTCCTCTCTGGTCAAATTAAAATAAATACATAAATAAAGTTAAATAAAATAATTCTTAAAAAATAACAACATTAGGATACTAGTTAATGATATTTGAAGATATACAGTACACACAAAAGTTATTGAAGAAACCAAAATTAATCCTTATTCAATTTGGATGAAAAAAAGAATACTTCTAGATATAGTAAATGTGATGTTTTCCTTGTAATTTTTTTTCCTTTTTAGGTTTTTGTCATAGGGCGTGTCTGCTCACTGGAGAGAGACAGATATAGTGAGAGGGAAAGTGAGAAATCACATCCCACCCCCACCACCAGAGAAGATAGCTATGCTGCAATTCCTTCTCCTTCATTCTCTTCCTGCAATTTTGGGAGGCATGCATGCACATGCACCCTGCATGATTTTCAAGCCACCAGGTTCAGGACTTGAACTGTGGTTGACTGTGTGGGAGTTCAGCTCTTTAACCACCACATCAACTCCTGACCCTTTCCTTATCATTTCAATCATATGTTAGCTAAATTATGAAGTTATTTCAGTGGAAACAACTCTAAGTCAGGCTCTCCCTCTTGCCCTGCCACAGGTTTACAGAGAAAAAGTTCCTAACCCCTACATGGCTGACCGTGGTTCAAGTCCTGGACCTGGTGGTTTGAAAAATCACACTGGGCATGTGTGCATGCCCAAAATCCTAGGAGGAAAATGGAGGAGAATGATTGTGGCATGGCCACCTCCCCCGGGAGGTGATTTTTCACTTTCCCTGTCTCTGTGTTTCTTTGTCTTTCTCTCCGGTGCACACATTCCTTTATGGCAAAACCCTTTTAAAAAAAAGTCCTAACCAGTTAGCTGTAGATGACATGGGTTCCTACTGTACAACCTGGATCTGGCAGTGAGAAAGGAAGTCTAAACCCAGGGGTGAGAGCAAGGAGAACCATGTTTCTGATTCCCTATGGTCGATCTTGATTTGAGCAAGATTAATAAGAGTTTCTATGATTTGTTTTCTACCAGTATGTACTTGCAAAAATGTCAACAAAACAGGTTTTTCTGGTAGACAAACACTGGTTTTTGACTCTTGAATGGCTAGCATTACTATTATTTATTTTTTAGCCTCAGAAAACAGTTTCCCAGTCTGAGCTGCTTCAGCAGACTGATCCAGCTATATCAAGAATCTGTGAGAGCAAAATTCTCAAGCACCTGAGGAGAGCGGAATAGATGAAAATCTGTGGATGACCTGATCTTATCATGGAATCTGACAACTTGGCTGCTGAAGACAAAGAGAGGTTAAACTGGGATATTAATGATATGAAACTGCCACAGGTACGTACTTGCTGTTAAGAATCTGCCTTCAGCATTTGGCAATGAAACGTTGACTAATAATCTGCCAAGATCTGGGAGGAAATTCATGAGGATTCCAACTGGGAATCTCTGGGAACTGCCATTCCCGAAGAGCTTCAGCTGGACATTTGACTAAGGAATTTTTTTTTTTTTTTTTTAAGATTTTAACCATTGGGTGTTTGTGCCCACCAGAAAGAGACAGAGAACAGGAAAATGAGAAATGACTCCTGCCTCCCACTCCCACCCTACCCCAGGGAGGGATGGCCATGCCACAATCTCTTCTCCTCTATTTTCCTCTTGGGATTTTGGACACACACGCACACGCACCCTGTGTGATTTTCAAGCCACCGGGTGTGGGACTTAAAGTGTGGTCAGTCATGTGGGAGTCTAGCACCTTAACCACCACACCACATGGTAGCCCCATGACTGAGGAATTTTTAAAGGAGATCTCAAGACCTATGATTTGAGCAGGTCTTTAATTGCCACACTCTCCCAGTTAGACTGAAATAAAGAAAAAATGACTTCCATTTTGGTTCAGATTTCACTTGGCTCAGATTGCATTCACTCTGGCTAGCTGGCGTAATAAAATCCATGATAATTTATTTGCCCATAGATTGACCCTTCATTATATACAAGTCTCCATGTAATCTTACTTGCTATATAGTAATGGCCTTAAACTAAATCTCCACATAATTGGAATGTTCTAGAGTACCCAGATAATAGTATTCGTATGGGATATGCCATGCTCTTGTAGAACCTTGTCAACACCATATATACACACTGGGTTGCTTTCCAAATACACAGTGACATTCATTTCATGTTTCCTTTGCCTTCCTCTTTTGACAACTGACTTTTAACTCTTGATTTGATGAAAGTATTAGTTGTTTACAACTGATTTTTCATGTGTATCATTCCTGATTTCTTGTCCTCCCTCTCTGGCATTTAAGATGTTTTCACTGGAAGATGTTCGACAAGATGACAAGAAAGGCTGAGTCTAGTTTGAAGAAAGGCTAAGAAATTGGAATTCTCCCTAGCAGGAGTGAGGAAATGGAGATTAGTCTTTTTTTTTTTTTTTTAGTATGTATTTTTTTCTTCCATGAGAGAGACAGACAACCAGAGAGAGAAAGACAGGCCCTTTCAACAGAGTCTTCTGTTGTCATCCACCCCGTCTTGGCCAGCTCTGGGTCATGGACATACATGTGCATATCCAGCATGCTCAGGGAGCCCTCAGGACTTCAACCAAGGACCTTTCCCTATAGATTCAGTTGTTTTATCACTGAACCACCTCCTGGCCATGAGTCCATAGTCTTGATTTATAACCATTCCAGATTTTCACTCTAATACTTTCTTTTGTTTCTCTGTAAAACTCCCCCTCAATCTCTCTTGGTAGGTCTTGGAAAAGCTGGAGATTAACACATGTGCTCCACTTTCATTTAAAGATGAAATTTCTACCTTCATTTAAGAATGGTTAAATAAATGACAGCCAAGTCATACAAATGCCCATTCTGGGGATTTGTATTTATAGTTGCTATTTAAATTTTTTTATAATTTTTTATTATTTTTTTTAATTTTTGCTGCAGGGCATGTGCATTCACCAGAGAGAGAGAGAGAGAGAGAGAGAGAGAGAGAGAGAGAGAGAGAAAATGAAAAAGTAAATCACCAAGTCAGGGACTCAAACCACAGTCAACCATGTGGGAGTCCAGCGCCTTAACCACCACACCACCTGCAGGCCCCTATAGTTGCTCTTAACTGGTATTACAATTATTTTAGCCATTTTGGGGAAACTTACAAAAGTACACTTTATTTTTATTTTTTTAATTTGTCAGAAGGCATCTTTGCTTACCAGAAAGAGAGGAAGCACTTGTAATCCCTTCTCCATTTCTCCTCCATTTGCCCCTCTGTCAGGATATGGGGCACACATATATATGTACCTGTTGTGTTTTCAAGCTTCTGGGGCTGAGATTTGAACCACAGTTGACATGTGGGATCTGACTTCCCTCAACCATCACCTAAGGGTCAGTCTAAAGTAAATTTTTATTACTCTTGGCCCAGCAACTTACATTTCTGTTTACTTCCTAATTTCATTATTGCCGTCCCCAAATAGAAACTAGACATTCACAAAATCAGGCATCGAGGTATGTAGGTGTATAGAAGGCTTTGCAATGTTACATTCTAGAGCAGGAGTTTTAATGGCTGCTGAGACCCTCCTGAAATGGTGGACCGCAATGTATTAACATCACTTTTTCTGGGACAGAAGATCTATAATATTCACCAGATCTATACACCAAAGAGATGAAGAACTACTCCCCTGCAGAGAAACTCAGGGCTCATAAAAATTCACATTTTCACATGAATTTCCCAAAATGAAAATGTTCTCACCTACCCAGGAAATGAAACTGAGGCATTTACAGCAAAAACACACACCCGGTTTTGGAAGCATATCATTTACAGTTCATAGAAAAAGCCCTAAGGTTTCTCATGAGAATAGTAAGTGCCTTTTCATAGGTTAAATAGAGCAGGGAAATGATTAAACATGCAAATATATCTAAAGATATTCTTATTAGAGACAATATCATCTTCATCTGCGTTCCTAGAGGTTCAGGAATTATGTCCAGAACCAGCTGAGATGAAAACGAAAGGTCTTGGATAAGTCCTACAGCACAGCATCTGAGTGTCAGAGGGGGTAGGATCTCACGTGGCCAACTGTAGCTCTCCTAAGAAGAAGCTCTGTTAGCTGCTATTGCCCCAACTCAGCATTTTTAAAAAAGAATTATTTTTAACTTTATTTATTCATTCATTTTTATTTTTTAATTTGACCAGAGAGAGACAAAGAGAGAGAGAGAGAAAGGGAGAAAGCAAGTTGCCAGGTCTGGGACTCAAACCATGGTGAGCCATGTGGGAATGTCCAGCACCTTAACCACGAAGCCACCTGCTGGTCCCTGCCCCAACTTATTTTTGACCATAGAACTCTTTTTTTCCCATGGAATTTTTCCGGGAATTAATGTTCCTCAGATCACCTGTGCCACCCCCCGCCCCCCCACCACAAGTGGTTTGAAGGACCAAATGTAGTGGCATGTCGTTATTATGAATTTCCCCAATTTCATTCCCAGTTTCAGCCTGCAACATTTGGAGTTTATTCGAGCTTCTTGAAACTTGAAGCATGTGACAGGGAGAATAGAAAAGGGATTTGCCTGCATGTTGCAGAGGTAATAATCCTGGCAAGAGAGTCAACCCTATGGCCTGGTGGTCAGGGCAGCCAGATTCCACATGGCCAACTGCATGCGAATCTTGGCCCTGGCAGCTTGAAAAACATGCCAGGCCCATGTGTGCATGTCCCAGATCATGACAGGATAGAGAAATGGAGGGGAAAGGGTTGTTAGCGTAACCATGCCTCATTGAGGACGTGGTTCTCGTTCCCTGTCTGTCTCTCTGGCAAGCACATGTATAATAATAATAATAATTTGGGGGGTATTTTTTAGAAGTTTTTGCCTTAGGGCATGCACACCTCCTGGAGAGAGAAAGAGAGACACACAGTGAGAGAAAAATTGAGAAATCACTTTGCGGCCACGCTGCAATCCCTTCTCCATTCTCCCAGGATCTTGGGCATGCATGCACACATACCTGCATGATTTTGAAGCCACTGGGTCCAGGACTCAAACTGTAGTTGGCCATGTGGGAGTCTAGCAACATAACTGCTATGCCATCTGCTGGTCCTACAATCATAATTTTAAAAACGGTTTTGGAAAGATTATATTTTGTGAGCAGAGCTGGAGGCACAGAGGCAGACTATGAAAAGCAAAGGGCTTGGAGATCAAAGCCCTGGATTTTAATTCCAGTTCTACCTCTCTAGTTATAGAGCCTCAGAGAGCTGTTTGCCTTTTCTGAAACCCCTTTCTCTTGTGAAAATAAGAGAGTTGCACCAAACGGTATCTCTTTCATTCTAATAGTCTAAGATTCTAGAAATGTACCTAACACAGTGCCTGCCATATATGAAACAACAAATGACAAAAGTGGGATTTATTAACGATGGCTCCATTGCTTATAATCTTTGGGACTGGACAAATTGATTTTTCTTAAGTCTTAGTTACTTCCTCTGTAAAATAAAAATAGTATACTTTTATATACCTTGCTTCAATCTTCCATTGTCTAGAGTAGTGTTTCCCAAAATGTGCTCTGTAGAGTACAAGTTACAAGGAAATGTAGTAGATATTGTGTGTGGGGAGGGGGAACCAATACTTGGCTCAACAAAGTTAGCCAGACTTCTTGGGACCAGCAGTTGGCGTAATGGCTATGTCGCTGGACTCTCATGTAGTCGACTGCTGTTTGCGTCCAGGACGCGGTGGCTTAAACTCACGCCAGGTGCATGTGCGTGCGTGCCCAAGATCCCGAGAGGAGAACGGAGGAGAAGGGATTGCGGTGTGACCATCCCCCCTGGGGGGTGATTTCTCGCTTTCTGTCTCTCTGTCTCTCTCTGTCTGTCTGGTGAGCACACGCGCCCTATAGCAAAAACCTCTCCAAAAAAAAAAAAAGTTAGCCAGATTTCTTTACTCGAGACTTGAACCTTTTCGTCTTCCTGTGAATTAGCAGCTCTCATAAGAGAGAGTTCTGTGGTGTTGCCTTATCTTATTTTTGACCATGGAAGACTTTCCTTTCTTGGAGCTCTCAGGTGATTAATGTTTCTCAGATCATCTGTTTGGCAAAAAAATTATGTAGCTTAAAGGACGAAATGCTGTCACTTGTTGTTAAAATTTCCCCAATTTCATTCTCTATTCTACTTTTACAAACAAATTGTTATTTTTCTTTCTTAAAATAATTATTACTTAAAATGTATTGTTATTATTTTTAAACTTTTTGCTATTGGGCACACGCTCTCACCAGAGACAGACGGACAAAGAGAGAGAGTGAGAAAGCAAGCTGCCAGGTCCTGGACTTGAACTGTGGTTGGCCACCATGCCACCTGCTGGCTGATATTTTTCATTATTTTGTATTTTTGCCAGGATTATTATTATTATTATAAATATTTTAATTTGCCAGAGGGTGCATGTGCTTGCCAGAAAGAGACAGAGAAAGAGGAAAAAGAAGTACCCCCCCAGTGGGGTGTGGAATTTGGGGCACATGTGCACATGGGCCTGGCATGTTTTTAAGCCACCAGGGCCAGGATTCAAATTGTGCAGTCAGCCTTTTGTGGTCTGGCTCCCACAGCCACCAGACCTCAGGGTTAGCACTCTTGCCAGGATTATTCTGCAGCATATAGGCAAATCCCTTTTCTGTTTATTCTCTCACACTTCAAGTTCCACAATGGTCACCCAGATGCTAACAGTGTCTTTTGCTCTGAGAAATTCAGGTTAGTTTTTGACAGCAGTGAACAATGGTGTCCTTGTTAGGACATAAGATATCTCTGAGTAGCTAGACGGTGCCAGACACTGGAACAGGCTCAGGGATACTGGGACTATTACACTGTGTTGATTTTCATGAAAGATCTCATCATCTTCTGGGCTAGTAGACCAAGATCTGTGCCCGAACAGAGAATCAATATCCTCTAGAAAAATTCAAGGAGCCTGGGGGACCAGCAGATGGCATAAGTGTTACATTGCTGGACTCTCACAGAGTCGACCGTGGTTCAAATCCTGGACCCAACAACTTAAAACTTAACGCTGGGCAGGTGGGCATGCATGCCCAAGATCCCAGGAGGAGAACGGAGGAGAAGGAATTGCAGCATGGCCATCCCCTCTAGGGGATGATTTCTTGCTTTCTGTTGCTCTATCTTTCCTGTGAGTGCTCACGCCCTAATGCAAAAAAGATCTCTGTCAAAAAAAAAAAAAAAAAAAAAAAAAAAAAAAAAAGAAAAAGAAAAATTCAAGGAATCTGAAAAAGGGAGTATGTAATTCAGCAAGACACTGCCAGGGTATCAAAACAGAGCCTCTAGCAAATGGCTTTGACAATCAAGGCAAAGGGAAAAGCCCCAGCTTGTTAACTCTTGGATGTCTTTGCTTGGAGTTGTACAGAGGTGCTCAGCAAGGTTTGGGAGAATACTGGGTGGGAAGGTGAGGTGGAAGCGGGCTATCCTAAACGGACCTCTTTATTTTACAGGTAGTGTCAGGCTAGAAAGCACCATGATCTGATCCAGAGCTTAGAAAGGCCCTGTTCCTAATAATCTCCTTGCCTTCAGTGAACCTCTCCTCCCCTGTATTTGTTTCAAGTATCTTTTCTCCTTTTTTATTGTGTTTTTCTTTGCAAATCTTTATTTCATTTGTTTCTGGCCACTTCTGTATCTTGATTCTGTTCCTCTTTGATGCAACTCCTAGGAAGCCAACCCAAAACTGTAGGCACTTGTCTTGATCAAAACCATCATTGATCAGTCTCTTTGTTGCAGGCTGATGTAAAAGACCAATTATGTTTTCGCTTCCTACTCCCCTGAAGTTGTATTTGCATTTGGAAAATTCAAATACAGTTGCATTAGTCCAATTTTTGGTCCAAGCACCAAATGTCTGGTGTTGCTTTAGTCTTACCTTCATTAAAGCTGTGGCGGACAAGGTTCTGGAGCATGGTACAGTCTTCGTTAATACTGCATATACTACTTAAGAGAGAGCCTTGAGTCTCTAAGAAATTTCTTTTTTTCTGGTTGAAATTGGGAAGAAACTCAGGATATTTTTTCTTTTTCCCTAAAAAGTGTTCATTTCCCCAGAGAGAGAATACCATTCTGTTCCTACCACCAGCCAGTTTCTCTAGCAGAAGTACAGGTTGTTCCAACAGCACTACAGCAGAAAACACCCTGAATTGTATTGTTCCTAACCACTGAGCAGATTAAACCACACCAAGTCATTAACTCACATAATTCCAGGGTTTAAGTACATTTTTTGTAGATAAAACATTCTCCACAATAGGACAGTAGAACCAATAAGAGGACATAGCTCAATTAGTTCATTCCTGGACCATGATTTTTTTTTTTTTTTTTTTTTTTTTTTTTTTTTTGGAGAGGTTTTTCACTATAGGGCGCGTGCGCTCGCCAGACAGACAGAGAGAGACATAGAGACAGAAAGCGAGAAATCACCCCCCAGGGGGGATGGTCACGCCGCAATCCCTTCTCCTCCATTCTCCTCTCGGGATCTTGGGCACGCACGCACACGCGCCCGGCGTGAGTTGTAAGCCACCGGGTCCAAGACGCGAACCGCGGTCGACTACGTGGGAGTCCAGCGACATAGCCATTACACTAACTGCTGGTTCCCCCTGGACCATGATTTTAGCAGCATTTCCCTCACCTCTGCAGAGATGAGCCCCGAATGTGAGCAACGGTAAATATCTGAGCCCTCTGAATTCATGCGGTCAAATGTCATCAGAATGAGGCAGTTAGAGGGATTAGATATGTCTTGGTGTTAAGGAACTCACAAGTAAACCAGAATCTGGAGTTCTTGTCAATTATTATCTGGCTGCATGATCAAGTCACATTGTCATTGGTCTGATGGGAACATCCATGACTTTGTTCTCTTGCTTGGAATCCTTCTTTACCTCAGGTCATTTGAACTTTTGGGGGACAACTCCACCTACAGGGCTCTCATGATCATGGGGGTCCCCCACTGTCGGGGCATGAATTCTTCTGCCATCCTGAGCTAGGGGAATGGAGATGGGAGCATTATTGCACCTGTGGAGGCGGACGCTCTTTAGGGTGCCCACCAGCAGGTTCCACATTGAGGTGGGTGGACGGGGAAAGGGAAAAAGGGATAAGAAGGGAGAGGACGAGGTGACTGAGAGGGTTTGAAAGCTGGGGTAACGGACCTAGTTTAGTGCTTTCAAAGCAAACAGGGAACTTTGTCCTGAGTCTTGATCCTTTAACTAAGGCAGAAAATAGCAGGAGTCGTGTAAGGAGTAATTCTTGAGCTGATGCAAAAGCATTTTGTTGAATCTCTCCTTGATAGTACTTGGAGTTTGATTTCCAGTAGGCTCAGAAGAGATACATTTTTGAGAAGTTGTGTGTAAATCAAAATATTGCTTGAATTTTTTTTCCGTTTTCCATAAGGGACATCTAATTTTTTTCCTCTGTCTGATTTGCTTAAAGGTGTGTCTGTTTGATAATCCTGTTCTATTTGAAATGGATTTTTTTAAGGATCAATAAGTTATTCATATAGTGTTTCACTTGCAGATAATTACTTTATGTAAGATTGGACTACATTCCAAATGAAAATCAAATATATAATAATGTAGAATTTTTTTATACCTTATTTCAGAATTTTTATTTGAACTCATTAGTTTTACATTTTAGTATAGATTTGATTCTTCAGATCCCTTATTAAAACTTGAAATAGGTGGGCCAGCTGGTGGCATGTTGGTTAAGGTGTCTGGATTATGCATGATCAACTAAATGGGTTCAAGTTCTAGACTCAGCAACTTTAATAACATACAATGTATGTGTGCCCAAAATCCCAAGAGGAGAATGGAGAAAAAGGGATTGCAGCATGGCCATTCTCCGTGGGGTAGAGGGGTGCTTTCTCATGTTCCTTCTCTGTCTGTGTCTCTCCAGCGAGTGCACACACTCTGTCCAAAACAATTCAATGCATGTATGCTTTGAAAACACATTTTGTATGCTTAAAGATGTACAATGATTAAATGTAAGGTAAAATAAATAAATGAAATAAAGGAGGAAAAAACTTGAAATAGTTAAGTAAATTAGAGTGAGGCAAGAATGAAGGCTGTCTGAGGATTGCATAAACTTACGAAGATTTTGAGTGACTTAGAGGATTAAATCTTTCAGTAAAAAATTTCACACGGAAGACATAGAAATATCACTTAAACCCTCAATGATGTTACCCATGAGATTATAAAATATAAATGAGTTAGACTTACTGTTGAAAACCTAGGAATATTCCCTTTCAATTATAAACTTCTTAACCAAGAGGAAAAACAAAGAGTTACTCATGAAAAGTTAGAAATTAAAATAAACATAGGCTCTAAAAAGAAGAAAGTATTGTGTGGGAAATATTCACGAAACAAGATGAAGAAATGATCGTTGTTTTCTTTGCAAATGTTACCTCTCTGAGGTCTTAAATTTCAACTTTCAGAAATCACTGTCATCCATTTGACATGTCAGTTCCTTTGCATAATCAGCATCTGAGTTTACTCTTAATTTTAAAGTAAAAAGATCTCAAAGACCCTACTGAATGTCCAAGTCAAAAGATTGGGCACAAATATGTAGGCCAGAAACTAGCTTAATGTGAATAAACTTCTTTGTAGCAATTTTCCTATTCCAGACTCTATTAAATTACTACTATATTAATAGTGGAACTAGAAAACTAGAGTATCAGTGTAGAGGCAATTAGAAAAAAGCTTAAGAGACAATAGAGATCCTTTCTTCTGCAGAGAAACAGTCTCTGCTTTTATTAGAATATCTGAGATGCTCTCACAAATATTTTTCTCCTTTCAACTTGTGGGATTTATGGCACTGACCAGCCTGAGGGGCTCTTCATCTGAAAACGTGAAAGCCTCAGCTCTCCCTAAGTCCTCCTTGACCTGATCTCTGCTCTCTTGACAACTGCTCTTTGTATTAGAATAATTCAAATCCACCTGTAGATTGTTATAGTCCAAAATACTAGAACACTATATATTTTAATGTTTTAACTTATATTTTTATTATTTTAGGAGATAGGCTTCTATGCTTTCTTAAAATTTTGTTTTTGTTTTTGTTGTTAGTTTTTTGCCGTGGGGCACGTAGACTCACCAAAGAGATAGAAGGAGGGAAAGTGAGAAATTCACCCCCCAGGGGAAATGGCCATGTCGTAATTCCTTCTCCTCTGTTCTCCTCTTGGAATTTTGGGCATGTACATACAAGCACCCAACATAATTTTCTTTCTTTCTTTCTTTCTCTCTTTCTTTCTTTCTTTCTTTCTTTCTTTCTTTCTTTCTTTCTTTCTTTCTTAAAAAAATTATTTATTTATTTAATTCTATATATTATTATTTTTATTATCATTTTGATTTGGCCTGAGAAAGACAAAGAGAGAAAGGGAAAGTGAGAAAGCAAGCTGCTAGGTCTGAGACTCGAACTGCGGCTGGTCATGTGGAAATCCAGCGCCTTAACCACCATGCTACCTGCCAGCCCCATGCCCAGCATGATTTTCAAGCCACCAAGTCTCGGACTCAACTTCAGTCAACCATAGGAGAGTCCAGTGTCTTAACTACCACTCTGCCCGCTGACCCTTAAAAAAGCTTTAAAAAAAAAAAAAAAAACAATTTCTTTGTAAAAGAGTATGTGCATTCACAAGAGAGAGACAGAAAAAGAGAGAGAGGGAGAAAGAGAAAGCATCTTTCTTAGTGGAGCATGATCATAGCACAGTCTGTTCTCCTCAGTTTTTTTTTCCTGTCAGGATTTTTGGCATGCACACACATGGGTCAGGCATATTTTTCAAACCTCTGGGTCTGGAATTCAAACCCTGTGATTGGCCATGCAGGCCACAGAGCCCAAAATATTATGCTTTCTGTGGCATTTCTGTGACAGAAAGCAAGAGTGTTGTTGGGGCTTTAGGTCAGGGGAAACAAGAAGAGAAAGAATCGGTGAAGAAACCAGGGGGTAGGGGGTTGCTGCTAGGGACCTTCTCTCCCTACTGTGCACTGAAGCTCATTAAGCGCAGAATTGCTAGGGAATTGGGAAAGAGAGAGAAACAGCTGGAAAAAGCAGATAGTCCAGTCAGCATCTTAGCCTGCCTCCTTTTGGGAAACTCTACTACAGCCGCCCAGTGGACCAGAGGGGACTTCTTTGATTTATACACTTCCCATTTTCTATACCAGTACCACACAGGAAAGGCCAGTCATTGTCATCACTCTGAGAAGGAAGGTCATGGAACAAAAGGTATACCAATCCACACTTTGTTTTATAAAGGCCTGGAGTCTTGTCTTAGTTCAGCTTGGCAAGGTGGAAAGCACAAAGTGAGCTTTTGTGGGGTCTTTGTCTCCTAAAGGCAAGTGGCTCTTACAGTCACATTGGTTGGTTGACAGTGGCCCCAGATCTAGCAGAGTAACAGCTTACACTGATACGCAGCCTGCCATGTGCCAGGCGCTGGCTTAGTGCTTTGTGTATGTTAATCCATTCAGTGTTCATGTTAGCTCTGTAAGGTTCTTACTCCATTTTGCCAAGTAGGCAGGCAATGGATATGTTGAGAGGAAAAAAGACTCGCACCCAGTCAAGGTACCTCCAGAGTATGTGCTCATAGCCAACAGTCTTAACCATAAAGGGCCAGACAGTGAGTGGTTTAGATTTTGTGTGCCATACAACTTCCGACACAGCTAATCACCCCTGCCATGGTAGTGTAAAATAACTTAAATGAATGAATATGGCTATGTTCCAATATACTTAATTAACAAAACCAGGCAGTGGATCAGCTGGGGCCCTAATCTGCAGACCCAGCGCTTAACCACCCAATGGTACAAAAGCCCTCTCGTTTACATTTTATTTCCTCAGACCATGTCAGTCTCCATGATATTCCATCCAAATAACCAGTATCATATATAGGATTTATAATTTATAGCACATCTACTCTTTACACACTTATGAGATAGATTTTTATCAATGTCCCCATTTTTAAAATTATTTTTAGTTAATTAATAATTAATTTTTAAAATGCGGTAGGGCATGTTCACTCCCCAAGAGACAGAGAAAGAGAGAGAGGGGAAGTGAGAAAGCACTCCTTAAGAGGGATGGCCAGGCTGTGATCCCCTCTCCTCCATTCTCCTCGGGATTTGGGACATGCATGCACACATGCCTGGTGTTTTTCAAGCTGTTGGGTCCAGTACTCAAACCACACAGTTGGCCACATGGGATCCAGCCACTTCCCACCATGCCACCAGCTGGCCCCAATGGTCCCATTTTAAAGAATGCAAAATGCGACTTCAGAGACAAAGTCACTTGCCTAGAGTCTCATGTTACAAAGTTCTTTGGCATATTCTAAACCTGAAGTCTAATTCTACAAATGCCCGTCAATCTTGACACTGATGTTTGCATTTTCCTTCTAAAATTTCTACTTCTTCTTTTGTTTGTATTCTGTGCTGTGCTTTCTTGTTGGGAAAGCAAAGAGAAACATCCTGATCTCTCCGTATCTACCTTCTAGAATCTTTTATTTTGACCTCGTAGGATTTTCTAGATGAACAATGTTCTTATACCAGGCTGGGTCTCTGAAAGCTCTGGGGAAATGCACAGCCTACATTTAGCTTCTGAGACTGCTTGCTAGTTCTTACTGTGAGAACTAGGCAAGACCTTTCCCATGGAAACTCTCTTCACCAACACAGGGCCTAGGAATATGAGCCACAGTCTCAGCAAGTAACATTCACTTGACCTCAGAATACGCTGGGTGCTTTGCTACGTATTTTATACTTACTATATTGAATCTATGGAACAACTCGAGGTAGGCAGGTCTCATTATCCCTGTTTTACAGATAAAGAAATAGGCACAGAAAGCAAAACAACTTACGCTGTAAGTCCTGAGTACCCTGTGTGCCTGACCTTTTTAAAAATTATTTTTTGGGGGACCAGCAGTTAGCATAATGGCTATGTCACTGGGCTCCTATGTAGCTGACCGCGGTTCGAGTCCCAGAATCAGCGGCTTAAACTTACTCTGCGTGTGTGCATGCCCAAGATCCAGAGAGGAGAATGGAGGAGAAGGGATTGCGGTATGGCCATCCCCCCTGGAGGGTGATTTCTCGCTTTCTATCTCTCTATCTCTGTCTTTCTGGCGAGCGCATGCGCCCTATAGCAAAAACCTCTCCAAAAAAAAAAATTATTTTTTGGGAGGCCCAGCAGGTGGTGTGGTAGTTAAGTCACTGGAGTCCCATGTGGCTATTTTTCAAGGTCCGGACCTGGCAGCTTGCTTTCTCACTTTCCCTCTCTGTCTCTCTCTGTTCAAATTTTTAAAAAATAATAATAAATAAAATTAAATAATTTTTAAAAAATCTCTCTTTTGTTTTGAATTGCCAGAGGGTGTGTGCACTCGCCAGAGAGAAAGACAGAGAGACAGAGGAGTAGAGAGAGAGAGTGGGAGAAAGCACCACCTAGTGGGGTGTGGTCATGCCACGATCCCTTCTCTATTCTGTCAGGATTCTGCACACAGGCCCGCGCAGGCACACACCTGGCATGTTTTTCAAGCCACTGGAGCTGGGGTTCAATCCATAGTTGATCATGCAGGATCCAGCTCCCTTAACCACTAGGTTATAGGGTCAGGCCTAAAAATGTGTATCTTGCTGTATGGTCAAAAACACAGTATAAAGTTTACCATCTTTTTAATCTTTTAGTGCTTAGTATAGTAGTGGTAATAGATACTGAGCAAGAGCTCTCTACACTTTTTCATCTTATAAAACTGAAACAATTCCCCTTGTCTCTGACTTGTTTTGTTTTGGTTTTGCTCTAGGGTACATGTGCTTGCCAGAGACAGGGGAGGGAGGGAAAGTGAGAAATCACCCCTGGGGGAATGACCGTGCTACGATACCTTCTCCTTTACTCTCTTTGCGGGATTCTGGGCACACTCGCACACACATGTGCCTCAAGTGATTTTCAGGCCTCTAACCACTCAGCCATGTGGGATCCAGTGCCTTAATCTTCTTGCCACCTGCTGGCTCATCTCTGACTTTTTAAAGGATAGTTTGGTTGGCAGCTCATGCTTGGGAGCTACAACGGCACTTCAGAAAGCTCGTGGAAACATGGGATTAAAAATACAAGCTTATTTTGGTGCAAAAGTTTTGAAAACCTTGTATAGTTTTTCATAATTCACACTTTCCATGAGCTTTATGGAGATGCTGCATGGTGCCAGTGCTAAGCAAGATCATAGACGCTTCCAGTCAAAATAAGCTCTTCCTTACACTTCCGCCATGGGGTCGAGAAACAGGACACTCTCCACGGAGGATGAGGTGGCTCTTAGGATCTTTCTGATTCAGAGCGCTCTAGTCTCCCCACCAATTACCTCTGGTGGCTTTGCAGAAACCTGTAGGATTCCCACGAAGGTCACTGTCACGTGGGATGAGCCTTTCTTGCACTGCCCCACTACACTGTTTTCCCCAGGTATTGCATAAGAGTGTAATATGACTTCACCCTCAAATATCTGTACGGAGATTGTTCAGTACTTTTATCACCAAGGGCTGGGGAGCCATCAACCGCATGGAGCTCAAGGGCCTTGATTGTGCCTCATTTCCGTCCAGTGGCCCAAGGCTTCACAGGCATGGCAGTCGCTCTGTTGCGGTTGTGCTGGGCTGGCACTCCTCCAGAATTAAATTTAGGGTAGTCTTTGCCAAAAGTTTCTGCCCAGCTTTTTTTTTTTTTTTTTTTTTTTTTAATTTTACTGTAGGACATGTGTGCTTGCTGGACAGAGACAGAGAGATAGAGAGAAAGGGAAAGTGAGAAAGATCCCCCAAGGGGGATAGCTACGCACAGTCCCATCTCCATTGTCTTGGGATTTTGGCCACACATACACACGTGCCCTGTGTTGTGTGTGTGTAAGCGCGCTTGTATGTGCGTGTGCGTGTGCGTGTGCGTGTTTCTTTCCTTTTAAAAAACAGTTTTGTCGGGAACCAGCAGTTAGCGTAATGGCTATGTCACTGAACTCCCACGTAATCGACTGTGGTTTGCGTCCCGGACCCGGTGGCTTAAAACTCACGCCAGGCGCGTGTGCGTGCGTGCCCAAGATCCCAAGAGGAGAAAGGAGGAGAAGGGATTACAGCATGGACCATTCCCCCTGGGGGGTGATTTCTCGCTTTCTGTCTCTATGTCTCTCTCTGTCTGTCTGGCGAGCGCACGCACCCTATAGCAAAAAAAACTCTCAAAAAAAAAAAAAAACCACAGTTTTGTTATAGAGTGTGTATGCTTGCCAGAGAGAGGGACAGACGGAAAGAGAATGGAGAAGTGAGAAATCACCCCGAGGGCAGGTGGCCAGCCGCAGTTGTGCAACACACACACACACACACACACACAGGTCCCCAGAGTGGTTTTCAAGTCACTGTTCTGGCAGCACCCAGTGGATTCCAGCAGCCTTACCCAGCACGCCACCGGCTGGCCTCTGCCCAGCTCTTGAATGCCAAACTCCCTTCACGTCCATTGACTCGGCAGTGATTGGCAGTTTTGTTTTCTAGCCTAACCTATGAGGGTATTCTTTGTCTTTCTATCAGAATGTGAAGAAGACCGACTGGTTCCAGGAGTGGCCGGACTCCTACGTGAAGCATATCTACAGCTCGGAGGACAGGAGCGCGCAGCGGCACCTGAGCAGCTGGGCCATGCGCAACACCAACAACCACAACTCCCGCATCCTCAAGAAGTCCTGCCTGGGCGTGGTGGTGTGCAGCCGCGACTGCTCTACAGAGGAGGGGCGCAAGATCTACCTGAGACCTGCAATCTGTGACAAAGCCCGGCAAAAGCAGCAGAGTGAGTGGGGCGTGGTGGCACCACCCAGGGAGCTGGCAGCCATTCGGAAGCCCCTGACTGATGGGCCGCTAGATTCTAGCTCACCCTGTGACCCAACCCTTGCATTGAAAAGTAGTAAAGACCAAAGTTGTTCCAACACAGAGTATATTAAGGGGGAAACAGTGCCCCTGCTTGTCCCTCAGTATGTGCCCCTCAGAGCTGCCATGCCTAGAACACCCATCATTAAAATTGCTCTCAGGACCAGCAGATGGTCTAATGGTTAAGTCGCTGGACTCCCACGTAGATGACTGCGGTTCAAGTCCCAGACCCAGCGGCTTAAAACTCACACCAGATATATGTGCGTGTGTGCCCAAAATCCCAGCAAAGAACAGAGCAGAAAGGATTCAGTGTGACCATCCCCCTTGGGGGATGATTTCTTGCTTTCTGTCTCTGTCTCTCTGGAGAGGACATACTCCTTATAGCAGAAATTCCTCTTTAAAAAAAATTGACCTTGGGACCAGCAGTTAGCATAATGGCTATGTTGCTGGACTCCCATGTAGCTGACCACGGTTCAAGTCCCGGACCCGGTGACTTAAACTCATGCCAGGCACATGTGCGTGTGTGCTCAAGATCCAGAGAGGAGAATGGAGGAGAAGGGATTGTGGTATGGCCATACCCCTTGGGGGGTGATTTCTCGCTTTCTGTCTCTCTGTCTTTCTGGCTAGCACACGCACCCTAGAGCAAAAACCTCTCAAAAAAAAGAAAGAAAGAAAGAAAGAAAATTAAATTGATCTTGGGGATCAGCAGTGGCATGGTGGTTAAGGAGCTGGACACTCCCAGATGGCTGACCATGGTTTGAGTCCTGGACCTGGTGGCTTGCTTTCTCACCCTCTCTTTCTGTGTCTCTCTCTGGTCAAATTAAAAATAAATGAATGAATAAATAAAAATGAAATAAATCTTTAAAAAAAATTGATCTTTTGGTTTAAGGCATCTGACTTGGGGTCCCTGCTCAAAAGATGTAACACTTAGGGGGCTCATATTAATTCATCAGTGGTCCCTGTAAAGTTCAGGGGAAAGGAGTTTATCAGACTTGCATTCTGATGTCTTGGGAACTGGGTCCCTAAGTGATATCAGTGAGTGCGTTTCTCCGGCATGGTGACAAGGGACTGAATTTGAAGTTAGATTCAAGTCCACTCCTTCAGGCTCGTGTTACAGTCACATGCTGAGATATTTGTTCATTTTTTTAAATGGTATTCACTGGATTGTGAAATAGATACATTCATTGTTCCCTGTGACTTGCCTTCTTTGCGCCTCCAGTTACTTCACGTTCTTTCTTTGTAATTTGTCTTCAAAACTTGCTCTCAGGGCAGGACCTGGCTTCAGTCACTTACACCTTAGTGAAAATTTAGTAGCTCTTTCTCATGTGGCCTTGCCTCTTGCCCTTTAGTTCTGATTGTGAAATGAAAGAATGTTTTTCTGTTCTCTATAAAGAATTTAAAATATCAGTAAATAAGCCAGGAGAGGTCTTCTGCTCAGAAAAATTCTTCTCTGACTTGTAAAATACCTTACTCCGTAGGCAACTGCTTACTCCACCCATGTGTGAGATCGGTCGGGGCCATGACGGTGGCCAGGCCTCATAGGTTCAAGGATAAGCCCAGCCGATGAAGCCCATTAAACTGTGTTTATTCTCTGCATTTTAGAATCAAAACTAAAGCAGTCAGTGCTGCAGAGACTCGGGAGTCACCAATATGCTGGTGTCACTCTCCTCTGTTCTTTTGTAGAGAAACGCTGTCCCAACTGCGACGGGCCCCTGAAGCTAATTCCTTGCCGAGGCCATGGGGGCTTCCCTGTCACCAACTTCTGGAGGCATGAAGGACGCTTCATATTTTTCCAGGTAGGATGTGAGTTACTTATCTGATTCGGCCTCTCAAGTATGAAGTTTCACCAGAGGCTAGAGGTACATAGGTGAATCAAATACTGAGGACTCGCTATGGGAGAGTGAGTGTCTGAACCCCACATTCCAGTAGAGGTTTAAATCGCAGAACCCTAGGAGAGGAACTGGCGGACTCTGCCTTGGGTTCCTTAGGAGAGGCGGCAGTTAATCGATCGCACTCAGGTTAGCACGCCGCCGCCAGCAGCCTACCCCACACCCGAGTTTGTGCTTTTAACTAGCACTGGAACCCTAAGGTGACATTCCTCCCCCAAGTCCCAGCTTCCTGTAAAATGTCTAAGAAGCACGGATGGGGCCCTGGTGTAAATAGTGGTGGAGTAGACTCTGACGGCGGCTGCCTACATTTGAGTCAATGGAGTACTGGTCAACCAGCTCTGCAAAGTGAGAAAGTCCTGATTTGTGGCTTCTGCCAATTTCTGTGGTGTAACTATTCCCATGAATGAGTCAAGCTAGTAGTCATTCCTTTTTTTTTTGAGAGAGAGATTTTTGCTGTAGGGCACATGCGCTCACCAGAAAGACAGAAAGAGAGAAATCACTCCCCAGGGGGCATGGCCACACCACAGTCCCTTCTCCTCCATTCTCCTCTTGGGATTTTGGACACGAATCCAGAGTTTCAAGTCACTGAGTCTGGGACTCAAACCACTGCTGACTGCATGGGAGTCCATCACCTTAGCCACCACCTGCTGGCCCCACTAGTAGTCTTTTTTTTTTTTTTTTAAGAACTATTTTATGGGTGGGGACCAGCAGTTAGCGTAATGGCTATGTCGCTGGACTCCCACGTAGTCGACCACGGTTCAAGTCCCGGACCCAGTGGCTTAAACTCACACCGGGCGCGTGTGCATGCATGCCCAAGATCCCAGGAAGAGAATGGAGGAGAAGGTATTGCGGCGTGGCCATCCCCCCTGGGGGGTGATTTCTTGCTTTCTATCTCTCTGTCTGTCTCTGTATTTTTGGTGAGCACACGTGCCCTATAGCGAAAACCTCTCCAAAAAAAAAAGAAAAAAAAAAGAATTATTTTATGGGGCTGGCAGGTGGCATGGTGGTTAAGGGTGCTGGACTCCCACATGAATGATCACGGTTCGGGTCCCAGACCTGGTAGCTTGCTTTCTCACTTTCCCTCTTTCTCACTCTGTCCTTCTCTGATCAAATTAAAATAAACAAATGAGGGACCAGCAGTTGGAGTAATGGCTATGTTGCTGGGCTCCTATGTAGTCAATTGTGGTTCGAGTCCCGGACCCAGTGGCTTAAACTAATGCCAGGCACGTGTGCGTACATGCTTAAGATCTGATAGGAGGATGGAGGAGAAGGGAGAAGGGATTGCAGTGTGGACATCTCCCCTTGGGGGGTGATTTCTCGCTTTCTGTATCTCTGTCTCTCGCTGTCTTTCTGGCGAGCGCATGTGCCCTATAACAAAAACCTCTCCCCCCTCAAAAGTAAAATAAATAAATAAATGAATGAATAAATAAATAAAGTTAAAAATAATTATTTTATTTATCGTTATTAAAATAAATGTTAAGAAGTTAAAAACATTATTTTATTTATCTTTATTTGTTTATCTTAATTTGACCAGAGAGGGACAGAGCAAGAGAGGGAGAGAGATACAGAAAGAGAGAGAGAAAGATTGGGAAAGTGAGAAAGCAAGCCACCAGATCTGGGACTCGAACCACAGTTGGCCATGTAGGAGTCCAGCACTCACCACCACACCACCTGCTGGCCTCCTGACTAGTAGTCATTTTTAACAATCAATGCACAACATTTCTGAACATTTAACAGTTTGCTCTCAACTTGCCTGGTTGCAACTAGAATTCTAGGTCTCTCTGTTCAGTAGAAAAGACTGTCAGGAGGTATGATCACTCCATGCTTCTCTTCTCTATTCTATAAATGGGGAGATAATAATGGTATATACTTTGAGAATTGTGCTGAAGATGAAATGAGATAAGACAAGCCCAGCTTTGGTGGCCCAGTTGGAGGAAAACTGAACCGCAGTGCTGGAAACCACATGGTGGACTGTGGGTGGATTCACATCCCTGGTCTAGTAAACTTGAAACATACTGGTTGCTTATGTACTTGCCCAAGATCTCAAGGAGCTAGAGAGCTGAGAGAAGACAACTGCGGCACGACAGGACCTCAGGGAAGGCTTTTCTGTCTCTCTCTTGCACTCGTACATTGTCTTTCATGAAGAAACTAAGTAAACTTAGCAAGAAAAGCCATAAAGCATGTAGTGAGCTTACTGGTGTCCTGCATATACGATAAGAAGTGTTTAAAATGTGTTACTTATCGATATGAATATGGCTTTGCAGGGTGGGGAAGGGGTACCACCAGAGGAAGGGGCATCATAAGCCGGGGTGCAGACAGGCTTGGGAGGGGCTTCGGAAGTTGACACAATCTTGTTACAACGGGCAACTGTGATATCACCTGGTCATGGGGCAGGATGTGGAGTCGAAATTTCTGCAGCATGAAGTACGGTTTAGTTATTTACTTACTATTTCCTTTTTCTTCCTCATCTCCTTTAAGTCAAAGGGAGAACATGACCATCCCAAGCCAGAAACAAAGCTGGAGACCGAGGCGAGAAGAGCAGTGAAGAAAGGGCACACCGCGTCTTCCTCTGTCTCCCTCAAGCTCAAGGACAGCCTGAAGACCAAGGCACCATTTCATCACGTATGTTCCAAACGTACTGTGACTTGCCACCGCCCTCATAGGGGCAGCAGATTTCCCTCTCTCTTCTCAGCCATAGAAAGCCCTGAACCAGATACTGCCAGGCTCATTTATAAACAAGCATCCCCCAAAGAAACTGAGTCAGGCTTGACTCTTTTTTTTTTTTTTTTTTTCTGAGAGATTTTTGCAATAGAGTGCGTGTGCTCACTGGAGAGACAGAAAGACGGAAAGCGAGAAATCACCCCCCGGGGGGATGACCAAACCTCAATCTCTTCTATTCTCTTTTGGGTACACACAAACGCCCAGCATGAGTTTCAAGCTGCCAGGTCTGGGACTTGAACCACCATCAACTACATGGGAGTCAGCGACGTAGCCATTATACCATCTGCTGGTCACTGAGGCTTGACTCTTTTTTTTTTTTTTATTATTATTATCTATTTTTTTATTACATTGAATTACATATAACTTTACAGTGTATTACATTGCTTTTTCAAAAGGGAATGCCATGCATGTCAGTCAGTACAGAGACATTAATCTCCCCGCTTCAACATTCAATATCTTTCCTATGTTTCCCCCAATCATTATTATTATTATTCTAATTATTTTTTATGATAAACATGATTTTTTTTTCCAATTATCAGATCATAAAGTTCCCAACAATAGGAAACGTAGACTGCACTCAGGGCTGGACCAAGGGTGGGTCTCGTGCAGCCCCGCAAATGTAGGTGAATCTCCATGGAACACAGTTTCAGGAACGCGGCTCAGGAAAGCAGAGACGGCCATCAGCGGTTGCGGCACGCGGGGCAGATCCCGGCCACGGCCCGCGGGGGCAGAGCCCCGGCCACGGCACGCGGGGCAGAGCCCCGGTGAGGCTTGACTCTTAAATTCTACCATCTTTGTAGTACACTCTCACCATCAATTGTTTGTAATTTTAGAATCATCTTCCCTACTATGACGACAAAGAGAAATTTGAATTAGTGAGCGCCAAAGTTATATTTGCCATTCTATATTTTGGTTCAAATAACACCAAAAGTAATGAAAGGATCTCCACAAAATATGAACCTCATGTTTTTTCCTTCTCGAAAATGTCCATTGGGAACCAGCAGTTAGCGTAATGGTTATGTCGCTGGACTCCCACAGTCGACCGCGGTTCGCGTCCTGGACCCGGTGGCTTAAAACTCATGCCGGGTGCGTGGCGTGCGTGCCCAAGATCCCGAGAGGAGAATGGAGGAGAAGGGATTGTGGCGTGACCATCCCCCCGGGGGGTGATTTCTCGCTTTCTGTCTCTCTGTCTGTTTCTGTCTGTCTGGCAAGCGCACGCACCCTATAGCGAAAATCTCCAAAAAAAAAAAAAAAAAGTCCATAGACCCCCAAACGGATTGTTTTCTTTGCATACTCTACCGAGATCAAAGAAGTAAGCAGTTTCTGAGAGAGATGGTCACCTCACGGTGGTGGTGTGAGGGTGGAGGGTGTTCCCTGAAGACACACTGCCATAGGAAGGCCACTGCTTTATCAGCACCATAGTTCAGGGGTAGAGGGTCTGCCTCACAGGGACAGTGATTCCTATGCGTTTTCTACAGTTAGAAGCTCCATGTTTCTTCTCAGAACAGAGATGGAGCTGGTTCTTCCCTGGAGGCTCTAAATAACTTACATAGAAAAGTTTTCATTTGAGTCACTTGAAGGGATATATGACCCCCCTCCAAAGCCAAATGACTAGTCCTCACCCTTTCTCACCCCCCAGAACTACTTTCTCTCAGCTGATTAGCTAATCATTTTACACAGACTAGAATATAACTTAATGCTCAGCTGGCTTCTTTTCCTGTGGTCAACTGGTGAACAACTTCATTTCTTTTTTTAATGATATTTAAAATATTTATTTAAGTATTCTAGTAGAGAAAGGCACCCCAATAGAGTCTTGATCCACCCATAGCCTCAATCAGCCAGAATCATGGCACACACGTGGCACGTTCAAGGAGACCTCAGGATGTGAACCTAGGACTTCCCCACGTGGGCCCAGCATCACAGAGCATTGGCTTACTGCTGTGTTACCAGTTGGCCTATATACTCCCTCCATCATAAAAACAAACTTACCACTCTGTGTTCTAGAGGTCCTATTTATGGTTCAATAAAATTCCTATGAGCTTACAGAAAAGTCTCTTGAGGAGGGGAGAAAACAGAAGGACAGCAACCTTGGTCTCTCAGACTCTGCCCAGCACTAAAACAGAAAAGTCTAGGAGAAAGTAATGGGGGGAGAGAGAGGAAGAGAGACAGAAAGGGGGAGAGAGAGGAAGAAGGAGAGGAAAAGCCTCTGAGAAGTACACTGAGTATAATATAAGTTGTTGATGCTATAGTTTGACTTTTTAAACATAGCTCTTTATAAGGCTCTCAGAGTGGTGCGTGAGTGTGATACATCTTAAACACACTTGTGTCTGTACAGAGTGAGAGGAAATGTGGCCGTTATGGAGTGGTAAGCTTAAAGTAGAAGATGGGGGTAGCCTCTGCCTCTTCTGTGTCTTTGTGGTGGCGAGAAAGCCTCTGTGTGTGTGGGTGCTCCAGGTATGTAAGGAATGAGGAACACTCGCTTGTGCAGAGTAGCTCGTGGATGGCTCTGGTAGTTGTGTCGATTTGCTTAACTTATTAACACGAGCCATTTTGCCTTCCCTTCCAGTCTCTTCCAGGTGAAACACAAAGCCAGGGAAGTTTACCTTTAACTTGGTCTTTCCAGGAAGGAGTCCAACTGCCTGGCAGTTACAGTGGACATTTAATAGCTAACGTTCCCCAGCAGAACTTGCTGAATGATTGCTTATCCTTCTCCAAGAGTTATAGTTTGGAGGCACCTGCCAATCTGACAGACCTGACTTCTACCCTGGATCCCACGAAGCTCAACGGAATATGCAAATTGTCCGACAGTAGGATCTACAGCAGTGGAGACCTACTTCAGCCTTCCGCCTCTGGAATCTACTCCGATTATGACCATCTGCCCACGTGGAATAAAAACGCGGCTTTGGGGAGAAATCCTCTTCATGACAATTCTTGTCCCAATTATACTTTTCCTCTGACCAGATGGCCTTGCGACTTCTCCCCTCCCCAGAACTGTTTGGATCCCTTTTTACAACAGATTCCACTGGACCCACCTGCAGCCAAACCTAGTTGTCACCAGTCGTGGCCAAATCCAGCGGGTGATCTTTATGAGGAGAAGGTACCTGTGGACTTCCAAAGCTATGTTCCTTCCCTCGCCTACCATGCACCTCAGGAAGACCCATTTCTCCCTCCCTACACCTCTCATTATTCCCACCAGCAACAGCCACTGCCGGGCAAATGCAGCAAATGGGATTTTGAGAAAGAAATGGCATGCATGGGCTTGGATCATTGCAACAGTGAGATGCTTCTAAACCTCTATCCTTTAAGATGATCCAAATCTTATATATATATATGTGTATATATATATATATATATATATATGTGTGTGTGTGTGTATACATATATATATATATATATATGTATACACACACACACACACACACACACACATACACACACACCAAGGAAAAGCAATTTTAGGAAACAGGTGGAAGAACTTCCTTAGGAAATAATTTTCAAAATATAACCACAGATACATGGAATCAGGACAAGCAGCAGGCAAGACTTCCGTTTTATGCAAGTGATCTTTTTCGCTTCTCTTCTAATCTAGAGCTTCCAACCTTAGTAAGGAATAGAAACCCGACCGATTCATGGTGTCAACTGCCTCTGGTTTTTTCTTTTCTTGTTTGTTTTTCTTCCTCTCTCCTCAAATTGGGACCCTCCACCAGTCAGCTGCAGTATCTGTTTGTTCATTAAAATTGATGCGTATCCGATGAACACAGATGTGAAAGGCCTGCCTACCTGGGACCTCGTCTATGCCTTCTTGGGAACTGAGAGTGAAAGGACAGAGAGCTGTCCAGGTGCAGAAAGCCGAACATCCTACCACTGAAGTATGTCGTGGGACTAGTTTATAAAATACGTGTTTTTTTTTTTTTTTTAAAGTTGACTTCTGAGACTAGTCAGGATAAGAAACATGACCTAACTCCATTTCATAAAGATAAAGAACAGAGAAAGTAAATGAGCACAAGAAGAAAAATTCTAGTGGCATCAAATGGTCTCTTCCAACTCTGCTTCCTTATTCTTTTTCCTCACTGACTTCCCCTTCCACGAAGTCTTTTTAACGATTATTTTCTTCATTGCAGAGTACATACACATGCATGAAAGAGAGGCAGGAAGCACCTCCAGCGGGTGTGGTCACGCTGCAATCTCCTTCCTCAGGATGTTGGCACTTGTGTGTGTGTGCCCAGTGTGTTTTTCAGGCAAATTGGGCCAGAGATTTGAACTGCAATTGTGATGTGGAATCTGGTTTCTCTTGAGCAGTGTCTTACCTCTGTGCCACAGAGTGGGCCCAGTGACTTAGATTTGGTTCTGTTGATCTTTATTCTTTATATTTCCTAATTTAGTGCTAGGTTCATAAAATGCGAGACATGTTTGCTTAGAAGGTTTTTGTGCAGTTAACATGATCAGCATTGGGTAGCTCTATCTGAATGCTGGTTCTTCCTCTTTGCTAAAGTACTTTACAATAAAAGTGAGCCTAGACACAAAATCTGAACAGAACCATGCAGTAAACAAGATTTTCAAAAATAAATTATCTTTTTTATCTGAAGGATAACAAATACGCGTGATATTAAAGCTTACCCAACATGTGTTTATTTCTTTTCACAGAAGGCAAATTCTTTCCAGCAGAGTAAATTATTATAATAATTTCCTTTAATCAGAAAGGTGTGTTGTAGTCAGAATATTGCAAAGATGCCTTCCTGTTCCCTGGGAGTAAGGAGTAGGCCTTTTGTTGGAAACATCAAGATCTCATCCTACTCCCAGGTATTGTTATACTGAACTCTGAGCAACTCAAAGACAAGAATAGGACCTTATAAATGGTATTAAGATGCCATGGTTGGGACCAGCAGTTAGCATAATGGCTGTCGCTGGACTCCCATGTAGTTGACCGCAGTTTGAGTCCCGGATTCAGTGGCTTAAACTCACGCCGGGCACGTGTGCATGTGTGCCCAAGATCCCAAGAGGAGAATGGAGGAGAAGGGATTGCAGCATGGCCATCCCGCCGGGGGTAATTTCTCGCTTTCTGTCTCTCTGTCTCTTTCTGGCGAGCTCATGCGCCCTATAGCCAAAACCTCTAAAAAAAAAAAAAAGAAAAGATGCCATGGTTGAGGCCAGCAGGTAGAGTGGTAGTTAAGGTGCTGGCGTCCCACATGACCAGCCATGGTTCAAGTCCTGGACTCGGCGGCTTGAAAATCATGACAGGCATGTGTGCTGTGTGCCCAAAATCCTGAGGAGAATGGAGGAAAAGGGATCATAGTATGGCCACCCTCACTGGGGAGTGATTTCTCACTTTGTCTCTCTCTGTCTCTCTCTGTCTCTCTCCGGCAAGCACACATGCCCCGTGGCATAAACCTAAAAAAAGAAGAGAGAGATATCATGGTCTTAATAACTTAACATTTGCACTGATAACAATCTGTGGGATTTCAAGCTTACATAATGAATAAAAAGTTCATATAGCAGGCTCTAAAGTACTTACAAATATTTTTAACTATAGAAACATACATATAACAAAATCTACTATTTAATCATTGTTAACTGTTCAGTTTAGTGGCAATAAGTGCATTTATATTGTGTAGCCATTACTGCCATCCATCAGATCTCTTTTCAGGTTGCAAAACTGAAACTTTATTCATTGAACAACCTCCCATTCTCCTCAACCAAGTCCCTGACAACCACCATTCTACATTGTGTTTCTATGAATTTGACTACTAGGTACCTCATGTAAGTAGAATCATGCAGTATATTCTTGTGAGTGGTTTATATCACTTAGCATAAGGTCCTCAAGGTGCATTCATACCATAGCATAAAAGTTACCACACAGAGGGTCCTACAGGTGATGTGGTGGTTAAGACTCTGGATTCCCACATGGCTGACCACGGCTAAAGTCCTGGACCCAGCAGCTTGAAAATCACACTTGGCGCATGTGCATGCATGCTCAGAATCCCAGGAGGACAATGGAGGAGAAAGGATTGCAGCATGACCATCCCCCTTTGGGGGGTGACTTTTCACTTTCCCTCTCTCTGTCTCTCTCTGGCGAGCAGATGTGCCCTATGGCAAAAATAAGAAGTTATAGCACAGAACATATCTGTTGTAAAGGTATGTGTAGTTGACAGGAAAAACAGAAAAAGAAGTGGAAAAGAATTTGGGTAGGGTCAATACATCCTTGCATAGGAAGGAATCGAGAGATGTTGACTAAATGTTGATGGAATAATAAATGGTGGTTTAATATGTTATTTCAAGTTCAAAGATATCTAGCAGAGCATGAAGAATAATTATATAACAACGTACAGCGACAAAAAAAAAAAAAAAAAAAAAAAAAAAAAAACAAGAAGAAGAAGATGGAGAAGAGAAAAAAATAGTGATAGTGCAAGGACCTAAAACCTCATTTTTCGTTCTGGATGACCAATAGAGATCCAACTTTAAAAAATTAAGAGAAATAAGTGTGTAATTTAGAATGATCAGAGTTACCTTAGGAAAACAAAAGTCACAAAAGGTTTAAAGTGACTTCCTCTTGGGACACCTTGAAGCTGGAATAGAACTTTTTAGTATAAACCCTTTGCATATACTATTGTATTATTTACCATGTACATATTATTTTGATTGAAAAATAAAAAATATAAATAAAAATTACGAAATGACGTTACCTTTTTTAGAATTATTTTATTTGTTTATTGTCATTATTACTTTTTAATTTGCTATAGAGCATGCACACTCACCAGAGAGAAAGAGAGAAAAAGGGGAAAAGCAAGTTGCCAGGTCTGGGACTCGAATGGTGGTCGGACATGTGGGAGTTTAGCACCTCAACCACCATGCCACCTGCTGGCCCCCACCAAATGAAGTTATCTTAATGTTAGTTTGTCACATACACTTTTTTTTTAAGGTTTTTGTCACAGGGTCCGTGAGCTTGCCAGAGAGAGACACAGAGAAGGAAAGTGGAAAATCACCATCCTTGAGGGATGGCCATGCCACAATTTCTTTTCCTCCATTCTCTACTCAGGATTTTGGGCACACATGCACACACACCTGGCCTGATTTTCAAACTGCCAGATCCAGGGCTCAAACCATGGTTGGCCATGTAGGAGTCCAGTGCCTTAGTCTCCATGCCACCTACTGACCCCATCTTATATACTTTTAATGGATTTTGTAACTAACCATTGATAACATTTGTGTTGATTACAAAACTAGTAAGAGCTGTGATGCTATCCCATATTTTTCTATTACTGACATACTAGCTAATCCTGAAGGGTGCTAAATGGCTCTCCATTTAGGGGAGTGCTTTCTTCATAGAAAAGATTTAATCAGGAAATGGGTAAATGGAGGGGACTGCCATCAGAAAGCAAGTGGGAAGATATCCCTGGCCTTGTCAGTGGACTAGGATAGGGAGTGAGGGCAATTGTTACCAGCCTGTAAGGGTCCTTGACTCCAGATGGCACCTTAACAGCCATTATTTCCTTTTGTCAACCTGTCCTGCCAAGGACCGTACCGGCAGGGGTCAAAGCTAAGTAGATAATCTGGACAACAGGGCATGCTTGGAAGGTGGCAATGCTGTCTCGGTGGCCAACGGGGCTTTTCCAAGCTCAGAAGATGAATGAGAGGGAGATCATTCAGAAATGGGATGGAGGAGTGAGATCAAGAAAATAAGCTATTGCATGTAGTGACTGAGGATAAAAAAGGACGAGGTGAATTTTAAAATCAGAACCAACTCCCAAACTTTCATTCTGATGTTCAAAACAGAAAGAATGTCTGTCTAACGTCTGACCACAATCCCTCCCTCAACATGAAAATAATGTACTGCAAGAAGAGGGTTATTTCAGCACTTATTCACTTGTCCTACAAATATTTACATAGAGCACCCTCACAGACTTTTAAAATTTTTATTTTTTTATTTTTTATTGCTAGAGGACAAGTACACTCACCAGAAACAGAGAAAGCATCCCACAAAGGGGCATGGTCACGCTGCAATCCCTTCTCTATTTCTCCACTCGGTAGGGACATGGGGCACCATGCACATACATGTGCCCAGTGTATTTTTTCTTTTTCTTTTTTGCCAGAGGCATATCCACTTGCTGGAGAGAGATAGAGGAAGATACAGAAAGAAAGTGAGAAATCACCTGGGGGGATGGCCATGCCACAATCCCTTCTCTATTCTGGGATTTGGGACATGCACACACACTTGCTGGCATGATTTTCAAGCTGCCAGGCCTGGGACTTGAACTGTGATCAGCCATGTAGGATCCCAGTGCCTTAACCACCACATCACCTGCTGGCCACCCAGTGTATTTTTCAAGCTACCAGGATTCAGACTGTGACGGGCCATGTGGGATCTGGTGCCTGTGCACATCCCCTAACCACTGTGCGACCAGGCTGGCCCTCCACACGATTTTTGCTTGACCAGTAGTAAAAACATATACCCGTGGGCTTCTTTTCCTACCTAATTTTTGCACTGCTAAGAAAAAATTATTTTGAAAATCTAAGAATCCTCTGCTAAGCTTTGGGTGTTTTGATCTGTCACAGAGAACATCTGCTCATTTTGGTATAAAATAAAACACAGCAATTGGACAGTAACCTGGAGATAAAGTTCTTTGGACTGATGCAGGGTGCAATTTGAAGGCCAGGGAGTTCATGTTCCTTCAGGCTCTGTTTGTAGGATGTCATGCCAACAATTTGCTTTTCATGAGTACAACAGGAACAGGATCACTGTCCTCTGTGCCCTGAGGAAAGTACATAGCTTCAATCTGATTTCCTGTCTGTCATATGCCTTCAACAGGCCTTTCCCAAGGAACTACAGAACACCCCTTTGGAGAACTGCTGTCCACAAGCTGTTGAAACTCCATTCTGAGGTTCCACAAAGGTTGAGAGAGGAGGTTAATACTAAGATGTTACTTTTTAAAAAATAATTCTTTTTATTTAACTTTATTTATTTACTTAAATTTGACCAGAGATGGACAGAGAGAAAAAGTGAGAAAGCAAGACACCAGGTCCAAGATGCGAACCATGGTTGGCCATGTGGGAGTCCAGCACTCTTAACCACTATGCCACCTATTTAACTTTATTTATTTACTTAAATTTGACCAGAGATGGACAGAGAGAAAAAGTGAGAAAGCAAGACACCAGGTCCAGGATGCGAACCATGGTTGGCCATGTGGGAGTCCAGCACTCTTAACCACTATGCCACCTGCCAGCCCCAATATTAAGATGTTTATTGAGGCTGTAGAGTGTGCCTGACATCATGTCGAATGCTTTACAGATGTTACTTCAATTATTCTCACAACAAGATGTAGAAAGTGTTATTTTCAGGCCAGCAGGGGGCATGGAGATTACATGGACACCTACACAGTTTTAATCCTGGACCCAGTGGCTTAAGAAACACGCTGGGCATGTGTGTTTGCCCAAAATCCCAGAGGAGAAAGGAGGAGATAGGATTGCAGTGTGGTCATTCCCCCCTGGGGATTGCTTTCTCACTTTCACTCTGGTGAGAGCTCATGCCCTATAGCAAACAAAAAGAAAAAGAAAGAAGAAAGGAAAAGAAAAAAAAGGGAGGAAGAAAAAGAGAAAGAAAAAGAAAAAAAAGTATTGTCCTTATTTCATGAATAAGAGCAATGAAGATGTTCTGTTGAGAAGTCGCCCTGGTAGAGACCCCTCTGTCCTTTTCTCTCTGTCTCTTTCTGTCTGTCTCTGTCTTTTCATTTTTTTATTTTTTCTTTTTTCAAAATTGTTTAAGGTAAAGTTTTTTCTTTGCTCCAAAATCTTCCTTTATCTTGGTAATAATCCCCTCCCCTTTCCCCCTCCCATCTAGGCAAACAGAAAGGGCAGGCCAGAAGACGATTGAGTCCACCATGAGAACTGAGATCTAGTTTTCATTTTTTGTTTTTTAAAATTAACAAATAATTTTTTGTTTGTTTGCTTTTTCCTTTTCTCTCTTTCTCTGTTTTATCATAATTTTTCTTTTACCTCATCACTTTGCTGCTCAGCCTCTACAGACTGAATGTCTAAACAGGTCTAAGGGAAAAGTTTCCAAAATCCAAATACTATTTGAGTCTTCATATTCCTCAATTCCCACTGAATCTGCAACACAAAGGGAGAAAAATGCAATGCCAAAGAGTTTGCAGACTACATCCTCCAGTGCACCTCTAATCACTCTAATTGAACTTCCAGAAATTAGGAAGAAACGAATAGCCCATCAGATGACTAGAAATCACCACAGAGGCACAAGAAATATGCGAAACCAAAAAGATACCTCTTCCCCAAGGGAAAAGAATAACTCCTCTTCATCCAGAAACAGTACAATGGAACTCATGGAAATGTCTGATAAAGAATTTAGAGTATTCATAGTGACAAAGCTAGCGGAGATGGATGAGAAGAGAGACAATGAACACCAGAAGAAAAAAGCTGATGAGTTTGAGGAGGTGAGGAAGTTCTTGCAAGAGCTGAAAGAGGAAATATACACCATAAAGAAAAAATCAAATGGAACTGTTGGAAATGAAGGCTATAATATAGGAAGTCAAAACCTCCTTTGAAAGTATTAAAAGCAGATTAGATCATATAGAAAAACAAATCTCAGATGTAGAAGACAGAACTGCTGGACTTGTACAATCCACCATGAAGACTGAGAAAATAGCCCTCCAAAATGAGAATAATATACAAGAAATACTAGATACCATTAAATGTACAAACATCCAGATAATGGGTATCCCAGAAGGTGAAGAGACTAATAAGGCATTGACAATCTAGTCCATGAAATCCTGGAAAAAAACTTCCCAAACCTAGAGAGGCATTCAAAGATCCAGACCCTAGAAATACAAAGGATCCTAAATAGGATCAACCCAAGAAGATCTTCTCCAAGACACACTATAGCCAGAATGACCAAAACCACAAAGACAAGATACTAAGATTGTCAAGAGAGAAACGTCAAGTTACCTACAAAGGATATCCCATCAGGCTAACAGCAGACCTCTCATTGGATACAATGTAAGCAAGGAAAGAATGGGAAAATATACTCAAAGTATTGAGTGAAAAACAATGTAAACCAAGAATACTATATCTGGCAAGATTATCTTTAATATAGGAAGAGAAGACAAGTATATTCTCAGATTAAACAAAACCTGAAAGAATTTACCAACACCAGACCAGTTCTCCAAGAAGTTCTGAAGGGAGTGGTCTATCAGGAAAACTAAAGTCAGACACACAGAAATAAGAGTTCTAAAACAACTAAAAATGGCCAGCTTAATTGTAGGGACAAGTCTGGAAATGAATGTTAACTTCCAGAATTTAAATGGAAAGATCAGATCACAACAAAAGATGGATTAAATATATGAGTCTGAACTGGGGAAATGGAACTTTATGACTTTTGACTAAAACATTACTGATCTTCTATGCTTTGTTTTCCAGAGTTAAGAATTTTTGTCTTCTCTTGAGTTGTGGACAGGTTCATGTACCTATTATTCTAACAGAATCCTAATCTGTTTCCTGGCTTTAAGTCTTTTTAATTTTGGAGAGATTTTTGCTGTAGGGCATGTGTGTTTGCCACAAAGACAGAAAGAGACAAAGAAACAGAAAGCGAGAACTCACCCCTCGGCGGTATGGCCACGCTGCAATCCCTTCTCCTCCATTTTTTTCTCTGGATCTTGGGTGCACACACACACACATGCCCAGCGTGAGTTTAAGCCGCTGGGTCCAGGACTCGAACCATGGTCGGCTACATGGGAGTCCAGTGACATAGCCATTACGCCAACTGCTGGTCCCATGGCTTTAAGTCTTAAGCAAAATTCTCTTAACATTTTTTATTTTGATTTATTAAAGCTAAAACTTCCTTTCTTGAAATTAAAAATATATATTAAAAAATACCTATTTAATGACCACAGTAAGCTATATAGCCTCAGCTAGGTGCTGCTTTATAGTATATTCATTCTACCCAGAGTTTCATGCCTAATGTCAACATGTGTTCACAGATATGTATATACCAGCTGAACTTGCTATTGAAAGTATTTAGATTAATTAAGATCTTTTGTGAATCAATGACATGTGGGATAGAATAAAGGAATGGAAAGCAACTGCAGATACCAGAGACAGGGTGGGAGGAGGGTTGGAAATGGCAGAGGGTAAGAAATAGGGGGAAAAAAAAAAATATATATATATATATATACAAGAAACAAGAAATGGAAAATTATTTGTTGATAATAACATATATGATTAAGCACTTTACAGTGTACTCTGGCTGAAAAATCACATTTCGTATGCTGTGGTGATGTTCAGGGAAAGTATGTAAAATAAATAAATAAATAATAATAGAAAAAAAAGATTACAAACCTTTCAGGGCTGGCAGGTGGTATTGTGGTTAAGGGTGCTGGACTCCCACAGGGTGGAATGGGGTTTGAATCCTGGGCCTGGTGGTTTACTTTCTATTGCTCTCACTCTCTCCCTCTCTGGTCAAATTAAAAAAGTAACAATTCTTTGCGGGGAAAAAAAAAGATTATGAACCTTCAAATGAGGCTTAACACCACCTCGTATGTGTGTGTAGGAACTGGCAAGTCTATAAAAATTTTGAAGTCAGTCTTTGCTGGGAAACTGCAGGGTGTTTGCTGCTGCAAGTAATATTTTCAAGGCTAGCTTGGAATAGCTTGGAATTTGTGAATCACAGAAGTTGGTCTTTGATTTCTTCCATATCCTCCACTAGGGTTTCTTTCAGACAAGATCAGATGTGTTTGGGGTAATATGGGTATAAACAAGATCCCTTTCAAAATCTTTTTAGGATGTTCAAGCAAAATGCAAAGCAAAACTACACTAAGATTTGTCATCTACTAAGATAGTAACAATTAAAACTTCAACCACTACATATGATTCATTTTTTTAAAATATAGGCATATTTTTTTCAGAGTTCAGAAAGTCTTCAAGGAAGTTAATATTCACCCCCTTATTTGTAGTTCACTTAAAACACTTTTTTTAGAGATTTTTGCTATAGGGCGCATGTGCTTGCCAAAGAGACAGACAGAGTCAGAGAAACAGAAAGTGAGAAATCACTCCCCAGGAGGAATGGCCATGCTGCAATCCCTTCTCCTCATTCTCCTCTCAGGATTTTAGGCATACACACACACACACACACACACACACGTGCCCGACATGAGTTTTAAGCTGCCACATCCAGGACTCAAACAGTTGTCGACTATGTGGGAGTCCAGAGACATAACCATTACGCCATCTGCTGGTCCCTTAAAACACTTTCTACTGGGACCAGCAGTTGGCATAATGGCTATGTCACTGAACTGCCATGTAGTCGACTGCAGTTCACGTCCCGGACCTGGTGGCTTAAACTCACACTGGGTGCGTGTGCGTGAGTGCCCAAGATCCCGAGAGGAGAACGGAGAAGGGACTGTGGCGTGGCCGTGATTTCTCTCTTTCTGTCTCTCTCTGTCTGGCGAGCACAGGTGACCTATGGCAAAAACCTCTCAAAAAAAAAAAAAAAAAAAAAAAAAAAGAAAAAGAAAAAGAAAAGAAACCACTTTCTACTCAATTAGATTAGTTTATCTTTTCCTATTTTTAAAGAATTATTTATTTGGGGGACCAGTAGGTGGCGTAGTGGTTAAGGCACTGGATACTCCCACATGGCTGACCATGGTCAAATCCTGGACCTGGTGGCTTGCTTTCTCACTTCCCTCCCACCCTCTCCCTCTGTGTGTGTGTGTCTCTCCCTATGGTCAAATTAAAATGAATGAATGAATAAATAAAACTAAGTAAATAATTCTTTTTTAAAAAAAGAATTATTTATTTAATTGTATTTATTATTGTTATTATTTTAATTCCTAGAAGGCTCTTAAACTCACCAGAGAGACAGAGAGAGGGAGAGAGAGAAAAAGAGAGAGTGAAAATGAGAAAGCAAACCACTAGGCCTGAGATTTGAACCAGGGTTGGCCCTGTGGGAGTCTAGCACCATGCCACCTGCTGGTCCCTATCTTCCTATTTCAAACAAGTCATGTGGGGAACAAGGTTGAACATTTGAATTTTCCTATTGTGATAGTTCCTAACTAATAGGCAATGAATTTTTAAACTTCTTAAACCTTCCCCCTCCTGGCCCTCCTATTTTCTTTTCTTTTCTTTTTTTTTTTTACTTCTACTATAAGGTGCCTGTGGCTGCCAACACTTTGCCCTCTGCTACTGCTGCGCCACAGTGACTGAGTCTAGAATAGCAAATGTCTCACTCCAAATGCCACCTACAGAGGCAGGAAAGACAAGTCAGAAGCCCAGTTTTGCACAGAGGTGAATTGGAGTTTTTGAAAAATGTGGCCTTAAGACTATAAAAACACAATGTTAGATAAGCCAAATCTTCACAGAGTTTATTTGAACAGCCTCCTGGTTACACAGTATTTACATTCCAGAAAGGGAAAGTGACCTACAAAGATGAAAGTGAGGGAATGAGGTAGAGAAATCATTGGATTGGCTCCAGCTGGATGGTAGGCTGCACAAACAGTCTAAAAGGTGGGCTTTCTGTGATTGACTGGAGCGGGGCTAGTGTGATTGGCTGTAACTTAGCAACTAACTCAGAAAACAGACTAACCTGTCAGGTTTCCATTTAGCCATAGGAACCTAAGTGTGAAAGTACAGTGGCCATTTTAGGCCAAAATAATTTGGTTTAACAAGATATTTCACCTGCTTTTATCGAACATTCTTGAATGATAGCGGCAAATCTATGGCTTAGTGAAACAAAGCCCTGAGTGAGAGGTGATTGTCCTGGATCGTATCTAGGGCTCGCCCTGGCCTAGAGCTCACCATTTGGCAAGCCACACTTCCTTGGCCTCGGTTTCTTCTTTTAGTTAAGTGTGTAGAAGCCCCCTTCTGGCACTAACTTTTTTTTTTTAATTTAACTTTATTAATTAATTTATTTATTTAAATTTGACTAGAGGACAGAGTGAGAGAGAGAAGGAAAGTGAGAAAGCAGGCCACCAGGTCCAGGGCTCAAACCACAGTTGGCCATGTGGGAATCCAGCACCTTAAACATTTCGCCACCTGCAGGCCTCCTGACTCTAACAGTTTAAGATGGACATAGTAATACTAATTTGGATCAGCCCAGTCTGAGTGTAGCTCCCTCAGGGCATTGCTTTTGTTTCCAGGTGATGCTGGAGTCCTTCAGCTGTCAGCTGCATCAACACCTGGGTCTGCTCCCCCATGGGGTGAGGGTATGTTCTGTGCAATCATCTAGCGCCGCCTGAGACCTCACGTGACCTAGGACACAGCTCAAAGATGCTGGCTCTGCCCTTCCTGAGAAGGAGCTGCAGAAGGAAAGAGGTTTTTGCCCTGCTTACAGCAGGGCCCAGGATGCTGCTCAAATCCGGTGAGTTAATCAGCCACTGTCTTCCAGTATAGTTTCTGAAAGTCAAAGCTTTCACCTCCAAGGTGCTACGTGGGGATTGGTGGTGGCAGTGGCGGGGAGAAGAGGATCTGTGATGTGTCTCTGCAGATGAGCTGCTTATCACATCGTCATAGGGAAGTGGGACACAAGTCAGTCACTCATGACATTTCTCTGAAGCCGTCTGGTGTGGGGGTCCATGCCAGGTTATAATAATCAGGTGAAACACACCCTTTGACAGTGCCCTAGAGGCCCAGGGAGAGAGTTTATGTACTTACTTGATTATTTATTGACTGGGGGTAGATTTGGGGAAGAACTTCCCAGGGGGAGCTGGAGGAGCTGGCTGGTGGGAAGAAAGGGCATTCTAGATGCCACCTGAGAAGAGGTGCAGGGGCTGAGAGGGGCCTCAGGGTCCTGGGAACCAGAAATCCTCTTGGCTAACAGAGGACCCTGAGGACAAAACGAAGGACCCTGAGGACAAGTCAGAGGTAGACTGGAAAGGCGGATCAGTGTCAAATCATTCCAGGCCTGGGAAGCAAAGCTCAGGATTTTGGTTGTAGCCTGTATACCAAAGGTCAAAAACTATGCATTGCGAAGATGGCATTTGTGATTTGGCCTGTAGAGCAGCTTTGTTGTTGTTGTTGTTGTTAGTTGCCAGAGGGTATATGAGTTTGCGAGAGAGACGGACAGACAGAAAGGGAGAAAGCACCCTCCAATGGGGCATGGTCATTCCACAATCTCTTCTCCATTTCTCCATCCTATAGGGATTTTGGACACACATGGTGTATTTTTCAAGCCACTGGTTCCAGGGTTCAAACTGCAGTCAGCCATATGGACTCTTGCTCCTTTAACTACTGGAGTATGTGACTGGGGTTTTATATTTTTTTGTCTAATTTGAGTCAGCCTAAAAATATATGAACATTTCACATACAACCCACATTTCTAGGTTCTTTTTTTTTAAAGAATTATTTTATTTTATTTATTTTTAATTTGATCAGAGAGGGAGGGAGAGAGAGAGCGAGAGCGCAAACAAGCTGCCAGGTCCAACTTAAACTGCGGTTGGCCATGTGGGAGTCCAATGTCCTTAACCACCATACCACCTGCCAGACCCTTTCAGCTTCTCTTTAAAGATGAGAAGATCTGGCCTTACAGAAACTATCAGTAGAAGCTGAGTAGCTGCTTTCCTTTTAGATGGTGTCCCACTTGCCACCATCTATCTACACATTGGGCCCACTCGACTAACTTGTGGCTCCCTTCTGGGCTCTATAAGTATTAGAGTTTGTGACTCCTGCCAGAGAACAAGTCCAAAAAGATTTAGAAGGCCACAATTTGGGAAGAACAGAGAAAGATTGTGCCTCAGATTAATTTGAAGACAGCATTTTGTTTGCCCTTTTTTTTTTTTTTAAGTTTTAATTAAAATTTTAAGAAAGACTCTTGCAGTTCTTCTGCCTTAGCTGCCCAGCTGGAACCACTGGTGTATGCTACCACACTCAGCTCATGTTTTTATTTAAACAAGCTTTTTCTGTGTTTCCCAGGCCAGCCTGGAGCTTGTGATCTTCCTGCCCGAGTTGCTGGGATTACAGGTGCACACCACCACACCTGACCTTTAGATTGGAACTGGGAATCAAACCTGGGCCTCCCAGGTGGTCTTAGCCTGTGGAGCACAGTGTCTTAGGGGCTGGGGCTGGGGGTCGTGTTTTGATTTGGCAGGGGCTAGGGTAGAGGTGGAGCATCTCTTCATAGTCTGTCATCATAGGATCCAGCCAGGAGGTGGAGAGGTCCTGACCTATGTGGTGGCAATGAATGAAAACGGAGATCATCTCTGAAGAAGCCATAGGTGCTGCCTAGTGCTATGATTTGAGGGCCAACAAAGTTTTTGCCCCAAATTCATTTTCAATAGGCATGAGGTTCATGCTCAATCCTACGTTAGCTCTAGGTAGTACTTAACACTTTCACCAGCTCATTTCACATGCCTGATCTCATTCTATCCTCACCGCATCCCTTTGAACCTGGTGTTATATTTCATTACCATTCTGTAGATGAAGAAATTGAGGCTGAGAGGTAGTTATTTGCCTATAACCAGTTAGCCCGTAAAGGGAAGAATCAAAACAAATCTTGACCTGGGCTGAATCCATCTCCCTTGGTCAGAGTGTGTTCCTATGTGTTGCACAAGACATACATCTCTGTATTCTTTAAAACTGCAAATACAGGGGCCAGGAGGTGGTGTGGTGGTTAAGGTGCTGGACTCTCACATGGCTGACCACAGTTCGAGTCCTGAATCTGGCAGCTTGAAAATCATGCTGGGCATGTGTGCGTGAGTGCTCAGAATCCAGAGAGGAGAATGGACAAGAAGGGATTGTGGCTGCATTCCAGCCGCGTGTTGTCTTGGGGGAATTCAGCTAGTAAGTGGTGAGAGCGTGATCAGCCCTCCAACAACAGGTAGCTGAGAGTCAGGTCCTTAGCACTGTCTACCCTGGACTCTTCTTGTCCCAGAGTTAGAATTTGGATGTGAAATCACTTTTCTAACCCACCTCATAGAAGACTGCTGACATACAAATTGGGATGATTCCAGTAGCCTGACTTGTAGAACACTTCAGGTTCAAAGAATTTCCTTTTGTAAAAACTTCAACAAGATGAGGGAACCAGCAGTTAGCATAATGGCTATGTCGCTGGCCTCCCACATAGTCGACCGCGGTTCGCGTCCCGGACCCGGTGGCTTAAAACTCACGCCAGGTGCGTGTGCGTGCGTGCCCAAGATCCCGAGAGGAGAATGGAGGAGAAGGGATTGCGGTGTGACTATCCCCCCTGGGGGGTGATTTCTCGCTTTCTGTCTCTCTGTCTCTCTCTGTCTGTCTGGCGAGCGCACACGCCCTATAGTGAAAATCTTAAAAAAAAAACAAAAAACAAAAAACACTTCAACAAGATGGCTACTAGAAGTGCCTAACATACTTCCTTCTCAAGATAAAAGGACCAAAACAAAGAATAAGCAACTGATATTGATTGCTATGTTTGAGAGAGAGTGTTGGAGTGTGGTGTGAATATGATAGGGACATTGCAGAGCACAGAGACTCAGGAAGGCTTTGTAGAGAGGGGTGTAAAGTGCTCAGCATCTCCTGCCCTACCGCCCAGTCAAGATCAACTAGGAACTCGAAGGAACTTCTTGTTTTGGGGAAAGAATAAGAAAGAAACCCGGAGCAGTCCCATTGACACCTTTGCCACCTGAATTTTACCACAGAGGAATTCTATAGTCCTCACAGGCCCTGAGCCCAACTTAGGGAGTGACCAGGGGTTGTCCACACTGCTGAATTATCACAGGGGAGGAGTCCAGTCTTTGTTGTACCATCCCCTACACAGGTTGTGGCTGTACAGTCGTCCTGTGACCATATCCACCTGCATCCTGCAGGAGCAGCTGGGCAAACACCCTCTCCTAAAACCATTAGCACCAGGAGCTCTTAAAGCAGCCTGACTTCCTCCGCATACTTGTATGTCCCATGGGAATGGGAAAGTGAGCAACCCTGCCCACAGCTCTGTTTCAGAGAGGGCCTGACCCTCTGCATCTTGAAGAAGCAGATTGGGAGAGTGACTGTGGAGAAAACTGTGCTGCTTGGGAAGCCCCACCCTGTCACATTCCAAAAACAGCCAGCTAGGCCACTGTGTCACTTCTAGTAATCACTGACACTAATTACAGCTGAAGATACTACTATACTACTGTGCCTAGCTAGAGCCAAAGCCAGCATACTCTATACAACTGGCATCCTAGAACACAACTACTGGAGTAAGTCTTTTCACTTGGAACGCCATCCTATAAACCTGATAGAGGCAACTATTCACCAGATGAACAAGTATCAATATAGGGATACAAGATACCTGAAAAAACAAGCTAGCATGGCATTCCCAAAGAAATACAATAACACTCCAACAACATACCCCACAGAGAAGGAAATCTGTGAAATGTCTAAAAAGGAATTCTACATTTTTATTATAAGGAAACTCAATGAGATACAAGAGAGTAGTGATAGACAATTTGATGAATTAATGAAATTGTTACGTGATCTGAAAGATTCATTCCACAAAGGGACAAATGTCATTAAAAAGGACCAAGAAGAAATCTTGGAGCAGAAGGAGCCAAAGAAAGAAATACCATATACAATTGGGATCTTTAACAATAGACTTTTTCAAGCAGAGGAAAAAAAATTCCAAATGTGAAGTCAAGTTGTTTGAAATAATCAATTAAGAGAGAAAAACAGAAAAAAAGAATGAAGAACACTTCAGGAGCTTTAATAATAGACTTTTTCAAGCAGAAGAAAAAATTTCCAAACTTGAAGACAAGTCATTTGAAATAATATAGCCAGTAAAACAAAAAAATACCGGACATATAGGATAGTATTAAATGAACAAATATTTGTGTAATGGGAGTTCCAGAAAGACAAGAGACAGGAAATGACAGAGAAAAGTTATTTCATGAAATAATAGCTGAAAACTTCACAAGTCTTGGGAGAGAGATGACATCCATATTGACAAAGCTCAGAGGTCCCCAAAAAGACTGTACCCAGAAAGACCCTCTCCAAGGTACATTATAGTGAAACTGTCAAAGTTTAAAGTCAAGGAGAGAATTCTAAAAGCAGCAAGAAAAAAGGGACAAGACACATATAAGGGAATCTCCATTAGACTAACAGTAGATTTCTCTCTTTTTTTTGACTAAAAATAGTTTCTTTATAAATTGTTTGACATATATTTACTTTTGTATATACACTTTTGTTTGTAGCAAACACAGAATAGTAAAACTTCAGACATCTTAGGCAAGATTTGACTTCTGGGCTTCAGAAAGATGTGGGAACTTTTGAGGACGCGGACAGGCGGCCAGCAGGACAGACTGACCTGCGGCCGCTTCGCGAGAGGCGCATGGTGGGGATGGTGCTGGCACGGGCCTGGAAGCAGATGTCCTGGTTCTATTACCAGTACCTGCTCATCACGGCGCTCTACATGCTGGAGCCCTGGGAACGGACTGTGTTCAATTCCATGCTGGTTTCCATTGTGGGGATGGCACTGTACACGGGATATGTCTTCATGCCCCAACACATCATGGCGATCTTGTACTACTTCGAAATTGTACAGTGACCAGGATGTGACCAAGAGCAAGAGGTTCCTTGAAGACCTGCTCTTCAAAGTTGGAATGTGACTTCATCAGATGTCACAAGAAACTCTACTAGATGTCAACATAACCAACCTTATAACAGGAAAATCATCCTGACTCATGTGTTGTGTTCTTTATTTTAAATTTTAAGAGGCTGGGAACCAGCAGTTAGCGTAATGGCTATGTTGCTGGACTCCCACGTAGTCGACCACGGTTCAAGTCCCAGACCCGGTGGCTTAAAACTCACGCCGGGCGCGTGTGCGTGCGTGCCCAAGATCCCAAGAGGAGAATGAAGAAGGGATTGCGGCGTGACCATCCCCCCTGGGGGATGATTTCTCGCTTTCTGTCTCTATGTCTCTCTCTGTCTGTCTGGCGAGCGCACGCGCCCTATAGCGGAAAACCTCTCCAAAAAAAAAAAAAAAAAAAATTTTAAAAGAGGCTATTGTATAGTAGTTTTTGTCTATTTTAACATTGTAGTCATTTGTACTTTGATATCAGTATTTTCTTAACCTTTGTGACTGTTTCAATATTACTCCGTGAAAGCTTTTCTTAATGTAACTTTGAGTACATTTTAATTGCCCTCTATTTTTTAAAACCCAAAGTCATTAGTTGGCCTTTATTGTTCTTGCTGTTGTATGGCATATACATCTGCCTGGATATATTTCTACTCTTGACCAAAGTTTTGTAAGAAACAATACAAGATTTGGGGCGGGGGCATGGGGAGGGAGGAATTTTATTGAGAACTACTTACAAAGGACTTATCTGTAAGCTTGAACTCAGGAGTACAGTTTTAGCTATCTAGATTCTAAGAGCTTTTGCTTTAAAACTATTGTAATGTTTCTTAATAGCGAAAGAGAAAAGATCTTACTAAAATTAAATTAAGGAACAGTCCACTTTTAAATATTTAATTCTTATGTGGACTTATTTCCAGAAAACTTGTGATGATACTTGTGACAAAAGGTGGTTAAGCAGCATTATTATGTAATGCTTATGTATCATAGAGTTTTTAATAGAAGGCCAATCGGTTTCCTCTAAGGGGCACTCTTAACAGTGTACTTCTTTAAATTTAGTTTCATGATTGTAATGGGTGCTGCAGATGCATTTGCACATTGCAATACGATATGATGAGATGAATTACTAAAAATTATGCCAAAAGAAGTGTAAAACTTGGTTAAAATTCTTTCACTCTTTGTATTTTTTTTTAAAGATTTTTATTCTTTAAATGTATAATGCCTACCTAATTTTTTGATGTAAACTCATAAAATTCAAATAGAAAAAAAAAAAGAAAGAAAGATGTGGGAACTTTTCTTGGAGAAACTTTTCTTTCTTTTTCTGTATACTTTTCTTCCTTGCTTCAATGCGGGCATGTTTCTCAAGTCTCAGTCTGATGAAGCGATCCATGTATGGCATGGTGAAGAACCGCTTCCTATTGTACCTTTTATTTAAGTGCCAAGGCACAGGCCACTGCTTGAACTTGTGCCAGATAACTCTTCCAAAGATATCTTTTCTCCAGGCACCCTGTCTGCCTTTTCTTGTTCCATCTGAAGAAGCCTTAGAGCATCGTCTCTCTCCTGGACCACTTTATCTAATGCAGTCAAAACAAATGAAAATGAGAACACAACACAGGGAACCTATGGGATAGAGCTAACACCACGCTAAGAAGGAAGTTTATAGCAATAAACACCTTCATCTAAGAAGTAGAAAGGTTTCAAATAACCTAACAATGCACCTTGAGGAGCTAGCAAAGGAAGCACACACCAAACTTCGAAGGAAAGGAAGAGTTAAGGATGACAGCAGAAGTAAGTTAAACCAAGAAATAAAAAAGATCTGTTTTTTTTTTTTCTTTTAAAATTTTGCCAAGTGGTGTGTGTTCATGCTAGGTGGACAAAAATCGAAAGCATCCCCCATGGAGCATGGTCATGCCACTGCAGTCTTTTCTCCATTTCTTCCTCTGGGCATGTTTTTCAAGCTGCCCGGTCAGCTGTGTGGGATCTGGCTGCCTTAATCACTAGGCCAGGGACTGGCCCAGAAAGATCTATTGAAACAAAAGTTATTTTTTTGCTTATAAAAGAAAAGAATTAGCAGAAACTGAAAGACTGGAAGGTATAATAACAGGGAGGGCAACTATAGATACCAGAGAAAGTATAGGGGGTGGATAATGGAGAGGAGAGGAACAGGGAAAAACCATTTAATTGATAAAAAAATAAAAATATATATTGAAAAATAGATAAGTTTTTGTGAAACAGATTTTAGCTCCTCTTACCACACAAATGAAAAAAGTATGCTAAGCTCTATGTAGCTGTATTTATCTCTGTATCATAATATTTTGTAAACCTCAAATATACCTAGTTAAAGATATTTTTAAAAAGTAAAAAAAAAAAAAAAAAAAGGGGGTGGGGAAATAGTGATGTGGCCATCCTCCCTGGGGGTGATTTCTTACTTTCCCTCTCAGTCTGTCTCTCTGTGGTTAAGAGCATGTGCCCTGTGGCAAAAACCTTCAAAACAAAAGAAAAACCTGCAAATACATCTAGGTAAGAGGAAGTATTTTGATTTCCAGACATAGTGTGAATATTATCAGTGGATATACATTTGCTTAGAGCTCTGTGTGAGAAGGGCCACTGAAACGGAATTTCAATTGCTCATTTGCAATTAGTAGAGGCACTTCCGGCTTAGGGACAAATCTCAAGAAATCTTGGGCTCTGGAGATGGGCTGATAGGAACCCCATCCTGACTACTCTGAGCAAGTTCCTAAACATCTCTGTGCCTCAGTTTTCTCGCCTGTAAGGAAAGACAATAGGGGGCAGTAATGGTGCATTAGTCACACACCTGGATTTGTTTGAGAAAGGCTGAGTTTGTGTCCTGGGACCTCCCTGAATTGGCCAAGTGTGCACATGCATGCCTGTGATCTGAGGATGGACCGAGACATAATAGATCTTGTCGGGGTGTCTGTCTCTGTGTCTCTTTCATGAAGAAAAAAATGAACCTTAGAAAAGAATGGCAGCACCTGCTTCAGAGAAGAACTACCACAACTCACTCGCACCACACGATGCTTGCTTAGAGGAGATGCCCTCAGATTCTGCCATTTGGGGCTGTTACCAGGGGCAAAAAGAGAAAGGGTAATCTGGAGGGGGGCTTTCCTTATACCCTCCAGCCAGGGGAGTCAAGCCTGATGCTGTGTATTTCTGGGGAGTCAGAGGAAAGGTGTTGACTGCTGGTAGAAGTGGCAAAACTCAAACATATAACCAGTGCCTGCAGGTAGGAAGATGAGGTGCAAGATGCTGGCTGGTGTAATTGTGGGTGCCAACCTGCTGGTGTCGTACTGAGACTAAAATCTATAGAGGGACACTGCTTTTAAAAACTCCAAACTTGGGCCGGCAGGTGGCATGGTGGTTAAAGGTGCTGGACTCCCACATGGCTGACGGCGGTTCAAGTCCTGGACCTGGCAGCTTGCTTTCTCGCTTTCCCTCTCTCTGTAGTCTGTCTGTCTCTGATTGAACTGGAAAATAATAATAATAAATAAAGTTATAAAATAATTCTTGGAAAAAAAAGAAACAAAATCCTCCAAGCTCTTAGCCTAGGAATTAAGGCATAGAGTTTGAGCAGAGTTGATATAGCCCAGGGCTGTGGTGGGCACAACAATGGTCCCTCAAAGGTGTCAACATCCTCACTGTGATAAACCCTGGCAAAAGGGACTTTCCAGATGTGAATATGTAAGGACCTAGAGATGGATCATCCAGGTGGGCCCCAGTGAATCACACTGGTCCTTATTGCTCCTGGCGAATGAGGAGCAAACCCTCCTCTTCTGGCCACTCAAGGCAGCCAGCTCTCAGTTCAGTCCTCAGAGGCCTAGAAGTCTCATGGTCTATACCCCTGTACATAGATAGGGCCAACCTCAATTCAGGCATTTATGGAAAGCAGTATCAGGTACTGGTTTTAATTCTGATAGCTGCTAATTGCAAGGGATAGTCTATCTATCTATCTATCTTTCTTTTTGTTTTAGAGAGAGACTTTTGCTATATGGTGCATGTGCTCACTGGAGAGCGAAAGTGAGACAGAGAGACAGAAAGCGAGAAATCACTCCCTAGGATGACCATGCTGCAATCCCTTCCTCCTCCATTCTCCTTTCGGGATTTTTGGGCATGCACACACATGTGCCTGGCTTGAATTTTAAGCTGCCAGGTCTGGGACTCGAACCACAGTCAACTACGTGGGAGTCCAGCAATGTAACCATTACACCATCTGCTGGTCCTGAGGGGTTGTCTTTCAATAAAACACTTTGATCTCCTGGGTCAATATACCTACCATTTTTCCTGAAGTGCCTGTGCCCTTTTGACAATTTTTCCCCTTGACCACATTTTTCCAGGACTGAGCACAGAAGTCCAGAGACTATCTCCATGACGAGGAAATAGACCTAACCTTAGAACAGCTTCTAATTTTTTCTCCCTTTCCATCTGTATTCCCCCACCCATCAAGATATAGCAGGTGATCACTGCATACTTAAAGAAACAGTCTAGCAGTGAGGCTGAGGGGCAGAGCCCGAAGTTAAGATTTACAGGCAGGGGAACCAGCAGTTAGCGTAATGGCTATGTTGCTGGACTCCCACGTAGTCGACTGCGGTTCGCGTCCCGGACCCGGTGGCTTAAAACTCACGCCGGGTGCGTGTGCGTGCGTGCTCGCCCAAGATCCCGAGAGGAGAATGGAGGAGAAGGGATTGCGGCATGACCATCCCCTCTGGGGGGTGATTTCTCGCTTTCTGTCTCTATGTCTCTCTCTGTCTGTCTGGCGAGCGCACGCGCCCTATAGTAAAAACCTCTCAAAAAAAAAAAAAAGAAAAAAGATTTACAGGCAGCATCAGCAAAACCTCACTGTGCATGCCGCAGTAAGTAGGCTTCAGGGGCTAGGCAGTGGCACAGTGGTACTGTGCTGGACCCACGTGAAAGGTCCCTGGTTTTGTGTCCTCGGACCCCTCTGAGCATGCTGGGTGCATTCATGTGCCCATGATCTAGGCCAGCTGAGAATGGGGGGTGGATTGTGGCACGAGGACCTTACTGAGGGCCCCTCTGTCATCTCTCTGTCATGTAAAAAATAAATAAGTAAACTAAAAAGAGGGGTTTAAAACAATGGTTTCATCTCTTGATGCAAGTAACTTCACACAATTTATCTTGTACAAACAGAAGCCTCTACTTTACAAATGAGGAAACTAGGTTTTGAAAGATAATGTGTCTCAAACTGTGGGCCTCTCAGGCAGTGGCTCAAGGCCAGTGGGTGTGTGGTGGCGCGCTGGCCTCGCACGCAGCTGACCATGGTTCAAGTCCTGGACTTGGTAGTTTGCTTTTTTACCTTCTCTCTCTCTTTCCCTCTCTCTGGTGAGCACACATGCCCTGTAACAAAGTTAACAACAACAATAATAATAATAAATAAAATTAAATAATTCTTTTTTTTTAATTTTTTTTTAAGGCAGTGGCTCTCATCAGTGCAGTACTTTTCCACATGCCATGACACACTGGGAAAGACTAATCTTCATCAAATTATTCACCAGCCCAACCATTCATGTTACCACATCTACAGTGTGCATTAATGCATTCAATTTACACCATGCTCACAAATACTCACTTTCCATTATCCCATTTTTCATCACTGTGACTACCATGTTTGATACCCTTCTTCCACCTACATCTCCTATCCCAAACTCTGCCAGTACTGCTCCTGGTGAAAACCGGTAAGGAGGCACTAAGGACACCTTCCTGACATACAGGATGACAAGGGTACCCGGTAGTCAATGATAGAGTTTTGGCTAGTAATGTGAAATGGTTATCTCTGGTGGTAGGCTTATGAGTAACTTTTTCATTACCAGAGTATGTATGTACTCACCAGAGAGAAAGAGAAAGAGGAAAGGAGAGAGAGAAAGCAACCCCCAATGGGGTATGGTCGTGCTGCAATCCTTTTTTCCTCCATTTCTCCATGCCATCAACATTTTGGGCATGCACACATGTCTGGTGTGTTTCACAAATCGCCAGGGCCGAGACTCCAACCACAGTCGACCATGTGGGATCTGGCTCCCTACGCCCCGGGTTTAACTGCCATGCTGTGGTGCTGGCCCTCCTAATTTCTTCTTACTACCTCTGTATTTTCCAAAATAGGAATATTAATTCTGCATCAGAAAAAAAAATGCATTGAAATATATATTCCCGGGAACCAGCAGTTAGTGTAATGGCTATGTCGCTGGACTCCCACGTAGTCGGCCGCGGTTCGTGTCCCGGACCTGGTGGCTTAAAACTCATGCCGGGCGCGTGTGCGTGCGTGCCCAAGATCCTGAGAGGAGAATGGAGAAGAAGGGATTGCGGCGTGACCATCCCCCCTGGGGGGTGATTTCTCGCTTTCTGTCTCTATGTCTCTCTCTGTCTGGCGAGCGCACGTGCCCTATAGCAAAAAAACCTCTAAAAAAAAAAAAAGAAATATGTATTCCCTAAAAATAATACAGGAAAGAAGCATGTTCAGGACCCTACATCTTTTCAAACTGACCTAGGCTCTGGAAACTACTTTTCTATAATGCTTGCCAAAAAGTTTAGTAAATTCATGGTGCTTGCCAGTCTACTATGTCATTAGAAAATGAAGGGGAAAGAGGAATCTTGGCTGTCCCAGGAGGGTTAGGGAGAGAGCCACACCACATCTTCCATGATAGCCAACCCTCCAAGGTACAAGTAACATGGCAACCACTCATTCTCACACACAGAGAAATCTGCTTGACAGTGTCAGTAGGAGGAGAAAAACCTGTTCCAAAATATGTTCTTTCTTAAAACAAAATCTCTTTACTTTTCTGATTCTTCAAGTTCTTCGGGATTATTTGTCCTAGCTTGGAAGGTCAACTTCAAGATACTGCTTCTGCTTCAAATGCTGCCATTTCTAGATGAGTTGGGCAGAGGGCAGGCAGGGTAAGAAACAGGGATTTTTTGATTTTAGTCTCTAGGATCCTAACGAGAGGAAAGGTCTCCTTCTGTGTGCTATCATTAAGGAAGACCCACACTGCATTTTTTTTCTTAATCCTTCAGATTAGAGACCTCAGGATAGATATATCTAGATATCATTCTGCCACTAGAGTAAAGAAATTGGATTTTGTAAAGACATTGCATTACATTTAAGGACGTTCAAGGCTTTCTTGCTCTTGACTGTTTGGCTGTTGATAAATAGGTGATTCTTAAATAACTGCTTCTAAGGACACAGTTGGGCATTTGGTTTCATTTTACCTTGCGCTTTCTCTTTTCTTCTGTTCTTTAATTTAGGCTTATTTAGAGTTTCCCAATATTCCAATTTTTTTTTTTTTAATCTTCTGGGCAATTGCTCAGGCCCTTTTGGCTACCTCTCCTGGTGCTCCTGGGTATGATTAGGAAGTCACTGAAATTTGCCTGATGTACTACCAAGGATTTCTCTGATGTTCCTTTCCTTTTGTGTGCATCACTGCCTTTCATTCATTTCCCCTGAGTGTCCAGAGCCCAAGTGCTGCTCTAGACTTCCAAATTCTTGCTTATATTAAGGGCAGGCTCATCTACTGGTGGGTGAGGAATGAAGGGTAACTGTGTGGTGTCATGTCTGTGGTCTACCTCCCTGTGCCCAGAGCAGACATCACTAATCGGTAACAGCACACTTCTCTACTGAGTTTAGACTCAGCATCAGAATCTTTCTCAACCAGCACTTCAAGCAACCTCTACTAATTGATCAAGCTCAGTCGCTGATTTTATATATGTTAAAGCTTACTTGTCATAGTATAAGGGGATTTCTGATATTAACTACCAAGTTAAGATAGATCACAAATACGTACTTAAGTTTTTGGTTTGGTGGTTTATTTTTGTTGTTTGTTTTTAGGTTTGTGATTAAAGAGTCTTTTTTTTTTAAGAGAGATTTTTACTACATGGGGTGTACACTCACTGGAGAGACAGAGAGACAGAAAGTGAGAAATCACCACCCCCCTCAGGGGGGGATAGCCACTTTGCAGTCCTTTCTCTTCCAGTCTCCTCTCGGAATTTTTGGCATGCATGCACATGAGGCTGGCATGAGTTTTAAACAACCAGGTCCGGGACTCAAACTGTGGTTGAGTACCTGGGAGTCCAGCGATGTAACCATTATGTCATCTGCTGAGTCTTCTTTCTTATCTTCATTGCCTTTTTAAAAATAATTATTTAACTTTTTTTCTTTCTTTATTTTAATTTGACCAGAGAGGAACTGAGAGAGAGAGAGAGAGAGAGAGAGAGAGAGAGAGAGAGAGAGAGAGAGAGAGAGAGAGAGAGAGAGAAAGTAAGTGAGAAACAAAGCCACCAGGTCCAGGACTCGAACTGTGGTCGCCTGTGTGGAAGTTCAGAGCCATTAACTACCATGCCACCTGCTGGCCCCTCTTATTCCCTTTCAAAATAGAGCTATCTTTTCCATCTACCCAGAGAGTTACTATCCTTTTAGGAAATCCTCTGTAATAATGGCTTCCTTATAGGCAGGGCCTATTATGTGCTGGGGCTTCATATCTGTAATACGGTGTTGCCTCAGCAACCTGGCAGGTAGTTATCATTATCCTTAGTGTACAAATGAGGTTTCAGGTGTTAAGTGACTTTGACCAAGACAGTAAGGGCTGGCAAGGGTGGGAATTTAAACCAGGGCAACCTCACTCCAAAGTCCAGAGTTCTGCTACTGTTTTATGTCTTCCCCTCTGTCCAGTTAGGGGAAGACCTTACTCTTTCATGTCTTGATGAACTATCATCCTATCTTTCCTAGTCAGGCTCGCAGGGATTCAGAGGAATGACACTTAAAGTTCAAAGGATCCATACTCAAAAGTCCCCTGATCTACAGAAGCCTCAGTCTTTGTAGCTCTCATTTGCTCCAAATGGAACCAACATCTACACTGTAGGGTTGGATTGGGGGGCACCAAGGCAAAGAACTCCTCTTCTGACACATTGTTGGGAGCGAAGACCCCAGAGGTCTCATCTCCAGTACTAGGGTTACCTACCTACGATGGTCTAATTGGGAATCCGCTCACATCCACTGAGCACCTGCTCAGTTCAGGCTCTCTGCAGGGTACTCTGAGCTCAGGACCTCGGATGCAAACTGTGGTCTTTCACCACACCATGAGGCTAACTCTTCATATCTCTGCTCTCAAAATGAACCCACTCCTCCAGGAGGTCTTGCAATGGTGCACCACACTTGGGTCTGAAGAAAGACCAGATCTAGCTATACAACTTAAGGAAATGCAAAGTATTAGGCAAGGGGAAGAGATCTCTTGAACTGAGATTCAGAAAAGCATGTGAGGCCTGCTGTGTGGGAGCCCGGTTCATCTGCCTGGCCAGCCTTAACTGCGCATGGTGGCGTGTAATCCTGGAATCCTCCCTAATTAGAAGATTGGAGTAGGTCGATTGCAGTACAGTGAGACTCTGTAGAAAATATCTTTGGCCAGAATAGGACAGGTAACCTTCATTCAAAATGGAAGTTGATTATAGGGCTTTGGCAATGCCTTGTATACATAGCAACTTTCATCCCAGTTTGCCCAGGGGAGTCCCAGTTTATGCTTTGTTGTCCCAGAGTAATCACAAAAAATACTACTCTTTCCACTAAAAAGGGTCCCAATTTTGACAATAAATTGACTATACCTTACTTACTGAGCCGTCAGGAAAGTCATGATGCATTTTTGCATAGAAAAACAGAAAAATATGCATAACTTTCCCATCAACCTAATATGTAGCAGGCTTCAACTTACTGTTCCTTCAACTTGAATAGAATAAATTGGGCTGGTTATCTGTCCTGAATTTGAGAAAAAATTAGCCTGCACAGGAAAGCCATTTTGTCAGAAAGCAGACTTGTGTGGCTGATAAAATTTCCACACTATCCTTCCTCATTCTGCTACATGTATGTGCATACACACATGCACACACATGCACACACCTGCACACACACATACCATGTCTACCATGTATCAACAATCTTATATGCTTTTTTCCCTTTTATAAGATATATATATATATATGTGTGTATATATATATATATATATATTTTTTTTTTTTTTTTTTTTTTTTTTTTTTTTTTAAACAGGGTCTCACTGGGCTGTGATCCTCCTGCCTCGGCCTCACAATTAGCTAGGATTACAGGCATGCGCCTTTGTATGTAGTGTGCTCAGGTTGGCCAGAGAACCAGGCCCAGGCCTCTCATGCCGCCTCTAGCCTCCCAAGCAGTGGGAGTGTGTTTCAGCCTTGCACACTCTTCTGAATCTCAATATTGCTGTTAAATGTCTGTTTGAAGGAGCATATATGGAACCTTTGAGTGGATTGAATAGCGATCTACCAAAATCTCTGCACTGAGCAGAAGATTACAGAAAGAGGGCTGGCAGGTGGCATGGTGGTTAAGGGCGCTGGACTCACACATGGCCAACCATGGTTTGAGTCCTGGACCTGGAGGCTTGCTTTCTTGCTTTCTCCCTCTCTCACGGTTTCTCCCTGGTCAAATTAAATATAAATAAAAATGAATAAATAAAGTTAAATAAAATAATTCTTAAAAAAATAAAGATTACAGGAAGAGAGGCTGAGGATCTCCCGAGACAGTCACAAATTGGGCCATTTGTTTGTCAATTAAGGACAGACTGACCTCTCTTCTGGCTCTCTTCCAACTCCCTCCAACCCTAGGTTACTCATCCCCAAATTCTGTTTCTATTTATTTTAAAGTAGGATAGTCAATGTCCTCAAACAGCCAAAACAAACTGGCCAGATAAAACTGGCCAAGAGGACTGTGATTCCTGACTTGTAGTTAAGGAGCTCAGCATGGCAGGAGTGAGGGCATTGCATCAGATTGCCATTTCCTTTGGAATCACACCTTCATTCTCAGCTCCTGTCATTTGCAGAGTGCTCCTATTTGCTCGTGAATGTGAAAACTAGCTCCCCCTAGCACAGACCATTGAACAAAAACAAAAAGCCTGGGACAAGAGTGTCCCCTAGTGGCAAAAGCATGCTTTCATGCATTTCTTTCTTTTGATTGTAATTTCTGATTTACATATAATCACTAATCATTTTTGTAGGGTATTTTTAAAAGTATGTATACAGAGGGCCAGCAGGTGACATGATGGTTGAGGTGCTGGACTCTCACATAGCCAGCTATGGTTTGAGTCCCGGACCTGTTAGCTTGCTTTCTCACCTTCCCTCTCTCTCTCTGTCTGTCTCTGATGAAGGTGTGTGCCCTGTAGCAAATTAAAAAATAGTAATAAATAATCATTCCTTTTTTTAAAAGTATGTACATGGTGTGTAATAAACAAATTGAGGATATAAACATATTTGCCACCTTCAACATATGACATTATGTTGTGCACATTCAAAATTCATTCTACTGGTTATTTTGAAAGTATATATTAAATCCTCAGTATTTACTGTGAAATACAATTCTAAAGAAGTGTTTAAAAAATCCAACAGGGCTAGTAGATGTCATGGTGTTTAAGGCACTGTATCCCATACGGCCATCTCCACAAGTTTGAGTCCCAGACCTGGTGTCTTGGAAAACATGCCAGGTGTGTGTGTGTGCCCACAATCCTAAGAACAGAATGGAGGAGAAGGGATTGCAGCGTGACCATCCCCTTAAACGGTGCTTTCTTACTTTCTGTCTTTCTCTGTTTTTTTTTTTTTTTTTTTTTTTTTTTTGGCAAATGCACAAATCCTATAGCAGAATTTTAAAAAATAATTAAGACCTGAATTTTCTGAGTACTCATGACTGCCACACCCTTCACACAGATTTTCTTCAATTTGTGGACTCCCATGTAGTTGGCCACAGTTCGAGTCCTGGACCCGTTGGCTTAAACTCACGCTGGGCATGTGTGTGTGCATGCTGAAGATCCTGAGAGGAGAATGGAGGAGAAGGGATTGCGGTGTAGCTATACCCCCTGGGGGTGATTTCTTGCTTTCTGTCTCTCTGTCTCGGTCTTTCTGGCAAGCACACGCGCCCTATAGCAAAAACCTCTCCAAAACAAACAAAAAAATAAAGACTTGTGTAAAGATTTAGCCACAAGAGTGTTCATTCCAGAAACACTATATTACCATTAAAGTAGGAAACAAAAATGTCTGAAGAAAAGCTTAAAGTTGGACGGACTAAGAAACCATTAAAAATACTCAGTGATAAGCACATGGCATTATTAAGTGGAAGAAGGAAGCCTTACAAAGCTAAAGGTACAAAATAGACTCACTGTGGGTTTTTTTTTTTTTGGAGAGGTTTTTGCTATAGGGTGTGTGTGCTCGCCAGACAGAGAGAGACAGAGAGATAGAAAGCGAGAAATCACCCCCCAGAGGGGATGGCCACGCCGCAATCCCTTCTCCTCCATTCTCCTCTAGGGATCTTGGGCATGCACGCACATGCGCCCGGCGTGAGTTTAAGCCACTGGGTCTGGGACTCGAATCGCAGTCAACTACGTGGGAGTCCAGCTACGTAGCCATTATGCTAATTGCTGGTCCCAGACTCATTGTTAATAGGTACAGAGAATTAAGAGGCAAAAGATGAATACCATAAGATTGAGGTGGTTACTTCAGCCAGAGAGAAGAGGATTCCAGACTAATGCTTTGCCCTGGATATGTAATGGAAGTCCACACTCCCAGCTCCCAAGGGCCCCAAGCACTTCTATCTCGTCTTGATAAAGGTATAATTTGGGAGACAAATTCAAGAAACAAAGTGAAGATGGTTCAACATGTGTGTTTAGGTTGGACTCCCTATGAAGACTTCCCCAGAGCAAAAGCAATTAAAGTAGGATATGAAATGCAATGTGTAGAAAACGTTCCTGTTGTATTTTAATAGTCCAGGGTCCAGAAGGTGGCATGGTGGTTAAGACACTGGATCCCACATGGCTGACCGTGGTTCAAGTCCTGGACCCGGTGGTTTGAAAATCACACTGGGTACATGTGTGTACATGAACAAAATCCCAAGAAGAGAACGGAGAAGGGACTGGGATTTCTAAGTGCAATTTGAGGGGTCTCTGGTCTCTTATCCCTGAATTAGGTGATTGTTCCAAAATCCTGAGAGGTGATGAGAGAAAGGATTGGGGCATGACCACCCACCCTGGGGGATGATTTCTCACTTTCTTTCCCTCTCTCTGGTGAGCACACATGCCCTCTGGCAAAAACCTAAAAAAAAGTTATGCCACAAAGGCTGCATCTTAATCAGTTGCTTTTGGCTCTTTCTCAATATGAGAAAAACATTTAAAAAAATTTTTTTTTTTTGGCCAGAGGGCATGTGTGTCTCCCCAAGAGAGAAAGTGACAAATCACACCCAGATGGGACACCATCATGCCACACTCCCTTCTTTATTTCTCCTTGTTGGGATTTTGGGCATTCACACACATACACCTAGTGTTTTTCAAGCTGCTGGGTCTGGGATTCAAACCGCTCTATAGACTATGTGGGATCTAGCCATCTTAACTACCTTGCCACTGGCTGGCCCAAAAGAAAAAACATCATTTCTGACTCTTGCAAAAAGCCAAACCAAGTAGAATTCTCTTTACATAAATTGGATGTATGATTTTCATCTTCAACATAGTATGTGTTAGCTTTTTCAAAGGTCTGTCTCATATCAAATGTGGAAACTTAATGACATGTCTTTTAATATCAATATGAGCCTGAAAGTAACAGTGGCTGTAGATGTCGATTTTTGTTTGTTTGTTTGAGATTTTTTGCTATAGAGTGTGTGCGCTTGCCAGAAAGAGAGAGATAGAAAATGAAAAATCACCCCCATGGGGGATGGCTATGCCACAATCTCTTCTCCTCTAGGGATCTTGGGCACTCATGCACACATACCCGGTGTGAGTTTTTTTTTTTTTTTTTTTTTTTTTTTTTTTTTTTTTTTTAAGAGACGGGGTCTGGGTCGATTACATGGGAGTCAAGCAAAGTAACCATCATGCCATCTGCTGCTCCCTAGATGCTGATTTTTGGAATTACTTGATGTCATGCCCTGTAATTTAGTATCGGGTCATTGGGAAAGTCATGACATATTTTTTCTGTGTAAAAAGGGGAGCAGATACCACATGGCTGACTGTGGTTCAAATCCTGGTATCTCTAAATACACTCAGGGCATATGAATATGTACGCCCCAAGTTCCAACAGGGCAGAGAAGAGGAGGGATTTTGACATAGCCACGTCCAGGCTGGGGGTATTTTCTCCCTCTCCCTGAAGAGTGCAAGTACCTTCTGACAACTAAAAAAAATAGTACACGAGTATGTGACTCTAGCTGTATATGAATTACCCAAACCAAACCTGAATCTGGTTGAGGTCTACCAGACACAAATTTTAAAATTAAATACTAATTACTAGGGAGTGGGGCAGGGGGGGAGGGTTCCTTTAAGTGATAAAATAACATAAAATTTATTAGGTAACTGGTAACTTTAATTTCAGAACAAGAGTTAGGCATGGGTTTACATGATCTTTTTTTTAAAAATGAAGAAAGATAACTGTTAGTTGAAGTGATTTATTGTTTCAGTGCTGAGATACTAAGTCTTTCCCACTGAACATCACATCTGCAAGGCACCTAAATGAGGCTGCAGTATCTGCAGTCCGGGCTACATGTAAAGACTAAAAAATAAAATAAGGCAATGATTCTTAGGCCTCTGCTGGCCATCCTAGGACTATTTATTAGATGCCTGATTTTTAAAATTCTTTTAAGAATTATTTTAGGGACCAGCAGTTGGCATAATGGCTATGTTGCTGGAATCCCATGTAGTTGACTGCGGTTCGAGTCCCGGACCCGGTGGCTTAAACTCACACTGGGGGTGTGTGCATGTGTGCCCAAGATCCCAAGAGGAGAATGGAGGAATAGGGATTGTGGCATGGCCATCCCCCCTGGGAGGGTGATTTCTTGCTATCTGTCTCTCTGTCTCTCTGTGTCTTTCTGGCGAGGGCATGTGCCAGCAAAACACCTCTCAAAAAAAAAAAAAAAAAAGAATTACTTTAATTAACTTTATGTATTCATTTACTTATTTTAATTTGACCAGAGAGGGACAGAGCGAGAGAGAGAGTGAGAGTAAGTCAGAAAGCAAGCCACAGTTGGCCATGTGGGATCCCAGCGTCCCCAACCACCATGCCACCTCCTGGCCCCAAGATACATGATACTTTAAAAAGGCCATGCACATGTATTTTTCGAAAGAAACACTTATTTATGTTCTTTATTGGTCAAACAGTTTCAAACAAATCCAGAACAGGTTTTCACATTTGAGCCTTCAGTGCAGACCCTATGTCATGCAGGAAATAAAAAGCTTATCCAGTGTAGTGCTCCCTGACGTTTGTAAATATTAGGATGACCAGGCAGAAGACGACTTACGTGGCAGAAGTCTGCTCATAAATCTGCTCGAAAAAGGACATGATTTAAACCTGTAATAAGGTTTTTCACAACATAAATGTGCTTGAACAACTTAAAATTTCTACTTCTTAATGTCAAAACAAAACACCCCAAGAATCAACTATCCCTTTAAATAAAAAAAATAATCAATTTATACTCTTCTGAAAGGAACTCCCAACAATTTAAAATAAGTTCCAACTCCATATATATATATATGTACATTTATAACTTAGGTGCTCTTTTGCGCTATATACTTAATTCATGCAACAGTGACAGTGGACTGGACATGGCTCTACAGAGGCCTCTCTGAGAAAGCAGTGTAGCTCCTCACTCTGGCGAAGAACAAGGGTGTGTACATCTTGTCGATCTCAAACGCACTGACTGCAGTCTCACCAGTTGATCTGGAAAGAAAGCACGAAATTTACTAGTACAAGGAAATATTGACTCATTTAAAATCCTTGCATGTTTGCAGGGTTCTTCTTTTTGGCAGGGGGAAAGGTTTTTGCTATAGGGTGCGTATGCTCGCCAGAAAGACAGAGAGAGACAGAGAGATAGAAAGCGAGAAATCACTCCCTGGAGGGATGGCCACACCGGAATCCCTTCTTCTCCATTCTCCTTTTGGGATCTTGAGCACACAAGCACACGTACCCAGCATGAGTTTAAGCCACTGGGTCTGGACTCGGACTGTGGTTGACTACATGGTGGTCCAGCAACATAGCCATTATGCCAACGGTTGGTCCTGGCTCTTTTTGTTTTTTAGGGTTTTTTTTTTTTGCCATAGGATATACTGCTTGCTAGTGGGGCTGAGGGGAGGGTAAGAATCGCCCTCGACCCCGGGGCAGTGGGGGGGATGGCCATACCACAATCCCTTCTCCTCCATTTTCTTCTTGGGATTTTGGGCATGCATGCACATGTGCCCAGAGTGATTTTCAAGCAACCAAGTCCAAGACTTGAACTGCAGAGTCAGCTATGTGGGGTCCAGCTGCCTTAACCTCCATGCCTCTAGCTGGCCCAAGGGAAAGTTTATTTTATGCTGTTTTAGCTTTTTTTAAAAAACTCATTTTAAACTCATTTCAGCAAATTTAAATAATAGGCACTTTGTAGAAAATCTGAAAAATGTAGGGACCAGCAGTTAGCGTAATGGCTATGTTGCTGGACTCCCATGTAGTCGACCGTGGTTCGAGTCCCGGACCCGGTGCCTTAAACTCATGCCAGGGGTGTGTGTGTGTGAGTGCCCAAGATCCCGAGAGGAGAATGGAGGAAAAGGGATTGTGGCGTGGTGATCCCCCCTGGGGGGTGATTTTTCGCTTCCTGTCTCTCTGTCTCTCTCTGTCTTTCTAGCAAGTGCACACGTCCTATGGCAAAAACCTCTCCAAAAAGGAGAAAATCTGAAAAATTTAGAAATGTATAAACAAAAATCACTCAAACGTCCATCATTAGAATATAGCCATATGAAGTATTTTCCTCTGATGCTTCTTCCATGCACCTCAATCTCTCTATTTAGGTTTACAGTTGGGATCACCCTCTATTAGAAATCCTGCTTTCTTTCATTTAACATTATGACATATGAACTTCCTCACATCATTATTATTCAGAAACCATTTTTAGGTGGCTGCATAAAATTAAACTCTGATCCCTTAGAAAAGAATCCAAAGTAGAAAATCAAAGACTGTATACATTTTTTTTTTTTTTTTTTGGAGAGGTTTTTGCTATAGGGCGCGTGCGCTCGCCAGACAGACAGAGAGAGACAGAGAGATAGAAAGCAGGAAATCACCCCCCAGGGGGGATGGCCACGCCGCAATCCCTTCTCCTCCATTCTCCTCTCGGGATCTTGGGCACGCACGCACACGCGCCCGGCGTGAGTTTAAGCCGCCGGGTCCAGGACTCGAACCGCGGTCGACTACGTGGGAGTCCAGCGACATAGCCATTACGCTAACTGCTGGTCCCAAGACTGTATACATTTTAAGGCTCTTGTCACAATGTGTTTCGGAAAGAAGTACATTCCTAGGATAGAATTTAATGATTTACCTTCGCATGATCAACAGCATAATTACAGGCAGGGGGAGGAAAAGCAGGTGACGAGTTATACTACCATACCCTTTTACTTATCCTCCCTCCCTCCAGAAAAGAATTAAAAATGGAAAATTTGGAACTAGCAGATGGCATAATGGACTCCCACGTGGCTTACCGAAGTTCGAGTCTTGGACTCAGCAGCTTGAAACTCACCCTGGGTGCGTGAGCATGCATGCCCAAAATCCTGAGAGAAGAATGGAGGAGGAGGGAAGCAGCATGGCCATTCCTCCTGGGGGGTGATTTCTCACTTTCTGTCTGTCTTTCTCTGTCTCTGAAGTGAGAGCATGTGCTCTATAGCAAAAAAATCTCTCTAACAAAACAAAACGAAGAGAGGAAAGTGATTTTGTAAACATTAATGAGGAGGAGGTCAATGAGCACCAACAGCTACAAGTGATGCTTTTTATAACATCTTCTCTTTTCCTAAAAAACTGTTTTCCCAATGGTCGAGAACGACCTGTAGTTATCAATCATTTGCTTGATTTCCCTGTCTGGGTTTGGCTTTTTTTTTTTTTTTTTTTTTTTTTTTTTAAATCAAGAAAAACAAAATTTCACAGGCTCAGATCACAGAGAAACAAAAAAGATAGCAGTACTAGTAGGTAAGGATGAGAATGAAAAACACTCTCAGCTGTCAAGACTTTCCAAATGAGTGAGGAAACTTACTTATAAGGTGGAAATGTGCCTGAGCAAGTTTTCAACAATGTGATCAAGGCTGCACAGGCTATAGAAGCTGACTTCAAACTTGTCTCTCAGGAACACGGATTCAATGGGAACAAAGAGCCCTGCCACACACCGATAGTCTTCCAACAGCTCACTTTAACATCCACGCAAATTGATACTTCACTTCCCTAAGTCCCCTTTCTGTTTTACTCATTTCTGCACTGCTTTCTCTGACACACTCTTCAGCTCATCATCTCATATAGGCAAATCCTGTTGCAGAACACAGAGCTGTAAGTAGGGATCACCTGAGACATTTGCCTTTGGAATGCATATGATCTTATTTAACTGTAAGTGTAGCAAACTCGAGGTATAATCTCTGAGGATAAAAACAGCAAGTTCATGTGGTGAACTGTGGGAGAAGAAAATGATCCAGTGTTGTAAAGATGCCTTTAGTTAGGTCCATAAATAGCAGTGCACAGGCAGCTCACAGCTGACGAGGTGCCATTCTCCTTTCATTTCCAAAGTGAGAGTACCACCAGCCCACAATCCCATGGGCACTGGGTGAGCGTTCTGGAAGCTATTTCCTTGCCTGGGCTTAGTCTTTTGCATTCCGGCTGTTTTCTTGGTTTGTCATACTATCATACTGTGGTTTTGCTTTGTAATGTAACATTAACTGAAGAATTTCTTCATTTTTAAAAATTTAATTTGCCAGAGGGTGCACACACTTGCTAGGGAGAAGGGAGAAAGCAACTCCCGATAAGACCGCAATCATGCCGCAATCCCTTTTCCCCATTTTTCTACCCTATTGGGATTTGAGGCATACTTGCACACATGCCTGGCATGTTCTTCTTTTCTCCTACAGGGTGTGTGTGCTCACCAGAGACAGAGACACACACAGAGAGAGAGAGAGAGAGAATGAGAAAATGCCTCCTTGGGGGATGGCTACACCGCAATTTCTTCTCCTCTCCTCCATTCGCCTCTCATGATCCTGGGCATGCATGCACCTGTGCCTAGCATGTTTTCCAAGCTGCTTGGTCCAGGACCTGAACTGTGTAGTAGGCCATGTAGGATCTGGTTGCTTCAACCACCAGACCATGAGGCCAGCCCCAACTCTCAGGCATTCAAAATATTTGAGTTTCCTGTGCTGAATATGGAATAACACATTTATGTTGTAACCTTGGTATTCTGGTTGCATTCACCTACTTGTAAGTAATGTGACAAGAATGATGTATCCAGATGAGTTTGTTGAACCTCTGGTGCCCACTGGAACACAGCTGTAGTCCCACATGAAAACTTTGATCGGCTTCTTGTACTGGGACACGACGAAAATATCTGTATTTGTAGTCAAGTGGTTTCTGTAAAAGGAAGATGCGTGAGCTATAATGAAATCCTACTTACATGTAAATACTTAGAGGAATATTATTATGCAAGGGTGGCACTAAAAGTAACATAATTACATGCAGTATTGTTTTCGTTGTCACATGAAAACAGATACGAGTGTCCTAAAAAAATGGATAGTACTTGAAGCCAGCAGGTAGCATGGTGGTTAAGGCACTGGACTTGTTCATGGCTGACCATGGCTCACGTCCTAGACCTTGAGGCTTGAAAATCACACTGGGCAAGGCTTGCAGATGGTGTAGTGGTTAAGACACTGGGCTCCCACGTGGCTGACTGCAGTCTGAGTCCCCGACCTGGCGGCTTGCTTTCTCTCTCTCTCTGGTGAGCGTACGTGCCTCATATCAAATTAAAAATAATTATAATAGGGGCCAGAGGTGGATTAGTGGACTAAGCTTCTACATGGTTAACTATAGTTCAAGTCCTGGACCTGGCAGCTTAAAACTCAGGCCAGGTGTGTGTGCCCAAAATCCTGAGAGAAGAATGACAGAGAAAGAAATGCATTGTGGCCATCCCCCCAGGGAGTGATCTCTCGCTTTCTATCTGTCTCTCCGGCAAGCACACGTGTACAATAGCAAAAATCTCTCTCAAAAAAAATTAAAATAAGTCTTTAAAAAAAAATCACACCGTGTACAGGTGCACCCAAAATACCAAAAGGAGAATAGAATAGAAGGGATTGTGGTATGGACACCACTTTGGGGAATGATTTCTTTCTCTCTCATTGTGTCTCTCTGGCAAGCATCATGTGGCAAAAAACTAAAAAAAAAGAAAGAAAAAAGAAAAGAAAAGCAGCATAGTGCTCTAAAAATGGTAGGTTAATCATCAATACCTGCATGTGTTAAATATGACTGTGTTGCTTTGTTTCTATTAAACAGCTGATGATAAACTGGAGATCCAGGGAGGTCAAATGCCTTAATCAAAGTCATACATAGTTTTACATATGGGCAGTAAAACTTTTGTCTCTTTTCTCCCAAACTAGCAATTCCTTCTACTAGAAACATCTTGGGAACTTTTTAAGAGGGGAAGTATTAGGCCAGCTCCATGGCCTGGTGGTTAAGGCAGCTGGATCCCACATGGCCAACCCCATGGTTTGAGGCCTGGACCCAGCAGCTTACAGAACACCCCAGATACATGTGTGGGCACACCCAAACTCCCAGAAGGAAAGACAGATGGAGACGGGATTGCAGTGTGACCATTGCCCATGGCAGTTGCTTTCTCTTCTCTGATTCTCTCTGCGAGCACTTGTGCCCTCTGGTACAATCAATCGATATAAATAAGAAACAATAACTGAGGGAAACTGTTCAAGGGGGGGGCACAGATATGAGAAGATGCATCAGAATCACATTTGCAAATACTGCTGCTGAACACAAAATTGTAAACACTATAAATGGCTTCAACATGTCACACTTTGAAGAGAAAACTGGCACTCTGCATGGCAGTTCTTAAACTCTTAAACAAGAACCTCGCAAGTCCTCAGTTTTGACCTCAGGAAACAGTCATGGCAACTATCTCTGCCCTCAGACTGCGGCCCCAGGAGACTATCAGAGGGAGGCAGAGAAGCAAGCAACAAAAAGCCACAGGCAACAGGACCCACAGATAGAACCCACAACGCAGAATGCTAGGGAAGAGTGGGATTTCAAACAAGGGACAGTGCCTTTTAAAACCTCCATTAATTATAAAGGCAACAGGTGAATATTTATTCTAACTACTTCACAACTGACTAACTCGGTATATATTATGTTTTTTTAAAACCAGAATTGAAAAAGTGTAGGACTGGCTCTATAGCCTATAGATTAAGGAAGCCAGACCCCACATGGTCAACTGCAGTTACAGTCCCAGCCCTGTGGCCTGAAAAACACACTGGGCACATGTGCGTACATGTCCCAAATTGTGATGGAATGGAGGAATGGAGAAGGGGTAGCAGCGTGACCAGTAGGGGGTGCCTTTTCTCTCTGAGGCAAGCACATGGGGTCTCTGACAATTAAAAAAAGTACATTGGAGGGTCCGGCAGGTGGCGTGGTGGTTGAGGGCCCTGGACTCCCACATGGCTGGCCACTTGCCCTCTTGCCCTGTCTCTCTCTGGTCAAATTAAAATGAAATAAATAATTCTTTTTATTTTTTTTAAAGAAAAAGAATTATTTAACTTTATTTCATTTTAATTTGACCAGAGAGGGACAGAGCAAGAGAGACAGAGAAACTGAGAAAGCAAGTTGCCAGGTCCAGGACTTGAACCACAATCGACCATGTGGGAGTCCAGTGCTCTGAACTACACCACCACTTGCTAGTCTTGATAAAAATATATATATATATTTTTTAAAAAGTACACTGTAGGGACCAGCAGCTTAAAACTCACCCGCCAGGCACATGTGCATGCATGCATGCCCAAAATCCCAAGAGAAGAATAGAAGATGCGATGAGGCCATCCCCCCCGGGGGTGTGTGTGTGTGTGTGTGTGATTTCTCACTTTCTGTCTATTGTCTCTCTGGCAAGCACACGTGCCCTATAGCAAAAATCTCTCTTAAAAAAGAACACTAGGGAGAGGCTGTGAAAAAAACATCAGGTCCTCCAACTGTTAAAAAAATTTAAAGCACTCTACAATGTAATAATCAGTGACCATATTTGCTTGGCATTTTTTTCCTTTTCTAAGAACAGGAAGATGGAAATTATCTTATTCGCTTGTTTCCTGTAGAATCTTAAGTTTTCTCTAAGAATTTGTGAAATAATTATCTCTGAGCTAATTTAGGAAGGAAAGAATCGAAATGCAAAGAGCCAAGAAACACTCAGGTGTCATTTCACTAGTTATTTCACAGGTTTTGTCTTTATATTTTCATGTGTAAAAACATCAGGCCAGAAAAAGCAGCTGTCTGAAGAAAAGCAAATAAGCTGGTCCAATAAAAAAAAACCACTTCTTAGAAACCGCTCCAGCTCTTTAACAGTAAGAAAATTCCTCACAAAATGAAAACAGAACTACCATATACAATCCCACTACTGTGTATATGTCCATATTTTTAAAAATCAGTACAAGCAAACATCTGAATATTCATGTCTGTTGCAGCATTATTCAGACTACGGAGATCATGTGATAGGGAATTGATCTAAATAGCCATTAATAGTTAAAAAGAGGAAGAAAATGGGTGTGTGTTTCATAGACAATTATTCAGCCATAAAAATGAATTAAATCATGTGAAATTATAGCAACATAGATGGACCTGGAGACTATTATGTTAAGTGAAGTAAGTCAGGCATAAAGACCAATGTTGCAAGTTCTAACTCTTAGGAGGAAACTAAAAAGATCTGATCTCGTAGAGCCGAGAAAAGAACAGATTCCCAGAGACTGGGAAGGGCAGAGAAAGGAGGGAGATAGAGATGGGGTTAGTTAACAGGTATAAAAATATAGTTATTTAGGAGGATTAAGCTCTGGTGTACTACAGTATACTAGAGTGACTACAGTTTGTAATTTTTTGAAGGCCAGCAGGTGACATGGAGGTTAAGGTGCTAGATCTTATATGGCTGACTACACGGTTTGAGTCCCAGACCTGGCAGCTTGAAAATCATGCTCGGTGCATGTGCATGCATGATTGAAATCCCAAGGAGAAGGGATTGTGGCATGGCCCTTCCCTGTGGGGAGTGATTTCTCACTTTCCCTCTCTCTGGTGAGCACATGTGCCTTATAAAAAAAAAAAAAGAAAAGAAACACCAAAAAGGGGGGGGGGGGGGCAGTATTTAAAAATAGCCAGAAGAGGTTCAGCCAGTGGAATGTTGGTCAAGGTGCTGGACTCCCACATGGCCAATTGTGGTTTGAGACCCAGACCTGGCAGCTTTCTCTCTCTTGTGAGCACAAATGCCCTGTAGCAAATTAAAAAAAAAAAAAACAAAAAAAGATGATAAATAAAACTAAGTAATTCTTTTTTGTAAAATAGCCAGAAGAGAAGATTCTGAATGTTCTTAACACAAAGAAATAATAAAAGTGATGGAATCTGATCACTACACACTGTATGCATACAATGAAATATGACACTATAACCCATAAAAATGTACAATTATGTGTCAAATGAAAAATAAAACTCTCCAGCTCTCTTCAGAGATAGACTAGAAGTCAACACAGTCTTCATGTAATAGTATAAACAACTCTGTCTTGTAGCTCTTTCTAATCAGGAATGCATCAATGGGTAGGGGACAGAAATAACAAAATTTAATTCTACCACGCATACTCACTTCTTCTTTTTTCTTGGTTATTACAGCAAACACTTTGGTCTGATTGTCTGTATCTTGTGACAAGCGATAATGACCCAGCAGAATTGCATCAGTTCTATAAAGTAAAAAATACATGAAACCTAAGTCTACAATCATTTATCATATGTATTTAAGAAACCTGGGAAGTAATGAGTTACCACAGTGTTCACTCAATCTGCCTGCCAAGAATTGGCTATGATAAGTAAACCTCAATTCCGAGGCCCCTAGACTGACGACCTACGGAAGGCGATTCTCTAGGAGAGGTTCAGGAGTTGATATCTTCTATGATTCCTCTCCACCCCTTACCACTGCTTTTGCAATCACCCAGTATGAAGGCAAGGGACACTGCTGCACCCACCTGCAAGTAACTGCACAAACTGCGGGTCAGTTCGGAAGCCATGGGGGAGTCCTACCTGGTATTCCGTGTGCGTAAACGGGGAACGATGGACTGAGGCTCCTCAGGGGTTGTCAGCATCATCACATGGCCATCAGGGAAGAATCTTATGTACCTACATAAAAAGGAAAGGGACACCAAGAACACACCACACACACAGGAAGTACAAAACATGTCTATGTCCATTAGTGCCTCAACTTACCCATACCTGTGAAACCAGAACTGAAATAGCATGAACCAGACACCTGACGGAATATCATTAAACCAAACATGACTGACAACCCCCTTAGCTCATTAACAAAGAACCGAGAGCATTTTATTACTTCCTTTGGGGGAATTGTTAAACTTTCAGTTTTATTCACCGAATAAAAATTGATTAAATATTGCTCTATTAAAGTTCTGTGTTTTTCCTAAAGCACTAATTAATGTCAAACAAAAGTGAGATCTAGTATGTCTACTTATTTCTCAGTGGTAGTAATACCTAATAAGGCAGAATAAAAGCACAAGCCATGTGAAAAGACAAATGAGAATACCCAGCACAAAAGAGGAGAGTTCTAAAATACAAAATAATGTAGATGCTGGAAGGAATTTTAAAATTTGTATTAACTCATTCATTTTTTGACTGCAATTCCTATGTTGTGACACTGGATTGCGGGCCATTCTGTGGATAAATCAAAAGCAACAAGGGACAGACACCCACATAACTAAGAGACTAATACTTGGAAGGAGAATTTTCCACTCACTCAGTTTACTACAGTTGTACCTGTAATATTCCACTTGGTGCCAGGCTCTATAGAAACCATCAAGAGACTGTTCCCCTTGACGAATATACGTGGTTTTACTGATATACACTCCTATAAAAAAAAAAAATGGGTATTTTCAAAGAATGTAAATTAAATAAGCCTTTAAAGTTACAATCATATAACAAATTTCCTTTTTTTTTTTTTAAAGTTTGGCTATAGGGCACGCATGCTTGCCAGAGACAGACAGACAGTGAAAAGTAAATCATCCAAGGGCAATGGCCATGGTGTAGTCCTCCTCCTCCCGTCTCCTCTCAGGATTTTGGATGTGTATGTAAATGTGCCCAGTGTAACTTTTCAAGCCACCGGTCAGGGACTGAAACCATGCAGCTGGCCATGTGTGATCCTTAAAACAATTAAAACTGTACTCATCAAAATCAGCAATAAGAATAAAAAAATAAAAAGTTTGCCAGAGGTCATTTGTGCTTGCTGGGGAGAAGGGGGTGAGAGAGAGAAGAGAAGAGAAAAGAGAGAGAGAAGCACCTCCCATGGGCCACAGTCATGCTGCAGTCCTTCTTCCACCTCTCCCCTCTTTTGGGATTTGAGGCATGCATGCACACATGCCCATCATGTTTCTCACACTGCTGGGTCTGGGATTGGAACTGTGCAGCCAGTCATGTGGGACCCAGCCACCTCAACCACTACGCTACAGGCAGATCCCCTTTTCATAAATTATTTTTTAAAAAATCAGCATTATAGATCATATTTTTCCTGAGTTCTTCAGAGTCCAACTTACCATCAAACCGAACACGAGGCCGTTCTAAAAACATCTCTCTCCAGGATGTGTATGGAACAAGTTTAACACAGCTTCTGCCCCAAACTTTCAAGCAGGCTAAACGCCATATTTCAGGGTCTCTAGGTAATAAAAACATAACATCGATAAATACGAAAAGCTAAGTTCCTTCCCACAAATATTTCTTTTTTTTTTCCAAAAATAATTGTTTATTAAATTTTATTTATTCATTTATTTATTTTTAATTTGACAGCGAGAGAGAGAGAAAGAGGGGAAGTGAGAAAGCAAGCCACCAGGTCTGGGACTCGAACCGCGGTCAGCCATATGGGAGTGTCCAGCGCCTTAACCACCACGCCACCCGCTGGTCCCCCCACAAATATTTCTGCTTTCAGTCATCTCTGATTCAGAAAGTATTTGCTGAGCACCTATGAAGAACTGTTCTGAGGGCTGGGGAGAAACTGATGGACAAGGCGAAGGCCCTGCTCTTTGCCGGTGGGAGAGCAAAAGGTTTCAGACAGTAGGCTCAATGGAAAAGTCCAAGCACAGCAGGCAGAGAGAAACCACGGTGGTAAAGAAAGAGGCTATTTTAGACAGGCTGGCTGGGAAAGGCCTCTCTGGGGAAGTGACCATGTTGATGAGGAAGAGAACGCTGGGTAGCAGGCAGGGCCATTGCTGACGGGCTCCCCAAGAGCCAGAAGGAGCACATGGGCACAGCAAGGTGAGCAAGGCAGGGGAAAGGTGGGGATGTGATCTGTGAGGTAGTCAGGGGAAGACGAGGTTCCGTCCCAGACGGGAGGGGTCCTTTATGAGGGATGGATGCCACTGGCGGGTTCTGAGCATAATTCGTGCTTTTAAAAGATGACTCTGGTGGTTTACGGAGAATATGCTCTAGGGGTGTAAGAGTGGAAGCAAGGGGATCACATAGATGTCACTGCATAACGTGGCTAGTCACAGAGGTAGCTGTCAACGTGCTGAAATGCTCAGACTGGAGATAGATTCTGAAGGCAGCACCTGCAGGATCTTGTTACAGAATTGCCACGAAAAGCTAAGTAAAAGGCATATGGGGGCCAGTAGGTGGCGTGGTGGTTCAGGTGGCTGGATCCTATATGGCTGACTGTGAGGTCTGGACGCTTGAAAACCATACCAGGTGTGTTTGTGCATGTTCTGAAAACCCCAAGAGGAGAATGGAGGAGAAGGGACTGCGGTGTGGCCACCAACCCTGGCGGGGGAGGGGGTGCTTTCTCACTTTTATCTGTCCCTGTCTCTATCTCCAGGGAGTTCACATGTCTTAAAACAAAAACTTAAAAAAGAACAAAAAGGCATATGGAAAATTGACATGATTCTTGATATAGCTCAAAATATTTTAAACTCCATCTATGTTAAAATAATTCAGTTTTAAAGAAGCAAAAGCCACTTATATTGACTTCAGACAGCAAAAGACAACTCCCCCAAATTTATATTTAGATATTTTTCTCTTGGACCAGGTTGTAGCATGATGTAACAGGAGTGGACCCACATGAGAAAGGACCTAAATTCACATCCAGAACCATCCTGAACATGCTGGCTAAGCATGTGTGTGCCTGTGATATGGGATGGGTGAGCCTGGGGGTGGATCATGGCAAGGAGAACCTGTCTGTCTCTGTCTCATGGAAAAAAAAATATAAACTTAAAAAAAAAAAGCTTTTTCTTTTAATTTTCTGATGATAAATTTTTATTTCTGAAAATTTACTTTCTTAAGCAATTCCTTCTTTATAAATGTTTTCTTACATATAATTAAAAGTTAATGAAATAACTGTTCCAGAGATCCCCAATTCAAAAGGTTGGTGGTGATCGACTTAATTTGCCCACTGCTAAATAGAACAGCACACAGAATCACCAAAAACAAAGGTTTCAAACAATTCAAATATGGTAAGCAAAATACAAGACTCTAAATGGAGTTAGGTTATATAAAAATAACACGTCTGAATTTTAAGAACTAAAGTTCTAAAAAAAATTCTGTATGTAGGCCCGCAGGTGGCATGGTGGTTAAGATGCTGGGTCCCAAATGACTGACTCCACAATTCAAGTCCCAGACCCAGTGGCTTAAAAAACATGTTGAGTGGAACTAGGTGGCATGGTGATTAAGATGCTGGACTCCCACACAGCCTCAGTTTGAGCCTGGACCTGGTGGTTTGAAAATCACATCAGGTGCTTGTTTGTGCATGCCCAAAATCCCAAGAGGAGAATGGAGAAGACGGGACTGCAGTATGGCTGTCCTCTTTGGAAGGTGATTTCTCACTTTTCCTCTCATTGTCTCTCTCTGGCAAGCATACATGCCCTATGGCAATATCTAAAAAAAAAAAAAAAAATGCATATGTGCATAAGTATACAAAATCCCAAGAGAAGAATGGATGAAAAGGGATTGTGGCGTGGCCATGCCCCCATGATTTCTCACGTCCCCCCTCTCTCTTTCTCTAGTGAGTGCATGTACCCTTAGGAAAAATTCTATAAAAAAACCCCAAAAACTATATACTAAAGATGAAGTATTTATAAAATACATATGAAAGATCAGTCTCAAATGATTTATATTTAATTGTGACTATTCTTCACATAGCAAGATATTTTAAATTATACGAGTAATTTTAATGGGCCACAAGAAAATTCTAGTACATTCGACATTTAAATCATTACTACTTACTGGGTTTAGTTACTTTAAAAATTATTTGAGAGGCCAGCAGGTGGCATGGTGGTTAAGACACTGGACTCCCTCATGGTCGACCACAGTTTGAGTCTTGGACCTAGTGGCTTAAAAATCACACTGGGCACAAGTGTGTGCTTTCCCAGAATCCCAGGAGGAGAATGGAAGAGCAAGGACTGCAACATGGTCATCCCTTTACGGAAGGGTGATTTCTCACTTTCCCTCTGGCTATTTTTCTCTGGCAAGCACATGTGGCCGATGGCAAAAACCTTAAAAAAAAATGAATATATTTGTCTAATACTCTTTTTTGCAAATCGGCTAAGCTAGCATGTAAATCCTACAGAAGCAGTGTGACTACATCTGTTTTACATATTATTCTCTACTCTGGAAACCTGGTACATCCTAGCCTTTAATTGCTAAGTTATTTGAGAAAAATTACATCAAGTATAGCTTCTTCTGTTCATTTTGAGTTTTAACCCAGAGCATCAATCAAGTTCTTTTTTTAAAGAATTTTTTATTTTATATTATTTTGTTATCATTCTTATTTTTTCATTTGATCAGAGAGAGATACAGAGAGAGAGAAAGGGTAAGTGAGAAAGCAAGCTGCCAGGTCTGGGACTTGAATCACGGTCAGACATGTGGGAGTCTAGCACCTTAACCACTGCACAACTTGCCAGCCCCCAATCAAATTATTTTAATAAAATTGGCATTGCCAATGCTAGAGTTGTTTAAAAAAAAAAAAAATTAAGTACCTGGCACAGATATAGAATCCTCTGCATACCAGTGACAACTGCTCTAATGACCTGAGGTCCAAGTCACTAGATACTACCCATCGGAAGATGTACATCAAGACCTCCATGGGCAGCACTGCAAAAGAAAATGGACTTAGTGACTCCTATGTCATTCTGCTGTCGTAACCACGCTCTCAGTGCACTTACGCGTTCCTGGACATTTACCGCACCCTCAGTTCTGCCCTGAGTGACAGCACCACTGTCTCTACTCAACAGTAATCAGTGGTTCCCAACATCTTGGTGTGTGCAGTACAGATCAGAAGCTATTTTTATAACGCATCCTCTTCCCTTGGGAGATGATTTTATCACTGAGATATGTTAGTGGTATATCTTGATCTAAATCTACAACGATAGGATACAGGTTTGGAGAGTGGCAGACAGCATCAGTCTACAAAGAGATCTGCCAGACAGTGGGAGGGTGTGAGCCGGTGTCCTTCATTACCATTGCGATTCACATGAGTCCTGAGCCCCTGAATGGGGGTGGCCCACATCGAGATGCACCCTCAGGATTAATACATACTACATTTTGAAGATGCATAAAAAAAGAATATAAACTATCTCGACTTTTATACTGGAGAAATTGTATCTGGTACAGTGGGTTAAATAAAATACTATAGGGACCAGCGGATGGTGTAATGGTTATGTCACTGGACTCCCACATGGCCATCTGTGGTTTGAGTCCCGGACCCGGCAGCTTAAAACTCTCACCAGGCATGTGTGCATGCATGTCCAAAATCCTGAAAGAAGGGACTGTGGTGTGGCCATATGCCCCCAGGAGGTGATTTCTCACTTTCTGTCTCTCTCTGTCTCTCCAGCAAGCACACATGCCCTGCAGCAAAAATATTTCTCTAAAAAACCCCCAAAAAAAGACCAAAAAAAAAAAAAAAAACTATAAAAAAACATGTTAGGGACCAGCAGGTGGTGTGGTGGTTAGGGCGCTGGACACTCCCACATGGCCAACCACGGTTCAAGTCCCGGACCTGGTGGCTTGCTTTCTTACTTTCCCTCTCTCTTTCTCTCTGTGTCTCTCTCTGGTCAAATTAAAATAAAATGAATGAATAAATAAAAATAAATAATTAAAAAAAAAACAAAAACAAAACATGTTAGACAAATCATCTATAAGGTCATCAGGAAAGTTGTAACATATTTTTCTATGTTTTTCTATGCAAACATGCATCATGACTTTCCCAATGACCCAGTATATGTGTGTGTGTGATCCATATTGCATTTATTAACACTGAAAAGTCGTTTTATTTTCTTTAACAATTTTAATTGTTCTCCTCTGAAAATGCCAGAAATGGCCCAGCTGTGGTGGTGCAGGCAGTAGGGTGCTGCTGTGCAGTACTGAAACCATGAGAAGGTTCAGGGTTCGGATTCTGAGACAAGCTGAACATGCTGGGTGCACCCTTGATCTGGCTTGCTGGAAGCCTGAGGATGGGATTGTGGCAGGACCTTGTCAGAGGCCCGTTTCTCTCTCTTTCTCTCTTTCAAAGAAAAAAACTTAAACAATAATAACAACAAAAACTCATAAAAAAGTAATATTTAACGTATGAAAACATATGTCATTTCTCAACATGTAGCCTGCCTCAGGACTACTGTCTAATTTGGCTAAAATGTTACATGATCCCAGTAGTCCTCCAATTTTCTTAGGGCTGCCTCAGTAATGCAGACTCACCCTCCAGTCTTCACTGAGAAAGGATGGCATCCTTGGACTGGAAACTCTGCTTTGGAATGCAAAAGGTTCAGTAGCAAACATCAACAGTAGGTGTAAGTAGGTCTCCTACCACATTCTGAACTAGAGCAGCAAATACCTGACACGTTATCTGACCGTGCAAGTTTGGAAGACTTTGGCCTAAGGTTAGAGCTCTTTCTCACTGGGTTATAGGAACCAAGAATCCATACCTGATATGTGTGTCTGGCTGCTCTCCAGCTCAGGCTGACACAGTTTGCGCACAGACTCCTGAAATGTGAGTTCCTGCTGGAAGCAGGACAGGAGGTCTGCTGTCTTGCTCTCATCGTCATCATCTTCAATGCTGAAAAGGAACGGAGGCAAGTAAGCAAAGGGCCTCGGACCACACACACAGTTTAGAAACTGATTTGTCACAACGCTTTCTAATCCACTTTTTTTTAAAATTATTTTTATTTAACTTTATTATTATTATTATTATTATTATTTTTCAGTTTGATCAGACAGAGAGAAAGTGAGAGAGCAAGCCGCCAGGTCCAGGACTTGAACCACGGTCAGCCATGTGGGAATCCAGTGCCTTTAACCATCACGCCACCTGCTGGTCCCTCTAATCCACTTTTTTTTTTTTTTTTTTTTTTTTTTTTTTGGAGAGGTTTTTCGCTATAGGGCGCGTGCGCTCGCCAGACAGACAGAGAGAGACATAGAGACAGAAAGCGAGAAATCACCCCCCAGGGGGGATGGTCACGCCGCAATCCCTTCTCCTCCATTCTCCTCTTGGGATCTTGGGCACGCACGCACACGCGCCCGGCGTGAGTTGTAAGCCACTGGGTCCGAGACGCGAACCACGGTCGACTACGTGGGAGTCCAGCGACATAGCCATTACGCTAACTGCTGGTTCCCTCTAATCCACTTTTTAAAAAGCCACATCAAAGCAAACTTTCTTCCTACTTTAAAAAAAATGTGGGGGGATGGGGCCAGCAGGTGGCGTGGTGGTTAAGGATGCTGGACTCCCACATGGCCAACCATGGTTCGAGTTCCAGACCTGGAGGCTTTCTCTCTCTCTCTCTCTCTCTCTCGTCAAATTAAAAAAAAAATACGTAAATAAAGTTAAATGAAAATAATTATTAAAAAAAAAAAATGTGGGGGCAGCAGGTGGTGTGGTGGTTAAGGTGCTGGACTCCCATATAGATGACTGTGGTTCGAATTCCGGACCTGATGGCTTGCTTTCTCACTTTCCCTTTCTCTCTCTCATTCTCTCTCTCTGGTGAGCACACGTGACCTATAGCAATTGAAAATAATGATAATAATTAATAAAAAAATTAAATAAATAATTCTTTTAAAAAATGTGATAATAGTTTATCCTGCCTTGTATTGGAATACCAGAACATTTTCAAAGCAAAAATCTTTAGTAATTGTCATCCGGGAATAATTAGGATTTACGGCACAGGTGTTGACAATTTATTAGTTTTACTGTTCAGAGTTCAAGAATAAAAAATTTTAAATTTTTTGGAAGTCTATGTAATAAATTCTGAGTCATCTTAATTTTCTACATGGATAAAAAGCAGACATATAAATACCTTCTGTAGTACTTAGTTTACCAATGGTTTTCTGCTATAGGGCGGGTGCCACCACGCCCCCAATGGTTTTCTAACAGATTAGCCTCAACTTTCTACTCTGCTTTGAGAGAAGAAAATTTTCATTTGATAAAAACCTAGCATACATAAATCAACTACCAAAATATATAAATATGTAGTTTTATTTCAGAAAAATGTCTAGTTTTCCATTTTTGAAGTTAGCCTTAAGGATGATCACACCGGACTAGCTGGTAGCATAGCAGTTAAGGTGGCTGGATCCCACAGGGCTGACTGCACAGTTAAAAGTCCTGGACCCAGCTGCTTAAAAAACACACCAGGAACATGTGTGTGTACTCAAATCCCAACAGGAGGGAGAAATGTAGAAGGGATTGCAGCAACCATGCCCAATGGGTGATTTCTCACTTTCTCTCTTTGCCTCTCTCCGGTGAGTGCACACACTCTGTGGAAAAATTAAAAACAAAAAACCAAACAAAAAAAAATCAAGATGAACATATTACAAAAAAGACTTAGATGAAAATGAAGTTAAAAAAGCTAATCCTAGGAAGGGTTTTATATGAACTAAAAGCAAGTGTGGCTAAATCAGATAGTCTCAATAGCTATTTTACCAACATTTCACAGAAGGCCAAAAATAGCAAAAAACTTTCTAAGGGCTTATCAGATCTAGCTAGTAAGACAAAAAAAATGAAAGAACTTTCATGGCATCTGGGATGGAAGAGAAAAGAAATGGTTCTTTAGTGTATTAATACAATCTTTCTTAACAGCATCTTAGCCAAGTAGCTAAGAACTAGGTCTAGGTGACTACCCAACCAATTTAAAGACGGTTTAGAAATGCCCAAATGACCCATTTTGAGTATGAACTCTCATACTGCTTTGGAGGATACTATTATTATCTGAAAAGTTCAAATAGGCAATTAATGCTGACTTTGCTGGGATGTTTATGGTAATATGGTTTAATACTATAGGTGTTAATACTATACACGTAGGTGTTAATACTTTATGCAGTTAAAAGCATATGTTATTAATAAAAGTAACATTTTTTTCATGACAGATGTAAAATAGCAATATAAAAACTAATATTTCATTACTGAAACTTTATTTTTCTATTTATTGCCTATTTTAAACTTGACATTCTCTCATGGGTACAGATGCCCTCCCCTTTTAGTATCAGCAAATTGGGATTTTGAGAGTAATTAAGCCAACATAATTTCATACCTGTCTTATAAATAACTTAAAAAGTACTGGTTTAAAAATATGTTGTCATGATCTTTGTCACTATAAAACCATTAATGAAGGACAGCTGGTGGCACAGTGGTTAAGACAGCTGGATGCCACCTGGCCAACTGAGCAGTTTGTCCTGGACCCAGTGGCTTGAAAACCATACCAGGCACATGTGCATGAATGCCCCAAATCCCCAGAGGAGAATGAAGACAAGATTGTGGCATGGCCAACCCCTCTGTGGGTGTGTGGGGGTGTTTTCTCATTCTCCCTCCCTCCCTCCTTCTCTCTGTCTCTCTCTAGTGAGTGTGCATATCCCATGGCAAATTTAAATAAATTAATTAATAAATAAATCCATCAATGCTACGGCATGACTCAAGGCAAGTGGCATCTACACAATGAAACCTGACTTATTGTAGGACTGTTTATGAACTGAATTTGTGCTTTTAAACAAATGTTATTTTAAGTGCTTTAGTAACATTCTACCAACATACATTTGGAATAAAGACTTGTTATAATTCAGCATTTTCTAAAAATTTCGAGTTTCAAATATACACAAAAGGGGATCAGTGTAATGAAATCCCAAGTACCAACATCGATTTCTTTCTTTCTTTCTTTCTTTCTTTCTTTCTTTCTTTCTTTCTTTCCTTCTTTCCTTCTTTCCTTCTTTCCTTCTTTCCTTCTTTCCTTCTTTCCTTCTTTCCTCCTTTCCTTTCCTTTCCTTTCCTTTCCTTTCCTTTCCTTTCCTTTCCTTTCCTTTCCTTTCCTTCCTCTCTCTCTCTCTCTCTCTCTCTCTCTCTCTCTCTCTCTCTCTCTTTCTTGAAGGGTTTTGCCATGGGGCAAGTGCATTTGCCAGAGAGAGACAGAGAGAGAATGCGAGAAATCACCACCCAGGAGGGATGGCATGCCGCAATCCCTTTTTCTCCATTTTCTTCCTGGGATTTTGGGCACACATGTATAAGCACCTGGGGTGATTTGTCCAGCTACCAGGTCTGGGACTTGAACTGCGGTGGACCATGTGGAAGTCCAGCACCTTAATCATCACATCATCTGCTGGTTCTCCAACACCCAATTTCAACTATTTTTAAAACTTGGTGAACTTTGGCCTAACTATAATATGTTCTACTTCAAAAGAGGTTTCAGAAAGCTGAAAAGTGTCCATTAATTTACTCCTTTCAGAAATTACTGCTTTTATTAAGAAACCTCTTTCATCACTTTATTTTTGTTTTATTTATTTAAAATGCATATTTCTGAATGTTAACCTTATAATTTCCTTAATGAAGAGTTTTCTAGAACTTTGAAAACAAGAATATACTAAAAACTACAAAGCTCACCAGAATAGCATCATCTTAACATGTTAAAAGAGTCAACAGGGCAAGATGCTCAACTTTAACAAACTCTGTGCATTACTGTCTATCAAATTGTATACGCACTAGCTGTTGCCAACGCCATCGCCATCTGGAGACCGGGTATAAGTAATCTTGAACTCTATATCAGGTACAAGTTGCATAGCCCTACGATAAAACTTGATGGCTAAAAGAAGAAATAAAGCTAAATTAGCTATGACCACACATTTTTGTCATTTCCTTCAATTACCCTTATCTATGGTGTTATTTAGTAAGTTTCTTTACAAACAGTGCAATTTCCTTTTTCCACATCCAACAGTAGTTGAGTGAACAAACTTCTTTCCAAATCTCACTCCTCCGAAAGAAACTGTTCTAGAGCTAACATGTTCTAGACCTTAGGCTGTTTTCCACCCTTACCTGTTAGCCCTTCCCATCTTCTTCCCCCTCTAATGTGCTGTGAGAAGTGATTTTCTGTGGCTGTCTTTGGGTTCTGAAGATACAATGGCAATAGCCCAAACAAAACCATTTCTACACAAAAATTTTTATTTCTAGGACTGAGGAAAATCAAATGATTCCTAATGGGTAGAATAAAAAGGTTTCTGTTTGTTGGTTTTCAGAGAGGTTTTTGCTATAGGGCGCGTGCACTCGCCAGACAGAAAGAGAGAGACAGAAAGCGAGAAATCACCCCCCAGGGGGGATGGTCATGCCGCAATCCCTTCTCCTCTGTTCTCCTCTCGGGATCTTGGGCACACATGCACACGCACCCGGCGTGAGTTTTAAGCCACCGGGTACGGATGCGAACCATGGTCGACTACGTGGGAGTCCAGCGACATAGCCATTACGCTAACTGCTGGTCCCTGGTTTTTTTTGTTTTTAATATGTTGTTCAAATCTAACTTCCTTTAGCTCAGTAGTTTCTTTTTTAGCTATGTAACCTTTAAAATCTGTTTTTTAATATATTTCCTGGTCAAGTAGCTTAGATCTGTAATATTCAATAATCTCTCCCGACAGAAATAAACTGTTATAATGGAATTTGAGGGTATAGAAGCCAGCTAATTCTTTTTTCCTTGAAGTCAATTCAACATATTTCAGCCATGTTCCATTTTCTGGGTGAATTATTGTACACCAAGTGGAGATGAGAATCTCATAAAGTAATATAGACTGCACAGGGACTGAACCAATCGAGCCCTTATAAAACACGAGTCAAAATATCACTAGAAGAAATTTGCACATAAATGCAGTAACTCTAAATGTTATTTTGGAGGCATTTTCAAGTAATTTAGGCATGAGCGTTTTTCCCATGCCCAAATTATTATCTTTGCTATCTCAAAATGAAAGCAAAACTACAAACCTAATATGGTAAACAGTCCTACCACTTTGTTTCCTTACACATTTCTACTGGGCTAATAAAAGATACACGGCTGAAGTGTACTCCTTTAGATACAATGTAAATTAGAACTTAGAAAACCATTAGGTTGTCAGGAAAGTAATATTTCGCTATATTTTTCTATGCAAAAATTGTGTCATGACTTTTCTGATGACCCAATTGTGTTCCTGTTCATCCTTTATATTCCCTTTCTATAAAGTAATTTTCACCTATAAAAGGAGCCTATTTTTATTTTTAAATGAATAACAATTTTTAAAACTTTTTAATAAAGAATACTAAAACTATGAGAAAAAGTATTTTACTCATCCTACCAATATGACGTTTCCTGGCAATCTTATTTAAAAAGAGATTATGTAGAAACACAATTTTAATTTTTTATTAAAAAAGAAAAACATTATCAAGTACAAGAAGACTGATGTTCTATGCCAAACATATTCTCATAAAGCAACGGTCAGTAACAAAGCTGTTACTCAGAAGTGTCATGACAATATGATCCTGGGCCTTAAGTTTTACCTTCATAGAGAGCTCCATTTTGTTCCTCTTCAACTGCTTTTAGGAAGAGTTCTCGAGCCTATAAAAATAAAGTGAAAACCCATTTTTAAAAACTTGTACTAAACGAACTAGCAGATGGTGAAGTGGTTAGCTGCTAGACTCCCACGAGGCCCACCGTGGTTTGAGACCTGGATCTGGTGGCTTGTAAATCATGCTGGGCATGTGTGTGTACATGCCTAAAATACCAAAAGGAGAATGGAAGAGATGGGATTGTGGTATGGCCACCCTCCTGAGGTGTGATTTCTAACTTTCCCTCTCATTTTCTCTCTGTCTCTCTGGTGAACACATGTGCCCTATGGCACAAAACTAAAAACAAAACAAAAAAAACCACCTGAACTAAATATGAGTATGGATTGGGCCAGCAGGTGGCATAGAGGTTAAAGTGCTAGATCTCACATGGCCAGCTGCATGGTTTGAGTCCCGGACCTAGCAACTTGAAAAATCATGCAAGACATACATGTGTGCATGCCCAAAATCCTGAGGAGACTGAGAGAGAAGGGAGTGTGGCATGGTCATCCCCACTGGGGCGTGATTTCTTACTTTCTCTCTCTCTCTGGCAAGCGCATGAGCTCTATGGGAAAAAACAAACAAACAAACAAAACCCTGGGGGGTGATTTCTTGCTCTCTGTCTCTCTCTCTCTTTCTGGCGAGCGCACACGTCCTATAGCAAACACCTCTCAAAAAAATAAAAAGCAATTAAGTAGAGTATGACTCATTGAAGGAGAACTGTGTCAACAAATGGTACTAGAACAACTGGACAGCCACAGGCAAAATAATGAACCTCAATTCAAACCTCATTCCTCACATAAAAATGACCTTGAAATGGGACCAGTAGATGGCGTAATGGTTACATCACTGGACTCCCATGTAGCCAACCAAGTTTCGAGTCCCAGACTGGGCAGCGTAAAACTCATGCCGGGGTGTTTGCATGCATGCCCAAGATCCTGAGAGGAGAATGGAGAAAGGACTGTGGCTTGGCCATGTCCCCAGGGAAGTGATTTCTCACTTTCTGTCACTCGGTTTCTTTCTTTTTTTTTAAAGAATTATTTATATAATTTTATTTATTCAGACACACAGAAGGAAAGTGAGAAAGCAAGCCACCAGATCCGGGACCTGAACCATGATCGGCCATGTGGGAGTATCCAGCACCTTAACCACCTCGCCACCTGCTGGCCCCCCCCCTTTTTTTTTCTGTCACTCAGTTTCTGTCTTCTTGGTGAGTGCACACACCCTATAGCAAAAATCTATCTTAAAAAAAAAAAAAAGGTAACAGGGCCAGCAGGTGGCGTGGTGGTTAAAGACACTGGACTCTCACATGGATGACCTGGATTCGAGTACTGGACCTGGAGACTTGCTTTCTCTCTCTCTCTCTCTCTACCTCTCTCTCTCTCTTTTTCTGTCCTTTTCTGGTCAAACTAAAAATAAATAAATAAATAAACAAACAAACTGATACTTTTTCTTTTCAAAAAAAATTAATTTGAAATAGTTCAAAAACTTAAATGTAAAACTTATAAAACTTTTAGAGAAACAAAACAAAAATTTTAAAAATATATCCTAGAGACCTAAGACTAGGCAAAGAGTTCCTATATTTGACACCAAAGGTGCAATCTATAAAAGAGAAAGTTGATAAATTGGATCTGATCAAATCTAAAAACTTCTGCTCTGCAAGATGCCATATTAAAATGATGAAAATACAAGACACAAAGTGTGAGAAAATATTTACAAGTCACAAGAGTCAACAAAGGATTTGTATCTAGAATACATAAAGAACTCTCAAAATTTAACAGTAATTAAAAATAAGTAATTTGGGGCTGGCAGGTGGCACAGTGGTTAAAGTGCTGGACTCCCACATGGCCAACTGTGGTTTGAGTCCTGAACTTGGTGGCCTGCTTTCTCACTTTCCCTTTCTCTCTCTCTCTCTACCTCTCTCTGGTCAAGTTAAAACAAAATAAAATAATAATAACAAATAAAATAAAAATAATTATTTAAAAAAAGAAGCAATCCAATTAGAAAAGGCATAAGAGAGGCTATATGAAAGGGAAATAAGCGCATGAAAAGATATTACGCATCATTAGCCATTAGGGAAATGCAAACTTAAATCACAGTATCATTAGACATCTATCAGAATGGCTAAAATGAAAAAGCAGTGACAACATCAAATGCCAATGAGAATGTAGAGAAACCGGATCCCTGATGACGCAGGTGGGAACGTAGCACGGTACAAACACTTTGGAAAATAGTTCGGCAGTTTCTTTTAAAACCAAACATGCAGTTACCATAGAACCTAGCAATTGTACTCTTGGACATTTTTTCTTTTCTAAAGAATTATTTAACTTTATTTATTTATTTTAATTTGACCAGAGAGGGACAGAGCGAAAGAGAGAGCGCAAGAGAGAGAAAGAGCAAGTGAGAAAGCAAGCCGCCAGATCCGGATCTCGAACTGTGGTCAACCATGTAGGACTCCAACACTCTTCACCACCATGCCACCTGCTGACCGCTTTTTTTTTTAAAAGAGATTTTTGCCATAGGGCACATGCACTTGCTAGAGAGACAGAAAGCTAGAAAGAGAGAAACTATCCCCCTGGGGGGATGCACAATCTCTTCCCCTCTATTCTTCTCTTAGGATCCTAGACACACATGCACATGGGCCTGGCATGAGTTTTAAGTCGCTGGGTCCAGGACTCGAACCAGTCGACTACGTGGGAGTCCAGCAATATCACCACTACAACATCTGCTGGTCCCACACTCTTGGACATTCATCCCAGGGCAAGTTAAGTTCACGCAAAACCTGCACACAAATATCCATAGCAGCTCTATTATTAACAGCCCCCAATCGAAAACGTGAATGTCCTTCAACCAGTGAATGCTTATACAAAGTGGGGTACATGTTTCCATGCAATTCTACTTTGCAATAGAAAGGAACAAACTGACACACCACGGGGGTGGATCGCAAGAGAATTAGCTGAGTGAAAAGTGCCAACAGCAAAAGCTTGCGTACTGTATGGCTACAGTTACACAACATTCTTAGAATACCAGAAATACAAAATGGAGAACAGAGCAGTGTGGCCAGTGGTTAGGAATGGCGGGAGAACATGAAAGAGAGTGTCTGACCATGAAGATGTAGAACAAGGGATTCTCGTGTGGGTGGAACAGTTCTATAGCTCGACTGTGGTGGTGTTCACACGAAGCTACACATGGATAAAATGGCATAGTATTTATGCACACACACATACGGATAAAGGAATCTGAGTAAGCCTTGCGGATTTTACCTAGTTTTAAAAGAAAAATTGATAAAGTTTATTCATTTATTTCTTCCATGAGTGAGAAAGACAAAGAAAAGAAAGGGAGAAAGAGAGAGGGAGGAACCCGTAAAGGTCTTTGTTTTTAAACGCTAGAGAGCCCCTGTGGTCATACATGACGAGAAAGCATCCCAGCAGGGCTCAGGCAAACTGTGAGCCCTTTTCCTTCGATTGTCCTGTCATGATCCTGGGCACACGTGCACACACTTGGTGTGCTCTTCCAGCCAGCTGAACACTGTGCAGCCACGCGGGGTCCCGCTTCCTCTGTGCAGCACGTAACCACCACACTGTAGCGATGGCCCAACCGGCTTAGCCAGCCCTTCGATCGTGGGCGTGCACACATCTGGCGTGTTCAGGAAGGTCTCAACGCCAACTCAGAACCTTCCATGAGTGAGCCTTGCAGAGTACTGTGTTACCACCACACCCCATCTGGCCCTTATTTTCTATTTTTTGATACTGTACTATAGTTATACAAGATGTCACCATCTCAGTGAAGGGTGTACAGAACTTCCCTGGACCTGTGAACTTGTAATTATTTTGAAATGAAAATTAAAGTAAAATAAGCGTGGAAGATTTCAGTCATCATGGTAATATCAATTACTCAATGACTAACTGACTATAAACAAAAATTTGGCTCTAATGGTGTAACGATCACAGTCTCCATGGAAGAGGAGAATGATGAAAAGTGAAATGGTGTGTCATGCCTATTCCATGTGAGTAAATGCCAGGAGAGGTGAACAGTTAAGACAGCATTGAAAATACTTTGAGTGTGAATACTTTCAAAGTTTTCCAAAATAAGGGAATGATCAATAGATCACTGTACTTTGGTCAATTAAAAATACAAAAGGTCAGTTATTAACATTTGAAAATATTTTCCCTTTTTATGGATTTGTTAATATATTGAGAGGCAATATATTTAATTTAATCGTTTAAGAAAAGATTAAAGGGGTAAGGGTGGGCAGATGGTGGCATAGAAGCTCTGTGAGGCTGACCCACATGGGAAGGCTCTGAGTCCATGACTGGAGACCATCCAAAGTACACCAAGCACATGCCTGCTCAGGTCCATGATCAGGGCCGCCCGGACTTGGAAGTGGATCGTAGTGTCGAGACTTTGGTAGGAGTGCTATCTCTCTGTCTGTCTCTCTTTTCTCTTGCTCATGGAAAAAGTAACTAGAAAAAAACCATTTAGGGACCAGCAGATGGTGTAATGGTTACACTGCTGGACTCCCACGTAGTTGACTGTGGTTTGAGTACCGGACCCGGCAGCTTAAAAACCTCATGCAGGGCATGAGTGTGCACCCAAAATCTCAAGAGGAGAATGGAAGACAAGTGATTGTGGCATGGCCATTCCCCTGGGGGGTGATTTCTCGCTTTCTGTCTCTCTGGAGAGTGCGCATACTCTATAGCACAAATCTCTCTTTAAAACAATAAATATTTTAGAGATGAAGTGAATCTCAGGGGCCTATAAATTAACAAAAACTAGTTCACATGAAGATGGAGTACACTCAGGGAAATAAGTCCACGTGAAGTGGTGATACCATCCAAAGTACCTGGAAGTGTGGGATATATAAACTAGTACACTGGGACCAGCAGATGGTGTAATGGCTATGTCGCTGAACTCCCACATAGTCGACCACAGTTCGAGTCCCCGACCCTGTGGCTTAAACTCACGCTGGGCGTGTGTGCGTGCGTCCCCAAGATCCCAAGAGGAGAATGGAGAAGGGATTGTGGCGTGGTCACCCCCCCAGGGGGGTGATTTCTCACTTTCTATCTCTCTGTCTCTTTCTGGCGAGTGCATGCGCCCTATAGCAAAAACCTTTCCAAATAAATAAACAAACAAACAAATTAGTAGACTAATAGAAGCTTTCTCACATGAAGCCAAATTTTTTTTTATTCTACATTATGTGGTGTAAGTTACTAGAGTATGACAATGATGATTATTGCTTTATGGCAATGAAAATTTCCATGTGCCAAAAAACAATCTGTTACAGTGTCTAAAATACTTAACTTTTCTTCTTTTGCCAGCTCTTGTTTCCCTTTGGTATCTGCTGCTGCTTTCAGTAAAGAGCCTTTTGCTGTTCTGCAAGGTCGACTTTCTAAATTGCTAGAGCCCACGCCTGGGGCAAGTTCAAACATCCATTGAGCTCGGAACATCTGGAGTTGTGCCTGAGGGGAGAAAAGAACTTTAGGACTCACCAAGGAAGGGTGGTGCAACTGTGGAGCAATTGACTGGTTGTCAAACATCTACTCCCAGGTATTAAGTGTCCAGAAAGTCATGATGCATATTGCATAGAAAAACAGAAAAGACATCATGACTTGTCTGACAACCCAATATATATTTATTCTAAGACCTAAAATACTGTCTTTTAAATGACTAAATATCCACAAAATACCTATTATCTTTTAAATAATTTTCTGCTTAAAACTTTAAAGAATAAGAGCTGGGTCCCACACGGCTGACCTATGTTCAAAGGCAGGACTAGCAGCTAGAAAAACACGCCCGGCACTTGCGCACGTGTCCCCAAAATCCTGACAGGAAGGAGAAATGGAGGAAAAATAGTTATGGCACGACACCCCATTGCAGGGAAGGTTCTCTCTCTCTCTCTCTCTGCTGGCAAGCACATATGCCCTCTGGCAACTAAAAAAAAAATTGCTGCTAAAAATTCTGCTCTTGAACCTAAAGTCTTTTAAAAAATATTCTGCATTTCAAAAAGGAATTATCTGCCTAATATGTATCATTTCAAAATTTAAAACAGAAAAAGTCACCCTCGGTAGTAGACTCGAATATGCTGCTCAGATGCTCCTTCGGGAATACTGAACTGGCCACTGGAATGCTAGGAGTACCACCTGAAAACAGTCCCGAGAGGTCCGCCCATCTGAACGTTGCCGTGCCTCGTGGTGAGGGTCACTCCCCCTTCCCAGTCCCCACCCAGTGACTGATCAATAGCTGGTGAAAGCTCTGGCTGCAACTCAGGCCAGTTCTGAAAAGGTATTTCATCTTCAGACCTCCCCCAGGACTGGCTAAGGCAGTCCATTAAGACTGCACTGCAGCCAGACTTCCCTCCCTCCCTCCCATGGTGCTGATCCCAAGAGCATTCCCTAGTAAACCTGTGCAGCAGTCTCCACCATAGGAACCCAAGCTGGGCTACCCCTGCTCCCAGAGGGCCATTGCTAATAGGACTATGTATATTATTCCTGGTTTCTTTTTTAAGATATATAAAATATGTATTAAAAATAATTTTCCTCTATATTCTGCACACTGCTTTAGTTCCCACACTCTTACTCCAACATGTTACACATATACCTCTGACCCACAGAATCTCTGGTGGCAGTCAATGTCTACTAAATGATGCATTCCAATAAACAAGTATTATGAAGTTTGATGAGATGCACTTAACACTTAGCGTGACTTTGTTTTCTATTTCAATGCACAGACTTACCTCATAGACTGCAGCACACTATATAGATGCATTGTGACTTAACCCAAGTAAAGGCCAGTCGTGACATTTTTCCACATAAACAATGCTACAAAGAACATCTTTGTACATGCATATTCATACATTTCATTATTTCCTAGGGATTAATTTCCTGTAAGTGGAACTGCTATATCAAAGGGAATGCATGTTTTTCATTTTGATCCGTACTGTCCATCTGCCCTCTAGAAAGACTGCAGCATTTTACACCTTCCATGCACACTGCACAAGGGTTATCCCAGCCTCCACAGCCACAAACATTATTCATCAATCTGACTAAATTATTAATGAGGCTATTATCTCAAATCTTTAATGCCCATTTACCTTACTCTTTTTTCCATTAACTGTCCATTCCTATCTTCCTATGCTGTGTTCTCTTACTAATTTATGAGTGCTCTACACAGAGAGGATCTCAGTCCTCCGCCCATCCGTGATAAATATTTTCCAGCTATGTCTCAGAACTTTATAAAGATGCCTTTCGTTGTTACATATAGGTTTTGAACTGTGAGGCGGTCAAGCATAACAATGTTCTTTAAGGATAAGGGTTTTGAGTCATACTTAAAGGTTGATGTGATACATTAAACCTCTTATGCTTTGTAGCAATTATTGTTACTTTTTACAACAAAAGAAATCCTTAACACGGTTAATTCTATGAACTAGTATGAAAATACAGCTAAATGGCGTGTAAACAAGAAACCAGAAATCTTCATAATTATGACCACGTTCTGCTCATGTACGGAAGTGAGGGAGTAAGAAACACACACTGAAGAAACATGCCTGCAGATCTGTTTCAGCAGGACTTTCATTTTCATCATCTTCTGCTCTGACAGTATCAGAATGACAATCTTCCTCAGCTTCTGCCTGGGGGAAGAAAAGTCAGATAACATCAGGAATATGTAAACACTGGCTTCCTTTTGTAATCTGTATCTATTCAGCTACTTGCTAATTTTTTTTTCTTTTTTTGGAGAGGTTTTTGTTATAGGGTGAGTGGGCTCCACAGAAAGACAGAAACAGAGAGACAGAAAGCGAGAAATCACCCCCCTGGGGGGATGGGCATGCCGAAATCCCTTCTCCTCCATTCTCCTCTCGGGATCTTGGGTACACACGCACACGCGCCCGGCATGAGTTTAAGCCGCCGGGTCCGGAACTCGAACCGTGGTCGACTACATGGGAGTCCAGCGCCATAGCCATTACGCTAACTGCTGGTCCCAGCTACTTGCTATTTAGTGCCCCGATGTCAACAGTCCATGGAACCCACTTTGAGTGGCAAGGCTGAATGTAGGATACACTTGGGACCTATTACTTATTTCCAAAGGCAAATGAGTCTGAAAAACATATCCTCTGTTCCAAATCAAAGTATTAACTTCTCTACGAATCTTAGTTTCCCTCCCCCAAAATTAAGACATCAATTCCATTCATCCAAAAATCGATCTAATGATACATAACAATTCAAATCTATTACTATTTATGTATGATTTGACATTTGATTAATGTAACTGAGTAAATAAAGCCACTGACTCCATTAATATACATCATGTAACTGTTTACTGAGACTATAATAAAAGTTATTTTATTTTCTTCTTAGAAAAAGATGAAATAGGGACCAGCAGTTAGCGTAGTGGCTATGTTGCTGGACCCATGTAGTCGACCGCGGTTCAAGTCCCAGACCCAGTGGCTTAAACTCACGCCGGGCACATGTGCGTGCGTGCCCAAGATCCCAAGAGGAGAATGGAGGAGAAGGGATTGCGGCGTGGCTATCCCCCCTGGGGGGTGATTTCTCACTTTCTGTCTCTCTGTCTCTCTCTGTCTGGCTTGAGCGCACGCACCCTATAGCAAAAACCTCTCCAAAAAAAAAAAAAAAGAAAGAAAAGATGAAATAAAGCAGAGCATTTGGGGCCCAGAATGTGGAACAGACAGGAGCCCGAACCACAGCGCTGAATGCCTCATGGCAACTGCGGTTCCCGTTTCGGGTCCAGTCAGCCTGAAAATGCTGGGTCTGGATTCTGGTGGGCTAGGAGTCTGGGAAAAGGGGACTGTGGTGTGAGTGAGCCCTGTGGAGGGTGTTTCTCTCTCTCTCATGCATGCAAGGGCTAAGTGTTCTGTCATAATTTTTTTTTTAAAGAACATCTTTGATTTTCTCTTTTAGTTCTACAACAAAACAAGTATGTGGATTTTTTTTTAATGAGAAGAACATGTAAACATATATCAAGTCACAAAATTAATGTTTCTCATATATGTAAAACACACATATTTTACCATTTGCAAAATCAGCTTCAAATATGGCATATCGCAATTAGCTATGTCTCAATTCTTTTGTAATCCTTTCACATTTTTTCTTAAAATTTGTGATGAAAGCAGGTTATTTCTCTGAAGGGTCTAGATTTTGCTGCCGTGTCAGTAAATACATTCCTTTGCCCTCTTATTTCTCGTTAGCTGTGGCTTGATCTGGAGAGACTTGACTAAATTCTGGGAAGATTTTTTTCCCCCTACATTACTACCTGTTTGTAATAAGTTTGTAGTAAGTGATGCTGTTTTTTCATGAGGAAAGGAAGTTTTCTAAATGTAGCTGACAAAAGTTTTGTTACAAACTTAGTTTAATTGTATGAGTCCAACTGAGGCAAAAAACCAACCGAATTGTTTTCTTCAGGAACTGGTCCCTGGTGCCAAAAAGATTGGTGACCACTGCTGTCATGTTAGTGTCTATAAACTTTAGCAAGTACAGAAGAGAAAATACTGTTTCATGTCAATGAAATATAGTTGCTTCTTTCTAGGCATCTACTTCACATTTAAATTTAATGATACCAGTAAGATACAATTCGATATTTTATTATTTTTTTAATACTGTAGAATAAACGCCTCCTCTAAGGCTCTAGTTTAAAATGTTTAGTAAATAGGGAGCTAAAAGAACAACTTTGCTTCAGAAAAATAACAATTTGATGTAATATACAGAGTTTAGCAATAGTTTTTGTTCCATGGAACCATGTGAAAGACCAGTCCATTAAAGATGTCCCTTCTTTTATACAAATGGCATTATTAAATGTGCTTTATGCAAATACAATGTCTAATAGTCTAAATGTATGAAAAAATCTCATTAGTCAAAGACTTGTAATAATGAATGCTTTTGTAAAGAAGTTCCTTCTACTTTATTTTTGCTTTTTTAAAAGAATTATTTATTTAACTTCATGTATGTATGTATGTATGTATGTATTTTAATTTGACCAGAGAGGGACAGAGAGAGAGAGAGACAGAGAAAGCAAGCCACCAGGCCTGAGACTTGAACTGCAGTTGGCCATGTGGGAGTCCAGCACCCTTTACCACCATGCCACCTGCCAAGCCCCTCTACTTTGTTTCATAAATCTCATTTTTATATTGATACTCAGGAAAGTCATGATGCATTTTTGCATAGAAAAACATAGAAAAAATTACATCACGACTTTCCGAATGACCTAATATGTTGGTTTGGCTTAAAGTGTAATAAACTGTACTGGAATTACTGTGTGTGGCATGGGGCTTATTAAAGGTGTCAGGTCAGATTCCTTCCATTTTATCTTTTTAAGCTCAATAAACATTCACCAAGTTGAATTGAATCCTATCTTTCAGTGAAAATGAAACGTTGCCTCATTTCAGTTTGTTAACTAAAAGACTCATTAGTAAACAGAACTTACTCAACACCTAATGTGTTCAGTCCTACAAAGAAATGTGGCAATCAGAAAAATAACCTGGAATGTTAGCTAGAAATAACATTGAAAAAAAAACCTATTCAATTTTATAGTCCCAAAGGTGCTAAGTTTTAAAATTGCGAATATTAAGTTATTTCCGGGAAGAAAAAAATGTTTGTATTAACGTGAGTCTTTGAACATAGCAACCACCTAATATTTCCAACACATTACGGCACAACATAAATAAAGCCTTGCTCCATTCTTATCTCTGGCAACCAGACTCAGAGTGGAGGTGCCTGTAAGACTTGAACTTGTTTGCAGTGGTAAAAGGTTTGGTATGTTATAAAGAATAAATCAGTGAATAAATAAACTGAGAAGCCAAGAACACAGATGAAGTTCCATAAAACTGGAAAACTTCAGCATTGATATATTAATCTTTTTTAGTGTAAGTTCGGAACTTTTCTAACATCACTAGTGAAGGACTGAATGTATCCCACTGAGAAGTGTCTTTCTGTTCTCAAATAGTCTACTACTACAAACTCTTAAGTACTGCTTATAAGGCATTTGAGTCCCGAAGGGCAGGGGTTCCCAACTGCCAGTACCAGTTAGGAACCGGGCCGCACAGCAGGTGAGCAGTGGGCTAGCAAGAAAAGCTTCGTCTGTATTCACAGCTACTCCCCATTGCCTGCATTACCACCTGAGCTCTGCCTCCTGCCAGATCATCAGCAGCATTAGATTCTCACAGGAGTATGAACCCTGTTGTGAACTGTGCATGTGAGGGATCTAGGTTACATGCTTTCATAAACTATGCACCCTTACACTTACACACACACACACACACACACACACACACACGGAAAGATGATTTTTTCGAGAGCTGGTCTTTTATGCCAAAAAGGTTGGTGACACTGCTATGGGATACCCTCTTAGGACTTGAGCATTCAAACTCTTGCTTAGAAGTCGTACTAAACTGACCGGTGTTAGAATTTTCCCCATTCCCTCCAGTCCATTCTCGCATATGCTGCTTGCTCACTGGAATGCCTTCTCTCCTTTTCTCACTTAGCTAACTCTATTCACTGTTCAAGCTTCAGTTAAGGGTTCGTCATAGCCAGAAGCAATCTCTGATCCTTTCTATTTTCCTGAGAGCCTGTAACATCTGTGCTGGCTTGTCTCACAACGCTTGTATTGATTATTTTTGTTTCCTTCACTTGAGCTGGTGCACTGAGGGCAGGGATCATGTCTTAGTCATCTTTAGGACCAAGCACAGTGTTTGATTCACAGTAAAAGCCTGTTCAGGCCTCAGCTATCTCATTCATACAGACATCTGTAACAAGGTTTTGTGATCTCTGAGGTCCCTCTTCACATGTGATGTTCCATGGTGAAAAGTGTATCATAAATCAGCTGACAGCTTTGGCTACACTGAAGAGCTAATACTGTAGCAGAGTCTAACAACAAAGTCTGTGGATATATAATACGTATTTCAAGGATGAAGAAAGGAAATAGGATGCTTATTACATAGATAGTATCTTTTTTTGCCTCTGAGTTTCTGTGTTACAACAGAATTATAATCCATTATTATTTTGATTTTGACAGTTTTCACCACAAAACCAAAATGTACCAAATGTGGGGTTTTACTATATTTGATCAACTTGAGTATCACCTGAAATAGACCCTCATTCCCACCCAAAGGTTTCCACTCTATTTTTCATGAGTTTGACTTAGCTACCTAGTGACACCTTTCACTAGGTAGCTCCTATATTTTAAGTAACTCATCAATTGTCACCACTTTTGAAAGTTTAGGAGCAAAGTCATTTGGTGCTTTTTCTATTCTCCCCATCACCCTCATAAAATATATTCATTCAGTCTTTCATTTATTCAATAAATATTTCAGAGTGTACTATGAGCAGTTAGTTTAGTGTCATTTCATCCTTGAATCATTCACCCCTGGCCAGGGTTTAGTTTCTCAGACACACAATATATGGCAAGTGGAAGAAAGGCATGGGGCAGAAACGACATATTCCAGTATGTAAGAGTCCTAAGGAATTTGTGCTGTCAAACTCGAGCTTGGCTCACTCTCGCCATTCGGACTGCCTAGACGCTGCCCAGGCCCGCACTGCCTGAGATGCGATCCCTCCAGCTCCAGTGTGCCAAGACCTCCTGCCAACATCTGGGCACTGACACCTCACGGGGCAGGTGCCCCTACACCCAGGACTCCTTAAGGACTCCCCGTGGGGCGGCTTTCCAGAAGAGGAGCAATCAACAAGTGTCTCGCTTGCCAGGGCTCCCTCTGGAATTCAGACACTGCGGCAGTACACCTCAATCTATGCCCACTGCCTTTGGGAAAATTCTCTCGAGAGGAGCAGGACTGGTTCAATGTCCGCAGTGAGCCGAGAAGGGGTATTTTGCTCAGTCGTCCAGCAAAACACATCCTCCTCACATCTCGAGCCCGATTGCAGGGTTCAGCAGAAAGGAGCACGGCAGCGGTCAGGTTGGCACCCTCTTCACACCCTCCCAGGCCAGCGCTCCTATACGGGGTGACCGCCGTGCAGGCCCCACTCCTCCTCGCGCCCTTCCCGCTCTCTCGGGCCCCCACCCCCAGGCCTGTCCCTCTGCACGCTGCTCTCCGCCCCGCAGTGTGTCCCCGAACCCCCTGCCCAGGTTACCATGCTGGCGGGCGGCCGGCCGCGGGCGAGGGGCTCTCGTGCCCCCTCTGCACCGCCCCCCGGAGGAGGGGTGCTGGTCTCCGGGTGTCTACTCCTGCCTGTCTGCTGCAGCAGGGCTTAGCAGAGTTCTCGGTCGGAGAAGCGCACCAGGCAGCGGCAGTAACTGCGGGCCCGGCGTACGGCAGCCATCTTCGCGGGGCAGGGGGTCAGAGTGGGGCGCGCGGAAGCGGCGGCCGGGGACTCGGGGAGCCGAGGGGCGCCCGCTGGTAGCCGAGGCTGAGGACTGTGGGAGCACCCGAGCGCCGGCCCTGCTGGCGGGAGACCCCGGACGCCGCTGCGGAGCTGCCCTCCGTGCTGCGGGGAGCTGCGCCGACGCACTGAGCATGCGCGGTGCGCCGCCGTCGCGTGCGCTCGGCCGGGGCCCCTGTCCGCGCCGCCGAGCGGTGGGCGCGAGCCAGGCCGGCAGCTCCCGGACTTCCTCGGTCACAGACTCAGCACCCCGAACACGGAGGCGAGCTTGAACAAGCGTTATCTCAGAATTGTTCGTATCCCGGTTTAGGTTCGAGTCTCCCGTAAGGCGAGCCGCCCTGCGAGGCGTCCAACTGCCCACTCGGGACGGTCGCTGCCCGGTCGTCGGCGACTGTGGCTGGGGCCCTGCGCCGTAGTCACAGGCTGTCGTAACGACTGAACTTTTTAGTAGCACGAAGACGGGAGGTTGAGGCAAAAAGCGCTTTGGAGCGTAGCAAGAAGAGTTAAAGAGAGCCACCCACGTCAGGCACGTCTCACTACAGATCCCATAATGCAACAGGGCGGGACGTGCGGCTCCAGGCCCTGACAGCCCAGTCCCGAGGCCACGGCGTCCGCGGGGTGCGGGGTGCGGTGGGTTTGCCGTCGTCCGCGGTCACGTGCCACCCGGAATTACACGCAGCCCTCGCCCCACCTCTTAAAGTCCACGCCCGACCTGTGAGCGGAGGCACTCATTTACCAAGCGGTATTTCGTTTTTCTGTACTCCCTGAACTATGTCCTTATAACCTTATAACTAAGTCCTTCTAACTATGGAACTTGGCGTGTTCTATGAAAACCCACACCATCGTAGCCTTTTGCTTTTATTTAGTAAACAGTTACTTAGTTTCTAAAGTTTCTAAATGTCAGGGACTAACAGTAATCAGGATTCCAAGACCCTCTGTTCAAAACTAGTTCACAGAATTTCTTTCGCTAATCCATTATTTTATTCTGGAGGCCTTAGACAAGTAATGGAGAAATGGAAACTTTTTTTTTTCTTTTTTTGGAGAGGTTTTTTTTGTTTTTGTTTTTGTTTTTGTTTTTTTTTTTTGTGCTATAGGGCGCCTGCGGTGGACAGACAGAGACAGAGAGACAGAAAGTGAGAAATCACCCCCCAGGGGGGATGGCCACGCTGCAATCCCTTCTCCATTCTTTTCTCGGGATCTTGGGTACGCACACACACGCGCGCGGCTTGAGTTTAAGCCACTGGGTCCGGGACTCGAACCGCGGTTGACTACATGGGAATCCAGCGACATAGCCATTACGCTAACTGCTGGTCCGAGACATTTTTTAAAAAGGAAAACTGGAGACAACATTTTAAAAGAAGGATGAGCCACGATAAGGAAATCCAAGATCCCAGAGGAGAATGGAGGAGAAGGGATTGTGATTTCTGGGTTTCTGTCCCTCTGTCTCTCAGGTGCCCTGCATAAAATATCTCTCTGGAAGAAAACCAAAACAGTAGTTTCATGTTTAACAGAGGCTAAAAATTTAAGTCTTTAGTTTTTAAGTCTTTCGTCTTTTAAGGATCATTTTTCTCCAGTGACCTCTATAAGATTGAATTTTGACATTTAAATTTGGGGCAAGGGTTAAATCTAAGGACTTTGAAAAGAAAATGATACATGTGACTTTCATTGTTAAAGATCAGTTTTGCTAACAAAAAATGGGTACAGATACTATTTTCAGAATTGATCTGTTTCATTAAAAATAGATGCTATTTTAAGATAGGTTGGTCAATTAACACAGATCTCTATTATTCTAGCAAGTAATTTAATATAAAGATTAATAAAATAACAGATAACTGAATGTCTATCTTACAAAGACATTTTAACAAAATACATACTTTATGCTTTTACACAAAGTTTTTTTATTTTATGAAGCTTCATAGCTACTAATTTTCTATTTTAAGTTAGTTTCATTGTATTCATCATACCTCCTAACCGAGTTTTATCTCATATTTATAGTACTATAATTTTCCTGAGACCAGAACTACTGATTTGAGCTACTTACTAGCCCTGTAAGCCCTTGCTAAAGGCAGATGAAGACAAGGCCTATATGTGCCAAGTAGACTTGCTTGGACAAGTGAATGTAAATCTGATCGTTTTAGTTATGTTAAAAATTGCTTTTCATGGAAGTAGCATATGATTTATTAAGTTTTTTTGTGTGTGTCTTCCTATCTTTTACCAAATAGTGATTTTCTATTTTCATTTGCCATATGGTTTGGCTGTTATGTAGGTAAACACAAAGGTAGATAAATGTAACACACTTGCCAGATGGCTATATGACTTTTCCATTTGGGAGAGGAAGTCTGAGGAAGCTTGACGATTTTCTAGTTTGTAGGTTTCCTCCACAGGACAAGGAGGAGAGACAGATTCAGGTGTTTTGTACAGATTGTTTCAGGGAAAAAAAAAAAATCTACAGTCCTTGGAATTCAAAAATAAAAGTGGGAGGAAACTGATAAGGTGGTGAGCTGGCAAATTTAAACTCAGGGAAGTATTACTGCTTTATTAATGAAAATTGTGTTGCTTAGGGGCAATGTGTGATTAACCTGACCAGCAGCCCCAACACCAGAAACTCTGGGGTGGAGGCATAGGAATTTATTTTAACAAGCACAGGAAGTAATGCTGATGCCTCTTGCTAAAGTTTGAAAATCTTTAGCTTAGAACTATTATGTCAGTTTAAATGAGGGAAGCAATCCAGAGCCAATCCTTACAAGGACGATTTAAAATAGTGTCTACCATATAATTTATGATATAAATGAATGTGTTTTAAAAGTATGTGTTTTTTTATATGTCCTTTTAAAAGGAGGGTTGTGTAGAGGATACCTAACTCAGTTTACATTTCCATAAGAAAAGTTAGCTAAAAATGTAAAAGTTGCTAAAAATGTAAAAAAAAAGTCTTAAAAATGCAAATGAATGCCAACAGGTAAGTAGTTGCATTTTTTTTGTTTTAGAGAGAGATTATTGCAAGGGCATGTGCACTGGCCAGAGAGACACAGAAAGCGACATATGGGGGGCGTGGCCACGCCATAATCCTCTCTCCTCCAGACTCCTCTTGGGATTTTGGGCGCGCGCGCGCGAGCGAACACACACACACACGTGACACACGTGCCTGGCTTGATTTTTAAGCCACGGGGTCAGGGACTCAAACCGGGTTGGCTACGTGGGAATCCAGGTCTTAACCATTACGCCATCTGCTGGTCCCTAGTTGGGTTTTTATTTTAAATATTTTTCTACTGCGATAAAACATAGATAATGAAGTTTGCCATTTCAACCATTTTCGAGCGTACACTTTAGTGGCATTAATTGCATTCAATGTCGTGCAACCTCAGATACGTTTTTGATGATCAGGAAATATTTTCCCTTTGATTACTGTTAATTGAGCGTAGCCAAAGTGTGCGAATCGACCGTGTCCATTTCTCAACCTTGCTAGTCGGAGCCGGTAGGAAATGAGGCTTATGTGTGAGGTCGGAGGTCCACACGCGGTCCGAGGCTGCAGGGATCCCCGGGCTCTGCGCGGGCCTCAGCACTGAGCGCGGTGTGGCGCGTCTCCGCCGGGCGCTCCGGGAGCGGCGTACGCGGTGCAGGGACGCGCAGGGCCAGAGAGGGGAGCTGCAGGGTAACTTTTCCCAGGGAACGCGGCCGGTCGTCCCCACTAGAAGCCACCCTGCCTTTTGTTTGTTTTCCTGCGGGAGGCTGGAGAGCAGCGGGGCTTCTGCTGCACTGCCATGCGCCGCGCGGCCCGTGCGTCTCGCCGGACCTCCCGGGCGTGCCGGCACCGAGCCCTCGGCCGGTCCTAGCAGGGATCGTCCCGGTTTCCAGCTCTAGAGCGGGCGGCTGCGCCCCACTTGCCCAGGAGCTGCGCTCACCGCAGGGGCGGGCCCCCGCCTGCGTTCGCGGCGCCAGTAAGTGGGGCTCCGGGATTTAGGGGTTCCCGCCGGGGGGAACTGTCACTCGGGGTGCTGGGATGGGGCTGCAGGGACCCCTGTCTGATGGCCCCCCAAGGATCAGAGGGGCAGGGAGAGGCTAATAATGGGCTGTAGTTTCCCTCCGCGGTCTTGTGAGTCTCTCTCTCTTGACAGGAAAACTCCCGTTTCCCCGGAGTCTGGAGGATTCAGATGGGTGTCTACCCTCCTAGTCTTAAAGAGGGGACAGGTTTTAGCCGATTTGAAGCCCCTTTGGGGGGATTTTGAAGACTTGCTCTTGGAATTTTTCTGACTAGGCCGTTGGCTGTCCCGCAAGGGGTCTGAGCAGGAATCCTCACTCACTTGCAACCATTTTTTACTGGATCTTTTTCTGCTGATTTCTTTTTTTACTAATTTAACTGTATGTTATGAGAAGGATGTTGGAGGATTTTCCAGATCAGTCGTTTGTTTTGTAACGTTAACCTTTTAAAGTTTGATTTAGACTCTAACATTAGGGCTTGTGTGTATGGGAGTTTAATGCATCATTCTGCACAGAAGATGATCCATTTCCACTTCTAACTCAAGACTTGATTTTGCCAAAGCTAGACTAGGCTGAGGAAATACCACCTAGAATTATGCGTGGAGGGCTGGAATTTTCTAATACATTGGCCTTTGTTTTCTTAATTTCAGCCTGGAGCACCCTTTGTAGTAACAGAAGTTTGATAGTTACAGTTTTCATTACCACATTTTTCAGTGAGTGGGGTTTCACAGGGTGCCCTAATAGCGAATGATATAATTACCAAATTTAGAATTTAAATGAGCTTTAAATTTGTGTAGTCAACATGTAAATTATTAAGAAGAATTTGTGTCTGAACCATATGCCTAACTATGCTAGGAGTTAATTTATGCATAAATATGCACATTTGAAATAGTTTCCGAACAAAGCTCTACAATTTGGTAAAGAATCTTTAAGGCCTTCCTATCTTTTGAGAACCATGAATTGCGAAACACTAGAAAGTGGGTGTAGAAATAAGAACTATGCTAGGATTCTTTCTTTAAAATGACACCCTGGACGGTCCTTGCTCCCTAAGGTTCAACCTCACGGTGACCCTGCCCTCTTTTTGTTTCTCCTTTTCCACTTTGCCTTGTCCCCTTCAAAGTCAAAACTGGTGGCTAGATGGAAGGGTGCAGGCATGTTTTTCATGAGACAGGCCTGGTTTCAGATAGTGGAAGGATGTGTCGGAGAGTTGATGGAGCCTGTCTGAAGAGACAGAGACCGCTACCATCCTTGCCAAGGGAACTCAGCATTTAGTCACAATGAAATGGTTTTTCTACCTGAAATTTCTTCACTGTAGACTGACTGTGTATCAAAATGAGCTACCAGGAAAACAGACCATTTGGGGTTTTGTTTAATTCACTGTTCAACGTCATTGACCCTGTGTTTACTCCCACTGTTTTATTCTCATCACTGATAAAGTCAGATTTATCTATCTTGGAACTTGGAAATTATCTTTAGCCAGCATTTCCTTCAGCTTTCATTTCAATGAGTCATGAAGACCTTTGAAATGTGTTTTATATTGATCCCTCCCTCTACATTCTAACCCAGGCCTCACCCTTCCTCTCCTGGAATACTGGAATAGCCTGTCAAGACGGGCTCTTAGTAAGGGCTCATTAAATGTTTGCTGAGTGAATGAATGAATGAATGAATGAGAAGCTTCCTCTGGTCTTTTCAACATTTGGTTACCTATCTTTTTTTAAGAATTATTTTTTTGGGACCAGCCATTAGCGTAATGGCTATGTCGCTGGACTCCCACATAGTCGACCGCGGTTCGAGTCCCGGACCCGGTGGCTTAAAACTCACGCCGGGCGTGTGTGCGTGTGTGCCCAAGATCCCGAGAGGAGAATGGAGGAGAAGGGATTGCGGCGTGGCCATCCCCCCAGGGGGGTGATTTCTCGCTTTCTGTCTCTCTGTCTGTCTCTGTCTGTCTGGCGAGTGCACGCGCCCTATAGCAAAAACCTCTCAAAAAAAAAAAAAGAATTATTTTTTATTTAATTTCATTCATTGTCATTATTTTATTTTTTATTTTTTTGCAGTTGACCAGAGAGAGACAGAGAGAGAGAAGGAAAGTGAGAAAGCAAGCTCCCAGGTCCAGAACTCGAACCACAGTCAGCCATGTGGGAGTCCAGCCGCCTTAACTGTCATGCTACCTGCCAACCCCAACCAGTCTTATATTTTTAAATGATCACTTCATCATGTCTCTCCTGGCCTTGCAGCCTTCAGTTCCTCTCTTTATTGCCTGTCTCTAGTCTAAACTGATACACGTGCTACTTCAAGGCCTTTCATAATCGCCTTTCCCATATCAGTCCTATTTTCAGTTCAGTATACATCTCTGCACTCCATGTGGTCTGTCTTGCTGTCCTGCTAAGGGGGGCAGGCTTGTTTCCATCGCAGCAGCATCACTGTTGAGATTCATCTCCTTAGAAACTCCCTCTTTTCTTTCTACTCTTTTATGAAACTTAGTACTCATCCTTCAAGGAGGAACCCAAGTCCTCACTCATTTCTATTATCTTCTCTACTCATTTCTCGTTTTTTAGAAGTCTTGAGATACATGTTTGTTAGCCTTGCATCAGACTGACTGTACAGATGCTCCTCGACTTACGATGGGATTATGTCCTGATTACGTCCTGATAAACCCATTGTAAATTGAAAGTATCTTAAGTAGAAATACATTTAATACATCTAAACTACCGAGCATCATAGCTTAACCTAGCTTTTTAAAACACATTCAGAATACTCGCATCAGCCTACATTTGGATAAGATCATCTAACACAAAGTCTATTTTATAATGAAGTGTTGAATATCTCGTATAATTTGTTGAATTGTGTACCAAAAGTGAAAAACAGAATGGTGGAATGAGTACTTAAGGAATGGGTTCTACTGAATGTGTATTGCTTTTGTACCATTGTAAAATAAAAAAAACACAACGTTGAACCATCATAAGTCTAGGACCACCTATATTGATCTCTAATCGGTTTAGGTTATTTTAAGCCTCCTTTGGGCAGGAGCCATATTTTACACATTAATGTGGTTTCGTGGGCTTCGGAGTCAGGCAGAATTGAGGCCAAGGCATGACTCCACTTATTAGTTGAGTCTGGAATTCATCTAGCATGAATTCTCTCATGTGTAAAGTAGGAACAATGCTTCCCCCAGCCCCTTGTGGTGTGAAGACACAACACCTATTCAGGAATGAGTATACACCTGACAAAGGTCTGCTCATCCCTTGACAATGACTTGCAGAGTCCTAAACATGGAGTAAATATTTGTTGACTGACCCAAAGTAGACCTCAAGTCCTGGCTCAACGTAGAGGCCCAGAGGAGCAGGGGAACCATGCAGTGAATCCTCAGTAAGTCTTATCCTGCCCTTACTTAAAGTGGCTTGAGCTTAGGTTATTCCTGGCTACAGCTCTGCTTCTGAGATCTGTTGCTATTTTTCCATCTGAACCTTGCCAGGAATGCTACTGCCTTTAAAAAAATATTTTTCACTGCTGCAGTTGCATCAGACTCCTCCATTTCATTTTGTAGGATCTTGCTGAGCTGAAGTTGTACTTAACCTTCTATTGATATCTGCCCTTATAAAATGCATTTTTCTTCTTCAGTGTGTGTATTTGTATTTGCCTAGTGGTTTCTTGGCAGAATTCTGGGTACGGTGACCTTTCTGTGTATGTTGATCTATAAGACTATCAATAGTGTCCCTTAACTGTTGATTGTGTCATCGGCTCTCTGGGACGACCATGGCATTTTCAGAAGGGCCTGTGTCTGGAGTCTCAGGAATCTCCTATCTGTGGACCTCAGTGTTAGCCATTTATGTGGCTGACTGGGGGAGTACACAGAGATGTGTGCCAGATGACTTTTACACATAGTGCTTTGGGGCCATAATGTAGTCATGTCTTATTTGTGGTTATGCTTACCTTTAAAACACAGTTTTAACTTCCTTAAAGATATGTGTTCTTGGGGGCTGGACAGTGGGTTTGTTCTGAGTTTGTGCCTGGAGTCCTCCCTAAGTGTGCTGGGTATGTGTGTGCCCGTAATCTGGGGCTGGCTGAGGGGTAGGTCACGGTTTCAAAACCTCGTTGGAGGTACTGTTTCTCTCTCTTTTTTGCTTCCTCTCTTGCTCTATTTTGCTCATGGTAAAAAATAAATGAGCAAATTACATATATATATATATATATATATATATATATATATATATATATGTAGACCAGTATATGGCATAATGGTTATGTCACTGGACTCCCATATGACCAGCCACAGTTTGAATCCTGGACCTGGAGGCTTGAAACTCATGTCAGGCACATATGTATGCATGCCCTAAATCCCGAGAGGAGAATAGAGGAGAAGGGATTGCAATGTGGTCATTCCTCTGGGAGGTGATTTCTCACTTTCTGTCTCTCTGTCTCTGTCTCTCTGGCGAGTGCACATGCCCTATAACAAAAATCTCTCAAATAAATATGTGTATATATGTGTGTGTGTGTTGTAGAAAATTACCTTGCGAAAATTAATTCAGTTAAACAAATAACTTGCGGGGACACGTTGCCTTGAAATGCTAAGAAAGTATGGCAGGAAGAAAATCAAAGATGCCTTTACTCACAGTGAAAGAGGAAGCAAAGGCAGAGTTAAGGTGCGTCTTGAGATGGTTACCAAGGTCCAGGTTTACCAGGTTTAGGTTACTTTAGGATTCATGCTCAGTCTTTCTACCCCTAGTCAGCTACTGTCCAATGTCAGGAAAATATTACTACTTGACAGATTTTAGGGAAATACTCAATCCAAACAGAAAGCTTCCATTCCTGGTTTCCTTCCAAGGAAACTGAAGTGCCCTTACCTTAAGTGCCCGACACACTGCTTTGAAAGTTGAAATCTTTATAGGAAGAATACCTTGGAATGAGACTCAATCTCTGCAGCCTATGTGTTGACTTGCAAAATTGTGTCTGAGTTTGAAGAAAGTACGTGTTTGAAGATCTGCCACTTAAAAAAAAATAAAAAATATCGAGGGCTGGCCAGGAAGAGAGGTGGTTAAGGCAGTTGGATGATCCCACATGGCCAACTGTGCAGTTCAAATCCTGAACCCAGTGGCCTGAGAAACGTGCCAGATGCCTGTGCGTGTGTGCCCAAAATCCTGGGAAAATGGAAGAGGAGGGATTGTGGTGTGGCCATCTCCCCTGGGGGAGGGGAGTGATAGATGAAGATACGTAAGGGAGAGGGACTTTGAAAAAATCGGTGGAAAAATTCCTATTATGAAAAAACTACATGGATTTAAAAAATAAACTAGTATTTTGGGACCAGCAGTTAGCGTAATGGCTATGTTGCTGGACTCCCACGTAGTCGACTGCGGTTCGAGTCCTGGACCCGGTGGCTTAAAACTCACGCCGGGCGCGTGTGTGTGCGTGCCCAAGATCCCGAGAGGAGAATGGAGGAGAAGGGATTGCGGCGTGGCCATCCCCCCTGGGGGGTGATTTCTCGCTTTCTATCTCTCTGTCTCTCTCTGTCTGTCTGGCGAGCGCACGCGCCCTATAGCGAAAACCTCTCCAAAAAATAAAAATAAAAAAAATAAACTAGTATTTTAATTGCATTGTTCACAAACTTTCTGTAGTCTCCTCATATGTACCTTTATGTTATTTTAGCTGTTAAAATTTTTCTTTTTTCAAATTAATGTAAAAGTTCTTTGAAGGAGTCATGATTTCTGTGCCCTAGTCCCAATTTAGTTAGTTTAGTTGTCAAATTTTGCAAAGAAATGGGGCGTGAGGGTTTGGGATGGCCTGGGGGTGGATGTGGTGGTACAAGAAAATCACCTGTGGTCAGAATTACCATTTACAGGTCTGTAAGTAGCTCATTCATTCAGTACATCTTTCTATGAACGTCCGTTTGTGCCACCTGCATGCTATGTACTTTTCTACACAGTTGTTCACACAGTTTCTGCTTCTGCAAAGCTTATATTCTAAGGATAAGCATGGTTTTGTAGCCTTGTAACCCAGGAGTACGTGAGGTTATATGGAGTGCCACAGTTTCTGTTTACTTGCAGGGTTTCCTCTGTCTTAGGGTTTGACACACTATGGGCTTGGCCCAGATCTCACCTACTGCCTGTTTTTGTAAATCAAGTTGAATGAGAATACAGCCATGCCCGTTTATTTATGTATTGTTCATGATGCTTTTGTGCTACGACAGCAGAGTTGAGTAGTTGTGACAGAGATTCACAGCCCTCAACGTATAAAATATTTACTGACCCTTCACAGAAAAAGTTTGCTGATTCCTGCTCTTATTTTATTTTGTACTTAACCATTTCTTTCTTAATATATATTTTCCCCCGAGAGATTTTTGCTATAGGGCGTGTGCACTCACTCACCAGAGAGACAGAGACAGAGAAATAGAAAATGAGAAATTACCCCGCCAGTGGGGTTGGTCACGCCACAGTCTCTTTTCCTCCATTCTCCTCTTGAGATTTTGGGCACATACACACGTGTCCAGTGTGAGTTTTTTAAGCTGCCTGGTCTGGGATTTGAACTGTGGGTGACAATGTGGGAGCCTAGTGATGTAACCATTATGCCATCTGCTAGTCCCTCTTTATACATTTTACTGATTTGCTTGTTTTACTTGATAATGAAGCAGCGTCCTGAGAGTGAGAACAGCTCCTTAATTAAATTTGCAGAGGGCAAAATATATAATACGTTCTTATACACTTCTCCCATCTTCACCTTATCCTACTTTGCCCACCCATAAAACAGGTGACAATCATGCCAGCAGTTGAAGCTGGGTCTGTTGCACCCTCAACAGTCTTCGTTAAGCTGGGGGGACTCTCACTCCACCTCTTTCACAGTTTCACTCAAGTGGGAGTGACATTATTCTTCTGTAGCTATTTAGCATTTAATTTTTTCATCAGTTCTTCACAGTCCACAAAGCCACCTCTCCAATCTGATTTAAGAATCTGCTGTAAGTTGGGGGCCAGCAGGTGGCGTGGTGGCTAAGGTGCTGGATTCCCATGTGGTGAACCACAGTTCAAGTCCCTCATCTGGCGGTTTGCTTTCTCACTTTCCCTTTCTCTCTCTGGTCAAATTAAAAAATAGTAATAAAATTAAGTAAATAGTTCTTTTTTTTTTTTTTTAAAAAAAAAAGACTCTTCTGCAAGTTGCCTGGCCTCTGGCGTAGTTGTTCATGGAGCCACATCCCACATGACTGACCACATGTTCAAATCCTCATGCCTATAGCTTGAAAAACATCTGGTGTATGCATACATGTGTGTGTGCATGCCCAAAATCCCAAAAAGGATGGAGAAATGGAGCAGAAGGGATTGTGGCCTGATCCTTTCCTGCGGAGAAGGGGTTGCTTTTGCCTCTCCTCTCTCTGTCTTTCTGTCTTTGGCATGCATACACACCCTCTAGCAAATTTTTAAAAAATGATCTGCTAGTGACTGTTTTTGTTTGTTTGTTTGTTTTTTCTTAAGAGAGATTTTGCTATCAAGCACGTGCGCTTGCCCAAGAAACAGAGAGAGATAGAAAGCAAGAAATCACCTCCCAGAGGGGATGGCCATGCTGCAATCCCTTTGCGCTTGCCCAAGAGACAGAGAGACAGGAAGGAAGAAATTACCTTCCACAGGGGATGGCCACACCACAATCCCTTCTTCTCCATTTTCCTTTCGGGATTTTGGACACACGCACACACGTACCCGGCACTGGGTTTTAAGCCACTGGATCTGGGATTCGAACCACAGTCAACTATGTGGGAGTCCAGCGACATAACTATTACACCATCTGCTGGCCCCAGGACTGAACATATTTTTAAAATTCAGAGCATAACTGCAGGAGAAGCGAGGAGAAGTTGTGGACTCCTCATGTGGGATTAAGGACCTTGCACATGAAAAGTTCTGTTCTCAGAAGTTGGGGTTGAAGGAGAACAGAGAGGTAAAGACATGGTGCGATTTCTGGGGTATTGGGAAGGGCACTCCAAGAGTCTTCCCGTGCTATTGTCCAGTCGATGCAGTAATCAAAAACATCTCCATGAACTCCTCCACCAAGGCAAAGACAAGGCAAGTTCCACATAAAGAGGGTTCCTTGGGCCTTCTAGCTGCCAGTGTCAGTGCAGAGAAATGCATAGTCCAAGATGCAGATTCTTAAAAGATTTGTTTGCTAAAATGTATATGGGCAGAAGAATCAGGACCCAGGGAAGAAAATACGAGCACGGAGCACAGGTGTACAGTTTTTAGCACCTATTTAAAAGAATTAATTGTTATTAACTGACTCTTAGAAAGTTACAACACATTCAGACCTAGAATCCACAGTGTAATTATAAGCCAATGAAGGTAAAAATGGAACTCATGAGTACCATGAGAAGGGTCACTTAATGATACTGCACATAATCCAGCTTTCCTGTGAGGATAGATGAAAGTAATTGAATCTTTTCAGTGTAAAATGATTTAGGTTTTGGAAGACGAGCTCCTTCTAAGGGTCAGAAGGGTGAAACAGGCCAGGTAAACCATAGTTCCCAAGTTTGCATACAATTTTTTGTCTCCAGTCTTTTAAAAAAGGGGTAATTGTGACTTTTTTTTATTAACCATCAAGCTTGCAAAATAAGGAACAGCCTAGAACTGTCCCAGCCCCAGCCTCTAGTTTCAGGCTGTGAGTGAGCAGGGCACCCAATGCAAGCTGTTGACCATGAACAGATGTTCTTTACTTCCACTGAGGATTGAAGTCAAGGGAATTGGGGCAGATCACAGAGAGGTTTTCCCCAATGCCACCTAGCCTGAAGATCATAGCATTTGTTTGCTGGAACTCTTTGAAAGAAAGCTAAAGCTGTCTTTATCTGTTATTTGGCTGCATTCTCGCCAAAGGCCAAAACCTGACCTGACAGCATGGTAGGGGCCTTTGTGTGATGCCCTGAGACCCCGGAGTCGCAGCATTGCTGTGGGAGGGCCTAGGCAGCCTACCTGCTCCAGCCGTTCTGTCGTGTTTACTGTTCTTCCACTTCAGAAGTCTAGACATTGCTGGTCAGGCCAACCAGCCTGATTATCTCTGCACATGAAAAAATAGCAGCACTGAGAGTTTTGTGGTACTTACCCAGGGTGGGACAGAAAATAAATAGCAGAGACTAAAAATCAAGTCGAGGCCATTCCAGGTAGTCTTTGAGGGCCTGCTGTGTGCAAGTGGTGTGTGAGGAGTGAGAAGGCAAAGATGAAGGAAGCATGGAGAACAACTGGCTGATGAAGGCAGGCTATGGGTCACTTACCATGTGAGAGAGTGGCAAGGTGAGGACAGGGCAATATGAAGTCTGGATCTGTCTGTGTGGGCTGGGACAGGAGGCTCTGAACAGGTGATGTGTGAGCTGGACTATGAGGGGAGAGAGGAATTGAGTCTTCATTTTGGGACTGGCCAAGGCCCTGGGACATGTGTGTTTCTCGACAAACTTTGTGTTAACCTGCAGGTTCCCTCTGGGGCACTGTCTTCTCTAGGCTTATGATGGGAAAAGTGGAAACATCCGTTTTTTCTTAGACAAATGCTTGCTTGATTCCTGACAGAGTCACAGAATTACAGAGCATTGGAGCAGACCATCACACATCATTGGGCCCAATGCTCTGATTCCATGGAAAGTAAACCCAAGGACCAAGAGGTGACCTGTGTCCAGGGGGTCGGTACTAAGAGGAAACAGGGACCGAGGCTCTCTTTGTCTGCATTCAGTGTACCTCCACCATGGGCATGCGGGAAAGGCTTTGGTGTGTTCAGTCACATTTGATTCCAGAATGGGGCCAAGGGAGGTATAGATGTAGGACTTTGAGTCCTTTCATTCCTCTCAATCTCAGGTCGTCCAAAGATTTCATGACCTTTGGATCTGTTGCAACCTTCCCCTTACATTTGGTATAGTCAGCTTGAGTTCCTATCTCAGTCTACCACATTAGTTCTATAACCTGAACAAGTACCTTCCTATTTCTTGTGAAATAGGAAGACTGATAATAATAGAAAACAATGGACAAGTTACTTGTGCCTCAGTTTCCTGATCAGCAAAACAGGGACAATAAAAATAGTACCACCTGGTAAAGTTGCGAGAATGAAATGGATTCATGTATGCAAAGCACTTGTAACAGCACTGTACACATTACTAGAATTTAAAATTTGGCACTTAACATGTTATGTACTAAAATGATTAGTATTACAGTTTTGACTTATTTGCTATACTAGGAAGCTAAGTGTGGATTAGTTAGAGTGAGTGATTTATCCAAGTAAATTCCTAGAGTCAGAGCAGTATTTAGGAGCAGTGCTAATTCCTGTTAATGAATGGGCCGCGCCATTTCCTTCACTTCTCTGGCATGTTAACTGTCCGTACCAGGAGTTCAATTTAAGTACTGTGAGGGGCCTAGAAGAAAGACTCAAGGAAGCTGGGTGTGTGCTGGTCACACAGTGAGAAATTACGCTTCTGGAAAAGAACAGTTTTTCTTCATTTCTAGTGTTTCATTAAATTTCCCCCCGAACTTTTATGTTGTCATATATTTGTTTGTCTCCATAGGAGAGAGAAACATATATATATAGAGAGACAAGCAGGCACCCTCAGCAAGGTCTTCATGCCATGATTCACCCTGAGTCTCCACCAGCCTGGATATCAGACACACTTGTGTGAGCCCGACATACTTAGGGAGGTGTGGGTATGCAAATGTGGGTCCGGTTTGCACCGCTCCCTGGTCCCTTTGTGGTTTTGATAGGGACATAGGAACAGAAAAGAAAAAAAATACATATTTTTCAGTAAAACAAGTGGCCGTGGAATGCAAAAAAAAAAACAAAAACAACTGAATAGAAATGGCAACTGACAGCAGGGAGGATGGGGACTGTGATGAGCTCCTGTGTGCATGTCCCCTGTGAAGAGGTGCTCACTTTTCACTAGCTTTTTATTACCATGGAGACCTAGGGACTTCATGTTGTTAGCTCTTCAGTTTCTCCAGAAGCCCGAATGTGGGATTTGTATGTGTAATTTCCTACTTAAAAATATAGACTCAGAACAAACCTCTGGATTTGGCCCCTGGACTGTCAGTTTGTGGCCTCTGGTCCACACAGCAGTGACTCTCCATATGCTACTGTTATATAGGCAGAAATTGCAGACCAGAATTGTGAAGTATTGTCCACTGTACAAAGTTAAAGAAAAACATTCTATTTCAGAGAAGAATACCTGGAAGGCTTAGTCCGGCAGTCCCCAGCCTTCCTGATACGAGGGACTGAACTTCTGAAGAAGTTCCATGGAAGGGGGTAGGGAGTTGATTCTGGGATTACCCAAGTGCTCCACATCCACCATTCACCCCATTTCTGCTACTACCACATTGCAATGTACACTGAAACAGTCACACAACAGCAGGGTTTGTGGTCCCCTGAGAATCTAATACCGCAGCTGATCTGACAGGAGGCAGAGCCCAGGCTGCAATGCAAGTGGTGGGAGCAGCTGCAGACACACAGGAAGCCTGGCTCACTTGCCATCTGCCCACTCCCTGCTATGCAGTCTGGTGAACACCATCAGTCCATGGCCAGGGGTTAGAGACCCCTGCCTAGCCTGCTGACTGAGAAGCCAGATCCCATATGGCCAATTGTGATTTAAGTCCTGGGTCCAGTGACTTGAAAAACACACCAGGCACATATGCATACATGTTACAAATTTCAACAGGATGGAGAAATGGAAAAGAAGGGACTGTGGCATATCCATGTCTCTTCGAGGGATGCTTTCTCTTTCTGTCCCTCTCTAGTGAGCACGTGTGCCTTTTGACAGCTTGAAAAAAAAAAAAAGAATGCCCTTATTTATTGGGTAAGTAAGTATAGATATCTGATATTATTCTTTTTTTTCTTTTTTAAGAGAGATTTTTGCTATAGATTTTTGCTACATGTGTGCTTTCCAGAGAGACAGAGAGATAGAAAGCGAGAAATCATCCCTCAGGGGGGGATGGCCATGCTGCAATCCCTTCTCCATTCTCCTCTTAGATTTTGTGCATGCATGCACATGTGCCTGGTGTGAGTTTTAAGCTGCTGGGTCCAGGACTTGAACTGTAGTCAACTATGTGGGAGTCCAGCAATGTAACTAACCATTATGGCATCTGCTGGTCCCCTTGCTTTTATTCTTAAAACACTCAACTTTGAATGAATGAAAAGCACTGCTGCTGTATTTAGATGATTGTGTGCAAGTTTTTGGGACATTTTGTTGGAGAGTGGTACTCTAAATAGTAGCCTACAAAGAATTAGGTCTTTAATGGAGCCTGTGAATGTTTCATTATATCGCAAAATAGACTTTGCAGATGTGATAAATGAAGGAATTTGTGATGGGGAGATTATGTTGGATTATCTGGGTAGGCCCTAGATGTAGGTCCTTACATGAGAGACAGGGGAGACCGGAAGACAGAAGAAGAGACAACAGTGTGATCATGGAGACAGACTGGAGTGTTGTGCCTGCAAGCCAAGGAGTGCTGGCAGCCACCAGAAGCTGGAGAGACAAGGAGTGGGTTTCCCTTAGGACTTCTGGAGGAGAGCCAACACCTTGATTCTGTCCCTCTGGTACTATCTTTGTGCTTCTGTCCTCCAGAAATGTGAGAGAACTTTTTTTTTCCCCCCAGAGGTTGCAAGTCCTTGCCAGAGAGAGAGAAAGGGCGAAATTCCCCTTCCTCCACCCCTGTCTCCCCTACCCCACTCATTCCCTGGGGCCTGGTCATCTGCTAATCCCTTTTCTTCCATCCTATTGGGATTTGGGGCATGCATGCACATACACCTAGTTTGTTTTTCAAGCTGCCAAAGCCAAAAATTTGAACTGCAGTTGGCTATGTGAGATCCTGCTCCCTTAACTACTAGGCTCCAGGGCCAGCTCCACTTCTATTGTTTTAAGCCACGAAATTTGTTGAAATTTATTACAGCAGCCATGGGAAAATGATAGCTGATAAGCAAACATTTTTTCTTTCTTTTTAAAATTTGTTCTAGGACATGTATGCTTGTTGGGAGGAGAAGGTGAGAAAGCACCCCCCCAGGGGGGTGACCATGTTTCAGTCCCTTCTCCTTGGGATTTTGGGTCCACACACATACATATACCCAGCTTGTGTTTTAAGCCATCTGGTCCGTGACTCAAACCACATGGTTGCCCACATGGGATCCAGCCACCTTAACCACTACACCATCTGGCTGCCCCAGGAAAACTTTTTACATGTATATATATTATATATATATATATATATACACACACATACACACATATATATGTGTGTGTATATATATATATATATATATATATATATATATATATACACTCATACATACACACACACACTATATATATGTGTGTGTATATATATGGTAGTAATGTGGATAATTATGGATATGTGGTAGTAATATGTGGATCAGAATATGGATAATTGACATGGCCTTAACAAGTGGAATTAACCATCTACTAGGGGTCTGAGCCTTCCTTGAGATTCCTAGCCCGTAATCTGCAAAGTAATTTCTTCCCTGTGCACTGATAGCATTCTTGTTTGCACTCCTCCCAGGAACTTAATTCATCTGCCGTGTTTACTGGTCATTTCTATATGTTCCTCCTCTCCAGCAGCGTGGGAGTTTCCTGGAGGCTGGATCTGCCCCCTGAAGCTCTAGGATCTTATATCTAGTTGTTAACAGAGTGCCTTATGCTTAATTTTTCACTTTACTGATACTTCCTTGATACTTTAATATTTCAGATATTCCTGTATTTCTAAATACATGTTTATATATTTCTATGAAAATAAATAGTTCACATATTTCTGTATGGTAAACCTCACAACCATAGAAAAGACAGCCTTTTTACCAAATGGTAAATAACTCAACAGTAAAAACCCCCTTCTGCTTATGGACTGAGTGAGGTCTGAGTGGAATGACTTAAGGGTAAAATGTAGAGAGGAACATCCATGATGTACTTGGCAAGAACCAGAATGACGTGGTGGTGATGTTTTTTTTTTTAAGAGAGATTTTGCCATAGGACACACGCACCTGCTGGAGAGACAGAGAGAGAGAGAAAGTAAGAAATAACCCCTGAGGGAGGATGGCCACACCACAGTCCTTTCTTCTCCATTCTACTCTTTGGATTTTGGGCATGCATGCAAACACGCCTGGCGTGAGTTTCAAGCCACCGGGTCCAGGACTCAAACCACCATTGACTATGTGGGAATCCAGTGCCTTAACCACTATGGCACCTGCCGGCCCTGGTGAGTTTTAGAAAAATTATCTATTTAATTTAATTTAATTTTATTATTATTATTATTTTAATTTGACCAGAGAGAAAAAGAGGGAGAGAGAAATAGAGGGAAAGTGAAAAGGCAAGCCTCTAGGTCCAGGACTTGAACCGTGATTAACCATGTAGGAGTTCAGTGCCTTAACCACCACGCCATCTGCTGGCTCTTGTGATTTGTTGTTATACTGAGTTGAGACTTCAGTTAGATGCAATTAAAGACAGGGTAGCTTAGTGGCTATTTTCCTAAAGGGGTAATCCAAAACACTGAGTTAATAGTGTGCTTCGAAGTACCAACTTTTAAAAAAGAATAGCTTTTACACATATGAATTTTACATCTTTAATGTTAGTCTGCTTTTTTCTTTTGAGAACTGACTCTAGTTAATTGTCTAGTCAATCTCCCATTAAGTCTAAAAGATGAAGGTACAATAAAAATAGTTATTAATGTGCTGCAACCTTTTTCCAGCTACAACTCAGATTGAGAGTTGTGTTTGCATTGACTTAGCTCTGTTGCGACATCTGGTGAATTTCACAATTGGTAATATGTGGAGTGCCACTTGTTCAAGGTGAGATACCTTCATGATTGCCATCTGCCACATTACAGGGCTAGAACAAGATTTCCTAAGGTTGTATCGTGTAAGTTAAGTAATAGATTCTTTGGAGAAAATCCCAAATCAAGGGAGAGGAAGAAAAAGTCATGGATGTCCCAGTTTCTCACCATCTCCATGGAAACCCATGCCAGGCCGTGGTACTCTGTTGAATATGCTTTGCAGGTATGAGAACAGTCTTGTCTGTAGGAGAATCACCAGACCATTTGCAGAGTCAGGGTTTAGGTACCAGCTGTAGATAGTACTTCTCTAGGAAAGCCATCTATCCACCACGTGGGGACCTTCAAGGCCCAAGGGAAATTGGATTTGGCTACACCATGAAGAAAAGATGAACGTCTCAGTTCCAGCTTTCTAGTTTCCAGGCAACCCGTGTGATAACCAAGACTACTTTTAGACATTCTTATTACACCATAATAGGTTTGTACCATATTTGTTTCATATGTTCTTTCAAAATGGAAGCTGATAATGGTGGGATTGAACCTTAGGCTAATAGAGAAATCTGTTTAGTCTCTAGTCATACACCTCTTTCAGTCTTCAAACTATGCTAACTATAAAGGACTATCCATCAGCTCCTGTAGAGAATTTGGTATTTCATCTCCTATGTCAGTGTAGATTTAGCCCACTGTATCCGGAGTGCTTTCAGCTTATTTGATAGACCGAAAGTGACTCCAGCAACAAAGACCTTGAACTAGGTTGTATAACAAGAAATCAAAGGCAGATATTTTCAGGGATCATGCAGCAGCCCACAGAGGTCATCAAGGACTCAGCCTCTTTTTTTTTTTTTTTCCCTTCTGTTCATTCATCCATAGCAGATGGGATTTCTCATCTTTGTAGTTGATGTCTCATAGTCACCAGAAGGCTGCCTCAGCCCTAAATATCACAGCTTTGCAAAACCATGTTCAGGGCAGAAATACAGGGCAGCTTCTCTGTCAACTGTCTGTTAGAGAGTACATTGCTTTTCCAAAGTCTTTCTCTTCCTTCACTAGCTCACTTATCTTTTGGTATCATAATTCAGCCATAAACCCATTTCTAAGCAATTTTTACTAGGAAATGGGATTGTTTTGCTTGGCTTAAGACTGGGCATAGTTCATACTCTGGGACTGGAATAGGAGACTGCTATGCTTGAGTATGTTGAACGCTGAATAAAACTGAGGTTCTGTAAAGTAAGCAAGAAGGGGAGCCCTGCTATTGGGTAGGCCATCAGTGGCATCTACCATAGCTCCATACTTTTTCCTAGTGCATTGTTCATCACCCTGTTGTTTTCCCAGAGCAACAGTAATTTTTTGTTCTACATTTTGAGATTATGAAGTGAGTCATTATATACCAGCCACCACAAAAATGACGAATAATTGAACCATACCAATCTCTAATGTATTTAACCACTTCCTGCTAGGATATGCTTAGAATTGACTGTGGGTTGACCAGTGTTTCTCGTTCTTGTCTTATGCTAATTTGGATAATACCACTTTTTTTTTTTTTTTTTTTTTTTTTTTTGGTGTGGGATCTAATTCAGATGATGGTCATGGCCATACATAGTGCAATTAGTCCTTTTCTCTGATAGCCTTTTGTATACTTGAGACTATTCATCTCCTCAAAATTCCTTTGCTTCCAACATCCTGTGTTTCTTTTTTTATAGACCACAGATTAGTTTATTTTTAACACCCATCATGCCATGAATTCATAGGGAATGGGTTCCAGTAGCTCAAGCTCCTTTCCATTGGTTCTCACGAAGTGTGCTTCTCTGGGTGGAGCAGGCTGGCGCTTTAGTTGAACCCAGGTACCTTTCTCTTTGGCTTCTTTCTTTTTCTGGTCATTTTCCTTCACATGTTTTAGGAAGCTATCTCTGCTCTTAGAATGCTTAATATGCTCAATAGGCACATTAATTCTCTTGGCAAGAATCTTGCCCTTGTTTGTTCACAACAATGCCAACAGCATGCTGGGTAACATTGTAGACTCTTCCAGTTTTGCCATGGTGACATTTGTGGGGCATTCCTTTTTTGAATGGTACCCATTCCCTTAATGTCTACAATATCACCTTTCTTTTAGATTCACATATATGTTGCCTAAGGAACAACTCCATGTTTCTAAAAGGCCTAGAGAACACGTATCGGGTACCTCTCCTCTTTCCCTTTTGTATTCGTCATTTTGGTTAATTACTGGAAGATGGCGGTTCCCTCCAGTGTTTCTTCTACTACTCATGCTTTCATGTAGGCCCCTCACTATGTCCTTTAATATCCCCCTTGAATGCGGCCAGTAGGTGGCGTGGTGGTTAAGGCACCAGGTTCTCACATGGTTCAAGTCCTGGACCTGGGAACTTGTTTCTCACTCTCCCTGCCTCTGACTCTCTCATTTCAAATTGAATAATAATAATAATGATAGATATAAAAATAAAATTAAATAAATAATTTAAAAATATCTCTCTTTTTGAACTTTGGCATTCAGAGTTGAACAGTAATTCAAGGGTATGGTGGACTGCCACATGCCTTGTTCTGAACCCAGGACGGCCATGTTACGTAACTCCCATAGGCATCATTCATGTTTTGTTCTGTGTGAGTGTATACCCTGGACTGTCTAAATGCTATGTCCCTACTCAGAACCTCAGTAATGCAATATCTTTGGGAAAAAAATAGAACCACCTTACAGCTATTTGCTCCTGCCCACTGAGCATCTCCAATGAAAGGTTTTGTACATAACTAAAATTGCATACCCAGAAAGCCACCCACATCTCTGCACACTGCCCAAATAACACATACACAAACATTCTCTGCCTCAAACCACATCTCCTCCTATATCTATGAGTCACCCAGGCTAGTGCCTTTTTTTCATTCCTTTATCATATTTCATCTGGTCTATTGCAGTAGCCTCCTAACTCATCTCTTTGAGTCAAGTCTCTGTATTTTAACATCTATTCAGTCCCCAGAGGGATCTCCCTCATGCTGCTTCTCTGCTTAAAAGCTCTGGAGAGCTCTCCTATGCAGGATAAAGACCAAAGTCCTACACGACACATGTGCCCCTTCATAACTGAGTCCCACTCTGAGTTTCTGTCTATTTCCTGCCATTTCTCCACTGCTTTCCTTTGGTTTTAAGCCCTAGCCCTGTACTTCTCAACTCCACTTTCATAGTAGAATCACCAGAGAGCCTTCAAAACTATCAAAACCCAGTCCCCACTCCTGACCTGCCTTTTAGGAGTGGGGATGAACCTGAGCATCGGATATTAAAAGTTCTCCAGGAGATTCTGATTCTTCCAGGGGAAGAACTTACACTAGGCTTTGCCCTCTTCTGAACATACCAAGCTCTGTACCCACAGATCTGTTGTCAGTTTTCTCTACTTGTAAATCCTTTCTTTCCTTTTCTGTGTAATAGACCTTGCCTATTCTCCACCACCTCTTCCCTGAAAGTTTTCAGAGCTTTCTCCTCCCAGGAATTGGTTGCTGTCTCTACCATGTTCTCATAGTAGTTTCTACATTTTTCTGTATGTGTCAATTGTAAGTTATTTAAAGAGAAGACCCTTACCTGGCCACAGTGTGCTGTCAAAAGCCTTACATAACACTTATCATCTCAGTACAGACTAAACAGCGACAATCTGACATCAGTGCTTAAAGAGATGCTTGTCTGATGGGTCACAGAACCGTTACGTGGTTACCTGAGGTAACATAAGACTTTAGAAAGCAGCTACTGTGGTGTGGTGAGAGTCAAATTTTGTCAGAGTAATTGAATTTTGTTCTTGATAATATGACACACTGCAACAAGGAGAAATTGTCAGTGTGACTGTGTGACTAATGAGTGACCTAGTTATCAATTTCTTTTCTTTTTTTTTTTTAAGCCAGAGAAAGAAAGAGAAAAGGGGAGAAAACATTTCCAGTGGAGTGTGGTCACATTGAAGTCCCCTCTTCTCCATTTCTCTATCCTTTCAGGATCTTGGACATGCACACACACATGCCTGACATGTTTTTCAAGCTGCTGGGTCTGGGACTCGAACTGTGTGGTCACCTGTGTGGAATCCAACACCCCTAACCACTAGGCAATTTCAACAAAGCACTTAATTCTTTCACAAATAGCTTTCTCAATGATAATTTAAGATATCACTGTCCCAGGCCAACAGGTGGTGTGGTAGTTAAGGTGCCGGATCCCACATGGTCCACACCATGGTTCAAACCCCAGAGCCATTACCTTGAAAACATGCCAGGCACATATGTGTGCATGCCCAATATCCTGAGAGAAAAATGGAGGAGAAAGGATTGTCACTCCCAGGAGGTGACATCTCACTTTTCCTCTCTCTCTCTCTCTCTCTCTCTCTCTCTAGTGAAAATATCCACCCTATAGTAACAATCTAAAAAAAAGAGAAAACATTGTTCCTGTCATACAATGTAAATAGATGAGGAAGTGGTGGGATATTAACTACCAAATAAAGGCTTCTAGGATTACAAATTCTTAGATACAAATCAGTAGTATATTGCCATTGTGAAATAAAGAAGTGGGAGCTCACATGCTACTACAGTGTACATTGCGATTAAGTTTTGGTCACCACAGTTCATCAAGGAGATGGAGTAATGTGTGAGGATTCAGAGATGAATGCCAAAGATAATTAAAGGAATGGAAAATGGGTCCTATGAGGAATGCTTGTATAATTAAGGCAGAAGGCCAAGAGACACACACTTGATTACAAATCTCATGTACATACACACTTTCAAGGCATGATTTCTTTGTATCCATTAAAAAAAAAACCTAAGCAGGAAAAAATTCATCTAAATTAGAATATGCACGTTTTGTTTAAACATGAAGAAAAATATTCTTACTAGATTATAAATTGCAAATCTGATTGTGTTAGTCCTCTAGTTAGAGAACCTTAATTGACCTCCCATTGTCTCCCTAGAGACAAAGCTCACTTTATTTATTTATTTGTTTAAATAAACGATGTAGATGACTAGTTAGCTGAGTATTTTTTTAAGAGTTTTTTTTTTTACATATTTTTTTATTGCTATAGGGTGCATGCACTTGCCAGAGAGACACAGAGAGACACAGAGACAGAAAGTGAGAAATCACCCTCCAGGGGGGATGGACACATAGCAATGCCTTCTCCTCCATTCTCCTCTTGGGATTTTGAGCACGCATGCACCTGTGCCTCGCAAGAGTTTCAAGCCACCAGGTCTGGGACTCAAACTGCGTTCGGCCATGTGGAAGTCCAGTGACGTACAGGTAGCTGACTTTTAAAAAAAAATTATTTAGTTTTATTTATTATTATTATTATTATTATTATTATTAGATTTTTGCTATAGGGTGCACGAGCTTGCCAGAGAGACAGAAAGTGAGAAATAACACCCACCCCCCCCCACCCCCCCCCATGGGAGATGGCCACACTACAATCTTTTTTTTTTTTTTTTTTTTTGGAGAGGTTTTTGCTATAGGGCGCGTGCGCTCGCCAGACAGACAGAGAGAGACAGAGAGATAGAAAGCAGGAAATCACCCCCCCAGGGGGGATGGCCACGCCGCAATCCCTTCTCCTCCATTCTCCTCTCGGGATCTTGGGCACGCACGCACACGCGCCCGGTGTGAGTTTAAGCCGCCGGGTCCGGGACTCGAACCGCGGTCGACTACGTGGGAGTCCAGTGACATAGCCATTACGCTAACTGCTGGTCCCGCCACACTACAATCTTTAGAGAGCGGCTGGATCTGTTCTGCCTAGATCCGGCCACTCCCTACAGCAATAGCAATCCCTTCTTCATTTTCCTCTTGGAATTTTGGACGTGCGCACACACACAAGCCTGGCATGAGCTTTAAACTGCCAGGTTTGGGACTCAAACCACAGTCACCCACATTGGAGTCCAATGTCATAACCATTACGCCATCTACTGGCCCCCCCCCCTTTTTTTTTGCTATCAATGAAAGTATTTATTTGAAAATACCTGAATTTTGGCAATTCTTATTTTTATTTATTTTTATTTATTAGCTAATTAATTAATTTTACATTCATTCACTGAGCATCATCACAGCATACAAAATGTGATTTCCCATCCAGAATACACTGTACAGTGGTTTAATCATTCATGTTATTTTCAACAAATAATTTCTATTTCTTGTTTCATATATATATATATGTGTGTGTGTGTGTGTGTGTGCATATATATATATTCCCCACCATTTCTCACCCTCTGCCATTTCCCACCCTCCTCCCACACTATCTCTGATTTCTACAGTTGCTTTCCATTCCTTCCCCCCCAAAAATTTTATTGATTCAGAAAATATTTTAATTAATCTAACTACTTTCAATAGCAAGTTCAGCTGATATATACATGTCTGACTCTAGGCATGAAACTCTGGGTAGGATGAATATACTATAAAGTAACACCTAGCTGATGCTACTATATAGCTTATTGTGGTCATTAAATAGGTATTTTTAAATATATTTTTTAATTTCTAGAAAAGCAGTTTTAGCTTTAATAAATAAAAAATTTAAAAATGCTAAAAGAGCTTTGCTTAAAACTTGAAGCCAGGAAACAGGTTAGGATTCTGTTCAAATTGTTAATACATGAAACTCTCAGCAGCTCAAGACAAGACAAAAATCCTTAAATCTGGAAATCAAAGCATAGAAGAAAATCAGTAATGTCTTAATCCAAAATCATAAGATTCTATTTCACCAGTTCAGACTCATGTACTCAATCTATCTTCTGTTGTGGTTCGATCTTCCCGTTTAAATTCTGGAAGATAACACTCAACTCCAGACCTGTCCTTACCATTGAGTTGGCCATTTTCTTAGTTGTTTTTGAACTCTTATTTCTGTGTGTCTATATTTAGTTTTCCTGGTATAGCACTCCGTTCAGAACTTCTTGGAGAGCTGGTCTGGTATAAATTCTTTCAAGTTTTGTTTTCTGAAAATGTTCTTGTCCTTTCTTTCTATATGAAGGATAATTTTGTCGGGTACAGTATTCTTGATTGAAAATGTTTCTCCCTTAACACTTTGAATATATTTTCCCATTCTTTCCTTACTTGCATCGTTTCCGATGAGAGGTCTGATGGGATATCCTTTGTAGGTCACTTGACGTTTCTCTCTTGCCAATCTTAGTATTTTGTCTTTGTCCGTGGTTTTGGTCAATCTGGCTAAAATGTATCATGGAGAAGATCTTCTTGGGTTGATTCTATTTGGCATCCTTTGTATTTCTTGGGACTGGATCTTTGAATGCCTCTCTAGGTTTGGAAAGTTTTCTTCCAGGATTTCATGGAATAGATTATCAATGCCCTTATTAGTCTTTTCATCTTCTGGGATACCAATTATCCAGATGTTTGGACATTTAGTGGTATTGAGTATTTCTCATATATTATTCTCATTTTTTGGGCTATTTTCTCAGTCTTCATGGGGGATTTTTCTAGGCCAGTGATTCTGTTTTCTACATCTGAGAATCGATCTTCTGTATGCCTTAATCTGCTTTTAATACTTTCAAGGGAAGTTTCGATTTCCTGTATTACAGCCTTCATCTCTAATAGTTTCATTTGATTCTTTTTTATGCTATGTATTTCCTCTTTCAGATTGTGCAAGAACTTCCTCACCTCCTGGAACTCGTCAGCTCTTTTCTCCTGTGTCTCCTGGAGTTCGCTGTCCCTCTTCTCTTGCATCTCTGTTAGCGTTGTCACTATGGATATTCTAAATTCCTTATCTGACATTTCCATGAGTTCCATTGTACTGTCTGAGGATGAAGAGGAGTTATTTTTGTCCCTTGGAAGAGAGGTATTTTCTTGCTTTTTCATATTTCTTGTGTCCCTGCAGTGATTTCTGGCCATCTAATGGGTTGTGCGTTTTTTCCTAATTCCTTAAACTCAATCTGAGTATTCAGAAGCGTGCAGGAGGAAGTGATCTGCAGTCTCACTTCTGTTCCATTTTTCACCTTTTGTGTGTCAGATTCAGTGGGAAGTGAGGAATATTGTCACCCTGATAGTTCAGATGTTTGGATATTGTTCACTAAGACCTGTTCACTAGACAGTACGTGGAGGCTGAGCAGCTAAGGGATTAAGGAAAAGGAAAAAGGAAAAGGAAACAAAAGAAGAGAAAAAAATAAAAAGAAAGAAAAAAGACAATAAAAAATTAATTTTAAAAAGCAAAAAATGCAAACTGCACGACACGAAGCAATATTTCACAGCTCCATCTCAGAAGGGCCTGGGTTTATGTCTCTCCTAAATGGGAGGAGGACAGGCACAAAAGGCACTTGTCCTTAGCAAGACAAGAGAGACTTGAGAGAAAATACTTTACCTTAAAAAATTTTTGAAAAAAAAAAATTAAGAGACATAGGGAGACACATAGAGACAAACAGAGTGAGACAGAGAGAAGGATACAGAGGTTGCCCTACCACTCTAGAAATGAATCTGGAGGGTGAAGCCTCAGTAGAACAATCTTCATTTTTAGTCCCTGAAAGCAACATTTCACAGCTCAAGTTCCCCATATTTTTAAATTTCCTATAAGGCATGTGCACTCACCAGAGAGAGAGAGAGGAAGGGGGGGGAGAGAGAGAGAGAGAGCGCGAGAGAGCTGCCAGGTCCAGGACTTGAAGTGTGGTTGGTCATGGGGGAATACAGTACCCCCACCACTACGGCCCCAGTTTGTTGATTTGTGACAAATGAAGGTTCCAGTGATTTTTTTTTTTCTTAAGGAAGATGATATACAACAATGGTTGGGAGTGTAAAATTTGCTGAAAACTCACATTATGAATAATGAAGATATCAAGTATGCCTTATCAAAAAATTGATAAAGAAAAATATGAGGAAGGAAAAGCAAGTGCAGATAGAAAATTCCTTGTGCTGTAGTCCAAATGCCCTTTTTTAAAAAATTATTTTAAATTTTATTTATTCATTTACTTATTTTATTTTGACCAGGTAGACACAGAGAGAGAAAGAGAGAAAGTGAGAAAGCAAGCCACCAGGTCCAGGACTTGAACCATGGTTGGCTATATGGGAATGTCCAGCACCTTAACCACCACACCACCTGCTGGTCCCCTGCCCAAATTCTTTTTTTTTTTTTTTTTTTTTTTTGCTATAAGGCTCATGCGCTCGCCAGACAGACAGAGACATAGAGACAGAAAGCAAGAAATCGCCCCCCAGGGGGGATGGCCACGCCGCAATCCCTTCTCCTCCATTCTCCTCTCGGGATCTTGGGCACGCACGCACACGTGCCTGGCGTGAGTTTAAGCCACCAGTCCAGGACGCGGTCAACTACGTGGGAGTCCAGCGACATAGCCATTACGCTAACTGCTGGTCCCCCCAAATGCTCTTTTAATATTATATTCAGGTGCAGCCTGAATCAAAACTGGGTGGGTTCGTTCCATGGCCTTGCGATTAAGGCAGCCAGCTCCCTCATGGCTGACTGTGTAGTTCTAGTACTGGCCCCAGCAGCTTGAGAAACACACTGGGTACATGTGTGTATGCTTGAAATTCCAAAGGAAGGGAGAGATAGAGAGAAAGGATTGCAATGTGACCATTCCCTATGGTGGTTTTCTCCTCACTTTATCTGTTTCTCTTTGTTGAATGCATGTGCCCTCCAGAAAAACAAAACAAAACAAGACTATGGGCCAGCCCTATCACGGCCTGATGGTTAAGGGAGCCATACTCCATACGGCGGACCATGGTTCAAATCCCAGCCATATGCCAGTGCATATGTGTACATGCCTTGTATTTCAATAGGATGGAAAAGTGGAGGAGGGATTGTGGCATGACTATGCCCCATTGGGAGTGTTCTTTGTCTTTCAGTCTCTCTATCTTTTTCTGGTGAGCGCCTGCACCTTCTGGGAATTTGGGGCAGGGGGAATGCCATAATACAGTAATCGTAATATGACGGAGCCTTGTTGTCTGATAGTGTGCTGTCTTCTGAATAAATTAATATTAACTAAATATGTATGTGTATGTTTTAATATTTAAGATGTATGAATCTTTTTAATGATTCCCTTCCTGTAACTTTTTTTTTGGAGAGGTTTTTGCTATAGGGCTTGTGCGCTCACCAGAAAGACAGAGAGAGACAGAGAGAGAGAAAGTGAGAAATCACCCCCAGGAGGATGGCCACGCCGCAATCCCTTCTACTCCATTCTCCTCTTGGGATCTTGGGCATGCACGCACACGCGCCTGGTGTGAGTTTAAGCCACTGGGTCCAGGACACAAACCACGGTCAGCTACATGGGAGTTCAGCTTTCTGTCTCTTTGTTTCTCTCTGTCTGTCTGGTGAGCACACGCGCCCTATCACAAAAATCTCTCAAAAAAAAAAAAAAAGAAAATCATAAGTTTAGGCAAAGATTCCATTTTTGGTGAGAGCTTTCTTCTTGGCTTGCAGATGGCTACCTTCTCTCTGTGTCCTTACAGAGAGGGGAGGGGAGAGATACAAGACTCTAATCTTACTAGGTAGGGCCCTTCTCTTAAGACCTCATTTAACCTGACTATCCCTTCTTTATAGGCCCTATTTCCAAATGCCATCACAATGGGGGGTAAGACTTTAACACATATATTTGAGAGTTAGGAGGACACGGTTCAAACGATAGCATACCCTTCCTCCAGATTTACCTATTGACATTCTACCCCATTGGTCTCCCCCGCCCCATAGCCCACAATTGTGCATATGCACACACACACACACACACAATTTTTGTTCTTTCTTCTTCATCTTTTTTTAAAAATTTGCTACAGGGTGTATGCACTCACTGGAAAGAGACAAATGGAGACAGAGAGAAAGTAAGAAATCACTCCTCAGGAAGGATGGCCATGCCGCAGTTCCTTCTCCATTCTCCTTTCAAGACTTTGGGCATGCATGGACACATGCCTGGTATATCTTTCAAGCCTTTCAAGCCTCCCCATCCAGGACTTGAACTGTGCAGATGGCCACGTGAGACCCAACCGCTTGAACTACTGCACCATCGGCGGGCTCTGTTCTACCTTCCTGAGAATAAGTTGCATCGTGATCCATTACCTATAAATCCTTCAGGATATGTTTCCTGGTAATAAGGCCATATTGTTATTGAACAGACAGCTTCAGTAAATTGAACACAGATACAGTATTTTAATCTAAGCTACTGTCCATATTCCAGTGGTTTCCGTTAACTTTACAGTGTTTTTTGTTTTGTTTTGTTTTTTCCTTTAGTATAGATCTTGTCAAAACTATGTTTTAAAACATAGCATTTGGGGTTCTCCACAACAAAACTGAGCTTTCTCTTCCCAGTTCCAAGCACTTCCTCTTTTTGTGTTTGTCCTTGGAGTCCTAGAATCCCATTTGCCTTACAAAATACCTATTCTTGGGGTCAGCCAGTGGCATGGTGGTTGAATTTGCTCGATACCACATGGCAACCATGCAGTTCGACTCTCAGACGCAGTGGATTGAAAAACACCCTAGGTGTGTGTGTGTGTGTGTGTGCATGCTCAGAATCTCAAGAGGAAAATGGAGGAGAGGGGATTGTAGTATGGCCACTCCCCCCGGGGGGGGGGCGTGATTTCTCACTTTCTCTCTGTGTCTCTCCAGCAAGTACCTGTGCCATATATCAAAACCTAAAGTTAAAAAAAAAATATTGGGGCCGGCAGGTGGCATGGTGGTTAAGGGTGCTGGATTCCCATATGGCTGACCGCAGTTCAAGTCCTGGATCTGGCGGCTTGCTTTCTTATTTTCTCTCTCTGTCCCTCTCTGGTCAAGTTAAAATAAAAAAAGTTAAATAAATAATTCTTTTTTAAAAATGTGCTTTTTCTTTGAACACTCAGTTTTTTCTAAGGACTTCTTACAGCCCTTCTTTGCCTAGATAGAAGTGACCCAGGAAGCTTTCTTCTTGCCTCCTCCCCACATCTTAAACCCTAAGCATACTTGAAATACCTTAGTTTAAATTCATGAGTATTTATTTGCCCTCTCCTACTCCCATCTACCCTCTCCACTGCTCCCCCACCCCCACCCCATGAGACTCTCAGCCCTACTATGAGACTCTCAGCTCTGGTTTTTTTTTTTTTAATTTGGTATAGGGCTCATAAGCTCATCATAGAGAGAAAGAAAGTGAGAAAACATCCCCCAGCGTGATGGTCAGTCACACTGCACACAATCCCTTCTGTTCCATTCTCCTCTCAGGATTGTGGGCACACACGCATAGGCACCAGCATGTTTTCCAAGTTGTTGAATCTGGGACTGAAACTGCACTTTGACCATGTGGGATCCAGCTGCCTTAACCACCAAGCCACCTGGCTAGCCTGAGACTCTCAGCCCTTTGAAAGAAAGAACTATATTTTATGGGTCTTTGTATAGTATCATCAGACCTTCTACAAAAGATAGGTCAGACAGGAGGCGCTTTATAAATATTTATTAGTTAGTGATGGAGTACATCACTGTGATGATTTGCCAGAGGAAGTTGTCAAGTCTAATCCTAAAGATTTTTTTCTCTTTTTTAAATTTGCCAGAGGGCATGTAAACTCACCAGAGAGAGGGAGAAGGAGAAAACACTTGCCAGTGGGGACTGGTCACACTGCAATCCCCGCTGCTCCATTTCTGCATCCTGATGGGATTTGGGACATGCACACACACACACACACACACACACACACACGCATCTGGTGTGTTTTTCAAGCTTCCTGAGCCCAGGATTCTAACCATGTGCTCAGCCATGTGAGAGCCAGCTCTTTCCAACCATTAGGCCATGGGGCCAGCTCCAGAGAGTTTCAGGAAGAAGGAAAGTGCCCCTCTTCTCAGGGGCTTTAGAATGGTTGGAAGGGAAAGGAGAAAGAACTGGGAATAGGTGAGGCTGAGCTTGATCTCTAAAAGCTTTCAGTAAATGGTAGAGATGAAATCAGATATAACATTTATATACCTTTTTTTTTTAACATTTTTCCACAAACATTTACTTTACATATCAAAAAAATTTTAACTCATACTCCCTAGTTCTTTTTTTTTTTGGGGAGAGATTTTTGCTATAGGGCGCGTGCGCTCGCCAGACAGACACAGAGAGACAGAAAGCGAGAAATCATCCCCCAGGGGGGATAGTCACGCCGCAATCTCTTCTCCTCCATTCTCTTCTTGGGATCTTGGGCATGCACGCACACGCACCTGGCGTGAGTTTTAAGCCACCGGGTCCGGGACGCAAACCGCGGTCGACTACGTGGGAGTCCAGCGACGTAACCATTATGCTAACTGCTGGTTCCCAATACTCCCTAGTTCTTGAAAGTTAATAAACTTTCAAAATATTTCTTATAATTTTGTATAATTTTGTTTGACTCTATAACAACAGAAACAGTATGGTTTTAAATATTTTTGAGAAAATATTTACATGTCAACTACTCAAATTGTTGAAAAGCAAGTGCCCAGCACACTGGTCACACATAAACCTTCTCAATTCAGCCCTGCCCAAGTATCTTCTATGATATACCATCTGCTAGCAAAGATTAATCTATTTTTCTTACTTCAAAGTCTTTCTCAAGATAATTCTCTCGTGTGGTTGCTCTTTTGCAATCTCTACTGATTACAATGCTGGGCTGGAAAAGTCCAGGTTATTTTATGTTATAAATTCTTTCATATATCTTCTCTAATCCTCTCTGTCAGGCAGAATTATTTATGGTACCAGGCCATCTTTCTAAGAGCTTCTGTTAGCTTAATTGAGATCCACCTTAGTTCCATAGTTTACTAATTAATCTTCAGATATGATATTCCAGTCAAAGCCCTGTCCAATAATGAGTATTTCTGATTTCTGAATCAATGCAACAAGCATTATTGATCCTATGCAAATAACCCTTCTCCCACAAAATAAGAATATTCCCAAATATTATCCAATTCCAGAGGTATCAGGAAGGAAGAAAACTTTATGTTTCCATTTAAAGAAACAAACAAGAAAAATATTTTAACATATTGCTAAACCTATCAACAACTGAAAAGAAAGTAAACTGTTTAAATTGGGAAAACAAAGCATAGTAAAAAAAAATCAGTAATGTTTTACTCAAAAGTCATAGAATTTTATTTCACCAGTTCAGTCTTATGTTTAAACTCTCTTCTGTTGAATATGCAGTGTTGCTGTGGTCCAATCTTTCCATTTAAATCCTGGGAGTTAACATCTACGTTGTTGTTGATATTTCTTGTCCCTAGCATTAAATTGGTCATTTTCTTGGTTGCTTTTTGTCCTCTTATTTCTCTATGTATCTTTAGTTTCACTGGTCAAGCACTCCTTTCAGAATTTTTTGAAGAGTGGGTCTGCTACTGGCAAATTCTTTCAAGTCTTGTTTATCTAAAAATGTTTTTACTCTTTGTTTCCATATGAAAGATAATCTTGCTGGATATAGTATTCTTGGTTGAAACTGTTTGTCACTTAACACTTTGAATATATTTTTTCATTCTTTCCTTGCTCACATTGTTTCTGATGAGAGGTCTGAGGTTAGCCTGAGAGGATAACCTTTCTAAGTAACCTGATATTTCTCTCTTGCCAATTTTATTATCTTTTCTTTGTAGATTTGACCAGTCTGGCTATGATGTGCCTTGGAGAAGATCTTCTTGGGTTGATTCTATTAGGGGTCCTTTATATATCTTGGTCTGGATATTTGAATGCCTCTTTAGAGTTGGAAAATTTTCTTCCAAGATTTAATTTTAGACTTACAGAAAAGATACAAAATAGTACAGAAAGTTACTGGAACCCCTTCACCCTGCTTCCCCTAATGTTAACATTTTATATAACCATAGAACAATGATCAAAGCTAAGAAACTAGCATTGGTACAATATCATTAACTGAACTACAGACCTTATGTCTATAGTTTTCATCAACTTTTCTTCTAGTGTCCAAGATTGTATATGGGATCCCTCATTATATCTTAATTGTCTCTCTCTCTCTCTTTTTGCCGGAAGGATTGTGCGCTCACCAGAGAGAGGGAAAGAGGGAAAAAACACCCCCAATGGGGTATGGACAATCCCTTCTCCATTCCTCTTCCCTATCAGGACTTTAGGCATGCATGCACACATGCCCAGTGTGTTTTTCTAGCTAAGCTTTGAACCACATGGCCAGCCACCAGACTAGGAGCTGGCCCATCATGTGCCATTAATTGCCTCCAATCTATGACTGTATGGTCTATTCTTGTCTTTTGTGATCTTGACACTTTTCAGGAGTACTAGTCAGTTGTCTATAGTATGTCCCTCATTTTAGGTCTACATGTTTTTTGTTTTTGTTTTAAACCAATCCTGGTTGGTGTCACAGAGCAGAACTTTACTCTTTGTACAGAGAATGGAGAAGGGGGAGCTTGCATGCTCCAAAGGCACCTTCTCCCCAGAGTGGGAGTCAACCCTTGGGGTTCAGGCACTGCCTCTTTTGCACTCAGCATGTTTTGTACACTGCAGTTTGCACTTAAGATCCTCTTCCTTACCATCCTTACCTTCTTTTCCACTAGGCACTTCATTGCCACCTGGGATCTCTGGTTTGAACTGGTGCCTTTTGAACTCCTACTTCTTTGGTTCTCTCTAGCAATCACAGCTAAAAAGCTGATGGGTTTCTACATCACCACAGCAATTTCTTAGTAGAGCTTTTCCTCAGTAACATTTTCTCATTATTAGATCATGGTTCTGCATTTTCCTAGGGCATCACATTCAGGGTACATAAAATGGTATTTTATATGTAGTGAGGTTGAAGTTGATCAATGGGTAAGGAATTTTCTGCTGTATTTCTCCCTCTGAATTTAGCAACTTCCCCATTGAAGTTAATAAATATCTTAGAGATACTTTGAGAATGTGCAACTATCCTGTTTCTCCCTAAACTTTCATCTGCTTATTTTTGTATCTATTAATGCCTGCAGCACTATGTATGTTTAACAGTGAATTTATTTCCCTCTTTTACATGTATTGACTGAAATTCTCCTGGAAAGAGAAGCTGCATAGACTGGATTTAGATACAGAATGTCATTCCAATGATTATTTTCTGATTTGTCAGAATTAGATAGCTGTAGTTTAATAAAGTATGCTTTTATTGTTTTTATTTAAATATTTACATTTTATTAATGTTTGATAAAGGCATTGCAAATGGCTTAAGTTATTAGTACACTTTATTATAGGCAGGCTGAATGACTCATTTATATAAATAAAAAGTCAATTACTTACTCAGAAAAAGCACACAACTAAATGACTTTAAAAAGGGCACACCCTGAATGTAGGCCTTGAATTTTTAGTTATTTGTCTAGCTGCTGAATCTGGCATAGTAAAAATAATATTCTTGATGCTCACCCACAAGAAGTTCATGAGCACATATAAGTTCTCTATCAAGAGGAAGTCTTTGTTTATTTTCTTTCTTGAGAATGAGGTACCCTTGAAAGGGTCTCACCACACTCCTCCCTGTAGCCTTCCAGACAGCCAGAGTCTTGGGTGCGCATGTTCAGGTTGACCCAGGATCCTAACTCAGGCCACCCACATGGCTCCAGTATTGCAGAGCAGAACTCTGCTGCCTGTGCCACCACAGCTGGGCCTAGCAGGAGCAGATTAATTTTAGCATTTCTTGGCTTTTATATGTTTACTTTGTTAATTGTAGCAGAAGTGCACAAAACATAGTATATTTAGCATGGATTTTCATAGCTTGGCACTTTTCATCGATCGTATTTATCCTGTCATTTAGCCAGAATGGTTAGTCAGCAGAAAAACTTTGAATTGGAGCTGACTCGTTTCTGAGTCAGTGACAAATTTACTTTCTAAGCATGATATCTTAGTTTTATTTTAAAAATTGGAAAAGGGCATTATGTAGACCAGGGGTCGACAGACTTTTTCTGTTAAGGGCAGAATGGTAAATGCTTTAAACTTTGTAGGCCATCCACTGTTGTAACCATACATGGGATGCAAGTGCGGGTGCATGACAGTGTTCCCAAAAAGACATTGCTTAGGAGAACAGATGGTGGACTGAGTGTTATAATTTGCTGACACTTGATTTAGACATAAACATACTCAAACTCCAAATGTATATTGTCATTTACCCTCACCTCACGTTTGTCTCTACAGGCAGAAGACTGATCTTTGAAAATATGTATTTGGGAGATAGTCGCGTTCTGTTGAATACCTTGTGCTGGTGCTGCCATCGGAAAATCTGGTTACACTCCGGGGAGGCCTGCGACCACGGCAGGACTGAACCACCTCGGCCCTGAGATGAGCGTCCGGCCTGAGCGGGCACATCATGAATAGGTACACGACGATCAAGCAGCTCGGGGATGGAACCTACGGTTCCGTCCTGCTGGGAAGAAGCATTGAGTCTGGGGAACTGATTGCTATCAAAAAGTGAGTTTTGTCCTTCACTGTCATTAATTCTTCCTCACTACACATTGTTCAGATGGTCTTCACTCCCTCCTCTCCCTTCCCTGTGTTTGAAGCCTTTCTAAAGGGAAGGGGTGGGAGGCACGGAGAAGAACCTTAGGTAATGATTCATGACATAGGGTGGTGTGCCCACTGTCTTGTTCCCTCTACCCTACTTCCTCTTCTGCAACCTGAACCGGGACTCACGATATGAGTTATCTATTGTTGTATAGTAGTTTACCTCATGATTAGTGGTCTAAAACAATACCCATTTGCTATCTCAGTTTCTGAGAGTCAGGAGTATGGGTGCACCTTGCTGAGTTCTCTGCCTCAAGTCTTTCTGAGGCTGCAATCAAGGTGGTGGTCAGGGCTGGGTTTTCATCTGAAGGCTGGACTAGAGAATGTCCATTTCTGAGCTCAGTTATGTGATTATGGACAATATTTTGTATAACAACAGGCCCACTTCTTAATACCTCTTTTATGTCTTTGTTTTTTGTTGCTCTTACAGAGTATCAGAGAAGGTCATTTATAAAGAAATTTATTTGTCTCATGGCCAGCTTCTGGTGCTACATCATAAACATGGCCAAGAGAAGTGGAAGGGAAGTAGCACGCACAATCAGCTGGACCTGCTTTATAGCCATCTACTCTCATGGAATCCAATCCCATGAGAACTCACAAGGGATTAATCTGTTCATGGAGGATCTGCCCTCATGTCCCCAGTACCTCCCACTAGGCCCCACCTCTCAATACTGCTGCATTAGGGATCAAATTACAGCATGAGTTTTGGTGGGAACACCATACTCACACCATCACAATTACCTTGTGCGTTGTTGGACTGAGAACTTCAGTTTCCTGCAGGTGGTTGGCTGGAGCATATCCTCAGTTCCTTGCCATGTGGGCCGATCCAAAGAGCAGCTCACAACATGGCAACTGCCTTCATTAAGACATGGGAGTCAAGAAGGCAATGAGAAGGAAATGACTTTGAAAATGGAAGTCATATCTTTTTGCTATTGTAACCTATTCACAGAAGGACCATCTTCTCAGACTGCTATATTCTATCAGTTAGAAGCTTATCACTGAAGGAGAAAGGGTTATCAAGGTTGTGAACAGCAAGAGGTTGGAGTTTTGGGGGACCATATTAGTCTCCTTGTCATACCCATCTATTTCCAGTTCCTTTCTCAGCCTCTTTATTTGGATGCCCTACAAACATTTCAAACTCATCAAGTCTAAAACAGAACTTGTATTCAACATATTTCTCCTGTCTTGCCCCAAACGTGTCTCTCCTTCAGGGTCCCCTGTCGAGATAAATGGCACCACTATCTCCAAAGCATGAGGATTCTCCTGACTTTCTTCCTCTTGTGCCTCACCTTTGGTCATCTGGTCTTGTGGATTCTCCTACATATTTACCTGATCCACCTACCTCCCAATACTAACCTCCCATTCAACTTACCACTTCCACCTCCAACCATCACAGGTCCTCTGTAGGGCCTCTGGGTTCCATTCTTCCCTCTTCACACCAGACTGAGAGGATTATTATAAACACCTAAATCTTACTGGCTGAAACCATTTGTGCCAGTCATTCTTTGTGTCCCACTGCCCCATCAATTCCCTTTTCTCATCTGACTTGAGTGTAGCTGTGGTGTGCATGTACGTGTTAGTTCTGTTCTTGGAGTCAACATCCCTCCTCAAGTGCACCTGGAAGGCTCTTATCCAAGGTGCATTTGACCCTGAAAAGGTCCCGAACAGTCGTGAGCCCTGGTTTCCAACCTTGGTAGTAGCAGCTCAGTCTTGTACCTTTACTGAATTTCCTACTCCCATTCCCAGTTTGCTTGCTCCTCACCCTGACTTCCTGGGATCACCTTCCTAATAAACTGCCTGCACCCAAGTTCTTGCCTCAGGCTGTGCTTTTGGGGGAATCCAAACCAAAACAATTGTCAGTGTCTTCCTATTCATTTTTGGGCAAGTCCCAAATTTTTAGTATGACTACAGATTGCTGCATTATTGGGCCCCTGCTTGTTTTCTTCAGCCATCTCCTATCACTGCCAACTTGCCTACTTTGCTTCAGTCACTCTGGCTTTTCAGCTTTTTGAACTCACCAAATGGTGTACTTTTCTGGTCAGAGTCTTTACATGTTATTCCCTACTCCCTACTTGCTACATTGCCAAATTCCATTCATCTTGGGTCTTAGGTGAAACTTTGTTTCATTAGAGGAGTGTTCTGTGGTACCCCATTCTAGAGGAGGTCTCTTTAAAGTCCATTCTCGTAGTGACCTGTATCCTTCCCTCATGGTACCTAGTACAGAAAAGTGTTGTCTACCTACTAGGATGTCAGGTCTGTAAGACATCATTGTGGTCTTATCATTGTATCTCTAGTACCTGCCAAAGTGCCTGCCATAGAGGAGGGGTACCTTCTATTTAGATCATGAATAACAGAATTGATCTCTCAATCAGGAAACATGTTTCAGGGATAGAGCGTCAGTGAACTGGAAAGATGGAAGTTGGTCTGTGAGCAGCTAGCAGAGAGAGACCTTGGGAAAGTCATGTACCTTCTCTGTGCCTTAGTTTCCTCACCTCTCCTGTCTGTCACAGAACTGCTAGAAGACTCAATGAGAATGCATTGAAAAAATACAACCCCAAAACCTGGACATCTGGTTAACTAATAGGTTATTTTTTTTCTCCTCTCAGACTTTAGACTAGGAGATGGCACATTTTCTCTGCAAAGGGCCATGTGGTTTCTGTTGAAGCAACTCATTTTTGCTGTTACAGTATGAAAGTAGCAACAGACAATATTATATAAAGACATTTACATGTGAATGAGCGTCCTTGTGTTCCAATGAAACTTCACTTGTAAAAATTGGAATTTGAATTTCATATAATTTTTACATATCATGGCATTTTATTCTTCTTTAAACTTGTTTTCCCCAAACATTTATGAATGTACCAGGGCCAGCCAATGGCATGTGGTTAAGGTGGCTAGAGCTCACACGGCTGACTGCATGATTTGGGTCCTGGACCTAGTAGTTTGAAAAACACACTGAGCTTGTGTGCACATGTGCCCAAAATCCCAGCAGGAGGAAGAGATAGAGGAGGGACCAGCAGTTGGTGTAATGGGTACATCACTGGACTCCCATGTAGTCGACTACAGTTTGAGTCCCAGACCCAGTGGTTCACCCTGGACGCTTGTGCATACGTCCCCAAGATCCCAAGAGGAGAATGGAGGAGAAGGGATTGCGATGTGGCCATCCCCCCTAGGGGGTGATTTCTCACTTTCTGTCTCTCTGTCTCTCTCTGTCTTTCTGGCCAGTGCATGCACCTTATAGCAAAAACCTCTCAAAAGAAAAAAGAAAAAGAGATAGAGGAGAGAGAATTGTGGTATGACCATGCTCCATAGGGGATGCTTTCTTGCTTTCTCTCTCTCTCCCCTTCCACCCCCACTCTCCAGTGGGTACATGCCCCACCTGGCAAATTTTTGAAAAAGAAAAATGTAAATGCCATTTTTAGCTCATAGGCTGCATAAAAATAGACTCGGATGTATTTGGCCCTTGGGCCATGGTTAGATGACCCTGGAGGGTGTAGAATTGTGCTGTCCTGTGTAGTACTGAGTAACCATATGTGACATTTAAATTTAATTAAAATTTAGCTCCTATGTTGCACTAGTCACATTCCAAGTGGTTGGGAGCCATATGGGTCCAGTGGCTACCATGATGGACAGCACAGAGCATGTCCACCAACACAGAAAGTTCCATTGTACAGCTCTGGTCTTTATAGAATAAGCTTGAGGGATACCCCCTGCACTCCCAGGGCTAGTTAGCTGGTTAGCGGTAGAGCAAGACAGCTGTCAGGCCTCTTAGCATTTCGCTGGACCATTGCTGCTGGAAACGTTGTGACTTTGGAGGCATTGCCCTGCCAGATTTTAAGATCAACACTGTTGTGAAGAGTATAATATGTGATAGAATTCAAAGCCAACGTTAAGCACTGTTCATTAGGTTCAGAAAGAAAACATTTTTAAAAATGAAGTTTAGTCTATTACTGGGAATAAGTGTACTTTTTGTCTCTTTCTTCTCTTTTAGAATGAAAAGAAAGTTTTATTCCTGGGAGGAATGCATGAACCTTCGGGAGGTTAAGGTATTTATTAAGACACTGGGGAATAATTTATGTATTGCTGGCTAAAATAATATATTATGTAGTCATTCCATTTTAATTTTTTTTGCTAATGCTGAACAGGGGAGAAATGATAATATTAGATGACTAATAGCTAAAAATAGACTACTATGTTATTATATTAGTGAATACACTGTTATTAGAAAGCTTGTATCTGGGCCGTCAGGTGGTGTGGTAGTTAAGGGCACTGGACTGCCACATGGCTGACCACGGTTCGAGTCCTGGACCTGGCAGCTTACTTTCTCACTTTCTCTCTCTCTCTCCCTCTCTGGTCAAATAAAAATAAATAAATAAATAAAGTTAAATAAAATAATTCTTAAAAAAAAGAAAGCTTATAGCTTTAGTGGACTGCTTATATCAATATATTTTAATGTAAGTTGAATGTGTTGATTTAGTCAATTATTGTCTCTAAAGGTCATTATCCTAATCATTACTGTTATAAAGGAAAATCTGCTTGTTGGGTATTTTTCTTAGACGTAAGAACAGTACTTATTTCCGTTTCTTGCTCTGATAATTTGCATTTTACTGTCTGTGATGAAATTTTTTGATCAAGGTGGAGCTATATCAAGCATGGTGTAGTGTAGCTCTTCACTCACACCCAACATTCTGCATGGATATACTGAGTGAGGCCTTCCTTTTCTCTTGCCCTTCTTTCCCGTTTTTTTCACTTCTCTCCTTGTTGCTATCAGAACAGGTGGACTGCTTGGAGTTTTATAGATGCAGATCTTTTCCTCGTGCACTGGAGTGGTGCTTTACTCACTCTTAGTCTTCTAGCCCAGCCCTGTTAAGACACCTAATAGAATATTGATACCCAGCCCTTCCTTTTCCCTCAAGGAAATCTGTACGTGGAAGGAGGGTTACCAGTTTAGGGCAAGAATTGCAGACTTTTTCTGTAAAGGAACAAATGGCAAATCTTATGCTTATGGGCCAAAAGGTCACAGGACATATTATGTAGGTATCTCCATAACAATAGCAAAAACATATCTGCATATATTTTTATTTATAAAATATAAAATAGATAATAATTGAGTAGACTTTTTTTGTATTGAAAGTCTTTCAATGAGAAGAATGATACTTTTTCTTTGGGGAGGCATAACTTTAATTTAATTGGGGTTCAAAGTTAGCGTTCTCTGTTTTCAAATTAGTTGCAAATGTTCATCTATTAACTGGTGTACCATAAGAAAACAGATGGTGGGCCATCCGTGGGTCCTAGTTTGCCAGCCTCTGGTTCAGAGAATAAAAGCTTTGAGAGTTCCAAAACATCAGAGATAAAAAAAATAAAGGAAGATCCAAAGGCACTTTCTCTGTGACATGGAGTTCTGAGTGATTCCTGGGCTTGGATGTTAAACCTTTACTCTTCTGCCCCACCTACTGTGAGGTCTAGCGGAAGAGAGATTGCTCATACCTAGAGCTTGGGAAAACTAGGCACGTAGCACCTCCAGAAGCAAGTGGTTGCCTCAGCAAGAAGGTTAAAGAATCTGCCCCTCTAGCCAATGCCCACCGGCTGTCCCCATGCTCTTGCCTGCACGTATGCCACATCTGCTGCCAACTGGGATGGGCTCTACCCCCACCTGCCCTGTTGACCCTCACATAGACCTACAACACTGGACTCCAGCCAACCTCTGCTACAGAGGACAGGGAAGAAAGGAGTGCTTGGATCAGCTGGTGGTGAGGTGGTTAAGGCAACTAGAATCTACGTGACCAACTACATGGTTCAAGTCCTGGGCCCAGCAGCTTGAGAAACTTGTGAGATGCATGTGCTTGTGTGCCCACAGTCCTGAAAGGAGGGAAAATTGAGGAGAAGGGATTGTGGCATGGACATCCCCCATGGGGGAGGGGGTTGCCTTCTCACCTTCCTGCTCACCTTCTTTCCTTTCTCTGTTCCTCTGCTATTTTTTTTTTCTTTTTAAAAATAATTATTTATTGGGACCAATAGCTGGCATAATGGTTATATTATTGAACTTCCACAAGGTCAAGCGTAGTTCAAGTCCCAGATCTGATGGCTTAAAACACATGTCAGGCACGTGTGCATGTGTGCCCAAAATCCCAAGAAGAGAATGGAGGAGAAGGGACTGTGGTGAGGGCATCCTCCTTGAGGGTTTATTTCTCACTTTCTGTTTCTTTGTCTCTCTGGTGAGAACACACGCCCTAGAGCAAAAATCTCTCTTAAAAAAATTATTTAATTTTATTTATTATTTTTATTATTTAATTTCCTATGGGGCATGTGCACTCATCAGAAAGAGAGGGAAAGTGAGAAAACAAGCTGCCAGGTCCGGGTCTCTAACCACAGTCAGCCATGTGGAAGTCCAGAGCCTTAACCATCACATCATCTGTTGGCCCCTTTTTTATTAAAATCATCTTAACTTCTGATATCATTAGATCCTTGCTCCAAAAATTTCTTGGTCCTTCCCATAACTTTCCAACAGCTCAGCTCTTTCTCCCCTTGAGCTTCCACCTCTTTTCTTTCCTTACTTCGCCTTCCAAACGTCTTCAGTGCCACTTCCCCACGTACCATTTACTTCTCAACCTATCACATCAGGCATCTCCCTCTGCATCTCCACCGAAGCAACCGGATTTGCCTGAGATTTCAGTGGGTGTATACCTGGCATCTGAGCTCTCTGCCTCCTTCTCACTTCTCCAGACAAAATCTTCCAGATAAATCGCCTTCAGAACAAGACCGAAGTGATTCTCATTCTCATTCTCATTCTTCAGACTTAGAACTGATTCTGGGATTCTAAGTCTTAGATGGATAGGCCTCCCTCCTCATAAATCTTTTCCCTCCAAGTGAGCTTGAGTGTGTACACGTCCTTCACATCCCATCTTGGGTGATGCCCTCACTGGTCATTCAGTTTGCTGATTATTTCTTCTTGAAGCATCTCTGATGTTCCTTGTTTCTATTCTTTCTTTGACACATATTATGGTCTTCTTATTTTGTTACATGTATTTTGTATCCATGTCCTGTCTTCCCAGTGAGGTTGTCTGCTTCTTAATGGCAGGCCCTGTATTTTATGCCCCTGGTTGTTTGGGGCCCAGCACACTGTAGGTTGTTGTGGGGGTTTTTTTGAGAGATTTTTGTCTTAGGGCTCATGCACTCACTGGAGAGAGAAAGAGAGGCAGAGACAGTGAGAGGGAAAGTGAGAAATCACCCCCCGGGGGGAGGGTCACACCGCAATCCCTTCACCTCCAGTCTCCTCCTGGGATCTTGGGCATTCACACACATACACCTGTTGTAAATTTGAAGCCATTGGGTCCGAGACTCGAACAGTGGTCGGCCATGTGGGAGTCCAGTGACATAAACACTATGCTATCTGCTGGTCCCCAGTACATTGTAGTTTTAATGGCTAAGAAATGATCTGCCTCTCAGGAAGGAAGAATTAATAGTAGCCACCTGGAGTTGTCATCCATGGGGATCCATTGGGACTGTTGACCAGATTTAATTTGCTACTTCTCTTTCTGAACTTAGATACAACTGACCTGCATCTACCTCTCCTTTACAAACCTTTCCTGTGTCAGAACAAGATACTTTCTTTTTGGAAATGTTCTGTAAAATGAGTCACATGAAGTCTCCTACACAAGATTAACCCATTTTATTTATATTTATATATATATATACACACACACACACATTTATATATATACATACATATATATATATATATATATATAATTTTTTTTAAGAGAGCTTTTTGCTATAGGGCATGTGCGCTTGCTGGAGAGACAGAGATAGAAGATGAGAAATCGCACCCCCCTCCCCCCCCGGGAGGATGGCCATGCTGCAGTCCCTTCTCTATTCTCTTCTAGGGATTTTAGGCATGCATGCACACTTGCCCAATTTTTAAGCTGCCAGGTAAGGGACTTGAACCATGGTCGACTATATAGGAGTCCAGCAACATAACCATTATGCCATCTGCTGGTCCCAAATCCATTTTATATTAAACTATTATAATACAGCCTTTAACTGACTCATGACCCTCACTTAGCAACAAGAACTGTGAGCCTCAGTTAGGACTTGGGCCAGTAATATATGCTTGAAACTCACTCCTGTCTAAGAGCTGAAGATACTCCATTTCTTGCCTAGAATTATCTTCTAGAGAGCTTTTAAACTGATTTTATTTATCTCTGAATGAATTTGCCCAAGGCTCTTATCCACTGACTGTCTCAGCCATTGCTTCTGATGCAGACAGTCAGAAAAGATGGCTACAGTCCGTAAGAGTCCAGTGAATGTTTTAAGTTAAGCCACATTTGTGTTTGTTCCTCATGGAGAACCAGGAATCCAACCCACCTGAAAGAAGTAATCCGCCCAGGCGGGTCACTCTAGAAGTAACTGGCCAGTTGGCCAAAAGAGCTGAGGATGCCCTGCCAGAGAACTGACATGAACTCGCCCTTCAGGAGGCGGCCCCAGGAGAATCCTGCTTTGTTCTCACTCACGGCCATAGTTCCTCTCTCTTCCTAGCTGCTTGAAGTAACTCGATCATGTCACACATTCCCAGTCTCTGATGTATAGGAACATTATCCCTGAACACCATTGCAGATCTGGAATTTGTTCGTAACACTTAAATCAGTAAGTGTTTTGTTTTATAAAAGGCATAATCTGTTTAGTGATATTCAAAGATACAGAAGGCTTTACAATTTATTTATTTATTTGTTTTAGGTTTTTGCCATAGGACGAGTACATTCACTAGAGAGACAGAAAAAGAGACAGTGAGAGGGAAAGTGAAAAATCATTTCCTGGGTGATGCCCATGCCACAGTCCTATCTCCTTCACGCTCTTCCTGCGATTTGGGGCATCCATGCACATGTGCCCTGCATGAGTTTCAAGCTGCCAGGTCTAGGACTCGAACTGCACTTGGCTATATACAAATCCAGCACCTTAACCACTGTGCTACCTGCTGACCCCATATAATTTTTTTTATTATTATTAGACTCACTTCTCTATGAGGAAAAGGCTTTTTGAATTGAAGTGCTCATCTCACTGGCCACAGCGACCCTTGGGGGCTTCCTTCAAAGAGACAGTCTATCAAATTCTGCTCATCTGGAGGGACCAGACCACTAGTTGGGTGTCTCTGGGTGCGGTACATGAACAGAATCACTGTTCACTAATACAAAAGTGGATTCACTGTGATGGTTGTAGAAGGTGGCATCACTGCCCATGCCACTTGGTATTGATCTGTTTCTAGCTGGAGAGGATAACTAAAAGGGGTATATTACTAGATTGAATTAAATTGGGCTAAACAAGCCTCCATAGTTGGGCAATAAAGGTTGGGCCAGATCCAGCCACAGTGGTGCAAGTGTAGGGCACCATTGCATGAGCACACTGGCTGAGGCAACATGAGAGGCCTGGGTTTGGTTCCCAGCCTGTGGTCCTAGCTGTTGGTAGGCTAGGGCGAGGAGGGAAAGATTCTGTATTTATCAAAAACGAAAACAAACAAACAAACAAAAAACCCTCTCTTTCTCTTCCTTTTTCTCTTTCCTACACACACACATACACACACACACACACACACACACACTTTCTTTCTCGTTTAATAATAAAAAATAAAAATAAAAAAAGACCCAAAAGCAGTCACTGTGTATCTTGGACTGCAACCTATTGGGTTGTCAAAAAAGCCATGATGCATTTTTGCATAGAAAGGCATGTCATAAAAAAGACTTTTCTGATAACCCAATAGTGTGATATGCAAATAAGTTGTAACTTAACCTAAGAGTCTACCCTGGTAACTAAGCAACTGAGCCTCAGCCAGTTAGAAGCTGAAAACTGCCGAAATGCTAACCTCTGCTAATCAGGTTGTTTCTTTATGTTACTTCCTTTGGTCTGTCTATAAATATAACCTGCACATGTGGTACCATAGAGTATTTTGAACTGTTTTCTGTCCCAACTGCTGCCCAGTTCTAGAATCATAATTAAAGTCAATTAAGACCTGCAAAAAATAAGTATTTGTTCACCGTCTACAGAACTCATGATTCAAACGAAAAGTAGTTTACAAGTGGCCATACTCACATATGTTCACATGTTCCAGGAAGAGGAAGGCTACATTTGTGTGAGGATGAGTAATCAGAAGTTCATGCTGTTTTCTTATCCTTTTCCTGGCTATTTTTGCCTTTGTGTTCTTAGAAGAAAAGGGATCTCCTTCATCTCACTTCAGGCTCTTTCCAGGAAGGGGTCTCCTTCTCTGTAATTGAAACTCACACTGTAAGAAGGAGCACTCTACCCCTCTTGGATAGACATGAGTCAGACCAAAGCTGAGAGAATCAGCAACCAGGCTGTCAGGTAACGTTCTGTTTGCAGTATCTACAGTCTATTGACGGGTCATCGCAGCCCAAAGCAGCTGAACTCTCCAGTTCTAGAAGAATCACAACCTCAGCTTCCTGTATATTTATTTCCCACTGACCACTTCCACAGTCTGAATCCCATCACCTGGAAGAGGTGGGCCTAAAAAAGCCTTGACACACTGCCTGGTGCTGGGGGCAGCTGGAAATACAGGTCCAGTGCTCACTTCCTTGTCAGTTCATTGAAATAATTTTTCTAGGTAAAGTTACTGTGATTTTAAAGATGTAATATTTAATAAGTTGTGTATAAAATATAAGCTATGGCATTTCTGTGGTCCTAAAGTGTTTCTTCCTAATTATATAATTTTTTTTTTTAAGAGAGAGATTTTTGCCATAGTGCTTGTGCGCCAGAAAGATAGAAAGTGAGAAATCACTGCCCTGGGGTAGGGGTTGGTCATGCCATAATCCCTTCTCCTCTGTTCTTCTCTTGTGATTTTGGACACATACACACGCACACCTGGCATGAGTCTAAGCCAAATTTAAGCTGCTGGGTCTGGGACTTGAACACGGTCAACTACATGGGAGTCCATGATATATAAACGTTACACCATCTGCCAGTCTTAGTATATACTTTTTCAACAATAGATTTTTCTCTAACGTTTTTCCTTTTATCTTTCAGTCTTTAAAGAAGCTCAACCATGCCAATGTAGTAAAATTAAAAGAAGTTATCAGGGAAAATGATCATCTTTATTTTATCTTCGAGTACATGAAAGAAAATCTTTACCAGCTCATTAAAGAAAGGTACAGTTCGGTCATCATGACCTTAGAAATAAGATATTACAAAGTGGATGTTCTTTCGGCTTTTGTTTGTTTCAGTCCGTCAGGTCTTCTCCAGTCATTTAACAATCATGCTACTAGGGTTTAGTGTTGAAAGCTGCTCGCTAGAAGAAGGACCCAACCCACAACTGATCATGGAGTTCTTGTGTTAGTTTCACAGAAGCAACTGTTAATGCAGCCAGTCTCACGTTTAACTCAAAGCCCAAGATTTAAAAGACACTGTAGTGGTCCATGCCAGGAGGATATATGGGCCGAGCAACTCCAAGGCAGGGGTACACGCCTTCATTTATTTTGAGATCTCCATTGAAAAGTTCTAGATAGATTTCAGTTCCTGTCCTGTTGCTGTGCTTACTAGGTACTTACATGCTGGGTGGAGAAGACTAATAAGAGATCTATTTGCTATGGTAATTTTGAACTTTGAAAGTAAATCCTAGAAAGCCTCTTGGGCACAGTTTCTTGGTGGCAAAATAAATGCCATTCACAGCATCCCTTCAAAGTGATTTGAGCTGAATAAATATCTTCATTGTCAGTAACAGCAGTGAAACTGTGGTTTTGCCAACCAGGGAGGATATGTTAGTATCCATGGTATCTGATTAGGCTTTTGGATGACCTTAAGTTTTTTCTACTAGAATATTAAAAAGTTTTGTTTATATCATGGAAAAGGAAGATTTTTAAGATTTTTTTTTTTTTTAATTTATCAAAGGGTGCATGAGCTTGCTAGAGAGACACACAGAGAGGGAAAGTGAGTCGGCACCTCCCCATGCAGTTCCTTCTCCACTTCTTCCCTCAGGATTCTGGATGCACATGTACATCCGCACACATGCCCAGAATGTCTCTCAAGCTGTGTTCCAAGACTTGAACTGCATGGTTGGCCATGGGGGTTCTAGCTTTCTTAACTACCACACCACTGACTGGCCCAATTTTCATATTTTTATGCTATGTTGGAGGGTTTTGTTTTGTTTACTATACATGTTTAATCTTTTTGGTAATATAACTGAATATGTTTGGTGTTTATAAGATAACTCACCTGTATAAACAAAAAAAATTTTCCCCCTCTGATATTCATTATCAAAGGATCTGATAAAAATTAGCATATGAGTGGATGTTTTCTTAATTTCTTACTAAGTAACGAAAAGAACATGAAAATAGGACTAATTTTCATACTGAAACCCAGATTTATAACTTATTTTTCCTCTACCCCATACAGAAATAAGTTGTTTCCTGAGTCTGCTATAAGGAATATCATGTATCAGATATTACAAGGACTTGCATTTATTCACAAACACGGTAGGTGATGTGGAATATTGTGCTTTCAATTAGCAGTGAAATGTTGTCATCAAGTAGAAGGTATAAGAAGCATTAAGTTCTTCTGTAATCGACTTCCAGAAAAGGTTGCGGACTTAAGAGGCTAACCATAGATTTAGAATATATTTTATCTTTTATAACTTGACTTCTGAATCTCCCTCATTATTAATACCATGTCTTTAGGGAGTTTTTTTTTTATTTAGACTTTAACTTTAAGCTTGTTAGTTTTAAATCTTAAGAATTATTTCTGAACATGAACTGATACATTAATGAGAAATCTAAGATGAGAATACTGAGAAATTTTGTGTATTGTGTTTAACCCACTCATTAACTCTGATTTAGCGTGGCTTCTCATTTTCTTCATGTATTTATATTTGAGCTTGTTTCAAAGGAGTAAAAGTGATCTAGCAAGATTATGCAAAACAGGACAATAAAATGAAAAAAATGAGCAAATATAAAATAAAAAGACAAGGCCAACTTGGTGGCACAGTGGTAGTGTGCTGTTCACGTGATGCTGGATCCATTTGAAGATCATGGGTTTGGTTCCCTGATTGGCCTGTACATGGTGGGCACACACGCACCTGTGATCTTGGCTAGCAGGGTAGGCTGGGTCGGGGGTGGGATCATGATATAAGGGCCTACTGATAATACGCCTCTCTCTTTCTCTCTGTCTCTCTCTCCCTTTGTCTCTTGCTCTTATGAAAGAAATGGGCAAAACAAGGTCTAGGTATAGTCAGGAGTAAGGTTAATCCTCAAAATGCATGATAGCAGGTTTTATTTCAGTGGAAGAGGCAGGCTACCAATTTATCTGGAGCCTGGCATCTGAGCTTGTTGAAACATGACCAGTTAATGCATATAGTTTCCCTGAAGTAAAAGCAGCAGTTGCCACCAAGAAGCAGAAATACTCTGGATACCAAAAACAGAGAGAAGCTTCTCTCCTAGACCCTTTCAGGGGATACTACATAACAAAATGTCAGACAGTTACACAGGGCAACTTGATGTCATATACCTCAAATTGTACGATATTACGGCACCTGATTAAAGTTAACTATTCTACAGGGGCCCCATGTGATTTGCTTTAAGGATGGATGGTCTGGTTAGCTTAGGGAGAAATTTAGAATATCCAGGGGAATGGATGGACACCTACCCATTAGGAAGTCCTCCATCACCATTGTTCTTCTTAGTTAAGTTTTTGGAATTAAGCAACACTGAGTTTGAGATGGTATTCTCTAGCAGCTACCTTGAACATTGCTGGTCTTTGTCAGGAGTTGGATATAGACTCAGCTGGGGTTGGATGGATCCCTTCAGTGAGCACAAGGCCATAGGATGATGTATCCATGAATGAAATCAGAAGGCCATTTTAAAATATTTTTATTTTTAAAAAGAATTATTTATTTATTTATTTTTATTATTATTATTATTTTAAAATTTGGTATAAGTCACATGTCCTCACCAGAAAAAGAGGGAAAGTGAGAAAGCAAGTCCCCAGGTCTGGGACTCAAACCCTGGTCTGCCTTGTGGGAGTCTAGCACCTTAACCATCACGCCACCTGCTGGCCCCAGAAGGTCATTTTTTGAAAAGATTTATTTATTTATTTCCTGAGTGAGGGAGAAAGAGAGAGAGAGGGAGATAATAGCATCCTGATGGTGTCCCAGTGCTGCAGGCCACCCCCAGTGACAGCCAGCCTGGATCATTGGCACATGTGCCTGGTGTACTCAGGAATGTCTCTAGGCTTGAACCAGGAACGGGCCCAGGTGGGTCTGCTTCCATTTTATTGTTGTACCATTGTCCAGGCGCATCAGGAGGTCATTTTAAATATATACAGACAGACGGGCAAAGTAGCTGCTTTTGCATAGGCAGAAATTCATTCACTCTTAGTTCAAGGATGTTTTTGGTATTGCAAGTATGTAACCACATATGAGGCGATCGAGTTAAAGCCCTTTGATAATGCAGTCAGTTCTGATTTGCTGCAAATTGGCAGTGAGTAAAAAGATGCTATGCTGCAGAAGGTGGCAGGGTCCCTCTGGGATATCACTAGCCTACTCTTTACCCCCTACGTGCACTCTCACGATTAGAGACTAAGTGAAACACAGACAACACAGGCTACAAGCACAAAACCTTGGCAGCCTCAGGCACGTGATGAACGCATAGTGAGTAACATGCAGAACTGAGTCAAATCATGAACCAATTTTAGTAAAGTTTCTGGTACAAGTTCTTTCTGATTCCACTGACATTTATAGAGCTAGCACTTTAGCCTTTAGTCGCAAGAATTCATAGGGATGGTGTGAATGTGCAAAACACTAAAAACTTGTGGTATGTTTTAGGGGCAAATAGGAGAAAAAGGGTCACTTACTAGATTTAAGAGCTCAAGAAAAGGAAATCATGAGAAATCAAAGGGCTTCTCATAAGAGAGAGGTCCCCCAGCAAGTCTTCATATAGGGACCGATCATAACCTCTCAGTTATTTGGGTCATTTGCTCAGTGCTGGAAATGAAGTGAGGGCTAAAGGAAAGTTAGTATTCTTTGGCTTTCTCTTCTTTTTTTTTTGTTACTTTCATGAGACTCAGACCCAGTTATTTGCAAGGAAGAACTTAGAGCCTTTTGTCTAAATCTCTGTACCTAATCCAATATGTGTTCATATATACATACACCACACACATGCAGATGTATACACCTGCACCCCCACATGTGAACCTCCACACGTGTGCACACACATGCACACTTCTACAGGAACATATACTCACATCCATACGTACCTGCACATACACTCATCTCCCATATATACACACATACCCACAAATACAAATACACATGCATGTGTGCGCGCACACACACACACACACACACACACTTGTAGCCAGTAGTTTATCATTTATATGCTACCATGTTATAATAGTCTTCTGGAAATTTGCTTTGTCACTTTCCCTCACATACTTTATGTACTTGGATTGTGTATGGAACCTGAGCAAGGGAAGGCTCAGTTTATGGAGAAAATCAGACCTCTGCTTTCATAACCCCAGGACCACTGCCATGATAGTTTTTTTTTTGTTTTTTTTTTGTTTTTTTTTTTTTTTTTGCTCTAGGGCACATGCACTCGCCAGACAGACAGAGAGAGACAGAGAGACAGAAAGGGAGAAATCATCTCCCAGGGGGATGGCCACGCCGCAATCCCTTCTCCTCCAGTCTCCTCTCAGGATCTTGGGCATGCACGCACATGCACCCAGTGGGAGTTTAAGCCACTGGGTACGGGACTCGAACCACAGTCTGCCACATGGGAGTCCAGCAACATAGTCATTACACTAACTGCTGGTCCCAATAGGAGATTTTTGTTGACGTTTTTCCCCATCAGTTACCTGCCCAATTCTAATTTGAGCTTAATAACACCTCATCTGTTATCTTACTTCCTTGCCAACTTCTCAGGTAGAAAGAATAGAAGATCCCTATTCTTTCAAAGAAGAGGAAACTGATGATCAGAAAGGCTTAAAAACCTCTAAAGGGAAGTCAGCAGGTGGTATGGTGGTTAAGGCACTGTGCTCCCACATGGTCCATCATGGTTCGAGTCCTGGACCTGGTGGCTTGCTCTCTCATGTTCTCTGTCTCTGGTGAGCATGCATGCCTTGTAGCAAATTGAAAAATAATAATAATGATAAATAAAATTAATTAAGTAATTATTTTTTTAAAAAAATAAAAGGCCGCCAAAGGTCCCATTGTAATAAAGTGGTAGAGCGGAGATTATTGGCATAGTCTGTACCTATTGGCTATACTTCACTAGAAAAACCTGTCTGTTCACAAAGAGAACAAGAGAGTAAGAGATGACAAATATGAGGTGGATACTAATATAGATCCTAGTCTATTTTCATTGATATGTGAACTTTAGAAACCTTTTTGTGGTTTTTGTATGAAATTGATTTGACTTTGGTTAAGTGCACATATACCTCTGTGACTGCTTTCCTCTAATGGAAGAAACCGCTAAAGCACTTCAAAGATTTGTCTTGTGAGTGTCACGCTCCTCCCTGGTAGCTCGTTCTCATTGTGAGAAGGTGCATTCTGCCCCCCGGGGAGAAGACTCCTTAGGGAGGGGAGAGCCACACTGCAGGTGGTTGCTAGGGCCCTACTTCATGGCTCTGAGCATTTTCTGCCCCCAGGGAATGAAAACACAGCCCCGCCTGGTGCTGACTGAGCAGTGCCATAGCACATGAGCATATGTGCTGTGCAGGAATTAAATAATTAATGTGCACTGTTTCATCCTTAACCTGTCTTTCCTGTTATCCAGGTCACGCTTATCCGTGCAGGTAGTAGACATGCACTGGTGGCGTGGAGGACAGAGTTGTCTCTGAGAGCTGGTGCTCCACGTCTATTTTACCACTATCTTGCTGTGCATGACCTTGAGACAGTCCTTTGCCTTTCTGTGCACGGCTGCCCTTGCAGCCTTCTTTTATTTTTTAAAAAAAATTTTTGAGAGGTTTTTGCTATAGGGCACGTGCGCTCGCCAGAAAGACAGAGAGGGACAGAGAGATAGAAAGTGAGAAATCACCCCCCAGGGGGCATGGCCACACTCCAATCCCTTCTCCATTCTCCTCTTGGGATCTTGGGCACGCACGCACACACGCCCGGCATGAGTTTAAGCTACCGGGTCCGGGACTTGAACCGCAGTCAGCTACATGGGAGTTCATTGACATAGCCATTACGCTAACTGCTGGTCCCAGCAGCCTTCTTTTAAATATTGTATGTTTAAATTCAGTGATACCTGCGAAATTACAATTTCTGCAGCAGAAAGGTATGCCATATAAATTTAGTGTTAATGGGACCAGCAGTTGGCATAATGGCTATGTCGCTGGACTCCCACATAGTCGACCGCGGTTCGTGTCCCGGACCCAGTGGCTTAAAACTCACGCCGGGCGCGTGTGCGTGCATGCCCAAGATCCCGAGAGGAGAATGGAGGAGAAGGGATTGCAGCGTGGCCATCCCCCCGGGGGGTGATTTCTCGCTTTCTATCTCTCTGTCTCTGTCTGTCTGGCAAGCACACGTGCCCTATAGCAAAAACCTCTCCAAAAAAAGAAAAAATAAATAAATTTAGTGTTAAATGGTTTCTGCTCATTTCCATATATTCATACCAGATTCATCAGTAACGAGGTGGTAGAGGGGAGAAAGCCTTTTTGTGGCTTGATGTTTTCCTCACCCAAGGTGAGGAAAATTAATGAAAAAGTAAGCACAACAAATTTTCTGCCAGGATGAAAAGGAAAATCCTGTTATTCAACTGGCAAGTGGCACCCTGAAATTAAATTGAAGATCTGTTCCTGTCTTCTGGAAACCAAACAGTTTTGAACAGGAAGGTTCTTATTGTAACAGCACCTTGCTGTTTGATCTCTGAATGACCCAGCTGTAAGGGTTTCTATTGTGAATCAGAAACCCAGAGGAAAAAGTGGGCTCATTGTTCTTGGGCACATTGCACACATCAGCAGAACACATACCCAGCTAGGAGTCAGGTCAGAGTTTAGGGCCACCTGCTCCCAGGTAGGTCATGACACAAGCCTCATGATCCTTAGTCCTTACCTGTGAAACACTGGACCATATGTGCATGCCTACTTTCATAGGTTGTTGGGAGGGTAAAATGAGGGAGTTTCTTAATAATGGTACTAATAATGACTTGCAAGGTGCCAAGCACCACTTTAAAAGCTTTGCAGATATTAGAACCAGCAGGTGGCATGGTGGTTAAGACTCTGGACTTCCACATGGCTGACTGTGGTTCAAGTCCTGGACCAGTCATCTTGAAAATCACGTCAGGTTCATGTGTGTGCATATCCAAAATCCAAAGAGGTGAACGGAGGAGACAGGATTGTGGTATGGCCATCCCCCGAGGAAGTGATTTCTTACAGTCTCTTACTCTGTCTCTGTCTCCCTCTCTGGTGAGCACACATGTCCTATGGCAAAAAGTCTATAAATAAATAAATAATAAATGCTTTAAAAATGTTAAGATATTTAATCCTGCAAAACAATCCTATAAAGTAGATGCTGTCTTATCCCCATTTTACAGTTGAGGATACTGAGACACAGAGAGCGTGAGTTTCCAGCCAGTGAGTAACAGAACTGGGATTTAAAAACCTGGCTACCTGACTAGTCTGTACACTTAAAAAACTATGCTGCATTGCTTCTCATATGGAAGTAGTACTGCTTTGTTAAAATGGAGATGAAAGGAACCCTTACATGACATAAGGGTCTTACACTTTTAATTACCAAGGAAGAGAACCCATGGGTATAAGGGTAATGATAGCTAATTGGTATATTTTTTAGTAATTAACAGATGGTTAGAAATTGTACAAGACATGGGGCTGGCAAGTGGCGTGGTGGTTAAAGGCGCTGGACTCCCACATGGCCAACCATGGTTCAAGTCTCGGACCTGGTGGCTTGCTTTCTCACTTCCTCTCTCTTTCTCTCTCTCTCTCTCTCTCTCTCTCTCTCTGTCTCTCTCTGATCAAACTGAAAAAAAAAACAATAATAAATAAAGTTAAATAAAATTAAAAAAAGAAATTGTACAAGACGTGTTCAAGAATTTATTATAAAGGCTTGTACTTGAAGACAGTATAAGAGACACAGTTGTCATCAGTCTTTTTTTTTTTTTTTGGAGAGGTTTTTTCGCTATAGGGCGCGTGTGCTTGCCAGACAGACAGAGAGACAGAAGGCGAGAAATCACCCCCCCAGGGGGGATGGTCACACCGCAATTCCTTCTCCTCTATTCTCCTCTCTGGTTCTTGAGCACTCATGCACGCGCGCCCGGCGTGAGTTTTAAGCCACCGGGTCCGGGACGTGAACCGCGGTCGACTACGTGGGAGTCCAGTGACATAGCCATTACGCTAACTGCTGGTTCCCTCATCAGTCATTTTTAAGAGGCTGTTGGCAATTCATTGTTTTCCTAGCCATGTTCTCTCTGTTTGGGGCCTGAAGTATAGACGTATAGACACACTGGAGTCCCAGTCTTCATTCTCCTCATTTTGTTATATGTACATGCCCTGTGGAAGTAGGGTTGGAGAAGAGTTAGCAGAGAGGGAAAGTATAAAGCTTGGCTGATGAGGAGAGATAGTGTTTACAGAACATGACTCAGGGTGGAAGCAAAGTACAGGTCTGGAGTATGAAAATGATACTTAAGGGACAGCAGGTGGGGTGGTGGTTAAAGTGCTGGACTCTCATATGGAAATCCATGGTTTGAGTCCTGGACCTGGCAGCTCACTTTCTCTCTCTCTTTCATGAGCTCACGTGCCCTATAGCAAATTAAAATTATATAGTAATAATAAATAAAATTGAATAAATAATCCTTTAAAAATAAAGAATAATACGTGTATCTGAGTACAGATTGATGTAATAGGATGAACATAGAGATTTGTGAGTTTGTTGAGGTGAACGTTACAGATGGTGACAGAGAGGGTTGCACTGGTGGTTGGGAGCAGGAGGACAAGTTTGGAAATAATAATTACCCCAACTAGAGAGGAAAAGGGGAATCTACAAGGAAAACAGACAAACAAACAACAGCCATAACCGGGACTTGAGAGGTCCAAGACCCCAAATCCAGATTTAGCTACCCAGGGCTGCCATGGCGATTCTGTGGAAATGGAACACTCTATGATGCTGAAGTCATATGCGGAGGTCCCAGATTCACCTCCCAGGGTCTTCCTATGCATTCTGGATATGTCTGTACCCCTGATCCTGGCTGGCTTAGGATGGAGTAGAATGCTGGTATGGAGACCCTGTTGTGGTTGCCAGTTTCTTTATCTGTCTGTCCTCCTCTTTCATGGAAGACATAAATAAGCAAATTAAAAAAAAAAAAGACTTAGCTGTGTGGATAGAGAGGGAAGGAGTAGAGCTTGACACTGTAACAGCTATGACACATTTCTTGGTGGGATTGTGAATAACTCATCTACCACCACCCCTCATGACTCAGTTTTTCCATCTGCTCAGTAAGAAAATGTTGCCATTTCTTTTTTTTGTTAGAATGTTTCTAATGCTTTGAGGGTTTTTTTTTAATGATTTATTTTTATTTATTTGTTTATCTATTTTTTAATTTGACCAGAGAGAGACATAGAAAGAGAGAGAGGGAAAGTGAGAAAGCAAGCCACCAGGTCCAGGATTCAAACCATGGTCAGCCATGTGGGAGTGCCACCTGCTGGCCCCTAATGTTCTGAGTTTTCAGAAAGAAAACCATAGTGTTGTAGTTTATGTGCTTTTAGGGGCTGCAGGAATCATCCTAAGTGCATTTACAAGAGATCACTTTCTTTTTGTTGGAAAGGTTTTTGCTATAGGGCATGTGCACTCGCCAGAAAGACAGAGAGAGAGAGACAGAGAGACAGAAAAGTGAGAAATCACCCCCAGGGGGGATGGCCATGCTGCAATCCCTTCTCCTCCATTCTCCTCTCAAGATCTTGGGCACGCACGCACACGCGCCCGGTGTGAGTTTAAGCCACTGGGTCTGGGACGCAAACGGCGGTCGACTACATGGGAGTCAAGTGACATAGTCATTATGCCAACTGCTGGTCCCCAAAGATTACTTCCTAATAACTACTGTGTCTTTACACATTTTTTTTTTCCAGAGAGATTTTTGCTATAGGGCACATGTGGTCATCAGAAAGAGAGAGAGAGACAGATAGACAGTGAAAAATCACCCTCCAGGGGAATAGCCACATCACAACCCCTTCTCCATTCTCCTCTTGGGATCTTGGGCACACATGCACACATACCCAGCATGAGATTAAGCCACTGGGTCCAGAACTCGAACTGCGATTGACTGCATGGGAGGCCAGTGACATAACCATTACGCTGTCTACTGGTCCCCCTGACGTGAGCTTTAAGCTGCCGAGTCCTGTTACTCGAACCGTAGTCGACTATGTGGGAGTCCAGCAATGTAACCATTATGCCATCTGCTGCTCCCTGAGCACATTCTTAAGTCAGTCTTAAGATGGGAGCACACAGTCAGGCTTTCTGGGAGCCGGGAGGTTCTCTGAAGAGCAGAGGGTCCGAACACAATGACTCAGTGACACCACATCTTAGAACAGACGTTACCCACTCTGGTAGGCATAGGTAATCTTTGATAACAAGCCATCCAAATTTGTCCACATTAGAAATTCTTTTCTTTCACTTTAAAGGCCATCTGTGGCTAAGTCATTCTTGAAATACTCTTTGTGTTTATTGAGTTGATAACATCAAGTTTGGTTCTTACTGTGATTTAGGGTTACTATACTGATAATTGGATTAGATTACTTCAAAGAATTGGTATGAAGGAGGTCAGTGGGTCTATATCAGTACAATGGCAGAATAAAGAATGAAGCGATGAAATACACACACACGTACATATAGATGTACACACACACATACTCACACACACACACATACATGTGCTATAAAATTAGCAAACTTGCTGAGCCTTCCTCTGGTCTAAGACCTATGATTCATCAGTGCCTTGGATTACAGAGAGACAGAAGCAACCCTGTGGTGGAAACAAAGTATGCCCTCCTGTCACTGTGACCCTCTTGAATGTGTCCGATCACTTCTGTCCCTTTACCCCCTTCTGTGTGCACTGGATTGTCGGCTCTTATTTACATCCACTCTGCCCATCTAAACCAGCCATTCACCTTGCAGATCTGTCATTATACCATAATACTGTCCCAGGACTGGAACTCGACCTAGTGCTAAGCCCTATTGTCTTCAGAATAATGAGCAGAGAGGAGTGTCCTTTTATTAAAACCTTGTTCCTTTCCACAATACATGGCATTCAGTGCATTCTCACATATAACCACATCACAGCCACTCTCCCCTTTCTGTAGAGCAGAGAGTTTGGAAAATAACCTTGACTGGTAGATTTAGTCCTATAGGAACTTCCTCTGTGACTAGGACATCCAGCTCTGAGCCCGCATTTTCCCCCTCAACTGCAGGGTCGTTGCTCTTCTACCTCAGTTCTCAGTTGCTGTCTCCTGGAACTTCCTGCACACTCCCTGTCCTCCCCACACTCTGTTCTGCTGTCTGTTGACCTTGCTTATTTGGCCCAGGTAGATTTGTCATCATTAAGCTCCTTCCTGCCCCTACAGATCTGCACAGTCACCAAGAATGTATCCTGAGACCACTGCACTTCTGTTGTTGTGCTAGGCATTCCGAATAAACGTAAATGTGGAGGGACCAGCAGTTGGCATAATGGCCGTGTCACTGGACTCCCACGTAGTTGACCAGGGTTCGAGTCCTGGACCCAGTGGCTTAAACTCACACTGGGTGTGTGTGTGCATGCGTGCCCAAGATCCCGAGAGGAGAAGGGAGGAGAAGGGATTGTGGCATGGCCATCCCCCCCCCCCCCGGGGGGGTGATTTTTTTGCTTTTTGTCTCTCCGTCTCTCTCTGTCTTTCTGACGAGCACACACGTCCTATAGCAAAAACCTTTCCAAAGGAAAAAAGAAAGAGAAGAAAAGAAATATAAATGTGGCCCCTACCTTAAAGTGCTTTCATTTAATTAGTGAAAAGTTAACATACCTGAAAATGACAGACCTGAGTCTACTTGAATTCAGAGAAGAGGGCCTGTTACATTCATGTGGGCAAGAGTCATGTCCATTTGAGTCATTTCTGAGTCCACAAAGCCTAATCCATTACCTGGCATGGAGTGGTCCCTCTGTGAATATTTGTTTGTAGGATGAATGAATGAATATGGCTAGAATGTTAGCTTGGCTTCATGGAGAAAGAGAGCCTCAAAATAGGCCTTCAAGGGCAGCAAAGGATGAAATCGGTGTAGATAAAAAGGAGCAAGCATGGGACCAGTAGATGGCATAGTGGTTACATTGCTGGACTTCCACATGACTGACCATGGTTTGAGTCCCAGACCTAGTGACTTGAAAATCACTCCAGGTTTGTGTGCATGTGTGTGTGTGTGCATGTGTGTGTGTGCATGCGTGTGTGTCCAAGATCCTGTGAGAAGAATGGAGCAGAAGAGATTGTGGCATGCCATTCCCTCAGGGGGTGATTTCCTCTCACTGTGTCTGTCTATCTTTCTGTCTGTCTCTGTCTCTCTCTCTCTCTCTCTCTCTGGCAAATGCACATGCCCTAAGTCAAAAACCTCTAAAATAAATTAATAATATAGTATTTTAAAAAGGAGCAAGGGTACAATTGTTTTAATGACAATAAATACAATGAATTTAGAGGGAATGAGGAATTTAACTGGATTGGATCACACTTTACACGTGTTGATACATGCTGGAAAATGAGTTTATCTCTTTAGGTAGGATGTAAGAATTCAGCTTTGCTAAGTAATTTGAGAAGGAGCCATAAAAGGTTTTTGTGTGTGTAGATGGGAAAAAGGACCAGGAAAAGATGGTGCTTAAATGATCAGGAGGAAGGAGTTCAGAGAAACTGAAGCTAGGAGGCCTTTGAGAAAGTGGTAGGCAGAAGTGGGTAATAAGAGCAAAGATTTAGGAGAGGGTGATGAGAAAGGATAGAAAGGGACAGATCTGAGATGTTTTGGTGGAAAATAGGACTTGATTCCATGACTATAAGGCATATGACAATCTTACCAAAGACTTGGGAAGGACAGATGATTTAGGATAGGAGAAAAGTGGTTTTGGAAAAGTTGACACAGGTGTGACAGTGACGTTCAGTTGCTGTCCTCTTAGATCATTTTCAAGAAGGGTGGAGAAGGCATGTTACCGGCAGAGATTTGAATATTGCCAGCTGTCAAGGAAGAGTGTGTAGCTCTTCGTGATGGCTATTGATTTCTCCCACAATGTGCTAGTTAGAATTCAGCTTTCATAACATTGATGGCAATAGCACGTAACAAATAGCACCATCCTCAGCATCGACTGAGTTGTATTTCCAGTGTTCGTGTCCCATTGAGATGTAGAGCCACATTGAATGATGTCTATGTCAGTGATACTCTCAGGAAGTGGGAGGTTTCAGATTTCCAGAGGTGTGAACTGGGTATTTAAGTGCACCTGGAAGATTGCCATGTTGAGTGTCTCTTGTCTGCACATCCAGAACTCCACTGTAGCTGAGACAGGCTTCCCATCTGGTGGTGAGTTATTTTTGCATTTCAGAATATGAGCTGCAGGTGTACCTCTGTTCTTTATGAAGCAAAGTATTAAGCTCCTAACACATTTTGCAGCATATACCAAAATCTCAGATATGAGTGGGTCATATTTATAAATCTTTTGTTTCTTAAACAAAAATTATAGTTGTATTTCTGCCATGCTATAAACTTTTTTTTTTTTTTTTGGAGAGATTTTTGCTACAGGGCGTGTGCGCTCGTCAGACAGACAGAGACAGAGAGACAGAAAGCGAGAAATCACCCCCCAGGGGGGATGGCCACACCACAATCCCTTCCGGGCACGCACACGCGCCCGGAGTGAGTTTTAAGCCACCGGGTCCGGGATGCAAACCGTGGTCGACTACGTGGGAGTCCAGCGACATAGCCATTACTCTAACTGCTGGTCCTGAGTGCTGTAAACTTTTGAAAATTATTTAATTCCATTTGTTATTGTTATTATTTTTAAATTTGACCACACAGAGACAGAGAGAGAGAAAGGGAAAGTGAAAAAGCAAGCCACCATGTCTGGGACTCGAACTATGGTCAGCCATGTGGAAATCCAGCACTTTTAACCACCACGCCATCTGCCAGCCCCAGTAAACTTTTAGTATCTGTAAGACTATTCTTTTGAAATGTTTTAATTTTTTTTTTAAGTTTATTTATCTCTATGAGAGAGGAAGACAGAGAGAAAGATATACATTGGTACCCTAAACAGTGTCCTCACACAGAGATCCTATCGCCAGCCTCAGCCAGCCAGGATCATGAGTGCATGCACCTGTGGCCAGCGTGCACAGAGAGACCTGAGAACGGGAACCCGGGACTTTCCCATATGGCTTCAGTTCAGCATGTAAAGCATTGCTTTAACCACTGTGCTACCATGACTAGTCCTGAAATAATTTTAGTTTTAAATTCTTTCTGTCTGATTTGGACATGGAAGGAATGCTATATTTCTACTGAGTGAAGATTTCTTTTTATAGTGTTATCTCAGCCATAACAGTGCTTTGTGTGTTTTTTTTTTTTCTTGCTTTATTTATTTTAATTTGACCAGAGAGGGACAGAATGTGTGGGGGAGTGGGGTGGGAAGGGCAGTGGGAGTGAGAAAGCAAGCCGCCAGGTCCAGGACTTGAACCATGGTTGGCCATGTAGGAGTCAAGTGCCCCTAACCACCATGTCACCTGCCAGCTCCTGAGCTGGGGTTTTTGTTTTTTAGGTTTCTGCTATAATGCACGTACCCTCACTGGAGAGAGATAGAGAGAGACAGAGAAAGAGAAGGAAAGTGAGAAATCAGAAGGGATGGCCATGCTGCAATCCCTTCTCCTCCATTCTTCTCTCAGGATTCTGGGCACGCATGCACATACCCAGCGTGATCCTCAAGCTGTAGGGTCTGGGATTCAAACCACGGTCAGCTATGTGGGAGTCCAGTGCCTTAACCATTATGCCACTTGCTGACCCCAAGTTTTGTTATTTTAAAAGAAGTTTTCTTTCTTTTAAAAAAAATTATGAAGATCAACTTTTGAAAAATTTTGCAAAAGAAAGTGAATGAGGTCCTGGGAAAAGATGCTGCGTTGCTCGGGTTCTGAATTCATAGAGTCTGTGGTGTCAGGGCAGAGTAGTTAGAAATTACAGTTGCTAGGAGAAGAGCGACAGCTGCAAAGAGCAATACAGGAACAAACTTGCATTCAGATTCTTCCCCCACTGTCGCTATAGGCTTCTTCCACCGTGACTTAAAGCCTGAGAACCTCCTTTGCATGGGACCAGAACTTGTGAAAATTGCAGACTTTGGATTGGCCCGAGAAATCCGATCAAGACCTCCGTACACAGACTATGTATCTACCAGATGGTGAGTACTATTTTTCTCAAAATTATGTAATTGCTCTTCTTTAAAAAGATGCCATTATATGGAGGGTAAGATTAAAGTCACAAACATTAGCTTTTCACTAAAAGAAACAGTGCAGTTGAAACACATTTGTAGGTGTGTTGGCATAGTTCAGGTTAAAAGCTTATGTTGTAAATTTAAAAGGAAACCTGTTAGGTATTCCCATATTTTATAAATGAGATTTTATATACAGGCCTTCCTAATGACAGTTTCCCAAGAGAATTGTATAAAAGCTTCTTGAAAAGTGTGTCTGAAAAACCGTCTAATTGATATTGTTAAAACTTTCTGACCAAGGAATTTGATTAGAGAAATTTGCCATGACCAAGAAATAGCCTATATACAACTTTCTGTTGTTTCTCTTCTTTTTTTTTTTTCTCTCTCTCTTTCTATTTCTTGAATAAGCTGTAGAAGACTCCTGTAGGGGAATGCTCACCAGTAAAAACTGTGAAATGAAGCACTGCTTTTTGACAGCAGCCACAGCACCTGCCAAGTCCTCACAAGTCCATGTGCCACACTGAACTAGAGAAAAATAGAAGTCCATGACTGTCTCACTGAAAATTGGTTGTTATTTCATTTTATTTCTGACCAGTGGAAGCCATAGCTAGCAGTTACCTTTTATCCCTTCAGGTACAGGGCTCCAGAAGTACTCCTGAGGTCCACCAACTACAGCTCCCCCATTGACGTCTGGGCCGTGGGCTGCATCATGGCAGAGGTGTACACCCTCAGGCCGCTCTTCCCTGGGGCCAGTGAAATTGACACAATATTCAAAATTTGCCAAGTGTTGGGAACACCGAAAAAGGTAATGATAAGGAGCAAAGGCCTATGGGCCAAAGCCAGCAACTCCCCCGCCCCCTCTCCTCCGCCTTGTGTTGCACTGGCACTGTTGAACACCTGCTCATTCTAGAATCTTCCTCCCTACTTCAGCCATTATCCACTGCCCATGTTCTGAGACATGGACAGCTTTTATTCCTCCTCTGCTCTTAGATGTGATATCTGTCATGGCTCTCTTTGCTTTTCTGTCTCTATCAGTGCACCACCCCTTGTAGACCTTCTCTATTTTAATGGCAGCAACTTTTACACCTATTCAGAAGCCTCCTAAACGTTGTCTGTCACTCCTGCCTCCTCCTTTATGGCTCCATCATAAATTTACAACTCTCTGTGGGATTTCTTCTGACCCTCTTACCATCACTTCAAACTCAACAGCTCTTTTTTTTTAGTTTGCCAGAAGGCATTTGCAGTCACTAGAGAGAGAGAGAATATGAAAAAGTACCTACCATAGGGCACGGCCACACCACGATCCCTTCTCCGTTTCTCCTTTCAGGATTTTTGGCACACACATGTGCCCAATGTGTTTCTCAAGCTGTCTCAGGTCCAGGACTCAAACCATGTGCTTATCCATGTAGGATCTAGTCACTTTAGTCAGTTCAATGCTTCTGAAGTAGATTGTTTTTCATTTTCTACCTAACCAGCTTTTTCTATTCATTCCCCATTTCTGCCTATGGTTCCATCACAATCCTGCGGCTTCAACCTTGAGGCTGTTTGAGCTGTACTTTCTCTCCGTCCCTGACTCCTCTTTCCCTTTATCTGAGCAGTTGGTCAGTAAATCCTGTGAACTATAACTGCATAATACAAGGGAACTCCAAAACATTTTAGAAAACAGAATTAAAGTGTGTTTATTTTGGAGCAAACATTTTTCAAATCCAAGCATAGATTTCCCTAACACACATTGCTATGAAAACCCCACGTGTGCCTGACGTGGCCCTCATCCTTTCACATTCTCCACTGCCGTCAGGGAATGGGCCCTGACCTCCATGCCTGAGAGGCTCTTCTCGGTCTCTCTGCCATCCAGTCTTTTCCCTACAGCTTATTTTTCAGTCTGTGGCCAGATTCGTCCCCCTAAAGAACTGCTCTGGTTATCCTCACCTGCTGAACGTATTCATTGATTGCTGTCGTCCAGCCCCTTTAACTCGTGTTCCTACCCTCCACTTCACACCTGCCCACCTCGTGGTGGGATGTCTTGAGTTCCCCCACTCCTGTGTTTAGCATGGACACTCTGTACACCAAGTCCTGCTCTTCTTTCAAGGCCCTCGAAAGTCTCCCACCTCACTGTTCCTCTAATCTCCTCTTCAGCTTCAGCTGTGTCCTGTGTTATTAATGTAATTATCTTGTACATAGCTCCCCCGGACCAGAAGCTGGTTCAGAGAAGGGATTTGTCTTGTGTTTATCCTCCCTTCTAGGTCCCAGCACCATTGCTGGTACAAACTAGACCCTCAAAAAATTTTTGTTTAATTAGTTGAATGAGTTCCTAATGCCACCTCTTCTAGTCTCCTGCTAGAATCTCTCCCTTCTCTGCATATCTGTTTCTGTACCTCTCTTGTGGTCTTTGTCACTTTGTACTTGTATTATTGTGTTCTGTATTCATGTCCTGTGCTCTCTTATAAGGATACTATATAGGGCAGGGTGTATATTGGATTACTCTTGGCGATCCAACGACACTAAGAATATAGTGGGTACTCAAGTACTAATTAAGTGAATGAACAATATGAGCTACACTTAGTGCCACTTGACTTTAACAAAAAGGAGGAGAAACAATTATATTGTGATGTACCTTATAAAAAATAGAGTTAGAACTAGAAAGAACCTTAAAGATGATTTGTCCAGCAATTTCTATGATCTATTCCAATATTTAGTGTCCCATGGATTCTATGCATAAAAAAAGAGTCTGGTGAAACAACTTTCTTTACTACTGATCTGAGCATATATACTTTGAATGATCACGTTGGGGTATAGTAGTATGCAGGGTTTCACAAATGTATTTGACCAGGATCGAGGTGTTTTATTTTATTATCCATCTCCTCCTAAAATATCTCATTAGCAGCTTTTAAAATTTCTGTCTCATGGAGCACAGTGGGGGAATACTAATTTGGTTCAACCCCCAAATCTCAAGGGAGATGGACTAACTTATGTAAAGGTTATAAAATAAGCTGGTGTTTTTTACACAGTTACCCGATCTCATGTTTGCTTTTGTCTCTCCGCGAGTGCATCCCTGAGTTCTGTCACATACAGAGACACGGTAGAGTGTGGGCGAAGTAATGATGTGGTTGCCTTTCCCTTTTGGACACACGTGTCAGAATATAAGTTTGTGTCACAGCGATTGGCTGAGCATGATTTTCCACCTTTTCCTTCTTTCAGACCGACTGGCCTGAAGGCTACCAACTTTCAAATGCTATGAACTTCCGCTGGCCCCAGTGTGTACCCAATAACTTAAAGACCTTGATTCCAAATGCGAGCAGTGAAGCAATTCAGCTCCTCAGAGACATGCTCCAGTGGGATCCCAAGAAACGACCAACAGCTAGTCAGGTTTTCCTGCATTTTCTTCTACTTGATGCTTTTCTTATGATGTTCCTATCTAACTCTGAATACTTTCAATAAATCACTGGGAAATGTTTTACGTAGTATTATGGGTAAAAAAAAAAAATACTCTTGAAAACCGCTAAGATATCCTATATAAAATATAAGAACTTAAAATATTGGATTGTTGGAAAAGTCATGATGTATTTTTTCTATGAAAAAATGCATCATGACTTTTCCCACAACCCAATAGTTTGAAACTTACTGCATATAGTTAAAGCATTTAAGATTTAAATGATATAATTGCTTTGAAGATTGGCATATGAACATCCTATATATGTGGAAATGAAAATAAAGTTTTTCATATTTCTGCAGGTACAGAAACTGAATCTCAGAAATTTTCAGCAATTTGCTGTAATCCCTCATCCAGTAACTAGTAAAGATAGCACAGCTACCTGGACTTCGGTCACACAGAAGACAGGTCTTCTGACTTTACACCTCCTGCTTCTTTAAACCACCCTTTCCCAGGCCACTCGACTTAGACTTTAGATGACAAAACACACCAGAGAGGCATGGTGCTACCCAGAGCTCTTACCACTTGCATTCTTCCGACAAGCCTCTTTTTGCTTTGGTTGTCCCTGCCCTTTCTCAACTTGTTTCATTGACATTGACATTGTTCAGAGAATAAAATAAATGGAAAGTTTTAATCAGACTAGATGATTTGGGTAAGATGAAGTAATGGGGTTGCTTGAGAAAAGTGCCAGGGTCATTGATATTAAAGATAATAGTTTGGGGGGGATAACTAAAAAGTGTAGAAAAGTGGTTTGTCAGGCTCAACGAAGAAAGAGCCATGATTTGGTGCTTTAAGACACCTTGAATGTCTCAAGAAGGTTGGAAAGCTCTCAGAAATGCACTTCTGGTGGTGATATTTATAAATGGCTTTAAGGCAGAAAGGAAGCTTTCTTGTGAACCCAAAAGATTCTCTAACAAGAAGCCAAAAGAGAAATGTGTGCTTTTAAGAATTGTGTCAGAAAAGCTAAAAATACCCCCCAAATTGTTTGAAACATACAATATGCCTGGGCCTACAGAGGAAGCTTTTCAAGATAGATGCCAGAGTTGGGACTTCTGACAGGCCACCCACATTACTAGCATCTACATTTACATGTAATCATTACAGATGTATATGACTGTCCCCCAGGTTCATTAGGGAAGATTGTGGTAGGTTCAGTGAATTTTATCCAAAAATGCAAAGGAATGATTCAGAACAAATCATAAACCCCAGCACTTTAAGATATATCCCTTGGCTGGGACCAACAGATGGCATAATGGTTACATTGCTGGACTCCCACGTAGTCAACCGTGGTTCGAGTCCCAGACCCAGCAGCTTAAAACTGACTCTGGGTGCATGTGCGTGCGTGCCCAAGATCCCAAGAGGAGAATGGAGGAGAAGGAATTGCAACGGGTGATTTCTTGCTTTTCCTCTCTCTGTCTCTCTCTGTCCTTCCAGCAAGTGCATGCACCCTATAGCAAAAATCTCTCTAAAAAAAAAAAAAAAAAAAAAAGAGAGAGAGAGAGAAAAAGAAGATGCATCCCTTGACTCTCTAGAAAACTCAGTGATCTGGAAGAACTGCCAAGGCTCGTTGTCCATTGTTCCTGATAGGGAAGATTTAACGACGTCCTGTATCACACTCAGCACTTGTTGGGTAAAAGCACTTGAGTCTGTAGCGTTCTCCAGGATTATTTTGTTTGGCTCTTTCCATTTTATGTTGTTCTTTCTCTTTACGTGAAATAAGGAGATGGACTTGGAAAGCGGAAATATCATACTTAAAACACATGACAAGTGACTTACAAAACCAGGATCATGTGTCAAGCCAGAATCTTTTTTAGAAGGAGCAAAAGGAGTGGCCTGGCCCTGAAGCCTGGTGGTTATGGAAGCTGGATCCCAGGGGCCAACCATAGTTCTAATCCCAGCCCTGGTGGCTTTAAAAACATGCCAGGCACATGTGCATGCCCAGCGTCTGGACAGGATGGAGAAATGGAGAAGGGATTGCGGTGTGACCATGCCCCACTGGGAGGTGCTTTCTCCCTTTCTCTGTCTCTCCATCTCTCTCTCTGATGAACACACACACATACCCTGTGACAATTTAAAAAAAAAAAAAAAAAGTAGTAAAGGGAAAAGCCGTGTAACGGGCTACTTCATTCAAAATAATTTTAAGCATTGTAGCCAGTACCTATATTTTATGGTATCTTAGATCAGGGAAATCACAAGGGTGTTACAGATTCAGGATAATCTTTTATAGTTAGTTTGTGCCAAGAAACTAGTGAACTGGTTCCATGAAATACAGCCCAGTGATAATGATGGTATTAACTTTTCTGGCTAGACTTTTCTCCTAAGGCCTTATTTGTCATTCCAGGCACTTCGATATCCTTACTTCCATGTTGGACACCCACTGGGCAGCACCACACAGAACCTTCAGGATTCAGGAAAAGCACAGAAAGACATCCTAGAAAAAGCAGGGCCACCTCCTTATATTAAGCCGGTCCCTCCTGCCCAGCCCCCAACCAAGCCACACACACGGATTTCTTCACGACAGCATCAAACCAGCCAGCCCCCTCAGCATCTCATGTACCCCTACAAAGCAGAGATCTCCAGGACAGATCACTCAAGCCATCTTCAGGAGGACAAACCAAGCCCATTGCTTTTCCCCTCCCTCCACAAGAATCCTCAGTCGGTAAGCAGCAAGGGTTCACCAGTGAGCTTCTTGCCTAGCTTCGTCTACTTATCATATGAAATTTTTTGGGCATTGTGTAAGATCTAATTATAATATAAGAGGACTTTGGAAAGTTTGCAGAAAAATGGAATTAAAGTACAAGTTTATTTTGGCGTAAAGTTTTGAAATCCATGCATACTTTTTTTTTTAGAGAGAGAGTTTTGCTATAGGACACATGTGCTCAGCAGAGACACAGAGAAAGACCGAATCAGAAAGCGAGATATCACCCCCCAGGGGTTGGCCATGCCTCAGTCCCTTCTCCTCCATTCTCCTCTTGGGATTCTGGGCACGCACATGTGCCTGGCATGAGTTTTAAGCTGTTGAGTGCAGGACTTGAACTGCAGTTGACTATGTAGCAGTCCAGTGACATAACCATTATTCCATCTGCTGGTCCCCACGCCTGCATACATTTTTTTATTATATGCATTTTTCATGAACTTTTTGAAGACCTCATGTAGATTTATCTTTGCAGTAGCATAGAACTGTTGGAAAGATTTTGCAGTTAATGATCTAAACCCAAGTTCTAACTCTGCTTGCTTTCTTTCTTTCTTTCTTTCTTTCTTTCTTTCTTTCTTTCTTTCTTTCTTTTGGGGGGGGCGGGGGTCATAGAGCGTGTGTGCTCATCACAAAGAGAGGGAAAATAAGAAATTACACCCTTCCTCCCAGGGAAGATGACCATGCCACAGTCCCTTCTACTCCATTCTCCTCTTGGAATTTTAGGCACACACACAATGTGCCCTGTGTGATTTTCAAGCCACCAGGTCTGCGATTCGAGCCACACATGGCCATGTGAGAAGCCAACACCTTAACCATCACACCACCTGCTGGCCCTCCAACTCCGCTTTTTAACAATGCTGCTGCTCATGGAGGGCAGCTGTGCATAGTGGTCAAGAGCAGGACCTGCAGCCAGATTGCCAGGGTCTCAGCTCTAGTCTACTGTTCACTAGCATGAAGACCTTGTACAAGTTACCGAGCTTCCCTACTACTCATCTCCTCACCTATAAAGAAGGGATAATAATAGCACCTCCCTGATGCAATTGTTTTGAGGTTAAATGAGTTAATACTTGAAAAGAATTTAGAGTAGTACTTGGCACCTAGTTAGAGCTCAAATAAATATTCGTCACTGTCATATTGGTCCCTCTGGGCTCAGTTCTCTCATCTGTAAAAGGAAGATCAGAACATGTATCTTGCTCATGGGCAGGGTTGTTCATGAGACTCAAAGGTCATGATACCATGAAGATGTCTGGAAAATCATAAATTACCACGCTAATATTGTAGATTTTTATTCATATTAATGGTGTTAATTGATATTGTTAATGCTGAGCTATTGATTCCAGACCTTTATTCTTCTCTCTCTCTTTTTTTTTTTTTTTTTTTGAAGAGGATTTTGCTATAGGGCGCGTGCACTCGCCAGACAGACAGAGAGACAGAAAGCGAGAAATCATCCCCCAGGGGGATGGCCACACCGCAATACCTTCTCCTCCATTCTCTTCTCGAGATCTTGAGCACGCACACACACGCGCCTGGCATGAGTTTTAAGCCACCGGGTCCAGGACGTGAACCATAGTCCACTATGTGGGTGTCCAGTGACATAACCATTACGCTAACTGCTGGTCCCCTTTCTTCTTCTCTTGGGCTCATTATCAAAAGGAAACAATGAGTGTTAGATTCAACAAAGGCCTGTTGAGGAATTCTAGTTATCATTAGCTTTGTACTACTTCCTGAAGAGTCTTTCTAACACGTTTTTGCAAAAGTAGTACTTTTTCTGTCAACTGGTATTCAGTGAGTTTCATCTTCCAACCAGTGCAGCATGAGACACTACCAGAGGTTGCAAGGCTGGCATCTCTGGACTGTTCACTCTTCCCTAGCCCATGAGTTGGAAGTGGTGTGTGTTTGCAAATACTCTGGCATAGCTAATTCTGTAGTTAAGAAATAGGTCTGAGAAGGCAAGGCATTATTTACGTTGATTTTTTTTTCTTTTTTTGGAGAGGTTTTTGCTATAGGGTGTGTGCGCTTGCCAAAGAGACAGAGAGAGACAGAAAGCAAGAAATCACCCCCCCAGGGGGATGGCCACGCCGCAATCCCTTCTCCTCCATTCTCCTCTCGGGATCTTGGGCTCACATGCACACGTGCCCGGCAGGAGTTTAAGTCACCAGGTCCGGGACTCAAACTGCAGTCGACTACATGGTAGTCCAGCAACATAGACATTATGCTAACGGCTGGTCCCTTATTTACATTGATTTTTGTACTGCAGCAGGATGGCTGACATTTTAGCCATAATCTCTCATATCTCTATTCATAATAGTATAAGTCATATTAAATCTTTTTCTTTTTTTTTGAGAGGTTTTTGCTGTAGGGCACATGTGCTCGCCAGACAGACAGAGACAGAGAGAAAGTGAGAAATCACCCCCCAGGGGGGATGGCCACACTGCAATCCCTTCTCTGTTCTCCTCTTGGGATCTTTGGCTCGCACGCACCACGCGCCCGGTGTGAGTTTTAAGCCACCGGGTCTAGGACGCGAACCGTGATAGACTACGTGAGAGTCAGCGACATAGCCATTACGCTAACTGCTGGTCCCCATATTAAATCTTAAAGGGATTAGTCCCAAGTGAGAATCCAACCGAATTCCTAGTATGTGAGATGTATGATCAATGTTTTTTTCTTTTTTTTGTATTAAAAGTAATTTTTTGGGGGGACCAGCAGTTAGCGTAAAGGCTATGTCACTGGACTCCCACGTGGTCGACCGCGGTTCGTGTCCCGGACCCGGTGGCTTAAAACCCACGCTGGGCACATGTGTGTGCATGCCCACGATCCCGAGAGGAGAATGGAGGAGAAGGGATTGCAGCGTGGCCATCCCTTCTGAGGGGGTGGGGGCGGTGATTTCTCGCTTTCTGTCTCTCTGTCTCTCTCTGTCTGTCTGGCGAGCACACGCACCCTATGGCAAAAACCTCTCAAAAAAAAAAAGTAATTTTTTTTCTTTTATCATGCCAGAGTGTATATGCAAAAGAAAGAGAAAAAGAGGGAGAAAGAGAGAAAGCATCCCCCAACAGGGCCTGGTCATGCTATGTCCTTTTTTTCAACAATTTTCATCTCATCAGGATCTTGGTCATATGATGCCTCTGGGGCCAGGACTTGAGCCCTGGTCAACCATATAGGATCCAGCTTCCACTGCATGGTGCTTACACTGTGCTTCATGACTGGCTCAAATGTCTCTCAAATGCCTTATTTATTTATTTTTTGTTCATAGTGTACATACATTCATCAGAGAAAGACAGAAAGATAAAGAAGGTAGAAATTACCCCCTCATGGGGGATGTCCATGCCACAATCCCTTCTCTTCCATTCTCCTCTCAACATTTCGGGCATGCACACATATGTGTCCAGTGTGATTTTCTTTCTCTCTTTCTTTTTCTTAAGAATTATTAATTTAATTTAATTTAAATATTATTATTATTATTATTGTTATTTTGGAGAGGTTTTTGCTGTAGGGTGCGTGCACTCACCAGAAAGACAGAGAGAGGCAGAGAGACAGAAAGTGAGAAGTCACCCCCGGGGGGGGGGGGGGGATGGCCACACCACAATCCCTTCTTTTCCATTCTCCTCTCGGGATTTTGGGCACGCACGCACACGCGCCCAGCGTGAGTTTAAGCCTCTGGGTCTGGGACTCGAACCATGGTTGACTACGTGGGAGTCCAGCGACATAGCCATTATGCTAACTGCTGGTCCCCAATTATTATTATTTTTAACTTGACTAGAGAGAGTGATAAAGTGAGAAAGTAAGCCACCAGGTCCAGGATTCAAACCACGGTTGGCCATGTAAGAAGAGTCCAGTGCTTGGGACCAGCAGTTAGCTTAATGACTATGTCGCTGGACTCCCACGTAGTCGACCGCGGTCGAGTCCCAGACCCAGTGGCTTAAACTCACGCCGGGTGCGTGTGCGTGCGTGCCCAAGATCCCGAGAGGAGAGTGGAGGAGAAGGGATTGCAGCGTGGCCATTCCCCCTGGGGGGTGATTTCTCGCTTTCTGTCTCTCTCTGTCTGGCGAGCGCACACGCCCTATAGCGAAAACCTCTCCAAAAAAAAAAAAAAGAAGAGTCCAGTGCCTTAACCACCACACCACCTGCTGGCTTCCCCACTGCGATTTTCAAGCTCCTAGGTCCAGGACTTGACTCTCACAGTCAGCCATGTAGGATTCAGCCACCTAACCCTCGATGCCACCTGCTGGACCCCCAATGTCTTGTTAAAAAAATTCTTGTTTGGCACCAGTCTGGTGGCTATAGGAGCTCGATCCCAAATGGCCAAGTGCACAGTTTGAGTCCCCCACCCAGTGACTAGAAAAACATGTTGAGGACATGTGCATACATACTTAAAATCCTAACAAAATAGAGAAATGGAGAAGGTATTGTGACATGATCATCCCCACTAGGAGTGCGTTCTCCTCTCCCCCCTCTCTTTCTGTCTCTCTGTCTCTCTCCAGCGAGCACATGTACCCTCTAGCAAATAAAAATGTTTTCGTTGGGGCCAGTGGATGGTGTAGTGGTTACATCACTGGACTCCCACATGGCCAACTACAGTTCGAGTCCTGGACTCAGTGGCTTGAAAATCACACCAGGTGTATGTGTGCATATGCCCTAAATCCTGGGAGGAACATGGAGGAGAAGGGATTGCAGTGTGGCCATCCCCCCGGGGGTGATTTCTCACTTTCCTTCTCCCTCTCCCTCTCCCTCCCTCCCTCCCTCCCTCTCTCTCTCTCTGGCAAGTACACACACCCTAAGACAAATCCTCTTAAAAAAAAAAAACAGTTCTTGTTTAATACAACTTAGTGTCCTCAGTGGATGACAGTCAGTGTAATCTGCAGGAGAGGTGCGAGACGGAGGTCGTGTTTGCCATGATCTCCCTTTCAGATACTCGATCCTTCTTGGGGGTGTTATGCCCAGGATCCTCCTTTCTATACTAGAAGAAGCTCAGAATAGGGATTATGTGTGGATAAGCCCCATTAATGCCAAGTATTCTTTTTTCCTTCCTCTGTAACTTGTAGACACAGAAAGTCGTAGCTGGCCTGGAACACAAAAATGGAGAGATCAAGCCAAAGAGTAGAAGAAGGTGGGGTCTTATTTCCAGGTCCACGAAGGACTCCGACGACTGGGCTGACTTGGATGACTTGGATTTCAGTCCATCCCTCACCAGGCTTGACCTGAAGAACAAGAAGAGGCAAAGTGATGACACCCTCTGCAGGCAAGTGTGCTGCGTTCTCCCAACACTGCGGGCCCGGGGGTCCCGAGATTGTCTCTGCCTGCGCCTTCTAGCTTGTGCTGACCTAAGCCACATTCTCTTGATTCAGATTCGAGAGTGTGTTAGACCTGAAGCCCTCTGAGCCTGTGGGCACAGGAAACAGTGCGCCCACCCAGACTTCATACCAGAGACATGACACGCCAACCCTGAGGTCCGCGGCCAAGCAACACTACTTGAAGCATTCACGGTACTTGCCTGGTAAGATAAACGATTTGCCTTTACTCTGATCCTTGATCAGGGGTCTTGTCCCTAGAATCACATATTCAGAGACTATTTTAGGGGGCAAGCACTCAGGGGAGGCTTTTCTTCTGAATGGGAGTCGGGGAACATTCTCGGAGTAGTTGTTAATGCCAAGCCTTACACATTTATATAACACACTCAATTAAGAAAAGAAGTTGTGGGGACCAGTAGATGGCATAGTGGTTATGTTGCTGGACTCCCACACGGCTGACCACAGTTCGAGTCCCGGGCCTGGCACCTTGAAACTCATGCCAGGCATGTGTGCGTGCATGCCCAAAACCTCAAGTGGAGAATGGAGGAGAAAGGATTGCTCCATGGCCATCCCTCCTGGGGAGTGATTTTTCGCTTTCTGTCTCTCTGTCTTGCCAGTGAACTCACACATCCTATAGCAAAAATCTCTTTAAAAATAAAAAGAAAAGAAGTCATGGGCCAGCATATGGTGTGGAGGTTAAGGTGGCTAGATCCCACATGGCCACCTGCTGTCCAAAGTTCTTTGAGGAAAATAGGGGAGAAGGAATTGCTGGTGTGGCCATTCCCCTAGCAGGGTAGTTTCTTACTTTCCCTCTCTGTCTCTCTCCAGGGAGCACACACACCCTATAGCAAACTAAAACAAAAAGACAAGAAATAAAGTTGAGTGGGAAACTGGATATAGCCCTGGGGAGGGAAGAACTGGCAAGAGGTAGGCAGCATGCCCAAGACCCAGGTTTAGGAGAAATTGCCAGTCCTGTGTGCTGTCAGGAAGCCAGGGTAGGAGCTTAGTCACTTCATCTGGGCAGGATTACATGGGCTGGGCATCAGCGCTTTGGTGGGCACATAGCCACTTTCCAGATTCTCTGTATTCTAAACTTACAGAATTAGCCAGTTCATTCACAGATCCGTTCATTTAGTAAGTACATGTGGAGCATCTGCTGTGTGCTAAGCACAGGGAATGTTTGGCAGACTCAGCCGCTGAGCAGGGCCCCTGGGCTGTGTGACTCTAGGGAGCCCCTTCACAGCATAGTCTACAAATGACTTACCAGCAGCTCTGCAGACATCCTTGCCCTCGTGCAGCTTATATCCTAGTGATGGGAGAGAGACTTTAACTAATAAACAAGCAGTCATCACGGATGGCAGTAGAGTCATCTACTGTCTAAGCAAGGGACTCACACCTGGTGCCTCAGGAATGCGAAGGAACCAGATGTGCAGAGAGTGGGGGAACAAGCACACCAGGCAGAGGAACCCGCAAGCACGAAGGCCTACGGGCAGGAAGGGCTCGGCCTGTGAGAGCAACGGCGGAAAGGCCAGTGCAGCCCGAGCAGAGTAAGAGAGGAGGTGATGATACATGTGGTAGAGGCATCATCACGGGCATGCATGTGCCTAGCATACGCAGGGAGGTCTCTGGATATGAATTCGGGTCAGCCTTGCAGAGAATTGAATTTTACCATGGTACCATTCAGCCCTTTCTTGAAGGGTTTTATTTGGAGGAGTGACATAGCTTCAGGTACATCTCTACATTAAGTGAGTGAGGATCCGGCAATCTGTGGCTGTCATCCAGGTGAGAAGCAGTGGCCCAGGGTGGGGCAGTCAGAAGGGAGGATTGGATGGGGATGGCAGCCCCCGCTGGTGCAGTAAACCCTCACCCTCCGACTGGGAACAGGGTTTCTGTTGGGTCATTGTGAAAGTCATGATGTAGTTTTGCATAGAAAAACGTAGAGGGAACCAGCAGTTAGCATAACAGCTATGTCGCTGGACTCCCACGTAGTCGACCGCGGTTCGCATCCCGGACCCAGTGGCTTAAAACTCACACCAGGCGCGTGTGCGTGCGTGCCCAAGATCCCGAAAGGAGAATGGAGGAGAAGGGATTGCGGCGTGACCACCCCCCATGGGGGGGTGATTTCTCGCTTTCTGTCTCTCTGTCTCTCTCTCTCTCTGTCTGGCGAGCGCATGCGCCCTATAGCAAAAAAAAAAACATAGAAAAATACCTCATGACTTTACCAACAACCTAATAGCTACTACCAGACTTCTCAGGGATTGGCACTGTGGCCTTAGAAGATCAGGGTAACAGTTTCTGGATGACTTGGGAAAAGAGACAGTTGACAGGTATGGACTGGTCCAGGTACTGGGGAGTAAAGACTCAGACTACAGTGACCACAGGCAGAAAGATGTAAGGCATGAATTGGAGAGTTACTTCATTTCGGTTCTAAGGGAAGAAGGAAAAGGTTGAAAGAGGAACTCAAATATTCAGTTCTGAAAAGTAGCCGTAGTCCTGACTCCAGTGGGAAAATGAACACTCTAGCGGGAAAGAACAAGGCCTTTGTGCTTGTCATCAGTTCAAGGTGATCAGGGTCGAGGTCCAGGCAGCCACATCTGGGAGACCTTGGGTGTGTGAGAGACCAGAGTCCCTGAGGGCTGTTGGTACAAGGAGGGCCATCAGCACGTGTTGGCTATGATGGTCCAGGTCAAGTAGGAAAATGGAATCTTAGGGGACACAGGAGAGCAGAGGGCTGCAGAGATGAACCTGGGAGTGGTCTGTGAAGGAGAAGATTAGGCCGTCCAGAAGCACTGAAGCCCAAGACAGCACCAGTGGGTCAAGACATGGTGAAGAGGAGACCTCTCTCCGGCCACCCACCACAGACCAACACAAAGGCGGCATCTTTCCTCTGCCGTGTATCAGCTGACACCACCACAGTCAGTTTTTGCTTTGCTCACTGCACCATAGGAAGTTTTGATGAGTTGGGTTCTGCGTTCATTTCATCTCTGAAGTCTCGTGCAAGAGTAAATCTTGATTTTGCATTTTAAAATTGTTTCTTCTCTACTAGGAATAACTGTAAGAAATGGCATACTCCCAAATCCAGGCAAGGACTTCATTCCATCCAATCCATGGTCTAGCTCTGGTTTGTCTGGAAAATCTTCAGGGACAGTATCAGTCATCAGCAAAATAAATTCAGGTGAGTAACAGTTATCACCTCTTAAGTGGATGCATGACGGTAGGGACAGAGACACATGGGCCACGTTGTGGGGCCACCAGGCCTTTAGGCCTCCTTATAGCCTTGTCTTTCTCTCATCTGTCTTGGCAGCATGCTCGGGGAACACAGCCAGCCCCCACAGCATGTATTCTCAAGAGTATTGGGAAGTAGAACTCCGTGTGCCCTAGCTTCAGCAAAAAGCAAAAATAACTTCAGGCTTAGTTACCAAATCTGCCCCTGAGCCCTGGGTGGCCAGCTTCTGAGCTACAAGTTGAATGCAGCTCTGCATCCACCTGGTTCCAGCTCATCCCCAGCATTTGAGGACCAACCTTAGACCAACTATCAGAATATCTTGTCTGGGAGAGGGACAGTTTGAAAAACTCTCCCTACATTTTTTGTTAAATAGCGAAATGAATTTCCTAAATCCTCTAGGCTGACAGACCCCTTCTCAGTAGACCCTTTTCAACTGGTTTATCCCTCACATAGTCAGTCCCTGAAGACCCATCCATTAGGTGTTCATTTATTTTAAGGAATACAGGGAAGAAAGAATATTGCAACACCCATGTGTCTACCACCCTGCTTGAGAAGTCAAACTTTGCAAATGTACATGAATCCCAATACGTAGGCCTTTCCCTTGTCCTCCTCTCCTCTCCCTGCCTTAGCCTGATTGTTTTGTTGTTGTGTTTATTACTCCCATGCATTTCTTTAAAATATGGGGCCAACTGATGGCATGGAAGTTAAGGCAGCAGGATGGACCTGATAGCTTGCTTTCTCTCTCTCTCTCTCTCTCTCTCTCTCTCTCCCTCTCTCCCTCTCTCTCTCTCTCTCTCTGGTGAACACACGTGCCCTATGGCAAATTTTAAAAAAATAATAATAAATAAAATTAAGTAATTCTTTTCAAAAATAAAATTAAATAATTATTTTTATGAGAGAGAGATTTTGCTATAGGGCACGTGTGCTCACCAGTGAGACTGAGAGAGACAAAGAGAGAAAAAGTGAGAAATCACCCTCCCAGAGGAGATGGCCATGCTGTAGTCCCTACTCCTCCATCTTCCTTGGGATTTGGGGCACACACACACATGTGCCTGGTAAGAGTTTCAAGCTAGGTCCAGGACTTGAATCACAGTTAGCCATGTGAGAGTCTGGTGCTTTAACCACTGTGTCACTTGCTGACCCCAAATAGGTAATTCTTTGAATAAAAAAAAAATAATAAAGTGTTAGAGTAGCTCTGATTTCACAGCACAAAGAACTCATGGCTAATTGTGCAGTTTGTGCCTCAGACTCCACAGCTTGGAAAACATGCTGGGCTTGTGTCCTTGCCCACAATTCTGAGAGGAGGATGGAGGAGAAGGGACTGCAACATGGCTATCCCCACGGGGGTGATGTCTCACTTTCCCTCTCTCTGTATTTCTAGCTCTGGTGAGCATACATACCCTACAGCAAATTGCAAACATTAAAAATGAATCAATAAATCAATAAATGTATAAAATTCATGGTGGGTTTTGCATATTGTAAATTGTATCTGAATGTTATTCCAGATCACGACTTCACTCAATAAATATGTTGTGTGTGAGTTATACTGCATGTATATTATTACATGCATATATTCCATAGCATATGAGGGGATCTTCAAAAAGTTCGTGGAAACTGCGTATTATGAAAATACTATGCTTGGATTTTAATTTTTTACACCAAAATAAACTCACACTTTATTTTTTCACAGACTTTTTATAGCCTCTTTATATATAATATGTGACTATAATACTGTAGTGTATTATTTATACTAAACCACGATTTATTTATTCTTTCTCTCCTTGAGGAACACAATTGTCTACAATTTTACCTGGTAGAAAGAGTGCTGAAATGAACATTATCATACCCCTGTTGTGCACTTGTGTAAGATTTTCTCTGAGTGTGTGATAACTAGGGATCCACATTTTAGGTTAAAGCGTGTGCTCATTTCCACATTACAGATCTTGCCAAATTGTTCTCCAGTAGGTATGGGAATTGCACAACATCACTGGTACCGCTTTGGTAGTGTCGAGACCACAATGCTAATGTGATGGGTGTGAAATGGTGTCTTACTGTGTTTGAACTTGCGTGTCCTGTTTACTAATGAGGTTCATCATCTTGTGTTTATTGATTATACATTTTTCTCCTTTTCTGACTTTTTTCTTCATAGCTCTTTATTCTCTAAAAATGCAAACTGCCCTGCAGTGGCCAGCACAATCCCTCACATGTGCATTTTAGACCATTGTCCCTACTCTGCCGTAAGCCAATGCCAGGAGTTCTCTGTGTTGTGAAATCAGAGCTACTTTACCACTTGCTCTTTTTTTTTTTTTTTTTTTAAGACTGACCTGTTTAGGGGCCAGCAGGTGGTGCAGTGGTTAAGGCACTGGATTCCCACATGGCTAACTGTGGTTCAAGTCCTGGACCTGGTGGCTTGAAACTCATACCAGGCACGTGTGTGTGTGTACCCCAAATCCCAAGAGGACAGTGAAAAAGAAGGGACTGCAGCATGGCCATCTACCCTGGGAGGGTGATTTCTCACTTTTTCTCTCTTTGTCTCTCTCAGTCTCACTGGTGAGCACATGTGCCCTATAGCAAAAATTGCTCTCTCTTAAAAAATTATTAAATTTCATTTATTATTATTTTTTAAATAATTATTTATTATTTTTTAAAAGTTTGCTATAGGGCACATGTACTCACCAGAGTGAGGGAGAGAGAAAGCAAGCTACCAGGTCCAGGATTCTAACTGTGGTCAGCCGTGTGGGAGTCCAGTGCTTTAACCACCACACTGCCTGCTGACCCTAATTTTATTTATTATTATTATTTTTTAAAATTTTGCTATATGGCACATGCAGTCACAAGAAAGAAGGAGACAGAGAGAGAAAGGGAAAGTGAAAAAGCAAGCCATCAGGTCCGGGACTTAACTGTGCGAGAGTCCAGCACCTTAACCATCACACCACCTGCTGGCCCCCGCTTACTAACTCCTTTCCTAACAGATAGAACTTCTATTTGTATAATGGCCAATAATAGCATTCTTCAGTATTCTACATATACCTTTAAGCCTTAATAACTATTATATGTATTCACTTATCTAGTATTGATTACTTACAGTATGCTAGGCGTTCCATTGATCTCCCAGAATGCAAAGATTAGTAGCATACAGACCATGCCCTGAAAAAACCCTCAAATGAAAATGACTTAAAAAGTAAGTGTATTTGGGAACCAGCAGTTAGCGTAATGGCTATGTTGTTGGACTCACACGTAGTCGACCACGGTTCGTGTCCCGCACCCGGTGGCTTAAAACTCACGCCAGGCGCGTGTGCGTGCGTGCCCAAGATCCTGGGAGGAGAATGGAGGAGAAGGGATTGGGGCGTGGCCATCCCCCCGGGGGGTGATTTCTCGCTTTCTGTCTCTATGTCTCTCTCTGTCTGTCTGGCGAGCGCATACGCCCTATAGTGAAAATCTCTCCAAAAAAAAAAAAAAAGTAAGTGTATTTAATATTTTTAAATAACAGTTAATTTTTTTTATTATGGAGTAAAATGTTTAACATAATTATTTTTTTAGTTTCCAAAAGGTGTGTGCACTTGCCAGAGAGAGAGGGAAGAGCTGAGGGAAGGAGAAAGCACCTCTCAACAGGGTGTGGTCATGCCGTAATGCCTTCTTCATTTGTCCATCCCATCCAGATTTCCGACATTTACACACACGTGCCCAGCATGTTTTTTAAGCCTCCAGGGCTGGGATTTGAACCATGGTCAGCAATGTGGTATCTAGCTCCCTTAATCACTAGGGTACAGGGTAACCCAGTGTATATTTGTTATAGTTAAATAATTAAGATTCCTGGGACCAGCAGTTAGCGTAATGGCTATGTCGCTGAACTCCCATGTAGTCGACCACGGTTCGAGTCCCAGACCTGGTGGCTTAAACTCACGCCGGGCGTGTGTGTGTGCCCAAGATCCTGAGAGGAGAGTGGAGGAGAAGGGATTGTGGCGTGGCCATCACCCCTGGGGGGGGTGAGTTCTTGCTTTCTGTCTCTCTGTCTCTCTCTGTCTTTCTGGTGAGTGCACATGCCCTGTAGCAAAAACTTCTCCAAAAAAATAAATAATAAATAATAATAATTAAGATTCCTGTGTTGGTTGATAAGATAATGGTAAAATGAATCATGGTTTAGCTATACTCTAGAATTTATGTATACTGACACAGAAGAGTTACTATTCTATATTGTGGAGTAAAAAAAAAATCAATTTTCAGAATAGGCTAAACCTATTTTCACAAAAATAAAGGAGAATGGTAAATGTCCCTTCCTTTGGAGCCAGTAGGTTGTGTAGTGGTTAAGATGCTGGACTTCAACAAGGCTGACCATGGTTCGAGTCCCAGACCTAGAGACTTGAAACTCACACCGGGTGCATGTGTACCCGAAAGCCCAGGAGAGGATGGTAGAGAAGGGATTGCACATGGGGAAGTGATTTTTCTCTTTCTCTGTCTCTCTGGAGAGTGCATGTGCTGTATAGCAAAAATCTCTAGAAAACAAACCAAAAAAATTCCCTGTTCTCTAACAGTCAGCCTGTATTTGGTTCCAGTATAGAGGAGCAACGCTATCTTTGCCCTTCCTGGTCTTTCTTTTCTTTTTTTTTTTAATAATTATTTTATTTCACTTTATTTATTATTATTATTTGTTTTAATTTGACCAGAGAGAGAGAGAGAGAGAGAGAGAGGAAAGTAAGCTGCCAGGTCCGAGACTTGAACCATGGTCAGTCATGTGGGAGTCCAGCGTCTTTAACCACCACGCCACCTGCTGGCCCCACCCTTCCTGGTCTTTCTGACAGCATGGAATAGTAGGATGTTCTGCTCAGAATTCTGTTTTCATCAAAATTCTTTTTTCCCTCTAAAAGTAAAAACTTAATTCTTTATAGCTCTTTATGCTGTTTTTGTTATGTGTGCTGTCTTCATAGTAATGAGCTTTGCTTTTGCCATTCAGTTGGTTCCGGCTCTACAAGTTCAAGTGGACTGACAGGAAACTATATCCCTTCCTTTCTGAAAAAAGAAATTGGTTCTGCTATGCAGAGGGTACACCTGGCACCTATCACAGACCCTTCCCCTGGTAAGCTCTCTTGAATTGATTCAACAAATAGTTGTTGAACTACTGCCCTGGGATTCACCAATGAATAAGGCAAGCAGAACTTTCTGCCTTTGGGATACTTGCACGGTCCAGACAGTAAGCCGGATAACTGCAAGTTCTTCTTCCCTGAAAGCTGTGAGACCTCACCCAGGGTGCCCTTTCTTCCACACCCAGCCTAGAAACTCCTGGGTTGATACCACGGCCTCCAACTGCCAAGTCAGTACATGGCCAGACAGACTGGGCTTCCAAGTATGCGTCCTGGCGATGAAGCCCTTCAAAGAGTAAATCAGATGCTCATATGCGTTAAGGAGCTAGATAAAACAAGGCTTAGAGTGTGGGATTGCAGTGTTAGGGTTGCAAAAAAGAACTTACTGCAGAGTAGTGGTGGCATAAAGATCTGCAAGAGGTGAGGGAGCAAGCTTATATTACTGGTGGGAAAAGGGAGGGATGAGAGATTCTAGGGATTGTTTCTTTTTCCCCTGAGCTAGAGAGACAGAGAAAGACAGCATTCCCAGTAGGGCCCTAAGCCACGATCCATTCCTAGCTTCAGCCAGCCTGGATCATGGGCATGTGCATGCCTGACATACTCAGCGAGGTCTCCTCATGCAGACTTGGAACCTTCCCACGTGGGTCAGCCTTGCAGAGCGTGGCATTTTACCACTGTGCCACCATCTGGCCTCTGGACATGGGATTCTTAAGTGTACACAGCCTCCCAGGCAGGACAGGCCTGGCAAATTCAAAGGGTAGTGAGGAGGCTAGAGAGTGTAGAGTGGCATGAGTGAGGGAATAGTGGAAGATCGAGTCAGCAGGGTGACAAGAGGCCAGATGCTGTGAGGCTCTGCCGTAGGCCGCTGTAAGCTATTGTCATCAGCTGAGCAATGGGGAGCCACTGGAAGGTTCTGAGTGAAGGAGTAAGGCGATTGAAGGAGTAAGGTGAGCCATCTTCACAAGCTCACTCAAGTTGCTGGTCGTCATTGATTAAAGCAGAAGCCAGGTTGGAAGCAGGGAAGCTAAGAGGTTGCAGTTATCTAGAAAAGAAATGGTACTATCTTGGGCCAGGATGAAAATAGTTGATTTTTTGTTTTATTTTGTTTTGTTTTTGTTTTTTGTTTTTAAAGTCTGCCATATTCTGAGTACATTTGGAAGGTGGATTCTAACACATTACAAGTGGGATATGAGAAAGTGAGAGGGTCAGTGAATGACACCAATTTCCTGGTAGTTCAGCTCTACAATGGGATTGTCCTTGATGGAGACAGGGAAGACTGGGAGTAGAGAAAAATGGTCCTCTGTGAACTTCTCACTTTCTGACATTGATGTCACCCACACGCGTGTGTCTGCACTTTCCTTACACGAGTCCCATGTCCGTCTGGCTATCCTTTCTCTTTCACTGCAGGTTATTCTTCCCTGAAAGCTGTGAGACCTCACCCTGGGCGCCCTTTCTTCCACACCCAGCCTAGAAACACTCCTGGGTTGGTACCGCGGCCTCCAGCCGCCCAGCCAGTACACGGCCGGACAGACTGGGCTTCCAAGTACGCGTCGCGGCGATGAAGCCCTTCACAGGGGAAAGCAGGACTCTTTCCCTGTGTTTGTTCTACCTGCAAGAAATGTGTGAATGGTATAAAAGTAAAAACTTTATAGTTATTCTTCTGAACTATGACATTTCAATATTCTTTTTTAAAGTTTTTTTTTAATATTGATTTGAATGCAAAACCCTTTTTTTGTACAAAATTATTTTATTCTAAAACTGGGTCCCCTTATTTTCTTAAAGAACAGCATTTTGTATATATGGATTATGTTTTAGCATTTTATACAGTCAACTTTGTAATGACTTTTTAAAGATTAAGTGATTTTCCTTTGGGGTTCCAGATAATATTTTATACGGATTTTGAAAAAATGTAATAATATTGATGCAGTATTGCAACAGGGGTGCAATTTAAGGCTGTGTGATAAGGGTTATTTACTTGATCTGTGCAGATACTTGTGAAGTGGTTTAATTTTAAATGTGGCTCAATAGGAACTTCAGTCTTTCTTGGACAAACATTAGAAAAGTGATTCTCTGCTTTTATGACTATCAAGTCATTGGTTTGATTTCTTTTGCTACCACTGTGCGATTCTAAAAGGACTGTTATGTAATTCACTTTGTTTTATTTTTGTTCCCCGATGAAAGAACCCTTGAATAGTTTTTGAAATTTTTACAACCCCCTTTAATGCGGTTGCAGATATCTGAATGAAACCAAGCTTACTCAGGCTATGCCCTCACATTTTATTTTCTTCCAACTTTGAAATCAAGTTGCCTAAGTACCCATAAAAGGGAGGCTTTTCACGTGAAAAGGTTTTCAATGTAAAGCCTAACACGGCCAGTTAAATTTTATCCCTGCCAAGATATATGACCAAAAAACCTAGTTTCAAAGCAACGGAAAAAATTTTAATTGCTAGAAAGCACATGTGCTTGCCCAAGAAAGGGAGAAGAGGAGAAAGTACCTCCCATGTCACACCACAATGCCTTCTCCGACTCTTCATCCTGTTGGGATTTGGGGCGTGCACTCACACATACCCTCTGTGTGTTTCAAGCCACCAGGGGCCAGGATTCAAACCACAGTCAGCAAATAACCGAGACGAGATTTTTTTTTGAGTTTAGGTTGGATTTCCAGGCCTGACTAGGGAATAGTCAATAAATAGTCTTCTGTCCTGGCCACAGTCTCAAGACCTTTGATACCGCAGGAAAGATTTATGACCAGTGTTCCACTTGTCTGGGGAGTCCCAGTTGCCATGATGGTAGCATCCGTGGTATGCCACATTCATGCTCTAGTCCTTGTGTAGTTTCTTTTCAGAGTGAAAATCCCGATTTTGTTCGGCAGAGGCTGTTCCATTGAGAGAAATGTTTACAGCAATTTTGAAAATGACAAAGCTAGTTTGGAGACAGAAAAAGATGAAAGGTCCACTCTCATCCATATCTCTATGGTACATTTGCCTCCACTCATGGTTCCTTCGAAGGCACGAGGGAGAGTCACCATGAATGAACACAATAGGATCTCGGCAGTGTATTGACTCACGTTCTCCCAGGGCTCCAACTGCTTTCTTTTGGTTCCAGGTTCTAGGTTCCAGCTAATTGAACTGGAAATGGTGATTTTTGTAGGATAAGTTAAAATAATAGTTTACAATGAATATAGGTACCTTCATACAGTTCCCCCTTATAAGTTGGTAAACCACTGCTTTGTTTATTTTTTTATTTTGTATTTTTTTTTTAGAGAGAGATATTTTTGCTGTAGGGCACATGCACTCCTCATAGAGACAGAAAGTGACAACTTCCCGGGGGGGGTGGGGGGGTGGGACCACACCGCAATCCCTTCTCCATTTTCCTCTTGGGATTTTGGCCACGCATGTACTTGCACCCAGTGTGTTTTAAGCTTCCGGGTCCAGGACTTGAACCATGGTTGACTACGTGGGAGTCCAGCAACATAATCATTACACCATCTGCTGGCCCCTGCTTTGGTATTTTAATAAATATTGCAACCTGAACAAATGACCATGTATTCCAAAAGGCCCTAACCTAAAATCAGGGAGTAATTTATGCTTTGGAGAATCTGACTCAAAAATATACTTGCCTGAGCACTATGATCCTTAGAGGCATGGGAAAGCACAGAGTGGATGTGGATTTGATTGACATTTTCCTGTTAACAAGCTGGCAGCAGAGCTTCAGAAAATGTATATGTAAGCACACTTAAGCTGAATTCATGTCTGTATTATATTCTCCACACATTAGCTAAAGCAACAGAGATGTGTTTTCAGAGATGAGTTCTTTACTATGAGGTTAATATTTATTTTTCCTTTCTGTATTATAAATAAAAGTAAATTAATCTAAAACCTTGCCCAGCTTGCTGGAAAGCTGGTCTTCAATTGTAAATATCCCTTAGAGAAGCTAAAGAATTGTCATTACCATATTCTCTGTACTCTAGCTTATGTTAAGATCCTTACTTTTTTTTTTTAACTGAAAACCCAGTTACCTGGTTATGATTCATTATAATTTTGTTAGACTTTTGTAGAGCCCAACTTCAGAAAATACTTCATTCTCTCCCTTTTTCCCTTTCCTTTGTTTACCAGAAAATGGCTTCCCTTGGGAGGCCAAACACTTTGACTCATATGATGGCTAAGAAGCTGATGGGCAGATGAGAAAACTAAAAGACTGAAAAATAACCAATCTGTATTCTAAAAACCTAGCAAAATCCTGTACTCTCCCCCCACCTCACTCCCCACCCCTCGCCAAAATGGGTAAAGGACAAAGTATGTATACAAGCTATGTACTACCGAAGAGAGTAGTGACCATTTTTTGGTCAGTGAAAATAAAATGCTACCCATTGCATGTATTTTTAATTACTATAAAATTATAAAATGTAACACAAGACACCAGTAGGAATGATACATCTCACAGTACCTGTCCATGACTATACCTCATGTTTTAGACAGAAAGCTTTCTAGGATGTCGAGTTATGGTACAGGGCTGGCTCTCGGTCTATGCCCAAAGATTCAGTAACCGTGGTGTGCTGGGAGTACGGGTGTGCCTCAGACGGAGCAAGCTTAGCAGGGAGCACCACATCTGCAGATAGAAGAAAGCTCCCCTTGGCGTGGTAGAATACGGTTCCATCGAGTAGCAGGTCCCCCCGCGTCAGCATACGGTAGGATTCAAGTAGGAAGAAAACTGATTTCCAGACATTTTTCTAGACACATCACTAATATTTTATAAAATGACACTGTCATCTTTTGGAGTTATCAAAAATTGAAAACAATCAAGGGGACACAAAACAAGAATTGTTTTTAAAGTATGAATACAAGTACTGGTGTTTTCTCATGAAGTAGCATTTTCCTGTCAACCAACCATTGTTTTGTGCCATTTAGAAGAAAAACAAACAAAAATGTAAAGAATGCAGGCTGTGTGTCTCAGCTCTGTATATGACCCAAAGCAATATGTTTTTAAGAAAATGTTTGACATACTAATTATTTTATATCAGTTTAAGCATACCGTAGCAACTTGTTTGTTTAATATATGTGGTTAATTTTTAGAATTATTTTTATAATTTCCAACCAAATGTACTGTACTTTTATATAATTTATTGTGAGAACCTTGTCACGGAACTCATTAAGAAGACAAACTAAAGGCAAATGTTGCGTTAATCTGTATTATGTTTCTTATAGACACTGTGCTAATGTGAATTTAAAATGACCTGAACAAAGTCTTCTAATCTCAGATATCTCACAGATATCTCAGTATGGATAGCAGTTTAGTTACCTGATTTGAAATAAAGCAAATATTCATAAGAAGAAAATAAGAGGACAGAAAACCATTTAAACGAAGACCTTTCTGAAATGTTGCTTTTTGAATAGTTTTTCCTAAGGTGTTTAAAAATGTTAACTTTATGTAAGAAAAATTCTCCTGCTCCAATTAAAGTTACAGTTTAAGAAAAATTTGAGTGTGTTGTGTTTTTATTTGCTGTTCCTTTATCAAAATGTAACAATATTGGGCCAGCAGGGGTGTGGTGGTTAAGGCACTGGACTCCCACATAGTTGACCATGTTTAAAGCCCTGGACCGGGCGACTTGAAACTCACGCCCGGCATGTGTGCACGCATGCCCAAAGTCCCGAGGGAGAAGGAATTGCCATGTGGCCCTCCCCGTTGAAGAGTGATTTCTCGCTTTCTGTCTCTTTGTCTCTGTTTCTCTGGCACTCACACATACCCTATGACAAAAATCTAAAAAACGGGCAGTATTTCATGGGGCCAGTAGGTGGTGGGGTGCTGGACTCCCACGTAGTGGACCGAGGTTCAAGTCCCAGGCCTAGCGGCTTGCTTTCTCGCTTTCCCTCTCCCTCTTTCTGGTGAGCACACATGCCCTATAACAAATTTTAAAATATCATAATAATCATAAATAAAATTCAATACTTCTCAAAAAAAGATAGAGCCCCTGGAGCTTTGATATAACTTCTTAACCTCTGCCAAAGAGCTACTGTAAAATTGGGAGCCTACATTTAAGCCACAGCATGAAGAGTTTTCCTGCAATGTGGAGGTTTTTGTTTGTTTGTTTTTTTTTTTTTTAGAATTCAGCTTTTAACAAGTTAGAGGACTGGGGATAATAAAAAGAAAGAAAAGGGGGAAAAAGCAGTTTTGAATAATTTCTTATTGCTGAATTCATTGTGCTTAATACCTATTTTGCATGTTTTTTAGCTTTTCATAGCATGTTCCCATTTGCAATGTAAATCATCCAATGAAGCTCATGACTTCACTAACTACACTCAGAATGCCACAGGAAATTCATTGCCATCCTTGTACTCTTTGGAAGAATTTTGTAGGAACATGATCTACAAATTAAACTTGCATGGCACTGTCTCTTTATCCAGCACTGTCTCTTTATCCTTGGGGAATACATTTCAGGACTCTCAGTGGATGCCTGAGATGGAGAATAGTACTGAACCCCGCATATGTTTTCTTAGTCTGATAACCAGGTGAGGCCATTAAGAGACTGACAAGAGGGTGGTGTCTGCAGTGCATATATGCTGAACCAAAGGGTGAGGGAGGACCAAGCTGACCGCACGCTGTGTCACCCCACTACCAAGAATAGCAAGTCACTTACAACAGGAATCGTTTCTGGAAATTTCCATTTAAAACACATGGGCCTCAGCTGATGATAGTAACTCAGACTGGTAAGTGACAGCGAGGGTAGTGGGAGATGACTGTATTGGTGAATCCCTAAGTATGCCCCTCGCCATTGGGACACGGCTGACATCTTCAGCATTTGTCTCACCATCTGGTGTCAAAATGGGCCCACCCAAACCCTCAGAAGCCCTCCAGCGGCAAGCACTCAGCCATCTTCCTGGCATGAAAACCTGCTGTTAGAATTGTCTGATTCTGGGCATTTTTGGTTACAGCTAAATTCAAGCCAACTGTCTCCTTCTTTCTGGAGTATTTACATATAAACATGCTCTCAAGCAAATTTAGAGCTTTCGATTTTTGTTAAGAGTAATATTATCTGCTACTGAGTGGGAAGGTGAAGGATCAAGGCTGAAAGGATTTCTGAGGGCCCCTGAAAATACATCAGGTAGGTACATAGACTGCCCTAGGCCAAGGGCATCGCCAAGGGTCCCCAATAATAGGATGGTTTGGGGGGGCTTCCAAGAAATCCAAAGGCCTCAGCATACCCATCACAGAGCGACAGAATTACTGTAACAGGAGCTTTCGTTTCTTCGCTAGCCGTGAAATAAGAGAGTCTGATGATACTAATTTACTCTTCAGATGAACAAGACTGCTAGTAAGGCAGGAGTGCTGGGTGATCAGACCCAACACCCATGTCGGTTCATGTCCTACACTCATGAATCATTAGACATGTGGATAGGCGAGAGAAAAGCAGAATTTATCAGGGGAGGATAAAAAGCTTCCAGTGTAGTGGAAGGGACCCGAATAGGTTGCCGAAGAGGAGCTGGAAGCCAGGAGTTTTTATTAGCAGTCCAAGTAGTGGGCTGGCTTTCAGATAAAGGAAGTGGCTTAGGAAATGGTTACCTGATCCTCTGAGTCATTTATTACCCTGTTCCTTGTGGGGTCAGCAGACCACCACGTCCTGGACTTCTTGTTAGAATACAAAAAGAGGTTACGGTTCTGTTTGTATAGTAGGTATACGAACATGTCTACAACTCGCGAGAAGGCAAAACTCCTTAACACTGGAAAACAAAGCATAGAAGGTCAGTAATGGAAAGCAAATGCAGAGACCAGAGACAGGGTGGGAGGAGGATGGGAAATGGCAGAGGGTGAGAAATAGGGGAGAATATATCTGTGTGTATATATATATATATATATATATATATATATATATATATATATAGGACGGAAACACAGATCAACTGATTTTGCCCAAACTTAGTCTTCCTCCTCCATCCTTCATGGAGCTAGAAAACAAAGCAGTGTTCATCCATCCACTCATTTATTCATTTACTAAGCAAATATTCTGTGAATGCCTACTCTATACTAAGCAGAATACACAAAAGAAAGGACAAAAATTTTTTTTTCATTGCTAAAAGGCATACTTCTTATTGACAGAATTATGCCCATTAGTAGGCTGTGAACATATATTTTGACTATAGTTATATATTGATATAATATTTTATAAGTATAGGATAATAGTGAAAATAAAAGGTAACATAATGGTCTAACAAGATATTTCTCTTACTGAAAGTATAAAACAAACAAATTTTAAAAGTCCCAGGCTTTTAAAAAAAGTATAACTTCCAATATAAATTTAAGTTGGGTGACTTTATTATAGTATATAAATTATGTCACAGTAAAGCTGTTTTTCTTTTCTTTTTTGTTCTTTAAAACGTATTCTAACTATTTTAATCTGTGTATTCTTCCAAAGTTAACTTAAGTATATTTTTTATAGTTTTTTAAACTTACATGTAATCACTGTACATCTTTACAGTATCAGCATGCCTTTTCTGAACATTATCATAAACAGATAAATCATTTTTGTGTCTGTTAAATGTTTTTTTTTCTGATCCCCTCTACCCCAAAGGACAACAATGTTTAACCTCATGTAATGACATTCTAGTAAATGTACAGATAAATTTAAAAATTTTGTTTAATGTCAATTAATGTTATAAGAAAACAGAAAAGAAGGGTGGAAAAAGAAGTGTTTGTGTGGGGAGGGGCATCATTGTACACTTTTCTTCTATTTCCTTTGAAAAATTTGTGGGGAAAAAAATGAAAAGAAAGGCAGACTGCCACATGCAGCGCCTCATTTGGATGTGTCTGGAGTCTTGGAAGCTTGACTACCCTACGTTCTCCTACAATGGACCTTGAGAGCTTGTTTGGAGGTTCTAGCAGGGGAGCGCAGCTACTCGTATACCCTTGACCGAAGAACGGTCCTCCTCTATCGGGGATGGTCGTCCTCTTCGACCGAGCGCGCAGCTTCGGGAGGGACGCACATGGAGCGGTGAGGGAGGAAGGGGACACCCGCCTAGCCAGCCAGATCAGCCGAATCAACCCTGGCGATCAATGGGGTGACAGATGTCGCAGCCAGATCGCCCTCACATCCGACATTCCAGCGCAATTGGGGTGTATATAAACCCTGATAGAAACGTAACTTTACACATAGGTTGAGCTAATTACCCATGCTGGATCACTAGCAGAACGTTTTTTAACTAAATCAAGTTTAACTAGCATGATAAGCATGATTTCATCCGTAAAATGTTATATTTAAATCAAAACTGACTTAAATTTCTCCTGTTTTACATTATCCACAATGCCTTGCAAATGGGTGGGGCATGCTAAATACCATCATCTCTATTGGTGAAACCTTCCGGGAGCCTCGCCCATTTGCAGCGCCATCTCCCCGCCCACGCTCCCCGCCTATCTGCGGGGCTCAGGCCCCAGGCTTTGTGCGGATCCAGGCGCTCCGAGCGGACGCCAGGTCTGTCTCCCTCGTGCCGCTTCCACCCGCCTTTTCTCGTCTTCTCGTTTTTTCGCCTCTCTTCTCTCCGAACCTTTTATTCTTTCCCTCCTACCTACCTCTCCCCGCTCACTCCTATGGTCTGATTGCCTCCTGCCCCTTGCGCCCCCGCCTCCGTCTGGACAGACGTGGGCTACTTGGCAGGGTTGCGGCCGTTCTTGGCTCAGTGTGCGTGTTTTTATTAACTCCTGCGGAGTGGGAGCTATTGGTGGAGGGTATACTCGGGGTGACTCTGGGCTTCTGGGCAGCATCTTCGGTCCTGCGCGGTCAGAGCAAGCGGCCGCCGAGTACCTGAAAATAGTCTCCCAGGGCCGAACCTAGGGGGCGCATTTTGCTAGGCAGAGGGCTCTTCTGCCGGCGGGGTTTGGAGGTGGAGGACGTGTGGGACCCGGGGCAGCCGCTGCAGGCGTGAAGGACGTTTTGCAGACAATAGCAATAAATAATGCTCGGCCTATCCACTTCCCAGTTGTTGTGATACACTCTGAGGGTGCATGTTGGAATTCTTGCAGAGGTGCCCATGGCCTGGCCGTTTTCCTTCGGGGCCTCTCCCGAGTTGAATTTGGAAAATCTAAAATTCTCAAGGTCAGAGTATATGACGTTCTGAGTCTCTGAAATATTCTACTAGTAGTACATGTACAACAGATGGCCCCAGTTTCTCAGGATCAAGATCCAGAATACGAAATCATAAATAGAAACGGTTATGAAAGCCCAGGATGGTTTTTGTTTCATGTGATAAAATGGTGGTACGTTTTCACTGAAGGAAAAATGCAAGAATCAAAACGAAAAACAGCTTCATGTACTTACAATCCCAAATATTCATTTAGCCCCTGAACACTTGGGACATTTCTCAGACAAGAGATTAGGACTGTCGTGTACGAGGAGCTATTGCATTTGTTTTTCAGAAAGTCTGAAAGGCCATCATGTCCTCGAGGCCCAAACTCCATTATCCGAACGGAAGAGGCAGAATGGAATCTGTTAGATGGCTTTTGGCTGCCGCTGGAGTAGAGGTACCCTGTACACTGTGTCTTCGCAGATTTGTCGTACAGTCCACCTTTGAGGGAAAGAAATTTCAGAGCACTGTTCATTCAGTCCTCTTCCGCCAAAATCACAGACTTGCTTCGCTGGGTCAGAAGATTCCTTCCTGTCCAGGGATTTTTTTTTTAAATAAGTGGAATATGGTTGATGAAGTTCTGTTTTCCTGTTGATCTTTACTTAATTATTGCTCTACCACGAGTGAATATTTTTTAATAAGGAGAAAGGCAGTGAACCCAAAATTTGCCAGTTCCTCTCAGCATTTGGTTAATTATGCACTCTCTGGGTAAATTTTCTGTTTACTTCAATGACTTCAAACTGGTATCTTGACTGCATGTGTGAATGTGTTGGCCCAAACGGTGTTTTAGTTTTTGTTCTGTTTTCTTTATTCCTAGAGTGTGCTTTGTGCTTGCTAGAGAGACAGAGAGAGACTGAGAGTGAGACATCAAGCAACTTCCTATGGGGCATGGTCACATTTGCAATCCCTTCTCCATTTCTCCCTCCTTTTGGGATTTTGCACACACACACACACACACACACACACACACACCGTATGTGTTTCAAGCCCCTGAACCAGGACTCAAACTGAGCAGTTGGTTATGTGGGATCCAGGCAACTGGGCTGACTTCTTTCTATTAACTTCTACCTAGAAGAATTTTCAAGTAACAAACAGGAAACATTGCCATGAATTGCTTCCCCAGCTTCAATAGTCATCTACTCTATAATAACTTTTTTTCATCTGTCTCCGTTTTCCATTTCTTTTGTGCGAGTATTTTAAAACAAGATTTAAACATCATGTATCTTTTCCATCTGGGAGTACTTGTGTATTTATCGAACATAAGAGGGCCCCTCTCATCTCCTCTTATCTTATCAAAGATTACATGGTATCAAAGATTACATGGTATGAGTTAGTGATGTTAACCTTGACCATTGCCCTGCTCCTCCATCTACAGTTAATATTTTACCCTGAAATCTTTCATGAAATCATTAACGTCTTTAACATCTCTCCAGCCTCAAGGGGATGGAAATTAAGCTCAACCTCACGGAAAAGGAGAATTTGCATTTGGAGTTCTTATGTAAAGAAGACTTACCCTTCCCCTCCTGTTTGTTTATTTATCTAATTCTTTATTTCTATTGCTATGGACCTAAGAACATTGATTTTATTTACTTCAGTGCTCAGATTTTTTCCATGTTTGGCCATTGAGACTTTTAGGTTGTCCTCTTTTTTATTTTTTCTGCACTTCCTTACTTTCTGACACTATAGATATTCCATGCTCATCTTGTATTTTCCCTGCCCAAGCCTAAGAATCAGGCATTTCTTCGAGGTACCCTGGTCCTTTTAATAGAAAATGGTATTAGCAGCCAAGATCTGGATGCTAGGTGTCTACATTTGTTTTTTCTTTTAGGTGTTTTTTGTTTGTTTGTTTGTTTGTTTTTTGCTGTAGGGTGTGTGCACTGGCCAGAGAGAGACAGAGAGGGAGAATAAGAAATCACCTTTAAGGGAGGATGGCCACGGTGGCATCCCTTCTCCTCCGTTCTCCTCTCAGAATTTTGGGCAAACACCCACGTGCGCCCCCTGTGATTTTAAACCACCAGGTCTGGGACTCGAATTGTGCAGCTGGCAGGATCCAGCCACCTTAACCTCCACACCACCTGGTGGCCCCTACATTTGTTTCTAGTGCCACTTACTTGTGGAAGAAGAAAGCCCTGTAGGATTGTCTCCATTCTGTATTTGACTTATTTACCCTCAAGGTGTTACATGCTAGGATAAGACTATTCTCTTTTCTTGTCGAAGATGTTTTGTTTTGTTTGTTTGTTTGTCTGTCTGTTTGTTGTTGTTGTGGTTTTGGCTATAGGGTATGTGCACTCACCGGAGAGAGACAGAGAGGGGGGCAATGAGAGGGAAAGTGAAAAATCCCCCCACCCCAGGGAAATAACCAAGCCAGAGTCTCTTCTCCTCCACTCTCCTCCTGGAATTTTGGGCACACACACCCACACGCCCAGTGTGATTTTTTTTTAATATTTAATTTTATTTATTCATTCATTTATTTTAATTTGACCAGAGAGAGACAGAGAGAGAGGGAGAGGAAGTGGGAAAGCAAACCACCAGGTCCAGGACTTGAACCATAGTCGGCCTTGTGGGAGTGTCCAGCACCTTAACCACCACGCCACCTGCTGGTCCCCCATGACTTTTTTTTTTTTAAGCCACCAGGTCAGGACTCTGATTGCAGTCGGCCATGTGGGAGTCCAGTGCCATAACTACCACAACACCTGCTGGCTCTGCTGCTTTCATTTTAATGTGTTCTTCTATTCTCTGTATTTCCTGGAAACAGTTAACACTAGACCCAGAGCTGTGATCAGATCCAGGTTTCTTTTTTTCTATCTTTATTGTTTTTTCCTGTCAGACTATGTTAGGATAGCTGCTGTGGACATGTTTGTGTCATACCCCTTTAGGAGCTGCCTAAGGATTGGGGTCTCATTTTCAGCCTGTGATGCCAGGCTCGGTCAGTGTGTTCCTGTGACCGCAGATCCGTACACGACGGTGCCCCCATTTCTGTCTCAGCTAGTTTCAGTGGCTATCGATCATTGTCACTGTGAGGATTTACAGAATGGCTACTTCTCTATTTCTGTCATTCCACCTGAATTGATAATGTGACTCTCTTATAAAAAGTCATTTTTACGCTCTAATTATTTAACATGTTGAAATAAATTTCCTGTAGGAAAGTCCTAATTCAGGACTTCTGAACACTTCACCTAGAAGAACTGAAAGGGGGTTGAGAAAGGGGGTGTTTAGTGTGGAGGTGCAGTCCTCTGTAGAATCCTGGTGGGTCACCGGGCCCTGGGTTAGGGAGCAAAGAGGACAGACACCAGAAGCTATGTCTGTATGCGCAGCCAGCGGCTATACTTAGACCAGAGTTGCCAAGCTCCCTCCAAGCTCTAAAATGGGATGTTCTCTTCCCTCTCTTTCTCATCCAATCCTCCTCCATTCCAGTGCCAGTTGCTTTCTACTTACAGTGTTTTATAAAGCCAACACAAAGGGGCCAGCCCATGGCCGAGTGGCTAAGGGAGCCTCATCTCACATCCCTGACTGCGTCACATCTCAGCCCCAGGGATTGAGAAACACCTGGCTGTGTGCACGTGTGCCCCAGATCCCAACAGGATGGAGAAACGGAGGAGAAGGGATTGCAGTGTCACCACACCCCATTGGGGGGCTGCTTTTTTCTTTTCTGTTCACTCTCTCTGGCAAGTACACGTGCCCTCTGGCAATTTAAAAAAAATAAGAAAAGCCTAGGGCCAGGAGGTGGGGTGGTGGTTAAGGTGTTGGATTCCCACATGGCCAACTATGGTCTGAGTCCCAGACCTGGTGGCTTGTTTTCTCACTTTCCCTCTCTCTCTGGTCAAATTAAAGATAATAATGATAATAAAATGTAAATAAAATAAATAATTCTTTTTTTTTAAAAAAAAAAGCCTGACACAGATTCACCCTAGAGATAGGTAGCATTTGTTTTGAATATACGTTTCCAGAAGTGAAAAATCAGAATCAGTCGGAAGGACTTTTTTTTTTTTTTTTTTTTTTTTTTTTTTGGTGAGAGGTTTTTGCTATAGGGCGCATGCACTCACCAGAAAGACAGAGACAGAGAGACAGAAAGCGAGAAATCATCTGCCACGGTGGATGGCCATGTCGCAATTCCTTCTCCTCCATTCTCCTCTCAGGATCTCGGGCACACACACATACATGTGCCTGGTGTGAGTTTAAACTACTGGGTCCGAGAGTTGAACCACGGTCAACTACATGGGAGTCTAGCGATGTAGCCATTACACCAACTGCTGGTCCCGGAAGGACTAAGTTTTCTTTTTAAATGTCCATTTCTGGGCAGTCCCAACCACTGAACGTGAATCTCTGAGGGATGGGCCTAGGGTTTGATACCCCTTTCCTTCCACTTGCCCACATGTTTTAAATGATCATGGTCTTAAGAGCTACTGCCTGAGCCACACCCACCATCTGGGTATTTGGACAGATGTCCCTGACATTGTTGTCCTGAGGCTGCTGCTCAGTGGGCATCAGATAGTCACTCTCGGGGCAGGGGGCGGGGGGCAGTGAAGCCCTTCTCCTCACACTACAAAGATCCTGGTAAGCAACCGAAGCCAGGCCTCTAGCCACCATCCTGATTCTTGCCCCAGGTCAGCTGTTGACACGGAGATGGGGGGGCACTGATGCTGCAGTGTTTGGTTCTGCCCCTCCAATGTAAGGTCTGGGAATGTGGAGCAGGGCCAGACAGGCTGGGGCACTGATCCTGGGTGCACAGTAATCCCAGGACTTGATGGGGGAAGCCTTCTCTTGACATGAAGTGCAATAGTTCGGAACATCTTAGGACATGTCTTACGTCACCTAAAGGAGATGCGTGTGCTCATGAGACAGAGATGGAGAGAAAGTGAAAAATCACCCCCTATGGCGAATGACCACGACACATTCTCTTCTCCATTTTCCTCTTGAGATTTTTGGCATACATGCACATGCACCAACATGATTTTCAAGCCACCAGGTCTGGAGCTTGAACCATGGTCGGCCATGCGAGAGTCTGGTGCCTTAGCCACGCCACCTGTGGCCCTTTATTCTGTTTCTTTCCCATCTTTAAATTTGAAAACTTGGAAGCCTCCCAAAAAAACTCTAGTAGTACAATGGTTGTCTTTCAACTATCAATAAAATCACCAATTGCTAACATTTTACTACTTTTGCTTTGTCCCTTCTCTCTCTGTTGTTTTTTTCCCTGAATCATTTGAAAGTATTAATAGTTCCAGACATTGGCATGTATCTCTCCCCTGAAAGGATCCACAATTGTCCCCATAACCACTGTGCCATTGTCACCACTAAGAAAATGAAATTGACGGCATCTGATACACACCCACATGTTCACTTCTCCTATGGACCCCCAGTGTCTACATAACTGATACATACCTAGCCGTATGAGGGCTACTCATCCAAGATCTAATCCAGATTCAGGCACTTGGTTGCTCCTTTGTCACTTTTTGCCATTTCTTTTCATGCCCTTGACTTTGTGAAGTCTAGGCCATTTGGTCAGAGAATGTCCCACATTCCTAGATAAGCCCATTTTACCTGGTGAGTTGATTCAGGCTGTGTCTGGCAACGTCCATACAGGTGTTACTTGTCCTTTTCATTCTATCATAACAGAAGGCACAGAGGTCTGAGTGTGCCCTATTGGGATCTAAGTTTGATCACTTGGATAGATAGATGGCAAGATCTCCAGCTCTCTCCATGGTGAAGACACATTTTCCCTTTATCAAAATTCGGTTAACATATGGGGCGATACTTGGAGATTGTGTAAATATTCTGTACCCTAGGATTCTCATCAGAATTAGTTACTACACTGGAGATTGCAAATTGGTGATTTTCTAATTTTATTATTAATTAGGGCCAACCCTACTTTAATTTACATGACTTTGTGGGGAAAAAAAAAAAAAAAAGACTTTGGCAGGACCAGCAGTTAGTGTAATGGCTATGTCGCTGGACTCCCATGTAGCTGACCATGGTTCGAGTTCTGAACCCAGTGACTTAAACTCACTTCAGGCGCATGTGTATGCGTGCCCAAGATCCTGAGAGGAGAATGGAGGAGAAGGGATTGCGGCATGGCCATCTCCCCTGGGGGGTGATTTCTTGCTTTCTGTCTCTCTGTCTCTGTCTTTCTGGCAAGAGAATGCACTCTATAGCAAAATCCTCTCAAAAAAAAAAAAAAAAAAAAAAAAAAAGACTTTGGGGATACCCTCATGCCTAGTGATTGAAGGAGCCAGATCCCACATGGCTGAGGCAACGATTCGAGTCTCAGCCCAGCAGCTTCGAAAACATACCAGGCATATGTGCGTGGGATTGGATTCTCCAAATCCTGACAGGATGGAGGAATAGAGGAGAGTGACTGTGGTGTAACCATACTCCCATTTAGAGGGTGCTTTCTCCCCCTCTCTGTGTCTCTCTGTTCCTCTCTGGTGAGTACACATGCCTTTTGGCAATAAAGAAAACAAAAAAGAACTTTTCCTCCCCTTTTCTGTTTTTTTAGTGACATGATCTATGGACCTAGGTATTTTGTTCCTTTTTTTAAAGTATGTGTATGTGTGTGTGTGTGTGTGTGTGAGAGAGAGAGAGAGAGAGAGAGAGAGAGAGAGAGAGCGCGCTAGATAGGGCAGGTGGGAAGGAGAAAGAGATAAGTTTTGTTTTTTTTTTTTGAGAGGTTTTTGCTATAGGGCGTGTGCGCTCACCAGACAGAGAGAGACAGAGAGACAGAAAGCAAGAACTCACCCCCCAGGGGGGATGGCCACGCCGCAGTCCCTTCTCCTCCATTCTCCCCTCGGGATCTTGGGCACGCACGCACACACACCCTGCATGAGTTTGAAGCCACCGGGTCCGAGACACGAACTGTGGTCGACTACATGGGAGTCCAACGATATAGCCATTACGCTAACTGCTGGTCCCAAGAGATAAGTATTTTGACAGGGTCTTGGCATGTCATAGTCCTTCCTTCCGCAACCTCCCAGTCAGCTAGGACCACAGGCATGGCCCACTGTGCCAGACCTGTTTAGGCTGGTCTGGGAACTGAACCCAGGTCTCCCATGCAGTCCCAGCCATCACCCAGTGTGCTCTTCCTCTTGCACCACTGGGGCTGGCCAGACATCATTCTTTCTGATGCTTATATCGTCCTAAATTTGGTTAAGGAATCCCCCCTAAATAGGGTCCACCATACCTTTGCCATACCTCGTTCATCTTTGAAAACTTCCTTGCTTTCTGGCATGGACTTTATCTTCTAGAATTTCTAGTCCCTTGTTTTCTTTTTTTGTTTAAGAATTATTTAATTTTATTTATTATTATCATTATTATTTAATTTGCTATAGGGCACACACAACTCACTAGAGAGAGACAGAGAGAAAGAGAGAAAGCAAGCAACCAGGGCTGGGACACACGCTGTGATGGCCATGTAGGAGTCTAGCACCCTAACCACCATGCCACCAGCTGGCCCAGTTCCTTTTTTCTTTTCTTTTTTTTTTTTTTAATTTGCCAGAGGGTACAGGTGATCTCCAGAGAGAGAGAGAGAGAGAGATGGAGAGAGAAGGAGAAAGCACACCACAATGGTGCGAGATCGCACTGCAATCTCTTCTCTATTTCTGCACCCTGTCAATATTTGGAGCATGCACACACACATGCCCCAGTGTGTTTGTCAAGCTAATTTGTCTTGTTTTATTTTTTTATTTACTTTTAATTTTTAATTTACATTTAATCACGTATCTCTTTACAGTGTACAACCTTTTTTCTTCCAGCACGAATACTATGCATATCAGTCAAGACAAAGATATTACTATATACATGATTGTCAGCAAATAGCTTTTCATTTTTTTGTCAATTAAACATGCTTTTGCTTTTTTTCCTTCCCCTTTTCCCTCCCCTCTCCCATATTAAACTTTTTTCACCTTTAATTGATTCACAAAAGATCTTAATTAAACTGAAACTATGGACAGAGTTAAAATCTAGTGACAAGTGCATTGTAATTTTCTTCTGAAACATTTTTTCTCTCTCCATTCCCCTTTTTACTAAAGAGAAGAATAAACTAACTTATTTGCAAAAATAAATAAATAAATAAGTTTAGTCTCATTTGATCTGTTATTTGTACAGAGCCCTGTAAAAATTCAATTTCTGATGCAAGGCAACAGACACTATTGTTTTATTGAACTTATGCAGATAACCATTCTGCCACAAAATAAGAATGCTCACCAATATTTTCCAATTGCAGATAGGTCAGGAAGGGAGGAAAGTTTATGTTTCAGTTTAAAAAAAAATTAACAAATTGTTGAACCTATCAACAGCTCAAAAGAAAGCAAAATCCTTAAATCTGGAAGACAAAGTATAGAAGAAAATCGGTAAGGTTTTAATCAAAAATCATACAATTCTATTTCACCAGTTCAGTCTCATGTAATTAATCTCTCTTTTGTTGAATTTGCAGTGTTAGTATGGTCTGATCTTTCCGTTTCAATCCTGGATGTTAACATTCAACATTATAATTGACATTTCTGGATTTGTCCCTACCATTGAGTTGACTATTTTCTTGGTCATTTTTTGTTCTCTCGTTTCTGTGTGTCTGTCTTTAGTTTTCCTGGTATAGCACTCCCTTCAGAACTTCTTGAAAAACTGGTCTGGTGTTGGAAAATTCTTTCAGGTTTTGTTTATCTGAGAATGTTTGAGGCTCTTCTTCCCATGTGAATGATAATTTTGCTGGATAGTGTTCTTCTTTGAAACTGTTTTTCACTTAACACTTTGAATATATTTTCCCATTCTTCCTTGCTAGCATTGTTTCTGACGAGAGGTCTGATGTTAGCCTGATGGGATATCATTTGAAAGTAACTTAATAATTCTCTCTTGCCAATTTTAGTATCTTGTCTTTGTCTGTGGTTTTGGTCAATCCGGCTATGATGTGCCTTGGGGAAGTTCTTCTTGTGTTGATTCTATTTGGGATCCTTTGTATTTCTTGGGTCTGGATATTTGAATGCTTCTCTAGATTTGGAAAGTTTTCTTTCAGAATTTCATGGAATAGATTATCAATGCCCTTATTAGTTTCTTCACCTTCTGGAATACCAATTATTCAGATGTTTGGATGTCTAATGATTTCTTATTTATTATTCTCATTTTTGGGAGTTCACTTCCTCAGTCTTTTGGTGAGTTTTTCTAGGTCAGAGGTTTTGTCTTCTAGATCTGAGATTTGATCTTCTGCGGGATCTAATTTGCTTTTAATACTTTCAAGGGAGGTTTTGGTTTCCTGTATTACAGCCTTCATCTTTAACAGTTCTGTTTTATTATTTTTTGTGGTGTGTATTTCCTCTTTCAGATTGTGGAAGAACTTCCTCACCTCCTGGAACTTGTTGTCTCTTTTCTCCTGCATCTTCTGGAGTTTGTTGTCTCTCTTCTCTTACATCTCTGCTAGCTTTGTCACTATGAATATTCTAAATTCTTTAAAAAAAATAATTGTTTTATATAGTTTCATTCATTGTCATTATTTTATTTTATTGAAGTTGACCTGGGAGACAGAGAGAGATAAAGAGAGAGAGAGAGAGAAAGAGAGAGAGAGAGAGAGAAGGAAAGCAAGAAAGCGAGAAAGCAAGCTGCCAGGTCTAGGACTTGAACCGTGGTCAGCCATGTGGGAGTCCATCAAGCCCAACTAACATGCCACCTGCTGGCCCCAGAATATTCTAAATTCTTTATCTAACATTTCCACAAGCTCCATTGTACTGTCTGTGGATGATAAAGAGCTTTCTTTTCCCTTGAGGGAGAGATATTTTCTTGATTTCTCACAATTCTTGTGCCTTTGCAGTGGTTTCTGGTTATCCGATGGATTATATACTTCTTCCTACTTTCTTGGAGTTAATTCTGAGTGCTAGAGGCAGGCGGGAGGAGATGACCCACGATATCTCTGCAGTTGTTTTCCTTATGCTCACCAAGCAAACTGCACTTTTGTCGATGGAACTTTTTTCTGCAGCTGTAAGCTCACATGCTTCCCTTTACTGTGAGGTACTTCTATGCCAGCTTCTTCTCTGCTGTTGTGTTTTGCAACGTGGTACCCACAGAGATTTGAATTTCGATTCATGAAGATGAATTTTTCTCTTTCTGTAGCAGTTCAGTAGGAGTTGAGGTTTTCTATGACCCTAAAAGTATTCACATGTTTCATTACTGTGCACCTAGACCTGTCTAGACTCTCAAAGTGTGGAAGTTGAGAAGCAAAGTGAGAAAGTTAGGTAAAAGACAAGGAAACAGAAGGGAAAAGACAAAAATAAATAAATTAATTAAATTAAAAGGGGATTTTTTTTTTAAGGCAAAAAATGGGGATCAGCCAATGACATAATGGTTATGTTGCTAGACTCCCATGTAGTTGACAGTGATTTGATTCTGGGACCCCACGACTTAAAACTCATACTGGGCATGTTTGCATGCGTGCTCAAAATCCCAAGAGGAGAAGGGATTGTGGTGTGGCCATCCCTTCTGAGGGGATGATTTCTTGCTTTCTGTCTCTCTGTTCCTCTCTGTCTCTCCAGCAAGCACATGTGCCTGATAGCAAAAACCTCTCTACATAAAAAAAAAAAAGACAGAAAATAAAAAAATGAAAATCAGTGCCAGAAAGAATATAGAAGCTGCCCTACCTCACTAGGTGGTGGGCTGGAAGGAGAGTTTGGAGCAGAGGCACTTCAGTTAAAGGAGCCAGCTGGGCCCACCTCAGACATAGATGGATTCTCACTAGGTGTTGGGCTATAAGCCAGCACCAGGATTTGAACTGTGGTTTGCTATGTGAGATTTGGCTGCCAGGGCATGGATGCCAGGCCATGGAACTGGCCCTTAGTTCTTTCTTGTGAGCAAATTTAGATACTAAGGTCTGAGAGCTAATTGTGGTCTTTCTCTGCTTCTTAAGGAAATTTAATTTGCTATTTTCAGTCCTGAACCTGTAATGACATTTACCTTCTTTTTGGGGGGGATATCTTTTTTTTTTTAAATTTAGTTTGATGAAGAATTTCTGGAAACAAAAGAACAGTTGCAAAAGTTGCAGGATGGTGAGTATGAAAATGAGACTACGGTAATAACTGATATTTCTTTTTAAGAAGAACTAATATTTATGTCCAAGAACAGTGATACTGAAAGCATTCAGGGCAGTATCCTAAAACTAGAAAATCAAGGGAGAATGAATAGCTGAAATCGTCAGGAAATCACTTCTTATTCAGTAGTTGAAAAAAGCTAGCCGAGTGGAGGGAGCAGTTCCTTTTCAGAACTCAGCCGAAGAGCTCCGTATCTCCCGCCCTCCTCCCAGCCTCTCCCCCTTTTTCTTTCTCTTCCTTGACCCCCTCCTCTCCTTCCACCCAACTTCACCTTACTTTCTCTCCCCTGACACCCCCCCCCCCCACTTCCACCCAGCTCCTTTGCCTCATTGCCTGCCTCGGGTATGAAATAAATGTCCCCATTCAACAGGCTACATTTCTGAAGTAAATGCCAAACAGAAGTGAAATCAACAAAAGGTTCCCCCTTTAGCTCCTTTACCCCTGGTCAGCCCTGCTCTCTCCACATCCCTCCTCTTGTTATTTTGTTTTGTTTTGTTTGTTTGTTTGTTTAAGAGATTTTTGCCATAGGGCACATGTGGAGAGAGAGACAGACTCGGTGATAGAGAAGGTGAGAAATCACCCTCACCAGGGGAGATTCTCCTCCTAGGATTTTGGGAACCCATGCACACACACCTGGCACGATTTTCAAGCCACCAGGTCTGAGATTTGAACTGTAGTCAGCCATATGGGAGTTCTAATGACACAACCACTATGTCATCTACTGGTCCCTACATCCGTCCTCCTTAGGGGGGGCCACCAGCAGGCCCATAAGGCATTCTTTTAAAAAGAATTATTTATTTTATTCCATTTGTTATACGTTTTTGTTTTGAGCAGAGATAGAAACGGAAAGTGAGAAAGGAAGTGCCAGGTCCAGGACTTGAACTACAATCAGCTATATGGTACTCCAGCACCTTTAATCACCATGCCACCTACTGGTGCCTACCCCACCTTAAGGCATTCTTAGCAACCCTATGAACATCCTTCTTCCCAGCCATCAGTAGGGTTTCCAGGCTCAACTCAAGGCTCTCTTGAGGGGTATCCACTCTCTAGAGTGTAAGGCCAGCTTTCATGTTGTGACACTGGCCTAAAGTCACGAGGATTACTGAGTACTCTTCTCTCATGTCCCTCCCCCTGCCCCCACCCCCAACACCTGAGCCCCTCCAGGCTGGGCTGCACCCTGCATCTGCATCTCTCCCCAGGGCCTGGTGTGTGCAGAGTGTTGGCTGCAGGTTTGTTGAAGAAAGTACTGTGTTGTCCATTGACCACTGTCAACAAACTTGGTCGGAAAGTGATCTGTGACTGTGGAACAGCCAGAAACGAACCTAGAAAAGTCAATAGGAATAGGTGACTATCTGCTGGTATCGTAGGTTTCATGATCAGGTTGTCTAAAAGCAATGCCACCTGGGGCCAGCAGGTGGTGTAGCAGGTAAGGCACTGGATTCCCAAACAGCAGACTGTGATGCTAGTCCTGGACCCAGCGACATGAAAATCACACCAGGTGTGTGTGTGTGTGTGTGTGTGTGTGTGTGTTTGTGTGTGTACATGTCCAAAATCCTGAGAGGAGAATGGAGGAGAAGGGTTTGAGGTTTGGCTATTCCTCCTAGGGAGTGGTTTCTCACTTTCCCGCTCTCTGTCTCTCCAGTGAGCCCACATACCCTATGACAGAAACTCCAAAAAATAAAGCCTCCTTATAGACTATTCTGCAGTTGGAAATGTCCTGCTCTACACTGTCCAGTGGGTAACCACCAGCCGCATTTGACTGTTGAGTACTTAAAATGTGTCTAGTGTGATTGAGGAACTGAATTTAAAATTTTTAAAACTATTTTAATTAGTTTCAATTTAGGTTTTAAGAGCTGCATGCACCTAGAGGCAACCATTGCCAGCTGCGGTTCTAAAACCGAATCTTCATTATGTTTCTTCTAGCTCTTCTCATTTAAGTAGGCACTTTTTTTCTGGGATAAAAGTGAAAAGGCAGGTTTATAACAATGCTAGTTTTCAGGCTTTTGTGGCAGAATCTGCTTCCCAGAGCTAAGTTAAAGTTACCTGTCATCAGGGAGCTTTATACTGTTTCTTAAGGCCCACACCCCTTGTCTATTTTTATTTAACACAGCATCGTTTTAGGGTTGGAAGGACAGGGAAGAAGAGATCAGGGGTTTTTTTTTTAATTTTTTAAGAATTATTCACTTAATTTGATTTATTGTTATCATTCTTTAATTTCTTCAGAGAGAGACAGCCAGAGAGAAAGCAAGCTGCCAGGACTGAGACTTAAACCATGGTAGGCCATATGGGAGTCCAGTGCCTTAATCACCACATCATCTGCCAGCCCCAGAAGAGACCATTTCCTTTTTTTCCCTTAAAGAATTATTTAATTTAATTTATTTATCATCATCGTTATGGTAATTATTATTATTAGTTTTGATCAGAGAGAGAAGGTAAGAAAGTAAGCTGCCGGGTCCAGGACTCAAACCACAGTTGGCCATATGGAAATCCAGTGCCTTAACCACCATGCCACCTGCTGGCCCCCAGAAGAGATCACTTCTAATTTTAGGTTTTCATTTTCAGGTAACCACCTGTTGTTCCAGCAAGTGCCCATGGTTGAAATTGACGGGATGAAGCTGGTGCAGACACGAAGCATCCTCCACTATATAGCGGAAAAGCACCAGCTCTTTGGCAAGGACCTCAAGGAGAGAACCCTGTACTGTGGCCCATTTCAATTCCTCTCCCTGATGCCTTAGTGGATTAGCAATCCTATGCAGCACACTGCACCTGCTTGATGTCTTATATTTTTAGTGTGAACAAGGAACACAGATTGGAAAGGTCATGAAGTCTGATTGGAAATTTAGTACAGCATCTGAGTACAACAGTAGAAAAAATTCAAATTCAGATACTGAATTATCTGGGGTGTCATTGTTTCAGATTTCAACATCTGTAAATGGTTGGATAATTGCTTTTTACCTGTTTTGCAAATTTACTATTGCCGAATATTGGAAGGGGAAGCCATTATGACATTGAAGGCCTGAGATAGTGTGCACTGAATTATAATCGGAGCTCAAAGCCAGGACCTCACGTTTCTTACCATGGCCCTGGCACTGTTAAGCTCTAGCTTCTTGATGAGTTTTCTGTACAATGGGTTTAATAACAGCTCATTCCTCAGAGTGTCATGGGCCCAGTGAGATAAGGGATAAAGGTGTTTAGCACCGTGTTGGTCAGAACACTCCATGCTTCTACTTTGTGCTTGGAGTTGAATATTCAGTAAGTGATATGCAGTGTTTTTATCACTGTGAAGTTCAGCCCACACCCAGAGTAGGTGCTGGGGTGAGGGTGGAGGACTGGGCATTGGGAGACAGCAATTGTGACTACCATGCTTTCTAAATGGTTGCTGATTCTCCTGGAGAATTTTTCTAAGTGCAACTGGGATTGACTTTGCATCTTTGCACTTCACAGACAGGTGTAGATCGCTGCTTCTTGGTACTTTCATTGCCAGAACCTTAAGAAAAAGCACTCTAGAGTTCATTCTTAGTTGTAGAAGCTGGTAAATTCTAAGAGAGGGAAACTGAGAAACTACTTTTCTGTTTTAAGGATTGACATGTACGTGGAGGGCTTGCTGGATCTGCTGGAACTGATTATCATACATCCTTTCTTGAAACCGGACGATCAGCAAAAGGAATTGGTTACCATGGCCCAGAAGGCTATAATTAGATACTTTCCTGTGTTTGAAAAGGTAGGTGGCAGAGAAGCCTACAAACAGAGCATAACCGAGCCGTACGAGAGCTGCCACAAACACCCATTTGTGCCCAGGGCAGTGTAAAGTTGAGCCCAACTGGTCTCACAGAAGAGGGAACGGGCTCACAGGAGTTCATAGTAGCCATCAGCACAAGACTGATGTCTCAGAGTGCCCCCCCGCCCAATCAGGACCACGTTAGTCAGAGGTCTAGAAAAGTGTGGGCTCAGCCCATTTGTGCTTTACTGTACCCTGCATTTACCAAGCACCCCCTCGTGTAAGATACAGAAAAGCAGAAACTGCCTCCTTCATTCATTCAACAAACATTAGTTGAGTGACGATGACATGTCAGTTATAGTTTGATATAAAGAGAAGCACCATTTCCATTTTTTCTCTTCCCTTTGCTCTTTTTGCGCTGTTTGGTTATTTTCTTCTTATTATGTCTGCTTTTCTGAGTTTCAATTTTCTCTTTTCCTGAACAGGAAGGAATTTTCTTTTTTTTTTACTGTTGCAGTTCAAAATACGTACATATTATATATGTAAATATATATGGGAAGGCCTATTTGGCAAACTTCCTTTGACCATTTTCATGGAACTATTGGGTTGTTGGAAAAGTAATGATGCATTTTTTTGCATAGAAAAACATGCAAAATATATCATGACTTTTCTGACAGCCCAATAGATTTAGGAGAAAGGAGAGAGGGCCCAGCTGAGGTGGCACAGGCAGTAGGAGACTGTTGCTGATGCTGTAGCTACGTGGAAGGCCCGGGTTCAGATCCAGACCGACCTAAACATGCCCAGTGGTGACAGCGTGTATCTGTAATTCTGGCTCCCTGAGAGGCTAGAACAGCAGCATCATGGCCTGGAGAGACCCTGTCAAAATCTGTCTCTCAGGAACCAGCAGTTAGCGTAATGGCTATGTCGCTGGACTCCCACATAGTCGACCACGGTTCGCGTCCCGGACCCGGTGGCTTAAAACTCACGCCAGGCGCATGTGCGTGCATGCCCAAGATCCCAAGAGGAGAATGGAGGAGAAGGGATTGCGGCGTGACCATCCTCCCTGGGGGGTGATTTCTCGTTTTCTGTCTCTATGTCTTTCTTTGTCTGTCTGGCGAGTGCACGCGCCCTATAGCGAAAAACCTCTCCAAAAAAAAAAAAAAATCTGTCTCTCTCTCTTGTGAAAAAAAAAAAAAAAGAGTGGGATTTTCTGTAGCTTGACTTCATGATATCTTTCCCATAGGCACCACATGCATGTAAAATATGGTAATGTAAAAAATGTATGCCAGGGCACAGAAGGTCCAGTACCTTGGTGACAAATTACTGCTGGATCTTATGGTCCGGTGGCCCAAACTGTGTTAGGATTCCTTACAACACATCTGTGAGGTAAAAAAAAAATTTTTTAAAGAATTATATATTTAATTTTCTTTATTATTATTTTTAAAATTGTGCTACAGCACACATATGCTTACTAGAGAGACAAAGAGAAGGAAAGTGAGAAAGCAAGCCACCAGGTCTGGGACTCGAACCGCAGTCGACCGTGTGGGAGTACAGTGCCTTAAGCACCATTCCACCTGCTAGCCTGGTAAAAATAGTTATCAGTACTTCTTGCATATAATGAAATGGAATCACAGAGTTACTGGCTGGTCCAACTTGTAACAAGGCTAGAAGACAGCCCGGATTGGCACTCTGGCTTCTAAATACAAATTCTGGATTTCTTGTAAAATACTGCTCCAGCTCTGGGACCTATATTTGATTTGGAGCTATATTCGGACACACTCATGTGTGTACACATGTTCGGTCATCCAGGAGTTTACTGCCAAGGGCTTCTCCCCATTGCTTTCACCGTTACTTGCCCCGCCCCTCCCCACCAGATCACAATCTGCTCCTTTTTTAGAGAGAGAGATTTTTGCTATAGGGCACATGTACTTGCCAGAGAGAAAGAGAGAGAGAGACAGAAAGCGAGAAATCACTCCCAGGGGTGATGGCCATGCCACAATCCCTTCTCCTCCATTCTCATCTTGGGAGTTTAGGCAAGCACACACATGCACCTGGCATGAGGTTTTTTTTGTTTGTTTGTTTGTTTGGTTTGTTTTAAATAATTATCTATTTAACTTTGTTCATTATCATTATTTTTAAAATTTGACCAGAGATTGAGAGAGAGAGGGAGAGGGAAAGTGAGAAAGCAAGCCACCAGGTCCAGGACTCAAACAGTGGTCGTTCATGTGGAATTCCAGCACTTAACCACCATGACACCTGCTGGCCCCGGCATGAGTTTTAAGCCAAGTCCATGAGTGGAACTGCAGTGGACCATGTGGGAGTCCAGCAACGTAACCATTACGCCATCTGCTGGTCCCCAGTTTGCTCCTCTAAATCCATCCTTTTGTATGTTATTCTCACAGTGTGAGTCAAGGGAAACTGAAGTTTCACTCTTCTCTGTTTGGAGAGCTGTGACAGGAAGGTGGGGCCTGTGTATTACTGTGAGTCCTGACAGTCGGTGGAACACAGACCTGGGGAACAAGAGTGAGCCCCTTGGAGCTGAGCCATCACTTAGATGTCCTACATTACTCTGCCCCTCCCCAGTCTCTTGGATTCTTCAGGGCCAATTCGTTTCTGTAGACACATTTATGGAATAGATGCATCCTTTTAGAACACTGAATGCGAACTCCTGAAATAGTAAATCTTCCCTTCCCCCTTTCAGGGTCTTGTTAGGATCTATGGCAGGCGTTTAAGGATATATTCATTTCCATACCTTTTTGCTTCCTCTCTCTCAGATGTTATTCTTCCTCTCTTAACTGATGTTACTTATGAAAGGATGAAAGGACAAGGCTGTAACTTCAGATACTTCCCTGACTCAATGGCTTCATCAGCTTCTCTACATATTTTAACTAATGCAAACCATTTATACCCTGCAGGTTTTAAGGGGTCATGGACAAAACTTTCTGGTTGGTAATCAGCTGAGCCTTGCGGATGTGATTCTACTCCAAACCATTTTGGCTCTGGAAGAGAAAATTCCCAATATCCTGTCTGCGTTTCCTTTCCTCCAGGTAAACAAAACCATATAGCGGAAGATTGGCCCTGAGTTCATGGGCCTTGCTTCACTGCGCTGTCAATTGACTGGTGTGGTGTGTGTGGGATGTATGTGTATGTGTGCATTGTGGGTTTTTTTTTTATTCTAGTTAGTAAAATGAAATGAAGATACAGCCTGAGATTGTTTTTTTGGTCTCCAAATCCTTAGTGTTGATAGATTGTTATATGTGAAAAAAGTTTTCATTTTGTGCCATGGCTACACTCTTGGGGCAAACTCCATACACAGAGAGTCTGCCAAGGAGGATTTCCACAGAGACAGTCATAGGGATGAAGAGCTCCTCACCTGTGTGTGCTGTGTCTGCTGATGGAGGGCCCGTGAGGTCAGCATCAAAATCAGCCCCATTCTCAGGGCGCAGCCCCTTTCTCAGGGTCTCAATTGAGAAACTTCTTAGCCTGTATTCAGAGAGCAAATAAGAGATACCCTAAACATCACCCTAAGGAGTCCCCACTGCTCTCCTTTCCACAGTTCCAAGGAAAGACTTTGTGTGTGGTTGAGCGTATTCTCTGGTGTTATTCTGGCAAGATTGATCATAGAATTTAAAAGCAGAAAAGGGCTTTAAGTGGCATAATGGTTATGGTCGACCGTGATTCAAGTCCTGGACCCCGCAGCGAAACTCACACTGGGCATGTGTGCGTGCATGCCCAAAATCCTAAGAGGAGAATGGAGAAGGGATGTGGCGTGGCCATCCCCCCTGGGGAGTCATTTCTCGTTTTCTGTCTCTGTCTCTTCAGCGAGTGCACATGGCCTATCGCAAAAATCTCTAAAATAATAATAATAAATAAATAAATAAAACCAATCTCTTCTGATGCCTTCAATTACACACAAGGAAATAGAGACTAGGATAAAGAAGTCAGCACTGAGGTGGCCTAGCTAGTGGGCACTTGAATTTTACCTAGAACCTTTGCCTTTTAAGTCTAATGTGGTTTCTTCCATAGTTACTGGACCATAACCATGGCCTCTGGGCCAAACCTGGCCTGGCACCTGTTTTTGTACAGTGAACTAAGAGTAGTTTTTACTTTTAAATGATTGAAAAAAAAATTAAGAGAATAGTAGTATTTCATCACATACAAAATATATGAAATTCAAATTTCAGTGTCCATCAATAAGTTTCTCATTCTTTTTAATTTGCTGAGGGCATGAGTTTCACTTGAGAGAAACATGAGGGGTGGGGGGAGTGAGAAAGTATGCCCCGTGGGGAATAATCATGCCACAGTCCCTTCTCCATTCTCCTTTCAGGATTTTGTATGTTTGCACACATGCCCTGCATGTTTCTCAAGCCACTTGGTCTAGGACTTGAACTGCATAGTTGGCCATATGCGATCCACCCTTCTTAATCTCCAGGCTGGCTCCATAAATAATTTGTTTGTTTGTTTTAGTTTTACCATAGGGCATGTGTGCTTCCTAGAGACAGAGATAGAAATAAAAAGAGGGAAAAGTGAGAAGTCAGCCCCAGCCCCCGGGAGGATAGCTGTGCTGCAGTCCCTTCACCTCCGTTCTCTTCCTGAGATTTTGAGTACACATGGACACGCACTTGTACCTGGCATCATTTTCTGGCCTCTAGGTCCAAGACTAGAACCATACACTAAGCCATGTGGGATCCAATGCCTTAACTTCCATACCACCTGTTGGCCCTGTAAATAAGTTTTATTGGGATCAGCAGATGACATAATGGTTTTGTTGCTGGACTCCCACATATTTGACTGCGGTTTGAGTCCTGGACCTGGTGACTTAAAACTCACACTGGGCGCGTGTACCCAAAATACTGAGGGGAGACTGGAGGAGAAGGGATTGTGGCGTGGCCATACCCCTGGGGGGTGATTTCTCACTTTCTGTCTCTCTCTGTCTCTCTGTCTATCTGGTGAGCGCATGCATCCTATAGCAAAAACCTCTCTAAAAAGTAACTAACTAACCAGGACTAGCAGTTAGCGTAATGGCTATGTTGCTGGACTCCCACGTAGTCAACCATGGTTCGAGTCCTGGACCCCACGGCTTAAACTCACGCTGGGCGCATGTGCATGCGTGCCCAAGATCCCGAGAGGAGACTGGAGGAGAAGGGATTGCGGCGTGACCATCCCCCCTGGGGGGGGTGATTTCTCGTTTTCTGTCTCCCTGTCTTTCTGGCGCGCGCACGCGCCTTATAGCAAAAACCTCTCAAAAAAAAAAAAAAAAAAAAAAAAAAAACTAACTAAAAATAAGTGTTACTGGCACAAAGTCAGGCCCATTCATTTACCCTTTGCCTGTGGCTGCTTTTGAGCTCCTACAATAGAGCTGAGTAGATCAGAGAGAGACCATATGGCCTGAAAGCTTAAAATATTTTCTGACTGATTCTTTAGACGAAAATTGCCAGTCCTCAATGTAAACCAAATTGACATTTCATTGACCAAGTTATCAAAAGCTAAGAGAGACATACCAAATCCCAAAAGAGTAACATCCTTTTTTAAAATAATAATTTTTCCAAATCCAGTAAACATCATTTTGATATGTTAATAAGGACACCACCACTGGTTAAATAAATACATCTGAACATTGAGAATAGAAATCTTTGACAAATCTTTGTGTAAACCTTGAGATATATTTGTATATATATATATATTTTTTTTTTGAGAGGTTTTTGCTATAGGGCGTGTGTGCTCACCAGAAAGACAGAGAGACAGAGAGATAGAAAGCAAGAAACCACCCCCCAGGGGGGATGATCATGCTGCAATCCCTTCTCCTCCACTCTCCTCTTGGGATCTTGGGCACACAAGCACACACGCCCGATGTGAGTTTAAGCCACGGGTCCAGGGCTCGAACCACGGTCGACTACATGGGAGTTTAGCGACATAGCCATTATGCCCACTGCTGGTTCCATATATTTATATTTCATTTTTTTACATACATGTTTATTGTTGCAGACATAGATGAAGTTTCTTTAGTTTGAATTTTTTTTTAAGAGAGATTTTTGCTTTAGGGTGTGTACGCTGGCAAGATAGACTAAGACAGAGAGAAAGATAGAAATCACTCCCCAGGGGAATGGCCATGCTGCACTGCAGTCCCTTCTCCAGTCTCCTCTCAGGATTTTGGGCACTCATGCACATGTGCTCAGTGTGAGCTTCAAGCCACCGCCCGGGACTCAAACTACAGTTGACTATATGGGAGTTCAGCAATGTAACTTTTATGCCATCTCTTATAATTCAGAATTTTGGATACTTTTGAACTGAAGTATCTTTTTGCACTATTAAATAATTGCTTATCAGGGAAAGAAATAAGAAGCAGCAATCTGCTGTTTATTGAGTGCCTGCTTCTTTCCAGTTGGTCTGCTAGTCTTTTTTTTTTTTTTTCCTTATTTACCACTGGCAACATGTATTCACCAGAGAGACACAGAGAGAGAGAAAGCGAGAAAGCATTCTCCAGGGGAGATGGCCACACCACAAACCCTTCTCCTCCATTCTCTTACCGGGATTTTGGGCACTCATGCACACGTGCCTGGTATGATTTTCAAGCCGCCAGGTGGGTGACTGAAATCATGTAGTTGGCCATGTGGGATCCAGCCACCTTAGTCACCATGCCGTAGGTTAGCCCTTTTGAAGATTTTGCTAGAATAATTATATATGATGACTATATGCTTCTTCGTATGGTTCAAAGTTTTTTACAAAATCAAGTGAACTTTCCTCCTGTTACTGAGAATTGGTAAGATTTGACTCTATGAATCAAAACATGTTTTTCTCCTTCAGTTCCAGTGTACATAAATATCTGGTCTGAGCCATAGGTTATGAACAGTACAACTGGCTCTCTCTTGCACATAGCCAGAAAGAGGAATCATTTGCTAACAAGAGAGAAAGTTCAAAGAAGTCAAATTTGTAAATGCAAAGTGTACCATCTGATGTCTTTTTTTGGCTTTAGTTTGCTATAGGGTGTGGGCTTTTAAAGCGCTTTTATTTAAATGACTCATGTATTTTCTGTGAGCAGATTGATACATTTGAGGTACTTCCTGGTCTTTTTTTTTCCCTTTATTCTCAAGGAAGTTATAATCCCTAAGTATGTTTTTTTATTATTATTTTTTTATTTTGCTATCTCAGAAAAGAGTTCCCATCTTTGTGTAAACCTTGAGATTTGCATGAACCTTGGTCAGGATTCCAACCCTTGGTGGCAGAAAGAGTAAATAATCCCAACAGATCAGATCTTAAACCGATATTTAAACAGACTGCACTGGTTGGATTCCTTCAACAAGTGTATACTGAACACGTTTCGATAAGCCATTTTGCACAACCATATACTTGTAGTAACTAATACCTTTGCTGTTAACTTTATGCTTTTTGTTTTCCTTTTTTAGGAGTACTCAGTGAAAATAAGTAATATTCCTACAATCAAGAGATTCCTTGAACCTGGCAGCAAGAAGAAGCCTCCTCCTGATGAGGTCTACGTGAGAACTGTCTACAACATTTTTAAGTTATAAAGCCACGCCTTCCTCTGTGAGAGAGAATTTAACTCTAGAGATGGCCGTGTCCACAGTAATATTTTAATTGATCCTAGCTGTGTCATTGCGCTGTGTATTAAGTTGAGTCTTTCATGTCAAGGAGATCTTCTCTTTTAGAAATATCAACTCTTTTTTGTCTCGTGAATAATTATCTTGGGGCCTTTTTTGGAAAACATTTTTTTTTTAAGTTTTGCCATAGGACACATGTACTAGACAGGGGTGGGGGAAGGAAAGTGAGAAATCACCTTCAGGGGAGATGGCCATGCTGCAGTCCTTTCTCCTTTGGGGATCTTGGGTATGCACACACATGCCCAGCGTGGTTTTCAGGCTGTTGACTCTGGGACTCAGATCACCTTTTTGGCCATGTGGGATTGAGCGGCTTAACCTCTATCCCACCTTCTGGCCCTGGAAAACCTTTTTGAAGAGTCTGATATTTAAGTTAGATGTGATCAAGTTACTCATCTCCTGTAGTTCATCTATCTTGATCACAGGGATGGACGGAATCTAATATTCTCATCCGAGCTCTTTTCCTTTTTCTTGTCACATTCTAAACACACTAGAGTTTCTCCAGTTTTTGGTGTCTAATAATGACAGACTGTCTAGTGAATGACTTTCCTCTGTGCTATAATAAATCAAATGGTGGTAATGAATCTATCCAATATTACCCAAAATAAAGAATTTACCAAGCATTGTCCTGTTGTTAGAATTTTTTAATTTAACCTTCAGAATACATTTGCATGGTTCAAAAATCAAAAATTATGAAGGGCTGTCCAGTCTTGGAAGTCTTTTTTCAACCTTGCCACCAAACAACCCAGTTTTGTGTCTCACAGCAAAGATATTACCTGTATATCCTTTCTGTTATATTTGACACATGTGTAAGAAAAAGCAAATACATATTATTTTCCTCTTCTTTCATCTTCATTACCCAAATGATTATTTGTAGGCATCTAATTTTTTGCATCTTAGAACTTAAGGTGCGGCCTATTAATACTTTTTAAGCATGTGTTGATTGACATCTCAAATACTAATTGAGCACCTATTATATGCCAGGCAGGGTGCCAAGAGGAAGAATGGTAGGTCAGAGCCATTCCTCTAGAAAAGTCACCACAGCATGGGGAAAAGACACATGCGAACAGCAGAAGTAATTTTGGCTAAGGAAGAATGGCTACGTTTGGAGTATCTACTACTCAGAAATTTATTTATTTAAGTTTGTTTATTTCTTCCAAGAGAGGGGAAAGTGGAGGGTACCCCTAACAGGGTCTTTATGCCAATATCAACCCCCAGTTTCAGTTGGCCTGGATCATGGGCACATACATTCCCTTGTGCCCAGCATGCCCAGGAGGTCCTGGGACCTGAACCCGGGACCTCTTCCATGTGGTTCCAGTTGTGTCATTGGCTGGCCCCATTTAGAAATTTATAAATTGAGGGAAGCAAGTTTTTGATGAAGGTCTCATAGAGAGGACACACTCATTTTCCATTACAGGAGGGATCTTTTTCTCAGAGATTAAAAGGGAGCGGAGGGAGAAAGAAGGGCAATCATGAGATGCTCATTAATGGCTGCCAGTGCAAGGGTTTTACGTTTTGACCTGAAAGTCAAGCACAAACATTAAGGCAGTGAGAACATGCTGCCATCACTCTACATTTAAACTTGCTGGAAGATCGAAGGGTTGGTGGCAGGTGCAGCACCAGGGCAGGCCTAGGAACAGTGGGGTCCCAGACTGTCGCATCTGGCAGCTCTGGCCAGGCCCTTTAGTGCAGTGGCAAAATAAATAAATAAACAAACAAATAAAAATAGAAGGAAAGAGAAGAAAAAACAAACAAAAAAAAGAGAGAGAGAGAGAAGAAAATGGGGGGAGTGAGTGTATAGATAATAATTTTTTAAAGGTTTTTCTCATAAGGCATGTGCACTCACCAGAGAGAGACAGTGAGAGACAGTGAGAGGGAAAGTGAGCAATCATCCCTCCTCCCCAGAGGAGATGGCCATATCGTGATCCCTTCTTCATTCTCCTCCTAGGACTTTGGACACACACACACACATGTGCCCAGCATGATGTTCAAGTACCAGGTCCAGGACTTGAACTGTGGTCAGCCATGTGGGAGTCTAGTACCATAACCGCTATGCCTCCCATTGGCCCCATAGAAAAGAATTTCACCTTGTCCACGGGAGGTCTGGTCTTTGTCTCTGGGAGGCAATCTCTAAATCCTTGGAATTGTCATGCTTGATACTGATAAGACCATCTTTGTTGGCCTGAAGTACTTGGCCAACCAGTGCCAACAATGTGACTTGGGGTGAGAGCTTCAAGCCACACCAGCAGTGTGGGCTTGGGGTCATATAGAATCAGCTCAGCTCCAGCAGGGGTGAAAACAAAGCAGCCACTTGGACCCCCCTAGAAAAACCCTAAACACCAAACTTAGGTAAGTTTCCATGTGTACTGTCACACAGTGTTGCCAGAAGGAGCTAGCAGTATTCTTGACCCCACAGAAGGAGGACATCTGGATGCTCCTGTGGGCTCTACCCGACGCATCTCCTCCCTTGGCAGATTGTCATCTGTATCCTTCCTCTGTAATATACCATAGCATGAGTATAACACCTTTCAGTAAGACCCGTGAGTCCTTGGGAATTCTTGGAACTGAGAGTGGTTTGGGTACCCCTCCCTCCAAACTTGCAAGTGGTATGAGAAGTATGAACCTTCCTCTCTAAACTGCTAATGCTTCTCAGGGAGGAGAAGCATTTTATACTAATTTGGAGATTCATTTACACATGGGAACCACACACTAACTTGGTAACACCCTGTATTACTGAGTTTTGTGGGATGGCAGCAAATTTGGGCAATTTTATACTGTTACTTTGGTCTGTCTTCACTATCCAGTGCCATTGCCTGATATTGTTAATTGAGGGCTTGCTGTGTAGCCCTTAAGTGAATTTTGCAAACATCACTTTTTTGGGGTTTAAATTCTTTTAGACACAAGGAGGCCCTTGACACTGGCTTTTTTGAAATTACCAAAGAGGAAGGCTTCTTTGCTGAATTAGAGGATTAGGGGGAAAAAAAAAAAAAGGAAAAAGAGAACAGGTTGTCTCCAGTGAAAAAATGCTTCCGCATCTTTCCCATTCACAGTTGCATGGCCTTAAATTGTGCAGATCACGTCTCATGCTGGACCCAGCCCCCTCTCCCCCATCCTATGTAGTATCACCCCAGATTCATCACATTACCTTTTTTGATGCAGACTCTAATTAGTCTTAAACCTCCCACCATCACTACTGTGCCATTTTCATGAGTCACTAGACTGATAATTGAGTAGATCAGGAACAGAATCATTTATCCTCAAAAAACATCAGCATGCCACAATGTTTAGGGTTGAACCCAAATATGGCATGGGACAAGAGCAAGGGAAGACAAGGGACTCGGGGAGGGTTAAAGAGCACAGCCAGGGACCTGTGGGGCAGTTGCACAGGTTTCAGTGTCTGGACAGGAGGCAGGCTGAACACGGTGGTCACTGATGTTTGCAATAACAGGAGGTGCGGCACCGAGTTGTGAGACCCAGCACACAGCCACATTCTCGGGTAGGCTTTAGCAGATTGGGTGCCCAAAGAAACACCAGACTCTCCCCCTAGTTGGCCTGGTGTTGCGGAAAAACAGACACGGAGAGACGAAAACGCAGCACTCTGGAGAGAAAAAGAACCCTGTCTTTATTATGTCAGCGGGCACGGAGGAGTTAACACTCTGAGTTTGCGGGCCCCAGCTGAGAGTTGGGCACAGTCTTTTATGGGTGGATCGGGGAGGGGCAGTTTCAGCACTCTTAGAGTGTCCTGTCAGGGATAAAGGGCTCAGTGTCCACCCTAATACAGAGCTGCAGAGAAGCAGGTTTTCATCCTGCTCAACAGTTCAGGAGGGAGGGGCAGCTAACTCACAGGGGAACAGAAAGCCCAGGCAGCTATCAGCTCAGAACAGAAAGTTGGGGTAGTTATCAGACTTGGGTTGCACCACATCACTGGTTAGGGCAGTCTACAGGGGCCAGCCTTTGAGGGGACAGAGCAGAGCAGAACGGGAGCCTGAGCGCAATGTCTACAGCAGACAATAGCCAAGGTGGGCCTTTGTCTTTGCTAGCATTCCGTTTGCTGAATGTTCTTTTTATTCCTCTAACACAAATGATCTGCCCCAGGACATTGCTTGGCAGGCTGCTTATACTATCAGCAGGGACATTCTCACTTGGAATCCTTTTCTGGTTCTGAGGTCTATAGCACTCCCCAGGTGCCATATTCCTCTTTCTCATCCCCTATTTTATTTTCTTCACAGCATGTAGCACCATCTAATATTTTTTATCTGTTTAATCCATTCGTGCATCTATATTTTTTTAAGCAAATTGCTTGTAGACAACAGATAGTTGGGCCTTTTAAAAAAATCCTCTCATAATGATATATCTTTTCATTAGTGTATTTAAGACCATTCACGTTTGAAGTAATCATGATGTAGTTACATTTACATCTCCCATGTGTTTAACTGCTATCTGTTTTCCTTATCATTATTTTTTGTCTTCTACTCTTTTTCTTCTCTATTTTTTTAAAGAGATTTTGTTTTTGTTTTTGTTTGTTTGTTTGTTTGTTTTTTGTTTTTAAGAGAGATTTTGGGTGCATGGACTCACCGGAGACACACAGAGAGACAGAGAGAAAGTGAGAAATCATCTTCCAGAAGGGAAATGGCCACACTACAACCCTTTCTCTTCCATTCTCCTCTTGGGATTTTGGGCACGTATACACATGTGCTCAGTGTGAGTTTTAAGTCACCAGGTCTGGGACTCAAACTGTGGTCCAGCATATGGGAGTCCAGCACCTTAACCACTACGTCACCTGCCAGCCCCCTTCTCTGGTTTTAATGGACCATTTCATAGGAGTTCATTTTCTCTCCCCTCTTGGCCTATTGTACTTTTTAAAAATATATATTTTTAGCAATTGCCTTAGAGTTTGTAGTACATATTTCCAACAAATCTTAGACCACTTTCAAATAACACTGCATAACTTCACAAGTGGTGTAGCTACTCATAACAGAGCATTCCCAGTTCCTCCCGGCCTTGCCTCATAACCTTATTGTCATACAGTTCTCTTGTTTTTAAGTGATTTCTCCCAAGAAAGAAGGAAACAGAGAAAGGCACCCCAAGAGGGTTTTTCACATTCTACTCCCAACCTCAGCCAGCTAGGATCATGGGCACATACGTGTGTCAGATACGTACGAGGAAAGCTTGGCTGTGAACCCAAGACCTTCCCATGTGGCTTCAGCATTACGGAGCCTTACATTATCACTCTGCCACCACAATGTGTCTGTGTTGTCATACGTTTCACTTATCACAAGTTAAAATTACCTAAAATACTGCTGCTATTATTGTTTTGAACAAAATGCATTTTTTTGGAGAGGTTTTTGCTATAGGGCACATGCGCTCACCAGAAAGAGAGAAACAGAGAGACAGAAAGTGAGAAATCACTCCCTCAGGGTGGATGGCCATGCTGCAATCCCTTCTCCATTCTCCTCTTGGGATCTTGGGCACACACGCACACGTGCCCAGAGTGAGTTTAAGCCACCGGGTCCAGGACTTGAACTATGGTCAGCTACATGGGAGTCCAGCAACATAGCCATTATGCCAACTGCTAGTCCCCAAAATGCAATTTTTTAAAATGTATTTATACTGTCTTTTACAATTAAAATGTAAGTACCACGGGTGCAGGAATATGGTCTATCATGACCACCTTTGTAGAGTCAAGGTTGAAAACAGTGGCACAAAGGGGTACTTGGCAAGTATTTGTTAAAAAAGCCAGTGGAATCTTTCTTGTTCCTTGGGTAACTGGATGTCCTATTAAATACAAAAACAATGGATGTAAAGTGAAACCTCAGAGGCATGTGTTTGCAAACTAGAATGCTCATTGGCTAATATTTTGAGTGGGTGGAGCTTTCAGTAGGAAAGAAAAGGGCCATAATCCTGAATTCTTCACTTAATCCTCCCACTTCACCTGGAGACAAGAGCCTAGAAGAGGAAAGGTTAGTGGTGAAGTTCTTTTATATTCTTCTTGGACTTAGTTGGATAGTTACAATATTTTGTTGCCAGATTTGCGATTTACAGTCAGCAATTATTTTAACTTCGTGGATGATGATGTAATCTTTATCCTTTTTTTCACTTGCCATAGGATTTGTGTGCTTGCCAAAGAGAACAGAAAGAGACAGAAACAGGGAATGTAAGACAGCTTGCCCTGGGGGGGATGGCCTCACCACAGTGTCTTCTCCTCCTTTCTCTTCTTGAGATTTTGGGCGTGCACGGACGTGCACACAGCATATTTTGCAAACTGCTGGGTCCAGGACTTGCTGGGTCAGCTAGGTAGGATTCAGCCACCTTAATCTCCATGCCACCAGTACGTCCAATTATTCTTTCTTTCTTTCTTTCTTTTCATGCTGCAATAGAAGCTTTATTCGGTTCATTCAGAAAACCTTAGCAAAATAAATTTCAGTTACAAATTCAGTTGCAGAGCTTCAAAGTATAAAGTTGTATATAACAAAAAATATGGGTAACATTTATAACAATAACTTACAGATGCAAACTAATGATGCATCACCACTTCACAGAAGATTGTGCATATTCTGCATACTTGTCAGTCCTCTCTTTTAGGCAAAGTGCTCTTTTGATGACAAATAAATGAACAGATACACACTAAAGTGAACTATTTCCAGACAATACAATAAAAAGTTTTGATTTGTTTTTCTCTTGTAAACAAAAGTTTATCATTTGTCTTCTTCAAGCCTTGCACTTGAACTTTTATAATTTCGTTATTCCTAGGCTTACCAATATCAAATAAGGAACATATTTTCTCTGCAGAGCAGATACGTAAGTGAAAAGGCCTTTTGAAGACTTCCATAGCCTGATATACGTCATATCAGACTTATTAACATGGCCCCACGGTGCCAGCAGGTGGCGTGGTGGTTAGGGGCGCTGGACTCACACATGGCAGACCGCAGTTTGAGTTCCGGACCTAGTGGCTTGTTTTCTCTCTCTCTCTCTCTCTCTCTCTCTCTCTCTCACTCTGTCCCTCTCTGGTCAAATTAAAATAAATAAATAAATAGATGTTAAATAAATAATTCTTAAAAAAAAAGTCCCCACACCCACATCACACATTACAGTAAGTTAAAAAATAAGTATATGAGAGTTAATGTTTATTTATTACACTCAGCTTATCTGCTGAGTATAATGTTTATTTATTAAGATAAACTGAGTGTCATAAATTTAGGTCATTGTGATCTATTGCAGAAACCAATATTAATATTAAGGATATTTACATAACATTCTCAGTAAAATTTTAAAACGCTTGCTAGTTTTAGAGCCATGAGATTTTGTTTGTTTTACTCTTCAGGCCAATCTCAGATATTTTTGTGCCCAGGGAAAAAGGACATAGGTACTAGCCACGTGGTGCCATATTGCCTAATGAGTAAAACTAAATCTTCCTACATGTTGATATCTACTTCATGTATGCATGGAAGAGTTCACCCAAATAATTTGCCACTGAGGTCTTCCTCTGGGGTCCTACCTCCCCAGGGAACAGAGACAAGTTAAAAAGCAGGTGTTTACTGAGTCAAGCTGTGACACAAATTTTTCTAAGGCTTTCCCCAATCTTTAAGCAACAATGGGCCATTCCTCTATTCTCCAAAGGCCTCTAGGACCTGAGTAGATACAATCTTTCTGGGTTCAGGTATATTTTTCATCTAAGTAAGTTTGTAAGCCTTGGAGGTATAAGTCAACCTCTTGTAAGTTTTTGGAACATGAATCAATGCACAGTACCCTACTGGAAGGAATTTAGTCTCTGAAAATGAACTATGGGGCTCTCTGGGGAAGGTACTTAGCCAATGATCTTAGAATAGATCTACTTCTTTTATCATCTTGGCGTAATGACCGCCCCACTCCCTCAGTAATATTATTTGGTTATTTCTGTAGGAAAAATGCCATGTAAATACTTGAGATCTTTTTTAGAGGGGCTGATTCCAGGTAATAGACCATGGCAGATCACATAACAAATCCGAGTAATCAAATCTTTTGCTAAGATTTCTAACATAGGTTAGAAAAATAGAAATAATTCATAATTGCTGTAACTTTGAAGTTATACTGAAGTTATTGTAAAGCTATATTTTAAAGGTTTACCAAAAACCTTCTTTATGTTAATATTCCTTTCTTCCACTGGGCCAGCCAGTGGCATGGTGGTTAAGGTGGCTGGGTCCCACACAGCCAACTGTGCAATTTCAGTTCTGGACCCAGCAGCTTAAGAAACATGCTGGCTGATAACATTGATGTGTGGCCACAATCCCGAAAGGAGGAAGAAATGGAAAAGAGATTGCTACATGGCCATTCTCTATAGTGGGTGATTTCTCACTTTCTCTCTCTTTCTGGTGAGTGCACGTGCCCTCTCACAAAATTAAAAAAGCAAAAACAAAAACAAAAACAAATTATTCCTCTGAGGCATTGTATAATTAAACCTAAACTAAAATGGAAACTTAGCTTATTCAGGAGAGTTCTTAGTTACAGTGACAAATGCTTATCTGCTGACTGTAATAAATATAGGTCATTGTGATCCATTGGAGAAGTCAATATTAATATTAAGGATATTGCCATTGATAATAGGTTTAGAATTGATATCTCATAATTCTGGCTGGAAACGTCTGCTAAGTATTTGTTAAAAGAGCCAGTGAAATGTTACTTTCTTCTTACTTGATAACTTCTTATGCTATTCAATACATAAACAATGGATGTAAAACGTAGCCCCAAAAGGCACTCTGGCAATCTTTTAAATGATCTCCTTATAATTATTATTCAGAAAATTCACTAAAAGTCTGCTTTTACCTATTAATATAATTGGGAAGAACATGTCTTGTTTTGTTGAAATTATCCAAAATGACTGTCAATAATTTTTTTTTTCAATAAATTTGACCCAAAAGAAATTGGCTCTCTTCCCAAGGTATGTGTACAACAGATAGGAGACAGGACAGAGTGAGGCATGGAAGAGAAACGAGATCAGAAAGAAGAAACCAAAGAGGTCTAATGTCAAACAAACTTTTTATTTATTTATTTGTTTATTTATTTTTATTTTTATTACTTTTAGATTTTTGCCATAGGGCATATGAGAGACAGACAGAGGGAAATTGAGAAATCCCCTTGGGAACTGGCCAAACCACAATCCCTTCTCCTCCATTCACTTCTTGGGATTTTGGGCACACATGCACACGTACCCAGCATATTTTTTAAGCTGCTGTGTCTGGGATTTGAATCATGCAGTCGGCCATGTGGGATTCAGTGCCTTAACCTCCACGCCACCACTGACCCCCCAGTTCCTCCCTTAATAGTTGAGGTAACTGACACCTCTGTGGCTGGAACCTGCACATTTGGTACTTTGTTAAATTTGGGAACTCAAGGGATGCCTTGAATCCTAGGAATTCCTCTCTTAAAAGAGGGTTAGTAAAGACGACCTAACATGGGAAATTGACTTACAACTCTCCAAGCTTCCTTCTTGCCTCACCCTTCTCTATCCTTAGCCACATACAACTCCACCACCTTACCATTTATTCAGCCTACTTCTAAACAGCATGTCCTGCCCTGTATGCCAGTCTTGCTGGGAAAAACAACCTAGAGCCACAGTGAGCCTCAGGTGCAGGTTAGCTGGTTTTCGCTCTAGATCCAGCTTCTTAGATTTTATTTTTACATACATGAAAATCACCTGGGGCTCTTGTTAATAACACAGATTCTGCTTCAGTAGTCCTAGCCCATGGACTGAGAGTCTTCTTTTCCCTTTTTTTTTTTTTTAAAGTTTATTCATTTATATCTTACATGAGAGAGGAGAGAGAAAGAGACAGGCAGCCCTAATAGTGTCTTCACACTGCAGTTCATGCCCAGCTTTAGCCAATGAGGCTCATGGGCATATGTGCACACCCAGAGTGTAGAGGGAGGCCCCAGGCAGCGAACCTGGGACCTTCACATATTCTAATTGCATTACTGCTGTGCTACTCCCTGGTCACAGATTCTGCATTTCTAACAGGCTTCCAGAAGTTCCTGCTATGGGTCTAAAATCACATTTCTAGAGAATGCTGTCTACTACTATTAGATGTAAGTTTGGGGACCAGCAAATGGTGTAATTGTTATATCACTGGATTCCTACGTCATTGACCATGGTTTGAGTCCTGGACTGGTGACTTTAAACTCATAGTGGGTGTGTGTGCATGCATGCCCAAAATCTTGTGAGGGGAATAGAGGAGAAGGGATTGCAGCATGGCCACACCCTTGGGGGCCAATTTCTTGCTTTTGGTCTCTCTGTCTCTCTCTGTCTCTTTGGCAAGTGACTGCACCCTATAACAAAAATCTTTCTAAAAAAAAAAAAAAAAAAAAAAAAAAACCAGCAAGTTTGACATCAGGAACCAGTAGATGCCAGAATGGTTATGTCGCTGGACTCCCGCATGGCTAACTGCTGTTCTAGTCTAGGACCTGGAGGTTTGAGTCTAGGACCTGGAAATTTGAAATTTACGCCTGATGCGTATACATATGTGCCCAAAATCCCAAGAGGACAATTAGAGGAGAAGAGATTGTGATGTGGCCATCTTCCCTGGAGGGGTGATGTCTCGTTTTCTGTCTCTCTGGCAAGTGCATGTGCCCTATAGCAAAAACATCTCTCTCTCTAAAAAAAAACCAAAAAACCAAGTTTAACTTCATGCTCATTTGTGAATGTTTCCACAATATAAAGATACGTGTGTGGGGGGACAGTCTTCAAGTTGTTACCATGTTCAATAGTTTACACACATTATCTCATTTCAGCTTTATAACTAAGTGAATTAAGCACTGTTAGCCTCATTGTACAAATTAGGAAGCTGGGGTGCAAAGAGGTGAAGAAACTTGTTTAAGCGAAAGGCAGAGCTGGGATTTGAATTTAGGTCTTCATTTTTTTCAGTACCCGGGACCTAACTTTGATTAGCGTGCTAGGATAAATGTGTTCTTCCACCTTTTCTGGAAGAGTTTGGGGTTTTTTTTAAACCAAAGAACCAAACTCCAACCAGCCAAAGTTGTCATGTGGTTATCACCACTCTCTGCTCTGCCCTTAGACCTGCACTTGGGGCTGTGGGTGCGGAGTACATGACCACTTGGCTCAGTCGAAGCTGCACTCGGGTGGCATTGGCCAGTCTTGAGACATGGTGGGCTCAGTGCCCACTGTCATCAGACCCATGAGGGGTGAACCAGGTTTATTAGGTCATGACACACCTACTGGTAGAAAAGCCGCACTTGAAGAGTTGGGCATGAGTTTATGCTCAACTTGATCCTCCAGATTCTGGGTCTTTCAGAAAGAGTTCTCATTGTTTGCATTTTGGGCAAATCCACAAAGCCACAAAGCACCACTCCTTCATTTCCTGCTCCTTCATTTCCCACAGGTGGAGGGGATATTTTCATTGCACCTGTTCTTTTAAGCTTTGACAATGTACTTTGAAACAATGAGGATAGTTTTGAGTTTTTTTCAAGCATAAACAAACCTGGTCTTTTGTATCACTAAGCCGTGAGTTATTCTAATCTTTGTTGAAATTCATTAGAGGTCAAGGAAAAGGGATTAGAGGACCTGGAATAGGCGTGTAACCAACCTGTAATACCTTGAGGCAAGATGGGTGGGGATGGGATCAAATGTACAGGAACTCATTCTGTAAGGCTCTGTCCAATTCCTGTAATAGCATAATGTACTTTAACTAGATGCTTATTTCATTCTGACTTACTTCATAGTAGTCTAGGTATTTCTGATGGCAGGAATTTCATCTTAGTTATCTTGTTATGCCTGGAGTTCCTAACTTAGTGTTTTATCCATTATAGGAACTCAGTAGTTATTTGATGTGGAAATAAAACAACAATGAAAGGTTGAGCATAGAAATCTTGTCAGCTTCAGAAGTATCTCACAGTGGCCCATTGACAGTATCACACTATCAATATGCCACTGTATATTAAAATATCATTCATGTATATTGCACAGTCACTGTCTGGGATAACATTGAGTTGGATCTACAGGGAATGGACAAAATATATGATCCCTATCTTCTAGGAGTTTGCATCCTTGTTATAATTTTGTAGCATAGACTCCAGGGACTACAATTGGTTCTTGGCTGAGTGGAGTCTGTAAGAGGTAAGGCGTCCCTTCTCTGTGATCAGTTACTCTAGAAGAAGCAGGTCTTCCAGGGAGGAGTTGGGATGGGGACTAGAGAGCCTACTAAGGCTTTTTTGATAACCTGCCAGTCCATTCATTCATCCTGCATCCCGAGAGCCTAGTTTAGAGCCCAGGGAGCCAAGGCTGAGAATTCAGGTATGTGACTTGTTGGCCAAAGCCAGATATTTAAGGGGTACACAGACATTTTCTGGGATTTTTACAAGAAATGGTTGGTGACTGGTTAACATTTGAGTTGCTAGTTAATCATGTGTCATCCCCAAAGTTTCATCTTTCAGTCTCCCACATGCGTGAGAACATGGAAGGAGCAGGCAGAGTGAAGTGGGAAAAATTATCCTGGTTACAAAAGAGTCGCCTAGGAGACCAACAGGTGGCATGATGGTTAAGGTGCCGGACACTTTCCCATGGCAGACCATGGTTTGAGTCCCAGACCTGGTGGTTTACTTTCTCATTTTCCCTCTCTCTCTCCGTCTGAATGCCTCTCTCTGGTCAAATTAAAATAAATGAATGAATAAATAAAATTAAAGTAAGTGAATAAATAAATGAAATTAAATAATTATTTTTAAGAAAAAAAAAATACCCAGAGGGGTCATCTAAAATCCCAACATACATCCCCAGTCGCATAAGGCAGCAAGCCATGAATATGCTCCAAGTATGCTCATAAATCACAAAATGCAGGTAAAAACCACGCCAGATTTTACTTTTAAAATATTGGGTCATCAGAAAAGTCACGACCCATTTCCGCATAGAAAAACAGAAAATATGTCATGACTTTTCTGACAACCCAGTAACTTGTATTGCAATGCGAGGTCGAACTTACAAAAAATGTGAACTTTTTTATTTTACAAAATATCAATTGCATTTGAAACAAATATTTATAAAAGACATAAAAAGGTCAATCTTAGCCAAAGAAACTCTAGAAAACACTAAATCTGTAAATCACTTAAGTAAGCATGGAGGACTCTACTTGTTATTGCAGTACCTATTTTATCTGTTGCTTTATTCGATCCTCAGTCCTCATAAAAACCCACTGAGGTGAGTACTACAGCTTCCACCCCCATTTTAAGGATTAGGAAACGGAGGCTTAGAGAGATGGGATAAGCTTGTACAGTAGTAGTGAGGACTCAGGGCCTGACCTTTGAAAGCTATGAATATTGGGACTAGCAGATGGCGTACTGGTTATATTGCTGGACTCCCACCTGGTCGACTGTGGTTTGAGTCCTGGAGCTGGTGGCTTAAAACTCACTCTGGGTATGTGTGTGTGTGTGTGTGTGTGTGTGTACCCAAAATCCTGAGAGGAAAATGGAGGAGAGGGGATTGTGGCATGGCCACCTCCCTGAGGGGTGATTTCTTGCTTTCTGTCTCTCTCTGCCTCCCCGGTGAGCACATGTGCCCTATAGCAAAAATTGTCTCTTAAAAAAAAAAAAAGAAAATGGGATATTAACATCTGCTCATCATTCCCATTTGGGGACTGGACACAATGTGAGTACCATCCTTGGCAAGGGAGTGGTTGAAAGGAATCAGACCCACACCCTCAACCTCAGGTTTCTCAGTGTTTATTCCTTCAGTGAGGCCAGTAGCTAGCAATCCACATCCAGGAGGGCCATATCCCCGGGAACAGAGGTTTCTCCTCTCAGTGACTCCACCTCTCCCAAAGGAAAACACCAGGATGGTCCTTGCTTCCTGTCTCTGTCCATCTCTGCCCACTTGTCTGGTGTTGCTGGCTCTCCCATGGGAGCCACGTTCCCACACCTCCACAGGCCCATATTTCTGCATCCCTTAGAGTGCTGATTCTGAAGTGCCGGCAGGAAACTTGCCCCATTCTTGATCATATGAGGATGGCATTTTGCTGCTACTCCTACCACCTGAGAGAGTTAGCCGTCCCGGCACCAGCCAGTCATTGTTAGGCACTCCTGACTGGGTCTCTGGAACAGATACTGTCTGACGCTTGGTGGCACATTAAGTTCATCTCCTATGGGAGTTTTAATCTAAGTTTCAAATCACTAAGAATATGCAGATGGACGAATGACCAAGGAGCCTGCATTTTTTTTCTTTCTTTCTTTTCCTTTTCTTTTTTTTTTTTTTTTTTTTTTTTAAGATTTTGCCATAGGGAGTTAGTACTCACTGAGTGAAACAGAGAAGGAGAGAGAGAAAGTGAGAAATCACTCCCCAGGGAGGATGGCCACATGCCGGAGACCCGCTCCAACTGGGGTGGGCTGACTTGACGGAGGCGATGCAGGCGAGAAGAAATCAGGCAGAGACCTCTATGCTCTTCAGCATGTTCTCAGCCGACTGCAGTGAGAGCAAGCTCATGACTGCAGCATCTATGGCTAGGAGACATACATATTTATTGAGGGATGTTTACAGGAGTAGGAGGGGTGAGAGGGAGGTAAAAGGTTTTACTGTAAAAAACAGGGTATTCAAAACATGGGAATAACAATCATAAAACATTATGTTAGCTCTGATCAGGTATAAACAGTCACAGTCCTCCGGGCGAGAGAGTCCATTTGTCCGATACATTTTCTTCTTAGATCTTGATTACCGGGTAGGGCCTTTTGAATGAGGGGGTTTTCAGCAAGCTTGATAACTTCAGTCCCAGGCCAACTTGATAACTTCAGCCCCAGGCCGGAGGCCTAAATAGAAATCTTATTTGGTTAAGTAAAGACATGGTTAGTATATCTCTGGGGTAATCTATAGCTAAGAGGGTGAGCCGAATGCCCACATGGGAAAGGAATATGGTCTTGTGAGCAGCTTAATGACTGTCCTAAAGGTTATTGTGTACATGTGACTCTGAGATGGACTTCAGCATTCTTTATTGTTATTTTCCAGGTAGGTGGGGTGAGTCTCACAAAATAATTCCCGTTTGCCGCCGCCTTAGGGGTCTGCATTCTTTTAGGATTATCAGTTGGTGTTGTTGTAAAAGTTACAGTAAGGCTGGGGGTGTTATCTTACCCTTACAGGGTACCATAGCAGAGAGATTGAAAGCAAAAACAGCACAAAGCAGCACAACAAACACAGTTGAAAGCTCAAGCTTGTAGCTGTAGCCTTGCCTGCAGCTCTTCTCGCCCAAGTCCTACTTAGACACGAGAGGCAGCTCTTTAGGCTCTGCCTATGTTGGCTGCATGGCCTCCGCCAGCCACACCACCATCTCTTCTTTTCTGGTCTCCTCTTGGAATTTTGGACATGCATGCACCCACGCCTAGTGTGATTTCCTAGCTGCTGGGTCTAGGACTCAAACCATGGCCAACTCTGTGGGAATCCAGCACTTTAACCATTACACCACCTGCTGGCCCCCCAGCCTGCATTTTAAGAGACCACTGCTTAAAACAGCTTCCTAGAGGCCACCAGAAATTACCTTATTGGGATCCACAGGGTAAACCAAAGGCTCACATTCAGCTTAGCTACCTTGGAGGCTCAGAACAGAAACCTTGCAGAAGGTGTTCCAGCAGTCCTTCCTGTGCGCATAGTCTTTCATCCTAGAATTTGATTCAAGCAGAAAGTGGTCTTGTCAGAGATTTGGGGAAGACAGAACCACATGAACTAACCAGACAATCTCAGCCAGATTTACAGCCTCTTCCCTGTCACCCAGAGCAGGTAGAGAGAGGTCAAAATGGTTGGAGCTCTGCGCACTGGAAGGCAGTACAAGGATGGAGCCACCCACACAAGACCTGATCCCTAACGTCACCAGCCCCATATTGCTTTGCTTTTGTCTGAAGGCAGCAGGGTGGAGACCTGCAGGGGGTCCTCTGAGTGAGAGTGCAAAACATTTGTCAATTGCTCAGTTTCTTTTGCCTTGCCAACATCCAATCGTATTTCAAGGTCTGTTAGTAGGAAGTCACTGAACCTAAATATAGTTTCTCTAATCAGGGAATTTTGGTTAGCGAATTGCCTTTATATCACAGTGACTCTCAGATTATAGTAGATTGATGGTGCCCCAGGACAGCCTGCATCCCTCTAGATTGGTTTGTTTTACCACCTTTGGAAATGCTGTAAATGGAGACATACCATATGATGTGTGTTATTTCTTATTTATATTTTACCCTTTAGAAAGCCCTGAGCCAAGAGTTATGGCGGCCAAACCCAAGCTCTACTACTTCTGTGGCAGGGGCAGGATGGAGTCAATCCGCTGGCTGCTGGCTTCAGCTGGAGTGGAGGTTGGTCTCTGATTGCAAGAAGGAAGGAGGGCAATTTGAGTGGAATAGAAGTGATTTCTTTTTCCTTTCAAAATTCATTATGGTGCCTCCAGGGGCCTACTCTTTCCCTTTCAAACTTTCTTTTAAGAAATGAGGGAGGGGGGCCAGTGGGTAGTGTGGTGGTTAAGGCACTGGATACCACATAACTGTGTGGTTTGAGTCCCAGACCTGGTGACAAAAAATCGCACCAGGCACGTGTATGTGCGTGCCCAAAATCCCAGTAAGAGAGCAGAAGAGAGGGGATTGCGGTGTGGTCATCCCCCTGGGGGGTGATTTCTCACTTTCCCTGTCTGTCTCTCCCTCTGGTATGCACACATGCCTTATGGCAAAAATTGGAAAAAGAAAAAAAGAAAGGAGGGAGGGATCATAGTTCTGGAAGGGACAGGGATTAGGGAGGAGTTGGGACTGGGATGGTCAGGAAGCTTCACAGGGGCTGAACAGATCTTGACAGATGGCAAAATCAAGGAGGGAAGACCCACATCTGACTCATTTTCTCCACTGGGACCTGCTGATTTTCTGGGGTCGTTTTGGCTCGGTCCGAGTCCCTGAGTCATATGATACTCATGACTGCCCATTGGCAACTTCGGCCCCGCGGCAGGCTTGTCTCCCTTTGAAACCTCCCCTGAAACATCTCCCTACTGGATGCTTCCTTAACCCCGAATCCCGTCGTACAACTTCTCCACAGAGTTTCATGAGTGCCTTGGTGCTGTTTTGTTTGTGCAGGTGTAACCTTCCCTTTCCCCGTTTGAATATCGTGTCTTCAGAACAAAGATTCATTATTATCTCTCTTAGACCGCTCACCTTACCCCATCCCCTGTCAGGATATGGGGCACAGAAAGATCACTCTCACAAAGGCATCAGAAACTCCATCAGTAAACTATGATAACCTTGCCTAAGTAATAAGCTTTGGATCCCTAGATTTATTTTTATTTACTTTTTATTTCAATTTATTTATTTGCATTTATTCACTGTACATCATTACAGTATACAAAATGAGATTTTCCATCCAGAGTACACTGTATATTGTCTCAATCAAGCACATCAACAAACATGTTATTGTCAGCAAATAATTTTCCATTTCTTGTTTTCTATATGTTTTGCTTTTTTTCCCCCATCCTTGATTCCCTATCTCTTACCCTCTGCCATCTCCCACTCTCCTCCCATACTGTCTCTGCTATCTATGTTTGCTTTCTATACTGTTCCCCCCCCACATTTTATTGAATTACTAAAGACCTTAATTACTCTAAATATTTTCATAGCAAACACAGGTGATATATACATTTCCATGAACACAAGTCTAACTTTATGCATCCTATAAAGTAGCACCTAGCTGGGGCTATATATCTTACTGCAGTCATTGAATAGATATTTTTTTTTCCTGAAACTTTTTTTTTTTTGTAACTTAATTTACATTCTTTCCCTAAGCATCATCACGGCATACAAAATGTGATTTCCCATCCAGTATATACTGCATAGTGACTTAATCATGCATATTATAAAAAAATTTCCATTTCTAGTTCCTAGAATTATTTTTACCCCTCTTTCTGACCCTCTGTCCTTTCCCACCTTCTTCTCACACTATCTCTGGTGTCTACAATTGTCTTCCATTCCTTTCCCACCCACATTGTATTGATCACACAATTTCTTACATAATCTAACTACTTTCAATGGTGAGTTCACTTGTTACTATTAAGAAAACCAGTTTTAACTTAAATCAAAGAAATACCAAGGAACTTTGCTTAAAGCCAGGAAACAGGTTAAGATTCTGTTCAAATGGTAGGTGCATGAACCTATCAGTCTCATGTACTTTTATCTTCTGTTGTGGTTCAATTTTCCTGATTAAATTCTGGGATATAATATTCAACTCCAGACTTGTCCCTACGATTAAGTTGGCCACTTTCTTAGTTTTTGAACTCTTGTTTCCATGTGTCTGTATTTAATTTTCCTGACATAGCACACCCTTGAGAACTTCTTGGAGAATTGGTCTGGTGCTGGTGAATTCTTTCAGGTTTTATCTGAGAATGTTCTTGTCTTTTCTTCCCACCTGAAAGATAATCTTGCCGGGTACAGTATTCTTGGCTGAAATTGCTTCTCTCTTAACACTTTGAATATATTTTCCCATTCTTTCCTCGCTCGCATTGTTTCCGATGAGAGATCTGCTGTTAGCCTGATGGGATGTCCTTTGTAGGTAACTTGATGTTTCTCTCTTGCCAATCTTAATATCTTGCCTTTGTATGTGGTTTTGGTCAACCTGGCTATAACATGTCTTGGAGAAGATCTTCTTGGGTTGATTCTATTTGGGGTCCTTTGTATTTCTTGGGACTGGATCTTCGAATGCCTGTCTAGGTTTGGAAAGTTTTCTTGCAGGATTTCATGGAATAAAAAGGAAAAATTACAAAAAAAAGGGAGAGACAGAAACAGAGACACAGAGACAGAAATAGAAGGTGGGGGGTGGGGGGGCTCCCTACCGCTAGCTTGTTTGCTGGAGGCTGAATTATCAGTAGAAAATTTTCATTTCTCGTGTGCCCTGAAATACCTAGTTTGCAGGAGTCATGTGGAACCTTCTGAAGGCCTGGCCTCTTCTGCCTAGTTCGCAGGAGCCATATGGAACCTTCTTCTGAAGGCCTGGCCTCTTCTGCCGCTAGCTTGTTTGCTGGAGGCTGAATTATCAGTAGAAAATCTTCATTTCTTGTGTGCCCTGAAATACCTAGTTTGCAGGAACCATGTGGAACCTTCTCTGGATCCCTAGCTTTAAATAAATATCATAAAGAAATTTGATTTGTCCTGATATGGAGGGAGAATTACACAAGAGACAGGAGAAAGATAGAGAGGGAAGCGGGGAGGGCAGATCATTGGGGAAGCTACAGAAAGAACAAGAGTTTGGCAAGAAAGAAGAGCTAAAGGGAAGAAAAGGAAAAATAAGAATGGAGGCTTGGACGTGTCCTTTAAGTAGGCAAAAAACAAGAGCTGCCGGTCCCAAGCCTATCTGAGCTAATCTACACCCGTCCTGTCAGAAATTTGAGCTGTATGGTAGTTGATAGCATTTGTGGTTTCTTTTAAAATTTGATTCTGGAAGTTGTTGGGCATTTTATACCAGGAACATTATTTTTTTTCTTTTGGGGGGGGGGGGGTCGGGGAAGACTTTAATTATAATAATGCCTCTATTCTTTATCTAGTTTGAAGAAGAATTTATTGAAACAAGAGAACAATACGAAAAGTTGCAGAATGGTGAGCACAGATTTATTCTATATTATTTTAATGAAAAAAAAATAGAAACTTGTTTCTGGAACTGTTCATTTTGATACAGAACACGGAGTTCTAGAAGGACAGTTGTTAGAAAGGGTGCTCAGAGCCTGACTGCTCACAGTGACCGCGCTGTGTCCCTGGCACACAGCGGAGTTAGTCGTCTGCATCACCTTCTGATAGGTCGCAATGGGGGCCTCCGTTAATATAGCATGGGTTGGCCAGTGCCCATTGGTTTGATAGTCCCCCTCCCACCAACGAATCCTTTCAGAATTCTTAAATACTGATCCAGTGAGTCAGAGAGGAGATAGAGAGAGGAAATCTGACTTATTATCTCTAGTTCTTATGGTTCACAGTCACTTTTTCTTGATGAGTTTAACGTAATAACAGACTCCATTTTATCAGGTCATGATGCAGAATCAATATTATGGAAAATATCCAAGTTTGAGGCCTAGCTCGGGTGTGCAGTTGTTAGCATACTGACCTGCTATGCTGGAAGTCACATAGCCAACTTTGGGTTCAGATCCCCACCTGGCATACCTGAAACACACGGGGTGCATGTGTGTTCAATATCCTGATGAGTTGAAGGGCTGAAGGAAGGGATTACAGTGTGATGAGACCCTGTTGAGAATGTATCTCCCTCCTTTCGCTTTCTCTCCATCTCTGTCTCTCGTGCATGGGCATTGGGCATGGTTACTTCTACCATGAATAAAATACTTTTTTTTTTTTGAGAGAGAGAGATTTTTTTTTTTTGAGAGGTTTTTTTTTTGCTATAGGGCACGTGCGCTCGCCAGACAGAGAGAGACAGAGAGACAGAAAGTGAGAAATCACCCCCCGAGGGGGATGGCCACGCCTCAATCCCTTCTCCTCCATTCTCCTCTTAGGATCTTGGGCACGCACGCACACGCGCCCAGCGTGAGTTTTAAGCCACCGGGTCCGGGACTCAAACCGTAGTCGACTACGTGGGAGTCCAGCGACATAGCCATTACGCTAACTGCTGGTTCCCAGAGAGAGAGAGATTTTTGTTACAGGGCACATGTGCTTGCCAGAGAGAGAGAGACAGAAAGCAAGAAATCACCCCGGGAGGATGGCCTCACCGCAATCCCTTCTCCTTCATTCTCCTCTCAGGATTTTGGGCACACACGCACACACGCCCAGTGTGAATTTTAAGTGCTCGGTTTGGGACTCGAACTGCGGTCAGCTATGTGGGAGTCCAGCAGCATAACCATTACGCCATCAGTTTGTTCCTAAAATAGATAATCCTTTTTAATTGTCATTCATGTACTTGCCAGAGAGTGGCAGGGAGACAGAGAGAGAGAGAATGAGAGAATGAAAAGGAGAGGGAGAAAACACCCCCTAATGGGGCGTGGCTATGCCATAATCCCTTCTCCTCTATTTCTCCAACCTGTTGGGACTTGAAGCATGCACACCCATGCACTTGTGTGTTTTCAAGCTGCTAAGACTAGGATTTGAACTTCAGTTGGCCATGTGGGACTTGGCTTCCCTTAACCACTAGGTTATGGGACTGGCCCAAATAAGTTTTTTTGAAATAGAAGTCTGATTAAATTTCAATCCAAGAAGTCCTTAGTCATTACAATTCCCTGAGAACTTTCTCACACTGAAACTAGTACTTTAATATTCTTGTTTTTTAGAATTATCATTTTTTAAATTTTAACTTTATTTATTTATTTATGTATACGGAGACAGAGAGAGAAAGTGAGAAAGCAAGTCACCAGATCCCGGACTTGAACCACTGTTGGCCATGTGGGAGTCCAGCACCCTTACCATGCCACTTGCTGGCCCTTTAATATTCTTTCTTTCTTTCTTTCTTTTTTTGGAGAGGTTTTTGCTATAGGGCACGTGCGCTCCCTAGAAAGACAGAGAGAAACAGAGACACAGAAAGCAAGAAATCACCCCCCAGGAGGGATGGCCACGCCATAATCCCTTCTCCTCCTTTCTCCTCTTGGGATCCTGGGCACGCACACACACACGCCCAGCATGAGTTAAAGCCACCGGATTCAGGACTCGAACCACAGTCTACTACATGGGAGTCCAGCGACATAACCATTACGCTAACTGCTGGTCTCGATCCTTTAATATTATTTCTTAAACTCCTAACTGCTATAACAGTATTTTCTTATCTAAGGAAATATACATGCCTGTATTGTTGATAAACAATTATGAAACTAACACAAATTATTTTTAAGAACATTGATCTAGTAGTTACTTGATAACTTTAGGCAAGTCCATTAACTTCTCTGCCTCCTTGTGTCTTTACCATAAAATAAAAGTAATCATTCTGGTCAGAGATTGCAATTTGTTAGTAGATCTAATGAAGTGGGAAAGGCCTGGTTATTCCAGTATTCTTGTCCAGGAAGTTACTATTTGGACTCTCCCTGAAGTCCCTCCCTCCTTTTTTCTGTCCTAGTCCACCCCACTTGAGGAACATGCCTGATGGGTTCTGTGAGACCTGGCTTCCCTTAACCACTACACTACAGGGCACTGGAGAAAATAATTGTGGCCTTTGCCAATATACTACTGAAGTCTGGCTCCTTTTCTTGCTAAAATGTCTTATCCTTGACAAAGTACATATATTAATTAAAATTTAAAAGTTCTTCATTTTTTATGAGCAGAGTACCATTTGAGATATATTAATATCTTTAAATGCATTATTTACATAGGCAGTCACTTGCAAAAAAAGAGAACTTGATTTTACTGAACATTAATTACTGACAGTATTAGTATTTTGCTTTATTATCTCGTTTTTTGTCCTTTCAAAATCCTGCTAGATATTGCTATCTTAGAGAAAGGAAGTCGGAGCTCATTTAAGTAATGTGTTCACAGTCACATGGCTAGAAAGGACTACAGCTGACATTTTGAACTCAGGTCTGTTAGGTTCTTGCTGTTACATCTATCCTGCTGCCATGTACTCCTAGAACAATACCTGATGTACTTGTTTTTAGAGAGAGAGAGATTTTTACTATAGGGCACATGCGCTCGCCAGAGAGACAGAAAGCAAGAAATCATCCCTGAAGTGGATGGCCATACCACAATCCTTTTTCCCCTGTTTTCCTCTCAGGATTTTGGTCATAGACGCACATGCGCCCAGTTTGGGTTTTAATCCACCGGGTCCAGGACTTGAACTTGATTAACTTGAACTTTTAATCCTCCCAGGTAAACTACATGGGAGTACAGTGATGCAACCATTACACCATCTGCTGGTGCCCCTGATGTGGTTTTTAAAGAGTGCAAAACCCCAGACTCTACTTCTGAATGAGAATATCTAGGAAGAAGGGGGAGGTTGTAATAGTTCCCCACCCCAGGTTGTACACCCTGAACTTTCAGAATCGGGAGCTGGTCACAGTAAATGAGGAAAATCTTAAACAACTGCAATTAACCAACACTCCAAAATGCATGAAACTGCTAAACAAATCTCAGATTTTACAAGAAGCAAATGGTGGGCATTTCCTCCAACTCACTTTGGATGAATACTTAAAAAAATCACTCTGATATTAGAAGTAGACCATCCTGCAGACTTCTGCCAACATTGAAGAATATCCTAATCTCTCTTTGCTCAAACCACAGATGGATACCTGCTTTTTGGTCAAGTGCCTTTGGTTGAGATTGATGGAATGGCACTGACGCAGACCAGAGCCATCCTCAGCTACCTTGCTGCCAAGTACAACTTGTATGGAAAGGACCTGAAGGAGAGAGTCAGGTATATAGTGTTCATGCCTGTAGTTGAGCCTTGTCCAAACATCCACAGTCCAGCATAAACTGAGATTCAGTTCAGGTATACCTTTCAGCTGGTCTGGGGGAGGAGGCAAGGCCAACAGAGGTCTGACATGCTTTGGGCAGAATTCTGAATAAACATTCCACATCTCTCTGGTTTCTGTTTCTTTTTGCTATAGGGCATGTGTGCTCTCTAGAGAAACATAGAGACAGAGTGAGAGGGAAGGTGAAAAATCATCCCCAGTAGATGGTCATGCCACAGTCCTTTCTCTTCCATTCTCCTCTTGGGATTTTGGGTATGCATGCACACACGCCCAGTGTGTTTCTCAAGCCACTGGGTCCAAGACTCAAATTGTACGGTGGGCCATGTGGAATCCAGCTGCCTCAACCACCACATGACCTGCTGGCCCAACCTGGTAAGCTATTGTCAAATACGTGAAGGTAGAGATGACTGACTCAGCAAACAAATACTGAGATTGTACCAATGATCTAGTTAACACAAATAATAAAACAACTACTTTGAAACATGGTGATTTAAATCATCAAGCATTTATCACTGCTCAGAAGTCTATGGTCATCTGGGTAGCTGGCCTACTTGGACCGAGCTTAACCTGTCTCAGCTGGACTCACTCATCTGCCTGTGGTCAAACAGTAGTTACCCAGAGGGCTCTGGGTTTGGGTGTTGACTGACTAGCTATTGAGGGATGAACGGGCCATGTGTCTCTCATCTTCTCATCCAAGCATGTTCTCATGGCAACAAGGCAGGATGCTGCATGAGAATGAAGCTACACAGGCCTTTAAAATTCTGGGCCCAGAACTGGTACCTCATCATTTCTACTTCATTCTGTTAGAGTCACAAGGTGACCCTGAGAAATGAACCCCAACTGTTGATAGAAGGAACTCCCTAATCTCATCACAAATAGTGGAGGATAGAGTTTGTGGCAAATTTTTTGTATTGTGAAAGGCCTCAAAAAGTCTGTGAGAAGAGGGCCAGTAGATAGCATGGAGGTTAAGGGACTGGATCCCGCATAGGCTGTTACGCGGTTTGAGTCCCAGACCTGGCAGCTTGAAAATCACACTGGGTGTGTGTGTGTGATATGCCTAAAATCCCAAGAGCAGAATGGAAGAGGAGGGTTGCAGTGTGGCCATCCCTTCTGAGGGGTGATTTTAATTTTCTCTCTCTGTCTCAGGTGACCGCACATGCTCTATAGCAAATAAACAAACAAACTAAAATTCATTTTCTCTAAGTAAGTTGAAAGGTTGTGGTACTAATAGTTTTATGCTTTTGTTAAACTTTATTGAATTTAGTTTTTAGTTTTTAAAGCCAAAACAATTTAATCATTCAGTTTTGACTAATTTCAACTTAGAGGCATTAGCTCTTTCATATATTCTTTTTTTTTTTTTTCGATAAACTATGCTATATCCCAGTCACTTGGCTTTTTCTGGTACCAGAAACTGTTCATGAGAGTAGTTTAATGAGAAAAATAGAAAATCATTTCCACAGGGCATGTGTGCTCATTGGAGAGAGTCAGCTCAAGAAACCCTGTACTCAAAGGGTTTCCCTCGGACTGAGAATCAATGTTGTTTTGTCAGGATTGACATGTATGTAGATGGAACCCTGGATCTGATGATGATGATAGGACTGGCTGCATTCAAACCCCCCGAGGAAAAAGAGGAGAACTTGGCTTTAATTGTGAAGAAAGCGAAAACCCGTTACTTCTCAGTCTTTGAAAAGGTAGGCTGCAGGGACGCATTTTTTTTTTTTTTTTTGAGCTGAAAATATCTCTATTTGCAGATGACATGATGGTACACCCAGAAGACCCAAAAGTCTCCATGGAAAAACTTCTCAAAGCAATAAATGAATACAGTAAAGTGTCAGGACACAAAATCAACACCCAAAAATCCATAGCACTTCCACACATGAATGACAAGGAAAATATTCTGAGTCAGTATCTGAAAAGACAGAGGCTGTGTTTAAATTTTACTGCCTTTGGATCAAAACTTTAATATTCTAGAACAAACAGCAGGTAACATTATGGTGCCTCCAACAAAACGGAATTGGAATAAACCAGGTACAATGAAAGTACCCAACATTTTAGAAGTAAAACATCAGCTCAAGGTGTGACCACATGTTTAGGTTTTAGTACTGGGGATGAATCATGCCTCAATCAAAAAACAATATGGAGGATCAGTCTGTGGCCTAGTAGTTAATGGATCCAATCCCACATGCTTGACCACGATTTAAATCTTGGTCCAGTGGCTTGAAAAGCATGCTGGTGATGGCATGTGTGTGCCTCAATGGTATGTGACGGATAGAGAAATGTAGGAGGAGATTGTTGGCATGGCCACGTCCCATTGAGAGGTGCTTTCTCCCTCTTCCTCTCTATCTCTGGCCAGTGCATCTAACTTCTTGGCATTTGAAGAAATTATTGGGGCCAGTAGGTGGCATGATAGTTAAGGCACTGGATTCCCACATCGTCCATCGTAGTCCAAGTCCTGGACCTGGTGACTTGACAGTCATGCCAGTCACATGTGCATGTATGCCCACTGTTCCAGGAGGAGAATGGAGAAGAAAGAATGATGGCATGGCCGTTCTTCCCTGGGGCGGGGGTGGGGGGTGATTTCTCACTTTCCTTCTCTCTGATTCTCTCCAGTGAGCACACATGCCCTATGGCAAAAACCTAAAAAAAAAAAAAAAGCCAGAAGTTTTAAATTTACAACCAGTATGAAGTCATTTTAGAGTAAACACTAGTGACAAATGTCCGTCCAGTATATTGGGTGAAGTTTCAACCGAGAGGACAGCAGGGGAAATGGTGAGGAAAACCTGTGAGTGTAAATAATATAAAGGTTTTGCTGAACAAAAGTGTTCTGTGGCATACAGCATCAGTCTCAGCTTTGGGAAAGAATAATTTATTGTTGACCAAACTATAATGAAGAATTCCATCAGCACTTCAGAATACTAAATGAGTAAATTTCTGTTTACCTTGGATAATGTACAGTGTTGTTGAAATATCTTCCATTAAAAATAATTAATAGGAGGCTTGACCCTATAATTCAGTGGTTGAAGGAGCTAGAGCCTACATGGCTGACTATGGTTTGAATCCTAACCCTGGTGGCTTGAAAAACATACTGGGCATGTGTGCATATATGTTCCAAATCCTGATAGGATAGAGAATGGAGGAAAAGGGATTGTAACTTGATCATGCCCATTGAGGGGTTCTTTCTCCTTCCTGGGCTGAGCACACATGCCCTGTAACAATAATAATAAAAAAAAGTGATATTATTTGAGTTGTAGTATTCAACTACAGATTTTGAAATCAGTGTGTGGCCTAATCCAATATTTCTCAAAACATTAAAAAAACTTATTTGTTAAACAAACATCAAACTCAATCTCATTAGTTATAATTAGTCAATACATTTCTTTTTTAAAAAAAATAACTATTTAGTTTAACTTTGTTCATTTATTCTGTTTATTTTAATTTGGCCAGGGAGAGACACAGAGAGTTAGAGAGAGAGAGAGAAAATGAGAAACCAAGTCACCAGGTCCGGGACTCGAACCATGATCAGCCACGTGGGAGTGTCCAGTGCCTTAACCACCATGCCACCTGCTGGTCCCAGTCAATACACTTCTCTTTTTTTGGGGAGAGGTTTTTGCTATAGGGCGCGTGCGCTCGCCAGAAAGACAGAGAGAGACAGAGAGACAGAAAGCGAGAAATCACCCGCCTGGGGGGACTGCCACACTGCAATCCCTTCTCCTCCATTCTTTTCTCGGGATCTTGGGCACACATGCACACGCGCCTGGCATGAGTTTAAGCCACCGAGTCCGGGACTCGAACTGCGGTCTACTACATGGGAGTCCAGCGACATAGCCATTACACTAACTGCTGGTCCCTCCCCTACATTAGCTTTTTATGTGGCTCAGATTTGGGCTTTTGGTATTCCATTGGCTTATTTCTACTTGAGCTATAGTAGCCAGGCCCTACCTAATTATAGCTGTTGTGTTTCCCTGTACTGGTTGCTACAATTTTGGTTAGCCACCTCCAAGCTTGTAACAGAAACCCAGTACCAGCAGTTCACCACCCAAGGGGCCTGGATAATCACTGACAGATTTTCGAAAGGATTGTGCCAGCTTACAGCATGTTTCAGAGAGTTGGTTTCATCTAATCTTCTTTTTTTTTTTTTTTTGGAGAGATTTTTGCTATAGGACGCGTGCGCTCGCCAGACAGACAGAGAGAGACATAGAGACAGAAAGTGAGAAATCACCCCCCGGGGGGATGGCCACGCCACAATACCTTTTCCTCCATTCTCCTTTCGGACTCTTGGGCAAACACGCACACGCACCCAGTGTGAGTTTTAAGCCACCGGGTCCGGGACGCGAACCGCGGTCGACTACGTGGGAGTCCAGCGACATAGCCATTACGCTAACTGCTGGTTCCCCTCATCTTATCTTTGATGGCATTGTAGATTAGCAAGAGAAAGATTCTTCAGTTACTCTGATCCATGCAAAAGATTTCATGCTTTTGTGAGTGCTTAGCTAAACAAAATTACCTTTATTTTCATTTAACATACTTTATTATTTTTCTTTTTTGTAGATTTTGAAAGACCATGGAGAGGATTTTCTTGTTGGCAACAAATTCAGCTGGGCTGACATACAACTGTTAGAAGCTATTTTAATGGTGGAAGAACTCAACCCCTCTGTCCTTTGTGACTTCCCTCTGCTAAAGGTAGTGTATTGACAGCCATGGGAGGGCCCCAAAGACCAAATCAAAAGGTGTCTCCTGGTCAACCTCAAAAGAAACTTATGAACATTTTCGTTACAATAATATGTTATTCATTCTGGTTATTTCCTCTTGCTTACACTGGGGGACCTGTTAGAAAGTGAAGCCTGATGAGGGAGAAGTAGATTATTTTGATGTCAAGCATGAACATTGAGTACATTCAGTACATTTCCATTTCTTTCTTTAGTTTTATCACTTTGAGCTTTTTTTCCTGACCAAGCAGGCTGAGAAGTCTGCCTTTGTTCTTTCCTGCTGTCGCTCCTGCCAACCAACCTGCCCACTTTTAGCCTGCCAAGCTAGGGCGCCTACCCAGTCCCTCCACTGCGCAGAGTTCCTGTGTGGGTGCTCTGCTGTCACCTGTGGCATTCACGGCCCCAGCCCGCAGGCAGAATTCAGTCTCTGCCGGGCCTTGAAGGCTCTGCTCCATTGCCTATAAATATTTTATCTAATAGGTGATCATGAGTTTTGTAGTATAAGATCACTTCTTTTTTTTCTGAGAGAGAGAGAGCTCACACATGTGTGGGAGGGAGTGATAGATTTTTTTTTTTCCCTTGATGAAAGAAAGAGAAAGGGAGAACAACAGAGATAGGTTTGTTTGTTTGTTTGTTTGTTTGTTTTTTAGAGATATTTGCTCTAGGGTACGTGCATGAGAGACAGGAAGAGACAGAAAGTGAGAAATCACTCTTGGAGGGATGACCACACTGCAATCCTGTCTCCTCTTCAGATTTTGTGCACACACATACATGCACCCAGTGTGAGTTTTAAGCCACTGTGTTTGGGACTCAAACCATGGGAGTCCAGCGCCTTAACCACTACGTCACCTGCTGGTCCCAGAGATAGGTATTTTTGACCGGGTCTCACCACATAGCCATCCTCCTGCAGCTGCTTAGGGAGGACTACAGAAACATATTATCTGTCGGATGACCAGAAACCACTGCAGAGGCGCAAGAAATAGAAGAAACCAAGAAAATATCTCTCCCTCAAGGGAAAAGAACAGCCCCTCACCATCCACAGATAGTTCAATGTCAGATAAAGAATTCAGAATATTCATAGTGACTGAACTAACAGAGATGCAAAAGAAGAGAGACAATGAACTCCAGAATATGCCAAAGAAAAGGGACAGTGAGTTCCTGGTGGTAAGGAAGCTCTTCCACAACCTGTAGGAAGAAATACACACTATAAAAAAGAATCAAATGGCATTTAGAGATGAAGGCTGTAATACAGGAAATCAAAACCTCCCTTGAAAGTATTAAAAGCAGATTAGATCATGCAGAAGGTCAAATCTCAGATGTAGAACATAAAACCTCTGGCCTAGAAAAAAATCACCAAAATGATTGAGAATATAACCCCTCAAAATGAGAATACTATATGAAAAATACTAGATACCATTAAATGCCCCAAACATCTGGTTAATTGATATCCCAGAAGGTGAAGAAACTAATAAAGGTATTGATAATCTATTCCATGAAATCCTGAAAGAAAATTTTCCAGACCTAGAGAGGTATTCAAATATCCAGACTCAAGAAATACAAAGGACCTCAAATAGAATCAACCCAAGAGGATCCTTTCTAAGGCACATCATAGACAGATTGATTGAAACCACAGATAAAGATACTAAAATTGGCAAGAGAGAAAAGTTAAGTGACTTACGAAGGTTATCCCATTAGGCTGACAGCAGACCTCTCATTAGAAACAGTGCAAGCAAGGAAAGAATGGGAAAATATATTCAAAGTGTTAAGTGAAAAACAATTTCAACCAAGAATACTATACCTGGCAAGATTATCCTTCATATGGGAAGAAAGGATAAAAACATTCTCAGATGAATAAAACCTGAAAGAATTTACTAACACCAGACCAGCTCTTCAAGAAGTTCTGAAGGGAGTGCTATACCAGGAAACTAAAGACAGACAGAAATAAGAGAACAAAAAACAACCAAGAAAATAGCCAACTTAATAGTAGGGATGTGTTTGGAAAGATCAGTACCACTGAATGTTAACTTCCAGAATTTAAACAGAAAGATCAGACCACAGTAACTGCAAATCCAACAGAAGAGAGGTTAATCACATGAGACTGTAGTGCAAAAATAGAATTTTATGACTTTTGACTAAAACATTACTGATTGTCTCCTATGCTTTGTTTTATAGATTTAAGGATTTTTGTCTTCTTTTGAGCTATTGATAGGTTCAGCAATTTGCTACTTTTTTTTTTTTGAAATTGAAACATAGAATTTTCTCCCTTCCCGACCCCTCTGGGATTGGAAAATATTTGTGGGTATTCTTATTTTGTGGCAGAATGGTTATTTGCATAAGTTCAATAATATCTGTTGCTTTGCACCAGAAATTTGAAATACTGGTTATTGCTAGGGCTTTGACTGGAATGTCATTTCTGAAGATATGGCTAGAAATCTAAGGAACTAAGGGAGATCTCAAGAAAGCCACCAGAAGCTCCTGGAAAGATTGCCTGGTACCATAAACAGTTCTGCCCCACAGATAAGTAAAGAATGTCACTTCCTGACAGGCCCAAAAAACTTTCAATACAGATACTGGCATAGTCAGACAGTGAGTCTCCTGACTTGGTTCAGTAACTGTGGAGGCTTTTTAAAGAGTCTAATCTGGAGCTCCTTAAAAAAGTTTACAGCAAAGCCAGCTAAATCAATTAGTATTCTTATGGGGCTTTGGGCAAATAACAGATCAAATTTAGACTAAATTTATTTATTTTTTTTTACAAATGAATTTATGCTTCTTTGGTAAAAGGGAGGAATGGAGAGAGAAAAAAAAATGTTTCAGAAGAAAATTACAGTGCACTTATTACTAGATTTTACCTTTGTCCATATTTGTTTTTTGAGTTTTTAGTATCTACCTACTGTTTAAACAGAATCCTAACCTTTTTCCTGGCTTTAACATTGTTGGATTTTGACTTATAAAAGCTAAAGCTGCTTTTCTTGACATTAAAATAAATATGTAAAAAACTATAACTATTTAATAACCACAGTAAGCTATATAGCCTCAGCTAGATGCTACTTTACAGTATGTTCATCCTACTCACTAAGTTCTATGCCTAATGTCAGACATGTGTTCACATATATGTTTATATTCGCTGTACTTGCTATTGAAAGTATTTAGATTACTTAAGATCTTTTGTGAATCAATAAAATATGGAAAAAAACCTATGAATGGCTATTCGTCAAGGATATTATTGATAGTTGACTAATATTAACTAATATTGACCAATATTGACTTGTTAATCAATATTGTTGATCAATATTATGGTATAGTCATAAATCAAATTTATATCATCATTAAGATCAAGGTATGATCTCTATGTATAAAAAGGCTGATGATAATGTGTATAAAAATATCTTTAACTGGAAAAAAATAAAAGAGAAAAGAAAACTCAGAATATCAGGCAAAAAATAATAATAAGTAAAAATAAATAAATCTTTATAAAAAATTATAATTATTATTTTCTCTTCTTTTGCAGTCCTCCTGTCTCAGCCTTCTAGCTGGCAACCATGGAACATACCAACATGCCCAGCACTTTTTTAGACAGGCACACACTGAGTTGCCTAGGCCAGCCTTGAGCTCACCAGCCTCCTGCCTCAGGCTCCCTGACTTGATGGGATTTCAGGCAAATGCCACCATGCCTGGCATTTAGGCTGGACCAGGTGTTGAACCCAGGCTTCCCACGTAGTCGTAGCTTGCAATGCAGTGTCTCAGCAGCTGGCACCACTGATGCTTGGCTTGTGTTAACATTTTTAAAACAATTCTTTGTTCATATTTTTACTGACATTCTAATAAATTCCTAGGTCAAAGTATGGATATTTTAGGGTTTTTGATGTATACTGCCTGATCGTGATAATGATTTTTAAGTAAGATCATTTAACTCATACTTAATGTGCCAGCAAGTATATTATCCTTCCCAGGAACATTCAGCAAATACATACTGTGGGATTAACTCAGAATCAACACACTGGGCTCCACAAACTAAAGCTCTAAGCGTGCTTCTCTTAGGGCAAAGTTCTGTTTTTTATGTTGTGTTGTTTTGTTTTGTTTTGAAGCTTGTGACTATAACTGAGGCTGTGATTGCACTGTTTCTCATTCTAGGCATTTAAAACAAGAACCAGCAACATTCCTACCATTAAGAAGTTCCTACAGCCTGGGAGTCAGAGGAAGCCAGCCCCAGATAGCCACTACATCGAGCTCGTCAGGCACGTTCTGCAGTTCTAGTGACAGCAGGTCCATGACAGCTGAGCAATGACCAATCGAGTGTCAGCACGTGCCATCTGTAGGGGACAACAGAAGCTAACTGTAGATTCTAGGAGTTGAGGACTGAAAAAAAAAAAAAAAATCACTCTGTCATCAACAGCAAATGCCAATTAAAAGAAACGTAAAACCATTCTGATGTGTGAGCCTGTTTTAAACCTGCTAATTCTGAATGATGAGCTATAACCTTCATGAAATCAATGTTTTGTATAAAGAAATAGAAGGATGGGGCCAGTGGGTGACTTAGCAGTTAAGGTGCTGGACTCCAATATGACTGACTGCATTTCCAGTCCAGGACCCAGCTGCTCATGCTAGGCATGTGTGTGTGTGTGTGTGTGTGTGTGTGTGTGTACCTAAAATCCCAAGAGGCGAATGGAGGAGAAAGGATTGCAGAGTGGCCATCCCCTCTGGGGGGTGGGGGAGTGATTTCTCACTTTCTTTCTCACTCTCTCTGTCTCTCTCTCTGGCAAGCGCACATGTCCTAAGGCAAAAACCTCTTTTAAAAATTCAGTACTGTTTCCAGATTAAAAAAATCAACAAATAAGAATCAGTAGTCTTGGGTCAGGAATCAGGTCTGCCAATTGTTTGAGATACACAACTCCACCAGCTCCACTGCTGGGACAAACTTCTTGCTGTCCACGGCTCAGGCTTTATCAATTTCTGAGTGTGTGTCCAGGTACGGTCCTTACTTGGGAAATGACTTAATAACTCACCAGACATCATGCCATTTCCTCGGGGCTACCGCAGAGCATGGCCATTCCTACATTATGCCTGTCCCATCTGCTCTTCCCCTTTATTCAGATGACACACAGATCAACAGAGTTGTGGTAACTTGGGCTAGTCACACTACTGCCCCTGCCCCTGCCCCAGCCTATGTGGATGAACTGCTCCCAGGGCCATCAAATGCCAGCCTGAGGATTAGCACTCAGTTAACCTTCTCATCTCATTCCCAACTCTGAGCCATGGCCAGCACCCACTGGATAATGAGAAAGACACAGGAGAGAAAAGCTGCTCAGAGGAAACCCTGTCCCCCCTGTGTGGGATAACTTTTTCTTCTGATCTCCCCCAAATCCAGGACATCTGACCTCATAGAAATTTAATTAAAAAAAAAAAGTTTCAGGAGAAAAAAACCACTAAAACTATTCATATCAAAATTAAAAAAAAAACCAAAAACACGTATTTGATGACTGCAGTAAGCTATATAGCCCCAGCTAGGTACTACTTTATAGTATGTTCATTCTACTCACTGAAGTTTATGCCTAAAGTCAAATTTGGGCTCATGTATATGTATATATCAGCTGCGCTTGATATTTAGACTTAGTTCATTAGCAAATCAATTAAATGGAGGGGGGGAAAGGCATAGAAAGCAACCATGGATACCAGAGATTATGTGGGAGGAGGGTAGGACACAGCAGAGGGTGAGGGATAGGGAATCAAAAATGGCAAAAAAAAAAAAAAAAAAAAGGCAAAATATACAAGACATAAGAAATGGAAAATTATTTGTTGATAACACGTATGTTGATGTGCTTGATTGAGCCAATATACAGTGTATTTTGGATGGAAAATTCATTTCGTATGCTGTAATGATGTATAGTGAATTAATGTAAAAAATAAATTTAAAGAAAAGGAAAAAAATTGTTCAATTTTATAAAAAAAAAACAATTCAGAGAAGGGAGGATTTTACAACAGAAAGAAATTTGTTAGAAGTTATTATTATGAGTGAGTTTTTTACTATTCTTTTTTTTTTTTTAACTTGCCAGAGAGTATGTGTACTCATCAGAGAGACACAGAAGAGGAGAGAGAGAAAGCACCCTCAAGGAGTGGTCATACCACAATCCCTTCTGCATTTCTCCATCCTGTTGGGATTTTGAACACTCATGCACATGCACCCAGAATATTTTTCAAGCCGCCAGGGTTGGGATTTGAATCATGTATTATACCATGTGGAATTTAGCTCCCTCAACCACCAGGCCACTACATGGGAGTCCAGTGACATAGCCATAACGCTAACTGTTCATGTCATTCATGAACTTGTGCTCTTAAATAAATATGCCTCCTCTCTCTCTGGGTCTCATTTTTCCTGTTCCTAAACTAGGATGTAATTTCCGTTGGCAGCATAGTGCAGTAAGAGCTCCACTCACAGGACAAGGGACTTGCTGAGCCTCATTTTCTTTTCCTATAAATTGGGGAGGTGGGGGTCTGGCAGGTGGCGTAGTGGTTAAGGACACTGGACTCCCACATGGCCAACTATGGTTTGAGTCCCAGACTTGGCAGTTTCTTCTGCCCCAATGGGCCTTCAAATTGTAATTCACCCCCAGCCCCAGCCAGCTCAGATCGCAGGCATGTACTCACACACATGGTGTGTACAGGTAGACCTTGGCATGTGAACCGGGGACTTTCCATGTGGATTCAGTATTGCAGAGCTTTGCATTACAGCTGCACCATCATGGCTGGCCCTGGGACCCTTGGCCTTCTAAATACATTTGGTAGTAGCTTTGTGTTCAGTTTGGGAGATGACAATAACTGGGAAACAGAGCTTCTTATTTCTTGGGCGTGTAAAACTTGGACATGGTGTTTCCACTCTGAGTCCTGAGTAGCCATTACAATGTTAAGAGTTTATGCATCTCTGTCCCAGCACCTTCACGTATCTACTAGACCCTTCCAAAAACCTTGCAAAATAAGACTTTTTTCCTTTCAGATCGTAGCACCTTTGGAACTTCATGCACTCTTTGGTTAAATCTTTTTATTAAAGTAAAACAAACATGCAGTGAAGAGAACACATTTTAAATTTACAACTCAATTTTGTCTTTTTTTTTTTTAGAGAGAGAGTTTTTGTTGTTGTTGTTGTTATAGGGCATGTGGGTTCACCAGAGAGACAGAGAGACAGAAAGCCAGAAAGCCAGAATTCGCTCCCTGGGGGGATGGCCACACCACAAACCCTTCTCCTTTAATCTCCTCTTGGGATCTTGGGCACCCATGCACATGTGCCTAGCATGAGTTTTAAGCCACTAAATCCACTTGAACCACAGTCGACTACATGGGAGTCTAACAACATGCCATCTGCTGGTCCCTTGTCTTTGTTTTTACAAATGTCACATTCGTGGTCTGGTCCCATGGCTTCATAGTTAAGCAAGCTAGATACCACATAGGCAGCCACATTTTGAATCCTAGCCCAAGTGGCTTGAAAAGCACACTGGGCACGTGTGCAAACATGCCACAAATCTTGACAGGATGGAGAAACGGAGGGGAATGGATTACAGTATGGCCGCTTACTCACTCTTCATTTTTCTCTGTTTCTCTAGCAAATGCACACCTCCTCTGGAAATGAAAAAGAGGTCACATTTCTATTTTTTTCACATTTTGAAATTAAACAAAATGAAACACTTTTATCTTTTAAAATAATTTATTTTTGTTTGTTATGATTTTTTATTTGACCAGAGAGAGACAGAGAGAAAAAGAGAAAAAGAAAGTGAGAAAGCAAGCCCCCAGGGGGCGAATTCTGGCTTTCTGTCTCTCTGTCTCTTCGGTGAACACACATGCCCTATAACAACAACAACAAAAAAAAAACCTCTCTCTCTAAAAAAGGAAAAGACAAAATTGAACTGTAAATTTAAAACTTGAACTGCAGTTGGCCACGTAGGAGTTCGGCGCCTTAACCACCATGGCCCCTGCCAGACCTTAACCACCATGGCCCCTGCCAGACTCCCACATTTCTATTTTTAAACAGCTTTACTGGGATATAATGTATACATTATAAAATAGTCAATGATTTTTAGTAAATTTATACAGTTGTACAACCGTCATTTCACGCCAGTTGTAGAACACTCCCCTCAGTCTCCAAAGCGTCCCTGTTTGTGTGAATCTCTGCTCCCACCCCAGGCCCAGGCCATCACTGATTTGCTTCTGACAGTCTATTTTACATCTCCATGAGGATGCTGGCTTGAACCCTCATTGCCAAGATGACCATCTTGGGTCATCTTCTTCTGGCTTTCTCCTCCTGAATGAAGGGCCAGCAGAAATCCTTCCCTATTGGAGGAGCTGTTCAAAGCCCACAGCTCCAGCCCTCACCAGTCAATAAAATAAGGCCTCCGAGACTGCTAGACAATGACAGGGTTCATCAAAGTCTTGTGGAGGTTTCACAAGCCCTAGAGCAGTTAAGAACTTGGAAACATAATCTCAAAAACATAGCGTTTAATGTAAAGGTGAGTTAGGATTCAACCAGCAGCGTTGTACATGAGCATACTAAAGAAGGGAGGCAACAGGGTAGGAATTACAGACTGTTCTTGCACTCGAACATGAGTAGTCTGGGATCCTGGCACAGAGTCTCCCAATCTGCATGTCCTGGATGGGTTGCAGGGGCCAAAATACTGATGGTCTCAGCCCTTGGGGCAGCTGGAGCAGTCTTCTGGTTTAACCCCAGGGTTTACAAATACTACCATTTCTTCCCTCGTGAAAGGTTGGGAACTTCCTTTGGTTGAGGGCAGCGGGGGTCTGATGGAGAACGCTGAGTTTGCAGTTTCATGATCCAAGCTAGCTCTCAACATCACCCCACTTTCCTAGTTTGGATTCTGTGCTCTCCACACCCTCTCTCCTAGATTTTCCCCCAGGGTAGAAATTGTGCTGAACAGGAATAGTCTCGCCTCCTGGCAATCATATGCTTTTTATAAAGTAGGAGACATCTCTGGTTTGTACATATATCTCTTGTGTGTGTGTTTTATTGTGATAAAATCTATCATTTAACATTTTAAGTGTACAGTTCAGTGGCATTGAGTACATTAATGTTATCATGCAATCAGCACCACCATCCAGCTCCAGAAATTCTTAATGACCCCAGGCTGAAATCTGCTCATTCCCTGCCTTCCCTGACCTTGGCGAACAACATTTTACTCTCCATCTCTATGAGTGTGCCTATTTTAGGCATCTCATTGAAGTGGATCCGTATGGTATTTGTCCATCTAGGTCTGCCTGGTTTCACTTAGTGTAATGCTTTCAAGGTTCATCCATGTTGGGATTCCATTCCTTTTTAAGGCTATCTTATATGGTTTTAATGAAAGTAAGTTTCCTACTGTTGTGTTATCACCAGAGGCAATTGTGCTTAAACAATGGTGCTTCTGGAGCTGCAGAGCTGGCACTGACACCCTGGCTTTGATGACACTCAATGACTCAAGAAGGTACCACCATCTTTGTCTGAAAAGTCATCTGAAGTTTGGTTCTTTCTGGCTTCTCCGTGCACAACATTCTTCTCCTCCACAGTTAGTGCTCAGATTTATGTAAGCTCCCTGCACAATTTGTACTGTGATCTTTGGGTATTTAATTGAGGTAAAAAGCTTTGTCCTTTTGAAAAGAAATTTCGGGTATCAAGAAGTAGGTGTGGCTGTATCAAGGATCAAAGGTCCTTCATGCTGAAACCACACCACATAGAGGCTGATTTGGCAAATGTCATGGGAGAAAAGTAACATTACTGAGAGCTTTCTATGGACCAGGCTCTCTTCCAGGTACTGCGCATTCATTACATGATTTAATCCTTTCAACAACCCAGCAAGAGACATATGATCATTCCAGTTTGTACAGGTGAAGAATTTGAGGCCCTGAGAAGTCAGGGGACCTGGGTTCCCAGAGACGGGAGCAGAACTAGGGCACAAAACCAGACTGACTCATGCCAGGCCCCAGATACCTTCCTCTTTCAGAGTTAAGAGCAATTATTTGTAAAATAGAAGACTCTGAAGATCCAGGTGCTGGTTGGGGATTAAGTGTCCCATTTTGTTTCCCAGAGTAAACTTGAAGCTTTAAAGAATCCAGTCCTGCAGGAACCACTCTGCTTGGGCCAGACTCCAGGTGGGAGCATTCTAACAGGCCAGGTCTGCTGGGCCAGAGGCTCAGAAAGGGGCCAGAAGGGCAGTGGTGGATAACTGTAAGAGTCCTCAGGTGTAAGTCAGTGTGACTCGTGCTCCCTTGCAGTATTCCCTGAGATCTGCCTGGTGGACTCAGGTTGGCTTCCTGGCCAGATTTATTATTATTTTTTAAAATTTATTTATATTGTTTAAATTAGCTATAGAGCACATGCGAGAGAGAGAGAGAGAGAGAGAGAGAGAGAGAGAGAGAGAGAGAAGAGAGAAGAGAGAAGAGAAAAAAAGAGAGAAGTGAGAGAAAGTGCCATTCTCCTCTTTGGATTTTGGGCATGCATGCACATATTGTATCTGGGACTCTAACTTCAGAGTCGGCCATGTGAGATCCAGGAACTTTAACCACAATTCACTGACTGACCCCCTGGCCAAACTACTTTTTTTTTTTTTTTCTGAGAGAGAGATTTTGCTATAGGGAGTGTGCACTTACCAGAGAGACAGAGAGAGACAGAGAGACAGAATGCAAGAGATCACCCCGCAGGGGGTATGGCCAAACCACAATCCCTTCTCCTCCATTCTCCTCTCAGGATTTTGGGAATGGATGCACACATGCCTAGTGTGAGTTTTAAGCTGCCTGGTCTAGAATGTGAACTGTGGTCAACTATGAGGGAGTCCAGCGATGTAACCATTATGCCATCTGATTGTCCCCTCCTGACCAAACTTCTAATCACCGGAGACAGTTGCCACTCCAGGGGATATAATGGTAGCCAACTTACTTCTCTTGCCTGCATTTTCTATTTTTCACTTTTCAGTATCCTAAATTCTCTGTCCACTGTCTTTTCTATTGTTAATGAAACTGTTAATAGCTACTGATTTTGAGTGCCTGGACTGGGCCTAGCTTTGCTAGGCAGCTTATATTTCCTCTAAAACCAGCTTATGAGGTAGGTCCCAGAAAAGTTAAATAACTTTTCTCTGGCATCAAGCTTGAAAGGAGGTTTGAATCAGATTGGACTGGCTCCAGAGTGCCTATCATCAATCCTGGTAGTAGAAGAAGGTCAAGGGGAGTGTCGGACCGACATTGTTAGCCAACTGTACACAGCAAGGAAGCCAGTACAATAGAAAGGGCAGTGTGGAGAAGTCTCAGGTTCTTCTTTAAGCTGTAACACCCATTCACAGGACTGTAATATATGCCTAGAAGTAACTATTTCCCCCTAAAATTGCAAAAGGATCCAATAATCTAGCTAATTCTTTTAAGGTTTATCTTTGTGGTCAAATTTAAAACTATAATTTAGTTGCATTTGTTATTCACGGAAAGCATCATAGACAATACTTTTGTGTAGTGATTAAGCATCTCATCTCAAGTGTGAAACAGGCAGACAGAGAGTATGGGACTGGGAGAGAACTCAGTGTCGGGTGAATCAGGTGATGCCGTAGAGACACTTGATGGAGAGAGGGCAGCCCCAGGCTGTTCTAGAGAGTGGGATTGCAAAACCTTTTCCACATTTGACAATATATGGTCTCTGAGTGATTTCTAAAATCATCTTCTGTTTAATCAGGACATCTGTGTCAGGAAAAACAAAAAGATACCCTTGAAATAGCTGATATGTCTATAGATTCTAAACCTAAACATTTATTCCCACGGATGAAATGAGTTCAACAAAAATTTAAAATCAAATGCGGCTTTCTGACTCTCTCTTCAACCGAGATGTGTGCACACACATGTGTGCATATGAGTGTGTGAATCAAGTGATGGCTTTAGGCACAAAGCCTGGCATAGAGCAGATCCTCAACAGATCACAGTGCTCCGCTTTCCTTCCAAACCTAGAAAGGAGGAACAGAGGTTTTGAAGCGAATGGCCCTAAAGATGACATCTGCCTCCAAGTTAGTCAAACCACGTCAGAGGCCTTGAAATTGGGATGGAGAGATGATCCAGCGGCCTCAGAACTGGCCCTGGCAGGAAAGACCCCTCCTTCCAAGGGCCCGCACAGGCCCCCATGAGGCTGGGCTTTGCTCCCTGGGGTTGTCTCACAATCCAGTCCTACTTCCTGTAATTCAAAAAGAATTCAACTCAGGAAAGCAGGTTTGTGGGAAAAGGTTTTCTTTATTCTGGAGAAGGAAAGGCAGAGTGAGATCCTTTTTAGCTTTCAACATAAATGTCTGCAAGAAGATACATGCTCTTCAGGTCAGTATATTTTTCTTTGTTTGTTTGAGAGAGATTTTTGCCATAGGGCACACGTGTTCGCCAGAGAGACAGAAAATGAGAAATCATCCCATAGGGGTAAAAAATTATTACTTTTTATTAGTTTTTTTTAAGAAGTTTTTGCCTTGCGGTGCATGCAGACCTTGGAGAGAGCACAAGAGAGACAGAGACAGTGAGAGGGAAAGTAAGAAATCACCCTGCAGTGGGGATGGCCATGCCACAATCCGTTCTTGTCCTGGGATCTTGAGCACACACGCATATGTGCCTGTGCCTGGCATGATTTTTAAGCCATTGGATTTGGGACTGAAACCGTTGTAGCCATGTGGGAGTCAAATAGTGTATATATATATATATATATATATATTTGACAGAGAACTTAACTTTTTTTGTCTGTTAAATGTTTCTTCTTTTAGCACCTCACACACACACACACACTCTCTACTTCACACTCTTTACCATCTACTTCCCTTTCTTACAGTCTCTGGTATCTACACTTACCCTCTCTACTATCTTATCTTCAGTTCTTTCCATTTCTATCATAGATTGCAGATATTCAGTACAAATTGAGTAGAGATATACAGTGTGTATCTTTCAAAGTCTAGATCTCTTCGCACAATATCAGGTCTACCATGTTCATCCACTTTGAATCAAATAATAGGGTCTCTTTCCTCTTTTTTTCTCTTTTTTTTTTTTTTTTTTTTTTTTTTTTGAGAGGTTTTTGCTATAGGACGCCAGAAAGACAGAGAGAGAGAAAGTGAGAAATCATCTCCCAGGGAGGATGGCCACACCACAGTCTCTTCTCCTCCATTCTCCTCTTGGGATCCTAGGCATGCACACACATATGCCCGGCGCAAGTTTAAGCCACCGGGTCCAGGACTCAAACCGTGGTTGACTGCATGGGAGTCCAGTGACGTAGCCATTACATCATCTGCTGGTCCCAAGGGTCTCATCATTTCTTTTTTTTTCTTTTTTTTGAGAGGTTTTTGCTATAGGGCGTGTGCGCTTGCCAGAAAGACAGAATGAGATGGAAAGACAGAAAGCAAGAAATCACCCCCCGGGGGGATGGCCACGCCGCAATCCCTTCTCCTCCATTTTCCTCTCGGGATCTTGGGCACGCTCGCACACGCGCCTGACATGAGATTAAGCTGCCGGGTCCGGGACTCGAACTGCGGCCAACTACATGGGAGTCTAGCGACATAACCATTACACTAACTGCTGGTCCTGGGTCTCATTATTTCTTATAGCTGAGTAACATTCCATAGTATATAGGCAACAGTTTCAACCCAGCCATGAATTTTTGGACACTTAGGTTGGTTCCATGTTTTAGCAATTATGAATAATGCTACAATAAAATATGGATGTGAAAGTGTCTTTCTGAGTGAGCGTTTTCCTATCCTTTAGGTAAATGCCAAAGAGTGGGATTTCTGGATTATATGGTAGTTCTATACGTTTTTTTTTTTTTTTTTTTTTTTTTTTTTTTTGAGGAACTTCCATATTGTTTTCAGTGAAGGTTGTACTAATTTACATTCCCACCAGCAGTGTAAGAATGTTTCCTGTTCTGTTCACCACAGCCTCACCAGTACTGTTGTTCTTTTTTTTTTTTTTTTTGGTCCTAGTCATTTTAGCTGGGGTTAAATGATATCTCATCATGATTTTAATTCACATTTCCGTTATGACAAGAGATTTTGAACATTTTTTTCATATGACTCTTTGCCATTCATAAGTCTTCCTTGGAGAATTGTCTGTTCATTTGCCCACTTAAAAACTGGATTATTTCCTTTTTTATGGGTGAGCCACTCGAGTTCCCTGTATATTCTAGGTATCAAACCCTTATCTGAAGAATTATTTGCAAATATTTTCTCCCATTCTGAGGATTGTATTTTCACTTCAGTTATAGCTTCCTTTGCTGTGAGGAAGCTTTTAGCTTGATGTAATCCCACTTGTTTATTTTAGGGACCATTACTTGTACTTTATGGTTCTTATTTATAAAATCTTTGCCTACTCCAATGTCTTCAAAAGTTTCCCCTATGTTTTCTACCAGTAATTTTGTGATCAGAAACTTTATATTTATGTCTTAGATTTATTTCGAGTTAATTCTAGTTAATGGTGAGAGATAAGAGTCTAGTTTCATTTTTTGGCAGATGGATATCAAATTCTTACAACACCATTTGCCAAAGAGACATTCTTTTCTCCACTGCATTGTCTTACACCCTTATCAAAGACCAGCTGACTATATATGATTTGGGATTTATTTCTGGATTCTCTTTCTTTTCCATTGGTCTATGTTTCTATTTTTGTGTCAGTACCATGCTGTTTTAATTATCATTGCTTTGTAGTATACTTTAAAATGGGGTAGTGAGAGGCCTCCTAGTTTATAATTTCGATACTGTACTGCTTTGGCAATACTAGATATTTTTTGATTCCAGATTGATTTTGTAATTGTTTTTTCTATTTGTGTGAAGAAGTCTCAGGTAAGTGGATCAGAATTACATTAAATATGTAAACTAATTTGTGTAGGACTGATATTTAGAGCATATTCATTCTTCCAATCCAAGATCACAGGATGTCCTTTCATTTTTTTATATCATACTCAATTTCTTTTTTCAGTTTTTTATAGTTTTCGTTGTAAGGATCTTTCACTTCTTTGGTTGGGTTTATTTCTAGATATTTTATTTGTTTTGTAGCTATCATAAATGTGATTGCTTTCTTTAATTCTGTCTCAGTCTTGTGGTATAAAAAATGCTGTAGATTATCTTACAACTTATCTTATCTGATTGCCTTGTCTAGGACTTCCAGCACTCTGTAAAAAAGGAGTGGAGAGAGTGGGAAATTTTGTCTTGTTCCAGTTTTTAGTGGGAAAGCTTTTAGCTTTTCCCATTCAGTATGATGCTTACAGTAGGTCTTTCATATATGACTTTTATTATGTTAAAAAATGTCCCTATTCCAATTTTGCTTACAGTCTTGATCATGAAGCTCCCAGACAAATTTTAAAATTTTTTTCTTATTTCTGTGAAGAATGTCACCAGTAATTATATAGGAATAGCTCTGTATATATCAATTAATTTTGGTAGAACTGACATTTTGATTATATTGATGCTTCCATTTTTTTTTTCATCATACTCAATTTCTTTTTTTAGTTTTTCATAGATTTCCTTGCAGAGGTCTTTCACATCTTTGGTTAAGTTTCTCCTAGGTACCTTATTCATTTTGTGACTATTATAAATGGTATTGCTGTCTTAAATTCTGCCTTAATCTGTTCATTGTTGGTGTACAAAAATGCTATAGATTTTTGTATGTTGATTTTGTATTCTGTTACTTTGCTGAATTTATCTATCACTTCTGGGTGCTTTGGCAAGTTTTAAACACTGTAGAAATTAAGGAACATTTCTGCTAATGGAAAAGAAATAACACTCTTCAGTCAACAGTTCTGGACAAATAGTACCCTAGGGTTCTTTTGCCAGCAAACAATTGAGTCTGTATCAGCAGAAGAAAACGACAGACATTCCATAGACTGTTGTCTGAGGGGTTGATGCTGGCCATGCCCCAGCTCTGTCCATGGATGCCTTCTGCCCAACCCTGTGTGGGCTTCTGGAGAGAGTCTGTATGTCTAAACCCCCTATTCAACTGTGTGAGCTGTGTACCCTACTAAAAATCTGGTCCTGGACCAGTAGCTAGACAGCACCTGGGAGCTGGGTAGAAATGCAAAGTCTTAGGTTCCAGACCTATTGCATCAGAATCTCCAGTTTTTAAAAGATTTTTGCCGAAGGGGTGTGCTTACTGGAGAGACAGAGAGAGAGATGAAGACAGGAAAAGTGAGAAATCACCTCCCATGGGGGATGGCCACACTACAATTCCTCCTCCTCCATTCTCCTCCTTGGATTTTGGGCATGTACACACATATGCCCCTCTTGATTTTTGAGTCACCAGGTCCAGAACTCAAACCATTGTTGGCCATATGGAATTCCAGTGCCTTAACCACTATACCACTTGCTGACTCCAGAATATGCATTTTAATACGATCCTCAGAGGATTTTTGTGCCCACGAAAGTTGGCAACACTGCCTCATATTATTCGTCTCTCCAAACACACACAATCTTGGCTTCTCCAGTAGAATTAGAGTATCACCATCCTCTCTGGGTGTGAGAATATTCTACTGCTTTTCATCCTCTACTTGCTATCAAATATTTAGTTTTTTTAAAAATAATTATTTTATTAATTTTATTTATCATTACTATTTTTTTAATTTGACTAGAGAAAGAGTCAAAGTGAGAAAACAAGCTGCCAGGCCCAGGACTTGAACTGCAGCCCACCATGTGGGAGTCCAGTGCCTTAACCACCCTGATACCTGCTGGCCCACAAATATTTACTTATTAAGGACAACTTTAAGCCCCTGCCTCCAGCTTAAGAAAAGAAAATAAAACAGAAAAGAAAAGAAAAAAGAATGACAGAAAAGACATGCAAAGTAGGGATGCTAGATTTAATAAATAAAAATACAAAACACCCATTTAAATTTGAAACTCATATATGCAGTGACTAATTTTTTTAGTTTAAGTATGTCTCAAATGTTGCAAGTGCCCTGTATATTTTTTATTTATTTATTTTTAAAAATAAAGCAATGTACTTTGAATTTGTTCAAGTACTGATATTTCTGTATATAAAGATTTAGCATACCTATATTTGTTTTATCTGGCAACCCTACTTAGTAGTTGAAGTCCTGGGCTACCTTATTTGCCCTTGCCCCATCTCTGCCTACTTGATGTTCAAGACCCTCTCTTGCTTCCAGGAGTAGTGGCTTTTGTTCAAGCTTCAGATCATGGTTTGCTTTTTCCCTCCCACTTCAGGTGATAGTCATGTGACATGGTTAATAAAACATGGATTTTGCCATCAGAAAGACCTGAGATCTGGCTTTGTCAATTACCAGCTGAATGACTAAGCAAGTCTTTGTCTTTTTGAGCCTCTATCTCCTTCTCTGTAAAAGGAAGACATCACAGGTTGAGCATCCCTAATTCAAAAATTTGAAATCCAAAATGCAAAATGTTTTGAGTACTAATATGACATCGCATTGAACATTCTATATCTGACCTCATGTGACAGGTCACAGTCAAAACTAAATATAGTGTGAAATTAACTTCAGACTATGTGTACAAGGTTCATGTGAAACACAAATGAATTTCTTGTTTGGCCTTGAGTTCCATCCCCAAAATATCTCATTAACATGCAAATATTCCAGAATCCCAAAATTCTAAAATATAAAACATGTCAAGCCCTGAGCATTTTGGATAAGGGATCCTCAACCTGTAGTACTGTCGATGGCAATAAGTTAGCACCCAATACGTAACTCCTCCACTGGTCTGAACTTCCTGGCTGCTTCTGAATTCTCTCTCTCTTTAAAGCCTGCTATTTAATTTATCTTTTTAATAATTTATTTTTTAATAATTTATTTTTTACTTTTTTTTTTACATTTTATTGATTCACTAAAGATTGTAATTAATTTAAAAATTTTAAATAGCAAGCACAGCTGATATATACATATCTATGAACACGTTTGACTTTAGGCATAAACTTCAGTGAGTAAAGCGAACATACTATAAAGTAGCACCTAGCTGGGGCTATAGAGCTTACTGCAGTCATTAAATAGGTATTTTTAAATACATTTTTCAATTTCAAGAAAAACAGTTTTAGTTTTAACAGATCAAAATAAAAAAAAATGTTAAGAGAAACTTGCTTAAAACTTAAAGCCAGGGAAAAGGTTAGGCTTCAGTTCAAATAGTAGGTAGATGAACTTATCAATAGTTAAAGAGAAAGCAAAAACCCCTAAATCTGGAAATTGAAGTATAGAAAAAAAAATCAGTAGTGTTTTAGTCTAAAGTAAAAAAATTCTATTTCACCAGTTCAGTCTCATATGCTTAATCTCTCTTCTATTGAATTTGAAGTGTTGCAGTGGTATGATCTTTCCATTTAAACTCTGGAAGTTAACATTCAATTCCTGACTTGTCCCCACTGTTACACTGATCATTTTCTTGGTTGTTTTTGTATTCATATCTGTGTGTCCAACTTTAGTTTTCCTGGTATGGCACTCCCTTCGGTACTTCTTGGAAAGCTGGTCTAGTATTGGTAAATTCTTGCAGGTTTTGTTTATCTGGAATGTTTTTGTCTTTTTTCCTATATGAAAGATATTCTTGCTGGGTATAGTATTCTTGGTTGAAATTGTTTTTCACTTAATACTTTGAATATATTTTCTCATTTTTTTTCTTGCTTGCATTGTTTCTGAGAGGTCTGATGTTAATCTGATGGGATATTCTTTGTAGGTAACTTGCAATTTCTCTCTTGCCAAATTTAGTATCTTATCTGTCTGTGGTTTTGGTCAATCTGGTTATGATGTGCCTCGGAGAAGATCTTCTTGGGTTAATTCTATGTGGAGTCCTTTGCATTTCTTGCGTCTGGATATTTGAGTGCCTCTCTAGGTTTGGAAAGTTTTCTTCTAGGATTTCATGAAATAGATTATCAATGCCCTTATTAGTTTCTTAACTTTCTGGGATACCAATGATCTGGGTGTTTGGGCGTTTAATGGTATCTAGTATTACTTGTATGTTGTTCTCAAAAAAATTTTTTTTTTGGTTATTTTCTCAGCCTTTTTGGTGAAATTTTCTAGGTCATAGGTTCTACTTCTACTTCTGAGATTCAATATTCTGTATGATTTTATCTGCTTTTAATACTTTTTTTTTTTTTTTGGAGAGGTTTTCGCTATAGGGCGTGTGCGCTTGCCAGACAGACAGAGAGAGACATAGAGACAGAAAGCGAGAAATCACCCCCCAGAGGGGATGGTCACGCCCCAATCCCTTCTCCTCCATTCTCCTCTCGGGATCTTGGGCACGCACGCACACGCGCCCGGCATGAGTTTTAAGCCACCGGGTCCGGGACGCGAACTGCGGTCGACTACATGGGAGTCCAGCAACATAGTCATTAAGCTAACTGCTGGTTCCCTGCTTTTAATACTTTTAAGGGAGGTTTTGATTCCCTGTATTATAGCCTTCATCTCTAACAATTCTGTTTGATTCTTTTTTATGGTGTGTGTTTCCTCTTTCATATCTTGTGAGAACTTCCTCACCTCCTGGACCTCATTGTTTCTTTTCTTCTGAGTCTTCTGGAATTCATTGTTTTTCTTCTCTTGCATCTCTGTTAGCTTTGTCATAAAAATATTTTAAATTCTTTATCTGACATTTCCACGAGTTCCTTTGTATTGTCTGTGGTGGTTGAGGAGCTATTCTTTTCCCTTAGGGGAGAAATACTTTCTTGGTTTCTCATATATTTCTGGTGCCTTTGTGGTGGTTTCCAGTCATCTGATGGATTATACATTTTTTTCTGAAGTTTTTGGAGTTAAATATGAGCATTCAGAGGCATGCAGTAGGAAGTGACTTACAATCTCTAAATAGTATCGTTTTTCTTCCTTTCTGCAGCAGATTCAGTGGAAATTGAGGATTAATCTGACCCTGAAAGTATTCATATATTTGGCTGTTGTTCACCTAGACCTGTCTAGACCTGTCTAGAAACTCAGTATGTGGAGGTTGAGCAGAAAAGTGAGAAAGGTAAAAAGAAAAGGAAAGGGGCGGGGGGGCAGAGAGAGAGAGAGAGAAAATAAAAAAAGAGGAAAAAATTGTAAAATTTAAGTAAAAAATGAAAACTGCACAGTGTTCTAGTGTGCCGCGAAAAAGAGGCCGCTCATAACCACATACATATGGCTGGTGATTGGCTTGTACTGTGGGGGTTGGGAGAAAGGTAAGAATTAGAAAAATAAAAGAGACAGAGAGAGCTAAGAAGTTTAAAATTTTTTTAAAGGAAATAGAGAGAGAAAGACAGAGAGAGACAGAGAGAGTATATAGGGTGTTGTAACCTGGCTGCTGGCTAGATCTTGGGAACAGGAGGGTAAAGTCTGGGCAGGTCTTCAGTGGGCCTAATCCCTGAAAGGGGCCGTTCAGAACTCAGATATACATGGCTGGTGATTAGACTGTCCTGGTTCCTGGCTAGATCTGGGAGGCAGGAAGGTGGAGTCTAGGCAGAAGGTCTTAAGTGGTCCTAATCTGCTTATCTCTTAATAACTAGAATCTGGGCAACCCTGACAGGCAACGCCCATTGTTCATAAGGCCATCCCCTTCTTCAGTATAGCTCCAGAGAATAGGATGTGATTAGCACTTAGAAGGCCAAACCAGTGCCTTCTTCAGATAGCATCTCTTCCTGGTCTTCCATGAACTCAGCTCTCATTTAATAGGCAGTTCCTGCATTGCAAATTTAGTATGAGATCCTTCACTCAAGTTGCTTTCAAGCAAAATGTGGTCATTATATGGTTTTTCTAGTAATAGCCACCTTTAGTTTGAGAGGACATAGCATATTACTATTGACATAGCCTTGAGAAGTAAAAAAATATGCTTTTTGTTTGTTTGTTTATTCTTAAATATAAAATTTACCAGGTAAGGGGCCAACAGACGGTATGATGGTTAAAATGCTGGACTCTCACATGGCCTACAGTGGTCTGAGTTCCAGATCTGGTGGCTTGCATTCTCACTTTCTTTCTCTCTCATTTGCACACAGGCCCTTTAGAAATTTTATAAAATGATAAATAAAATTAAATACAAATAATTCTTAAAAAATAATAATAAATAAAATTAAGTAAATTGTTTTTTAAAGAAAATTTACAGAGTAAAGAAAAAGATAGATTCATAGAATCCTAATTTACTTTACACAGTAAGATGAGCTCATGCTCTCTTTCCTGACTAATCAGTACTTTCTGCATGCTATGATTGTGGTCCTACAGTGATCACACTGTGATCGTATTTTTTTTCCTTCTTCACAGTTTTAACATACTTGTCTTAATATTGTGAAATACAAGTACAAAACATTATACAAATATGCTTTCCACTACATGGAAATGAAATCATGCATTTTTGTTTTTACCAGAATCTGTATTGCCCAGTACTGGCCATTGTACCCCAATGGCTATCTACAGAGATATTATTATTATTATTATATTATTCCAGTGAGATTTTGTCATGAATAAAAAAGTTCATAACTCATTTCAACCCTTGAAGATTTATTCTCATCTTAATAATATTGCTCTTCAGATATTTGGAGAACTGTTTTGAAATACAAAATCATTTTAGTCAAGAGTATCAATAATGGTCATATTATTTCACATTGGCCAAGATCTCTATTATCTAGGCATTGCAAAGACACTTTTGGCAAATTAAAAAAAAAAAAAAAAAAGCCTTGCTTGCTCCTCAGTCATAGAGATGATGCTTTAAGAATATTGGACTCTACTACTCATCTACTATTATCTTCTGTAATAAAGCCTTCCTCTATGCAAACTCTTGTTGTTTAAGAAATTGGCTTACTCTGTGGTGAAAGGTCAGGCCCAGTCTGTAAGTTTGTCCAGTAACACAATCACTAACCAACAAGTTTTAGGTTTTGTGGTTTAAGATACACATTAAAGGGTCAGTTGGTGGTGTGGTGGTTGGGTTGCCAGAATCCAACATGGCTGACTGTGCAGTCCCAGACCTGGTGGCTTGGGGAACATACTGAAAAACCAGGTACAGGTGTGAGCGTGCCCAAAATCCCAAGAGGAGAATAGAGGAAGAGGGATTGTGGTGTGTCTGTTGTCTCCAGAAGGTGCTTTCTCATTTTCTCTCTCTCTCCCTCTGTGGCAAGCGCATGCACCTTACAGCAAATTTTAAAAATGATAATAAAATAAAATATACTTTTAATTATCACAAGTTTGGAGTATTACAAATTTCATGCATTCTACAAAGAGTGTGTACTTTTCTTCTTTGTTTGCTTTGCTTCTCTCTCTTTGAGAAAAAAATTTATTGTGATCTAAAATGCACTTATAAATATCCATAGAAGGCATGTAATTCTTCACTGCTATGTAAATTTATTGGGAACATGGTATTCACCATCTAATTATGATGATGCCTAAAATGCCACAAATGATGAGTTATACTCCAACAAATGCATCACTGATTTTTTTAGCAATTATTGATTTAATAATAATTAACTTAAGACTATATAATGACATCTATATTCTGGAGTATCTATTTACTTTCATGTAGTGTGGTGGAATTTGGAGTATAATTGCACAACGATGGTACAGAATATTTACTACTGAAATATTTTGTACCTTCGTGACAGGTAACATCCTTCCTGACTGAATATTAAAGCTTTGGTCTGCAGCATTGCTCCTGGATTCATAATGCCATAGCGTGTGAGTGTGTGCATGTGTCTGTGTGCACATCCATGGAACGACTTGAAATATATCTATAGCTTTACTGTCTATTATTTTTTTAAATATTATAGTCTATTTGTAAACAACTAAAACCCCACACAAATATTCTTAATTCTATTTTTAAAAATCTGTCAAACTGTAATTATTCTAATATATTTTTCTTATTTGAACACATAATGATTTTCCGAAAGGTACATATACTGCCTTAGAAAACTAGGTTTAGAAATGAATGCTTTGGTGGGACCAGCAGTTAGCGTAATGGCTATGTCGCTGAACTCCCATGTAGTCAACTGTGGTTTGAGTCCTGGACCTAGTAGCTTAAACTCACGTGCTCAAGATCCCGAGAGGAGAATGGAGGAGAAGGGATTGTGGCATGGCAATTTTAAAATTAAAAAGTTATAATCTGAGATTCATTTACATTTAAAAAAAATTGTCAGAGGGCACATGCAGTTGCCAGAAATCACCCACGGGGTGATTTCTCACTTTCTATCTCTCTGTCTCTCTGGCAAGCGCACGCGCCCTTTGGCAAAAACCTCTCTAAAAAAAAAAAAAAATGAGTGCTTCAGATTTTATACTATGAAATGTGCATTTCTGGTATTTGTTATATGCAGCATAAAGTTTAGATCAATAATTGCCAAATCCTGGACCCTAACAGTTCATTGAGAAAATTCTTCAAAGTTAGGGCTCCTGTAGCAGGTTCAATGTTAAGTTTGCAAAAATATGGAACACTTCATGAATTTGCATGTCATCCTTGTGTGGGGACCATGCTAATCTCCGTGTGGTTCCTATTTTATCATACGCGCTGCCTAAACGGGCACTGCTTTGCTGCTTTTAAACACTATTGCCAATGCCACTAGAGGTCAGCAGAGGTGAGAAGATATACTCTAGTCAAATGATTTTTGCCTGTTGGTAACAGTGGGAGAGGAAGTAGAAATTTTCTGAAGTTTTTTGTTTTTTGCATTTTTTTGGTTTGTTTTTCTAAATTGGGAATGAGGGGCGTGAAATTGATTCACACATTTGCCCTCTATTTTCTCTAGGTATATTATAAAATATATTCAGCTGTATAACTGAACATTCAAAAATGTAGAGAAGTATCTCTTTTGAAGGTGTTTTTTTAATTTTAAAATTGAATTTACTGCAGGTCCCGGCATGAGCTGCTAATGTTGGGCATGAATTTTAGAGAACAGGGTTACAGTTAAAGACACAATATTTCAAAATAATGAAGAGCTTGAATGTAAAAATTACATCTGCATGAAATAATCAAGATACAGAAAAAAAAAATTGCATGTTCTCACTCATATGTGGAAACTAAGGAAGTTGACCTCACAGAAGTTAAGAGTGGAACAGGGATTACTGGAGCCTGCAGCAGAAGGGTATCGGGGTGGGAGAGGGGAAAGAGGGAGATGTTGGGCAACATCTTAACAGATATGAAACAGATATAAAAATTACCGTTAGGTAAGAGGAATAAGTTTCTGTATTCTATAGAACAAAAGGGTAACTACAACGAAGTGGAACTTACTGTAAATTTCAAAATCCAAAAGAAAGGATTTCCACAGAGTCATGATAACGTTTGAGATGATGGATATGCAAATTACCCAGTAACCCTAATTTGATCATTATACATTGTATTCATGTGAAAAACTACACCAGACCCGGGAACCAGCAGTTAGCGTAATGGCTATGTCACTGGACTCCCACGTAGTCGACCGCGGTTCGCGTCTCGGACCCGGTGGCTTACAACTCACGCCGGGCGCGTGTGCGTGCGTGCCCAGGATCCCGAGAGGAGAATGGAGGAGAAGGGATTGCGGCGTGACCATCCCCCCTGGGGGGTGATTTCTCGCTTTCTGTCTCTATGTCTCTCTCTGTCTGTCTGGCGAGCGCACGCGCACTATAGCGAAAAACCTCTCCCCCCCCAAAAAAAAAAAAAAAAAATTACACCAGACCCCATAAATATATCCAATTATTATGTGTCAATTAATTTTTGTTTGTTTGTTTTGCCATACGGTATGTGCTCGCTGGAGAGAGACAGAGATATAGAAAATGAGAAATCACCCCTGAGGGGTGATGGCCACACTGTAATCCCGTCTCTTCCATTCTTTCCTTGGGACCCTGAGCACACATGGACACGTGATTTTTTTTTTTTTTTTTTTTTTTTTTTTCTTTTTTTTTTTGGAGAGGTTTTTGCTATAGGGCGCGTGCGCTCGCCAGACAGACAGAGAGAGACAGAGAGATAGAAAGCAGGAAATCACCCCCCAGGGGGGATGGCCACGCCGCAATCCCTTCTCCTCCATTCTCCTCTCGGGATCTTGGGCACGCACGCACACGCGCCCGGCGTGAGTTTAAGCCGCCGGGTCCGGGACTCGAACCGCGGTCGACTACGTGGGAGTCCAGCGACATAGCCATTACACTAACTGCTGGTCCCTGGACACGTGATTTTTGAGCCATCGGGTCCGGGACTCAAATATCAGAGTAAGCTATGTGGCACCCAGCACTCCAACCTCCATACCACCTGCTGGCCCCCAATTTAAAAAAAAAAAAATTAAATTTCCTTTTTTCCACTCAGTATACTTTGACTTTTAACTTTCTCTATTCTTGTTAACATTATTTTTTTATTTTTAATTTTTTTGGAGAGGTTTTTCGCTATAGGGCGCGTGCGCTCGCCAGACAGACAGAGAGAGACATAGAGACAGAAAGCGAGAAATCACCCCCCAGGGGGGATGGTCATGCCGCAATCCCTTCTCCTCCATTCTCCTCCTGGGATCCTGGGCACGCACGCACACGCGCCCGGCGTGAGTTTTAAGCCACCGGGTCCGGGACGCGAACCTCGGTCGACTACGTGGGAGTCCAGCGACATAGCCATTACGCTAACTGCTGGTTCCCTTGTTAACATTATTTTTAGCCATGGATTTGTATGTCTAGTCTTTACTAATTTGTCCCTTTATTTCTAGTAGCCCTTGTTGGAACCCTCTGTGTAGTGCTAAAACCAAATAGGAACCCCCTAAAGAGAACCAGGTTCTCAGCTTTCCCCAGTGTTGAGGAAAAAATGGAAATTCCTTAAACTGAAAATTAGTATGAGCTGAATTAAAAGTAAAATGTTTTTCTAAGAAGCTTAGAATGTGAGATTGGGGTCAGCAGGTGGTGTGGTGATTAAGGCACAGAACTCCCAAGTGGCTCACCACGGTTTGGGTCTTGGACCTGGTGACTTGATTTCATACTTTCTCACTCTCTCTCTCTCTCTCTCTCTGGTAAGCACAAATGCTCTATAGCAAAAATTTTAAATAATAATAAATAAATTTATAGAAACAGTTCTTTTAAAAATTATAATCTGAGATTCATTTACCTTTTAAAATAATTGTCAGAGGGCACATGCACTGGCCAGAGAAAGAAAGAGACTGAGAGAGAAAGCAAGAAAGCACCTCTCAAAGGGAATGGTCACTCAGTCTTTTCTCCTTCATATTTTCTCTGTTCAAGATTTTGGGCACTCGGACCAGCAGTTAGTGTAATGGCTATGTCGCTGGACTCCCATGTAGTCGACCGCGGTTCGAGTCCCGGACCCGGTGGCTTAAACTCACGCTGGGCACGTGTGCGTGTGTGCCCAAGATCCTGAGAGGAGAATGGAGGAGAAGGGATTGCGGCGTGGCCATCCCCTCTGGGGAGTGATTTCTTGCTTTCTATCTCTCTGTCTGTCTCTGTCTGTCTGGAGAGTTCACGTGCCCTATAGCAAAAACCTCTCCAAAAAAAAAAGATTTTGGGCACACACACACACACACACCCCTGGTGTGTTTCCCAAGCCATCCAGTCTGGAACTGGAATGACACTGTAGGCCATGTGGGATCCAGCAGCCAAATCACTAGGCCTAGGCTGGCCTTTATTTGCATTTTAATGGCCAAAAGGATTAAGACTGCAAGACTTTGGTTAAAGTAAAGTTGGTTGTGAATCAGACTCCTAAGATTTTTGGAACTCCCATTTAGAGGGAAGATAAAGGGACAACCCCATAGCCTGGTGGCAACAATCCAAATCCTGGCCCTGAGGGCTTGAAAAACAAACCAGGTATGTGTGTAAGTTTGCCTTGTTAAAGTATATTGGTCTGAGGAAGCCTCTTTACCCTACTTTAGTTCCCATAAGCAAACCACAACCTCATATGGAAGACTGCTTCCTTTTAAACTGCTAAGTTACACCCAATCACAACAGCTATATTACAGTCAGTCACAAACAGCCCACCCGTTAAGGATGTAAGGATGCAGGCAAACATAAGGATGTAAGTAACTAATCCAGTTATTTCTCTGCTTCATTCTCTCACTTTGGTTTTTTTTTTTTTTGCTGTAACTTAACTGGACAACACAAAATTATGCTAATAGTAAAAGCCTACTGGAACTTACCAAGTACTCATTAGTGTACTTTTTTTTCTTTTTAAAACTTTATTTCAACATAACTATGCTTACAGAAATACACTCATATGGGTTAATAGAATGCAATTTAAGTTTAACTTATCCTACACAATTTGGACCAAAAACTTAGTACATGGTTTTAAGATTAAAACAAAAAAGGATTTGTAATCTGTTTTATTTTTATCTATTGCAAATGTATAAAAGATTCCCATCAAATGCCATTAAAGAAGGTAGCCAGAACCGTAAAAAATTTACCTTTGGTTTGCCTCAGGAGAAAAAAACACATATTGCACTGTAAAAGTTTATAAAATTGGTGCAACAAAACATTGTAATGTTTCAATGCCAGTTTACAAAGTTCAATAACTAGTGAATGTAGAAGGCGTAGGAGGGGCCTATGTACACACGTGGGACTGTAAAAGCTACCTGATTTAATTAATATTGCATGTAGATTATGAATCTACAAACCACATTCAGATAATTTCTTAAATCTGAATTAACACTATTAGCTTGCTTCATCAACTGAGGTTAACATGGAACCTTGGCACGCTAGCTAAATTTTTCTGACTTATGCACAAAGAAGAAAATTACATTTCTTCGCAGGGTTTCAGTCCAGTGTGACAGCATACTGCAGGTCATTAGTGTACTTTGACATTGGTATATTGAACATGTGTTCTCAACGGCTAATGATAAAAGTGATAATTGGTTTAATCACTGTGAAAACCCATGTTGCAAATGATTGCTTTTGTTTAGAAAAGTTCACACAGTTATAAAAATGGATTAAATCCACTTTAATCCTACTCTACAAATAGATTATAAACAGCAAATATAACTGATAATTTTTCAACACTGTGTTAAACTGATGTTGCAATGGTGGTGTACACAATTCAAAATGAGAAAGATTAATAGACACCTGATAGAAGTTCAGGCTTTTACCTATTATAGTGATTGCTTTGATGCTTTGGAAAAGTGAATCCTTATATTTCAAAGCATGAATAGTGGGGTCCACCATCTATTTCTCTGATGTACTGCAAGCAGACATATTCTCTTCCACAGAGTTTTGAAGCATGTGCACAACCACTGTACAAAAGTCACTTCAAGATTAACGTTATTTTTTTGTTCTACAAAGTCCAAAAATTATATTAAATGCAACCTCTCCTTTTCATATCTGCCCAGATTAATCCTTTTCAAGTCAGTAAAAATCAAAAAAGCACAAGAGATCATTTCTGACACAACTTGAACCTACTGTGCATGAAAAATGTTTAATAAAACGGCAATTTAAAAAGTTAAATGTAACTTTGAATGCATAATACCAAATGGAAAGCAGTTGAACCACACAGAGAAAACAAGGCTTTCATATCTTCAAATCTAGGTGTTTTACAATAAAGAAAATACTTGAACCTGTAAAGATTAGAACAACTTTCTAACTGGAAAGATTTCTTCAGTGAGACATAATTGAAATTAATATAACCTAAATTTATCTTTTCTAAAATAGGATTAACAAACCAAATTCAAGTATTTTTAGTTAAGAGATTGGAAAAAAGCATAGTGATTTAGAAACCAAATATGTCACAACGATTATGTAACTATTATATCAAGAAATGAAGGTACAGACATTCTTCATATGCTACAAGGGTAACCTCTCTCTTTGATACACAAACACAAATAACACAAGCGTGCATGCACATATTCTAATCTTTATTATTTTTTTTCTCCTTGTATTGTTTTGTGTTTCTTTGTTGTTTTTTTTTTTCCAGTTCCCTGAGATGTGTTTAAGATTGTCTATTTGCGGGACCAGCAGTTAGCATAATGGCTATGTTGCTGGACTCCCACGTAGTCGACTGCGGTTCGCGTCCCAGACCCAGTGGCTTAAACTCACGCCGGGCGCGTGTGCGTGCTTGCCCAAGATCCCGAGAGGAGAATGGAGGAGAAGGAATTGTGGCGTGGCCATCCCCCCTGGGAGGTGATTTCTCGCTTTCTATCTCTCTGTCTCTCTCTGTCTGGCAAACGCACGCGCCCTATAGCAAAAACCTCTCCAAAAGAAAAAAGAAAAAAAAAGATTGTCTATTTGCCACCTTTCCATTTTTTTCTTGTGAGCACTAATTGCTGTAGCTTCTCTCTTTAAGACTGCTTTTGCTGTGTTCCACATTTTATAACAATTCAAGTGTTCATTATCATTGGTTTCAATGAATCTTTTGACTTCTGTCTTCATTTCTTCAGCAGTTGTGAAGTCATTCAGGAGTAGGTCATTTAGTTTTCACATGTTCATGTATGTTAAGGATTCTTTCTCAATTTCAACTTTAATTCCATTGTGGTTGGAAAAGATGTTGGCTAGTTTCTATACCTTTTAATTTGTAAATGCATGTTTTGTGCTCTGTCAAGTGATTCATCTTCAAAAATATTGGGAGAAAAATGTGTATTTAGTGCCCCCCCCCCTTTTTTAATCCATTCAGTCAATCTGTGTCATTGGAAACTTTAATCCATTAACATTCAATGTTATTATTGATACTTGAGGATGTGTCTCTGCTATTTGTTAGCCATTTTCTTGGTTGTTTTGTAGTCTCTTATTTTTATTTGTCTCTCCTTAGTTTTCCTGGTTTAGTATTCCCTTCAGTACTTTTTTTTTAGAGGTTTTTGCTGTAAGACACATGTGTTCGCCAGAAAGGCAGGAAGACAGAAAGTGAGAAATCACCCACCAGGGGGATGGCCACGCTGCAATCCCTTCTCCTCCATTCTTCTCTTGGGATCTTGGGCATGCACACACATGCACAAGGAGTGAATTTAGGCCACTGGATCCGGGACTCAAACTGCGGTCGACTACATGAGAGTCTAGCGTCATAGTCATTACGCCATCTGCTGGTCTCCCCTTCAGTACTTCTTGAAGAGATGGTCTGGTGTTGGTGAATTCTTTCAGTTTTTGTTTATCTGAGAATGATTTATTTTTTTCTTCTATTTCAAAGATAATCTTGCTGGGAACAATATTTTTGGTTGGAATTGTTTTTTAGTGTTTTGAATATATCTTCTCATCCTTTACTATTCTGCATTGTTTTTGTTGAAAAGTCAGATGTTAGCCTAATCAGATAAATGTTGTAATTAACTTGTCATTTCCCTTGCCATTTTTAGAAAGTTCTCTTTATCTTCTATTTTTACCAATTTGGCTCTGATGTGCCTGGGAAAGGATCTTCTCATGTTGAATCTATTTGGAATTCTTTGTATTTCCTGAATCTGGATGTCTCTCTAAATTGAAAAAGTTTTCAGATAGTGTTTCATGAATGAGGTTTTCTATGTCTTTACCCATTTCTCCACCTTCTGGAATACCTATTATGCAGCCATTCAGCTGTTTAATGCTGTCTGGAATTTTTCGTATGTTGGCTTCATTTTTTTTTTTTTTCTTTTTTTGGAGAGGTTTTTTCGCTATAGGGCGCGTGCGCTCGCCAGACAGACAGAGAGAGATATAGAGACAGAAAGCGAGAAATCACCCCCCAGGGGGGATGGTCACGCCGCAATCCCTTCTCCTCCATTCTCCTCTCGGGATCTTGGGCACGCACGCACACGTGCCCGGCGTGAGTTGTAAGCCACCGGGTCCGAGACGCGAACCGCGGTCGACTACGTGGGAGTCCAGCAACATAGCCATTACGCTAACTGCTGGTTCCCTTCATTTTTAATGGTTATTTTCCTGTTCTTTCTAGTAGTTTTGATTAGATCAGATGTTGTGCCTTCAGGTTCAGAGATTCTTTTTTCTGCATGGTCTAATCTGCTGTTGATACTTTCCAGGGGAGTTTTGATTTCTTGAATTGTATTTTCTTTCTCCCAAAGTTTTGTTTTATGTTTTTTTTAGTGTCTGTCTCTTTATGGAATTCTTTTCTAAATCATGGAATGATTTTATCTTTTTTTTTCCACTTTTTTATTTTAATTTTTTATATAAATTCAATCATATTATTTAGCTTACAAAGTGAACATTTCAGTATGTGTGTGAACATTTCTCCCCAGTCTAGTTGATCAGAGTATCTTCCACCAATAACACCACACCTCCCCATCCCGTCAATGCTCTCTCTCCGTATCCCTCTTCCAAATGTCCTTCCTTAGGTCCCTCTTCTCCACACACTCCAGTTCTGGCACTAACCCCCATCTCTTGTGTTTGTACAACCTTAGGTCAATCAGTTTCAGCATGGAATGATTTTCTCATCTCCTGGAATTGATTATCTTTTGCTCTTGCATTTCATTGAGTTTCATTATGATGAATAACCTGAACTCTTTTTCTGAAATTTCTGTAATGTTCTTATGCATCATTGGTGAAGAATTATTGTGTTCCTTTAGGGGAGAAATATTTTCTGGCTTTCTCTTATTTCATGGGCCTCTATTTTGGTATTTATGCATCTAGTGAAATACTCTTCCTAATTTTTGGAGTAGGTTTCAGTAGCTGCATGCTTCAGCACCTACCTACAGTGTATAGTAACTCTATGCCGTTTTCCTTCTTCTTCACGGGTGGGAGGGCTGGACTCCAGGATGGGAGTTATGGGATAGATTCTCAGAGGGGATTTTCTCCTCTTTCTCACCTTTGAAGGAGAGTTGGAGGGAGTTCCTCCCAACTCTTGTCTTTAGGCAGTTGGTTCTGCTCCAGTTTTCTCTGGTCTTGATGTGGTTGGGAGCTGAGCTGTGGAGGTATAATGTCAGGAAGTAACAGAAATCACACACCACACAAATGGACTTTCTGAGTTTTGCTGCTGTTGGAGAAGGCCTTTGTCATAAAGGGATGTGTCCCAGTGGGGACTCAAACACTTGAAGTTTTGTGAGAAAGTAAGGGTGTCACAAAGGATTGAGACAAGAAAGAAATGGTTAAAGCAGAGGACTAACACTCTCTTAGAACAGAAGCAAAACTGCACTGGAGCAGAGTCTGTTTATTCTAAATTAAATCCAATAAGCAGTGAGTGAGTTTAACTATAGAGAACAGTGTACAACATACGTGAGACTCTTTGTAGGCTTTATTCCTGGTACAAGATTGATAGCTATCATTAACTTAGCACTTAGACAATATCTTGCCTTGTGGAATGATGCCAAACATCTTAAGACATAGTTGGTGCCTGGAGCTTGATCCTTTTGACCATGCAATCCCTGCAGCTTTCTGTCTGGGGATGGGGTCGCTTTCAACTCCCTTATGCATTCTTTTCTTCTGCCTTTTCTCTCAGGCTTGGGCTGGTTTCTGTCTCCAACAAAGTTTCTTCAATGGTGCCTTGAAAGCCTGCAGTGAGAAGGAGCCCAAGCCACTGTAGGGGGCTTCCAGGTACTGCAAGAGTCTACATCGTAAAAGAACGTAGCCCAGGAGGCGCTTGCACTCCCAAAACTTCTTTGTCAGTGCCATGAAAACCCTTTACTTAAATTATTAAGCTGCTTTGCAGGATGGAAACTGCTTGCTCTGAGTGCATAGACCCCAGTCTGGATGGTGCCATAAACCTGATGACTGCCCCTGAGATACCTTTGATTACCTAAGGCCCCACCAATTAGCAAAGTCCATGAGATGATCATATCCTCTTAATTGTTTGCCTGGGTCCCACACCCTTAAAAATGCATGCTGGAGCCCAGGCCTTGTCAGTGTGAGCTGCTTCCTCTCCTTCCTTTGTTCATGGCCGTACATCTGTGCTTTCCTTCACCTGTGTCTACAGTTTGGTTTGCAGCACTTGAGTGAGTGATTTGTTTGGGTTCAGCAACAGTTCTAAGCATTTCATTTGAAGGAGAGATGGTAGTCTCAACATAATGCCATTTGGAGGTTGGCTTTATCAGATAAATGCCAAATTAATCACTAAAGAGTTTTTAATGGTTTGTTTTCAAAGTAGAACTGTGTGGTGGAAGGGGGATACATTGAGATAAAGACTCTCTTCAGAATTCTTAGTTGAAATGAATTTGAAATGTTTAGTCCCCAGTTGTAATATAAGAAAACAAGTTCGGTTTTAGACATAACAGGCAGAAGTGATCAAATCAGGTCATTTTTTTTTTTAACTTTTGCCTTGGTATGTGTCTCTAGAAATGTTGGCAAAAAGTCTCTTCAATGAAAATTTTGTAGCTTTATCTTCTACTAGACTATAGCAGTTCTGGAAACTGCTAAACATTGAAATCAGAGATTCAGATAATTAGTTGTCAGATATTGGACCTGCTAAACACTGCCTTAGAATCATCAGAGCCATCCTAGTGAATCCAATTTTCCCCATGGAAAAGATTTTGTCTTCAGGCATGGACAAGCTTGCCTGCCCCATACGTGCACAGCCTCATACAGCCTAGTCATTCCATTAGCAAGATTTAGCTCTTTCCTGGAATCACTTTCGGATTAAAATTATGTGCTCCCTTAACTCAATGGAAATTTAGGGATCACCTGATCCAAACTTCTATCCAGACTCTTGTTTTATGAATGTTAAAATGAGGACCCTCAGAGGTTCAGAACTCTGCCCAGTTGAGAATACCAAGTGATCCGGTGATAAAGTCTCAGTGAGACTAAGGTATCCCAACTTCTGGTTGCTGCACAGTGTTTCACACCACTGTGACTCAGAGGTAGCTTCAATATTTCTTCAATGGGTGGAGTCCTCGAAAGCAGTGTTTTGTATGCCAACAGTATCAGCAACACCAGGAAGCTTGTTAGATTGCAAATTCCTTTTTTATTATTCTTAACTTTAATTGTAGTGAAATACATATAAAATTGACCAGTTTTACCACTTTTAAGTTTACAGTTCAGCAGAATGAAATATATTCACGTTATTATACAACCATCACCACTATCTGTCTGCAGAACTACTTTCATCTTGCAAAACTGAAACTGTATCTGTGGAACAATAACCTCCCACTCTCTTCTTCCTCAGTCCCTGGAAACCACCAAATATTTTCTGTCTCTGTGAATTTGACTACTCTAAATCCCTCATATCAGTGGAATTATACAGTATTTATTCTTTTATCTACAGTTGATTTCTTTTAGCATTATGTCCTTGAGGTAATAGCATGGATAAGAATGTCATTCCTTTTTAAGGATGAGTAATATTCCTTTGTCTACATAAATGGCATTTTGTTTGTACATTGATGAGTACATGGTTGTTTCCCGTTTTTGGCTATTGTGAATAAAATTACTATCAACATGGATATGCAAATACCTCTTCGAGACTCTGCTTTTAACTTTTTTTGGACATTTGTCCAGAAGTATTATTTCTAGAGAGAATTGCAGGAAACATTTCTTGCTTCAAGAGGCCCTAACTAAGACAACTAAGTCAGAATCTTTCCTTTCATGGTGACTCGGGAACCTGTGTTTTTAGCAGCTCTAAGCTCTCCATTTCTGGGTGATTCTTTTGTTTCCCCCCTTGAGACTTTTGCTAGGGCACATGTGCTCACTGGACAGACAGAATGAAAGAAATTACTCCCCAGGGGAGATGGCCATGCTGCTATCCCTTCTCCTCCATTCCCCTCTTGGGATTTTGGGTATGCACACACATGCACCTGGCATGGGTGTCAGTTGCCAGGTCTGGGACTTGAACCACAGTTGGCCATGGGAGTCTAGTGCTTTAACCACTACACCACCTGGTTGCCCCAGGTGATTCTTTTAAACACTGCAGCTGAAGCTGCATTAACTTGCAGGGGAAGAGAGACATAGCTTACCTGTGAAAGTTTTTCAGAATCAAAATGGAATCATTTATGTCAAACCTAACTAAACCAAACTCTCAAAGCCACAGAAGAATGTTTTCTCATGCTAACATGCCCGATAACAAGAACAATTATTTAGAAAACTCTGTCAGAATAACAACTTTGCACAACCTGCAACCTGACTTGCTCCGCACGGACATCTGCCCAGAGACTGTGTGTGCAAACTTGGACTAACAACAACGTTGTTACTAACCCTCGTATCCAAAGGTAAGTGTCCCAAGACAACTGGTATAATTCCCTTTCTCTGCCTTTCCTTTTATGCTTGAGGTTTTTGCCTTTAAAATCTCTCATAGGTTTATAGAACCTCAGTGAAGATGTTTGAAAATTATGTGCGTCTGGACTGTATCCATGTAACCTGCAAACTTATGCCCAAATAAAGTCCTTTTTGCTTTACTTATTTTGTCTCAGTTTATCTCTCTAGATTATCATACATCAGGCAGGAATTTAGGAGGCTGCTTTACCATCCACAGGTAAGAACTGACTTTGCTGCTGGTAGACATGAAGTGTCACTACAGAGTAATTGTGTAAGTGGTTCCCAGAGGGGGTTTTGGAATCAGTCTTCTTACTTTTAGATTTACAATGGCGATCTCAAATGCCTCCAGGTGCATGTGGGCCAATGGGTGAAGTGGGCCAGTGGACAGAAATGCCATGCTCAGGGAGAGTGTGGGTGACAGGGCAGTGAGTGGAACTCAGGACCCCCTCAGATGGGCAGTCAGCACTCAGTTCCAGCCTGCTGGTGATGTAGTCCTGTGTGCCCAATTTCCTGAACACTTATAAAAGGAAGCTACCTGGGCCCCTATTTTCATTGTTGGTTTTTATGCTTAAAAAGTAGTATTTAAGGGACCAGCAGATGGCTTAATGGTTATGTCACTAGACTTCCACGTAGCCGACTGTGGTTGAGTCTTGGACCCAGTGGCTTATGACTCACACTAGGTGCATGTGCATGCATGCTCAAGATCCCTGGAGGAGAAGGAATTAAGGTATAGCCATCCCCCCAGGGGATGATTTCTATCTTTCTCTGTATCTGTCTCTCTGGTGAGTGCATGTGCCCTATAGCAAAAATTTCTCTAAAATAACTAACTAAATAGTGTTTAAGACTCGGATAGCTATGGACCCAGTCTTTCAAGCTTACCGAAGACAATTTTTCCTACTGACTATATTTCCTATTCTGAGCTTGTTGCCAAAGGGCCTGGAGGAATAACGTCTACAACCAAGAATCTCGCTCACAGACTGTTTCAGTCCAGTGACTATGGGATGTCGTTCTGACCCTGACATAGCCTCCTGTAATATATTGTGAAGTCTTCATATTTCTGTTACACCGAGGTATTCTTTTGCATTGACGCTGAGTCTTTTGGAGACAAAGACTTGTGCTTTTAACCAGTTACTAACCTAGGAATTTCTAAGCCCACCCATTCCAGGTGTTTCACCACTTTGGACCAGGCCAATGTAAAGACTCCATACGCTGAATCGTTGTTTGTGTCTCCTGCTTTCAGAACTGAATACAAGAGCCGCTGCATCGAAGCACTCTGAAACACTTCCTCTGGGTTACCAAGGATTGTGTTTCCAGGCCTTACTCCCTCATTTTAAAGATTTCTACAGAGCTTGGTTACTTCCATTTAAGCTATCTCTCGCCTTCTTTTTACTAAAATTGGTAGGCAGTACAATGTGCTCAAACAGCAGGTTCAGTTTCCACTATCCTTTATGGCTCCAACCACAGATAAATTGTGCAAGCTTTTTAAAACCCAGATTTCTAATCTGTAGAGCAAGGATAATGATGGTATCAGCAGACAAAAGGAGTTGTGGGGATGAAAAGCGAGGACACTGAAAAAGTAATTAGCATGGCACCTGCTATAAAGGTAGTCACGTAATAAGTATAATCACTAGAATAACTGTTGTCAGCATTCATTTATTCATTCATCTAAAAACTATATAGTTTCTTCTTTATTTGTTTGTTTTTGTTAGGATGTTCATGTGCTTGCTCAAAAGAGACAGAGAGAGAGAGACATGCAGCAGTCCCTTTTGCTCCATTTTTTCCTTTAGGGGTTTTGGGCACACACAGAGCTTTGTCTGATGTGTTTTTCAAGCCACTGGGTCCAGGACTCAATCTGCCAGTAGACCATGTGGGAGCCACCTACTTTAACCATCATGCCACTGACTGGCCCATCAAAAATATGCAGTTCTGGGACCAGCATTTAGCGTAATGGCTATGTCGCTGGACTCCCACGTAGTCGACCGCGGTTCGAGTCCCGGACCTGGTGGCTTAAACTCACGTTGGGCACGTGTGCGTGCGTGCCCAGGATCCCGAGAGGAGAATGGAGAAGAAGGGATTGCAGCATGCCATCCCCCCTGGGGGGTGATTTCCTGCTTTCTGTCTCTCTGTCTCTGTCTGTCTGGCGAGCACACGCGCCCTATAGCAAAAAAAAAAAAAAAAAAAAAAAAAAAAAAAAAAAAAAAAAAAAAAAAAAAAAAAAAAAAAAAAAAACCTCTCCAAAAAAAGAAGAAAGAAAAAAATGCAGTTCTTAAAGGTCTTCCACTAGGCTGGATGCTGGGCTGGAGATAGTATAGACCAAGGTAGGCATGATTCTTGCCCTCATGGTTCTTATCGTCCAACAGGGAATACGGCCATACCATTAATACTGATAATAATAATAATAATAATAATATAATAACAGCATACGGTAAGAACTATAGTGTAGATAGAACAGTTTCCCATTGGAGCAGGAGCAAGCAACACAGAAGAGGTGCGGGCAGGAGTCAGGAAATAGTGACAGTTAGGCTAAAACTTCCATCCCTGTTTTCACCATGTGTATGGGAATTTGACTAAAGATTAACAGATGCTTTACAATGCTTTGCATTATCCCCTCTACGTTGTTAACTACATCATTATGGCTTCCGGCCCCTGAAATAGACCCCAGCCTCTCATCTTGTCAGCACAATCCTGCCATTGCCTAAGACTCCATATGGCCAAATTCTTACCCATAAAGCCTTTGTTCCTACCCAGCTGGCTCTCACTGCACGACTTTCTTTCTATCAAAATTATTCTATTTGGGTCAGCCCCATAGCCGAGGTGTTAAGGGTGCTGTATCACACATGGCTAAGAGCAGTTTGAGTCTTGGCCCTGGTAACTTGAGAGACATGCCAGGTGTATGTGCACGAGTGCTCAAAGTCCTAACAGGGTAGAGAAATAGAGAAGGAGGGATTGCAGCATGACGGCACTCCACTGGGGGATTCTTTCTCCTTCTCTCTCTGTTTCTTTGTCTCTCTCTGATGAACACATGTGCCCTCTTGCAATTTAAAAAAAAATTATTCTATTCATCAGCACCATCATTCTCTCCTTTACCCCTGTATGCAACTGATTCAATAATAACAATGCATTATTAAAAGTTCATTTTATGGCATTTGTGTGGAAGGTGCAGGGAGCTATATAGATCAAGAAGATAATGCATATTATCCCAATGAATTTGGACTTTAGTAGGGAAAAGAACCATCACACAAAGAGGTCATTTTAATATAATATTGTAAGTGCTAAGACAGATGGGAAGAGTGGTATAAGAGTAGGGTAACATAAAAAGTGTTCAACAGTAGGTTTTAGGAAGGGCAGGGAGTAATCAGAATGGACATCCAAACAATCATAACAGAAATCATCTCTGAACAACCCTTGTATTTTTTGTCCATACCGGGTAGATGCAACCTTGCATGGGACTTTAATTAGGCATTTAGCCCAATATTGGGTGGGACAGCAGCCTACTTCCTTGACATGAATCTTGAAGGTTCAGTATAAGCATGAGATAGAACACAGGCACAGGCCAGAAAAAGACTGATAAATGTAAAAACGTTTTGAAGTGTAAGTTCTTAGGACTTTAAGTGGGGGCCTTAAATGATGGCAAGACATCAAAGGGTATTTATTTATTTATTTATTTATTATTTTTAGAGACATTGTTTTGCTATGGGACTCACTGGAGAGACAGAGAAAGACAGAGAGACAGAAAGCAAGAAATCACCCTCCCCAGGTGGGGAGGCCATGCCACAATCCCTTCTTCTCCATTCTCTTCTTGGGATTTTGGGCATGCACGCACACACACCTGGTGTGAGTTTTAAGCTGCCGAGTCTGGGACTCAAACTGCAGTTGACTATGTGGGATCCAGCGACATAACCATTACGCCATCTGCTGGTCCCTTAAAGGGCTTTTAATCTGGAGCGTAACTAGGTCTAATTTGAATTAGGGGATGAATTTTGTGCAGAAGGGGCTTGGTGAGGAAGGTGAGTGACGGGGCACGTTGGTTGCTTATCCAACGGCCATTCACCAATTTTGTTCTGTCATCACCTTCTCATGGGTCAGGGAATCTGGCTCTATCAGTGAATTTTGGTTAGTCTAAGACAGTTATGGTCACGTGTTTCTGTGCCAGCATGCAGCCTCGACTAAGGATCCAAAAGGGGAAGTCAGTTGTGGAGCTTCTAGAAGTTTTACTTCCTTACAAACATCCCCAGTTGCCTCATGTGAGGGCTGTGATGTTCTTTGTGTGGCAGAGGACATAAAACTGTTGGAGCAAGACAAGGTACTTGCAGGGCCTTCCTAACATCAGTGCGTGCCAACTTACTTATGACTAGAGATACTTCAGATTTCTTGCCAAGACGCTCTCTCTCCTTTTTTTTTTTTTTTTTTTTTTTGTAATTCTCCATGAGTGAGCAAGACAGAGAGAGAAGCCCTCTTAGCAGGGTCTTGACACTGTGATCCACAGCCCTAGGCTCAGCTAGCCCAGATTATGGGCACACACGTGCCTAGCATACTCAGGAAGGTCTCTGACTCCAAACTCAGAACCTTCCCATGTGGGTCAGCCTCACAGAGCATAGCATTTTACTGCTGCTCCACAGTCTGGCCCCAGTCTCAATTATTGACTAAACAGTTCTTTTTGAAGCTAAAACCATCTTTACTAAGAAGGAAACAGGTATCAGGGACTCTGTTCAGGAGGCTTGTGCACAAACCCGGATGAGTGATGATGAGGCTAGATATAGAACAGAGGAAGAAGGGTGGAGAGGAAGAGAGAGATTCAAAACACTGGAGAAAATGAGCGAACTTCATGATGACAGAGTGCAGGAGTGAGGCAGAGACAAGGGAAGTCCATGACACCCAGCCACTGACCCCTTAGATTATTCCAGTAATTATTGCTCAGTCATGTCTGTGGGAGAAGTCCGAGATGATGACAGGATTACATGTTATACTAAATTAAACTCACGAGAGTATGTGGAATATTTATAGGTGTTTCATCTATCCCTTTACGACATTTTCTTGGCTAGAGCCAGGCATTATTTGATCATGAGTCTTAGGTCAGGAATAAAAGCTATGTATATAACATGGTTATTATGGGAAATAAGTTCTACTTTATATAACGCTTTAGACCATAGTTTCTTGAACCACATTCTTTTTTTTTTCATTGGCAGAGGGTGCATGCACTCACTAGAGAGAGACAGCGAGAGAGAGAGAGAGAGAGAGAGAGAGAGAGAGAACACCCTCAATGGGGTGTAGTCATACTGCAATCCCTTCTCCGTTTCTCCACTCTACAGAACACACATGTGTCAGGCATGTACCTCAAGCTGGTGGGGGGTCAGGAATCAAACCACGGTTGGCAGCTCCCTTTAACCAGAGGCTACTGGGCTGCCTCTTTAGGACCACGTTCTAGAGAAAATCTGGGACTCCGTTTACTTTTTAAACTGGTGCCTCCAGTGTCTGGCAGCAGCCTGATCCTTTAATCCCCAGCTCGGCAGCTGCATGTCAATCTCTAGATTTGTTTCATTGACCTCCCTATAGCTGGGTCTTTTTGTTTATCAACTCAAATAATCTCGAATTTGATGTTTATTTTTTCTTTGACCCAGAATTTGCTTTTGATTACACTTCTGTAACTGAATCTTTGCCTTGGTCCACATACTCCTTGCATAAAGTTCCACCTAGAAGATCTTCCTTAGAATTGTAAATGCTGCTCTTGCCGCATTACTCACCACTTGCATCCCCACCAGCTCAAAAATCTGAGATTCTTGCAATTTCATACTCTGCTTGCATATTCAGGGCGCTTCAAAATGTTCATAGAATTGCGTATTATAAAAATATGCATGGATTTCCATTTTTTGTACCAAAATTAAATCATTTTTTAAAATTTTTTTCTTTCCTTTTTTTCGAGAGATTTTTGCTATAGGGTGCATGCACTTGCAGGAAAGACAGATGGACAGAAAGTGAGAAATCACTTCCCAGAGTGGATGGCCATGCCACAGTTCCTTCTCCTTCACTATCATCTTGGTATTTTGGGCATGCACACACATGCCTGGAATGTTTCAAGCCACAGGATCCAGGACTAGAACCATGGTCAGCCACATGGGAGGCCAGCAGCTCAACCAATGTGCTACCTACTGGCCCCAATTCCTTTATCTATAAACTTTTTGAAGTGCCCTTGCACAGTTCTTATCTGCCCATACAAATTTATATGCAAATAATAATAATAATAGGTCATTTGGGGCAATTATATGCTACTTTACCCATACTACCTCATTTAAACCTTACACTAACCTGGAGAGTTAGACATTACTATTTGCATGAAGAATTAGACTCAGAGATGTTAACAACTTATTAAATTTGCCTAAGTTAGTGAGTGGCTGAGCTGAGTTATGAACCTATAACTCAAAGCTTCGTATTTATTTATTTATTTATTTATTTATTTATTTTTTAATTTGACGAGAGAGAAAGAGAGTGAAAAGTGAGAAAGCAAGCCTCTTGCCAGGTCTGGGACTTGAACTGAGGTTGTCCATGTGGGAGTTTAATGCCTTAACCCCATGCCACCTGCTGGCCCTGGTCCATGTTCTTCATGTACAGTTCTTGTGTTTCAAGGAGTTTCTAAACTAGTTTGATTTAATGCCAAGAACACTTAAAGCCTAAGCCAGGCTGGACCCCATGAACTCAAGTTCTGGGAAGCATGACATGTACTATGCAGTGCAACTTAATGAAGTGCTCTGCCTTATTGCACAACAAGGGCAACGTTAGGCTAAGCAGATCGCTGCCGAGTTAAGTGACTCCTACTTTATTTTTCTTCCTTCTGCCTCTGGTTCTCTGCTCCTGTCTTATAAGGAAGTTTCCTTTTGTGTCATGTCTATTCTTCTGATTTAAATTTATTACCATGACAAAAGATACTATACTAAAGTTTCAGTACATTAAACTTTTTTTCCACAGAGAGCACATGTACATGCAAGAGAGACAGAGAAACAGAAAACACTTCCCACGGGGATATGATCATGCTGCAATCCCTTCTCCTCCAATTCTCCATCCTGCCCAGATATGGGGCACACATGCCTGGGCTGGGACTCGAACTGCACAGTTGGCCATGTGGAATTGGGTCCTTTATGCACCAAACCACTTGGCTATTCCTTAGAATATTTTCAAGAAAATTACTCCCAATATCACAATCCCAATATGTGTGAATTTTTCTTGTTCTGAGTGTCCAACATTACACATGACGTTATCTTTCATCCACTCAAAGTGCTGGCCAGTGATGGTGTTGACCTATCCCAGGGTAGTGACAGCGATGGTGCCCTCTGGCAGGCCTCATTCATCATGGTCACCTCACGGCCTTTCATGGCAGCCTGCAGTGCATTGATTAGGTCCTCTCAGGGACCTTCTCTGAAATTGATGTGGAGCAACCTGGAACTTGTGAGCAACCTTGAAGCAACCCAGGGCTGATAGCTACCTAGGCTTTCTGTTCCCCAGCGAGCTGCCCCTCCTCTGAACTGCTGAGCAGCTGGAGGCCCTGAGCAGGGAGAATTCCCTGCTTCTCTGCCAGCTCTGTCTTGGGGCGGACACTGAGCGCCTTCCCTGATAGGACACTCCAAGTGTGCTGAAACTGCCCCTCCCAATTCACCCATAAAAGACTGTGTCCAACTCTCAGCCGGAGTCAGAGATTCAGAGTATTAATTCCTCTATGCCAGCTGGTGTAATGAAGAGTTCTCCTTTCTCTCCTGAATGCTGTGTTTTGTTCATCAGCGTCTGTTTTTCTACAACAAAATCATCACCCCTGTGGCCCCTTCGATACCATCTGTGAGGGACTTCTGGCAGCCATAGAGGTGATCAAACTTGCTTGTGGTGACAAGGTCAATGGCTTTGAATGCAGGCACCTTCAGGATCTGTTGTGAAAGTTGTGGATCCCAGTAATTATCTCTTTGGAGATGCCTCCTTGTCTGACAGGAGCTACAGGCACTTGATGTGGATGAGGTTGCTGAGGCCATCGCTGTGGCCCAGAATCACATTGAGGGGTCCATCCTAGAAGTCTCACAGGCACTCCTCCTCAATTTCACCCTTCCGGATGTACACCGGAATGCCAGCCCTGGCAGTGGCAGCTGCCTGCGGTTCTGGGTGGAGAAGAAGCTGCAGCTGGACTACTCTGCCTCAGCATCCAGGGCAAACAGGGCTCAATGAGGACAGTGGTCCCCATAGTCATGTGCAGGCAGCCAGGGAGTGAGCGTCCTTCAGTGGCTGGGAGGCCAAAGACACAGCCATGTGCATCAGGCCTGCATCTCCTCTGCTGAGTCTAGGGCCCACCCCTTAGACAGCCAGGAGATGGTCACAAATTCGTAGGGCAGCTTGTCATACCTGATGGCAATATGTCCACACATTGGCAAAGGGGTTAGCCTAGGAATGGGGACAGGCACCTGGCCCGTGGTGTTGGGCAAGGCAGAAAACTAATTGATTAAAGCCAACTAGTAAGTGACAGACACCCAAAATGGCACACAAACACTAACAACATTCCAAATGAATAATATAACCAAATGAATGGGGTGTGGGGATGAAAATGAACTTAACTAGCAAACAGCAGTTTGATAGTGTAAGGAAGGCTCAAGGCTAAAAGAAACATATAAAAGAAAAATAGTGTCATCTTCTTAGTAAATCTGTTTCTCATAGCGGTATAAGTCGGCAGTGTGGAAATTCTCCCATGTACAGCCACTCTTCACTTAACGACCTACCTGTGTAATAACTGCTGGACTCACCACTCCTCCAGCTGGGGAAATCCCCTTCTCAGTCTGTGTGAGTCTTCGGAACCTCCTTTGAGGCATTTATGGCAAGCCAAGGATGGTTTCAATGGCTTCATTGAAGATTCAGCCTGCATAATTGGAGTTTCAGTGGTGAGGTTGATGTGGATCCTGTGCTAAAAGCGGCTTGCAGAATGTTTCTGTTCCACCTTTTAAGTTGCCTGCTGGGAAATGCATAAGCTGGATTGCAGCTATTTTGCAACGTTTCCAGTTTCCTTCGTCTGTAACATCTGTGACCCAGAGTATATCTTATAATTTACCCAAATCCAAATGCAACCAGGGCCAGACTATGGAGCACAAGCTTCTCTGGGACCACCGGCATAATTAACCTGAGTTCTCCTACTCTCTGAATGGTGCTTGGTTTCTTGGAGTTCTGTTTTCTGCAACAAGGCAGCAAACACTGAGGTAGAAGCAGTGGAAAATTTTGTTGATCGATTTTAATAAAATGATTGAGAAAGGGTGACCAGCAATTGGTATAATGGCTATGTCGCTGGACTCCCATGTAGTCGACCGTGGTTCAAATCCCAGACCCGTGGCTTAAACTCACACTGAGCACACATGTATGTGTGCCCAAGATCCTGAGAGGAGAATGGAGGGGAAGGGATTGCAGTGTGGCCATCCCTCCTAGGGGGTGAGTTCTCACTTTCTGTCTCTCTGTCTCTCTCTGTCTGTCTGGCGAGCGCACGCGCCCTATAGCAAAAACCTCTTCCAAAAAAAAAAAAAAAATTTCATTGAAAATGAAATGAAAGTACGTTGGTACAAAAAAATTAAACCCAAGCATAGTTTTTTCATAATGTGCACTTGTCATCAACTTTTTGAAGACTGCTCATATATGTTAGAACATGTCTATTAGAAAAAGAAATGATAGGGCTGGCCAGTGGTCTGGTGGTTATGACGGCTGAATCCCACACGGCTGACTTTGTGGTTTGAGTCCTGGGTCCTGGAGCTTGAGAAACATGCAGGGGTCATGTATGTGTGTACTCAAAATCCAGAGAGAAGACTGGAGGAGAAAAGATTGCCATCCCCCTGGGAAATAAGTTCTCACTTTTCCTCTCTCTCTTTCTGTCTCTCTCTCTGGTGAATGCATGCACCCCCTACAGAAAACTAAAACAAAAGAAAAAGAAATTACATATATGTATATTTATTAAGCCTTTTTCTTTGTTTTTCGAGAGATTTTTCGCCCTCTGGAGAGAGACAGACAAAACATCCCCAGGGGGGATGGCCATGCTGCAGTCCTTCTCCTTCATTCTTTTCTTGGGACTCAGGGCATGCACGCACATGTGCCCAGAGTGAATTTTAAGCTGCTGGGTTTGGGATTCAAACCGCAGTTGACTACGTGGGATTCCAGCAATGTAACCATTATGCTATCTGCTGGTCCCATTAAGCCTCTTCTATGTACTGAGCACTGTGGTCAGCCATGGAGGCTACGCAGCTCTGCCCTCGAGGAGCTCAGTCAACAGGGGAAAGTAGATACTCAACACAGGATGTTCGAAGAGTGACGAGATAGAGAAAGCACAGGATGCCTGGAAGCAGGGGAGAAGAGTGTGCCCACATAGACGAGAAACAGTACGAGCAAGAGCCTTGAGTTAGAGAGAAAGACTGACGTGCTGCTAAGAAGAAAAGATCTGCAAATGACCCCATGAAACATGGCCAAGGACTTCCTACCCCAGGCTGGCACAACTCAGCCAGATTCTCTGGGCCCCTAGAATTTTGTAGCAGTATTCATAATTTTGTTTTATGAATTCATTTAAGTTATTTATTTATCCAATGAGTGAGAGAAACTGACAGACAGGCAGAGAGAGCCCCTCCCTGCTCCCCAACAGGGTCCTTATGCCATAATGTACTTCTGGGCTTCAGCCAGCTCCAGATCTTTGGTGCGTGTGTGCTGGGTGTAGCCACATAGTCTCTGGACAAGAACTGAGAACTTTCTCATGTAGGACTGTCTTGAAGAATAGTGTGCTTGGGAACCAGCAGTTAGCATAATGGCTATGTTGCTGGACTCCCACGTAGTCGACCGCGGTTCGCGTCCCGGACCCGGTGGTTTAAAACTCATGCCAGGTGCGTGTGCATGCGTGCCCAAGATCCTGAGAGGAGAATGGAGGAGAAGGGATTGTGGCGTGACCATCCCCCCGGGGGGTGATTTCTCACTTTCTGTCTCTATGTCTCTCTCTGTCTGGCGAGCGCACATGCCCTATAGCAAAACAAAAACAAAAACAAAAAAAAAAACTCTCCAAAAAAATACAAATAAAAAAAAAAAAAGAATAGTGTGCTTTACCACTGTACCCCCAACTCTGTCTTGTAGGCAAATTTAAATTGTGATCTCCATATTCTATCAGGCCCTTTTTCTAACACTATTCTCTGATGACACTCTCCTCCTAGCTGCCACAAGGTTTTCTCATCGGTCTTCCTTTTTTGGAGAGGTTTTGGCTATAGGGCGCATGCGCTCGCCAAAAAAAGAGAGACAGAAAGCGAGAAGTCTCCCCCTAGGGTGAGAAACCACCCTCTATTCTCCTCTCAGAATCCTGGACAAGCACACACATGTGCCTGGCGTGAGTTTAAGCCACTGGGTCTGGGACTCGAACCGTGGTCTACCACATGGGAGTCCAGTGATGTAGCCATTACGCCATCTGCTGGTCCTTCTCATCGGTCTTAAAAGCACACAGTCTATTTCATGAAAACCTCTGTAAGCAGTGTTCAAAGAAGCCTGGTTCCCAGTGACGTTCTGAAGGCTGTTAATACACCTAAATTTCTTTTTTTGTACATTTATGGGTAACATGGAAATGGAGTGTTGTTAATTTGTCATTTTCTTTCCAGTCTAGCATGAACTCTGAAACCTTGAAAGCTGTGGGAGTGGTTGTTCCCTGTTTGGATCCCACCCCCTTAGTGAGGCAAGACTTTGATACTAAAGCAGCTAACGCGCTCACCAGGAGTTGGCATTGAGGAGCTGAGCAGAGGCAGCTTCAGCTTTATTTAGGTTGGTACTGACCTTCTAAGTCTTGTAAGTATTTTCATGCCTGTTTCACTAGGGAAACATTTTTAAATGTGTTACTTTGTATGAGTACTTCATGTTCTTATTGTGCCTTCTTTGTGATCGGGATACAGTTCAAGCATTGTTTATTAGTTCCCAAAGAGTGTCTTTAAGGAAAAAATAATACTTGAGATTTTAGAAAGGGGCACACAGTGGTGCCCTGGTAAAATGAGACGCTCTGCAAGGCAAGACCCACGGGGGAAGGCTGCCAGTTTGCATCCCCAGACTGACTGAGTACTATGCGCACATACGTGCCGGTGATCCAAGCAGACAGGCTGGGGATGAGTTGTGGTGTCAGGACCCTGTTGGGAGTACTGTCTCTTTGTCTCTCTCTCTCACTAATGGAATAAACTTTTTTTTTTTTTTTTTGGAGAGGTTTTTCGCTATAGGGCGCGTGCGCTCACCAGACAGACAGAGAGAGACAGAGAGACAGAAAGCGAGAAATCACCCCCCAGGGGGGATGGTCACGCCACAATCCCTTCTCCTCCATTCTCCTCTCGGGATCTTGGGCACGCACGCACACGCGCCCGGCGTGAGTTGTAAGCCACCGGGTCCGAGACGCGAACCGCTGTCGACTACGTGGGAGTCCAGCGACATAGCCATTACGCTAACTGCTGGTTCCCACTAATGGAATAAACTTTTTAAAAGAATTTAGAAAAGAAAGGCGTGCAAGCAGATGGCATAGTAGTTACAGTGGTGGACTCCCACATGGCTGACTGCAGTTAGAGTCCCAGTCCTGGAGGCTTAAACTCACACTGGGTCCATGTGCGTGTGTGCCCACAGTCCCAGGAGGAGAATGGAAAAGAAGGGATTGTGGCATGGCCATCCTCCCTCGGGGATGATTTTCTCTTTCTCTTTCTCTGTCTCTGTCTCTGTCTGTGTCTCCAGTGAGCTTGTGTACCCAATAGCAAAATTTCTCTCCAAAAAAGAAAGAAAAGAAGGACAATTTATGGTATGAGAAAAATAAAAGTAGTTATCATTATGAGCAATTTGAGGATACAACCACACCAGTGCCAGGAGGCATGTAGGAGCTTACACTATAATTGTTTTCTCTCTTCAAAAAGATGCGTTAATGTGATTCATACATGAGTCAACGCTTATCCTGGATTTCAATTTGGCAGGGGCCACACACCTGGGGCCTCAGCTGACCAATTCAAGAAAAGGTACCGTGAGTGGCTGGATGCTCTGTGCCCTTCTAGTCAGCCCCTCCACTTGGGAATCATCAGTGCCAATCAGAATCTACATAGACATTTGCATAAGCAATTTCATATGCATCGCCTTAGTGTCCGCAGGAGTTACTTTGTGACTGGGCAGAAAGTAGCTGGCTATTTTCCTTATTCTTCTTTTCCTTGTCCTTATTTATCTAATTCTTCTTTCCTTTCTCTTTGTACCCTCCTCCTCTTCTCTATCCTGCTGTAACTTTTTGCCCTCCTTCTTCTTCCTCCTCCTTCTCCTCACCCAGTATTGCTGGGGCCAAAGAATGAGCAAGGTTTAAAGATGAAATTTTAAGTGAATCTCAACGTAGAGGACTTTTAGGGTAGTATGGCAAGTGGATCTCGATTTACTTCTTAAGCAAACTTAAGAACAATTATACTTGTTCTTGAGCCATGTTCCCAGTACAAGCGAGGCTTTGCAAATTCCTTCTATGTGCCAAATTAAATATTCCACTGGACTACACTACTGTAGCACTTACTCAATGTTTTTGGCATAGTCATGTTTGTACTCTGTGGGAGAGTCCCATTGCTTTGATAAAACTATTTAACGGCTGACTGGCAAGTTTCATAATCAGGATTGATTGTTTTATTCTATCATCCTAGCTTGTTACTTAATTACTCTATAGTACTGTATTCTAAGGCAGGCCCTATGTGGGAAATGCTTTTAAAAATGTTTGACGTTCGAGGTATCTAGCCATATCACACCCTGTGGAGCATGGACTGCATCGAGAAATGTACCATGCTTCAAGGTCGCGACAACTTCTCTGCCTCCTGAGAGCTCACAATTTAGTATTGGGGGGGAGAGTAGATGGGGCAGCACAAAAACGGTCATCTTTGCAGGCCTTGAAAAGTCACTAGGATACAAGAGGAAGAAATTCATCTGAATATCAGAAAAACTAGGTTCTAATCGAGACTATATCACTAATTCTCTAGTTGCAAAGCACACTCTACGATTCAAAGCATTCATTGCCAACTTGGAGGAAGCCTAGCCTACTACTATTTGCTCTGTAAATTAGGAAGTCTAGCTACATCAGTGGTATGTGTAAGTTTGTATAAGGAACATGCCGTCTCCAAGGAGGAAGTAACATCAGAGTCCAGAGTGCCCTGAGATAATCACCAACATAAAAAGAATAAAACAAAGATCTTCTACAGGAAAGCTTTGAAATCTCAGAGACCCTGTGAAAAGTTACATTGCTGTTGGAGCTGTCTAAGGCAAAACAGAATTTATTTGGAAAAAAAATACTGGTCAGAAGTGCTACTCAGAACTCACTAATAGGTCACAATCCAGAGTTGCAAAATCCTGCTCTAGAGAAGCTCTAAGACTTCAGTGTCAAATAAACGTGTATCTGAATGGTAGGTTCACCATGTCACATGACCTCTGTAGAGACCAACTTCCTCAACTGAAAACTTTGAATAATAACAGCATCTATATACAACAATCTCTATGAAGATTAAATGAGGAAAAAAATGAGAAATTTCCAATTAGGTGGTAGATAACTGACTGGATACTATATAATGTTCATGCAAAAACTAACCTTTTTCTAGATCATAAAAAAAAAAATTCGCTCAGCAGTAGGAAAATACAGAATTCCAATAGAAAAAAATAAATGATCACCTTCTCCTGTGGGGAGAATTGAGGGTTTGACTACAGTCGGGGCAAGACTAAGCCCCAGTTATTGCCTTTGAACACCGCAGCAAAACAGCCAGAGAGCTAAGAGTGACTTCCCCCCGCCTCCCACCTCTCTGACAGTGACATCCTTCTCATTTCAGGGCTGCTCCCAGCCTCCCAGGGTCCTTACCTGTGTGGGATCCAGGCTGCACTATTTAGGTTCTCAAAGTAATGACAAATGCAACACAAGACTAGTTGGGTATAATTTCACAGTAGTGGCCACTGATGGGTGGGAATTTGGGCCAAGGTAGACCTTCCTAGGATCCCCCATCCCAGCCATGAAAAAGTCACTCCTTCTGTATTGCTGAGATGGTTCAACAAAGTACATTTTGCTTCTGTGGACTTATTTACTCATCCATTCATTCCTATTTAGAGAAACCAAGAGACCACCAACATGGCAGGGAAGCCCAAGCTTCACTACTTCAACGGACGGGGTCGAATGGAGTGTATACGGTGGCTCTTAGCAGCAGCTGGGGTAGAGGTAGGTTCTCAGTTAGGAAATCTTAAGTCGAATCTAAAACTGATTATATCAAAATACTTTCCTGAGTCAAGATGCTTCCATACTAGAGAATCTGTGAATAAGTTTGCCTTAAATTAAAATATTACCAGTTACTGGGACGAGCAGATGGCATAATAGTTATGTCACTGGACTCCCACATAGCCAACTGCAGTTCGAGTCCTGGACCCAGTGGCGTGAAACTCATGCCGGCTACATGTTCATGCGTCCCCAAAAATCCCATAAGAAGAATGAAGGAGAAGGGATTGCAGCATCCTCATCCTCTCGGGTATGATCTCTCATTTTCTATCTCTCTGTTTCTTTCTGTCTTTCCAGTGAGCACATGCCCTATAGCAAAAATTTATCTAAAAATAATAATAATTGATAAAAGAATTAAAATTACTTTAACATTACTGTTTATTTCATTTAATTTTGAATTCCGACCTTTTCCTGGGCTAGTGTTATGATATTCTTGACACTGGACATCAGCAGCTCCCAGTCAGCCTCACAGCACTGGGTAAACAACTAAAACTCCTCAGTGAACATTATTCAATACATTATATGAGTTATTCAGTTTTCTAATAAAATAGGCTTTGTGTTAAGAGATCTTGCCCAACTCTAGGCTGTGTAGGAATCACGAGCACATTTAAAGCAAGTGAGGCTAATTTATGACATTTAATAGGTTAGATTTATTAAATGCAGTTTTGACTTATATCTTCTGCTTATGATGGGTTTATCAGGACTTAGCCCACAGTCACTTGAGGAGCATGAGTATTAACCACCCGTGAAGGTGAATAGGGAGTGGATTACTGCAGACTGCCTGTTAAACACTGAATACACCCGTTAGCAATGATTTGGTTGAGCACCTATTGGACCAAGGTGGGCCTATTAAGTGTCAGGTTCTGTGCTAAGTCCTAGGGGTCCAGAGTGAGCAGGACAGACATGGTCCCTGCTTCATGCAACCTCATATCTATGAGGATGGAGGGAAGTAAACAAGTGTGATTAAGGTGAGGTTAGAAGCATCTGGGGAAACACAGAAGCATCTGACAGCGTTAAAAGGCAATTCTTCCTCGCGTTTAAATAAAAAATGCTGGTAGGTTTCTGTGTGACTCTGCTGGGTGCTGCCCTCTAGAGGTGTCACAGAAAAGACCTCTCATTCCAGACCAGAAACACCCAGCAACCCCAGAGGGTTTTACTGGGGAGCCAACCCTGGACCTCTCCAAAAAGCTTGTCAGCTGGGAGCAAAAAAGGAGAGTTCAGGTTGAGCTGGAGTCCATGAAGGGAAATTCTAGTGTGCTCTTGTTAGCTTCAAGAAAATGTTTATCAGCCCACCAGGTGTTATGGTGGTTAAAATGCTAGATCCTACATGGCTGACTGCACAGTTTGAGTCCTGAACCCTGTAAAACACACCAGGTGCATGTGCATGCATGCCCAAAATCCTAAGAATGGTGGATTAGGGATTGTGGTGTGGCCATCCCCCCCTGTGGGGGTGACTTGTCACTTTCCTTCTCTCTGTCTCTCTCTTTTTCTCTCACTAGTGAATGTATATCCCCATGGCAGAAATCTTAAAAAAAAAAAAAAAAAGAAAAAAGAAAAGAAAAATACAACATGTTCAACTAAGCCTTGGGATTACAGTTTCTTGATTGCTTCATGAATGCATGAGACTTTAGCCTGATCTTTCTCAATTTTATGAACAAATAAAAACAAAATCACCAAAGGGCAATTCCAGGTTGTTTTCTTTCTACAAATGAATAACCCATTTTTAGGGTCATTGAGACTCAAGCTTGGCAGTTCAAGGATTTGTTTAGAGGCCCTGGGCAGGACGAGTTCAGCCTAGAGGGTGAAGTAGGGATGATGCTTAGAGCATGCCAGGCTTGCTCTTTTTTTCCCAGCTAAAGAGGCCGATAGGACAAGGACTGGCTGGACACCCTTGCTTAGGGCTCTGCATTCTCTAAGCCCAAGAGCTGTCCTTAAAACCCCAACCTTGCAAGAAGCATCACCCTCGCCAATCCCATCCTACTTCAGCCGCCTTACTGTGATGACCATCCTCCATTCCTTATGTTTGTCTTGAACGGACACTGCATAGATTCCCAGCACACAGCACTTATAGAGCCTGTGAGGCATCATGGAAATCAACAACAACGTGTCCAACAAAGCGAGTCAGAAACCTAAAACTTCCTGGGTTTATGATTCAGAATTCCTATTAAACTAAAAAATGGAATGGAATAACATAAGTCACCGCAGATGGTGGCAGATTCTTTGATGGGTGTTGACCCAACGTATACTCCAAGGTGGGAACACAGAAGGTTCTGTTCTGATCTCACATGGAGACACAGACTTTTCTGAGACTGTAAAACTCCATACGAGGTCTTCCAAATCCCTTTCCTGTAGTGACATCCCTTTCAAATTATGACCTTACCACAGGCATCTGTGGGGTCTGGATGGAGATGAAATGAACCTATAAGAATGAGTAGCTCTGTGCTGGGATCCCTGCCCTTTTCTTGATAGGGCTAAAGTAAATTTCCAAATGATTAGACTCCTCCATGTACTCTGCCAAATACAAAAATCTTACATTTTCTATATTATGTACCAGATATGAGCCATTCAACTTAATATTTGTTTATTTATTCTTCCATAAGCCAGAAAGAGAGAGAGAGAGAGAGAGAGAGAGAGAGAGAGAGAAAGAGAGAGAGAGAGAGATTGAGAGCGCGAGCCAGTACACCTAACAGGGCACGGGTGTAGTGATACCCCCCTAACTTTTGCCAGCCTTGGATCATAGGCATGCATGTGCCTGGCATAATTAGGAGATCTCTGAAGGTGAGTTTTGTTTTTGTTATTTTATTTATTATTTTTTAAAATTTATTTTGGGGCTGGCAGGTGGCATGGTGGTTAAGGGCACTGGAATCCCACCTGGCCAATCGCAGTTTGAGTCCTGGACCTGGTGGCTTGCTTTCTCACTCCCCCTACCCCCAGTCCCTCTTTGGTATAATTGAAATAAATAAATAAAGACATAAATAAAGTTAAATGAAAATAATTCTAAAAAAATTAAAAATAAATAAAAATATTTCCATGTCATCCTGTTTTACTGCTGCATCACTAACCAACCCTGACCTATGTCTGTTCTTGATGGGTCTAATCTAAATTTCCAAATGGCCATGAATAGACTCTTCTGTGAACCTGCCAAATGCACAAATCCCACCTCTGCCTGGCTGTGGTGCAGGCAGTAGGGACAGTGCTGTGGGATGTTGAAGCCATGCGAGAAGGCCCAGGTTTGTGTCCCAGAGTCTACTTCAACATGCTGGTGTGTCCATGGGTATGCCTGCGATTTAGGCTGTCAGGGCTGGGAGGATCGCGCTGAGAGGACCTCGTTGATGGTGGCTGTTTTTCTCTTTCTCTGGAAATGCATAAATTAAAAATGAAAAGAAAAGAAGAAAAGGAAATCTTACTTTTACCATTGTATATATCACATGGTGCTCATTCAAGTTTAGAATTCTAGGATGTTATGGAATGAACTAATAAGAACTTATTTCTGCTTCCAGTTTGAAGAGAAATTCATAGAATCTCCAGAAGATTTGGAAAAGTTAAAAAAAGGTAAGACCAAGTACCCAAATGCTGCCTGAGGAGGGCATGCAGTAGAGGGTATAAGTTAAGCTTTTATCACCAGACATTGCCTATGTGTTTGTATGGTGGGAGATGGGATGGTGTAAAAGGAGGAAAATGGTTAAAATACAAGGGCTGGGGCTCTTTGAGCAGGTCTGGCAACCTTTTAGGGATAAGAAGGGCTGGGCCTCTCTGAGCATTGCCTGAGGTGCCCTGTGAAGGCTCAGTGCCCTAGGCCTAGCCTCTCCCCACATTCTCATGCTTTCTGTACTGAGAACACACTGTGATCAGCCTAGGATCCCACACTGCCCTCCTCATCCAAGAACACTCTAGGACATGCAGTAGATGAAAAGAGTAGGCATGGGCCTGCCAGTGATCTTGCATCCTTTTCTCTTATTCACTCAGACAATGAAATGGTGTTGAGTTGGTTGAAAGTGCAGGTGAGTGTGAGCGGAGGGACATAAAGAGCAAGGACCGGCAGCCCTGAGGTCAGGAACATGAGGCCTGCCATGCACATGCTATGCAGTGGTGTTACTTGACGAGCACAAAAGGGCCTACAGAGAAACCTCTTTTAGAACCGAACCTCATGTCATGAACAACATGAGATTTATTTTGAGAACTTTCTGTTTAAAATGTCATTGGGGGGATGGGTATACAGCAGATGGTACAGTGGTTACATTGCTGAACTCCCACACAGCCGGCCACAATTCAAGTTTCCAATCCAGTGTCTTGAAAATCACACCAGGCATGTGTGTGTGTGTGCCCAAGATCCCAGGAGTAGAATGGAGGAGAGGGATTGCTACATGGCCATCCTCCGAGGGGGTGATCTCTCACTTTCCCTCTCACTGTCTCTGCCTCTCCCTGGTGAGCACACACACCTTAAGGCAAAAACCTCTTAAAGAGAAAAAAATCTAGGAGCCAGCAGATGGTGTAGTGGCTATGTCACTGGACTACCGCAAGGCCAGTCACGGTTAGAGTACTGGACCTGGTGGCTTGAAAATCACACAGGGCACATGTGTGGGCATGCTCAAGATTCCAGGAGAAGAATGGATTGTAGTATGGCCAACTCTTCTGGGGGGTGATTTCTCACTTGGCCTCTCATTGTCTCTGTCTTTCTCTCTGGCACGTACACACACCCAAAGGCAAAACTCTCTCAAAAAGAAAAAAAAAAAAAAAGAAGAAAAGAAAACACATCTGGCTGGCTACTCTGTTGTAGCCTCCCAACTTTTTCTCAAAATATTCATGGAACTAAATCAACACAAAAAATATAGGGACCTACCAAGCATCTAAACGGGAAATAAAAATATAAATGAAATGAAAATCTAAAAATTAAAGGGATGCTTAATTTAAAAAAAGACTACAGAAAGCTAAAATCAAACTGCTATTAACATTTCAGTTGAAAGATTAGTAGGTTACAACTTTGCTTCATTTTTTTATCTTCAATCATTTCAACAAAAATTTCTGTGCTTTGAAGAAGTAGAACCCAGAAACATTTTATTTTCCTCTTTCTTTTCTTCTTTCAAAAGATGGGAGTTTGATGTTCCAGCAAGTGCCAATGGTTGAGATTGATGGGATGAAGATGGTACAGACCAGAGCCATTCTCAACTACATTGCTACCAAATACAACCTCTATGGCAAAGACATGAAGGAGAGAGCCCTGTACGGTACATTTTCTGTTCTTACAGCAACAGATGACCCAGGAATATTTCTGGAAATATGTGATCCTCCCTTGAGGATATGATAGGGGGACCCTGACCAGCAGCCATGTGGTCCTTGGGCAGGTACACAGAGGTCCAGTGTCCTGCAGTCCAATAGGGATGAGAAAAGAGTACACTTGGGGGTGGATTCAGATCAGTGTAACTGTGGAAAAGGATGAAGTCCATGGATATAGCATCGTGACAGAGGTTTCCAAACACTGATGAAATATGAATTCAGGATGATGGAGGAATCATGACTCCAGGTACTCAGGCCTTTAGATGTTAGACTCCAGACAATAGCTTGGGACAAGAGACAAAGTGCTTGAGTGTCTAGAAGGGAAGGTCTGGGAAGGGAAGGACCCGAAGGAGTTAATTCTTGGGCTGGCCTGTGGCCTATGGGCTAAGGGAGCAAGATCCCACATGGATGACCACCATTCAAGTTCCAGCCCTGGGGACTTGAAAAACATGCTGCGTGTGTGCGCATATGTGCCCCAAATCTTGGAATGAAGAAGAAATGAAAGAGAAGGGTTGGTGGTGTGACCACACTCCACTGGGTGTTCTTTCCCCTTCTCCTCCTCTCTTTCTCTTCATTTATCTCTCTGGGAGAATAAGTGCCTTCCAGCAATTAAAAAACAAACAAACAAACAAAAACAAGAAAGCTATCTCCTACTTTCCAGAAATTGCAAGAGTGATGAACAGCAGCCAAAGTTATACAAGCTGGCCAACTCAACAAGATTGAGTAGAGGCTAGTGCCCCAGATATTTGGGTTATCTTGAGAATCTTGATACATACTTTAAGCATCCAGGGTTATTCAATATCATCAAACCTGAGGCTTTCTTCACTTGTGTGGTAGGACTGCATGACTGAAAATTAAATCTTATATGAAACTTTTGGCAATTCCACAAAATTTAAGTACAGAGTTATCAATGACTCAGCAATTTCACTATTATGTGTATCTCCCCAAAATAAAATATACATCAACATTAAGTGTTGTACAGAAGTGTACCATGCAAATAACAATATTATTTCATAATATTAAAAAAGTGGAAATATCCCAAATATCTGTTAGTGGATGAATGGTGGGACAATATGTGCTATAATAATACAATGAAATATTATTTGGTCATAGAAAGGAACAAAATCTTGATGCATCCTTTGACATGGATGAACTTTGAAAATATGATATGTAAAAGAAATGATACAGAGAATGCCAAATAATGTAGAATGACTTTTTTATAAAACATCAAGAATATTTAAAGAGAAAGAAAGTAGATTAGAGGTGGACTAGGACCGGAGTAGAAGGGTTGGGAAGGGAATTAAGGATGGTAATTGGAGCCAGTAGTGACGTGGTGACGAAGGCACTGTACTCTTACATGAATGACCATGGTTTGAGTCCTGGACCTGGCAGCTTGCTTTCTCACTTTCCCTCTGTCTTTCTCTGATGACTATAGCAAGTTAATAATAATAATAATAATAAATTAAATAAACAATTCTTTTAAAAAATGTCTGGTAATGGGCACAAAGCTATTATTTTAAAAAAGTATTGAGGAGGGGCCAGCAGGTGGCATGGTGGTAAAGGCACTGGATTCCTGGACCCAGCAACTTGATAACCATGCCAGGCATGTGTGCATGCATGCCTAAACTCCTGACAGGAAGGATTGTGGCATGGTTATCCCCTCTAGGGGGATGATTTTTTGCTTTCTTTCTCTCCATCTCTCTATTTCTCTCTGGTGAATGCGTGAGCCTTATGGCAAAAACCTAAAAAACAGAAGTATTGTGGAAAATCCAGTTTAAAACAAATTAGAAACTGGCTGTAACTGTATAAAGTAATGCACCAACTAAGGAAATATTTTAGGCAGCATTTCTTTTTTTTTTTTTTTTTCTTTTTTTGGAGAGGTTTTTGCTATAGGGCGTGTGCGCTCGCTAGACAGACAGAGAGAGACAGAGAGACAGAAAGCGAGAAACACTCCCCAGGGGGGATGTCGACGCCGCAATCCCTTCTCCTCCATTCTCCTCTCGGGATCTTGGGCACGCACGCACACGCGCCTGGCGTGAGTTTTAAGCCACCGGGTCCAGGACGAGAACTGCAGTTGACTACGTGGGAGTCCAGCGACATAGCCATTATGCTAACTGCTGGTCCCTAGGCAGCATTTCAAGAAATAGAAACAAGGCCTATGTTGGGCAATAGCCCATGGAGAAGCTGTGGAGTCATATTTCATGGGTAATAATTGGAAGAACTTATATTAGGCATAAAAATGGGTCTGGGATATGCAACAAGATGTGCGAGGTAGTGCACCATGTCTGAATTCCTGTCCCAGAGACTCTCTCTTGAGGTTACTGAGCTGGCTCTTTGGCCACATGAAGTGTTTGTGCAGAACAAACCACAGCCGAACTACAAACTCCATCGTCATGTTACTGGCAGTGATTGCACCACTTTCTCTGACGACTGTGACTCTGAACAGGTCACCAATGCTCTTCATATCTATGTTGAGTTATATGTAAAACAAAGCTTTTAGACATATATCTACCCTGATATGTTATTCTAAGAAATATATGTTCATATGTAAGTAAAAATTATAGCATAATTGATTTGGCACGTAAAAGCCACCCACTGACCCTGCTGAGGTGGTACACAGGTAGTATCAATGCTTGAGAATCTGGAAGCCACTGGGAGGCCCAGGTACTGGACCTGTTAGCACAAATGTGTGTGCCAGTAGTCCTGACAAATTGTGACTTAGTGAGATGCTGTCACAAAGACCTATCTCTGTCTCTCTCTCTTTCCCCCTTCTTTATTCTTCTCTTTCTCTCATGAAAGAAACGTAACAGCTATCCAGCTGAGGTGAATTATTTCGCTACCACTTCAAACTCTATTCTTTTAGATTTTTAAATGATAAAATCTAAAGTTTCTTGAAATTTCGGTCATTTTTGTCTTTCAGGATTGATATGTATGTAGAAGGGATGGCAGATTTGTATGAAATGATCCTTCTTCTGCCATTATGTCCACCTGAGCAAAAAGATGCCAAGGTACCTTTGATCAAAGAGAGGACAATAAACCGTTATTTTCCTGTCTTTGAAAAGGTAAGTAAAGTTATTCAGTGTTTTGGGGCACTGAGTTTGGAGGGGAACATAAAACTAACTCCTGGGCATTTGTGGGGGCATTGACCTTCACTTCCAATGAGCCTTCTAGAGTTCCAGTAGAGCACTTTCATTCTCACAGCATTTTGCAAAAACAGACTGTGAAGAATAATTCCACCACTTATATCCAAGGTAAAAATGTCTAGCCAGGGACTAGCAAATGGAGTAATGGTTATGTCACTGGACTTCCACATGGCTGACTGTGGTTCGAGCCATGAACCCAAAGGCTTGAAACTCATGCCAGGTGTGTATGCGTGTGTGCCCAAAATCCCAAGAGGATAATGGAGGAGAAGGGATTGAGGCATGGCTATCCCTCCTGGGAGGTGATTGCATGTTTTCTGTCTCTCTATTTTTCTTTATCTCTCTGGCAAGTGCATGTACCTTATACCAAAAATCTCTCTTTAAAAAAATGTCCAATCAAATTTCAGTTCACTAGATCCTAATCTAGAACTCTCTGTTCTACAGAATTTCATGATCATACACAGAATGTGAGATTTGGAAAGCTTTGGAGTCACACTGGAGATTGAACTTCATCTGGCAGAACATCACAGACTTACTTCAAGGGGATTATGATGAAAACAATACATCAGAAAATATTCTTGCACCAAGTACAGGGAGAATTAAGACCAGCTGTCCAAGAGGAGACTACTGTAATGTTTCAGGGATGGATTAGAAATGTCTGAAAAAAAAATGGATTAGGAGTATCTGAAAAAGAATAGTGACAGTAGGATGGGGAGTAATAAATAAAATGAAGATATTCTGTAGAATTGAGGACATGCCTTTCAGACTTTTGAGAAAAGCCCACCAACTAAGGAAATAAAGTTACATAATTGGGGCCAGCAGGTGGCGTAGTGGTTAAGTGTGCTAGTCTCCCACATGGCTGGCCAAGATTCCAGTCCGCGATCTGCTGGCTTGTTTTATCACTTTCCCTCTCTCTCTGTCTCTCTCTGGTCAAATTAAAATAAATAAATAACATTAATAAGTAAAATAAAATAATTTTTAAAAGAAGTTCCACAATTATGTATGGATTACATATCTTAGTTAATTTTTTGGAAGGTCAGAGAATAGTTGAAGGTTATAACTACTTAAAAACATGCTAAATAATATTATTAAGCCTAAAACGTGATTATGAAATATACAGAGGACTTAAAGATTAAAAGAAGACTAATACCTAAACACCTAACTTCTAAGTGTTAGGTCATTCTTTTATTAATTCAACAAATGTTAATTCATTGCATACTCTCCCTTATGCAAGAAGTGAAGAATTTAAGAATACACAGGAAATATACCTTCCTGTACCTTATTGTACTGGCAATTTAGTCACATTTGTATGATGTGCCATGTGTTTAAGTTATCGATACTATAAAATCAAAGAACCCAATCATAACATAAATGAAGAAATATATATTACAATACAACATTTAATGTTGTATTTTATGTACCAAATAGTTATTTATACTTCTATAGTCAGAAAGGATATTTGCCAAAATATATTTAGTTGATGGTATCATATATGATTTTATCCTTAATGATCACTGTTTGCATATTATTGGATATTTTTATAAATATCACATATTTTTCCAATATTTAATTATGAAAAAAAAATTTTTTTTTGGAGAGGTTTTTGCTATAGGGCATGTACATTCACCAGAAAGACAAAAGAGAGACAGAGAAAAAGAAAGCAAGAAATCACCCCCAGGGGGGATGGCCATGCCGCAATCCCTTCTCCGCCATTCTCCTCTGGAGATCTTGGACATGCACGCACACGTGCCCAGCTTGAGTTTAAGCTACTGGGTCTGGGACTCAAACCATGGTCAACTACATGGGAGTCCAGTGGCATAGCCATTACACCAACTGCTGGTCCCTCATTATGAAAAATTTTACACATCCAGAAAAATGGAAAGAAATGTGTAATGAACTGATGGACCAAAGGACTTTAAAAAGGTTTCTAGAAAATAAAATTAAAGTACAAATTTATTTATTTTTTTAAATAATTATTTTATTTTATTTTATTTATTTATTTATTTATTTTATTTGAACAGAAAGAGAGAGAGAAAGAAAGTCAAAGAGCAAGCCGCCAAGTCCACGACTCAAACCATGGTCGGCCATATGGGAGTCTAGCGTCCTTAACCACCACACCACCTGCTGGCCCCAAGTACAAGTTTATTCTGGTGCAAAAAAATTTATTTATTTATTTATTTATTAATTATTTATACCATAGGGCATGTGTACTCACCAGAGAAAGAAAGAGAGAGGCAGATAGAGGGAAACTGAGGAATCACCTCCCAAGGGGGATGGCCATGCTACAATCCCTTCTTCTCCATTCTCCTCTTGGGATTTTGGGTATGCACGTACATGCACTTGGTATGATTTTTTTTTTTTTGGAGAGATTTTCGCTATAGGGCACGTGCGCTCGCCAGACAGACAGAGAGAGACATAGAGACAGAAAGCGAGAAATCACCCCCCAAGGGGGATGGTCACGCCGCAATCCCTTCTCCTCCATTCTCCTCTTGGGATCTTGGGTATGCATGCACACGCGCCCAGCGTTGAGTTTTAAGCCACCGGGTCCGGGACGCGAACCGCGGTCGACTACGTGGGAGTCCAGCAACATAGCCATTACGCTAACTGCTGGTTCCCAACACCTGGCATGATTTTGAAGCTGCCAGGTCTGGGAATCAAACTGTGGTCAATCATATGGGAGTTCAGTGCCTTTAAATCTATGCATAATTTTTTCATAAAATATATTTTCTGTGAACATTTTTTGGTGTGTGTGTAAGGTTTTTGTCATAGGGTGCATATGCTTGCCAGAGAGAAATAGAAACAGTAAGAGGGAAAGTGAGAAATCATCTCCTGTGGAGGGGAGGGTGGCTATGCCACAATCTCTTTTCCTTCATTTTCCTCCTAGGATTCTGGGCATGTATGCACACGTGCCTGGACTGATTCCTAAGCCACTGAATCTGGGACTTGAACTACACTCAGCCATGTGGAAGTTCAGCTCTGTAACTACCATGCCACCTGCTGGCCCTTTTCGAAGATCCCTCCTATATCTAACAACTATTGATAGATAACAAAATTGATATCTTAGATGTTTACATTATCATGTGTCCAAGTCTCCACCTCTTTCTCTATCAACCATATTCTTTTTCATGTATTTCTTTTTCTTTCATTTTTCATGTATTTCAAAGTAACTACTAGACCTCAGTGCAGTTTACCTCTAGACACTAAAGTATGCAGATTATAACATAGTGTAAATAAGGAGTCAAAGGCAATGTTGTAAAAGAGGTGATGAATTAAAGTTCACCCAGACTCGTTTCAGATTCCATAGATACAGTCCAGGCAATAAGAACAGAAGGAGAAGCATACACTATGCAATAATCTACTTATGGATGAGGAGTGCAGTCATGAAAGTGGAGTTGCTGCTGCCCAGAGAGATTGGAGAGAGAGCAGAGTGCAGTGGCACATCCTAAAATCGCAGAGCTATACCCATTAAGGCCTGGGGCCAACAGAAACATGCTATCACAGGTCTAAGCCCTAACACTTTTCTCTCCTCATGAATCAGGTGCCATTGAGAAAGGGTTGGAGCTGTGCACGTACCCACTGAGGCAGCAGAGGTGGAGGAGTCAGGCTGGAGAGGACTGGGAAGAAGCAGACATCTAGTCTGACTGTGTATTTCTGATCCGATTCCTCAAACTCTACAGGTGTTAAAAAGCCATGGACAAGACTACCTGGTGGGCAACAAGTTGAGCAAAGCTGATGTTTATTTGGTTGAACTTCTCTACATAGTAGAAGAGCTTGATCCCAGCCTCATCACCAATTTCCCTCTGCTGAAGGTAATTTATCTTCCAGCCTTCAGAGAGGCAGCCCCATGTCTTCCATCTTGGAATTTAATATTTAAAGCCTGGAGCTGATGGCTTTCTGAACACAACTTTATTTAGGCCTTCACTCTCCTCTCCCTGACCCAGATCTCCACACTGAACTTCCAGGCACTGACCTAAGGCATGAAAAGAATCTTGTTATGTCAAGGAAATCTGGTGTGGATGCTACTGCATTTTGACTCTTACACTGAGGATTCAGGACCAAGCGTCTCTCTTCCCAGCCCCAATCACAATGTGTCTCTGTTCCTGGTTTCTCCTTGATTCCCTGTGTCCCAGCCTGTCTTTCCATGCCTGAGTCTGTCTGAGCAGGTCTCTTCCCATCTCATTTTCTTCCCACAACTCTGGCCCCTACTGTCAGACTTTGTGGTCGTTTCTGCACAGCTCTCCCCCAGCACTTTACCCCACTCCCATCTCTGTCTCTCAGTGGGAAATTGTTTTGATTGGCCTTTAGTTAGCCTTTAATATCTACGTCTTCATTTTTAACTCATTTTTCTCTTCTCCTCCTCTTGTTGGAGACTCTGTGTTCTCATCGGACAGACATATTATTTTTCTTGGATTGCATAAGAGCCATGGATTCAGGATTAATGTGTAAGGAACAAGAGGGAAGACTGTGAACTCAATAAAGTCTTAAGTCTTCCAGAAAAACGCTCTTGAGCTATACTTTCTTCCTCTTGTCATCCTATCTCACTGGGTATCTGTTTCCTCACCCCTATGGAAGAATTGTTTCTTTTGCCTGGGAGGGTCACAGATTTCCTGGGTTGTGCTAATAACTGATCTGGTCTTTGAGCTCCCCATTGAGGCTGTGATTTGTATGTTGCAGGCTCTGAAAACCAGAATCAGCAACCTCCCCACTGTGAAGAAGTTTCTGCAGCCTGGCAGCCAGAGGAAGCCTCCCATGGATGAGAAGAGTTTAGAGAAAGCAAAGAAGATTTTCAACATTAAATAAAGCAGGCACATTAAATAAATGCCAAGCACATTTGGCAGTAATCTTCTGAAGTCTTCCAAGAATGGAGTGCTTAACTAAATGTTGATCCTGGCCATTGTGAAGCTAATAACTTTTTCTAATTATATATGTGAATGATAATAATAAAATTCCTATGAGCAGACTCAGTAAAAATTTACTCCTTTTCCTTAGAATCTGATATTAAATCATGTTCCCAATCCCATTTTATCCTCTTTCTTGGAATTAAAAATTAAATTTACAAAGAGAAAATGTGTACTATGTATTCTTTTTCCAAAAATAAAAAAAAAAGGTTCTGTTGATTATGTGATTGTTTGACAGCAGTCACGTAGCCTATCAAAGAGGCAAGTGTAGAACGTTAGATCCTAGACGCTCAGGTACGCACAGGAACAGCTACCTCCTAGGCAATGTCATAACAACATTTTCTTTTCCTGGAGAGCCATTTTCTTTCTGATAATTAAAATGATCGTTTTATGAATTTTCAAAAGCTACTGTGTCTAGGGGCTGGCAGGTGGCATGGTGTTTGAGGGTGCTGGACTCTCACATGGCTGACTGCAGTTCGAGTCCCAGACCTGGTGCCTTTCTCTCTCTCTCTCTCTCGTCAAATTAAAATAAACAAATAAATAAATAAAGTTGAATAAAATAATTCTTAAAAAAAATAAAAAAAACTACTGTGTCTACTATGAACTCTTCTGTGTTGTAGGAGGTGGGGAATAACGAGGAACAAGATGAACCCCCTTCTGCTCTCAGGCGACCCCATTGGCCCTCCCGAACACGTGCACCCAGCACATCCTCACTCTGCTCCTTGTGCTCTGGCCAACTTGGCACGAACCCTCCTCCCAGTTCTCTAAGTGCATTCAGACCTGGGCTTCCCAGATCTAGGCTATGTATGTGGATCACAGATAAAAGGATACATCTAACCTCATTTCCCTGTATCTCACTGTGCCCGAGTGCTTGTATTAGGAACAATTTCTGCATCAGCCACTTCCTGGGCCCACAGTGGGTCAGGAAACCTGGGCTTTAGCCTATCAAGTTCTCCTCTTAGATTGAGCGCTCCACAGTGGGGCGTAGTGGGGGAGAGGAAGCCGAGGGGCACACCAGGCTCCCCAAGTGCAGCTCCACTTCTTCTATTAGTTCTCTTCTCTCACCTGGAGTAGTTTAACTAAAATGTTAATCTGATCATCAGTTCTTTAGTAATTCTCTGCCTTTGCAGTTGAGTCCTCACACCCTTTTGCCCTACCTGACCTCCAGTCCAATCAGCACCCTGGACTTGGTGGGGTCCCCTCCCCCTGCCTGGGCACATTTGCTAGCCCTGCCTGGCAGGCTCCTTCTCACCTGGCCACACTTAAATCCCCACCTCCTTGCTTCCCAGGAAGTGATGGAGTCTCTCTGTGCCCTCCACAGAGACCCAGTGAGCTCTCCTAGCACCTGAAGGTCACTGTCTCTCCTTCACTGGCCTGTGCGCTCCTGGCCTGGGGTGTTGCCCTGCTGTGTCCCCACAACTTCATCACAAGGAGACAATGACACTGTGCAGAACCCCATGTACAACTTAGTGGTCTGAGTCTGGGCCTTGAGAGTTCCAAATCCACACACCGCCTCCTGATGTCCACACACACTGGCCCTCTACAATGTGTACTTGCTTATTCATCTCACTCAAATGCCATAGATCAACCTTGCTTGTTTGCTGACACAAATGAGCCAACTGCAGCGAAATTCTTGTGAGACAGTTCAGAGAAGTAGAATGATGAGCCTGATGACACGAAGGAATTATGAAATCTTAGTGTGATGTTAGGACTGTGATTATGTTTAGAAGAGAAACACTTCCCAGTGGAAAAGACTGCTATTCACAGATGAAGCGATATGCTGCCTGTGGTTTCCTTCCGAATAATCCCGCTGTGTCGGGTAGTAGCTGGGAGTCTGCGTCAGGTTCTCGTGGCTGCCGTAACAGGTTACCACAGGCTGGGCAGCTAGAAACAACAGAAAGGTGTTCTCCATACATGTGATATGCAGAAGGTCAAAGTGAAGTTGTCTATGAGGTCACACTCCCCTGGAAACTGTCTGCCAGAATCCCTCCCCACCACCCTCAGACTCCCCAGTTCCTGGTGGCACTTGGCATTCTTTGTTTTTTTGTGGTTTATGGCCACTCACTAATCTCTGCCTCTGTCTTGCACTGCCTTAGTCTTTCCATGTCTGTGTCTTCTTTGTTGTGATGACACTTGCCTCTGGATTTATGGCCTAGTGGTGTAACGAAGGATGATTTGATCTCCAATTCCCTCACTAAACCACATGCTACAAGGATCCTTTTTCCAGACAAGGTCACATTTATAAGATCCAGGAACTTGGACAGGACTTTATCTTTATGGAGGGCCACCATGCTTTACCTGCTATAAAGTATGGTAGCAAGACATTTACGAGAGAGACAGGACACCGAGGCCTTTAGCAGGAAAACAGTTTACTCGTGCCGGTACTGGCTCAGCAGATTCACATGCAAAGGCTGAGCCCAGAATTTCCTGGGGCCCTTCCTGATATTCATTTTAGTTTCTTTGTTCCCTTCATATGGTTACATATTCTCTCATTGGGTATCTTATGTGATAAGGCTGCTACAGAATGATGCAGTTATGCACTGGGCTACTGGGCTGTTAGATAGGCAGGCATACATGGTGTTACAGAGTGGCTACAGAGACAGGGCTACGAGGTCCCTACAAGCTTCACATGCACACTTAGATTTCAACCACGCCCCATTATTTTGTTGTTGTTCTGGAAGGCCTTCCTACTACATCCCCCCTTGGATGCTCAGGCTGTAACAGAGTCAAAGACCATCATCTTGGTTTAGGGGTTTGTGCTTCCATAACATTACATGGGAGCCATTGCCTTTTTGATAATGGTCTAGACGAGGCTGGAGACAGATCTTACAGCTGAGGAGGTCAGGCATGGTAAGACTGACTAACTCTCCCAGCTGGCCGGAGCGGTCTCTGCCATTCCTAAGGCAAGGATCTGGTTTAGAGTGATTTAGGGATCCCCACTATTGGGTTTTGTGGGTGGTTACATTATAGAAACTTGGACCCAGGGATGTCGGACTGCCATCGCAAATGTTAAACTGTCCTTCTCCATCAAGCAAGGCAGTTTTTGTTTGCTGTTGTTTGTTTGTTTGTTTTTCTGTAATTGAGATTTTAAGAAGACAAACCCCCGTGGTGGGATTGGGATGTCCTGTCTCACTATTACACTTGAGGGGATCCAGTTCTCCAGTCTCCCAAGGCTATGATCTCCCATGGAAGTTTTCCTACACACGAGGTGAGGTGAGACCTTTAGTGTCTGAACTCTAGGATCTGCCAGAGCCAAACACAAGTATTTTTTTTGCTGTGGTGGGATGGGAGGAGAGCTGCTTTCTATTTCCTTAAGCTTCTGCTGTGTGAAGACTAATCAGCTTCCGGAGTGGCTAGAGCAGGGCGGTAGTCCTCTCAGGTCTCTGGGGTCAAGACTTACTTTCTCCGATGATCAACTTGCACAGTGTTGATGGGTCAAAAGTGCATTTCCAGGCTCAAGAAGCTGGCTTTACTCGGTTGTGGTGAATCCAGGGGACTGTCTGGCTACCTTCACTGGGGGAGCTCAGTGAAGCCTTCAAGTGTATTTTTAAGTGGGGCCCTTCCAACGTTCTGTATTTTGTGGGGGATCTAGAGTCCTTGACACGGATTACTCTGCTTGTCTACCACCGGGCTATGCTGGAAAGTTGAGGGATGTAGACGCACCGGCCCAATGTGTTCTCAAGGGCTGTTCGGCCAACGTGGGTCCCCTGATGGAACTGTCTGACGAAGGTTGGGGCTAGTGCCTTGGGAATTGCTATTTAATCAAATATCTGAAATTTCCATCCTTTACCTGGGAGGTAACTTCCTCCCTGTCTTGAGCCAGGTGTTCTCATGTAGTGAGTCGTGAGGGTCCTGGGTAATTCCAAAGACAATAGTTAGTAGCTAGGGAACAGAACCACTATCAGGGGCGTTGGTCCCATTGTCGCCTTGGAGGCTGAGGTTTGCTTCTCGGTCTGCTCTGAGGTTTCCTTGAGCAGCTGTGGCATTTCCTCTTTGGTGCCCCAGCAATGTGTGACTGCCACTCTTCTAGGGACTCACACAGTATTTAAGAGTTCTGGGAACCAGCAGTTAGCGTAATGGCTATGTCGCTGGACTCCCACGTAGTCGACCGCGGTTCGCGTCCCAGACCCGGTGGCTTAAAACTCACGCCGGGTGCGTGTGCGTGCGTGCCCAAGATCCTGAGAGGAGAATGGAGGAGAAGGGATTGCGGCGTGACCATCCCCCCGGGGGGTGATTTCTCGCTTTCTGTCTCTATGTCTCTCTCTGTCTGTCTGGCGAGCGCACGCGCCCTATAGCAAAAACCTCTCCAAAAAAAAAAAAAAGAGTTCAAGGATTTCTTTCTTTCTTTCTTTTTTTTGCACTTATAACTTAGGATTCAGTACTTACTTACTGTAGAACATCAGGTCCCCCACTTGCTGGAGTTTTCTGCTAAGAGGCCAGTAGAAAATGTCCCTCTCTCTGCCGAGTAAGTTCTCCATTTTACTGAAGTTGGAGTCTGTGCTACATCTACAATCAGTGTTAAAGCCACTCCTCGATGGGGTAAGAAGTTCCCATTAGTACCAGGGCCGTCCCCATTATAACCTCAGAGGCTCACTCCCGCCAGCTGCTTCTGTTAGAAAATACTGGTGCTCAGGTCCTTCCACAGCTGCGACTGGAGTCCCACTGGCTGATGCAGTCGCTCACGTCTGTGGGGCAGGGCCACAAGCTCCACCCAAAGCCAGTACTCAGATGCCTTCTGTAGATTTGCCACTTGCAAAGCTTGAGCTGCTTGTACCAGGCATTTAGCAGCCAGGAACACTTGTTCCTGATCAGGGCCCCAGTCCCAAGGAGCACTTTCTCTTGCACTTTTGAAGAATCAAAATGTACATTTGACCCATCAACACTGTGCAAGTTGACCATCAGAGAAAGCCATACAAGGCTTATCAGTCATAGTTAAATGGGGGATAAAGGTTCTATAATAGCTTAACAAGTCCAAATAACTCTGTAGCTATGCCACAGCGGCAGGGCAAGAAATTGCTTGTACTTTATTGTGTTCAGAATTACTTGGGTCTTTTTTTTCTTGAGAGGTTTTTGCTTATAGGTTGCGTGCGCTCGCCAGACAGAGAGAGACTTAGAGATAGAGAACGAGAAATCACCCCCCAGGGGGGATGGCCACGCCGCAATCCCTTCCCCTCCATTCTCCTCTTGGGATCTTGGGCACGCACGCACACGCACCTGGCGTGAGTTGTAAGCCACCGGGTCCGGGACGCGAACCGCAGTCGACTACATGGGAGTCCAGTGACATAGCCATTACGCTAACTGCTGGTCCCTACCTGGGTCTTATATGACTAGACGATACCCAAAAACTTGACCGACAAGCCTGGCCCTTGAACTTTGCTCAGATTGACTGCCCATCTACACACAGATGCTCTGCCATCTGTGTAGCAGCTGTCTCTAGGTCTGTGAGGGAATCCGAGGTTGATCGCACAGTATTACTGTAATGGAACAATTACACGGTGGCCGACTTGGCCCGTGAGCACATGTCTATCCGGCACTGCTGCATGCTAGGGGGCACTCCCTCACTCAGTGTACAACCGTCCAGTCATCCTTCAAGTACATTGGCCTCTTCACTGTCCAGACTGGAGGGTTAAAAGGGCTATGCATGAGTTTCACAGACTTGATTCTTTCCAGTTTATAAATGGTGCCAGTAATCTCATTGTGCTCTGTAGGAAACAGGTACTGTTTCACATTTACCACCCGCCTGGGTGTAGGTAACACTTGAGCTGGGTGCTTGGCCTGCCCCCAATCACATTTTTTACCACCTGCATTCATCGGCAAAATTTCTCAGTGGAAATGTGCAGCTGCATTCCTGGCGAGATATTTAACCCCAGACTTGAGAAGCAGAGTTGCCCGGTTTCCAGGGGCAATGCCACCACTGGCATGGTAATTGCCTGGCCTTCATAGCCACTTCTGTGCAAACTTCTCAGGGTTACCTTGTCAGACCCCATGTCCACTAGAGCCAACACCGTCTGTCCATTCAGAGGGGATCACCATATGGCAAGCTCAACCTAGGGCCTCCAGTCTCCGTTCATTTCTGCGATACGAGCACCTCGGCGCCTGATCCCTAATTAAAGCGCAGAATGCTTTACCTCTTTTCTGAGGTGGCAGGTTTCTTGATAAAGTTCTTTAACAGCAGTGCCTGAGTTGCCAAAGTCACTTTGTCCTTTATTTTTTATGTACTCTTGTAGGGTTCTCACAGCAGCAGTCATTCCACCAAGGAATGACTTCCTTGTCTTGGAGCATATTGGCAGCAATTCCGCAGTCCATGCCACAGGGATGGTGATGGAGGCCGACTTCTCAAACAAAATTCTTTTTTTTTTTGAGAGGTTTTTGCTATAGAATGTGTGCGCTCGCTAGAAAGACAGAGACAGACAGAGAGACAGAAAGCGAGAAATCACCCCCCCCCCCCCCCCCGGGAGGGAGGTGGCCACGCCACAATCCCTTCTCCTCCATTTTCTTCTCGGGATCTTGGGCACGCACGCACACACACCTGGCATGAGTTTAAGCCACCGGATCCAGGACTCGATCCGCAGTCAACTACATGGGAGTCCAGCAACATAGCCATTATGCCAACTGCTGGTCCCAGAGAACAACACTCTTGAGCCCCAAGTCTCACAGTTATAATATCTAAACCGCCCCAGGCTCCCCTGGCTGCTGGCAGAACTGTTTACCCAGGTCTAACGGCCCAGTTTGTGTGTACGGCACATACGTAGTGAACTCAGCCGGCCCAGTTTGTGTGTACGGCATACACGTAGTGAACTCAGCTGTTCTGGGAGGACCTAATCCTGCCTGCGCCTTCTGGTACACAACAGGTCGAACATGTAAAACAGGCTTATTTCTCAGTACCTGCCCTGATGGTCTGTCCTGACTGTGCAATTCAGCCTCAGCTGTTTCAAGGTCAAAGTTCCAGTGCCTTTATCTGTGCCTTAAGAACCTTAAAATTTTTTTTTTCATTTTTGTAGCATTACACAGGACATCCTTAGTCATCTGAGTGCCTCTAGCACAATCCACTCCACACAAACAGCTGCTTGTTTGGTTCTGTCTCCAATGTCTCTGCTATGGCCATCAAGGACTTCTCTGGGCTGTCCTGTGTCCATCTACCCTATTATATCCATTGGGGGATATTTAAGTGGCTAACATAGTAACCACATTCTGGTAAGGGGCCGTCCCAGCACCTCAGGGTCTGGAGGGTTATCTCCTACCTCTTCGGATCCTTGTGCATAGTGCCAAATGTTTTGCAAGTTTCTTTTCTCTTCTGAAGGGTGGGTCAAACAGAGATGCAGGTATTAGAAAAAAGTGCAAGACATCAATGTCATGTTGTTTGTTGGCTATATTTCATAGGAGTTCTCAGAGCTCTTAGTAGGTTCACAAAGCTCATGACAGCCCTCACACATGCTTTTTCCCTCTTGGAGCTCACCCTGTGCAGAGCTGAGCTGAGCCACGCCAAGGCCAAACCAAGCCAATCCTGTCAAGGGCTCATCAGCTTGAACCAAGGCTGAGTTGAGCAGGGCCAGCTAGCTGGGCATAGCTGGGTAGCACAGAGTAGGGCAGCTCTAGCTGACCGGGTGTTCCCTTTCTCTAAAAGAAGCTGCACACAGTAATGGCTCATTGCCAAAACCAAACTGTCACATACGCACATGTGCGTTACATTCAGTGGCATGAAGTTATAATTACATAACAAGCACACAAGCACAGTACAACTAATAACGTAAGTTGTTTACTCTGTGGCCTTCAGACATGGTAAGCTACAAGGTGAGGGAGCCAGGCTAAGCCCTCCTGATTCTGTTTGCAATATATTCCACCCTTCCTGGGCTCCTCGCCTTATCATCTATGCAGCTGAATTCTTCCATAAAGTTCCCTTGGTGAGGAGGCTCTGGATCTATTCACCACCACAATAAGATAAACTATAACAATAAGCAGCAAGAACACAGACGACTCCTGATAGGGGAGCAAATACCCAGTGCCAAGTGGAACCTAGGTTGACCATTACTCTTACAGTGGGCCTCCTTTCCTGAAACTCAGCAGTCACATGGGAAGAGGCCGTAGTTAGAGCAAAAGCATTTAATCATTTCTAGCCTTGACTCATCTGGTCTGGTGACTTGTATCTGTAGAGGCCATTGATGGGTTACCCATGGAGTAACTTGCAAATTTTTCTGTAACTTTTGTTCCCTGGGAGCCAAAAGTCCTAGCCACCAATCATGGGGGCTTGGATCTTCCAAGGCCACTTCCAGGTGATTGTCCTGAGGCCACTGGCATTGAGCAGGAAACAAGTTTCCCTCTCTCTCAAAGTCTGGCTTCAAAAGTACATATGTTGTGGGGACCAGCAGGTGGTGTGGTGGTTAAGGTGCTGGACACTCCCGAGTGCGGTTCAAGTCCTGGACCTGGTGTCTTGCTTTCTCACTTTCTCTCTTTCTCTTTCTCTGTCTCTCTCTCTGGTCAAATGAAAATAAATGAATGAATAAATAAAAAATTTAAAATTAATAATTATTAAAAAGAAAAAGTACATGTGTTGTACTAACTGGTATCTGCATGAACCCTGCAGATAGGCTCAGTAGGGGGCGCTCTTCCACTCCGTGGCTTTTTACTTGAGGCACAAGTGACTTTTCCTCACTCCTTCACTGTGGGTGATGATGTGCTGACCGGCATGTCAGTTCTGGTTATAGGCCACACACGGTCCAGTAGCAGTGTCTACTGTTGTCAAGGCATATTATAGCAGCCAGATAGGACTTCCAAAGTTACCATATTTACTTTTCATAGCTTTTAGTCACTAATCCTGCAAGTAAGCCTTAAGAGAACCAAAAATCAACCTTCAGGAAAATCAGTCTTATCTAACAGCACTTAACACTTGCTTTTAACCATTATGTCCTGATTATTTGTGAGGAACAAGATATTAGAGAAGACTAGTTCTTTATTAATTTTTTTCTATTGGTCAGATATCCATCATGTAACTTATAACCCATAACATATAAATATCACCAGTTTTATTCAACCAACCAGATTAAGACAAATGGGATGTTGCCTGATCAATAAGCCCTAGACAAGCTATATGTTGAAAACTATGAAAATCTTCACTTACTAAATTTTTTCTTTTACCTTATTTGGAGCTGGCTTATTTACTTTAGTCACATGAACTTAAAAAACACTTAAATTAATTAGTATGAGCACTCTTTTTTCATAAATTAAATTGAATGGGATTTCTTAAAGCCTTTTGTGGTGTTCCTCTCCATAGCAGAAGTTCCTGCTCTCCCCCATGAATGTGACCATCCTAATGTAATAGAGGGGCTCTCCAGTTTCCTTCAGTGGCATTTATAAGGCACCTCACTTCCACCCCTTCAGAGGGGGTCATTAGCAGGATTCCTTGTCTAATGACCCCTCGGAGGTTCAACCCACTCAAACCAAGGCCAATCTTTTCATTGAACATCCAGTTTTTTCTAGGAGTCAGCTTAACATTATAATCTCCTGAACATCCCTTTTTTTTTTTTTAAAGAATTATTTTATTTAACTTTATTTATTATTATACCATTATTATTTTTCAGTTTGATCAGAGAGAGAGAGAGAGGAAGTGAGAAAGCAAGCCACCAGGTCCGAGACTTGAACCGTGGTCGGCCATGTGGGAGTCCAGCGCCTTTAACCACCACACCACTTGCCAGCCCCCTGAACATCCCTTTTTGAAGTTTTTCATTATACATTCTGGAGAGGGGGGACCCTGGATGGGAACTCCACACTCTTCAGTCACATTCAACCACAGTCACACACATTTCCAACTCACCACCCAGCACCTAAGAGTTTTGTCTCATTTCCATTACGAGAGTACTTGGGAAAATCTCTGGGGAGGTGATTAGACTCCCCCTTCTCCTCGCTGGGGGCAGGTCCAGTCCCTAATACTTCATGAACTCAGGTTCTTACCGATCCCATGGGAAGTGCTCCCAGAGCTGGTTCCTGTGCCTCACCAAGTTCTGCTGTACTCCCAGGACCCGCACCCCATCTCTGCAGGAAGGCTACTTCCCTATGGAACAACTGGTCCACAGGTGCCAGGTGAGACCACCTTTCCCAGTCTCCAGGGGCCACCCCTCACTGACAAGGGAGGTGGAAAAACAACATCTCTGAACTTTTCTCATGTCCCGGCCAATGCACCAGAAATGTAGTTGTCCAACTACATGTAGGAGAGACAGGACATTGAGGCCTTTAGCAAGAAAAGAGCAGTTTATAATGCCGGCACTGGCTCAGCGGATTCACATCCTGGGCCCCTTCCTTATATTCATTTTAGTTTCTTTGTCCCCTTTATATGGTTACATACTCTTTGACTGGGTAACTTATGTGATAAGGCTGCCACAGAATTCTGCAGGTATGCCCTGGGCTATGGGGCTGTTAGACACCCAAGCGTACATGGAGTTGCTGTAGAGACAGGGCTACAAGGTTGCTACAAGTTACATGTGTGTAAATTCGAAGTATGCCCTGTTGTTTTTCTTTGTCCTGGAAGACCTCCCCCACTACAGGATAGATTAAAAAAAAAATGGTTGTCGATTATCAATAAAGAATGATAGGTACTTTGGAGTTCGTTATACAATTCTCGCTACTTTTTTATTTGCCACAATTATTTCAATTGAAAAATTTAAAAACTATCTTATTATTCATTGTTTTTAAATACATATTAATATATTGATTATTTTTTAATTTGCCAGAGAGCACATGTGCTCTCCAGAGAGAGAGACAGAGGGTCAGAAAAAGAGGGAGAGCTTTTTCTCAGATCCTTTCTCCACCCCCGCCGTGTGAGGCTGCGGTGCTCAGATCAAGGGACTGAAGAATGTCCTGGGTTCCACTGGGCAAAGTCCTCCTGAGAAATGTCATTCAGCACACGAGTGTTCACAGTAAGATCCAGGAGGAAGCAGACATGTGGCAAATAAGAAAGCTGGCGAAATGGATGGAAAATGCTTACCGGGGGAATAGAAGGAAAGTGTTACCTAGCAGTTCAAGCCAGACGCGTAGTGATGGTTTTGATGAAGAAAGTCAAAGAACCTGTTGGAGGCCAAAGAATGAAATTTATGGGACATTGGAAGATGATTTTTTTTTTTTTTGAGAGGTGTTTGCTATATGGTGAGTGCACTTGCCAGAAAGACAGAGACAGAAAGCAAGAAATCACCCCCCAGAGGGACGGATGGCCACGCTGCAATCCCTTCTTCTCCATTCTCCTCTCGGGATCCCGGGCACACACGCACTCATGCCCAGCATGAGTTCAAGCCACCAGGTCTGGGACTTGAACTGTGGTCAAGTACATGGGAGTCCAGCAACATAGCCATTATGCCAAATGCTGGTCCCAAGAGGATCTTCTTACATTCAATCTTTTTAATGCCCTTTGTATTTCCTGGATTTGGATGTCCATATGCCTCTCTAAATTTGGAAAATTTTCAGCTAATAAATCATGAAAGATTTTCTGTGCCTTTACCTGTCTCTTCACCTTCTGAATACCTATCATGCAGCCATTTAGCCATTTAAGGGTGTCTAGAATTTCCCTCATCTTGTCCATATCTTTAATGGCTATTCTTCCATTCTTTTCAGTTGCTTGGACTAAATTGGAGGACATATCTGCAAGGTCAAAGTTTCTTCAACGTGATTTAGTCTGCTGTTGATACTCTGAAGGGAGGTTTTGATTTCCTACATGATATTCTTTATCTCCAAAAGTTCTGTTTGATTCTTTTTCAGTGTGTCTATTTCTCTATGGAGTTCCTCCTTCAAATCATGGAAGGATTCTCTCATCTCCTGTTATTAGTTTTCTGTTTTCTCTTACATCTCATTGTTTTGTTAAGATGAATATTCTGAATTCTCTTTCTGACATTCCTGTAATCTCTTGTGTTTTATCTATTATTGGTGGTGAGTTATTTTGTTTCCTTGTGGGGTGGTACCTCCTCGTTTTCTCATAGTTCTTGGGGCTCTGCTTTGATTTTTAGTCATCTGGTGATATACGCAATTCTTCTTCTATGGAGTGTGTTTCTGTAGCTATGTGCAGATGCCCTTCCCTATGGTATGTGTTAGTTCTGTGCCAGTTTCCCTTCACTACTGTGGGTAGGAATGTAGAATCCACAGTAGGAGTTTTGGCTTCAGGTTTTTGGAGAGGAACTTGTCTCCTTTTACTACTAGGGGGGTTGTGGGGACAGAATTCCTCCAGAGTCTCCTATCTTCAGGTGTTTGATTCCTGTATGCCCAACTCTTTCTGCTTCCAAGGTGGATGGAGCATGAGCTGGAAAGGTAGAATGTAAGGTGGCAGACTACTTCACACCACAAAGGCTGGAGCAGCCCCTCATTTCCTACAATAGGCTGGGTGAGGGTCCCTGATGAGCTAAAGCTAAGCTGCTTTGGCCTCCCTGTGGCTCCTTGATGGGTAAGGGGCATAATGGCATCAGCACACATAGGGCAGCAGCTCCTACCTTCTCTCTCTTCTGTTTCTGGGATTGCAGGAACAAAGTGTTTGTTCTTGAAGGCCAGAACAAGGTTGGAGCAGTTCCTCATTCCCCACAGCTGGCTGGGGATGGGGGTCCTTGATAAACCCAAGCCAAGTGGCTTGGGCCTCCCCATTTCTCTTCTTATCGCTCCAAAAAAATTTTTAATTAGGGACCAGCAGTTAGCATAATGGCTATGTCACTGAACTTCCATGTAGTCGACCGCAGTTCGAGTCCTGGACCCGGTGGCTTAAACTCAGGCCGGGCGCGTGTGCGTGCTTGTCCAAGATCCCAAGAGGAGAATGAAGGAGACGGGATTGCGGTGTGGCCATCCCCCCTGGAGGGGGTGATTTCTCGCTTTCTATCTCTCTGTCTCTCTCTGTCTTTCTGGCGAGCGCACACACCCTATAGCAAAAATCTCTCCCCCCCTCAAAAAAAATTTTTAAATTAGAAATTATATAGAGTATTGGGGACCAGCAGGTGGCATAGTAGTTAAGGTGCTGGACACTTCCACATGGCCAACCACAGTTCAAGTCCCGGACCTGGTAGCTCTCCCTCTCTCTCTCTCTCTCTCTCTCTCTATGTATCTCTTTCCAGTCAAAATAAAATAAATGAATCAATAAATAAAATTAAATGAATAATTTTTTAAAAGAAAAAAAATTATATAGAGTATCTCTGTTGACCATAATGAAATAAAACTGGAAACTCGTAACAAAAAGAACATTGAAAAACATCTGAACACATGGAAACTAAACAGTATGCTCCTGAATAACTACTGGGTTGAATAAGAAATCAAGATAGACATTTTAAAAATTCTGGAGACTAACAAAAATAATATACAACATACCAAACCTGTGGGATGCAGTAAAAGCAGTTTAAAGAGGGAGGTTTATAGCAGTAAGTGCCATCAAAGAAAATAAAACAAAAAAAGAATGAAAGAAAAGAAAAAAATTTCAGATAAAAAATCCAATGACCATCTTAAGGAACTAGAAAAAAGAAAAGAAAACTTAGGCCCATAATTGACAGAGGCGAGGAATAATTAACATCCTTTCTAACCATGGATCTCACATGGTCTATCTTGGTTTGAGTCCCAGACCTGGCAGTTTGAAAAACATGCCAGGCACATGTCTGCATATGCCCCAAATCCTTTTAGGATGAAGAAATGGAGAAGTGATTGCAACATAACCACACCCCATTGGGAGGTGTTTTTTTCATCTCCCTCTCTCTCTGGAGAATGTGTGCCCCCTCTGAAATCGGTGAAAAAATATCAGAGAAGTAAAAAACTTGAGACCAAGAAAACAATACAAAAGAGCAATAAAATGAAGAGTTGGTTTGTGAAAAGACAAAATTAACAAACCACTATATAGACTAAGTAAAAAAGAGGGAAGTCTCTAATATTTTCTTCTTTTTAGAAATTTTTGCTGTAGGACGGATGTGCTTGCCAGAGAGACAGGCGGAGGCAGAGAGACAGGACGTAAGAAATCACCCCTTCCCCCCTGCCTCAGGGGATACCATGCCACAATCCCTTCTCCTCCACTCTCCTCTCCAGATTTTGGGCATGTGTCAGTGTCAATCTTAAGTGTAACATCTCTCTGGACGGTAATACTGTCGGGGTTCTTCCAGGGACTTGGTCCTGTAGGAAAGAAAGTTAGAGAAAAGAGAAAGAGCTGTGCTGCTGAGTCATGCTGAGTTTCTTTATTTGTACATTTTACCAGACACAGTGAACTGTTTTGCAAGCTTTCAAGGATGGGTTGAAGTTCTACAGTTAGAGATAAGCTCTTTAGTTTATACATTTTCTGACCTTGTTACTATCATGTGTGATCCTGTTATGCGTCATAGGTCAAGCCAGATTACTTATCTGTACATGTGCTGTTCCTCTGCAACTTTGAGGAAGGCAGTCTGAGTATACATCAAAGAAGGTAATGCGTAAGCCATAAACACGATATAGAAGAGGCCTCACATGACCTAGCTAAGGTCAGGATGTTTCCCAAGCACCAAGGATATTTCCACAAAGCCCCTAGAATCTAAGGCATGTGTCAGCCAGTCTAAGTGAACGATTAATGAGGCACACAGATAACTACTTCAAGCTATCTGACTGCATACCCTCACATATCCCCTTTTCTTGTTTTTTTTTTTTTTTTTTTTTTTTTTTTTTGAGAGGTTTTTGCTACAGGGCGCGTGCGCTCGCCACACAGACAGAGAGAGATAGAAAGACAGAAAGCGAGAAATCACCCCCTCCTCCATTCTCCTCTCGGGGTCTTGGGCACGCATGCATACGCGCCCGGCGTGAGTTTAAGCCACCGGGTCCGGAACTCGAACCACGATCAACTACGTGGGAGTCCAGCGACATAGCCATTACGCTAACTGCTGGTCCCCCCTTTTCTTGTTTTTAAAAGCCAACATGACTCCCTCCTGTTTAGGAGGGGGTCAACACCATGGAATGCATAAGAGTAACACATGAATACAGCAACAAGTGGTTAAGAGAATAATCCACAAAAATATACCTCCAAAGAATAATTGTTTTAGCCAAGTAAAGTTAGTTGCTATCTGGCTAAGGCAACATAAAGTGTTATGTGATAAGTTAGCAGGGATATAATTAAATGTGTAAGTCCCACATGTAAAGAACCATCCTGGAGGCAGATGTACAAGCCCGTAAGCAAAATGGACTGATTCCTTATTTTTACAGGAATGTGACCCTGCAGGTAATTTAAGGTAATTAGAAACACAATTTTGAACTTGTTCACGTGTCATTTTCAGACATTAACAATTTTGGAGTATATAACATTATGTGATCTTGAGGGAGGAAGAGACATAGGTCCCCAATTATATATATCTTTGTAAGAAATGGTTTTTGTTTGTATTTTGGAAAATAGTCAACTGTCAAATCTCTTCAAGGGGTCTACACATGGGTTGTAAATAAGACCCTAGTATATACTGAACTTGCTCACTATGTGGTAAACAAAAGGTAGTCAAATTTAACACTTGAGCCAATTTTATCCACATATTATATCCAATGCACTGTTGTAATTCACTTTGTAAGGGTTCATGATTAGCAAGTGCTAAAGAGGGTTGAATTAACAACAATAAGCATAACACACATTGCCATTGAGTTAGCAGTCAATTTGGTACACATAGCTATAAACAAGTTCTCAGGAGTTGGTTCTTTATTTTATTCTTTTTGAATTTCCTGAACATCATTGGCTAATGGTTTGATGTCATGCCAGGTGCTAGGACTTGCCATGGTTGGTCTGTTTTTTCTTTTCTTGGTCTTCCTCTTTTCTTGAATCTTCAGCTAGAAGCTTGGTATCAGGCTTTGCAGTGTCTGATGCCAGCTCATGGTGTGCAGGTCATATGTATTGAGAAGCAATCCAAACCAGCCTGTGGGAGTAAGCCCAGAAAGAAACTCTTTTCCCCAGGCTATTAGAGAAGCTGGACTAGGTTGGATCTGATGGCATCTTAAAAAAAGACTTTTGCTTGGGGAAGTTCTTGTGTTGCTAAGTAATACTCCATTGATGTAATTTTGAATCAAAAGTCAGATTTGGACGATTCAATTTAAATATGATTACGGAAAACAATTTGGCAGCACAGGTAGAGGGGGCTCCTAGAGGCATGCATGCACACATACCCAGCCACTGGGTCTGGGACTCCAACTATGGTTGACTACATGGAAGTCCAGTGATATAACCACCGCACCATCTGCTGGTCCCAGAAGACTAAAATATTAATAAATAATATCAAGGGTCAGCAGATGGTGTAGTAGTTATATTGCTAGACTCCCACATGCGGTTCTGGCCCCAGTGACTTAAAACTCATGCTAGATGCATGTGAGTGCATGTTCAAGATCCCAGGAGGAGAATGAAGGAGAAGGAATTATGGTGTGGCAAGTGCACGTGCCCGAGGCAAAAACCTCTTAATAAATAAATAAAATCAGAAACTAAAAAAGAGACATTACAACTGATCCCAGAGAAATACAAAATATAATCAGAGACTATTATACTGCTAGCCCTATAGCCTAGAGGTTAAGGAAGCCAGATTCCACATGGCTGACTGTGATTCAAATCCTGGCCACAGCAGCTTTGAAAATATGTCAGGCATGTGTGCTTGTGTGCCCCAAATCCCAACAGGATGGAAAAAATGGAGAAGAGATTATGTCATAACCATGCCCTATTGGGGGAGTGCTTTCTCCTTCTCCCTCCCTCTTCCATCTCTCTATTTCTCTATGGTGAGTGCACACGCTATCTGGAAGATTTCTTTAAAAAGAGAGTCTATTATGAACAGCAATATACTAACAATCTTAAAAACACATATACAAAGGATTAATTCCTGGACACATACAACCTACCAAGACTGAAGAAAGATGAAATAGACAACCCGAGTAGGCCAATAACAACCAATGAGAAAAGCCTTATAACAGAGAAAAGCCCAGGACCAGATGGTTTCACTGCTGAATTTTTCAAAACCATTAAAAGATAGTTAATATCAGGATAGGCAGATGGCATAATGGTTATGTCTCTGGACTCCCACATAGTCAACCGCAGTTCGAGTCCCAGACCTGGAGGCTTAAAAGTCACACCAGGGATGTGTGCAAGTGTGCCCAAAATCCCAAGAGGAGAATGGAGGAAAAAGGGTTGCAGCATGGCTATTTGTAGAGAGCAGCAATCTGAGAAAACATGTGACCTTTAGACATGCAGAAATGTGCTTCCTTAAGTTACTCTAGCAACGGCTATTGAGAGCATTTACATACGAACAACACTATTTACCTGTTGTTATTAGTTATTTTCCTGTGGTTGCTGATACTTGATACCCGATACTGCAGGGCAGTATGAGGCTAAAGGAAGCTACATGTGTTTAACAGATTTTGCACCAAAAAGATCAGAGAAATTACATGGCGCCAGTCATTTTCCATCTTCAGACAATTTACAACCAAAACCAGCTGGCTTTGCACTCCATTTCCTTTTCCCCCATTTTCTTTTTTTTTTTTTGAGAGGTTTTTGCTATAGGGCGCGTGCACTCGCCAGACAGACAGAGAGAGACAGAGAGACAGAAAGCGAGAAATCACCCCCCAGGGGAATGGCCACACCGCAATCCCTTCTCCTCCATTCTCCTCTTGGGATCTTGGGCACGCATGCACACGCGCCCGGCGTGAGTTTTAAGCCACCGGGTCCGGGATGCGAACCACGGTCGACTACGTGGGAGTCCAGCGACATAGCCATTATGCTAACTGCTGGTCTCCCCCCCCCCCATTTTCTTTGTTTTCTCTTTCCTCTTACCCCATTTTCTGAGGCTGGTTCAAGGTCACAACTGCTCCATCAGAGAATCTGGGCCCACCCGATCCTCGCTTTCCTATGCTTGTGTGTCTTTGTGTGTTTATCTCTAATCCACAGCCTTCCCCACTCAAATAAAAGAAAAAACAAAACGTGTTCAGTCAAGCAGGTCCCAGCAGCTATTCTCCCTGGAAGGGTGATTTCTCACTTTCTGCCTCTCTCTCTGTTTCTCTGGCAAGTGCACATGCACTATAGCAAAAATCTCTCTCTCTAAAAAAAAAAAAAAAAAAAAAAAAAGAGGGACCAGCAGATGGCAGATGGTATAATGACTATGTCGTTGGACTCCCATGTAGTTGACCGTGGTTTGAGTCCCAGACCCGGTGGCTTAAACTCATGCCAGGTGGTGTGCTTGCATGCCCAAGATCCCCTGGGAGGCGATTTCTCGCTTTCTGTCTCTATGTCTCACTCTGTCTTTCTGGCAAGCACAGGCATCCTATAGCAAAACAAACAAACAAACAAACAAACAAAAACCCAGTTAATATCAATGGTCTTCAAACTATTTCCAAGTTTTGAAGTGGAAGGAACTCTCTCAAGCTCATTCTACAAGGCCAGCATTACCCTAATATCAGAACCATACAAAGACACATTGACAACAAAAATTACAGACCAACATTCCTAATAAATGTAGGTGCAAAAATATTTAAACAAAATACTAGCAAATTAACTTTAATAACACAGCAAAAAGATTATATACAATGACCAAGTGGGTTTTATCTCAGGAATGCAAGGACAGTTCAGCATATGCAAATCTATAAATGTGGTACACCATATCAACAAAATGGAAGACAAAAAACATATATGGAAAATAATCATCAAAATACAATATCCTTTTATGATAAAATGCTTTACAAACTAGAGAAGAAATATACCTCAACCAATAAAAACCATATATGACAAGCCACAGCTAACACAGAGTATGGGAAAAGTTGAAAGCTCACCCTTTAAGAATTGTAACAAGACAAGGATGTTATTCCCTGACCACTCTTATTCAATATAGTACTGGAAGTTCTAGCAGACCAATAAAGCGGGGAAAGAAATAAACACCATTTGACTTAGAAAGGAGGACCTCAAATTGGCCCCATTGGCAAATGATGAGATGTTATATATAGAAAACCTCAGAGACTCCCACAAAAAACCTCTTAGAATTGGTTAAAAATTCAGTAATGTTGGGGCCAGCAGATAGCATAGCAGTTAAATCTCTGGACTCTCACAAACTCATGGTGGGTATGTGTGCGAGCATGTCCAAGATCCTAGGAGGAGAATGGAAGGCAAGGAATTGCAGCATGATCATCCATCCTTGGGAGTGGATTTTTCACTTTCTCTCTCACTGTCTCTGTCTCTCTCTCTCTTCTGGTGAGCATACACACCCTAAGACAAAAATCTCTTTTAAAAAAACTTCAGTGGGGGGAACCAGCAGTTAGCGTAATGGCTGTGTCGCTGGACTCCCACGTAGTCGACCGCGGTTCGCGTCTCGGACCCGGTGGCTTACAACTCACGCCGGGCACGTGTGCGTGCGTGCCCAAGATCCCGAGAGGAGAATGGAGGAGAAGGGATTGCGGCATGACCATCCCCCCTGGGGGGTGATTTCTCGCTTTCTACCTCTATGTCTCTCTCTGTCTGTCTGGCGAGCGCACGCGCCCTATAGCAAAAAACCTCTCAAAAAAAAAAAAAAAAAAAAAAACTTCAGTGGGACCAGCAGTTAGCGTAATGGCTATGTCGCTGGATTCCCATGTAGTCGACCGCGGTTCGAGTTCCGGATCCAGTGGCTTTAACTCATGCCGGGCATGTGTGCGTGCGTGCCCAAGATCCTGAGAGGAGAAAGGAGGAGAAGAAATTGCGGCGTGGCCATCCCCCCTTGATCATCCATCCTTGGGGGTGATTTCTCGCTTTCTGTCTTTCTGTCTCTCTCTGTCTTTCTGGCGAATGCACATGCCCTGTAGCAAAAACCTCTCAAAAAAAAAAAAAAAAAAAATCAGTAATGTTTCTGGGTACAAAACTCAACAAATAAAAATCAGTAGCATTTATATATACTAATAGTGAAATATCAGAAAAAAAAAGGCAACCCCATTTACAACACAGCTACAACAAACAAACAAACAAAAAAACAACCCAAGAATAAGTTTAACCAAGGAGATGGGAAAACTCTCTAATAAAAATTTTAAACCATTGTTGAAGAAAATTAAGACACACACCAAAAATGGAATAACATCTATGTTCACAGATTGGAAGACTTAATATTGTTGAAATGTTTATATTTTCAAAAGCACTATACACATTCAATGTAATTCCTATCAAAATACCAATGACATTCTTCACAGAAATAGAAAAAAAAAACAATAATAAAATTGTATGGAATCACAAGAGATCTCAAACAATCAAAGCAATCCTAAGAAAAAAGGGTGTAACTGATGGCATTTGAAGATATACTCTAAGGATATAGTTACAAAAACAGCATGGTATTGGGAAAAGAACAGACACATGGACCAAAGGAACAGAACAGAGAACTCAGAAGTAAATGCTCATACAGCCAGCTATTTTTTGACAAAAGTGTTAAGAACATCCCCTGGGGGGAAAATAGTCTCTCAATAAGTGATGCTGGGAAAACTGGACAACCACATACAGAAAAATGAAGATAGACCTGTATCTCTTATCATATATAATGATCAATTTCAAATGGATTAACAACTTAAGTGCAAAAATAAAAACAATGAAGTTACTAGTAGAAAACAGGGGAACCATGTCAGGACATTGGTACTGGTAAAGAGTTCATGACTAAAACCTCAAAAGCACAGGCAACAAAAGCAAAAGCAGACAAATGGGGTTATATCAAGCTGAAAAGGTTCAGCACAGCAAAGGAAGAAGTCAACTGAGTAAAAAGACAACCCATAAAAGGGAGGGGGGAATATTTGCCTACCACCCATCTAACAAAGGATAAATAACCAGAATGTACAAGAAACTCAAACAATTAAATAGTAAAAGACCAATAATTCAATTTAAAAATGGGCAAATGACCTGAGTAAACTGTTCTTAAAAGATATACAAATAGCAAACATGAAAAAATGCTCAACATCATTAATCATCAGAGAAATTTAGATCAAAACCACAAGGAGAGATCAGCAGATGGTGTAATGGTTATGTCACTGGACTCTCACAGAGTCAACTACAGGTCAAGTCCCAGACCTGGTGGCTTAAAACTCACATTGGGCACGTGTGTGTGCGTGCCCAAAATCCCAAGAGGAGAATTGTGGTACGGCCATCCCTCATGGGGGGTGATTTCTCACTTTCTGTCTTTCTGTCTCTCTCTATCTCTCTAGTGAGTACATGTGCCCTATAGCAAAAGTCTCTCTAAAAAAATGAAATATTATCTCACTCCAATTATGAATGCCTATTATAGGACTGGCCCCATGCTCTTGTTGTTAAAGTAGATTAATCTCATATGGCTCACTGTGGTTCAAATTCTGGCTGCAGTGGCTTGAAGAATACATTAGGCACATATGTATGTGTGCGCAAGGTCCTGACAGGGTGGAGAAATGGAAAAAGGATTGCAGCATAACCATGCTCCACTAGGAACTGCTTTCTATCTCTCCTTCCGACTCCATCTCTTTTTCTCTCTCTGGTGAGTGTACATGCCCTCCAGCAAAATAAATAAATAAATAAATAAATAAATGACAAAAAATAACAAATGCTGGCAAGAATGTAGAGAAAGAGGGCATTCTATTACATTGTTGGTGGGGATGTAAATTAGTAAAGCCATTATAGAAACAGAATAGAAGGTACTCAAAAAACTAAACATAGGGGCCAGCAGGTGGTCAAAGTGCTGGATCCCACATGGATGACTCTGTAGTTTAAGTCTCAGACCTGGTGACTTGATAAACACACTGGGTGCATGTTCATGCATACCCAAAATCCTGGGAGGAGAATGGAGGAGAAGGGATTGTGGTGTGTCCAACCCCCCTGGAGAGAGATTTCTCACTTTTCCTGTCTCTGTGTCTCTATCTGTCTTTCTCTGGTGAGCACACATGCCCTTCAGCAAAAATCTTAAAACAAAACAAAAAACTAAAAATAGAACTTAAAAGAAAAAAATAGAACTTTTGTATGACCCAGCAATCCTACTACTAGGTCTATATCCAAGGAAAGTAAGTCAATACATCACAAAGATATCTGAATCTTAATATTTATTTCAGTAGTATTCACAATAGCCACGATATGGAAGTAACCTAAGTGTCCATCAACTAATGAATGGATAGAGAAAATGTGGCTGTATATGGAATACTATTTAGTTATCAAAAAGTTGAAATACTGTCATTTGCTATTAAATGGGTGAGCCTGGAAGACATTATGTTGAATGAAATATGTCAGTCACAATAAGAGAAATACCATGTTTTCCTCCATATGTGGGAATTGAAAAAAAATGGCCTCATAGTGGAATGAACAATGACTGCTAGAGGATGGGAAGGATGGTGGAAGGGGATGGGGAAGAGAGGGATTCTGATTAATGAAAATAAAAATTGCAAACAGGAGGAACAATGTTTGGTGTTTATAAAGCACAGTAAGGAGAATATAGATGCCAACAACTTGTTTTGTATCTCTAAGTAACTAAAAGGGGGGATTTTGAATGTTATCAACACAAGTAATGACAAAGGGTTGAAATGACAGTTATGCTAATTGTCTGAAATTAATCATTATGCATTATATTCTTACACTGTCAACTCATATCGTGTCCCCACAGTTATATACAAGGATTATATGTTAATTTTTTTTATGAAAAAGGACTTAGTAGTATCAGGTTGCAGTTACCATTCAAGTGGAGAAAGTAGGCTAAGAAATGAAATTTTTATGAAGTATTTGTGGAAGAAAGACTATATATATATATATATAACACACACAAGCACGCGCGCGCACACACACACACACACACACACACACATATATATAATATGATTGGTTAAAGGTCCCAGTTAAGTTAGTTGATGGTTTCTTATCGCTTAAGTTTAAATTTTTCCTTTACTATTTTCATGGGGCTATGGTTTGCTTACTCAGAAACCCAAGGCACTGGAGCCATCTAAGGTTGATGGCCTCTCAATTCAATTTTTTTTTTTTTTTAACAAGTTCCTTCTCTGGTCAGCCTGTTATTTCTGAGAGATTGTTGAAAGTTTTGGCAGAAGCACCACTCTCTGTCACCATCATTGACGATGTGTCTTTGTCTCAACGAAGGACCCATATTCACGACATCACGTTCGTTGAAGGAATATT